>JAQQTP010000080.1:22183750-24617500 GCA_029884605.1 Ormosia emarginata | reverse complement strand
ATGTTGCCTTGTGAGTCTTTCTTCGTTTTAAAGACCCATTTACATTCAATGACTTTTACACCATTAGGCAACTGAACGAGATCCCAGACTTGGTTAGATGCCATAGAACTCATCTCATCTTTCATGGCATTGTATCATAAATTCGATTCCTTAGAACTCATGGCCTGTGAAAACGTTTCGGGATCATTTTCGGCTCCAATGTTATAGTCCGACTCTTGCAGATACACTACATAATCACTAGGAATTGCTGACTTTCTGACTCTAGTAGATCTTCTTAATATTGCCTCATTATCTTCTTGAGGAACTTGTTGTTCAACCGGTTGTTCAACAGGTTGTTCTTCATCAACAATTTGATCTACAATATCATTTTCAACAGCTTGTGGAACTTCAATTATCGGTTGTCTAACACCCGTTTGTACTTGAGGGGCGTGAACGACAATCAATCTATCACTTGATCCAGAGGTTTGACCTTCATAGTGATCCTTATCAGAAGCAATGTCCTGAAACTGATCGCTCCCACTGATCAAGTCATTCTCAAGAAATTTGACATTTCTTGATTCCACAATCCTAGTGCTATGTGATGGACAATAGAATCTATACCTGATGCGTGCGGATGTAGTGATTAAAATTAAGATAAAAATCAGTTGTCAGGCCCACCAAAAAATAAAAACCTTACAACTAGTTGTAGTTAGTAAGGGTCGATCCACAGAGAACCAATTCAATTAACACTATTAAACAATTCCCAATTTAGACTCGATTAACAATAAACAAGAAAAGGGGGTTTTGGAGTTTTGATGAACAATGAACAACTTCAAAGATAACAATAAACAAACTAAAATCAACAATATAAGAAAATTGGTTAAGAGATTGAATCCACCACTAGATTTATATAATAATGTAAATCCACATATCCTTTTATTCCAACATGCTCAATTATGTTTTTATGCAATTGTGAGAGTAAATCTCTTTTTCCTTACGTGTTGGTCAATTTAGCAACCGCTCAAATCAACTCCTAATCATTGATTAGTCATAAAGCAACCGCTTCTTACAACTATCCAACAATTGCATTAAGATTTAGAAAACCAATTACACTAAGGTCTAATCACACACCGGATTAAATTACTTAGAACATATATTTCTCTAGATCTAATACCGCAAATCACAAGATAATAAACCCAGATCTACCACTTTTATAACTCGGCAAATAGCACAAAGATAATTATACCCACATGAACATCATACATCCCACTAGATCTACTACCGCAACCGCGCATAATAAACCTAGATCTACTACTTTGAAAGTAGGAACAAGTACAAAAACCTTCATACCAACAATAGATTCAAAATATATGAATAAAAACATAACTCGTGTTGAAATAATCAAATATGCAAAGTTTACAACATTAATACTAGCGGTTTCATCACCCCTTAACCAAGGGAGGTTTAGTTACACATAGCTAGAAAGAAATCACAAGAAAAACTATGAAGAAACAAGAAGAAACTATGAAGAAACAAGAAACTAAGAGAGAAAATGAAGGAGAGTTACATCTTGTTCATGATAAATGGTGCCTTTTATAGAAGTCTAAGGTAACAAAATGACAAAGGGAAGTGGGTGGATGAGTGGGTGAGTGAGTGGAGTGTTTGAGTGGATGGATTAGTGGGTTGGTTTAGTGGATTGGTTTAGTGGATGAGTGAGTGGAATGGTTGAGTGGTTGAATTAGTGAAAAATGCCAAAGGACTTTTGGTGAGTGGGAAATTATAGACATGAATGGGTGAGTGGATGGATGAGTGGATGGATTAGTGGATGAGTGGGTGGAGTGGTTAAGTGGTTAGATTAGTGTATGAGTGGATGAATGGGTGAGTTAGTGGATGAGTGGATGAGTGGATGAGTGGATTAGTGGATGGATGAGTGGATTAGTGGATGGATGAGTGGGTGGTTGAGGACGAAAATTTCGTGTCTGACTTGGAAGCCAAAAACGACCCACTATACTTCAGAATCACGAAAAGTGTTCTTCATGAAAGTTGTAGATCCTTGTCTTGGCTATGAAATGGATAGCTGGTTCGTCCAATTTGGCTTCCTTAAGCTCAAGATATGTCCCAAATACCGTAGGTTGCTCAAACCCAACTTCAGCACCTCTGTTCCGACTTGCAAGCTCAAAATGACCTACTAGACTTCTTTTTCTCAAAATGTGTTCTTCATGAAAGTTGTTTATTTGGATCTTGACTATCCACTGTCCAAATTTCAGCCCATCTCCATTATTATAGCTTGAGATATGATTTTTTTGAGTGCACACTGTTCGGATTCTACTGACAGAACCCGTATTCTGACTTCCATGTCAACTTAGGTCCCTTAGACATCTGAATCAGACTTTGAGCTCTTCATCAAAGTTGTAGAGCTTCCTCTTAGCTTTCCTACAAGATAAAATTCATGATTTTCAGATTTCAGGAACTCAAGTTATGACCAAAATACAGAAACAGTGTAAAATCTCAATAATGCTGAAAATATTCAATTAGGACCAATTTGAGCTCAAACTCACAAAATCATGTCAAACTCAATCAATTAAGAATATGGAGAGTGTAAATGACTAAATATAAGGGTTTCTTAATGAATAAAATATGTGTTTATCAAATTCCCCACACTTAGCTTTTTGCACTCCCAAGCAAAACTCAAGACCAAAATTTTACAATCAAGAAGAACAACCAAAGGTTCAAGGATCAAAACATTCATGAGTTAACAATTCTCCACATCTCAAACCATCAAGCAAGGTATCTTCAACATGAATCGAGAATGATAGATCTTCACAAGATTCTCTCTCAATCTCTCAAGTGTTTAAAAGGTAGGTATTTCACTCAATTCAACCCATGAAAATTGCACTACCATAAGCTTGCTTATCTTCTACTTCTCCACTACTCAAAACACATGCACACACAAATCATGAGGACTTTATTCAAGGTTGTAGTGAGGTCAAGGTAACAGGAGAGGATAAAATGGATATGAGAAGATAAATACCAAAGAGAATAAAAGCAAATGAGAGCTAAGTTCAAATAACAAGATAAAAGTTCATCCCAACTCTAGTGATATCCCTTTACATATTCATTTCCCAATCCTTTTCTTTTTTAAACACTTGGTTTTTTTTTTCTCTTTTTTTTTTTTTCTTTTTTTTTCTTTTTCTTTTATATATATGAACATAACTATATACATACATTTTTTTTTCTTTTTGGGCACTCTTTTCTTTTTCAACAACCATTTTGTACACACACCCCCACACTTGTTCAAAAACTCATCCATTAACTAAGCTAATGTTCTTTTATTCCCTAAGGTAAAATAAGAACACGATTTTTCATTTAAAGTACATAATGAGCTAGAAACAAGGAATGGTCAAATAAGCTCAAAGGGGTTAAGCAAAGGAAAATATACAAGGTTGGCAGAATCGAGAAATTTCCAAGAAGTCAAAAGAGTGCTTGATATCAAATTGAAAACAAGGTTGGCTATTTGGTTAAACTAGCTAATTAAGAAAGAGGGCCTCAATCATGTTCATGCATGCAAGTGAAATGTAGCCTTAAAAAGAATCAAAGCAAGTTCTAGAGTGGTCATTAACATGAGTGAAAATCACACAAGAAAGAAGAGAATGACATAAATGTTAAATCCATCCATTAGGCTCAAAATCTCACAAGGTATGCTTCCATCAAACTCAATTCATCAATTTAATCATCCATCACCAAGCATATCAGTTCAAGAAGGGAGAAAAGTTATTCAATCATGCAATGAACCCCTTTCTTTTTTTTTTTTTTTCTTTTTTTTTTTTTTGAATTTTTTTTTTTTTTTTTACAAAAAGAACATGCTTTGAAATATCTCCCCACGCTTAATATAACATTGCCTTCAATGTGAAAGAGAGATATAGAAAAGAGCAACACAACCCGATAAGAAGTGAATCAACGCCAAGCGTAAAAGAAACACACCGTCAAGATCAAGCATCGTACTCGAAAAGAAATCAAACAATAAAACTTTAGTACTAATTAGTTACTACCTAAAAACTCCTTACTCGCCACCAATTAAGATGCGCTCAAGAGTAAAATTACTCTTTACTCTGCCATCACTAATTGATTTAATAAGTACATGACAATCATATCATACTTTCCAAACAAAGACAACAAATTTTTTTTTTTTTTTTTTTTTTTATTTTTTTTATTATTTTATTATTTTTTTTTTTTTTTGGTCAACTATCCTTCCCCCCCAACTAAATCACAACATTGTCCTCAATGTTAAAATATAGATGAGTAAAGGACAAGATATTACCTGTTGGAGAAAGTCGACACAAATTTAAACAAACAAGGTACAATAAAATCAAACCCATTAAAGATGAAGTCGCAGACCGCTTTTGTTTCTTGTTACTTCCTTCGCCGCTTCTCGTTGACCAATCTATCCGAGCTAATACCGGATCAGTACATACTCAAAAGCTTCTAATTTATCAATGAGCTCATCAATAAGTGGAGGCAGAGATAAGAAGTTGTCTTGTCAAGGAGTGATAAATTTCTCCACAACTTTGTCAAGAAAAAATAACAAAAGATCAAAGAAATTATTAACATTCAACAAACCAATGGGTTTATGGTGGATGTTCAAATTCACCAAGAGACAATTTGAAAAATCTCTTCCAAAGTACCAAAACCACCTGGTAAGACAATAAATGCATCGAATTGTCAACCATTGTTTTCATTCGTCCATGCATAGATGTTACCCGAATTTCTTCTCCAACTGTCTTTCCAAGTGATGTTATTTTCAGCCAAAGGTTTAGGAATAACACCTAAAACCCGATCGCCTCCTATAGAAGCAAAGTGATACAAATTTCCCCATTAACCCACGACAACCTCCCCATATACAAGATGAATATTCCTCGCAGCAAGTGATCGACCAAGAGTGCTAGCTAGTGCGTTTACAAACTCTAATCCCTTCCCATAACTCGACCCATAAAAACACGTACATTTTTGAGGTTACGAATAAGGCCCCATTCTATACTCTTCCTCCCTTTGAGTGTTTCGAGTTGAAGGAAAATGGAGAAAATGGAGTGTTTAAGTAGGAAAAAGAATGGAAAGGGAATAATTGCACCTATGAGGGTAGGTTGGTTGTGTTGTCGAAAAAAGGTTGAAATTAAGAAACACAGAATCTTTTCTCCTCTTTTTTTTTTTTTTACTTTTTTTTATTATTTTTTTCTTATTTTTTTTATTTTTATTTTTTTTTTTTTGACTTCAAGAAAACCATCAAAGTAAAGAAGTCTAGAAACCCTTGAAGGACCCTGCTCAAAGGATCGTCTGTACCAAAATTAAAATACAACAAAATGATACAAAGATAAAAGAAATAGAAAATGATGACATACCATGTACAGTGTCCATGGCGTATCTTTATCTTTACTTGCGTACATGAGTGCGAAGAGACATCACGTCCTCTCTTTTTTTTTTTTTTTTTTTTTGAATTTGTTAGAAAAACTTGATGAAAGATGAGTGTATACTTACTTAAGATTGGGATGGAGGTAGTCTGCTTTTTCGGCTTTGTGCCAAAGCATTGTTGACCAAGATTCGACCCATTCAAGACCAAATAAGAACATAGGGCTCCTAAAAGGGACAAGTGGCCATAATACGCCCGGCCGCTCTCACATGTGGATACAATCTACCTTCTTTGTTTTTCAATTAAGAAGGATCGGATCATGCATGCATTTCCCCATTCACGGTGTGTGTTACCAAAGCCAACCCTAAGACGTATACATAAATTTTTTTTTTTTTTTTTTTTTTTTTTTTTTTTTTTTTTTTTTTTTTTTTTAGATGACATGAAAAAAGAAGAAGAAGATGATATGTGACAGATTGTTTGTGGATGTGGCTCACATCCGCCTCTCGGTTTAACGTCCGAAGAACGCTTAAACGTCTTCTATGAGTCGAGGATAAGCTTCCCATCCAATTTTCTTAAAACCGGCAAACAGGGTCTTTTAGAGTCGATTCCCAAGATCAGTAGCGTTTTTCTTCATCCTTGAAGAGATTCCACAATTTAAGAATTTCACGATGCACCAATCCACAAGAATGCGTCTCAAGAGTCGATAAGATATCATCTAATGACTCCTTACTCACCCATTCTTAATGAAGAAAATTTTATCTTCTCTATTTGCGGAAACCATCCCCAAAGTATGACATCGCTTGTTACAGCTTCCATCGTCCACATTTGTAACAGTACTTGTAACCTTTTTGCTCTTCTCCTTTTAGAATATGAACTTCTTCCAAGACCGGCATATATGAGTCAAATGAAATTGAGGACTCACCGCTAATCGAACTTTTGCTTCAATTATCCAAATACAGACATCTTCTCGCATACCTTTGTGCATTAACAGTCTCAATCTTTCACATCGAACTTTGTAGATTTTTCTCGAGCATTTTGAGGAAAAGAAGGAAAATGTTTTCTCGTGTTTGAAAGAATGACATCCATTTTGAAGGAGAAGAAGGATTTAGTTATTTTGGGAAACCGAAAAATAAACCGACTTGAGAGTCACGAGTACTGCGTATCCGCCACTTAACCTAAGAACACAAAGAACTCAAGAACTTGATTTTTCATGAATGGTTGAGTCTTTGTCCATTAACTTTACGCGCATTACCATTCCTAGGATCCTCAATATTTACGGCCCCAGAGGATACACGTGTTTGACAGCAAAAGAACCGCGCCACCTAGATCTCAATTTTTCAAGGAGTAGGTGCAGATGATAATATCAAAGCAAAACCTTTTTGACCAATTTCCGCAACTTTTGCAAAAGGTGTAACAGACCTTGAATAAAGTAGGCCAATAAAATCCATACTGCAAGATTTTCGCAGTTGTTGTCGCTGAAGAAAAGTGACCTTCACATGCTTCCGAGTGACAAAATTTAATGGCACTACCTACCTTATTGTCGGGCACACAGCTGCTTTTTTTTTTTTTTTTTTTTTTTTAGAGATTCAAATGCTTACAACCAACAAACAGATAAAAACATAATCTAAGGAACTAATGAAAACACAAAATAAAAAGGGATAAAGAGAGCAAATCTGGTTGGGTTGCCTCCCAATGAGCGCTTAGTTTATTGTCCTCAGCCCGACATGATGATACTTTCACTGCTCCTCATATTGTGGAAGGATGAGGGTCATCACTTCCATCTCTCGCACTGTCAGTAAGTTCATGATATGGTTTGAGACGATGACCATTGACCTTAAATGCTTTGCCAGAAATTTCACTCCTGATCTCAACTGTACCATAAGGAAAAACATTAGTTACCACAAACGGCCCAATCCACTTAGAACGCAGTTTACCTGGAAATAATTTGAGTCTTGATTGGAATAGCAGGACTTTTTGTCCTTTGTGAAATTTCTTTCTGGAAATCAATTGGTCGTGGAATGCCTTAGCTTTAGTCTTATAAATCAGGGCATTCTCAAAGGCCTCATTTCTTAGTTCTTCTAATTCCTGTAACTGGAACTTCCTTTGCTTTCCAGCACCTTCCAATTCCATATTAACTTGTTTAATGGCCCAATAAGATCGATGTTGCAACTCAACGGCAAATGACAGGCTTTCCATACACCAACCGAAATGGTGACATGCCGATGGGAGTCTTATAGGCAGTCCTATAAGCCCATAAAGCATCTTCAAGTCGAGTGCTCCAATCCTTTCTTGAGGGATTCACTGCCTTTTCAAGGATTGACTTAATCTCCTATTGGACACTTCGGTTTGCCCATTTGTTTGTGGATGGTAAGGAGTGGAAATTTTGTGCATTACTCCATATCTCTTCAATAGAGCATCAAAGGTTTTGTTGCGAAATGGGTCCCTTGGTCACTGATGATAGCCCTTGGGGTCCCGAACCCGGAGAAAATATGTGACTTAACAAAATCTGCAACAGTTTTAGAATCATCAGATCGAGTGGCTTTTGCTTCCACCCATTTAGACACATAATCAACAGATAAAAGAATGTATGTGAAACCAAATGAAGGAGGGAATGGTCCCATGAAATCAATACCCCACACATCAAAGAGTTCCACAAAAATGATCGGAGTCTGAGGCATTTGATTACGAGGACCAATATTACCTGTTCTCTGGACAATGGCCACAAGACTTACGTAGTTGTAAGCGTCTTTGAAAATTGAAGGCCAATAGAAACCACCGTCAAGCACTTTATTGGCAGTCCTTTTATCACAAAGTGTCCTCCACATGCATAGGTGTGGCAAAAGGAGAGGATGGAGTGTGTCTCGAATCGGAATGCACCTCCTAATGACTTGATCTCGCACAATGCTTCCATAAGTACGGTCATCCCGTATATAGTATTTACAAATACTCCTTAATTTATCTCTTTGGGCCTTGTTCAAACCCTCCGGAAAGTCCTTAGTAACCAGGTAGTTAACAATGTCAAGATACCAAGGGATTATGGTGTTGACAACCATCAAATATTCATCCTGAAAAGTCTCCATGATAGGCATTTCTTCCTCTTCGCTTACCAATCTACTCAAGTGATCGGCCACCAAGTTTTCGCTCCCTTTCTTGTCTTTAATCTCCAAGTCAAATTCCCGGAGCAATAAAATCCATCTGAGCAATCTAGGCTTTGCTTCTTTCTTTGTTAGAAGATACTTCAAGGTCGCATGATCTGAAAACACAATCACTTTAGAACCAATTAGATATGATCTAAATTTTTCTAAAGCAAATACAACAAATAGAAGTTCCTTTTCTTACGTGGTTGAGTAATTAAGTTGAGCATCATTTAGAGTCCTTGATGCATAGTAAATGGCATAAGGAACTCTATCAACTCGTTGTCCCAAGACAGCTCCTACCGCAAAGTCACTGCATCACACATTAGTTCAAAAGGTAACTCCCAAATGGGTGGCTCCGATGATAGGTGCAACAGCTTAACAACTTCTTGAGTTTATTGAAAGCTTCCATACATTTCTCATCAAAGTTAAAATTAACATCTTTTTGAAGAAGTCTCAAAGGGGCAATGAGACTTTAGAAAAGTCTTTAATGAATCTCCTGTAGAAACCTCGCATGACCAATAAAAGAACGAATCTCCCGCACACTAGTGGGTGGTGGCAAAGAATGCACGAGTTCTACCTTAGCTTTATCTACTTCAATTCCCCTAGTAGAAATTACATGACCTAACACAATACCTTCATTCACCATGAAATGACATTTTTCCCAATTCAAGTACCAGTGTTAGTGTCAATGCATCTTTTAAGCACCAAAGTTAAATGTTCCAAACAATTTTCAAAATCATTTCCAAAGACACTAAAGTCATCCATAAAAACCTCGATGATGTTTTCAATGTAATCGAAAATATACTCATCATGCATCTTTGGAAAGTTCCTGGTGCATTGCAGAGTCCAAAAGGCATTCGCCTATATGCAAAGGTACCAAATGGACAAGTGAATGTAGTCTTGTCTTGGTCTTCTGGAGCTATGGCAATCTGATTGTAACCCGAAAAACCATCCGTAAAAACAATAATAAGAATGACCACCTAATCTTTCTAACATTTGATCAATGAAAGGTAAAGGAAAGTGGTCTTTTCTCGTGGCGGCATTCAACTTCCTGTAATCAATACAAACACGCCACCCTGTCTCGTAACCTAGTGGGAATAAGCTCATTTTCAGCATTTCTTACCCAGTAATTCCAGATTTCTTTGGTACTACCTGGACTGGGCTTACCCACTTGCTGTCAGAAATGGGGTAGATCACCCCACACTTAGGAGCTTCCGTATCTCCTTTTTCACAACCTCCATCATGGGAGGATTCAATCTCCGTTGAGGGTCTCTCACAGTTTAGTATCCTCCTCCATTAATATCCCGTGCATACAAACGGAGGGACTAATACCCTTGATATCGCCTATTGACCAACCAATGGTCGTCTTATGTTCCCGCAAAACAAATACCGCTTTCTCTTCTTGCTTTTGGGTGAGTGACTTTGCAATTATTACTGGAAGGGTGTCCTTCTCCCCCAAGAAGATGTATTTAAGATGATCGTAGTAGTGCTTTCGGCCCAATTCAGTGCCCGCACAATAGAAGGTTGAGGTATATCGCCAGTAATGTGTAAAAATCAACAAAAGTTACCTCATGCTCTTTCCGGAGTGGAAGAGAGCTCTTGTAAGGCAAAGAACAATTTCATCAATGTCTTCACTCCATGGCTCTTCTTCACTCTTCTTCTTTTCCTCCCGTACATCTAAGCTATGAGTTAGAATTGTATCAAGAGCATCAAAATGGTCAAGATCAAAAGTCACGAGAAATTAAAGAATCAAAAGGATCAAAAGAATCAATTAAACAAGCAGAGTGCACATCACTTGGGTATCTCATAGCTTCAAAAATATTGAATCTAATTAATTCCCCATCAAATTCCATTGTTAGAATTCCCGAGTGCACATCAATTTTTGTCCGTGCGGTCTTCAAAAATGGTCTTCCTAGCAAGATAGGAGCAGATTTGGGAGACTCATCCTTTTCCATTTCCAAAACATAGAAGTCTCCATTTAAACACTAATTCATTCACCCGCACTAAAACATCTTCAACCACACCCTTAGGGTATGCATTAGATCTATCACCAATTGAATAACAACACCAAGTAGGTTCCAAAGGACCCAAGTATAAAGATGCATAAATAGAATATGACATGACATTTATAGATGCACCTAAATCAAGCATTGCCCTTTCAAACCTTGTGTTACCTATAGTGCATGGAATGGTGAATGTGCCGGGTCCTTACATTTGGTTGGGAGTTTCTTTTAATTACAAATTTGAAACATTTTCTCCCGCTTGGACCTTTTCATTTCCTTTTAACTTCCTCTTGTTAGTGCATAATTCTTTCGTAAATTTTGCATATCTAGGTACCGCTTAATGGCATCTAACAAAGGGATATTAACCTCTACCTTCCTAAAAGTCTCAAGTATTTCTTTTTCTCGCTTCTTCTTTCTTGGTTTTAACTAACCTACTAGGAAAAGGAGCTTTAGTGACATATTTAGGAAGGGGTTCGAAATACTTACCTTAGGGGTTTTGGAAGTTTGCCCCTTATCATTTGCTTCTTTGGGTGGTTCATCCTTCTCTTGAATGATTGGTGGAAGAGAGGTAGGCTCATCCATCGTCTTTCCGCTTCTCAATGTGACAAAGACTAGCATTTTCCCTCGGATTCACTTCATTTGTGAGGGTAGTTTCCGAAGCTTGGCTTTGAAACTTGTTGAATTCTGTGGACAACCGCCCTATCTCGATTCTCGCAAGTTATTGATTGCAAATCCTTGTTTCTTGTTGGAACCGCAAATTATTAGTGGCCATTTGTTTTACTAGCTCCTCTAATGAAGGCTCGTATTGCTTAGGAGCTTGAACTTGTCATCTTGTCTCTCGAGGGAAAGGTACTTGCCTTTGTTGGAATCTGGAGGTCCATAAGTTTGGAGGTTGATTTTGAGGTTGCTTTGCATAGCTGAAATTTGGATGATCCCTCCAACCCGGATTATATGTGTTTGAGTAGGGGTTGTAATTTTTTGAAAGTCCAAAGATATCCCTCACCGCTCTTACCTCCTCATTTGTGTCTTCTTGGAGAGTGGGACACATATCAGTGGGATGCCCAGATGAACAACAGATCCCACAAGCATGAACTGGTGCTTTACCTGAATCCATTAACCGCTGAACCATAGCAGTCAATTGAGTCATTTGTCGTCTTTGTATACTTGGTTGTCTCTACTTCTTTCATCGCTCTTACTCCAAAGTGTCATTTCTAGAGTAGAATTGTTGAGTATTGGCGTACCATTCTTGAGATCAAGTTTCTAGCTTCTTGAGGAGTTTTATCAATCAATGCTCCTCCGCTAGCAAAGATCAATCATGTTGCGATCCATCACTTGTAAGCCTTCATAGAAATACCGAATTAAAAGTCGCTCACTTATTTGATGATGAGGGCAAATGAAACATAGCTTCTTAAATCTCTCCCAAGAGTCATGGAGTGATTCCCCATGCCTTTGTTGAATACCACATTTCTTTTCCGATTGTTGCAGCTTTTGAGACAGGGAAGTATCCGTCTAGGAAAGTTCGGGCCATGTCCCGCCATGATTGGATGGATCCGGGTGGCAAGTAGTAAAGCCACTCCTTAGCCGAGTCTTTCAATGAGAATGGAAAAGCTCTCAACTTGACTTGCTCTACATGAATTCCTGCAGTTTCATGCTAGAACATACCACATGGATTTCCTTCAAGTGCTTGTTGGGGTCCTCTCCGGGTAATCCATTGAAAGAAGGCAAGAGATGGATTAAACTAGATTTCAATTCAAATGCCTCTTCATTTTCAAGAATGTCTATGCAAAGAGGTTGTTGATCTAGATCTGGAGCACCCAATGCCCTTAAAGTGTTTTCTCGCCATTGTCACTTCTTCAGATATTTCGGATGGCTCAAATGTCTCTCGAACTTGATAGATCAATGTAACGGCACTTCAATGTCACAGTGTGAGTTGGAAGTTAGCCTGATGGAAGGGAAATTGAGGATGTGAAGTGAGTTGATCAATATAGTTCCTCAAATTTAGCAATCCTTCGCCTACTCCTTCAAGGACATCAACACCTACAAAACACTCGAGAAAGAAAGATTAAAAATAAAATAAAATAAAATAAAATAAAAACAGAATAAAAATAGGAAATAAATTAATAGTGTAATTGAAAAATTGGTTCACCAAGAACGGCGCCAAAATTTTGATGCGTGCGGATGTAGTGATTAAAATTAAGATAAAAATCAGCTTGTCGCCCACCAGAAAATAAAAACCTTACAACTAGTTGTAGTTAGTAAGTATTCGATCCACAGAGAACCAATTCAATTAACACTATTAAACAATTCCCAATTTAGACTCGATTAACAATAAACAAGAAAAGGGGGGTTTTGGAGTTTTGATGAACAATGAACAAATTTCTTCAAAGATAACAATAAACAAACTAAAATCAACAATATAAGAAAATTGGTTAAGAGATTGAATCCACCACTAGATTTATATAATAATGTAAATCCACATATCCTTTTATTCCAACATGCTCAATTATGTTTTTATGCAATTGTGAGAGTAAATCTCTGCTTTCCTTACGTGTTGGTCAATTTAGCAACCGCTCAAATCAACTCCTAATCATTGATTAGTCATAAAGCAACCGCTTCTTACAACTATCCAACAATTGCATTAAGATTTAGAAAACCAATTACACTAAGGTCTAATCACACACCGGGATTAAATTACTTAGAACATATATTTCTCTAGATCTAATACCGCATGATCACAAGATAATAAACCCAGATCTACCACTTTTATAACTGGCAAATAGCACAAAGATAATTATACCCACATGAACATCATACATCCCACTAGATCTACTACATGAATCCGCAAGATAATAAACCTAGATCTACTACTTTGAAAGTAGGAACAAGTACAAAAACCTTCATACCAACAATAGATTCGAAATATATGAATAAAAACATAACTCGTGTTGAAATAATCAAATATGCAAAGTTTACAACATTAATACTAGCGGTTTCATCACCCCTTAACCAATGGAGGTTTAGTTACACATAGCTAGAAAGAAATCACAAGAAAAACTATGAAGAAACAAGAAGAAACTATGAAGAAACAAGAAACTAAGAGAGAAAATGAAGGAGAGTTACATCTTGTTCATGATAAATGGTGCCTTTTATAGAAGTCTAAGGTAACAAAATGACAAAGGGAAGTGGGTGGATGAGTGGGTGAGTGAGTGGAGTGTTTGAGTGGATGGATTAGTGGGTTGGTTTAGTGGATTGGTTTAGTGGATGAGTGAGTGGAATGGTTGAGTGGTTGAATTAGTGAAAAATGCCAAAGGACTTTTGGTGAGTGGGAAATTATGGACATGAATGGGTGAGTGGATGGATGAGTGGATGGATTAGTGGATGAGTGGGTGGAGTGGTTAAGTGGTTAGATTAGTGTATGAGTGGATGAATGGGTGAGTTAGTGGATGAGTGGATGAGTGGATGAGTGGATTAGTGGATGGATGAGTGGATTAGTGGATGGATGAGTGGGTGGTTGAGGACGAAAATTTCGTGTCTGACTTGGAAGCCAAAAACGACCCACTATACTTCAGAATCACGAAAAGTGTTCTTCATAAAAGTTGTAGATCCTTGTCTTGGCTATGAAATGGATAGCTGGTTCGTCCAATTTGGCTTCCTTAAGCTCAAGATATGTCCCAAATACCGTAGGTTGCTCAAACCCAACTTCAGCACCTCTGTTCCGACTTGCAAGCTCAAAATGACCTACTAGACTTCTTTTTCTCAAAATGTGTTCTTCATGAAAGTTGTTTATTTGGATCTTGACTATCCACTGTCCAAATTTCAGCCCATCTCCATTATTATAGCTTGAGATATGATTTTTTGAGTGCACACTGTTCGGATTCTACTGACAGAACCCGTATTCTGACTTCCATGTCAACTTAGGTCCCTTAGACATCTGAATCAGACTTTGAGCTCTTCATCAAAGTTGTAGAGCTTCCTCTTAGCTTTCCTACAAGATAAAATTCATGATTTTCAGATTTCAGGAACTCAAGTTATGACCAAAATACAGAAACAGTGTAAAATCTCAATAATGCTGAAAATATTCAATTAGGACCAATTTGAGCTCAAACTCACAAAATCATGTCAAACTCAATCAATTAAGAATATGGAGAGTGTAAATGACTAAATATAAGGGTTTCTTAATGAATAAAATATGTGTTTATCAAATTCCCCACACTTAGCTTTTTGCACTCCCAGGCAAAACTCAAGACCAAAATTTTACAATCAAGAAGAAACAACCAAAGGTTCAAGAGGATCAAAACATTCATGAGTTAACAATTCTCCACATCTCAAACCATCAAGCAAGGTATCTTCAACATGAATCAAGAATGATAGATCTTCACAAGATTCTCTCTCAATCTCTCAAGTGTTTAAAAGGTAGGTATTTCACTCAATTCAACCCATGAAAATTGCACTACCATAAGCTTGCTTATCTTCTACTTCTCCACTACTCAAAACACATGCACACACAAATCATGAGGACTTTATTCAAGGTTGTAGTGAGGTCAAGGTAACAGGAGAGGATAAAATGGATATGAGAAGATAAATACCAAAGAGAATAAAAGCAAATGAGAGCTAAGTTCAAATAACAAGCATAAAAGCTCATCCCAACTCTAGTGTATATCCCTTTACATATTCATTTCCCAATCCTTTTCTTTTTTTAAACACTTGGTTTTTTTTTCTCTTTTTTTTTCTTTTCTTTTTCTTTTTCTTTTTCTTTTATATATATGAACATAACTATATACATACATTTTTTTCTTTTTGGGCACTCTTTTCTTTTTCAACAACCATTTTGTACACGCACCCCCACACTTGTTCAAAAACTCATCCATTAACCAAGCTAATGTTCTTTTATTCCCTAAGGTAAAATAAGAACACGATTTTTCATTTAAAGTACATAATGAGCTAGAAACAAGGAATGGTCAAATAAGCTCAAAGGGGTTAAGCAAAGGAAAATATACAAGGTTGGCAGGAATCAGAGAATTTCCAAGAAGTCAAAAGAGTGCTTGATATCAAATTGAAAACAAGGTTGGCTATTTGGTTAAACTAGCTAATTAAGAAAGAGGGCCTCAATCATGTTCATGCATGCAAGTGAAATGTAGCCTTAAAAAGAATCAAAGCAAGTTCTAGAGTGGTCATTAACATGAGTGAAAATCACACAAGAAAGAAGAGAATGACATAAATGTTAAATCCATCCATTAGGCTCAAAATCTCACAAGGTATGCTTCCATCAAACTCAATTCATCAATTTAATCATCCATCACCAAGCATATCAGTTCAAGAAGGGAGAAAAGTTATTCAATCATGCAATGAACCCCTTTTTTTTTTTCTTTTCTTTTTTTTTTGAATTTTTTTTTTTTACAAAAAGAACATGCTGAAATCTCTCCCCCACGCTTAATATAACATTGCCTTCAATGTGAAAGAGAGATATAGAAAAGAGCAACACAACCTGATAAGAAGTGAATCAACGCCAAGCAGAAAAGAAACACACTGTCAGTACCGCATCAGACCCTGAAAAGAAATCAAACAATAAAACTTTAGTACTAATTAGTTACTACCTAAAAAACTCCTTACTCTGCCACCAATTAAGATGCGTCTCAAGAGTAAAATTACTCCTTACTCTGCCATCACTAATTGATTTAATAAGTACATGACAATCATATCATACTTTCCAAACAGCACAACAAATTTTTTTTATTTTTTTTATTTTTTTATTTTTTTATTTTTTTATTTTTTTATTATTTTTTTTTTGGGTCAACTATCCTTCCCCCCCAACTAAATCACAACATTGTCCTCAATGTTAAAATATAGATGAGTAAAGGACAGAAGATATTACCTGTTGGAGAAAGCTGACACAAATTTAAACAGAAACAAGGTACAATAAAATCAAACCCATTAAAGATGAAGTCGCAGATCTGGCTTTTGTTTCTTGTTACTTCCTTCGCCGCTTTCATGTTGACCAATCTATCTCGAGCTAATACTGGATCGGTACATACTCAAAAGCTTCTAATTTATCAATGAGCTCATCAATAGTGGAGGCAGAGATAAGAAGTTGTCTTCTTCAAGGAGTGATAAATTTACGTTCCACGCTACAAATTTTGTCAAGAAAAAATAACAAAAGATCAAAGAAATTATTAACATTCAACAAACCAATGGGTTTATGGTGGATGTTCGATTCACCAAGAGACAATTTGAAAAATCTCTTCCAAAGTACCAAAACCACTGGTAAGACAATAAATGCATCGAATTGTCAACCATTGTTTTCATTCGTCCATGCATAGATGTTACCCGAATTTCTTCTCCAACTGTCTTTCCAAAGTGATGTTATTTTCAGCCAAAGGTTTAGGAATAACACCTAAAACCCGATCGCTCTCCTATAGAAGCAGCAAGTGATACAAATTTCCCATTAACCCACGACAACCTCCCCCATATACAAGATGAATATTCCTCGCAGCAAGTGATCGACCAAGAGTGCTAGCTGCGTTTACAAACTCTAATCCCTTCCCATAACTCGACCCATAAAAAACACAGACATTTTTGAGGTTACGAATAGAAGGCCCCATTCTATACTCTTCCTCCCTTTGAGTGTTTCTGAGTTGAAGGAAAATGGAGAAAATGGAGTGTTTAAGTAGGAAAAAGAATGGAAAGGGGAATAATTGCACCTATGAGGGTAGGTTGACTGTTGTCAGAAAAGGTTGAAATTAAGAAACACAGAATCTTTTCTCCTCTTTTTTTTTTTACTTTTTTTTTATTATTTTTTTCTTATTTTTTTTATTTTTATTTTTTTTGTTTGACTTCAAGAAAACCATCAAAGTAAAGAAGTCTAGAAACCCTTGAAGGACCCTGCTCAAAGGATCGTCTGTACCAAAATTAAAATACAACAAAATGATACAAAGATAAAAGAAATAGAAAATGATGACATACCTGTATGTACAGTGTCCATGGCGTATCTTTATACTTTAACGCGTCATGAGTGCAATAGACATCACGTCCTCTCTCTTTTTTTTTTTTTTTGAATTTGTTAGAAAAACTTGATGAAAGATGAGTGTATACTTACTTAAGATTGGGATGGAGGTAGTCTGCTCTTTCGGCTTTGTGCCAAAGCATTGTTGACCAGTATTCGACCCATTCAAGACCAGCGCAACATAGGGCTCCTAAAAGGGACAAGTGGCCATAATACGCCTGGCTGCCTCACATGTGGGATACAATCTACCTTCTTTGTTTTTCAATTAAGAAGGCTGGATCAGGATGCATGCATTTCCCCATTCACGGTGTGTGTTACCAAAGCCAACCCTAAGACGTATACATAAATTTTTTTTTTTTGTTTTTTGTTTTTTTTTTTTTTTTTTTTTTTTTTTGAGATGACATGAAAAAGAAGAAGAAGATGATATGTACAGATTGTTTGTGGATGTGGCTCACATCCGCCTCTGGTTTAACGTCCGAACGCTTGCTTAAACGTCTTCTATGAGTCGAGGATAAGCTTCCCATCCAATTTTCTTAAAAGCGGCAAACAGGGTCTTTTAGAGTCGATTCCCAAGATCGTAGCGTTTTTCTTCATCCTTGAAGAGATTCCACAATTTAAGAATTTCACGATGCACCAATCCACAAGAATGCGTCTCAAGAGTCGATAAGATATCATCTAATGACTCCTTACTCGTCCATTCTTAATGAAGAAAATTTTATCTTCTCTATTTGCGGAAACCATCCCCAAAGTATGACATCGCTTGTTACAGCTTCCATCGTCCACATTTGTAACAGACTTGTAACCTTTTTGCTCTTCTCCTTTTAGAATATGAACTTCTTCCAAGACCGGGCATATATGAGTCAAATGAAATTGAGGACTCACCTGCTAATCGAACTTTTGCTTCAATTATCCAGCGTACATCTTCTGGCATACCTTTGTGCATTAACAGTCTCAATCTTTCACATCGAACTTTGTAGATTTTTCTCAGAGCATTTTGAGGAAAAGAAGGAAAATGTTTTCTCAGGTTTGAAAGAATGACATCCATTTTGAAGGAGAAGAAGGATTTAGTTATTTTGGGAAACTGAAAAATAAACCGACTTGAGAGTCACGGAGTACCGTATCCGCCACTTAACCTAGCAACACAAAGAACTCAAGAACTTGATTTTTCATGAATGGTTGAGTCTTTGTCCATTAACTTTACGCGCATTACCATTCCTAGGATCCTCAATATTTACGGCCCCAGAGGATACACGTGTTTGACAAAGAAAAGAACCGCGCCACCTAGATCTCAATTTTTCAAGGAGTAGGTGCGATGATAATATCAAAGCAAAACCTTTTTGACCAATTTCCGCAACTTTTGCAAAAGGTGTAACAGACCTTGAATAAAGTAGGCCAATAAAATCCATACTTGCAAGATTTTCGCAGCTTGTTGTCGTGAAGAAGAAAAGTGACCTTCACATGCTTCCGAGTGACAAAATTTAATGGCACTACCTACCTTATTGTCGGCACACAAATGCTTTTTTTTTTTTTTTTTTTTTTTAGAGATTCAAATGCTTACAACCAACAAACAGATAAAAACATAATCTAAGGAACTAATGAAAACACAAAATAAAAAGGGATAAAGAGAGCAAATCTGGTTGGGTTGCCTCCCAATGAGCGCTTAGTTTATTGTCCTCGGCCGACATGATGATACTTTCAATGCTCCTCATATTGTGGAAGGATGAGGGTCATCACTTCCATCTCTCGCACTTGTCGGGAAGTTCATGATATGGTTTGAGACGATGACCATTGACCTTAAATGCTTTGCCGAAATTTCACTCCCGATCTCAACCGTACCATAAGGAAAAACATTAGTTACCACAAACGGCCCAATCCACTTAGAACGCAGTTACCCGAAATAATTTGAGTCTTGATTGGAATAGCGGGACTTTTTGTCCTTTGTGAAATTTCTTTCTCGGAAATCAATTGGTCGTGGAATGCCTTAGCTTTAGTCTTATAAATGCGGGCATTCTCAAAGGCCTCATTTCTTAGTTCTTCTAATTCCTCATAATCTTGGAACTTCCTTTGCTTTCCAAACCTTCCAATTCCATATTAACTTGTTTAATGGCCCAAGTAAGATCGATGTTGCAACTCAACGGGCAAATGACGGGGCTTTCCATACACCAACCGAAATGGTGACATGCCGATGGGAGTCTTATAGGCAGTCCTATAAGCCCATAAAGCATCTTCAAGTCGAGTGCTCCAATCCTTTCTTGAGGGATTCACTGTCTTTTCAAGGATTGACTTAATCTCCCGGTTGGACACTTCAGTTTGCCCATTTGTTTGTGGATGGTAAGGAGTGGAAATTTTGTGCATTACTCCATATCTCTTCAATAGAGCATCAAAGGTTTTGTTGCGAAATGGGTCCCTTGGTCACTGATGATAGCCCTTGGGGTCCCGAACCCGGAGAAAATATGTGACTTAACAAAATCTGCAACGAGTTTAGAATCATCGGATCGAGTGGCTTTTGCTTCCACCCATTTAGACACATAATCAACGGATAAAAGAATGTATGTGAAACCAAATGAAGGAGGGAATGGTCCCATGAAATCAATACCCCACACATCAAAGAGTTCCACAAAAATGATCGGAGTCCGAGGCATTTGATTACGAGGACCAATATTACCTGTTCTCGACAATGTCCACAAGACTTACGAAGTTGTAAGCGTCTTTGAAAATTGAAGGCCAATAGAAACCACTTGTCAAGCACTTTATTGGCTGTCCTTTTATCTTGTCAAAGTGTCCTCCACATGCATAGGTGTGGCAAAAGGAGAGGATGGAGTGTGTCTCGAAATCGGGAATGCACCTCCTAATGACTTGATCTCGCACAATGCTTCCATAAGTACGGGTCATCCCGGATATAGTATTTACTGATCACTCCTTAATTTATCTCTTTGGGCCTTGTTCAAACCCTCCGGAAAGTCCTTAGTAACCAGGTAGTTAACAATGTCAAGCATACCAAGGGATTATGGTGTTGACAACCATCAAATATTCATCCGGAAAAGTCTCCATGATAGGCATTTCTTCCTCTTCGCTTACCAATCTACTCAAGTGATCGGCCACCAAGTTTTCGCTCCCTTTCTTGTCTTTAATCTCCAAGTCAAATTCCTGGAGCAATAAAATCCATCGAGCAATCTAGGCTTTGCTTCTTTCTTTGTTAGAAGATACTTCAAGGTGCATGATCTGAAAACACAATCACTTTAGAACCAATTAGATATGATCTAAATTTTTCTAAAGCAAATACAACAACTAGAAGTTCCTTTTCGTGGTTGAGTAATTAAGTTGAGCATCATTTAGAGTCCTTGATGCATAGTAAATGGCATAAGGAACTCTATCAACTCGTTGTCCCAAGACAGCTCTCTACTGCAAAGTCACTGGCATCACACATTAGTTCAAAAGGTAACTCCCAGGTTAGGTGGCACGATGATAGGTGCAACAGCTAACAACTTCTTGAGTTTATTGAAAGCTTCCATACATTTCTCATCAAAGTTAAAATTAACATCTTTTTGAAGAAGTCTCAAAGGGGCAATGAGACTTTAGAAAAGTCTTTAATGAATCTCCCAGTAGAAACCTGCATGACCAATAAAAGAACGAATCTCCCGCACACTAGGGGTGGTGGCAAAGAATGCACGAGTTCTACCTTAGCTTTATCTACTTCAATTCCCCTAGCGAAATTACATGACCTAACACAATACCTTCATTCACCATGAAATGACATTTTTCCCAATTCAAGTACCAGGTTAGTGTCAATGCATCTTTTAAGCACCAAAGTTAAATGTTCCAAACAATTTTCAAAATCATTTCCAAAGACACTAAAGTCATCCATAAAAACCTCGATGATGTTTTCAATGTAATCGAAAAATATACTCATCATGCATCTTTGGAAAGTTCCTGGTGCATTGCGAGTCCAAAAGGCATTCGCCTATATGCAAAGGTACCAAATGGACAAGTGAATGTAGTCTTGTCTTGGTCTTCCGGAGCTATGGCAATCGATTGTAACACGAAAAACCATCCGAAAACAATAATAAGAATGACCAAATAATCTTTCTAACATTTGATCAATGAAAGGTAAAGGAAAGTGGTCTTTTCTCGTGGCGGCATTCAACTTCCTGTAATCAATACAAACACGCCACCCTGTGCGTAACCTAGTGGGAATAAGCTCATTTTCAGCATTTCTTACCACAGTAATTCCAGATTTCTTTGGTACTACCTGGACTGGGCTTACCCACTTGCTGTCAGAAATGGGGTAGATCACCCCCACACTTAGGAGCTTCCGTATCTCCCTTTTCACAACCTCCATCATGGGAGGATTCAATCTCCGTTGAGGGTCTCTCACAGGTTTAGTATCCTCCTCCATTAATATCCCGTGCATACAAACGGAGGGACTAATACCCTTGATATCGCCTATTGACCAACCAATGGTGCATCTTATGTTCTGCAAAACAGCTACCGGTTTCTCTTCTTGCTTTTGGGTGAGTGACTTTGCAATTATTACTTGGAAGGGTGTCCTTCTCCCCAAGAAGATGTATTTAAGATGATCGGTAGTGCTTTCGGTTCCAATTCGGTGCCCGCACAATAGAAGGTTGAGGTATATCGGCGAATGGGTAAATCAACAAAAGTTACCTCATGCTCTTACCGGGTGGAAGAGAGCTCTTGTAAGGCAAAGAACAATTTCATCAATGTCTTCACTCCATGGCTCTTCTTCACTCTTCTTCTTTTCCTCCCGTACATCTAAGCTATGAGTTAGAATTGTATCAAGAGCATCAAAATGGTCGATGATCAAAAGTCTGCGAGTAAATTAAAGAATCAAAAGGATCAAAAGAATCAATTAAACAAGCGAGTGCACATCACTTGGGTATCTCATAGCTTCAAAAATATTGAATCTAATTAATTCCCCATCAAATTCCATTGTTAGAATTCCCGAGTGCACATCAATTTTTGTCCGTGCGGTCTTCAAAAATGGTCTTCCTAGCAAGATAGGAGCGATTTGGGAGACTCATCCTTTTCCATTTCCAAAACATAGAAGTCTCCATTTAAAACACTAATTCATTCACTGTACCAAAACATCTTCAACCACACCCTTAGGGTATGCATTAGATCTATCGACCAATTGAATAACAACACCAAGTAGGTTCCAAAGGACCCAAGTATAAAGATGCATAAATAGAATATGGCATGACATTTATAGATGCACCTAAATCAAGCATTGCCCTTTCAAACCTTGTGTTACCTATAGTGCATGGAATGGTGAATGTGCCGGGGTCCTTACATTTGGTTGGGAGTTTCTTTTTAATTACAAATGAAACATTTTCTCCCAGTTGGACCTTTTCATTTCCTTTTAACTTCCTCTTGTTAGTGCATAATTCTTTCGAAATTTTGCATATCTAGTACACGCTTAATGGCATCTAACAAAGGGATATTAACCTCTACCTTCCTAAAAGTCTCAAGTATTTCTTTTTCTCGCTTCTTCTTTCTTGGTTTTAACTAACCTACTAGGAAAAGGAGCTTTAGTGACATATTTAGGAAGGGGTTCGAAATACTTACCTTAGGGGTTTTGGAAGTTTGCCCTTATCATTTGCTTCTTTGGGTGGTTCATCCTTCTCTTGAATGATTGGTGGAAGAGAGGTAGGCTCATCCATCGTCTTTCCGCTTCTCAATGTGACAAAGACTAGCATTTTCCCTCGGATTCACTTCATTTGTGAGGGTAGTTTCCTGAAGCTTGGCTTTGAAACTTGTTGAATTCTCGTGGACAACGCCCTATCCGATTCTGCAAGTTATTGATTGCGATCCTTGTTTCTTGTTGGAACGCAAATTATTAGTGGCCATTTGTTTTACTAGCTCCTCTAATGAAGGCTCGGATTGCTTAGGAGCTTGAACTTGCTTGTCTCGAGGGAAAGGTACTTGCCTTTGTTGGAATCTGGAGGTCCATAAGGGAGGTTGATTTTGAGGTTGCTTTGCATAGCTGAAATTTGGATGATCCCTCCAACCCTGGATTATATGTGTTTGAGTAGGGGTTGTAATTTTTTGAAAGTCCAAAGATATCCCTCTCTTCTCTTACCTCCTCATTTGTGTCTTCTTGGAGAGTGGGACACATATACGGTGGGATGTCCAGATGAACAACAGATCCCACAAGCATGAACTGGTGCTTTACCTGAATCCATTAACCGCTGAACCATAGCAGTCAATTGAGTCATTTGTTGTTGTATACTGGTTGTCTCTACTTCTTTCACTGCTCTTACTCCAGTGTCATTTCTAGAGTAGAATTGTTGAGTATTGGCGTGACCATTCTTGAGATCAAGTTTCTAGCTTCTTGAGGAGTTTTATCAATCAATGCTCCTCCGCTAGCAAAGATCAATCATGTTGCGATCCATCACTTGTAAGCCTTCATAGAAATACTTGAATTAAAAGTCGCTCACTTATTTGATGATGAGGGCAGGTGAAACATAGCTTCTTAAATCTCTCCCAAGTAGTCATGGAGTGATTCCCCATGCCTTTGTTGAATACCACGATTTCTTTTCGATTGTTGCAGACTTTTGAGACGGGGAAGTATCTGTCTAGGAAAGTTCGGGCCATGTCCCGCCATGATTGGATGGATCCGGGTGGCAAGTAGTAAAGCCACTCCTTAGCTGAGTCTTTCAATGAGAATGGAAAAGCTCTCAACTTGACTTGCTCTACATGAATTCCTGCAGGTTTCATGCTAGAACATACCACATGGATTTCCTTCAAGTGCTTGTTGGGGTCCTCTCCGGGTAATCCATTGAAAGAAGGCAAGAGATGGATTAAACTAGATTTCAATTCAAATGCCTCTTCATTTTCAAGAATGTCTATGCAAAGAGGCTGTTGATCTAGATCTGGAGCACCCAATGCCCTTAAAGTGTTTTCTGCCATTGTCACTTCTTCAGATATTTCAGATGGCTCAAATGTCTCTGAACTTGATAGATCAATGTAACGGGCAGCTTCAATGTCAACAGGTGTGAGTTGGAAGTTAGCCGGATGGAAGGGAAATTGAGGATGTGAAGTGAGTTGATCAATATAGTTCCTCAAATTTAGCAATCCTTCGTCTACTCCTTCAAAGGACATCAACACCTACAAAACACTCGAAAGAAAGATTAAAAATAAAATAAAATAAAATAAAATAAAAACAGAATAAAAATAGGAAATAAATTAATAGTGTAATTGAAAAAATTGGTTCCCGAAGAACGACGCCAAAATTTTGATGCGTGCGGATGTAGTGATTAAAATTAAGATAAAAATCAGTTGTCAGGCCCACCAGAAAATAAAAACCTTACAACTAGTTGTAGTTAGTAAGAATCGATCCACAGAGAACCAATTCAATTAACACTATTAAACAATTCCCAATTTAGACTCGATTAACAATAAACAAGTAAAAGGGGGTTTTGGAGTTTTGATGAACAATGAACGACTTCAAAGATAACAATAAACAAACTGAAATCAACAATATAAGAAAATTGGTTAAGAGATTGAATCCACCACTAGATTTATATAATAATGTAAATCCACATATCCTTTTATTCCAACATGCTCAATTATGTTTTTATGCAATTGTGAGAGTAAATCTCTGTTTTCCTTACGTGTTGGTCAATTTAGCAACCGCTCAAATCAACTCCTAATCATTGATTAGTCATAAAGCAACCGCTCTTACAACTATCCAACAATTGCATTAAGATTTAGAAAACCAATTACACTAAGGTCTAATCACACACCGGGATTAAATTACTTAGAACATATATTTCTCTAGATCTAATACCGCAAATCGCAATAATAAACCCAGATCTACCACTTTTATAACGGCAAATAGCACAAAGATAATTATACCCACATGAACATCATACATCCCACTAGATCTACTACCGCAACCGCGCATAATAAACCTAGATCTACTACTTTGAAAGTAGGAACAAGTACAAAAACCTTCATACCAACAATAGATTCGAAATATATGAATAAAAACATAACTGTGTTGAAATAATCAAATATGCAAAGTTTACAACATTAATACTAGCGGTTTCATCACCCCCTTAACCAAGGGAGGTTTAGTTACACATAGCTAGAAAGAAATCACAAGAAAAACTATGAAGAAACAAGAAGAAACTATGAAGAAACAAGAAACTAAGAGAGAAAATGAAGGAGAGTTACATCTTGTTCATGATAAATGGTGCCTTTTATAGAAGTCTAAGGTAACAAAATGACAAAGGGAAGTGGGTGGATGAGTGGGTGAGTGAGTGGAGTGTTTGAGTGGATGGATTAGTGGGTTGGTTTAGTGGATTGGTTTAGTGGATGAGTGAGTGGAATGGTTGAGTGGTTGAATTAGTGAAAAATGCCAAAGGACTTTTAGTGAGTGGGAAATTATGGACATGAATGGGTGAGTGGATGGATGAGTGGATGGATTAGTGGATGAGTGGGTGGAGTGGTTAAGTGGTTAGATTAGTGTATGAGTGGATGAATGGGTGAGTTAGTGGATGAGTGGATGAGTTGATGAGTGGATTAGTGGATGGATGAGTGGATTAGTGGATGGATGAGTGGGTGGTTGAGGACGAAAATTTCGTGTCTGACTTGGAAGCCAAAAACGACCTACTATACTTCAGAATCACGAAAAGTGTTCTTCATAAAAGTTGTAGATCCTTGTCTTGGCTATGAAATGGATAGCTGGTTCGTCCAATTTGGCTTCCTTAAGCTCAAGATATGTCCCAAATACCGTAGGTTGGTCAAACCCAACTTCAGCACCTCTGTTCCGACTTGCAAGCTCAAAATGACCTACTAGACTTCTTTTTCTCAAAATGTGTTCTTCATGAAAGTTGTTTATTTGGATCTTGACTATCCACTGTCCAAATTTCAGCCCATCTCCATTATTATAGCTTGAGATATGATTTTTTTGAGTGCACACTGTTCGGATTCTACTGACAGAACCCGTATTCTGACTTCCATGTCAACTTAGGTCCCTTAGACATCTGAATCAGACTTTGAGCTCTTCATCAAAGTTGTAGAGCTTCCTCTTAGCTTTCCTACAAGATAAAATTCATGATTTTCAGATTTCAGGAACTCAAGTTATGACCAAAATACAGAAACAGTGTAAAATCTCAATAATGCTGAAAATATTCAATTAGGACCAATTTGAGCTCAAACTCACAAAATCATGTCAAACTCAATCAATTAAGAATATGGAGAGTGTAAATGACTAAATATAAGGGTTTCTTAATGAATAAAATATGTGTTTATCAATACCCTTTGGACTTTTCAGCATATCCAATGAAATACCCACTAATAATCCTTGGGTCTAGTTTCTTCTCTTGTGGGTTATAAATTCTCACTTCAGACGGGCATCCCTAAACGCGTATATGTCGCAAACTTGGTTTCCAACCTTTGAATAACTCAAAAGGCTTCTTCGAGACAGCCTTGGTTGGAACTCAGTTTAATATATACACAGCCGTCTTTAATGCTTCAATCCACAAGAATTGAGGAAGTTTTGTGTTACTCCTCATACTTCTCACCATGTCCATTAAGGTTCGGTTTCTTCTTTCTGTCACACCATTCTGATCCGGAGAACCAGGCATAGTGTACTGGGCAACAATCCCATGTTCTTGAAGAAACTTCGCAAATGGACCATGTGCTTGTCCATTCTCTATGTATCTGCCATAGTACTCTCCACATCTATCAGATCTCACGATCTTAATTTGTTTTCCACATTGCTTCTCCACTTCAGCCTTAAAAACTTTAAAAACGTCCAAAGCTTCATCTTTAAAACGAAGCAAGTAGAGATACATATATCGTGAATAATCATCTATAAAAGTGATAAAGTATTTCGGACTACTTGCGTCCATGTCTGGACAACAAATATCTGTATGTATGATTTCCAATAGGTTCGAGCTCCTCTTTGCACCCTTTTTAGACTTGTTAGTTTGCTTACCCTTAATGCAATCCACACAAGTTTCAAAATTAGTAAAATCTAAAGTACTAAGTACCCCTTCATTTACTAATCGCTTAATTCTCTCAATGGAGATGTGTCCCAATCTCCGGTGCCACAACATAGAGGATTCCTCATTCACAACACAACGTTTTAACCCAGAAGTAACATGCATAGAATTATAAGTAACATCATTTTGCAATTTAATACAATAAAGACCATCAAGTAATTCGCCAAAACCAACAATTTCTGATTTATTTAACAAAGTAAAACCAGAATCCGAAAAATTAAACGAAAAACCCAAAGGTGTAAGTCTTGAAACAGAAATTAAATTCTTAGAAAAACTAGGAACATAAAAGGTCTTTTCTAAATGTAAAATAAAGCTGCTGCTTAAAACTAAACTGCATGTCCCAATGGCCTCCACATGTGAACTCATCTTCCCGCCTGAATAGATGTATTGTTCACTTCCCACTGGCTTCCTTAGGTTTTCCATACCCTGCAAGGTATTAGAAACATGGATTGTAGAACCAGAATCAATCCACCATGTGTTATGATTAACACGAACCATATTAGATTCATAACAAACAAATGTAAATGGAGTACCTTTCTTGTCGAGCCAGTTCTTAAACTTTATGCAGTCTTTCTTCATGTGCCCTTTCTTCTTGCAGAAAAAACACTTTGACTCTTTCTTTATGACTGGCTGAGGAGGAATGTTGCCTTTAATTTTGGCATGATCCTTCTTTTTCTTTCCATGAACAGTCAAGTTCACCTTCTCGCCCTCTTCCATCATCAACCTTTCCTCTTCTTGGACACACATAGTCAATAGTTCATTAATTGACCACTTATCCTTATGTGTGTTATAAGAGATTTTGAAAGGGCTGTATTGATGTGGCAGAGAGCACAAAATGTAGTGTACTAGGAAAGAATCGACATGGTAACCTCCAAGGCTTTTAGCTGAGCCGCTATATCCCTCATGCGCATGATGTGATCACGCACTCCTCTTATCCCAGTGAGCTTCATGGATGAGAACTGTATTATTAGAGTGCTGGCAAGGGCCTTGTCAGATGTAACAAATTGTTCATCAATAGCTTTCAAAAGATCCTTGACTTTAGTATGCTGATCGACAGAACCACGGATACCAAATAGATATTTTAGTCTTTATGAACATTACGGAGAGACGGTTAGATCTCTCCCATTTTTCATAAAGGTCAACAAAGATCTGGAAGGTTTGGTTTCAGTAATACCCTAGTGGTTCATCCTTCCTAATAGCATAATCAATGTCCATCCAGCCCAAATGGAGAAGAATTCTCTCCTTCCAAACTTTATAGTTGTCACCCCTTAATTCGAGAATATCACACTTAATGTCGAAATATTCGCGGAGGTTGAATAACTGCAAAAGTTCAAACATACATGCTCATTATTCATAATTTGAGACAAAATAAATATCATGTTTTACCAATGTAAATCATGTCTTAATTCATGAATCTAGAGACATAAAACTTGCACTGTGGGTTAAAGTCCTACTCAATTAGACTCATCATTTAACCTTATGACAAAACTATCAAATTATGTTCCTTTTCTTAATTTATGTGGGCATATCAAGAAATATAATGATATTTCATCCTAATTAATCATACAAATATAACAAAATTCCTGTGGGTAGATCTTATTATATCACATATGATTAATTACAAGTAATGTTTTAACGTGATTCTAAAACTTAATATATAATCCTAATTAATTAAAGATGTTGTGGCTATTTCCTAATTAATTAAAATTATATCAATCACTTAACATTAATTAATTTTTAATAAAGAGCTAATTATTTGCATAACATAATATAAATAAATTGAATAACAATGCATAAATATTATTTAGCATAATTTTGCATGTACAATAATCATAAATTCATACATACAAATTTCAAGAAATAAATAATATATGCATACAATTATTCAATAAAAGAAACTATATAAGCTCTTTAATAATTAATTCTAATGTGCATAAATTATTTAACTTAATATTGCATGCTTAAGTAAATACTAAAATTAAACATACAATTCAACAAAATAAACAACCAATCTATACACATTAAAATTTATTAAATAATTCATGTGCTAAAATAATACAATTGCAAAAACATACACATTTTCAATCAGCACATAAATTAAGCATATATATATATAACTTGTAGCATTTCAACTCTTAAGAAATGTAGATAGCATGGTGGTAGCCCAATTAGTATTCATTCACGAGGTCTCGGGTTCTATCCTACAGCATGCCATTAATCAAACACTGGACGTGACGTTCGAAATTTAACAGCCTACCGCTGAACCACTTTAGTATTATGTGATTAATGTTGACGTCGTCAAATATATAACAATAAAAGCCAAACGACATAGAAACCTTCAGTTTGATCGTCTTCAACCTTGAGCCTGGTCATTCTGACCCGGTTACGACCCGCGAACCCGAATTCAAAACCCGACGGTTTTCGATCATTTTTTACGTCAAAAACAACGTTTTAAATCACAGAAAGCTTAGAAAATCAACTTAAATCAGATTTATGATTTTATTTTCAAATTAAAACGTCTAAAACAGAACACCCATGTTCTGAAAAAATCAAAAAACATTACAGGTAAGAGCAAGCAAGGCAAAGACATCTAGACAGGCTCTGATACCAAATGTAAGACTAAAAAAACGATCTAAACATGCTAAGAATTTAAACAACACGTTCAGATCAACACAACAGAAGCAAAACAGATCAAGAAAAATCAACCTCCCTCCATTGCTATTTGATTCACTCTTCCTCTGTTTTTCGAACTTACATACAAATCGGTTCTGCGCCTTTTTCTAAACCTTCATTCACTCAAATTCGATGGTGTTGTTTTCTCAATAAGAAGAGTAGAACGACTCAAAACAGAGTAAATGTTCAATTTATGAAGGCTCATCCATTACTGAACTCAACAAACACGTGGAAGAAAATATGAGAGCATGGGGCTGATTTTTCGCATGACTTAAACGCTTCAAGAGCAATGGGATAGTAAGTTGAATAGAAACAAAAATGGACCACGTTTTGATATTATTTTCTCAATTAAATAGTAAAAATATTTTATTCTTATCTCAACTAAAAAATAGAACAAATCTGTTACGAGATGTACGGGAAAACTATCAGAGACAGCGTAATGAAATATATCAAATACCGAAGGCTTTTATCCTTTGCGCTAAGATACCACTTTCCGTTTTCCTTTTTCTCATTGTTGTGGTCGGTTATGGTGCAAATATGTCAAGATGTCTTTTACTGTATCTACTAATGTGCTGACCTCTGTTAGATACACCAACGTCACACAAACCCCATCCCATGTTTTTAACTTTTGGCTCTTTCGGTTATCAGCCTTTTCTTTCTCTTTAACTTTTTGCGAGTTGATTCTATTTTAGATTCATTATTCGCAATCTAAAGCATGATTTAGTTGCTGAAAGAGACACGTATGGTTGTCTCTCCCTGTTATCTGTAGTAACTTTTTCTTTTTGAAAAAAAAAAGTTCTGAATTATATTTAAAGAGTTATCTGAAAAAGTAGTTGATAGTAGTAGGCACTTCTATGATACGAGAGCAACTATGAAAGCATACAGGGATATGTATTTATAAAAGATATTCTAATGTTCAAATTAATTTCTAAAAGAGATAGTATAGAGAATTATAAATTAGATCTCCACCTTTTTAACTTTACAATATATTTGTCTGAACATATTAAAGAGTTGAGAATCAGAATATTTAATATGAATTGATTATTATTGATTGAAATTAATGAGATTATTATTTTTTATTATTAATTATTTATTTATATAAAATATAATTAACATTTATATTTATTAAAAAGAGTCACATTTAATAAATATATTAATTCAAATACATAATAATATCTTAATTTTACTATGATAAAGTAGATTGCTCCACATCCATAAACTCGTAATATTCAGAACAAAAAGAAAAGAAAAGAAAAGAGAGAACTTGTGTGCTTTTTTTTTTTGGGTGAGACTTATGAGTCAGTTAATGGATCCGGATCTTCTTCAGTGACTGGAGAGGTCCAATTTTTTTTTACATGTAAAAGTTATAAATATCGCATGCGATAATATTTACCGCATATGATAATACATAAAATTACTTGTAAAAAAAAATTGAACCTCTGCAGTCACTGCAGAGGATCCTGGTCCGTCTGTTAATACTTTTGGCTCTGACCCAAAACAACATCCGTTAAGTATACTTTAATTATTCGCTGAGGTGCTGGGGAATTGGGTTTAGGAGCAAGTGGACTACATGTAGGAACATGCATGGTACATAACATTTATCCTTTTACTTAATTATTTTAATAATTATTTTAATATTAAATAAAATAAATAAATATATTTATTATCTTAAAAATATAAAAAATATTTAATATTTTTTTATTTAATAATTAAAAAATTGAATAAAAAGTTAAATCATTTCTCTATTATAAATGTACTTGCGTCTTGGTTGGATGTAATAATTCCTTTCTGCTTGCTCACCTTAAAGGGATTTCAACAACTTTTGAATTGGGTGTTCCCAAGGCCCAGGCAGAATACTGTGTATTTAAATTGGGAGAAATTCTGTGGTACTACGTGCTCGATCAGTTCTGTGTCAATGCAGAAACAAAAAAATTTGTTTACACTCGTATAATATAATTATGAATATCTATAAGATAAATGATAATTTTTATATTAAATATAATTTTTATTAAGGGTATAATTGAATTGATTTATTTTAATTTTTTTAAAAAATAAATTTAAATTAATTAAAATCAATTGATTCGATTTTCATATTTTTTATAATCAAATTCAAACAAAATCAAATTAAATATTTATAGATTAATTTAGTTCGAAATGATCGAAGTTGATTATATTTTTTTATGTAAAAATTAATTAAATAATTAATTTTTTATAGCAAAAAAAATGTCATAAACCTATGAAAAAATTTCTAAAAATAGAATCAAATATATTTATCTCAATAAGTATATTACAAAGTATAATAAATAAACAAAGTCTAAACAAATAAATATAATTAAAAGATATATAACAATAGATACAAGTATAAAGATAAGTACACAATAACACTTAAACCAGTCTAAATATAATTAAAAAGAAATATAAGTCGCACAACATAACAATTGACAAGACTCAAAGTCAATCCTAAATTAATCTAAACTCAATCCAAACATTAAAAAAACATAATTCATCAAATATCATTCATCAAATCTAATTTATTTTTTAACTTTATTTACATCCCGTAATAAGTACAAACAAAATGTTAGAATTTATATATACTAGATTTTAACCATAAATCATAATCAATGCACTTATAGATGTTACCTTAAAAATTTGAAAGACTAGCAATACTTCTTTGTCAAGTGAAACATCAAGATTATTCATCATGGGTCAAGTTGTGATCTTCAATATATTAAATAAATTAATAAATGTTACATTATGAACAAAAAATATAAGTACTAAGTACTAACAATTGATAAATTAAGTAAGATAATAATAAATGTAACTTCAAATTGTCAAAATAAGCTCAACTTCAAAATTTGAAGATAATCTAAACAACTTTAAAAATTCAAATATAAACATAAAAGGTAAACATGATTAATTAGTAATAATATAGTAAGTACACCAATAAATAAAAAAATATAACAAGAAGATTAATTAAAAATATGCTTGCTGCTACATAAATTACAATATATATATGGTTTGATTTAGTTAAATTCTCGAATTTTAAATTTGAGAATCGAATTAATTAAGTTTTATTTAGTTCTGATTTTACCCGAACCAATCAATATACTTGAACCAAATTGAATCAATTTAATTAGTTCAGTTCATATTGACCGGATTAGTCGAATTATCTGAATCAATTTACATCCCTAAGTTTTACATCATATAAGTAATAAAGACGATACTTATAGTATCATTGATTACTACATTCTTAATTTGTATTAAAAAATATATTTTAATAAGTAGTGAACACTTTTAAGATAAATAATGATATTTATATAATATCTAATAAAATTTAATTTTAACTCATTATGTATAATAGAATAAAATTATCACATAAGTAATTAAAATTATTACTTATTATTTTATTAATTAATCATCATATTTTATGAGTGTTAAAAGTAGGTACCAAAATAAAAAATAAATGTACAAATAATAGGGTTCGATGCATAAATAAGTTAATTTTTTATGGAATTATGTAACCTTTATGCAATCTGCCCTTTCAAGCTTGGCTTCTTCCTGTGGACTATGGTGCTGCTGAGGACAGAAAGTCCTTTGTCATGTGCTTGATGCAGTGCCTAGTTTTCGTGTAATTCAGGTGGCGTGGACCCTCCTGAGAAGGAATTTACGGAATGCTGATGGAGCCTACATTTTTGCCTTCTCAGTAAATCTGGGCCGGTGTACTATTACAATGGCAGAGATATGGGGGCTGTTTTGGGCCTGAGGTTAGCCTATGATATGGGTTACAGAAATACCATGGTTGAAATAGAGTCGATGAGTGTTGCGAAAAAAAAAAAAAGGATTGTATGAGTGTGCTCCAGCTTATTAGGGACAATTATTTCTCCGTCTCTGAACCCATTCTCTGTCACGGGAATTTTTCCTCCAATTCATATTCCTTGAATCCCTGAGATATTTATAGAGATTCTTCGTAACAAAAAAAAAAGGATTAAATAAATTATTTTAATTTTAAATAAATATAAAATATAATAAAAGATAAAATTGCTAATTTTAATAATTTAACGAAAATAGAAACTCCACAAGACAGAGAGTATATTTTCTGTTTCTGTTCCCGAATATGTCATAAGAAAATTTTTATCCCCACCTCTATCTTCGCACAAAGAAAAATCTCGTATTCGAAACTTTGTTCAAGACGATCCTCGAACTTTGAGGATTTTAGCCATCTTTACAGTTGATAAAAAAGGATTGACAAGGGTGACATTCGTGTGCAGCTATGGTAGAATCGGTCAAGAATTTGCTTGCTGCTGAGTGGGATGTAGATTTGAGTTTTAGGCATATTTATAGAGAGGTCAATCGTTATGTTGATACTTTTAGCTAAATTTGGTTACAGTTGTTCTGTTGGTCCTCATATGTTTCATGCTTTACCATTTTTTCTCTTTATAGATTTTATGGGAAATGTCTGAAATAGTCTATGGATAGACCATGATTTTTAATTTATTAATTTATTGTTAAAATAAATCAATAATTCAAATTAAAAATAGATTTTAACTAATAATACTTTGATTCATACAAAAATTTAATCAGATTATTTTTTTTATAAATAATTGTATATATAAGTAACTTATTGATATTAACTAGTAATTTTTTCATACATTTAAATTTACATATAAATATTATTAAATTAAAAAAAAATCCATTAATAAATCCAAATTTATTGAGTTCATATTAGCATCCTCCGATTTTATGGCAGATTGTGTTCTTTTTAGTTGTATTATGGTTTTGTAATTTGTTTGAACTTTTATCTCGATATTTATAAAAAAAAAAAAAAGAAAGATATTTTAATATTTTTAAAACATAATAAATTTATGTTTTATTTATTATGGATTTTAAATAGATTTACATAAAATTTAAGTCTTTAATTTAAAATTAATGGTAGGTATCTATCATGAAGCATAGCATACATTTATTGTGTTGTAGAAATATACAATAATTCTTTCTAAATTGGAGACTTTCAAACTCGATTTGGTGTAGTAATAAGTTAACTATGCTTTTGAAAAAAGACAAAGATTCAAATTCTATAAACACTAATTGTGAAAATGATTTAATTATATTATTTCGTGCATGAATGAATTAGTTTCACATTAAAAAATTTTAAGGATTAAAATAGTTGGGGACTTTCAAATTTAAGTTTGGGAAATTTGAGATGATATTTGTAGGAGAAAAATAATAACCCTATTATTTTGTACCCGCAAATTTCAATTGACAAAGAAGGAAGAGATTACTATTTGTTAATTACTAATCTCTTTAGTGAAAAATGGGTATAGAACTTTTATATGCCCATAACATAGTATTTGAGAAAAATCAAGACTCCGACACCGTAGTGGCCTTCTCTTATATATTTAAAATTTAAATTATTATATTTTAATTTATTCACACTTTTTTCTCTATATTGTGCTTTTTTGTGATATTACTATAAAAGGAATAATATTTGACACGTTGACAATATAAAATAAAAAATATTCATAATAGTACCTTGGTTTGAAAATTTTATATAGATATAAAATAAAGCATCACTTAATAAGACAGCAATGTAAAATTCATGACTTTAGTCATCTTATTGGCAGTACAAAATGGTTAGCACCATGTCCAACCCTTTACAAATAATTATACAAACAATAAAATTTGAAAACAAAGGGAATCGAATTACATAAATTCAATTGCCTTACATTTCAAATTCTCTAAAATTCTGAAATGACCCACCCAAGCACAAAGGTTTAGAAAAATAGTGATAAATGTAAATCACTTCTACTTCTACGCAACAATAAATTGTTATCCAGTATCTTTTTTCCTCTAAAAACTTTTTTTTTTTTGGTCTACTTCCTCTAAAAACTTGAATTTTAAAAAATTGACTCCCATTCCAATTTTCAGTGAGCAATCTACTGGATTGAGGTATCGATTTAGCCCAACAAAATTTTGAACCGAAAGCTAGGCCCCATTTTGGCTGGCCAACTTTAATGGGAGGGGATCCTCTCAAGTCTTTATTTAACATGACCAGGTCATGTGAAATGATCTGACCTGTCCAAAATCATTAATGGTGGAAAATTAACAAGGCTTGATACGAAAACATTTTTCCTTGTGAAATCTCCTCTTCTCTTTTCCCTCGTCGTCTTCTTCAACGCATCCCTTCCCATGAGAGGCATAAACTCCTTCCTTCATCCCATAATCAACCCACCACTGCCACCGCGTGACACCTACGCGTCACCGCCTCTACCACTGATGCTTTGCTTCTTTTCTTTTTGCTCACTGTGCTTTTCTCGCCTCCAATATAGAGTGCGTCTCCTATGAATTGTCAATAGCATTTACACTTTCCTTCTAGAACTAATACTTTAGCATTCCTTATCAGTTTTGACATTTTGTTTGTAGAATGATGATGAGGGGCTCGAATGTTATAGGGAAATTTGTTTGAAGAATTAATCTTTTTCCAGTATTTTTTTTTCAATAATTCATATGTCCTAATGCTTTCCGTTTACTTTTCCCCCTCATAAAGCTCTTATTTCTTTATGTTTTTTTTTTTCTGATTACTTTGTTGGTAAAGCCTACTTCTTGGTGCTCTCCATGATTTTTAATGATATTGTTGTTCATTTTTTTTCCATTCTTTTTCTGTTCATGATTTTTAAAGCTGGAATTTTTTTTTTAAGAGTTCACGATTTTTAAAGCTAGAAATTTGCTTTAAGCCATGTATTTATAATGTGTTTAGGTAAAATGACATAGCTAGCACTTTATAAACATAGATAAGGTTTTAAATTTACCATATTATTATAATGGAAGTAGTTCTTTTCTGCTGCAGAAGTTATAGCAATATTTTTGCGTTTCATGTTTTCAATCATAGTCTAATTTTTTTTTCTTTATGGGTTCAATAGCATCAGTGGAATTGACCACAGTTACTGCACCTACTGGTATTTATGTCCTGTGGCTGCACATCCTCCAGTTGCCCCATACACACCATCTCTTTCAATTAAGAAGCCACAATTTAAGCCATTAGAGGTGTCTGCGCATTCACATTTAGAAGAAAGGGCTAATCACAGTGAAGGAGTTCATTCATACTCAGTCTGATATTAGAGCAATACTTCACTATCATCGAATCTGTTTAGACTTTAGACCTTCTTTTTTACCAATTAAGCTTGAGTTAAAGAAAAATATGATTATTCACTTTCTGTTCCAAATTAAACCAACAACAAACAAAATTCAGTATAAATGGGAGCTCATTATTATTATGAAGGAGTGAACTGTACCTTGCCCGGAAGGTGTCTGTTCTAGAGTCATAACTGACAGTGGCATCATAACAGTATAGCCGTACATTATGCAACCGAAGTTATGCTATCAAGTTTTTTTCTGTATAAGTATATGTTTTGGTTGTTCCTAATTACCTTCTTGTTAATCTATAGAAATATGCAATGCCAATGCAAAAACTTTATTATTGAAACTAAAACTGTAATAGTCACAGATTACAGGAGTTCGTTACAGCACATAACATGAAGTTTTAATATTTGACCATTAAACTAGACTTGACCACAACACAAAATATTATGTTTCACCCCTCTAAATCTGTGTTGTTTTGGCGAAGGACACGCATTGATTCTGAACTTGATGAACTTGTCCGAGAGACTCTTTGTTAAGACATCAGCAAGTTAATGTTGGCTAGCAATATGCTGGATAATGGCCGAAGGGGAGGCAAGGCAACTCTGGTAGCTCATATTTCTTTGAGTTTTTATAGTAGTAATACCACTTTCTTCTCAGCCTGAAAAAGTTGGAAGGAAGGCAAATAAGATTTAATAAAATGTTCATATACCGAGCACTACAACAAAAAGAGAAAAATATATCAAGTAGTACAAATGTGCAACTGTTATCATGACTTGAAATTTTCCATTTGATGATAATCATGTGTGTGCTAATAAATAAACAACCAAAGCCAAAGAAGTAACTAAAAGAAAATAATAACTTAAAGCTAATATGGAATTATTCAATTTCTGCAATGAAGAAACAAGAAGACTTGAAGGAAAGAATCAATGTTGATCTCGAGCTTTGTCCAAAGCCTATTTCATGATTGTTTGTTTAAGCCATTGACCCTAGAGATTTTTCCTGTAGAAATGCACTCATGAGGGGAAAAATGTCACTTTCCCATAACCTTAAAACTCCCTAACTTCAGTCCATGTAAGACTAAATAAGCTCTTTATGGTACCAACAAGTGGTGACAACAACAACAATAAACACAAACCAATTAAGTTTACTAAGAAATCAATAATATGAACTCAGAATCTGGATTTAAAAGTCAAGTCCAAACAGTTACATTGTCCTGTTAAATGGATGGGCTACACAATTTGCTCTTTAGAGATTGTAAATGAGCCTCTCCACAGTCATTAGTTTCCTCTTCATTTTTTTTTTTTTGGTTATGAATATGACCTCAGAACACAGATTACTGAGAAAATTGCATCTATATACCAAAAAACCAGAAGAAAAAAAACTGTCTGTGCTTAATGCCAAGAAGTAAGGAAAGTCATTCAATCCAAAAAAAAAAAAGTGTACACACTGATGGGATTAAAAACATGAACGGAGATGCCCAATTAAACCAAAGTCAAGAAAAAGGTGTTGTTGATTAAAACAAAAAAAAAAATTTGAACCTGTAAGAGAGTAACAAGATTATATGCTTACTTAATAATGGTGGAAAATTGAAATGGCCTCTTGAATAAGGTTCGTCAAATTCCTAACAACCTCTCCAGTTCTGCCGCTGATTCGTTTTTGGCCACTGGCGGTGATTCTGCTTCAACCTCTGCCGCGGTGAAACAATTAGGACATGTGCCGCCAACTGGAGAGGACCCCAACAAGAAGAGCGAGTAGGAGGGATTAGACGAGCACTAGCAAGACCACAGTGGCAGTGCCGGCGGCGTGCCGGTGCCACGCCGTGGCAGTGCCGGCAGCAAAAACTGTGGGTTGATTGTGGGATAGAGGAAGGGATGTGTCGAAGAAGATGACGAAAAAGAGAAGGGGAGATTTCACAACAGAAAACGTTGTCGTATATAACCCTGATAATTATCTACCGTTGATTTATTTTTAATGATTTTAGACTGCTGATTATGTTAATCGAAGACATGAGAGGATTCCCTCCCAACTTTAATGCCTTTCTTTTTGGGCCATTGAATCACTCTGAGTTAGAATGAACATGCCTCAAAACAACGGTCAATTCTATGTACCTTTCTATGTTGGAGTGTATGATGCATCTATTAAGGTGATTTGTAATAGTTTGTTTAATTTCTTTTTTTTGCTTTGACACATTTAAAAACCACCACTCACCCTTCTCTCTACCACCACCTTTCACCACTCAGAGTTCCATTCATCGTATTCTGATGAAGTCATCGACGAACCACTATAACTCCGATAGGTAAGCAACCACACCATCATCTCTTTCATCCTTTCAACATGCACATCTTTACCCCCTCCTTTTTTTTCTTTTTCACTTAATGCAAAGTGAGTCATGTCATTTGCAAATCTAGAAGTTGCTGTCAACGATGCAGCGGAAGATGACAATGGGCACGATGGCATGCACGCCTCCCCTTCACCACCTCCTCGCACTCTGCCCCCACCCATCGCCATCCACCTCAGATTCGCCGACCACACCATTGTTGTCTCTGTCAGATCCGGGTCGAGTTGAGGGTTTTAGTGTAACACTTCAAAACTAATACTACTAGTATATCTAGATTTATACAAAAGTAATCGGAATTAGCCACGTCACTTCTAAACTAACGTCGAACAAGTATAATATATTTACATATGAGTCTTATGAAGGAAAAGTAATATATACATATAATCGGTACATATGTGTACAAATAATACAACTAAGTCTTGTCAGACATAAGTATATAGAAAATATTTACAAAACCACCACATATCTATGATAACAAAGCAATGTCAAACTGGTAAATACTTCTATGCTACATCATTTTCTGCACCTCCATTCTCTGGGATGATCTCACTCTGGAATTATTATGGAAATAAGAGATACACAAGGTGAGAGTTCAAAAATTCTTAGTAGGTATACACATAACATGTCATCACAATAATTCCAGCTGTTTAAAAAAAATAAATTATAGTTGTAAATCACATATAAAAAGATGGTTAAAGTCAAAATGATTCTCTTTCCCTTCCCAAAGTAGAAATTTCATTATTATCATTAGACAGTAAATTCATTAACAACTATTATATCAGATCTGAGTCATAACTCATTATCTCTAAAATATTCACATTATCTCATAATGCAAACATTCTTTAACAATTCCATAAGCTATATAACTAATATATTTATGATGATGTAAAAATACTTATTCAAGTATAAACTTTCATTAGTACTATTTAGCTACCATCTATTAAGTATACTTCCATGGAAGTATATTTTCATGGCTAAGTTTCATATCATCCTCAGGTACAAAGATCATTCTCATAATCTATCACTTATTATTAGATCTAGGATCACCTCCAGATACGATGATCATTTCAGTATCAAGTTTAAGATTTTCTTCAGGCATAAGGAACACTAACTCCACCACCACCCCCACCACTCAAAGTTCTATTCATCATATTCTGACAAAGTCACTGACGAACCGCTATAACTCTGACAAGTAAGCAACCTAGCAACCACACCTATACCCTCATCATTTTTCATCATTTCAACATGCACATCTTTATCCCCTCTCTTTCTTTCTCTTTCACTTGAAACAAAGTGAGCGATGAATGTGTAAATCCAGAAGTTGTCGTCAACATCGCAGAGGAAGATGACAATGGGCACGATGGCACGCACCGCCTCCTCTTTACCACATCCTCGCACTCTGTCTCCCCCCTAACGCCATTCACCCCAGATCCTCTGACCACCTCGTTGTTGTCTTTCTATCTCTATCAGATTTGGGTTGTGTTGGGAATTGCGTATACATCATGCAGCAAAAAAACAAAAATTCTCACTAAGGATCCACGCGACATAGATCATAATCTGTGTTTCAAAAGAGTTTACCTCTTGAAGCATGATAAAATCAAGCGACGTGAATCACCAACACCGTAACAGTAATGATGTCTCTGCGATATCCACACGAACAGACTCACGAACGTCCAACGTCTGTAAAAAAAAGTCTCATGTCTCTAGGACAGTGCTAGCTGCGAAGAGAAGAGAAACATGTCACTCTTTCACTCACTGTTTATGTCAAGTGCAGCTAGGGTTTGTAAGGCGTGCCTTGACAACCCCTTAATAGTGCTATTTATGTTACCAAGTGGTCTCAATATTTAAGAGGGAGGTGAATTGAGTTTGTAAAATAAGTTCGTAATTCTTTTGCGAAACACTTAATTCTCAATTTTCGTTGAAGCTATTGTTTGTTAGAATTGAATGAATAGAGAGAATAGAGGGCTTACACGTACAACAATCAAGTAAGATAGAATGCAAGATATTCAATAAAATAGTACACAAAGTAAATGATATGAGTTTAGGAAGACAAACATAAAGCTTTATCTTGATTCAACCACTAATCCACTTGTGGTTTACGTCCAGTCCTCAAGTAAACACCCGAGATTTCCACTATTTCTTCAAGCTTCAAACAGGTGCTTGACAACATTTACAAGATATAGCACTCAACACACCTTGGGATACCTCACTATTTGTGCTTGAGTCTCAATAACAAAGGGATACCTCACCCTTATAATCCTTTGAGGGATGTCTCACCTTCTTTTTAGAATAAACAAAGTATAGATGAATGAAAACTCTCACAAGAGTGAATAATATAAATTAAAGCTTATGGGTATCAAGAATTCACTCCACTAAAGCTCAAAAATAGAGTATGATTGAAGAGATAGAGAAAACGTGAGTTCAATGCTTAAGAATGTTTTTCAGATTGATTGTCTAACCTTCATAAAAGCCCAACAACTTAGTTTTATAGGCAAATACAATTAAGAGCCGTTGGGGTGGTTGGAAACATTTAATGCTCTGTGAAAGAACCATTGAACGTGTTTACTGGTTTTCCAGATAACCAATTAGGAAGGAGTCCTAATCGGTTAGGCCATTTAGAGAATGAGATCTAGGGCCTCTATTTAATAGAATAACCAATTAGCAAACTTGCCTAATTGGTTAGGTATTTAAAAAAGTGGTTCACGTGGCTTTGTTTAAAAAGGATACTAACCAATTAGTAAAAACACTAATCAGTTAGGACATCATAATAACCAGTTCACGTTTCTTCCAAAAACCACACTAACCAATTAGCCCAAACCTCTAATCGGTTAGCACCATTATAAATGAAGAGGCAATGCCTCTGTCTTGACAAATAACTAGTTAGCCAATGTTCCTAATCGATTAGGACATTTACAAAAACAGGTTCTGACTTGATGAATAACCAATTAGATGAAGTCCCTCACCGATTAGGAGCTCTTGAAAAACATTGAGTATTTTGCTCTTGATTAAGTCACTAACTTGTTATACCATTAAAAACATTTTGGCTCAAACTTAAACTAATTTTTTACTAGTTTAAATCATGATTTTGCAAAGCCATTTAAGTTAAGTGAAAAACCATTTGAATGAGCTTAAAGTTAATCCTAAATACATTAACACAATATCTAAGCCCTATATGCTATTCTTGAATATTCTTGGAGCTTGATCAATGCACATCCATCCTTTCTTGTTTGTAATCATCAAAACCAATTTCTTAAATCAATGCCAATTACATTCTCCCCCTTTTTGATGATGACAAACAACTATTAAGAAAAAGGTTCGTTTAAAAAAATGGAATTCACAAAAGGTATTTAGAGACTTACTCCTCCTCTGTTTTTCAAGAGGTGATAATATCAGAGATGCACAGCTCTCCCTTAATTTTGGAATCCTAAGATCATTTTATTCATTTAACAACTATACCTTTTAGAAATTTATCTTGTTTTTCTCAATGGCATGTAAGCCAAAAACCTTCTCCCCCTTTTGACATAATCAAAAAGAGCTTTCCGAAAAGGAGAGAAGTAACAACATATTTTTAAGCACAAAACCATTGATATTCAATAATGAACCAGCAATAAGATGAAAGTATATACATATCAAGAAACTAATCATGGTAAGGCATTGTTCAAGTCATACCAGAAAGTAGCAAAGTCAAACTAATGTTTAGCAATAAGCTATCAGCAGACTCAAAAGATAAACAATAAGATTAGATTAGCATAAACACAATAAAGAAATTGAAATGCTCCATGCCTAAATCCCATGATCTTTAGGTTGTGGAAAACGACGCTCAATCCTATCCTAGCGATCTTCCATAGCACTCAGGTGATCATAGATAATAGTGTTGCTGTGTTCTTGATATGTTTAAAAGCTCGCAATCCGGGCTTCAATACTTACTTGCATGTTTGTAATGACTTCAAGGATGCGGTCTTCATTTGTGGCACGAGCTTCTTCCATAGGCTCATCAGGTTCTTTTGCTGTTGCTGGTGCGTCTTGTCTTTGCCCGTAAACCCATACACCATCTACCTTCTTGAGTTGCATTCGGTTGAAGGAGGCTAGACCAAATTTGTTGTAGCCGGCTAGATCAGTTACACCATCTTCATGAAGATTAAGCTTGTATTGATCCAAGATTTTTGTAACAACCAAAGTATAGGGAAGGTCCATCATTATCTTATCCTTGACCTTCATCATGTAGTTCATGATGAAAAATGACCAATTGATGTGTAGCCTCTGTTTTATTGCCCACATTAAGAAAATGTCTTCTTCTTCTACCAAGGCATAATTACTAGCCCGTGGAGCTAGAATGTGTGTCACAATATAATGAAGAAGTTGATGTTGTGGATTCAAGTAGCCAGCAGTGAGACTTTTCTTGTCTCCAATATGGATATCAAGTCGAAGCATGCTTGCAAGAGCCTCACTTTTATTAAAACTTTCCCAAGTCTTATGACTATCCATTGTAAATCTCTCCCCAACATGAGCAAGTCCAAACAAAGTATTCCAATGATTAGGAGTTACTATTATCCTATGCCTTTTGACATCAGAAATTAAGTTGCTACCTGAAATACTCATATTGCAGAAGTATACTTTAGTAGCTTCAAGATAGTAGTTGATGAGATATAATTATATAGTTTCAAACCCAAGTGCAGGTTGTTTCAAGTAGTAAATTCTCGGGAGTCCAAGGTCGATCCACAGGGAATTGATGAAGAGAAAATTATTTGAGGTACGGAGAATATTTGTCACAATACTAAAAATAATATAAGTTGTTCACAGTTGAAAAAGATTTGCTTGGGGTTAGGAGATCCACTCTTAGTAATAAATTAAAAACAAGATTATTTCGTTTTATAACTCAATTGAAATCATGCATAATGAAGATTCCAATCGGAAGATTTAACATTCAAAGTTCAATCATGTAATCATATAATGGTTCCAATAACTATCTACCAATACTTGTAAATCGTCAAAAGTATCCACTGTGCCAATCCTATTGTCTACAATGGATCAAGATATTCATTATACAAGAAGAGTTTCTAAATTAATTGGAAACAACATACAACTCATATAAAGATCACATAAAAATATATCATTTAAAGCACAAGAAAGAAATTAATCTAACCTTAACTTATTACCAAGAGCTTCACCTTTTCACCCAAGCAAGATGAAAATTTAGTTACTCATAGACAAGAAGAAAGAAAGAGAGAAGAAGAGAAAGACGAACATAACTTCACTTAAGAACAAGAGAAAATTACAACAAAGGAAGCAATTAACATAAAAACATTAAAGTAAAATCTAGACTAACACTAAGCTAACACCCTCAAATGATCAGCCATTGCCTCTTTTTATAGAATTAGAAGAGTACAAATAGCCAAAAGAGATGATAGATGATGAGAACAAAATGATAAAAAAGATGAATGGTGGGTGGATTCTTGTCTCTGAAATGTTTCCCTTCTGAACTCATGGCATGCGTCATTTTTGAGTCAAGTGGTCTTCATGAAAGTTCTAGCACATTGTCTCAGCTTTCCAGAGACACCAAGTTTAGCCAAATCCAATAACCACAGCCTAAGATATGACCCAATTACTGCTCATGGGTCAGGCCCAACGTCAGCACCTCTGTTCTGACTTCTAAGCCCAATATCACCTTCAAGGAATCCGAACTAGCTTTTGTGTTCTTCATGAAAGTTGTAGATATGGGTCTTAACCTTCCACTGTCAAAATTTCAGAATTATTGAACTCCAATAGCCCGAGATATAGCCTAATGAGTGCATAAAGGTCAAGCTGCCAGGTTCAAAACACTAGATTTTGCTTCAACTCCAATTTGAGTTATCCAAACATGTGTTTCTGGTCTTGAGGCCTTCATGAAAGTTGTAGAAATTTATCTTAGCTTAAAAACAAGACCAAAATCACATCCATCGGATATTTGTAACTCAAATTATAGCCAGGTTCTTGAAAAGCCAAGTAAAAAGGTTATACAATGAATGAATTATATTCTATTAATGTGGTTCTTCTATCAGTGAATAGTTATTGAGAATTATCTTAACTTTCCAACAAGACCATAATCACATTAATCAGATAATTACAACTCAAGTTGTGGCCACTTTACTTAAGAATGCAATCACCCAAATTAATGATAATTCAAGCAATAATTTCTTTAATGATCCAATTAAGCTTAATTTCATAAAATGTGAGAAAATCAACTTAATTAAGCTAAATTGAACTTTAAGAAGCCTAGTTAGAGGATTATAAAATGCATAAAATACATTGTTATCAGTAGTACTTACTTGGAGTAGAAACAAAGGCTTTCAGGCCATGATATTCTAAGAGTTCGGTGAGAAATGTGAAACCTTCTTGAACGAAAAATTCCCAGTCCATGTGCTTGGGATGGATAATATTCTTAACTTGAAACTCCAACTTGTATTTGTGCATTTGCTTCTTGTGAGAGAAGAACTTTATGTGGTCCAAGCTAAGATGAATGTCAAACTCAATTTCAGGGGCTGGAGGCTCAGATGGATTTTTGGTTCGTGCCCGTTTGGGGTGTGAAGAACTGCTGCCATTGATGAAAATGGAGGCTAGGGCTTGGTTTAGGAGAGAAAAATTGAGAGGGAAGGTGAAAATGTGGAAGAAAAATAGAGATTCTAATCGGTGAAAAATGAAGGAAAGTGATGGAAATGAAATGTGTTGGAGTGATGGATTTGTGTTGGATTTGTGGTAGAGAAGATGGTTAAGAGAATGAGTGGTGGTATGGTTGTGGTTAGGAGAGAGAAAGCTTGAAAATATGAGAGCTTGGAAGAAAAATGGAGGTTTAATGATGGATCTTTGGTGGAAATGGTGTTTTAGTGGTGGATTTGGAGTGAGAGAGGTGTTTGAGAGAGTGGGTGAAAGTGGGTGTATGAGGAGAAGGAGAGGAAGAAGATGACCATGGAGGATAGAGGTGTTTCGTGAATGAAATAGGGTCACGGTTTGTGTTTTATAAAGATCTAATAACCAATTAGAGGTATTTGGTAATCAGTTAGTGACTCGAGAATCAGAAAATGGTGGCCATAGGTTGCACAAATAATCGGTTAAGGAAGTGAGCTAATCGATTAGCTCATATGAAAACTGAATTGGGAGTCATAGGTTGCTCTCAATAATTAGTTAGGAATAGATAGCTAACCGATTAGCTGCCTGAAAATAGAAACAAAACAGAGCCTCTGTAGGCTTGTTTAACTTATTAGATTATTTGGCTAATGGATTAGCTTGACATTTCCAAAACATCATGCACTTTGCCTTGTATATTAACTGGTTAGGAAGGCTTCTAACTGGTTATTTCTACTATCAAAACAGACAAAATCCTTGAGAGTTCAGCCCTTATAGTACCAACTCTTGTCTGTTTGAGGTTCACTTTGACTTTGTCTCAGATTTATTCACTCTAAGCACCATGAATGCAACTCACAATTCTTCAAAAGTACTAGAATCTCTGACTCATGCCAATTTTTGAGGTTGGCTATTTTCAACACTTAAACTACCATAGATACAATTCATAAGCTGATTTTTCTTCTTCTTCTTCTTCTTCTTCTTCTTCTTCTTCTTCTTCTTCTTTTGATTATTGCACTTCCAAACCAAAATAAATTCTTTAAGAATTTAGTCCTTAGACCACCAATTGTGCCAGCTTAACTTGGTTTCATTTTTATCAACTATAACAATTATAAAAGTATTGTAAGTACAAAATTTTCTTCTTCAAGAGAACCAGAATGCACATTTCTTCAGCAGGAACAGAATTACAGGAAATTGGGGGACTTAAGCATGGATTAAGTACCTGCAAAACAAACTTAGGGAAAACTCTGATGTTCAAGTCAGCATTGAATTCAATAATAATTCAAGGTAAGACAATTATGCAGCCATATTGTGCAACAGATGACCAATTATGCAACAGGGGACATATTATGTAGCAGAATTAGATGCATAATTGATCCAATATGCCAAGTTCTCTTCTTATATTGAAAAATGCTTCTTTGTTTAATAGTTTAGTGAAGATATCAGCTAGTTGCTTAGTGGTTTCAACAAATTCAAGCAAACAATCACCTTTTTGAACATGATCCCTTATGAAATGATGTCTTATTTCAATATACTTGGTCATAGAGTGTAAAATGGGATTTTTAGATAAATTGATTGCACTTGTGTTATCACACCTTATAGGAATGTGATCCAACTCAAAACCATAGTCTAGAAGTTATTGTTTCATCCAAAGGATTTGAGCACAACAACTCCCAGCTGCAACATATTCAGCTTCAGTCGTTGACATTGCCACACTATTTTGTTTCTTGCTATTCCAAGAAACTAGTGAGCTTCCAAGCAAGTGACATGTCCTATTAGTGTTCTTCTTATCCATTTTGTATCCAGCAAAATCGAAATCGGAATAACCAATTAGGCTTCAAGAGGCACCCTTAGGGTACCACAATCTCATTTGTGAAGTGCTTATTAGATATTTCATAATTTGTTTTATAACACATAAGTGTGATTCTTTAGGATTAGCTTGATATCTAGCGCACATGCATACGTTAAACATAATATTAAGCCTACTAGTGGTAAGGTAAAGGAGTGAGTCAATCATACTTCTATATTTCATAATTTCTACTGATTTACCTCCTTCATCCTTGTCTAGGTAACAATAAGTGTCCATTGGTGTAGTCATTGACTTGACACCTTCTATTCCAAACTTCTTGAGCAACTCCTTTTAATATTTGGATTGACTTATGAAAGTATCATCTCTTATTTGCTTGATTTGAAGACCAATGAAAAAGTTGAGCTCATCCATTATGGACATCTCAAACTCACTTTGTATAATGTTAGCAAATTCTTTACAAAGAGAGTCATTAGTGGCACCAAATATAATATCATCAACATATATTTAAACAAGTAGAATGTCATGCTTTTTATGCTTGATGAAAAGAGTAGTGTCAACCTTTCCCCTAGAGAACCCTTTTTCTAAAAGAAACTTGTTCAACATTTCATACCAAGCTCTAGGAGCTTGTTTTAAGCCATACAAGGCCTTTTTCAGTTTAAAAACATGGTTGGGAAGTTCAAAATCTTCAAAACATGGAGGTTGTTCCATATACACTTCTTCTTGTATAAAATCATTTAAAAAAGTATTTTTAACATTCATTTGATAAAGTTTGAAATCTATGATGCATGCATATGCAAGTAGCATTCTAATTGCCTCTAATCTAGCTACGGGAGCATATGTTTCCTTATAATCTATTCTTTCTTCTTGATTGTAACCCTTAGCTACAAGCCTAACTTTATTTCTTGTTATTAAGTCTGTTTCATCAAGTTTGTTCCTAAAGACCCATTTGGTGTCAATTATGGGATGATCATTGGGCCTTGGAACTAACTCCTAAACTTGATTCCTCTCAAATTGGTTTAGTTCATCTTGCATGGCCAAGATCTAATATTCATCATTAATGACCTTATTTATGTCTTTAGGTTCAACTTGAGAGACAAAAGTCATATGATTACATGTATCTCTAAGAGTGTTACGAGTGATTACCCCTTTTGATACATTACCTATTACTTTTTCAAGAGGATGATATCTTGATGTCCTCCATTTCTTGGGAAGATCCATGATTTGAGAGTCCTCTTGTCTTGAGGAATCATGTGGACTATCTTTTTGCTTCTTGACTTTTTTTTCTTTGTTCTCTAGGTGAGTCCTTGCCAAAATCTCTGCAACATCATCAACAAACTCCTTTCTCGACTCATTTGAGTTAGTTTTATCAAATGCAATATGTATAGACTCTTCTATAGTCATAGTTCGTTTATTGTAAATTCTAAAGGCCTTACTATGCATAGAATAACCAAGAAATATTCCTTCGTCAGATTTTGCATAAAACTTTCCCAAGTTATTCTTTTCATTATTTAAAACAAAGCATTTACATCAAAAAATATAAAAATATAAAACATTTGGCTTCCTTCCTTTGAACAATTCATAGAGGGTTTTATTTAAAATTGGTCTTATCAAAGCCCTATTCATAACATAACAAGCGATGTTAACCGCATCCGCCCAAAAATACTTAGGAAAGTTGGCTTCATTGAGCATAGTTCTTGTCATTTCCTCTAAAGATCGATTTTTTCTTTCTACAACACCATTTTGTTGTGGTGTTCTAGGAGCCGAAAAATTATGTTTAATGCCATGTTTATTACAAAAGGTTTCAAATTCATGGTTTTCAAACTCACCACTATGGTCACTTCTTATAAATGCAATACAAAAACTTTTTTCATTTTGGATAACTTTGACAAGTTTTTTGAATGATTGAAAATCATCATTTTTGTGAGATAAGAATAATGTTCATGTAAACCTAGAAAAATCATCCACAATCACTAAAGTATAGTAATTCGCACCAAAGCTCATAGTTTTAGAGGGACCAAAAAGATCCATGTGCAAAAGTTGTAGAGGTCTAGAAGTTGAAACCACATTTTTAGCTTTAAAAAAGACATTTACTTGTTTTTCCTTTTGACATGTATCACAAAGTTTGTCTTTTTCAAATTTAAGCTTTGGAAGTCCAATTACTAGTTCTTTTGAAACTAACTTATTCATATGAATGTGAGCAATTCTCCTATACTATAACCATGAATAATTTTCTTTAATCATAAAGCATTTAGCATCATTTGAGGAAATGTCATCAAGACTAATCATGTATATATTATTGATCCTATGACCAACAAACTTGACTTGCTTATCATTCTTTCCTTTAATTATGCAACAATTAGAATCAAACATCACTTTATTACCCTTATCACACAATTGACTAATGCTTAGTAAGTTATGTTTGAGTCCTTCAACAAGCAAAATATTATCAATGGATGAGGAAGGGATCTTACTAACTTTACTAGCTCCAAGGATCTTTCCTTTGTTATTGTCACCATAAGTCACGTGGCCATTATTCTTGGGGACAATGAAGGAAAACTTGGAGCCATCACCGGTCATGTGCTTGGAGCAACCACTATCAAGAAACCAATTTGAGCTTTTGATCTTCAAGCACACCTATAACACACATTCAAGTTTTAACGTTTGGTCCCCAAATTTGTCTTGGGTCCTTGTGTGTTAGAGTTAAGCAAAGTGCATTTAGGAACCCAAACCATTTTAGTTCCAACTTTGGTGTTTTTGTTCTTTCTAGCGTTACATATAGATGCACTGTGCCCTTTCCTACTACAATAAAAACATTTGATAAAGGGGCTAGTTAATGTACTTGAGGAAACAAAGAAATTCTTCTAAGATTTTTGTTAGTTATTGGAATTGTACCCCAAACCGGCCTTTTGAAAAGCAAATCTTTGTTTTCTTAGTAACATATTCAACTTGTCTCTTCCCATTGTAAATTTTGTAAGTGTATTTTTCAAATCCTTAATTTCATTTTCAAATTCTTTACATGATAAATAAGATGAGGATATGGGTGCATTATCATGTGAAGAACAAATCATGCTGGATGAGTTAGCATCAATAAGTCCAAGAGTCTCATTTTCAATTTTAAGATCTTCAATCTCCTTGATTAAAATAGAAACTTTGTTTGATAATAAGGAGATTATTTTGTTGGAGGTTAAAACCATCTTAGTGAGTCTCATGGATTCATCATGTAATTCTTGGAATGCATCTTGCAATTCACTATATGAGGGAGATGATTCAAGATTATATGAAGTTACCTCAGTTTTACTTTCTTTTTCTTCTTCTTCTTCTTCTTCTTCTTCTTCTTCTTCTTCTTCTTCTTCTTCTTCTTCTTCTTCTTCTTCTTCCACTTGCCATGAGACAAAGAAGAGCTTCTTCATTCTCTGAATCATCGGTGGAATCTATATTGTTGTCTTCCTAAGCAATGTATGTTCTCCTTCTTTTTCTTTCCTTCGAAGGTCTTTTTTCATATTTCTCAATCTTCTTTTGATAAACCGGATACTCCATCTTCATGTGCCCCGATTTTCCACATTCATAACAAGTTGGAGTAGATGAAGCTCCTTCTCCCTTTTGTTAAGTCTTCTTAGGAGGAAAATATGGTCTTCTTTGAGTTCCTTTCTTTTTGAGAAATCTTCCAAACTTTCTCACAATAATACTAAGATTTTTTTCATTTAGCTCAAGATTTCTTACTTCATCTTCATTATCATTATCATCATCTTCAATTGTGGATGAGGTGGCTTTGAGAGCAATCCCCTTCTTCTTTTTGTCATGCTCCTTACTTTGATTTAGCCTATTGAGCTCCAACTCATGTTCTTAGAGCTTTCCAAAGAGGGTGGATAAAGATATTGTTGATAAATCCTTTAATTCCACAATCGCCTTTGGGTTGTCAATTCCTACTCAAACACCTCAACACTTTGGTAATAAGATCTTCATTAAGAAATGTCTTTCTTAATGAAATAAGATGATTTACAATGTGTGTAAATCTCTTTTGCATGTCTTGTATACTTTTTCCTTGGTTCATTCTAAATAATTTATATTCATGAGTGAGGGTGTTTATTCTTAAACGTTTTACTTCACTTGTACCTTTATGGGTTACTTGTAGAGTATCTCACATTTCTTTAGCGGTCTTACAATTTGACACCCTAAAGAATTTATCATACCCTAAGGATGTGGTGATGATATTTCTGGCTCTCAAATTGTATTGAACCTTTTTTTTATCCTCATTGGTCCATTCACTCCTTGATATATTAGTTCTTACACCATCAGTAGTACGTGTGGGAACAAAAAACACCATTTTCAACGGCATCCCACACATCCAAGTCAATAGCTTCAATAAAAATTTTCATCCTTTTTTTCCAATAAGAATAATCATCCACATTGAAAAAGGAAGGTCTATTTATAGAGGAACCTTCATTTGAAAAACCATTTGAAGCCATTTATTCTCTTGAAGCTGCTAAGCTCTTTACACAAGAGTCTAGCTCTAATACCACTTGTTACCAAGTGGCCTCAATACTCAAGAGGGGGGGTGAATTGAGTTTGTAAAATAAGTTCGTAATTCTTTTGCAAAATATTTGATTATTAATTTTCGTTGAAGCTAGTGTTTGTTAGAATTGAATGAATAGAGAGAATAGAGGGCTTACACGTACAAGTAAACCAATCAAGTAAGATAGAATGCAAGATATTCAATAAAACAGTACACAAAGTAAAAGAGATGAGTTTAGGAAGATAAACACAAAGTTTTATCCTGGTTCAACCACTAATCCACTTGTGGTCTACGTTCAGTCCTCAAGTAAACACTCGAGATTTCCACTATATCTTCAAGCTTCAAACATGTGCTTGACAACCTTTACAAGATGGAGCACTCAACATACCTTGGGATACCTCACCCTTTGTGCTTGAGTCTCAATAACAAAGAGATATCTCACCCTTATAATCGTTTAAGGGATGCCCCACCCTCTTTTCAGAATAAACAAAGTATAGATGAATGGAAACTCTCACAAAAGTGAATAATACAAATTGAAGCTTATGGGTATCAAGAATTCACTCCACTAAAGCTCAAAAACAAAGTATGATTGAAGAGATAGAGAAAATATGAATTCAATGCTTAAGAATATTTTTCAGATTGATTGTCTAACCTTCATAAAATCCCAACAACTTAATTTTATGGCCAAATACAATTAAGAGCCGTTGGGGTGGTTGGAAACATTTAATGCTCTATGAAAGAACTGTTGAACTTGTTTACTGGTTTCCTAGATAACTAATTAAGGAGGAGTCATAATCGGTTAGGTCATTTAGAGAATTAAATCCAGGGCCTTTGTTTAATAGAATAACCAATTATCAAACTTGCCTAATTGGTTAGGCATTTAAAAAAAGTGGTTCACATGGCTTTGTTTAAAAAGGATACTAACCAATTAGTAAAAATACTAATCGGTAAAGACATTATAATAACCAGTTCACGTTTCTTCCAAAAAGTAGAAACCACACTAACCAATTAGCCCAAACCTCTAATCGGTTAGCACCATTATAAATGAAGAGGCAATGTCTCTGTCTTGACAAATAATTAATTAGCCAATATTCCCAATCGATTAAGACATTTACAAAAATAGGTTCTGACTTGATGAATAACCAATTAGGTGGAGTCCCTAATCGGTTAGGAGCTCTTGAAAAACATTGAGTATTTTGCTCTTGATCAAGTCACTAACTTGGTATACCATTAAAAACATTTTGGTTCAAATTTAAACCAATTTTTCACAAGTTTAAATCATGATTTTGCAAAGCCATTTAAGTCAAGTGAAAAATCATTTGAATGAGCTTAAAGTGAATCCTAAATACCTTAACACAATATCTAAGCCATATATACTATTCTTGAATATTCTTGGAGCTTGATCAATACATATTCATCCTTTCTTGTTTGTAATCATCAAAACTAATTTCTTGAACCAATGCCAATTACAAATTTATAATAGCTACCACCTTATGCGAGTGAGAGCAGCAGCAAGGCTAGACTTATCTGTTATGAGTCTAACCCACGATTGAATCCCAGTTCAACTTGGATTCTAATTGCTCTAATTTAGTCTGCTCTATATATGCTACCCTATAGGTTCTCATGACGTTGGTAGTAATATTAAAATCCCATTTTAATATTACAAGCAGTGAGAGGTATCTAGCAACACATCGCTGCTACTAAAGTAATGAGAATGTCATTGATTTGACATAACTTTTCTGTGATTAATGTTATCGTGCACTTTAGTCTCTTTGTCTAGATATCTAGATTGAACATAAGGCATGGAACGTGTCACCCTTGTATAGTTCAATCTTCCGTTTCCTGATACTCAAGTAGACGTAGTAATAACAAATAAGATCAATATCTTATATTGACTCATTTGAGCATGACAATGCATTTCGTAGTCTCACTCAATCAGGGAGACCTGAAGATATCACTCATATTATATAGCAGAGATAAATCTCATTTAGGTCATGCACATCCCTCCATATGATTCGCGGTATGTCTAATAACTAACTTTATAATCACCTTGTTACAAATAACATTTGATCGCATTAAAACATACAACTACTCATGTATGAATCGTAGTGATTTCAGGTCAAAGGACCACATATACCATTATCATTATGAGAATCACTTATGACACTCACGTAACAATCCACATAGCGTTCTCATGGTGGGTCAGTCTAATACATCATTACTCTAATATGTATCCATGTGAAGACTCGATATCTCATATCCTTGACCTGTGAGATATGGTCATCAGTCTACGCACATACTAATCTCAATGCATTATTGTCGTCCTGATTAATAATAATACTTAACTAGGAACATTTAAGAATAGTATTTTGTTTCTATCTAATAAGATCTCACGATCAAGTCCTCCACTTGATGTCTTATGACATAAACTTATTATTCTAAGGATTTTATTATGTTTATCATAAATAACACACAATAAATGAAATGTCTTATATATTAAATAAATAACATAATACAATGTATGTAAGACGATCAAAATAAATTAGCCTATAGGGCATACACCAACAAGTCGGGTTGAGGGTTTTGGTGTAACATCCCAAAATTACTACTACTAGTATATCCAGATTTATACAAAAATAATCAGAATTAGGCACGTCACTTCTAAACTAACGCCATTCTCTAATGAACAAGTATAATATATTTACATATGAGCCTTATGAAGGAAATGTAATATATACATATAACTGGTACATCTGTGTACAAATAATATAACTAAGCCTTGATAGGCATAAGTATATATAAAATATTTACAAAACCACCATATATCTATGATAACAAAACAATGGTCCAACTAGTAGATACCTCTATGCTACATCATTGTCTGCACCTCTACTCTCTGGGATGATATCGCTCTGGAATTATCATGAAAATAAGAGATACACGGGGTGAGAATTCAAAAATCCTTAGTAGGTATACATATATCATGTCATCACAATAACTCCAACTGCTTTGAAAAAAATAAATCATATTTGTAAATCACATATAGAAGGGTGGTCAAAACCAAAAAAGTTCTCTTTCTCTTCCCAAAGCATAAATTTCATTATTATCATTAGACAGTAAATTCACTAAGAACCATTATATCAAATGTGAGTCACAACCTATTATCTCTAGAATATTCACATTCTCTCGTAATGCAAGCATTCTTTAACAATTCCATGAGCTATATAACTAACATCTTTATGATGATGTAAAAGTACTTATTCAAGCATAAACTTTCATTAGTACTATTTAACTACCATCTATTAAGTATACTTCCATGGAAGTATATTTTCATGGCTAAGTTTCATATCATTCTCAGGTACAAAGATCATTCTCATAATCTATCACTCATTATTAGATCTAGGATCACCTCCTGATACGATGATCATTTTCAGTATCAAGTTTAAGATTTTCTTCAGGCATAAGGAGCACTAACTCCTTTGGGTACAAGGATCACTATCTCTATAATATCTCCTCCAAGTACAGGGATTATCTTTATAACATATCCTCCAGGTACTAGGATTATCTTTATAATATATCTCTTCCAAGTATGAGGATTATCTTTATAACATATCCTCTAGGTACAATGATTATCTTTATATTATATCTCCTCCAAGTACGAGGATCATTTCCATAATATATCTCTTCCAAGTACGAGGATCATTTATCTGAGATCACCCCCTTACGAGAATCTCTTCCAATAACAAATTTAAGATCACCCCCCTTACGAGGATCATATCCAATATCCTTTAAGCTTTAAACACTTAAAGATACACTCTATAATCTCATTCAATCATTAGCTCAACTTTATCATTCTAAATGAGCATATCCATTTTATGTGCTTTACAATTTATCTCATAAACATAACAAGTGTACATCATGTTTCATTTTATAGGCATACCAAGTGCATTTCACAATTCATCACATAGATATTTCAAGTGCACATCACAATTTATCATTCTATATTAGCTCAACTTTAATATTTCAAAGGAGCAATACAATTCTTGTACACTTTATAATCATAGCAAGTGTACGTTTCAAATCATACTAAGTGTACAATATTATTCATTCATTATCTACTAAATGTACTAGGTGAACACTTCATAAATAAACTAAGTGCACAATGAAATATATGCACAATATCATCTTATCATCAATTCATCAATATACTATGTGTTCATCCATAATACAAGTCAATTTATTTAGTAACTTTCTTTAAATCCTTTCATAATACTTAATATAAGGTATTTCCTTAGGTTTTCATAAAATGAGAAGCTCTAATTACTCAAAACATGTCATTTTGGAAGTGTCTATTCGAATAAACTTCCCGGTCTATTCGAATAGCACTCACTAATTTATATTTTTTGAAGTGCCTATTTGAATAGACTTCTTGGTCTTTTCGAATAACACTTACTAAATTGTATTCCAATATATTCTGGCAAAGCCTATTCGAATAACACCTATGGCCTATTCAAATAGCAGCCAAGAAAATGCATTATGGTGCATTATGCAATTGTCTATTTGAATAGTCATCATGGTCTATTCAAATAGCACTCAGAATATGACAAATTTGTGTCATTCTGGAATAGTCTATTTGAATAGACTTCATGGTCTATTCGAATAGATCATGCGAAATTGCACCAGAAAGGCAAAAACAACAAAAAGCACCATTTTTTTTGCTATTCTTTCATTCTCATATCCACAAACTCACTTTATACATACTTTCATACTATAAGCCATGTAGTAAAGCATTAGAAAATCATCAATACCAACTCTAATGATATGTTCACATATTTATATATATATAGCCATACATATCCATGCTAAAATCTTAACAATCACACCTCTATCTATACAACCATGTTCATATAGAGTTTCATGAAAAACTTTCATTCAATCCATTCCATGCAAGTTTTCAAGAAGCAAAGATGGATAAAACATGGTAAAGATACACAACAACCCTTACCTAATTCTTTTGATGATGAAGTTTTCTTCCTTTTTCTTTTCTTCCTTTTTTTCTCCGTTTCAGGCTCTTTGTCTCTCTCTTTTTCTTTTATTTCTTTTCTTTCTTTCTTCTTTGTTTTCTCTTTTCTTTTCTCTCTCTATCTTTTCTCCTCTTTTTTGCTGCTAACTGCCATGTGAACAGAGAGAAAAATGAGAGATAAACTTGCATGAAAGTCAAAGATGGTGGAGAGATGAGGTGGTTTGACTTTCAAGGCTTACTGAAACTTTTGTATTTCTTAAGAATATTTTGATCTTCCTTTGATGAGTTTTTTACTTTCCATAAGTGTTAGGAAAATTTTTTATGACTTATTCGAATTTCCATATTTATCATTTAATGATTATCCTTATACATCATTAACTAACCACTAAGTTAAATTACTCTTCTTGTGTTGCTAAAAATACCAAACTAATTCAGTTGATCCTCATAAATTTACCACATTTCATTCTAAGTATTTGTGAACTAGAAATAAAGTCTCTATATTTACTTCTATCATCTAAGCACAATATGCTATATAAGTTATGAGCTAATATAAGCTATTTCCCATGTCCAATGTTATAGTATTATACTTAAACTAACTCAGAAAATCATCAAAATTAACAAATAACTCATACATGTGTATTTACATGTTACTATAACAAATTATAAGGTAAATAGGTTAGGTAGGATGTTACATTTAGAGCATCCATCGCCTTAGGCCGTTGTCCTCCAATACTGCTATGGATTGCCATCAACCCCATCTTCGCCGAAAATGAGTCTTTACCCATGCCCACCGCCTCTGCTTCACTATACTACCCAAAATCGCCAATCGTGGCCACGCCTAGATATGTTACCCATGGCCATGGCGAGCTTGAATTAGGAGCAAACGCCAACCGTCACTGACCACCACTCCACCATCCTCCTTGAATTGTACCAGGTTGAAGGCTGGAGAGAGATTCAGTGAGTTGCTTAACCATAAGATTTGAACCATATACAACTTCTCAAATTTTAAAGCACCCCCAAGGCCGCATCGTCATCTATTGTTGGACGTTGGCTCCACTACTTGAGTGTCGTGAATACGAGCTCCAAGCTCTCACGTGAGCCCATTGCTAGAGGATAGAGTGTCTACGTTGCCAACGAGGGGCACAACACTAAGGAGGTTTGCAATTTTATAAAACCTGTTAAACAAGTATCTAGTCACTCAATCTAACCATTGATATTTTTTAATTATAAATTAATGACTCCAATTTAAAGTACATCATATACCTTAGGGGTGTATAATAGAATTAACCCAAAACAAATTTTAAACAAACCAAAAAATTTGACCCAAAACAAAACAGGCCAAAAAAATTCAAGTAGTTCTGAGTCCTAACAGTACTAGCCTGCTCCACATAAATAGCAACAGTAAGAAGATATATTATTTTTTCATTTTTAAAAAAATCACAAACTAATTTCATCCTATTAAAAAAACAAAAACAAAAGAAAAAGAAGGTAATTTCAAGTTTTCAACACCCTCCAAAAAACATATACGATCACACCAGCAAGATCCTGGAAGCTTTGTTATGAGTATAAAATATTCTATTATCAAATTGTGAAGATGAATGAATTGATAAATTAGTCGTTGCAACAAAAATGTCGACAACTTTGTTTGTGAACACCGGGAATATTCTTCATCTTGCTCTGCTATTTTCTGCACCAATTAATCATTCTGAAATAGATGGCATATTATAGTCAAACTGTTGAACAGTAGATTTTGGGGTCCTAAGTCTTCAGAGGCTGCTAAATTTTCTATCGAAGTTTTCGTCTTTATTCTTCAGTGGACATTGAAATGGAAAGCTTTCTCTCCATAAGGGGCATTTGGTTGACCAACCTGTCGGTGTTTTGCCGTCTACACTTCCTTCATAGGTTAGAATTACATAGAGTTGACTAAGTTTGGCGTTGTAAGAGATATAATAAAACAATTCATTTACCTTTACCTAATAATTTAATTTTTTGAGAAAATTAATGATATGGTATAAAGGCTCCGATGACCAAGCGATATAGAGTGAATCATTAGCTTTTCTTTTACGTCAAACATGCTAATCTTTGCTCCAGAGAGAAGTTATCACTTCTCACAAGTATTCTTTTATTTTTTTGCAAGTTAATGCATTTATTTGAATTAATTAATTTCTCTAGATGATGACTTAAGATTCAAAAGTGGATCGTGAAAGTAAGGAACATATCTCTTTAACCACTAGACTAATTCCTTAAGTTAATCATTATTATTTTAAACCTTCATGTGTTATGCATTGAAGTGTATTTTATATTTGTTTAAATATCTAATTTTTTAAGCTTATTGAAAGTTATAAGAGGAATGGTTTTGGATCTGAGATGTTGAAAGTGCAACACTCAATGTTCAATTATTTAGGATTTCATTGGAAACAAAATTTCTCCGGTTGAATGACCAGCTGAGTTACTTTACATTTATATTCCATTCATATTTTGCTTTAATTTGATTGGCATAAACCATTCATGTATTAACCAGATCATAACTTTGGTTTAGTTTTATGTTCTGATGATAAGAAAAAGATTTATCAAGCGTTTCCAAGTTACTCAGTCGTGTTTTCGATTAACTTATTGCTTCATTCGGGAACTTGCATTGATGTTATACATGGTCTGGCAATCAGCAATGAAATTGTTTTTTTTTTCTTTTATTAATTTGATAAACAATCTTATATATCAATTACAAAAAATTTTTTTTTTAAACAATGGTGGAAATGATGTGGTATTGTGATCTTACGGTATTTGAGTTACCTTGGCTATAGCTTGATTAAACTAATTTTTTGTCCAATTAAAAGAACGTCATGTATGTCTAAATTTATGGATTTATAAGAATATTTTTTACAATTTAATTATAAATAATTAATATAAAGTTTAATTTTAATACATTATCAGTATAAAATATATTAATATAAAATATTTTATATTATTAATCATTCATATATTATTATATATGTAATTTTTAATGTAATTATTATAAAAATTAAATATTTTTAATGATGTAACAATACATAATTGATTAATAATATACAAAAATTTATATTAACAATATATTATAATTAAATCTTTAATATAATTAAAATTCAAATCTATATGTCTATTCTTATTCGTATATCACATGTTCATTCATTAAAAACTAATTTCTTGAGATTTTAAGAGTCATGGAGTGAATAATCAACTGAATTTTGAGGTCACTTGATAGCTTTTACAACTTAAAAAAAAATGAAATCAAAATACTACCATTAAAATATCAGTAATATAGAATGCCAAATTATTCTCCACTATGGCATATCTTGATTTGACTCTCCAATATATGCTTCGCTTACATGGAACTGGTGGCTAATATCAATTTAATTTAGAAAAGATGCTAAATGGATATCATAAAATAAGAAGCAGGGCACAAAAAGTCCACGTACGTTTACCTTTTGGTGCTAATGCGACGATGGTCATAGAAGACTGCTGATTTAGGATATGATTAACTAAAATGTGAATACTAGAGACATATAAGAGACTGAAAGTTAGTAATTTATCAAAGTTCCAGACAATAAATTACTTTATTTGTTTATTGTTACTCTTTTTTAACCATCTTTTTTAAAAATATCTTTTATTAAATAAATAGTTGAATTTAACATATTTATTAATTAACAAAAAATACTTAAATAAAAATAAAAATAATAAAATAAAGATAAAAATAGACGCTCTTATTAAGCGTTGGTAATGGACTAATGGTCAATTTTTTATCTTTGAAAGTCCATCATTTCTATTTCTATTATTATATAAACCAAACAACCATTAATGCATGGCATTATTCTATATTTCTATTTGTAAGAAATGGACGTGATTGACCAGGTATGCTTCTACATATTCTGATTTTTGTCTATTCCTGGTTTATTTTTTCAAATCTGGTTTTCACTTTTTAGGTTGTTAATTGGGTTTGATAGGAAATGAAGCCTGTTTTGCATCATCCTCCGTAGACCGAATCAACTGAGTTATTGTATAATGTAAAATACAAAATAAACACAAATTGCAAAAATCTAATCTCCTCCTGCATTTATATATTTTATTACATCACCATATCAAAACTATATCAAAACTAGAATAAAGTAAATTTGTTATATTTAAGCACCGAACCATTTCAGCAAAATAGGTTAACAGACGATATTTGATGAGTTTTTTTTTGCGTACAATATTCAAATGAAAATGTTTTCTACACATAGGATTATGATTCTTATACAAAATTATTGATCCTCACCTCACACGAGTAATATGAGTTGTTGATTGGAAAGAAAAAAAAGTAAGAGGGAGAAAGAATAAATTTAACAAACGGAGATGATATATTTAAAGAAAAGTAGCATCCTACTGTAAATAATATCACACTATTTTTAACATTAGATATTATTTATGAGATCTACCCATAAACAGTATCAAATCATGTTTCTGTTTTTTTTAGTATTTGTTCATTAACTAACTTCTCTACGTTGTTAATTACTTTTTTATTTTTTGTTAATTAACTTTTTTCACGAGCATAGAAATCATGTAGTAAAATCTTGTATCATTAATCAACTTTTGTAAGTCATTAATCATATTTTTGTTATTCATTAACCAACTTTATTTTTATACTCGTGAAAAAAGTTAGTTAATAAAAAATAAAAAAGTTGTTAATTACGTATAAAAGTTAGTTAATGAATATATACTTAAAAAAAATAGAAACATGATTTATCACTGTTCACGAGTAGATCCCATAAACAATAATCGATGTGGAAATGAGTGTAAATACTGTTAAATATAAAAATATCATTATTGTTTATTTAATTATGAGTATGTGAGAATAACATTACCCTAAGCATAACACTTTTATTTTATTTTTCCTGACGAGCCCGTAAATGTAAGACGTTGCTATTGTATTTGTAATCATCATGACAATGGGTTGCACCCTATTTATGATGGAATGATACATAAAACTAGAATAAATAAACGAAAATTGAAGATTGCATCATCATGTTATCTTGAAATTTGTATACATTGCATTGAAGAATAGAGCCGAAAAAATAAAAAATAAAAATATAGGAGTATTTGAATGGAATAAAAAAATTATAGAGGAGGACAAATCCAGAAATTATGAGATAATAATGGACTCATTTTTATTTTGTTGTTTATGAGAAAGGTGAATAGAATGTTTATGTTGATAACAGTCAAATTTAAATTTTTTAAAATAATTTATAAACAAATAAGTATTTATTAATTATTAATAAATAAATAAATTCATTTATTAATAAATAAAAAATACTTACTTGCTAATAAATTGAACTCCTCCATACAATAACATATAATAGAAGTTAGCAGCTTCCAATCTAATCCAATCCAATCCACGTTTAAAGGAGGAGAAAGGAAGAAAGGTGAGTTTTTTATGTTCCCCCTCTGATACTGTGGGGACAGGGGAGGGGTTGCTTTGTCAAGGTAAAGTAGAAGTGTCATTCCTTTTCTCCTTTATTTCTCTTCATCATTATTTCTCTCACTGAATTCCTGGGTTTCCGTTTCTCTCCAATGGATATGGATCTCTAGCATTCAAGTCTCGATCTCCTGTTGATGGCTGTGCCCTCTGTTTCCTGACCCTTTATTTTTTTCTCAATGGAGGTAAACATAAAAGTTTTGTGTTGAAATTTGATCATTTATTGTATCTGGTTCTCTCTCAAAATCGCCTATTGCAATTTCTATTGCAAAGTTTCAATTTTTTTTTTATCTGGGGTTGGTTCTGATTGTGTCTTTACATGACCCTTTTGCTTTGAAATATTAAAGTTGTCTTCGTTTTGTTGTGATGAATATAGTTATGAATAATGATATTCTTCCTGACGGCCAACGACGGTTTTCTGCCACGAGGGGTATTCCATCTAAGATTTTTTGGAAAATTGTTAACGATGATCAAATGTTTGAGGCACACTTCTGAAACGGGAATGCATTTTTTTTTTTTAAACTTGTCAAATAAATTTCAAATGGCGAGAAAAAGATCACTGTTTTGAAGTTACTTTCTCAGCATGTGGAAGCCTTCCATGAAGAATTCATGAACCTTATTGGGGTGTATATTACTGGTAGAAACTGCATTTATTTATTATTTATTATTTTTGGGTTGATAATGGGTTGGTTTATTTGTTTTTTTTTTTAAATTTTTTTCATCAGTTGCTCATAATTCTTTGGTGAACTTTCTATTAGAACATTTTTAAATCATTTGTGCTGGGGATTTTGGTTGCAATAATTGAGGGGGAGAGATTATGCACTTAGCTCAAACTAGTTGGGAGTTTGGTGAAGTAGAATTTAGCTAGTAATGTCATGCTTTATTTCCTTGTCTGCTTCCTGGTTCATTAGGTGATTCCAGGTAGAATCTGGATTCTAAGTTTACTTATTGAAATAATGAAATCAATATTGGATAGTGACCCTGAATGAATTTCCTTTTGTGTTTGTTCACAATATTATGCATTCAAGAGCACCACTTGCACTTGCAAAATATTGTATCTGACTCTTAAGTTGTGGGCTGATATGTAAAAGGTTCCAGAAATGGAAGGCAAGACTGAAAGTCATATGACATCAGCTGTGGCCTTTGTTGAAGGGGGGATTCAAGAGTCCTGTGATGATGCTTGCAGCATATGCCTTGAGAATTTTTGTGAAAGTGATCCTTCAACGGTAATATTCAGCTTTTGTGCATCACTCTTGTTCTTTCACAAATATAATTATAAGCAAGTATGGTTTTATTTGAAAAACATTTGCTTCTTTTCCCTCTCTTGCCTTTTCAGGTCACTACTTGCAAGCATGAGTTTCACCTGCAGTGCATTCTTGAATGGTACATCTTAATATATATATTAGTTTTTTCATGTGTGTCTCTCTCAAAATTTAGAGTTTTAGTTTTTTTTTCCCCTTTATATTCTTGTAGGGCTATGTATTGTGTTGGTTGGCTTGGTTACTATTGATTATGCGTAGTAACATTTTAGTCCATGCCAATAAAAATACAACAACAAAAGCCTTTTCTTATTGGATTTGGTCGGTTACATGGATCAAACAACACCGTTGTGTTCAATCATAAATCAAGTCTTCAGAAAGGTCATTTAGATCTAAGTCCTTTCTAATGGTTTTAACTGAAGTTTTTCTTGGTCTCCTTCTACCTCTAACTATTGGGTTAACCTCCATTTGATCCACTCTTCTTACTGGGGCTTCTATTGGTTGCCAATAAAAATAAATGATTAAAATATTTTAAGGCATTCAGCATTGTCAAATACCCGCTAGTCCCTCCGTCGTTAGAATCAGAAGGTTGAATGTATCAGTATAATTCTATGATATTTCTTTCTTTCTTGTTTCGGTTTTTTTTTAAGTTGGGGTTGAGGGTGGGGGATGGAAAAAATTGAGCAAGGAAAGGGGTAAATGGCCCGGCCAGTGTTGATGTGTGTCCCTCCATAAAGAAGAGAACCCTAACCACTTGAGACAAGTAGGGGATTCTTACTTTTGGTTTCTTGATGATGTAGCAAGTTGTTAGAAGTTTCTTTATGCAATAGAGAGAGAAGTAGAGAACTAAATCACATCTAACTTGAGGGTGGGGGATGGAAAAAATTGAGCAGGGAAAGGGGTAAATGGTGGGACCAGTGTTGATGTGTGTCCCTCCATAAAGAAGGGTAGCCCTAACCACTTGAGACAAGTAGGGGACTCTTACTTTTGGTTTCTTGATGATGTAACAAGTTGTTAGAAGTTTCTTTACGCGGTAGAGAGAGAAGTAGAGAACTAAATCACATCTAACTTGAGCCAGGTTTGACTTCCATTGAAGTCCTATGTAATAATTTCCTTCAATTTTAATTTCTAATTGAATTTCCTCTTATGCATAACATCTGTATTTTTTTTAAATTAATAATAAAAATCATATTCACACCAAGCTTAGCGGAAAACATATCCTAGAACTTTCAAATTTACTTTTGCCAAGACAAGTAAAATTATTTGGAAGCAAAATCCTACCAATTTGGATGCAAGATAAATGTGAATTTCTGTCACTGCATAAAACAGCTTCTCTACTGCCTTATAATTGTGGTTTCTTGATTGAATATTCATGGAAATTTTAATTTCATTGACTTGTAGTATGGATTGGAATTCTGTCCTATGTTTTAGTTCTTCCTGACTTTTGTCAATGTTAAGGTCATTAACGCTGGTTATGACTTGTATTCCAAGAACTGTACTGTACTGACTGTTTTGACCGGAAAACCAGTGAACTGGCCTGTGTGTAGTCTGGATTTTGTGTGTGGGAGGAGGGTCTGTTCACTGTCGAAGATATTCTGGTTATTTCCATATATCTTAATACATTAAAAGTTTCTGATCTATTAAACATATTTTATATGATTGAAAATGGAAGAATATACTTTAGCAGTTGTTACTGGCTCTTGTTTGTAGGGGTCAGAGAAGCTCCCAATGTCCTATGTGTTGGCAATCTATTAGACTGAAGGATTCTGCCAGGTTGGTTATGATTTTACTTTTTGGGATCTACTTTATCATTCTTTTGTTGATTATGTTATTAAACTTCTAAGCATTTTATGGCAGTCAACAATTGTTTGAAGCAGTAGAGCAGGAAAGGAGCTTGAGGGTTACCCCATCAAGAAATGCTGCTATTTTTCATCACCCTGCCCTTGGTGATTTTGAATTGCAGCACGTCAGTTATCTATCAGTCTTTGTGTGTTGATTTGGTTGTCTTATATCTTAAGCACATCATAATTCTACCATTTGTTTATGCTAGTAATTTTTCTCATTCTGCAGTTACGCATGGGTGATGCTGATTTTGAAGAGCAAATAATTCAACATTTAGCTGCTGCTGCAGCAATGGGGAGAGCACACCACCTTGGTCGGAGGGAAGGGCAGCGAAGTAGGTCATCTGCTCATGGTCATCCACAGTTCTTAATATTTTCAACTCAGCCTAGTGCACCTTCTGGTCCTGACTTAGCTGCTGGGGGGGGAAATGAACCTGCTGCAATTCCTATAGGAAGTCCGTCTACCCCAATGACATCTGATGGAGATGAGCCAACACAGCAGATCCCACATCTTCAAACTCAAAGCTCTTCTTCAGCTCCTGGATCTACTGTCATGGCAACAAATCGTCAAGGAATTTACTCTAATGATAGGTAGTTATGACCATATTATTTATTTGCATAAATTACTCTTGCCTCCCCTGTATTATGTGTTTACTACACACATCTTCTCTCTATAATGAAAACTTATTAAAAAATTCCTTGTATTTATAAAAATTGCTATACACCTCCTTTCTATTATGAAAACCTACTAAAAAAATTCCTTGTGTTTATAAAAAATGCTACAACTAAATCCAAAATGTTGTCAAGCCTAATATATTTGTTAGAATAAAGCCCATGTTTCACATGTTAATTCACATGTTAAACATGTGAAACGTGTCATAGCTGACTCACAATGGTGATTACAAGATATTGTAATCACCACTTCATAGGACTTAGTGTTTGTATTTAATTCTTTCATTTATCATTCATGTACCACCATGTATATAAATACTAGTTTATTTGTGTGTGAAGAGACACACAATTCCTCAAATCATCTCTAATTCTATATGGTATCAGTAGTAAGTTAAGATCCTCACACCACTGTGCATCACTAGTAGTTTCTTGTCCAACTAGCTGTACCTCCACCAGTTGTGACTTTTCTGGCGACGCCCCCCACCGTCGACGATCGAGAACGGCAGCAAAACCCACCGATCGGCTCAACCGCCGCCGTCCCATTGCCACCCACCTCCGCACGCATCCCCACGCGCTGCTCCCACACTTTGCCCCTCTACTCACGAGTCGGCGCGTGAGCATGTGTTGCCGTTTTCAGCCACCATATTTCACTGGCGACACTGTCGGCCACCCCCTCACCCCTTTCCAACCTCACCTCCCTTATCCTAGCCTATACCAACCTGCAACCCCATCTCACCTCTTTTCCCCCTTTCTTTTGCACTGTTACGGGAACTATTTCCTCACCCTTTGCCCCAAGCATCTCAATGCTTCATCCCAGCCTATTAAGCTCTATTTTTTAGTCTCACCAACATGTCTACCTCATACTTCTGCTGCTAGCTTCACCACTGTCCCGTTGATCCCATGTGACAAATTGGTGGGGGCAGCCAATTACACATCTTGGGCTGCTACTGTGGAGTTATGGTTTGAAGGACAAGACCATCATGAACACCTAGTCAAACAAGTCAAGGAGATTCCCGACAAGGACCAGGCCAAGTGGAAACAAATTAATGCTTCTCTTTGTAGTGTGTTGTGGTTCTCCATTGATGCCAAGCTTCAACCTCAATATCGTGCTTTTCGGACATGCCATGATGTGTGGGCCAAGGCTAAGAAATTGTACTCCAATGATGTCAACCGTCTCTACAACATTGTTTCTAACTTGATCGCCACTAAGAAACAAAACATGGACATGGAGACCTATCTGAGTAAGCTTGATACTTTGATTGTTGAGTTTGACGCACTTATGCCCTTCACTGACAATGCAGACAAACATGCCGAACAATGTGGAAAGTTCTTCATGGTCCTTGCCCTTGTTGGATTGCCACCTAAGCTTGACTTCGTTCGCAATCAAATACTCTCAAGCCCTAGCATTCCTTCATATGATCAAGTCTCAGAACAACTGTTGCGTCTTTCGACTCCTACAATTGTTGCTCAATCTCTTGCACCTGCTGAATCATCTGCACTGGTTTCCCAATCTAGCAACCAGGGTGGACGGGGAGGATGTTGTGGTGGTACTCGTCCTCGTTGCACTTTTTGCAACAAATTTGGTCACATTGAGGAACAATGCAGAACCAAGGCCAATCAACAATGCACTTTTTGCAAAAAAAATTGGTCACATTGAGGAACAGTGCAGAATCAAGGCCAACCAACAGTCTAAAACTGTGAATGTTGCTCAGGTTATCCCATCTGACTCATTTGATGAGGTTTCCCTCTCTACCACTGAGTATAATGAGTACCTCCAGCTCAAGGCAGCCATGCAGTCCACTACACCTGTCACTAAGCTTGATAATCCTGCAGCCTTTCTTTCACAGTCTTCATCTTTGGGACCTTGGATCCTTGATTTTGGTGCTTCTGAATTCTGATCATATGTCTGATAACAAATCTCTTTTCTCTCACCTTACCTATACAGATACACTACCTAGTATTACTTTAGCCAATGGTTCTCAAACCAAAGTTCAAGGCATTGGTCAAGCTAAACCACTTCCTACTCTATCTTTAGATTCTGTATTGTTTGTTCTTAGTTGTCCCTTTAATTTGATATCTATAAACAAATTCACTCATAGCCTGCCTTGTTCTATTATCTTTGCTAATGATACTGTTCTTGTACAGGATCAAGGTACTGGATAGCCGGTTAGAGTAAGACGTGAGTCTCGAGGCTTGTATCACCTCACTGTTCCAGCATCTCCTATTGCTTGTTTTGCTATTGAGACACCCGAAATCATTCATCAATGCTTGGGACATCCTAGTCTACAGAAATTACACGTTATGGTACCTAGTCTTTCTAAAGTGTCAACACTAGAGTACGAGTCTTGTCAGTTGGGAAAGCATGTCTATAGTTCATTTCCTGAAAAAGTCAATAAACGAGCTAATGCTCCTTTTGCTTTAATCCATTCGGATATTTGGGGTCCTAGTTGTGTCACTTCTACATTGGGTTATCAATATCTTTTTACTTTTATTGACGTTTTTTCCGTTGTACTTAGTTATTTCTAATGAAAAATCACTCTGAACTTTTTTCCATATTTAAATGTTTTTATTTAGAAATCCAAACTCAATTTGGTACCTCTATTAGAGTTCTGCAAAATGACAATGCCCGCGAATATTTTCTTGCCCCGTTTCAATCTTTTTTGACTTCACACGGCATTTTACATCAATCGTCATGTGCTCATACCTCGCAATAGAATGGTGTAGCCGAAAGAAAAAATCGACACTTAGTCGAAACTACTCGTACCTTGATCCTTCACTTCAATACACCACTTCGTTTTTGGAGCGACGCAATCATGACTGCATATTACCTCGTCAACCGCATGCCTTCTTTTGTCCTCCAAAATTAGGTGCCTCATTCTTTATTGTTTCCCAACCAGGATATTTATTCTCTTCCTCTTCGTGTTTTTGCCTGTACTCTTTTTTGTACATGACCTCATTCTAGGAAAAGATAAATTGGTTGCCAAATTCTTTAAGTTTCTTTTTCTAGGCTATTTTCGGTTGCAGAAAGGTTACCGATACTACTTCCCAGATCTCAAACGATATGTTGTCTCTGCTGATGTCATCTTTTTTGAGACCCATCCCTTCTTTCCATCTACCTCTAATGGGCATCATGATCTTAACAGTATGCTCCCAGTTGGTCCTTCACCTATTCAGGTTAGTCTCACACCTGTCCCGGCTCCTCCCTTGATTACATATTAGTGAAGACCACGTCCAAACCTTGTTCATGTGTCCATCGACCCGGTTGATCAGACAAACATTCCTGTTGCTTCAAATCCAGTCTCCAGTCTTCCTTGTGACTCATCTTTTACTCCATCAGACTCTCTGGCTCCACCTCCTGTGCCAAAATTGCCCATAGCATTACGCAAAGGTATTAGGTCCACTCGTAATCCTAACCCTATTTATGCTTGTCATTTGAGGTATCATTGTTTATCACCTTCCTATTATGCCTTTGTGTCCTCTTTGGCTTCTGTTTCTATTCCCAAAACTATAGGTGAAACTCTATCTCATCCAGGATGGTGACAGGCTGTGGTTGACGAAATGACTGCTTTACACTCTAGTGGTACTTGGGAACTTGTCCCCTTACCTCCTGGTAAAACAACTGTTGGTTGTCAATGGGTCTATACTGTTAAGATAGGACCTGATAGGACAGAACCTAGAATTGAAAAAAAAAGAACTTCTGTATTTCACTAAAACAGAGGAAGTGTCCTCTTACAATGCTATCAACCCAGTAACAAAATTGAGAAATAAGAAATGGATGGAGTTCAACTCCTTACGAGAATGAAATTAACGAGAGAAACTAAGAAAAAAAGATACCAAGAGAGAAGGACCTGTTCCTTACTCTCCCTATACCACCCTAGACCCCAATTGCCAAGAATCTCCATCCAGTTACCCCATACCTCCACTAATACTCCCCCTCATGATTCTTTCGGATCCTCCCTTTCTCTCTCTCTCCATCCCCTCTCCACGTGTCCTTTTTGTTATTTCTCCCTCCCTCTTCTCTTTATATTCCACTTTCTGTTACCTGCCTCTTCTTTCCCTCATCCACCCGAAAGCCTTGCTGCATAGGCCCAGTCCCCTCTCCCTTCTTCCTATTCTTTCTGCTGTACACCTTCGTAATGGGCCTGTCATTCATAGTGGGCCTATCAATACCCCCCCCAACGAGTTTCACCTTGTCCTCAAGGTGAAATTCAGGGAAGACTGCATTAACCACTTCACTGTCCTCCCAAGTTGTTTCCTGATCAGGCAAACTGTCCCATTTAATTAGCACTTGAGTCTCTCCATTCAACAATCTCCTCACCCCCACTACCTCCAATGGTGTCACCTGTAATTCCCAGTCCTCAGTTAAGAATGGAGGAATTTGTTGACTTGGAACAGCATTGGGAATCGCCCGTTTAATCTGGGAAACATGGAACACTGGATGCACCCTTGCTGTCACAGGCAATGTCAGTTTATAGGCAGCCTTTCCAATCTTTTCTTCAACCGAAAATGGGCCATAATACCTTGGGCTGAGTTTCTCGTTTGGGCGACTTGCCAAGGACTTAAACTTGTAAGGCTGAGCTTTTAGATAAACCATATCTCCTACCTCAAAATCCAGCTCCCTCCTTTTTTTATCAGCTTGCATTTTCATGTTGTTCTGAGCTCGGCACAAATTCAAGTTATGATAGCTGAATGGCTTGAGTCTAACCTACTCAGCCTCCTTAATTTATAGAATAATTAGTTACAACAATTGAATACAAAATCCCTTGATTTTAGGGATTGACTATTAACAACAATATCAAACAATATCTAGCTATATCAAACTATATCAGACTATATCAAATCTAAATCAAACAATATCAAACAATATCAACACTCTCCCTCAAGCTGGTGCATAGATGTCATAAGCACCCAGCTTGTTACATATGTAAGTTATTCGTGAGCCCTGTAGAGACTTGGTGAAAACATCTGCAAGTTGATCATTAGAATTGACAAATGAAGTACTAATCTCCTTTGAAAGAATCTTGTCTCGAATGAAATGACAATCGATCTTTATATGCTTAGTTCGTTCATGAAAGACAAGATTAGAAGCAATGTGTAAGGCTGCTTGATTATCACAAATCAGCTGCATAGAACCCATTTTGCAAAACTTAAACTCTTGAAGTAGATGTTTTAACCATATAAGTTCACATGTTATAAGAGCCATAGCCCTGTATTCTGCTTCTGCACTTGATCTTGCAACTACACTCTGCTTCTTACTCTTCCAAGAGATGAGATTACCTCCAATGAAAACACAATACCCAGAAGTTGACCTCCTATCACTTGGAGATCCTGCCCAGTCTGCATCTGTATAGGCAACAATGTCTGTGTTACCTCTGTTCTCATATATTAGCCCATTTCCAGGAGATCCTTTAATATACCTTAAAATGCGAGTCACTGCATCCCAATGACTGTCACAAGGAGAGTTAACAAATTGACTCACAACACTAACAACAAAGGCTATATCTGGTCTGGTCATAGTGAGATAATTCAACTTTCCTACTAACCTTCGATATCTTCCTGGATTTGAGTACGGCTCCCCCTGATTTGGAATGAGCTTAACATTCGGATCCATAGGAGTATCCACCGGCTTACAATTTAGCATCCCAGTCTCTTCCAAAATATCAAGTGCATACTTCCTTTGACAAATGGAAATACTTGTTTTTGATTGAGCAACCTCAATACTAAGGAAGTATCGCAACCTGCCCAAATCTTTGGTTTGGAAATGCTGAAACAAATGTTGCTTTAGTCTAGTGATCCCTTCATCATCATCACTTGTAATTACAATATCATCCACATAGGCCACAAGATAAATGACCTTTTTACACGGTGAATGTCTATAGAACACAGAGTGATCAACCTCACTACGAATCATGCCAAACTGCTGTATGACCTTACTGAACCTCCCAAACCAAGCTCGAGGTGACTGTTTCAACCCATACAATGACTTCTGAAGTTGGCAAACAAGACCTAACTCCCCCTGAGCAATAAACCCAGGTGGTTGCTCCATATAAATCTCCTCCTCCAACTCACCATGTAAAAAGGCATTTTTAATGTCCAACTGATATAAAGGCCAGCAAGAGATAGCAGCCATGGATAAAAAGAGACGAACATATGCCATTTTAGCAACAGGAGAGAATGTATCACCATAGTCAAGACCATAAATCTGAGTATATCCTTTGGCCACAAGACGAGCCTTCAAGCGATCCACAGTCCCATCGGGACCCACTTTGATAGTAAAAACCCAACGACAACCAATAGTAGACTTCCCTGGAGGAGAGGGAACAAGAGCCCAAGTGTGGTTAGATTCCAAAGCTGTCATCTCATCAATCATAGCCTGTCGCCATCTTGGATGGGATAGTGCTTCTTGAACAGTTTTAGGAATAGAAATGGACGACAAAGCAAATACAAAGGCATAATGGTTGGAAGATAAACGATGATAACTTAGAAAATTATAAATAGGATGAGGATTGCGAGAAGAACGATTACCTTTGCGAATTGCAATGGGAAGGTCAGTGGTAGGCTCAGGTTGGACCGAAATCGACGGAGACGGAGGAGCAGGAGGTGAGTCACTGGTGTCGACAACAGGTGCAGCTTTCGGAGTAGTAGGATGAGGATAACGGTGATAAGTGAGACGAAATGACTCTATGGGGTACTTAGGAGCAACAGGGGCTGCCTCTTGTATATGTGAGACAGGTGGACTTAAAACGGGAGAATCGAAGACTGGAATAGGCAAGACTTGAGAAACAGACTCCAACAAGACTTGTGAAGCAAAGAAAGGTGTATCCTCGAAAAAGGTAACATCTGCGGAGATGTAAGAACGATTTGTGGATGGAGAATAACATCTGTACCCCTTTTGAACCCGAGAATAACCAAGAAAGATACACTTAATGGCGCGAGCAGCAAGTTTGTCGAGACCTGGAGCAACATTGTGGACAAAACATGTGGAACCAAAAACACGAGGGGGGACAGTATAAAGGGGTGCCTTAGGATATAGAATAGAGTGAGGAACCCGGTTATTGAGAACAGAAGATGGCATTCGATTTATTAAATAACTTGCAGTGAGAACAGCATCACTCCAAAATTTCACAGGAACATTAGAATGTAACATGAGAGTACGAGCTGTTTCAACAATATGGCGATGTTTGCGCTCAGCCACACCATTTTGTTGAGGTGTGTGAGGACAACTCGATTGATGAACTATACCATGCGATGCCATGAAAGAATTAAAAGGGGCAGAAAAATATTTTTTGGCATTATCACTGCGTAAGACACGAATAGTTTGTCCAAATTGATTATGTATTTCAGCACAAAATTTTTGAAAAATAGTGAATAACTCAGAACGTTCTTTCATTAAAAATAACTAGGTACAATGAGAGAAATCATCGATGAAAGTAACAAAATATCTATATCCTAAGAAAGAAGAAATACGACTTGGACCCCAAACATCAGAATGAACAAGACTAAAAGGAGACTCTGCATGACCTGTAACCTTGCTTGGAAAGGATGCCCGAATATGTTTTCCAAGTTGACATGCCTCACACTCCAATGCCGGTAAAGTAGAGAGATGAGGGACCATTTTCTTTAATTTATTCAAACTCGGATGACCAAAACGACGATGAAGAAGATTGGGTGACTCTGTGGCAACACATATGGTGGAAGATGGAGGTTGTAAGTAGTAGAGACCGCGTGACTCAGATCCTGCTCCAATCGTCTTCCCCGTACTCCGGTCCTGGATAGAAAAGGAAGTAGAAGTGAAGGTTATGGAACAATTGAGAGATCGAGTAAGTTGACTAATAGAAATTAAATTAAAAGGACATCCAGGTACAAATAAGACTGAATTTAAAGACAGAGAGGGAAGAGGTGAAGCATGACCAATACTAGTGGCTTGAGTTTTAGAGCCATTAGCAAGGGTGATGTGATGTGGTGTTTTAGTAGAGGATAAAGTAGAAAAGAGAGAAGAGTTACCAGCAATATGATCAGAAGCACCAGAATCCAAAATCCAGGAACCAACAGGAGATGAATGAGAGAAACAAACCGTAGAATTACCAGAATGGACTATAGTAGCTGAAGATGAGGCCCGTTGGGTTGCCCTAAGCTGAAGGTACTCCTTATATTCATCAATCTCAAATTTGTTCTGATTGTGACCTGTCTGATTATCATACACAACCTCGACTTTCGATCGGACGGTGCGTCACATTGACTGACTTTTCTGGAAAACCATGAAGAGAATAACACTTGTCTTAGGTATGACCCACGCGCTTGCAATAAGAGCACTGAGGACGATCACCTCTACCACGACCACCTCTTCCACCACGCCCACGGCCTCGTCCTCCACGGTTTGCCGAATTAGAGACAAAGGCCGAGGACTCTGAAGTTGTCTGGAAGCCAATCTCAGATGTCTCCACCGGTGACGGAACTCGTAGAAGACGATCAATGAGCTCCTCCACCGTGGGGATGTTAGGATTAGTTAGAGCTTGATTCCGGACAGATTCAAAATCCTTATGTAAATCGTGAAGAACAAAGACCATATACATATTATCAAGTTTTGCTAGTACCTTTGTAAGATCATCACCTGTTATAATGCGTTTAATGTCATCAATGACGGACTGTGCTTTGTTCAGATAAGAGGGAAGATCATGATCTGTCATCTGAAGAGTGGCCAAATTGTGAACAGAAGCATAGAGACGTTGTAGATCATTGGAATAGACATTTTGAGCTTTCTTCCATATTTCATAACAAGTTTTGTATGGGTGAAAGTGTACCATCAACTTCGGATCAATAGACTGCCATAAAAGAGAGACCAACTGATAATCTGCCCTTTTCCATTCATCACGAATTTTCTCATCAACCTCTGCTTCCTTCTTGGTGAGATATTCATAAAGCCCTTGTCCTAAAAACCAAACTTCAACCGCATTGTACCAATCCACAAAATTCTTACCATTGAGTTTTTTCGATGTGATAATGGGACTTCCAGAGAAGGCAAAAGAGATGAGACCCTTCCCTATAGACCCAGAACCAACACCAAAATTGACATCAGAACCTTTGGAAGAGCCGGTGGTTGAATTGGACATGGTGAGAAGGAGAAGAATGAAAGTTCTTGAAACTGGATTTTGATAGTCAAAAGGAGGCCAGAGGATGCCGGAGAACACGACGGAGATGACGCGCGGACGAAACGGCGCGCGGACGGCGGCGCGCGGAGCTCACGCGCTCTGAGATCTGCGGCGCGTGCGGCGGAGAACGGAGGTGGGTCTTCTCGGAAACTGATCGCTGGCGTTTTCTGAGTTGTCCGGTCACCTTACTTTGGTGATCGGAGACGGTGGCCGGTTAAGATCGCCGGAGAGCGGTTCTTGACCATAACGAACCCTAGCTCTTGATACCAAGTTATGATAGCTGAATGGCTTGAGTCTAACCTACTCAGCCTCCTCAATTTATAGAATAATTAGTTACAATAATTAAATACAAAATCCCTTGATTTTAGGGATTGACTATTAACAACAATATCAAACAATATCTAGCTATATCAAACTATATCAGACTATATCAAATCTAGATCAAACAATATCAACAAACTTTAACTCTTCCAGTATAGCATCACGCTCCAGCAGCAATTGGTCAACCCCTGGTACCCGTGCTCCTTCATTCGGGTACTTCACAATCGCAGGGGGGTCTCGGCCATATAATGCTTTGAAAGGGCTCATCTTAAGGGAATCATTATAAGAAGAGTTAAACCAAAATTCTGCCCATGCAAGCCATTTCAGCCACTGTTTCGGGTGGCCATTAATAAAGCACCTGAGATAAGTCTCAAGAATGCGGTTAGTGACCTCCGTCTGCCCGTCCGTTTGGGGGTGATAGGCAGTGCTAAATTTCGGTTTAGTCCTTGCCAATTCAATTCTTTCTTAAAAAAACTCATGAAAACTCGGTCTCTATCCGCCACTATGGAGTTAGGAAACCCATGAAGACGTATGACATCTTTAATAAAAGCATCTGCCACCTCTTTAGCTGAATAAGGATGGCTTAGGGAGATGAAATGAGCAGATTTTGAAAGTCTATCAATGACTACCATGATGGTGTTCTTTCCTTTGAATTTAGGAAGACCCCCAATGAAGTCCATAGAAAGGTCCTCCCATAATTGGGACGGTATGGGCAAAGGTTGCATCAGCCCCGCAGGTTTGAGGGCCTGATATTTATTTTGCTGACACACCTTACAACCTTGTACATGCTTCTCCACCTCCCTTCGCATACCCTTCCAATAAAAAATTGTTGCAATCCTTTTATAAGTTCGCAATATTCCTGAATGTCCTCCCCAAGGAGATGAGTGAAATTCAGCTAACAAAGAGGGAATCCTTGAAGATTGTGAAGGCAGCACCAGCCTCCCTTTGTACCATAAACACCCCTTAGAGAAAGAATAGCCGGGATGAGTAGTGGAATTCACAACTATATCCTGACTGATTGCTTTAAGAGACTCATCAGCCGCTGTTTCCTCTGCCACTCCCCCCAAATTATCATTGGAGATGATAGAGATGGCTTGGACAGCCATCACCCTTGATAAGGCATCTGCCACTCTGTTGTCCTTGCCCTTTTTATACTGAATTTCAAAGTCATATCCCAAGAGCTTAGACACCCATTTTTGTTGTTCCCCCTCCAACACTCGCTGCTCTAGGAGATATTTCAAACTTCTCTGGTCAGTCCGGATTATAAAGTGATTCCCCATGAGATACTGTCTCCATTTTTGCACTGCGAAGACAATAGCCATAAGTTCCCTTTCATACACAAATTTCAGCTTAGACCTGTCAGAAAAAACTTGGCTAATAAATGCTAATGGTCTCCCTTGCTGCATCAAAACAGCTCCAAAGCCTATCCCGGAAGCATCAGTTTCAATCTCAAATGGTAGCTTGAAATTAGGCATCCCCAATAGAGGCAATTCAGCCATCCGGTCCTTTAACTCTTGAAATGCTGCCATTGCCGCCTCTCCCCACACAAAACTATTCTTTTTCAGCAGCTGAGTTAAGGGTTTAACAATGATTCCATAATTGTTCACGAACCTCCTATAGTACTTGGTCAGCCCCAAGAATCCTCGCAGCCCCTTTATATCCCTAGGGACAGGCCATTCCTTGATAGCTTGCACCTTTTTAGGATCAGCCATAATTCCTTGGGCAGAAATAATATGACCCAAGTATTCTAACTGTATAACTCCAAAACTGCACTCTTGTAATTTGCCTTCAAAGAATTGGTTCTCAGCACCTCCAAAACTTTCCTTAAGTGTTTAATATGAGACCATTGATCAGCACTATAAACCAGTATGTCGTCAAAGAAAACCAACACAAATTTCCTTAGATAGGGCCTGAATATATCATTCATCAAGGCTTGAAAGGTGGCTGGGGCATTGGTTAGCCCAAAGGGCATTACCAAGTACTCGTAGTGATCTTCATGTGTCCTAAAGGCTGTTTTATGTATATCTCCTTCTTTCATCCTAATCTGGTGATAACCAGATTTCAAATCCAGTTTGGAAAAATAAGTAGCCCCCCACAACTCATCTAATAACTCGTCAATGACCGGAATAGGAAATTTATTAGGGGTTGTAATGTTGTTCAAAGCCCGATAATCTGTACAAAACCTCCAGCTTCCATCTTTTTTTTTAAAACTAAAATTAGAGGGCTTGAATAAGGACTTACACTTGGGCATATTAGCCCGGTTGCCATCATGTCCTTCACGAAGTTCTCAATCTCATTTTTCTGGTGGTGCGGATATCGATAGGGCTTGATATTCGGAATCTGTGACCCCTCCTTAATCACAATGGCATGGTTGCAACTCCTCTTAGGTGGCAGCTCTGTGGACTCCTTGAATAAGTCCTTGAACTCCTCCAACAACTCCTCTAAACCTTCCACCCGCTTCCCTTCCTCTTGAGCACACAATGTCATCATGCCTAATTCAATATAGTAAGCTTCACTCCCCCTTTTCAGTTCTCTCTTTATTCTATGCCCGTCACCAACTTCTACTGCATATTCCTTAGTTTCTTCTGGTTGCAAATCCAAAGACCTTGCCAAATCGCCAGAAATGAAATTGTGTGATGCCCCTGAGTCCACCAATACAATTACTTTTTTCCCCAAAATCGTGCCCCATAATTTCAGGGATTTTCGTGAAGTCATCCCTACCACACTTCCCATGTGCAGCTGAAGTGTTTGGCTCTCTCCTCCTTCTCCTTCCTCGCCCTTGTGTTCTCCCTTCTCCTGCTCATCCTCCTCCTCCCCCAGAATTAAGATATGGAGATGTTTATTTCTGCACACATGCCCAGGGGTGAAAGGCTCATCACACCTGAAACATACCCTTCTGCGACGTTTTTCTTCCATTTCCTCCTCTGTCAGCTTCTTGAAAGGAGCATTCCGGCGAGTCCCAGACCCACCGGTGGTTTCCATCGACGGCGTCCCTCCTTCGAGTCCGCTCTGACCATCTGCGCGTCGTGACACTCCTCCAACAGCGTTGCCCGACCAGTTCCCATTCCTCCCGTCTCTGCCCATCATGTTTCCTTCATTTGGGTCGTTTGACCCAGCCCACTTACTGCTCAAAGTGGGTCTCGAATAAATAGGCCCAGTCCGCCTATTGGGCCCGTCGTCACCCTTCCTTAGCAGATTGTTTCGCTCTTCAATTCTCTTCGCGAGTGTCATCATCGAACAGAGGGTGCCGGTACTATGGAGCCTGACTTCAGCCCTCACCTCCTCTTTCAATCCATTCATGAAAGCCCCCTTGAGAACCTCCTCCTCTGCATGGCTTAAGGGAGCAGAAATCAATTCAAACATCTCTCTGTATTCCTTAACCGAGTGAGTTTGACGTAAACTCATCAACACCTCGTAAGGGTTCTCCGATGAGGCATCCTGAAAACGCCCCAGCAAAGCCTTCTTGAAGCACAACCATGAAATCCTCTCGATTCGCGCCCCCACCATTGGAACCAGTTCAGAGCCTTCCCTTCTAAGCAAATCGACGCCGCTAGCACCTTCTCCTCATCGGGTATTTGATTGATTTCAAAGTACCGTTCTGCTCTGTAAAGCCAACCGTACGGATCATCTCCGATGAAGTATGGAACCTCGAGCCTCCTCACTCTTTCTTCTCTTCGATCAGTCTCCCGTTCTCCGCTCCCTCGGCCCCCATTGCTTCCCGCTCCTTCCTCCTCATTTCCTTCATGGCAGTTGAGACGAGCAAAGCTCGTTCGTATTTCTTGCATCATCTCCTCCATGGTCCTTCTGTGTTCATCTCGCAGCTCCCTACCCATGTCGTCTAGTCTCCTCTCCATTGCTTCTATTCTTCCCTCCATTCTAGTTGATACCATAGGCTCCAAGGATCGGAGCTTTGATACCAATTTGATAGGACAGAACCTAGAATTGAAAAAAAAAGAACTTTTGTATTTCACTAAAACAAAGGAAGTGTCCTCTTACAATGTTATCAACCCAGTAACAAAATTGAGAAATAAGAAATGGATGGAGTTCAACTCCTTACAGAATGGAAATTAACAGAGAAACTAAGAAAAAAAGATAGCAAGAGAGAAGGACCTGTTCCTTACTCTCCCTATACCACCCTAGACCCCAATTGCCAAGAATCCCCATCCAGGTTACCCCCACCTCCACTAATACTCCCCTCATGATTCTTTCAGATCCTCCCCTTCTCTCTCTCTCCATCCCTTCTCCATGTGTCCTTTCTGTTATTTCTCCCCTCCCTCCTCTCTTTCTATTCCACTTTCTGTTACCTGCCTCTTCTTTCCCTCATCCACCTGAAAGCCTTGCTGCATAGGCCCAGTCCCCTCTCCCTTCTTCCTATTCTTTCTGCTGTACACCTTCGTAATGGGCCTGTCATTCATAGTGGGTCTATCAGGACCTAATGGGAAATTTGATCTTTTGAAAGCCCGCTTAGTGGGCAAAGGCTACACAGAGATCTTTAGCCTTGATTATGGGGATGCATTTTCTCCGGTAGCTAAGATTGCTTCGGTTCGCCTTTTTCTTGCCATGACTTCTATTCATTTGTGGCCCCTTCATTAGCTAGACATCAAGAATGCCTTTTTGCATAGTGAATTACAAGAAGAGGTCTATATGCAACAGCCACCAGGATTTATTGCTCACGAAGCACTAGACTTAGTCTGCCGACTACGCCAATCTCTCTATGGACTTAAACAATCTCCTCGCGCTTGGTTTGGGAGATTCAACTCTGTCATCTAACAATTTAGCATGACTCAATGTGCGGCAGATCACTTTGTGTTCTTCCGGCACTCTTCACCTGGCCTTGGTATCCACCTTATTGTTTATGTAGATGACATTGTCGTTGTCCTTATAGGAAATGACGAGGCTGGTATCCAACATCTAAAGCAACATTTGTCAAACCATTTTCAGGCGAAAGATTTGGGCCCTCTAAAATACTTTTTGGGCATTGATGTTGTTCAATCTCATACAGGCTACGTTGCACGTGCAGTGCAGATCTTGCAGTCACGTGCAGTCTGCAGTCTGGTGCACGGGTACGAAATTTTTAAAAAACTAGGTACTGGTACGTCATATACATATATAAAATAAATAAATAAATAAATAATATATATATGTATATATATATATATATATATATATATATATATATATATATAAAATAAATTAAAATCTCACACAATAAAATATGACAACATAATATAAAAATTAAAACACACAAACTCATACCTAAATGAATAATTAGTGTTAAAAAAATGTGTTAATGACTAATAATATGCACAAAACAAATTAAAAAAAATATAAGATCAAAGAGACAATGTGGAAATAAAATATTAATATATTTAATAAAAATAAGAAAAAGAAAAGAAGGAGGTGGGTTCTGGTCACCTGATTCTTGCGTAGATGAGAAGCAGGAGAAGCAAAGAGGGGACTGAAGACTGAAACAGAGAGGAGAACCAGTCGAATGAGGAGAAGCAGGAGAAGCAGTCGATCGTGGCTCTGGTCGCCTTCGGAGAAGCAGTCGAATGGTTGCCTTCGGAGTTGCAGTCGCTAATCTGAAGAATCGAAGGTTTAGGGCTGCACTTAAAACGGGGGAGGAAAAATGGTGGAGCCGTCGGAGTTGCAGTCGCCGGAGACTCAAGTAGAAGGAGAATGAAGAGCAGCTGAAGGTCGACTCTCGAATTCGAAACTAGGGGTTCTGAAACTGAAGCAAAATACCCTTTTCTTTGTGTTAAACGACTATGCTTTTGGAGAAAAAGTGACCCAGTTGTACCAGCCGTCACCGGAGCTGCACCGAGCCGTACCCAACCGCCAGGGAGCCGTACCCAAAATGCAAAAACAAAAAAAAAATATTGGGTACGTACCCACCACGTACCCTTACCCGGTACGTACCGGGTACCGGTACTCCTCTCTGGGAGGAGTACCCATGCTTCAGAGCATACAGGAGTTGCCCTTTGCAAAGACAATATGCTTTAGACATACTTGAAGAAATAGGTATGTTGGATTGCCGCCCTAGTGATACTCCGTTGGATCCCAACGTCAAACTACTACCAAGTCAGGGGGAGCCACTACAAGACCTAGGCAAATGTAGACGTCTAGTTGGTAAACTTAACTACCTTACAGTAACTAGACCAGACATTACTTTTGCTATCAGTATGGTAAGTTAGTTTCTAAATGCTCCTTGTGATAGTCATTGGGATGCTGTGGTTTGCATTCTTAGATACATCAAGAATTCACCAAGAAAAAAAGGGATACTTTATGAAAACAAAGGCAATGCTCAAGTTGTTGGCTATTTTGATGTTGATTGGGCGGGTTCACCATCAGATAGAAGATCAACCTCAGGGTATTGTGTCTTTGTTAGAGGTAACTTAATCTCATGGCGAAGTAAAAAGCAGAACATAGTTGCTAGATCCAATGCAGAGGCTGAGTATCGCGCTATGGCAGCAACAACATGTGAACTTACGTGGCTAAAGCAATTGCTTCAGTAGCTGAAATTGGGAGATGTCAAGGAAATGAAACTGATTTGTGACAACCAAGCTGCTTTACATATTGCTTCTGTTGATATTGTTTGATTTAGATTTGATATAGTCTGATATAGTTTGATATAGCTTGATATTGTTTGATATAGTTGTTTATAGTCAATCCCTAAAATCAAGGGATTTTGTATTCAATTGTTGTAACTTATCATTCTATAAATTGAGGAGGCTGAGAAGGTTATTCTTAGCCATTCAGCTATCGTAACTTGGTATCAGAGCTAGGGTTCGATTTGGTCAAGAACCGCTCTCCGGTGATCGTCTCCGGCTACTATCTCCGGCCATCGTCTCCGATCACCAAAGTAAGGTGACCGGACAACTCAGAAAGCGCCGGCGATCCGTTTCCGAGAAAACCCACCTCTGTTCTCCGCTGCCACCGTCTGCAAATCTCCGCGCGCGAGTTCCACGTGCCGCCGTCCACGCGCCGTTTCGTTCACGCGTCATCTCTGTCTTGTTCGTTGGCGTCCTTTGGCCTCCTTTTGACTATCAAAGTCCAGTTTCAAGAACTTTCATTCTTCTCCTTCTCACCATGTCCGATTCAACCACCGGCTCTTCCAAAGGTTCTGATGTCAATTCTGGTACTGGTTCTGGGTCTACAGGGAAGGGTCTCATCTCTTTTGCCTTCTCTAGAAGTCCCATTATCACATCAGAAAAACTCAATGGTAAGAATTTTGTGGATGATAATCAGACAGGTCACAATCAGAACAAATTTTCAATTGATGAATATAAGGAGTACCTTCAGCTTAAGGTAGCCCAACAAACCTCATCTTCAGCAACTATAGCTCATTCTGGTAATTCTACGGTTTGTTTCTCTTATTCATCTCCTGTTGGTTCTTGGATTTTGGATTCTGGTGCTTCTGATCTAATTGCTGGTAACTCTTCTCTCTTTTCTACTTTATCCTCTACTAAAACACCACATCACATCACCCTTGCTAATGGCTCTAAAACTCAAGCCACTGGTATTGGTCATGCTTCACCTCTTCCCTCTCTGTCTTTAAATTCAGTCTTATTTGTACCTGGATGTCCTTTTAATTTAATTTCTATTAGTCAACTTATTCGATCTCTCAATTGTTCCATAACCTTCACTTCTACTTCCTTTTCTATCCAGCACCGGAGAACGAGGAAGACGATTGGAGCAGGATCTGAGTCACGCGGTCTCTACTACTTACAACCTCTATCCTCCACCATATGTGCTGCCATAGAGTCGCCTAGTCTTCTTCATCGTCGTTTTGGTCATCCGAGTTTGAATAAATTAAAGAAAATGGTCCCTCATCTCTCTAATTTACCGGCATTGGAGTGTGAGGCATGTCAGCTTGGAAAACATGTTCGGGCATCCTTTCCAAGCAAGGTTACAAGTCGTGCAGAGTCTCCTTTTAGTCTTGTTCATTCTGATGTTTGGGGTCCTAGTCGTATTTCTTCTTTCTTAGGATATAAATATTTTGTTACTTTCATCGATGATTTCTCTCGTTGTATCGGGTTATTTTTAATGAAAGAACGTTCTGAGTTATTCACTATTTTTCAAAAATTTTGTGTTGAAATACATAATCAATTTGGACAAACTATTCGTATCTTACGCAGTGATAATGCCAAAGAATATTTTTCTACCCCTTTTAATTCTTTCATGGCATTGCATGGTATAGTTCATCAATCGAGTTGTCCTCACACACCTCAACAAAATGGTGTGGTTGAGCGCAAACATTGCTATATCGTTGAAACAACTCGTACTCTTATGTTACATTCTAATGTTCCTGTGAAATTTTGGAGTGATGTTGTTCTCACTACAGGTTATTTAATAAATCGAATGTCATCTTCTGTTTTCGATAACCAGGTTCCTCACTCTATTCTATATTCTCAGGCACCCCTTTATACTGTCCCCCCTCGTGTTTTTGGTTCCACGTGTTTTGTTCACAATGTTGCTCTAGGTCTCGACAAACTTGTTACTCGCGCCATTAAGTGTATCTTTCTTGGTTATTCTCGGGTTCAAAAAGGGTACAAATGTTATTCTCCATCCACAAATCGTTTTTACATCTTCGCAGATGTTACCTTTTTCGAGGATACACCTTTCTTTGCCTCACAAGTCTTGTCGGAGTCTGTTTCTCAAGTCTTGCCTATTCCAGTTCGATTCTCCGTTTTAAGTCCACCTGTCTCACATATACAAGAGGCTGCCCCTGTTGCTCCTAAGTACCCCATGGAGCCATTTCGTCTCACTTATCACCGTCGTCCTCATCCTACTACTCCGGAGGCTGCACCTGTTGTGGACACCAGTGACTCACCTCCTGCTCCTCCGTCTCCGTCGATTCCGGTCCAACCTGAGCCTACCACTGACCTTCCCATTGCACTTCGCAAAGGTAATCGTTCTTCTCGCAATCCTCATTCTATTTATAATTTTCTAAGTTATCATCATTTATCTTCCAACCATTATGCCTTTGTATCTGCTTTGTCGTCCATTTCTATTCCTAAAACTGTTCAGGAAGCACTATCCCATCCAGGATGGCGACAGACTATGATTGATGAGATGACAGCATTGGAATCTAAGCACACTTGGGCTCTTGTTCCCTCTCCTCCAGGAAAGTCTACTATTGGTTGTCGTTGGGTTTTTACTGTCAAAGTTGGTCCCGATAGGACTGTGGATCGCTTGAAGGCTCGTCTTTGTGGCCAAAGGATATACTCAGATTTATGGTCTTGACTATGGTGATACATTCTCTCCTGTTGCTAAAATGACATCTGTTTGTCTCTTTTTATCCATGCTGCCATCTCTTGTTGGCCTTTATATCGGCTGGACATTAAAAATGCCTTTTTACATGGTGAGTTGGAGGAGGAGATTTATATGGAGCAACCACCTGGGTTTATTGCGCAGGGGGAGTCAGGTCTTGTTTGCCAACTTCAGAAGTCATTGTATGGGTTGAAACAGTCACCTCGAGCTTGGTTTAGGAGGTTTAGTAAGGTCATACAACAGTTTGACATGATTCGTAGTGAGGTTGATCACTCTGTGTTCTATAGACATTCACCGTGTAAAAAGGTCATTTATCTTGTGGTCTATGTGGATGATATTGTAATTGCAGGTGATGATCATGAAGGGATCACTAGACTAAAGCAACATTTGTTTCAGCATTTCCAAACCAAAGATTTGGGCAGGTTGCGATACTTCCTTGGTATTGAGGTTGCTTAATCAAAAACAGGCATTTCCATTTGTCAAAGGAAGTATGCACTTGATATTTTGGAGGAGACTGGGATGCTAAATTGTAAGCCAGTGGATACTTCTATGGATCCGAATGTTAAGCTCATACCAAATCAGGGGGAGCCGTACTCAGATCCAAGCAGATATCGAAGGTTGGTGGGAAAGTTGATCTCTCACTGGAGGCCTAATCTCATCAATTTCTTAACTTCCTTGGAAGAGGGATGCGGTACTTGCATTTTAAGGTATATTAAAGGATCTCTTGGAAAGTAATATAAGATCGAGTAACACGCATTGTTGCCTATACGCGACCGGGTAGGATCTCCATGATAGGAGGTCAACTATTGTGTTTTCATTGGAGGTAATCTCATCTCTTGGAAGAGTAAGAAGCATGTGTAAGATCTTATATGGTTAAAACATGTGAACTTATATGGTTAAAACATCTACTTCAAGAGTTAAAGTTTTGCAAAATGGGTTCTATGCAGCTGATTTGTGATAATCAAGTAGCTTTACACATTGTTTCTAATCTTATCTTTCATGAACGAACTAAGCATATAGAGATCAATTGTCATTTCATTCGAGACAAGATTCTTTCAAAGGAGATTAGTACTTCATTTGTCCTTCTAATGATCAACTTGCAGATGTTTTCACCAAGTCTCTACGAGGCTCACGAATAACTTACATATGTAACAAGCTGGGTGCTTATGACATCTATGCACCAGCTTGAGGGGGAGTGTTGATATTGTTTGATTTAGATTTGATATAGTTTGATATGGTTTGATATAGCTTGATATTGTTTGATATAGTTGTTTATAGTCAATCCCTAAAATCAAGGGATTTTGTATTCAATTGTTGTAACTTATCATTCTATAAATTGAGGAGGTTGAGAAGGTTATTCTTAGCCATTCAGCTATCATAACTGCTTCTAACCCAGTTTTTCATGAAATGACCAAACATATAGAGATTGATTGTCATTTTGTTGGAGAAAAGGTTCTTTCAGGCGAGATTACGACTGGTTTAGTCAACTCCAATTAACAATTAGCTGATATTTTTACTAAGTCTCTCAGAGGGCCTCGGGTTGATTTTATTTGTAACAAGCTTGGAACATATGATATGTATGCTCCAGCTTGAGGGGGAGTGTTAGAATAAAGCTCATGTTTCACATGTTAATGTGAAACATGTGTCTTAGCTGACTCATAATGGTGATTACAAGATATTGTAATCACCATTTCATAGGACTTGATGTTTGTGTTTAATTCTTTCATGTATCATTCATGTACCGCCATGTATATAAATACTAGTTTATTTGTGTGTGAAGAGACACAATGCGTCAGATCATCTCTAATTCTATAATATTCAGTGGCTGAGCTGTAAATTCATGAATGTTTTGAGGTCAAATACCACCCCTACCGTTGTTTAGCCTTATATGTTGAGAAAAGGTGAAGAACACGTTCATTTGGCAAAACTGAACGTTCAATTCAGCAGCACCAAATGAATGTGTTCTTCCTCTTTTCTCAGCACATGATGCTGAACAAGGGTGGAAATGACATTTGACTATAAAACATCCTTAACTCAGTTAACAAATTTGTTAGCCCCAACAAAATTTTGGAGTTAATTGTAACGCTTTTCACTAAATATAATATAGTTTTATGTAGATCCTCATAACAGAGGGGACATATGCATAGTAAACATTAGAGGAGGGGAGAATAATTCACTCTTTTTATTTTCTTATGTATCATTATTGGTTGTGTGGATTAGTGAAGTTATACACTCTGCATTTGCTTGCTTGCAGAGGCTCTAGTGCTCATTCTTCACCAGCAAACCAAGATAGAGCAGGGCCATCAGAATTCCAGTCATTTTCTGATTCTCTGCGGTCCAGACTTAATGCGGTGTCCATGAGGTATGTTTTTCCAGAAAATAGTGAATGTGTGCATGAGCTCTGTATTTTGTGTAATCAACTTATCTGATATGAACTTATCTTGTGACTTAGATACAAAGAGTCAATTTCAAAGGGCGCAAGGGGATGGAAGGAGAGGCTGTTCTCCCGTAGTTCTTCTATGTCAGAACTTGGTTCAGAAGCTAGGAGAGAGGCGAATGCTGGAATTGCTAGTGTATCCCGATTGATGGAATCCCTTGAAACTAGAGAAAATAATAGAGCTGTGGGTACTTCTTTGTCAAATCATTTGGAGGATCGTTCCATTGCAGAGGCAAGCAACCAGAACAATGTGGAAGCTAGTGCAGAGAACTCTTCACATGACAACAATACTCCAGCTGCTTGTTCTGCTACCTCACATTCAAATTGAGCTCTATTTTGTTTCTGTTAATGCATCTTTCCTCAGCATCTCATATTTGAAGGTGAGCTTTGATCTTTGTCTAAACCTTTCAGGTTCAGAACAGAATCAACCGATCTTGCATTCCATTTGTAAACTAAATAAATAGCTGTTTTGGTTCTTATGATAAATGTCACCAACTACTGAGGGATACCTTTGTACGTTGGTAGGATTAAGTGTCCCTAGTACAAGGGGTGTTAGGACCTAAGTATGCTTGGTAATACTGACAGAGGTGGGATATCACTTTCATTCTTTCCTTAACCAAATCAAACATAAGATAACAGTGAGGTGATAATGGGGACTGGGGGGAGTAAAGTGTGTTTTTACGGGTACAAATAAATTGATAATATATTTATTTAGAAATACTTTTTAATCAGAAATGTTTTGGATGTTATGGTAATCAGGAACAGCCAAACAGGTTTATTTCTATACCTAACTATCTCAGTTCTATGAAGTAATGAAGGTTTGGTGATTTGTTTTTTAAACCCATTCAGCTTTTGAATCTGTTCTTTTAAGTATTACCAATTACCAAAACCACTGTATTACTTTTGCTTTGCATTTCCATCATTTTGATTTACGCCACATTTTTCTTCATGCTATCATGTATAAAGCACGGTGTGAATTTTATAACATTCTTTTGAAGTTGAATTGGTGCCATAAGTCTCAAACTGTGATATTTGAATGGAGCATGGTTTTAACTGCTTTGTCACGCTGTAAAAACAAAACAAATATATCAGCACAAGCATAATATTGGGAGTATACTGTATGTGTGAAATAGTTCATTTCACTGCATCGCTTTAGGTGCGTGTAACATATTTGGTCTCATCTCTGTGTGTGTGTATATATATATATATATATATATATATATATATATATATATATATATATTTCTTTTCTCAGGCTAATTGATTCCCCAGACATGATATGCTGAGGAGCAGATGCTTTGGAAATAGTCATGGCTGTTATGTTCTGGTTTGCAATAAAATTTAGGATCTGAAACTGAAAGACACCTGTGCTTATAGCTAAATTATTGTTTTCATGTATATATATTTGAAAGTATTTAAGGTGTCTGGGTGGACATGTTTTGGAAGTGGCATGTACTCTGGACATCAATGTACACAAGGGAGAAAATGTTTTGAAATTCAAAGTAACTTTTCTCCATGATTTGCCCTCATACTTTTTCTTTTTTTGGTATCGATAGAAATAGATATAGATGGTACCCAAATAAAAGAAAAGAAGAGAAAAGAAAAGAAATAGATATAGATCAAGGTGGCAACTGGGAACTAGATTACTTGCTGTTTCCGCGACATTTCTTCTTTGGTAAAATTAACTGTTTCGAAACATTAGGAAAAGGGATAGGCCATTGGAAGATATCTTAATATCCGGCTTTAAAAGGAAAATCTAGTTAAATTAGTTGTTTTCCTTCATCATGCTATTTTCTAAAGTGCTTTATGCACGACTGATTCTTGTGACAACAAAAATTCTGTCAAGTGAAACATGAACTTAGGCCACAATAAATAATATATTTTTTGGGACCATAAATAATAATGTTAAATTCACATATAATAATGACATACATAAAAAGGTTTATAATGAAATTATATCTGAGTGTATACACAAAATATTAATATTGTACAAAATTAGATATAATAAAATGAATCTGACACTCCTCTTCAAGTTGTATGAATATATATGAATAGAAGTGACAAACGTGAAAAAGACAAAATGACATGTTGAGAGGTTGGATAGTATTATCATTATAGTTTGTGTTAATTTATACTTTGTGATTTGTAATTGGAGTGAAATGAAAATAATTGTGGATGCTTGATGCTGATGCATGCTAAACTGTGAGTGTGAGGGAGGGTGAAGTAAATATGACAATTGACAAAGGAACCACCGCAGGAGGGGAAGTCGCCGTTTGAATTATAGGTTTCTTATTGGAGTTCAGAACAGGATTGTAGATATTGGTTAAGGAAGCTAAGAGGTAAAAACCCAGACCCTTTTGTGACGATGACGGGTCACGCTCGAAATTGAAAGAAAGGGAGCGTAGAAAATAAAATGAGGCCATTTCTCCGACACCGACACTTCGCCAGATTGGCCCCTTTATTAAGCAGCCCTTTAACATAACATACACGTTTCGGCTCGGCTCCTTTTATCCAACACCATTCTTTCATTCTAATGTATGTAGGAGTAATAATTATAGAGGCCCATCCTTAAAATCAGATTTAGTCTCAGTTATTAGTCAAAAAAAGGATTTAGTCTCAGTTATTAGTCAAAAAAAGGATTTAGTCTCAGTTGGCGTAAATAAATAAATATGGCATAACGTGCCATCTTCAATAGGAACATCAGTAATTAAACTAGGTTATGGTTTACCTCTTCAGTTTGTTGAATTACACGTTAGACAAATTAAAAAACATGGTGGCGTAGCGTGGCGTGGCGTGGCGTAGCGTAGCTTGAAAACAAGCATAAGGACCTGTGAGTATGATGGTAACAGCACAGCAGTTCCCGTGTGGTCCCCTTCATACAGCCTGTCAAAGAAAAAACTAAAAAGAATAATAATATACTATACTCTACTCTATGTGCTATTTCATTTGACATTCATCCTCCTCAACCTAAACCTGAACCATTAAGCAAGGCAAAAAGCAAAGGCCATTGAAACTGAGACTTTGAGAGTTAGACTCACCAACCATACTTCTCACTTCTCACTTGTCCTTCAGTATCAGTGTATCACAAACAAAACAAAACAAAACAAAACAAAACAAAACACTTGCCCACCCAATATAGAAAACCTCTTCCAGTGCCTCCCCCTCTCTCTCTTCACCACATTGGTGATTGAGCTGAGCACCATGGGTTGTTCCTCCTCCTTCATCATCACCCTCTTCCTCCTTTCCCTTCTGCCACTCCATTCCCATTCTGTATCTTCTTCATCCTCTCAGATAAACTCCAACTCCATCTTGGTAGCACTCCTCGATTCCCATTACACCGAACTAGCCGAGCTCGTTGAGAAAGCCCTTCTCCTCCACAAACTCGAAGACGCAGTCGGCAACCACAACATCACCATATTCGCCCCAAGAAACCAAGCTCTAGAGCGCGACCTCGACCCCGAGTTCAAGCGCTTCCTCCTCGAACCCCGCAACCTCAACTCCCTCCAGACCCTCATCATGTCCCACATTATCCCCACCCGAATCGCCTCCCACCACTGGCCCCCCGCCGACTCTTCCGCCGCCGTCCGCCACTCCACCCTCTCCCCCGACCACCACCTGCATTTGAACACCAACCCCTCCGGTCACAAAACCGTCGACTCCGCCGACATCCTCCGTCTCGACGACGTCGTCCGCCCCGACGGCGTCATCCACGGCATCCAGCTGTTACTCATCCCTCGATCCGTACAGGAGGATTTCAACCGGCGGCGTAACCTCCGTGCGATTGCGGCGGTGCTGCCGGAGGGAGCGCCGGAAGTAGATCCTCGAACCCACCGCTTGAAGAAACCCGCGCCGGTTCCCGCCGGGGCTCCTCCGGTGCTGCCGATCTACGACGCCCTGGCTCCGGGTCCTTCCATCGCTCCGGCGCCGGCGCCGGGACCTGGCGGGCCCCGCCACCACTTCAACGGCGAACGCCAAGTGAAGGATTTCATCCACACGCTGTTGCATTACGGCGGTTACAACGAGATGGCGGATATTCTGGTGAACCTGACGTCATTGGCCACCGAGATGGGGCGGCTGGTGTCGGAGGGTTACGTGCTGACGGTGCTGGCTCCGAACGACGAAGCAATGGCGAAGCTGACGACGGAGCAGCTGAGTGAACCGGGGGCGCCGGAGCAGATCATGTACTACCATATCATACCGGAGTACCAAACCGAGGAGAGTATGTACAATGCGGTGAGGAGGTTCGGGAAGGTCCGGTACGATACCCTGCGGTTGCCACATAAGGTGGTGGCTCAGGAGGCTGATGGGTCCGTGAAATTCGGGCACGGGGACGGGTCTGCGTATCTGTTCGACCCGGATATTTACATCGACGGTAGGATTTCCGTACAGGGGATTGATGGGGTTCTTTTCCCGCTAGAGGAGGAGGAGGAGTCCAACACTGAACGCAAAACAACTCCACTTGTTAAAGTTGCTACTAAACCAAGGAGAGGTATAATCATAATGCTTTCTCTTTTCTTTTTTCCTCATTAATTTTGTTTTTGCTGTTTAACTTTAATCTGTGATTGCTTTCTTTTATTGCTTTTGCTTAATTTTGTGCGTTTTAGTATGAATTGAGGGTTGAGGAACACACAATTATAGTTAATTAATGTTGTTGGATGAAATGTCTATTTATAGGGATAGATTTGAGCTAGTGAGTTTTAAGAATTAGTGTGCCGTGAGCACTGTGCTGCTTGTTGATATTAGCATATCATATGTGAATCTAGGAGGGAAGTGGAGTGCCAAGCCAATTTGGGGTTAAGTCTGGTTGAAGTAAGTTGAGGGAAAAGTTGTTTGGCAAGGGGGATCGTGGTATATTTGTTTAATTTATCACTAAGTTTTCTAAAAGAGAAAAGAACCCATATGCTTTCTCTTTGGCAAGAGCACTATAACTTCGCCGTATAGAACGGGGCCAGCTGTAGAATACCCAATACCCACGTGTTATATGCCATTGCTTGATTTGACCTTTTACCATGGGAGTCTTTATGATTCGTATGGCCATCCCTTTTGTTGTTGAGAAATTAAATTCCTAGTTGTTACTTCTGTTGCATTCCTATTGGATTCACCTTTGCGGGCTAGCTAGTTTTGGGTTGAAAGTGGTTTTCACTTGCACACCTTACCTATTTTGTGTGAACAGAAAAAGAGAAAAGCTTCTTATTCCAGTAGTATTCTGCTGAGACAAAGAACCATGTGTATGTTGTTTAGAGGTGAGCAATGATGATTAAGAATAAGAGAGTCTTGATGGTGGAAGCCGCGAGGAACTTGCTAAATATTAGACATGCTGAGAAAAGGGTGTTCTCTAATGAATTTCAAGTCTCAAGTCTTAACTAGGCCATGTGGTTAATAAGCAATATAATAAGTATTCAGGATGCCAAGCTGTAAGCCACATTCTACTTCCCCACCGAGCCGAACTAGGATGCCGAAACAGTTTCTGTCTGACTATTATATACAGCTACACCCTTTATTTTATTGTTTCATATCATTTACTTACATTCCATATAATATGTATTATAGTCAACTAGCATATTATTTTGATTACCCTTTTATTTTTTAATAAACTGGTTATTTGATACGCATTTAGGAGGGATATATATAAAATTCATTGGCTTCAATCATCCTCTGAATGTTTAACTTGTTTTTCTTGTATATATGTGAAAATCTAATAGAATTGCCTTGTTATTAGTTGACTTAACACTTTATTTTACCTAAATGCATGTGGCAGGTAAGTTGCTGGAAGTCGCCTGTAGCATGCTTGGAGCTTTTGGACAAGTCTGCTAATGAAATCGCTCTCTCAACTACTCGCTAAAAAAAAAGAATAAAGGGGGAATTTATGTGAACTTGATGAATGGTAAGTTTACCCACCATTCACTGCTTGGTTTATTTCATTTCCTTGGATGACAGTCTGATCTGATCCACATTTTTTTCACATGCATTATGCAGTTGTAGAGTAATAATTTTAATACAAGGATGCATCGTGAATCTACAATCAGAGAGAGCGATTAAGTTGCAGGATTTCCGTGGTCAAACATAAATTTTCTGTCATTTTGTTTCACACTGTAATTACAAATCATTTTTTTATTAAATTTTTATTTTATGTTGATTCTGTCTCTGTATGCATAAATAACCTTGGAATGCGACATTTAATCACGGGTTGCATACTTTTTCTTTTTGTCCTGTTTGTATCTGAATCATATTCATACATAATCTACTATATTATTATCATGCCTTCCAAGTTCCAACTCGTTTTTCTTTAATACAATATTTTTTTACAACTAACTATGAAATGGACCTCTCAGCAGAAGAAGATTAAAAAATAAGATAAAATTTAACTTTTTTTTTTTTTTATGTTAATTACATTCATTTTATAATATGTATTTATTAATGTTTTTTATTTTTTTTTTTTAAAATATATTTATGTCAATTATATTTATTTTATTAATTAAATTATGATATATATTTATTAATGTTTTTATTTTATTTATATATATATATATTATATAAAATAAATGTAATGAATATAAAAAATAAATTTAAGTTTTGTCGTGAAAAATAATAATAATAATGAAATCGACCTCTCAGCTGAAGATTGAAAAAAAAAAAAAAAGAAAATGGACCTTTGCTTGGTTTTGGTGCAGATGAATGCTTCACTTTTTCATTTTAAGTGAAGCTGTTGAGAGGTTATTTCATGGAAAGCTAAATTTATGGTGGCGGTGGCACTGTGACAGTGAGGAAAGAAAGTGGTTGTGGGATTAATTATTTTCCGAAGAAGACAGCATAGCTTAATGGTCTTGCATTGCTGGGCCTCCCACAGGTGTCGGTCATTTAAATATTCAATAAAAGCCTATTATAATATGTAATGTCACGATTGTGCTTTTGCAGGAAACATATTGCTATCAAAGTTAGCCCCAACTGTAGTATTATTCCTTGATTGCCCAACAAATCATTTCTCTTCATCCCTACATTCTTTTCTTTACGTATTTTTATGAAGGGAACGAAAATTCGTTGAACTTAACCACGTGCTTAAATACCGGGTGAGCTATTTGCACTTTCAAATTCTTATTTACACCTTATTAATTCACCAAAATTTTAATTTTTTTTAAAAAAATCATAAGTAATTAATGAAAAGTATAAATAGATAATTGAGAGTGTTAATAACTAAGACTCTTATATACCTACCCTACATTAAAACACAGAATAAGACGCAGCAAAATGACCACTTCGAATTCAGACATATAGAGAGAACAAGGAAGAAACTAAAGAGATAAGGAATGAGCTATTCAAGCTGTTCGTCAGAATGATTTTGTGTATCTCTCTGTGTACTACAACACTGGCTTCAGAGTTAGACAATATATTTGCCACAAAACTAGCTTCTTTGTAACAAGGACACTAACATTTGCAATCATGTGTGATACGTGGAGCTTCTCCTCTAATTCTGAGTTTGTCTTATGTATGCTAATGACCGACAAGATTTGCGAGCCAGATCTGATTCCAACATAGGGATATTTTGAGCTGCTTGACCAAAAGAAGGGGCTGCAGTAAAGCAGCAATGCGAGGAGGAACATTTGTTGTATTATCAAGGAATGAATTGTCATCCTTATAATAAACTCTTGTTTTACGGGGGCCTCAATGAAGTTAGTAGTGATTAGTGAACAATTAAATTAAGAACACGTATTAGATGAATGTCATAAAAAAAATAACTACTCATATGGGCCTTCACCTAAAAGCATGTTTTGAAGTTGTTTTACACTATGCTTGTTTGATAAGGTAAAAAATTAATAAACAAAAAATTATTTTATACTTATTTGGAAGATTTAAAGATGAGTACTTAACTTTTTATACTCTGCTTTACAAATTTTGATTGCTCCTTAGCACAAAAATTAATGGAAAGTGAGTTAAAGGTGATTTTTCATCATTTATCATGCAACAATGAATAAAAATAAAAACATTTTCATTCGACTTATTTTCACGCTTTCTTCTTATTTCCCACCTACTCAAACAACATCACAAAGGCAAAGGATTGTTGCACAGTAGATTTTTGAAGGGATACTCATGGCTAGCTCAGCTTCAAACATTTTACTTCAATGTTGAATTGGTCCGATCCTAACCTGATTATTAGTCGAGTTATGATGGAATCATGTTTAAATTTAAAAATTTAGTTCGATTAAAATATTGAATTAATATCATACCAAGTTAAACTCGATCTAATTCGACTAATAAGTATCCTTAAATTTTTGTTGTAGACCATTGAATAACAACATCTTTATAGTCACTTCTTGACATCAAATATCTAGCTGCAAATACCCGGTATTCATTTTGGATGCCTTCAAGGATAGACGGTTGCAGTTTTAAAATAACATCTTTCATAGAAAATTGGTTGGCCCTGACCAAGGCTTTAAAAACAAATAACTCATCATGCACAAAAAGAACAACGTATTAAAGTACTACATTGTACATTCTGACAGAAGTTAAACTCAACAGACTGAAAAAAAAAAAAAAAGATAAATTTTTTGAAAGTACTCTTCACTCAGTCAATGATAGATCATATGATCATTCATTTGATCATTGCTGCTATTTCTCTTACGGGTAACTGTTCCAAAGGTCATATGAGTTCTTCTATGGATGAGTTTGCTATTTTTAAGTTTTTCTCAGTTTCTAGACATTATAGCAAGGCACCTTCTATTATACAAGTTAACTGGTATCCACCTTTATGCGGCTGGATTAAATGCAATTCAAATGGTGTTGGGAGGGGAAATCCGAGTCAGGCAGCCAGTGGAGAGATTTTCAAGGACAGCAGTGCAGCCATTCTCAACTATTTTGCATCATATATTGGCATCACAAATTCTTTTATAGCTGAGTTAGATGGAGCAATGCTTGCAATTGAAATTGCTCGTAGCAAAGGATGGCATCATTTGTGGTTGGAGTGTGATTCCCTTCTAGTAGTTTCTGCTTTTTCCTCTTATGATCTAGTTCCACGGAAAGTTAGGATTAGATGGAGAAACTGTATGCAACTTTGTAAATCTATGAATTTTATAGTTTCTCATATTTATAGAGAGGGTAATAATTGTGCGGATAAACTGACAAATTATGGGATAATTTTCCAATGCTTTTCTTGGTAGGACTTGGCTCCGAATTTTATTAGTGAAGACTTCTTCAGGAATAGATGAGATCTTCTTAATTACAGGTTTAAGTAATTTTTTTTCATGGGTTTTGGTTTTATGTCCCCCATGTTTTTTGTATTTTTCTTTTCTTTTTCTTTTAATAAATTAAGGTGTACTGCAGATGATTGGTAGAGTTTGTGGTGTCAACTTAATTGAGATCTCTTATTCCTATTGTGATGTCTCTGCATGCCTCTGTTTGTTGCTTTTAAAAAAAAGAAAAGTCAATGATAGATCAGAAAAACGGGCTGGTAAATCATTGAATTTACTGATCCTCTGTAAGAGCAATTCTATTCCTGCTAAGTGCTCGTTTACGTTTCCGTCACAATTAAATTTCTACAAGACAAAAGCCCTCTTATTTGCTGCAGAATTTGGAAATGGAGTAATAGTTATGTAATTGGATTGCAGTCGGTGTCTGCTTCACCAAATATAGTTTTTAATCTTCCAGGTAAGATCCTTTTCTCCATGTTTGTTTCTTGATGAAATTATAGGACAAAAACTAAAGCACTTTGAAGACCAAGTTCCCTTTGTAATTTTATAGGATCATACTGGTAGGTTCATGATATTCTTATTTTCTTCTCTTAAGTTATTTGCACACTAAAAATATACACCGTTTCTACATCGATTAAGAATGACTCAATTATAACACCAAAAAAAAAAAAAGACTCAATTATTGATTAATAAAATGTATAGATTAGTCAACGATTTCCAACTTTTGATAATATCAACCTTTTGAAAACATGTTATTAGTCTTTTAACCAATCTCTTCACTTTTTTAACTAATAATTGAGATATCGTTAACAGATGTACAAATGATGTACAAATTTTAATATGCAATAATCATTTCCCATCACAAAAAGATATACACCCAGAGGTGTAATAGGTTTATAGATATGGAAATTGGACCATGCTAGTCCATTATGTTTTCACTCAACCAACGGCTTGGCCCATCCTTATAGATGATCAAACTGGAAATCTGTGACCGCTTTGAACCGGTCACGAGCCTATATGGTCAATGATAAGCTCAATCCATTAGGAACTTGGACAACTTGAACTAACATTGGTCAACCCAACCTGGTCCGAGTTGAGTTGAGCCATCTTTGGCTCGAATACAGAACTTGGTCAGCATTCCGACACCAGATCAACATCACCCAAAATTAGTGCCCCAACCATAGCTGGTAAGGTCTCATGCTTCATCACAGTTGCCACTAGGGGCGATCAAGGCTGGACACACCAAAGTTCCGCCCAATGTACATTTTTGTGACTTCAACTTGGGAGTCCTTAAAAAACTGGCCTAGCCACCTGAGTTAGGTATGTTCTGCTTTCACCCTAAACACTTGAGCGTACCAAGATAACATTCAATCCTAACTTTTTCATCTGAACAGCCTAGGTCCACGATTGCCCTCGTCGCCACCTTTTTCATAGGTCTCCAGCGAGCTTTCCTAATCCTTCGACCTAGTTCCAAGTCACAGCTTGGAACAGAAACTATACATGTTCAATTCAAAAGGGCTTATCAAGCCTTTGTTCTCATTTAAAAAAAAATCACCAAAAACGTTGGTGTGCTCAAGGATTCATGAGGAGTATATGTTTGAACGTTTCCTTCAAATGTGTTCTAGTTACTTTACCACCACTCTGCATGGTTTGCTTAATGAATAGCAAGGAAGGGCAACGGTTTTGGTGTTTCTTCAATCAGATGTCAAATACATGAATGGCTTGCTAAATAATGAATTAATAAGGCATTTTTAATATACATCACAAAAGGGTAACAGTTCAAAGTAAAAAAAACAACTCTTATTTGCAATACACGTTTATGATGAACAAAAAGCAACATCTATATTCACAATAATAATGAAATAATATCATAGAGCCCTAAGCTTACATAATTACTAGGTCCAATGACATGAATCTACACTCCAACAGTAACCTCATATGATACAAGCTCGGGTGTTGTTGAATTTAAGAGCAGTGCACTATTTGGGGAAAGATCTGTTTCACATTCTAGCTCCATGCCATTTTTGCATTCAGAATTGTTGACATTTGGATGTTGGCATTCTTCATTGCTTCCCTTGCATGCTTCTGCATCTTGACTGATTCCTGCGACTTTCCCCGTAGTAGACCTGATAGAGACACCTTCGGTTATACTGGTTGCAGTTTCCTGTGACTGCAGCTTGGCTTGGGTTTTTCTGATTGGTTTCTTTGAAATCACATCTTTATGACCCTTTACCTTTGCCTTGGTTGAATCATTCAGCTGTTGTTTCCCATGTGGGTTGGAGCATGATTTATCTTCTTCTGAAATGTTGTTCATGGCGGATCCTTTGTTCCTTCCAAGCTTTGGTGATCTTGGGCGGGTTGTTGGTATCTAATTGGTAGATAAAATAGATTAGAATATATATATAACCAAGAAAGAAAGAATATTAAAGGAGCAAGCTGCAAGCCTCAATGAAAGAAGTACAAAAGAAGAAAGAGAGGACTCTCCAGCTTAGAAACACTTAGTAACATGAACCAATTTCTGTATTACCATCAAGATGCATCTATTACCATAAAAAAATGAAAAGAAAAAAAAATAAAAACTTAATTCTGAATGTAGACAGGCATCTCATGACCCCAAATCGAAGGAAATGTCAGCTGGGAGAACATGTGATAAATTAGTTACCTTCTTCAGCTCAACTTTTGGAGGTGGTTCCTTATAGAAACTTGGCATTGGAGTGGCTTTGAATGTCATGCTCTTCCTTAATTGCTTGATCTCTGCCTCTTGGTTTTCCTGCCAGAAATCCAAAACAAAAATGGAAATAATAAGCTAAAAGAAGCAGCTAAGCTACTAGTGAAAACTCAAAACTCAACATGGAACAGGAATCTATTAAGTTCATTAAGTTGTTAGTGATGATACCTTTGATTTTGCCTGCTGGTTAGTTTTCTCTGCTTCCTTAGCTTGAATTTTCTCTTCTAACTTTGAGAAAAACTGAGGAAAAAGGGATAAAATAAGATTAGTATCTGGCATTTGCAAGAATAACATCAATAGGATGTAAGGTTCCAGTTACAAACCTCCTTCCGCTTTTCAGCTCGTTCTTCCAATCTGAAAGAAAATCCAGAACCACTGTTCCTCTGACAAGGAGTAGCACTTCTGATAACATATAAGAAAAATTTCATAGACATTTTAGCTAAAGAAAAAGAAGAAAGGACAATAATTCATCAAGAAATGTCAATGCAACAGACACTTGGAACAGAATACAAATCAATCCTAATAAGAAATAGGCGAGCAAGGATGACATAAAGTTCTCAGAGTAATTAAGGTATAAATCATACGAAGTTGTGGAATGAGAATCATCATCCTCTTTATTTGGCTTTGCAGTTTTTGCTGGGTTTGAAACCTGATCAACGGGTCTGCAATAATGTAGAAAACCATTAGGTGATAATCCATGACGCCATTCAGCAGAAAAATGCAGAGAAATCTCCTAAATATATCTTTTCCAATACAACTGAGAGTTCACCTTGAACTGAAAATTATTGATAGCGAGCACAACAAACCTTAAGACTGAAACAAACTGTAAAGAAGGATATAGTAAATCTTGGGAGGCTGGGACTTACAGGGATGCCTCAGATGTATGGCTCTTGGTGACTGCATTCACTGGAGTAGACCTTCCAAACTGGTAGAAAGAACTAATGTCATTAACATGGAAACCAATGAAAAGAAGTAATCAAGCTATACAAACAAACAAAGGCAATGAGAAAAAACAAATCTCTACCACAGAACGTTTAAAACTAGGTATGGATGTCAAAGAGGTCCTCTGGTTAGAACCTCCATTGTTCGATTTTGCCTCCTTTGAGTTCACTTCTGAGTTTGTGGACTTGCTTGATTGACGAATGGAAGCCTCAGCTTTAGTCCCATTACTTGGAACATGTTTAACTTTTGTCTTCACCAGATTCCCATCAATGCTTTTCTGCATACCATCTTCACGAGCTGATTTGGCTGGGAAAGAAAGGCTTTGAGAAAGGGTTGGCCTTTGTTTTTGAGATATTGAAGTTGGGCCCTTCAAAATAGGTTTATCTTTGGCAGATTTGTTGTTCTTAGAAGCAACACCAGGTTCCTAACCACGTTAATTTGAATTAGTAAAAGTTCCCAACCATGTATCATGTGTTGTCATAGTAAATAATCATCACCACAAAAGTTTTGTTTAAACAAACAATTCTGATACATCGTGTATTGTACCTTAGCACGTTTTGGATTTTTACTTGCAGTAGAAGTTATAGAGGCTTCAACTGCAACAGTTTCACCAGCAGAATTGGGGCCTTCAGCCTCCACTATGGGCTTAGATACTTCATTCTTGGTCTGAATTTCTGCACCATTACAATCGTTTTCAACCTCTTTCTTTATATTTTCCTTAGTTGTTACCCCAATGACACGTTTCTCTTCCTCCATAGCAACCCCATTTTCAGATTCCATTGTGCTATAAACGGTTACACAAAGTAAAGTCGACTTGAAGGATGATCTGCTACTAAAAAAAATAAAAGACAAATATTTTTACATCAGACTCTACAAATTAATCAAGTTGCTTTATTGATGAGAATCAAGGGATAGGACATATGAACAGGAGGCCATGCCTTGGCATACTGAATAGTGAAATCAAGAAAGCACAGCCAATTCTCACCTTCTCTCTTTTATGGGACATTCTAGTCTAATTTCTTCTATATTGCTTTACTTTTATTATGCAAGAAATAGTAATTTTGATGGTCCAGAGAACGGAGACACACTATGCCATTGCAATTCAACAAAAACTCATAAACGACACTATCAGATTATAGTTTTTACTCAAAATTCGAAATCTTCCTTCTGTAAATTTGATGCAGCTTCTTAACTTAAGGAAGCAGTGCTCTGAATGTGAAACACAAATTTAAGGATAAATGGAAAAGATCAAGAGAAACAGTGTCCTCTGCTCACAGTAAAGGGTATACTATGAGAAAAATATTATATTAAAGCCCACCGTTGTCAGAACATCACACATAACTTTCAAAATTTCAGCTACAATATAAATTGAATTCCCTATCCCTAGTAACGGAATTCAGCAAGACTGGAATTATTTTCACTTATCAGTGTTAAGCACAATTCGCGGCTCACATGCATCACCACCCCCTTGCTTTAGCACCAGAAATGAAAAGATCTAAAAAAAATAATATAAATAGAACGCATATGAAGCTACGTGAAAGCCTCAATCATAAGTTTCTAAACAATCCATTGTTAGTTTGTTATTCTTTACTTCCTGCATTAAAATCCTCAGATTCCAAGGCTACAATTTCTCAGAAATAAAACAAACAACAAAGATTAACAATGAATCTTCATCCCCTGCGAACTCTTTGCAAGCTTAATACATACCCAGATAAGATTCTAATGATCTAAATTTAAAATACACATAATTAAATCAAATAATCTCTGTAGAATCCAAATCACAACAGAGTGGAAAACAAACATAAATGTGAGAATTCAGAATACCAGAAATGATATGTAAAATATACACTATGGTTACCTCTAAAACTTGGGTTCTTGAGTACTTAAACTTGATTTATTAAACAAGACTCACTTGGAGACACAGTGAAATGGAGATCAGGCCGTATCTTCACTAATTCAAAGATCGAATTGCGCTGAAGATTGAAAAAAGATTGGTAGTGTAGTATAGAAGACAGAACAAAGTAGAATATGATGATAGATGGTGGTTTGGATTAGAAGCACTAGAAGAGGTGGCTTTGAAGTGCGCGTGTGTGATAGTTGAAGCTGAAAGGTGGAGTTGCCTAGTTGGTGACACACACTTCAGGTTTTCCTTGGAGATATGCGAGATAGAGAGAGATTTGTGGAAAGAAAGCTCAAGTGGGGCGAGCTTTCAATGAACGGGAATAGATAGATTAATAGGAACTGCCACAATGACTTTTCTACCACTCCCTCTACCTTCAACTGTCACTAGAAGCAAACTTCTTTTGTTTTTCTAGTTTAACTGTCACTGCAACCATTTTAAGGTGAAATTACAAGGGTGGAATCAAAAGTGAGAAACAACACTTGATATTTACCCCGTTCCTTTCTTTTGATAATATCTGTTGTTGAGATTAATGATTAATATTTTTATCTGATTATTATTACTACTAGAAAACTGTTTTAACAATGTCTGTGTATGTGTATATGTGTGGAGAAATATATTTGGATGTTAATTACTCAATTATTCACCGAAAATTTAATTAATCAATCATTTCATTCATATGACTTTTTAATGATTATTAGTATCAATTCCTGAAACCAGCTTCTAGAAGAGTGTGCCACTGCCAGCAAAATTTCTTAATAAAGAAATTTGAGATAATAAGAAAGTAAGAAAGGAAGATTGCTAAAGTGTTTCTTTACATATTATGTTAAAAAGGAAGCGTTTTCTTTATAACGTGGAGATTTTGGCATTGACGAAGATTATTGTCTACAAAATGCTGACTACGGTTCAACCAAATTGACCATATTAACGATGAATATGACAATGCTTGTTTCTTTGGACTTAAGGAGTGAAGAAGAAAGATTTGTCCACATCCGAGTTTTGGCTAAACATATTGTATCTAAATCTAATGTCGGACAAATCACTCTCTTATGTTAGGTTGGTTCATGTGATTATAAATATTATTTAAACGGATAATTGCATACCCATTTTCTTTTTAACTGCATCTACAATGAACTCATATACCTTTGTACCTTTGTTTTAATTTATATATATACTTGCTCATTTAAGTTGGCGATCAATTGCATCCTACCACTATATTGTATTCTATCATGATATTTCATTCAATTAAAAAAAAAAAAGTGATTGGGAGGGTTCTTTTACACTGAAGTCATGTAGAAGAAAAATAATTGAATTATTTGTAATGAAATTGTAATTTTGTCAATAAGTTAGATAACAAATTGAAATTATTATAGTACAATGTTGACAAAAGGGCAGGAAAGTAAATTGAGGAATGAAGGAAGCAGAAGGATTGAATATGGAATGGATGGGGGCAACAAATACTGTTTGAGAACATGGGAATGGTGAATGATGAGTATTGGTGTCTCTTTTAGGATGATATGGCAGGACCAAGGAACATGATTGGTCTCACGTTAGGCCAACCTTGACAAGTATCCCACCATCTCCCACCAACCGCGCGTGAGCTGTCAGAACGTCCATGATCCCACTGTTCTCTTTGATCGGAGGATCCAAATTGTTCTCTACATATCGAGGTCCCCACGTTATCTTTTTTTGTTTCCAATTAAAATATCCTCGATAGTTTTGTTTTTTTGGATTAGTATCATTTTTTCAGAAAAAAACGTAAAATATTGCGAGAAGGGACATAAATTTTATGGAAATACAACAGGGTGTGGAGGCCCCAGTAAAATCGGCCTAGAAAGTGATCCAAGGTCGACCGGTGGATGCTCAAACTCAACCTAACGATTGTCCTATTGTAAACTCCAGTTAGCAAGTCAATCTCTCAAAGAATATGTGTGTATTTAGATTAGAGTTAATAAATTTAAGTTTAAGTTAATTTAATTTTATAAATTTAAATTTAATTAAAAGTAAATTTGTAATAACATAATTTATGTTTGAGAATTTTTATCTTAAAAGTAAGTTTGACAAAATGAATATTATTTGAATTAAAGATTAAAATCACTTTTGAAGCAAGATTGAAAGGGAAAATGTTCTCCAATGGACTTTTACCTAATGTAAAAATAAGAAATTCTTGCTTTCAATTCAACTGGGATTTGTGGATCATTTTTCGTTAAAGTTAACTGAATTTTACTAACAAAAAATGTTACTAAATATGTTGACACATCTTTTAATACTTTAAACTTACTTTTAAAATACTTCAACTACAAACTAAACACACTTTATATATGAAGTGAACTTCCTAATCCTTCTGGCTCATCCATCTGATATTATTATTATTATTTAAAGTACTTACCATTATCAAATAAATAAAAAAAAGTACTTACCAGTATCTATACTAAGCTCACCTGCACAAAAGTATTTGTTCTTTTGACAACTAGTTATTGGTGTTAAGAAATATTATGTTTATTCTTTAAGGGTAGAATAGTCTTTTATTACTTGTTTTGTTTAGCTATATATAGCCTTGTTATGTTTGGCTTCAAACCCTAAGTTTTGTATCTTCAGTTTTGTGCTCTATCAATGAAACTCTCTTTCTTCTTCTCATATTCAATTTGTTAACATGGTAGCAGAGCAGGTTGGCAATGGAGAGAGTTTAATCATAACAACAGCTTTCTCCGATTGTCTCTTCATTGTCGTTCGCATTTTGTCTGGCAAATCACCATCTGTGGTTGGTATTCCTCTGTTTCCGCTGCACTTCCTATGTTTTTTCCGCTGCACGTTGGTATTTCTCTGTTTTGGGTGACTGTATGAATGGTTTTCTGTTATATTTTCTCCGTAATCTGATTTTTCATTGCACGTTGATTAGGCTTTTTCGTTGGCTTCCGTTTTGGCTCTGTAATCTGGGCATTTTGCTGCACATCTGGTATTCTGGACTTTTGATTGGCATTTCGCTGCTTGTGTATCTGGTATTTCGCTGTTCCTTTTCTATTATTCTTCCTCTGTTGTTTAATCATGGCTGGTGACGATTCACTTCAATCTGTGAGTATGAGATTGGATAGAAAAAATTACTCGTATTGGAGTTATGTCATGCGAAATTTTCTTAAGGGTAAAAAGATGTGGGGATATGTTAGTGGTACTTCTGTGAAACTTTTGCAAATAGCTCAAGATTATCAAAATTTATTGGATGTTTGGGAAGCAAATAATGCAAAGATTATCACATGGATTAACAATTTTGTTGAGCATTCCATAGGTACACAATTAGAAAAATATGAAACAGTAAAAGAGGTTTGGGATCATTTGCAGAGGCTCTTCACACAGTTAAATTTTGCCAAACAGTTTCAGTTGGAGAATGACATATGAGCTCTCCAACAGGGAGATATAAGTGTTCAAGGCTTTTATTCTGCCATGTCAGATCTTTAGGATCAGTTGGCTCTTACAGAATCAGCAGAGTTGAAGGCCTTTGCTCCGTATATCGCTCGTAGAGAACAACAACGATTAGTACAGTTCTTAACCGCACTTCGTAGTGACTTTGAAGGACTCAGAGGTTCTATTTTGCATTGTTTTCCACTTCCATCTGTTGACTCTGTTATTAGTGAGCTCTTAGCTGAAGAGATACGTCTTAAGTCTTACTCTGAGAAAGGAATTGTTGGTTCCACTCCGTCTGTTTTAGCAGCACATTCTAAGCCTCACTTTGATAATCAGAATAAGCCTCTCACAAGGGTTAGTTTCGACGAGTGTAGTTTCTGCAAGCAGAAAGGTCATTGGAAGACTCAGTGTCCTAAGTTGAGACAGAGAAATGGCAACCAACCGCAATCTAATGCTCAAAGACCACCACAGGGTTCCAGACCACCACACGGATTCAGACCACCACAGCCTAACACTGTAGTTGTCGCTTCCCCAGGTCCTTTTGCTGATCCAAGTACTCTGGCTGAACAATTCCAAAAGTTTCTCTCTTTACAACCACAAGCTATGTCTGCCTCCTCTTCTGTAGGTCAGTTGTCTCATAATTCGTCAGGTATGTCACCTTCTATTTGCGTTTTAGATTCTGGAACTTCACATCATATGTCTCTAGATTCTTTGTCGTTTACTTCCGTATGTCCTTCGTCTTCTGTTTCTGTCTTGACTGCTGATGGCACTCCTATGCCTCTAACAGGTGTTAGTTCTGTTGTAACACCTAATTTGTCTTTATCTAATGTTTATCATATTCTCGAAACTTACCTTAAATCTTACTTCTGTTGATCAATTATGTGATTCTGGTAACTTAGTCATTTTTCCTCCTTTTGTTATATGCAGGATCTACAATCTCAGAAGCTGATTGGGACAGGCCATAGGAATGGGGGCTTATATATTTTGGATGAGCTAAAAGTTCTAGTTACTGCAACTACCGGTATTGATTTGTCTTCTTTTCGTTTGAGTCCATCTTCTTCTAGTTTTTATTTATGGTATTCTCGTTTGGGACATGTGTCAGCCTCTCGTTTGAGGTTTTTGGCTTCCACAGGGGCTTTGGGAAATTTGCAAACTCATGATATTTCTGATTGTAGTGGATGTAAACTAGTAAAATTTTCTGCTTTACCTTTTAATCGAAGTAATTCTGTTTCTTATTCTCGTTTTGATTTGATTCATTCTGATGTATGGGGACCTTCCCCTGTTGTTACAAAAGGAAGGTCCCGATATTATGTTTCTTTGTGGATGATTATACTCATTATTGCTGGGTTTACTTAATGAAACATCGTTCTGAATTCTTTGAGATTTATAAGGCCTTTCGAGCACTTGTTAAAACTCAACATTCTGCTGTTATTAAGTGCTTTAGGTGTGATTTAGGTGGAGAATATACTTCTCATAGATTTTGTGAGTTGCTTGCCTCAGATGGAACTATTCATTAAACTTCTTGTACTGACACTCCTGAGCAAAATGATGTTGCAGAGAGAAAACATAGACATATTGTTGAAACTGCTCGTTCTCTCCTGTTGTCTGGTACAGTTCCTAGTGAGTTATGGGGTGAAGTTGTTCTCACTGCTGTGAGTTTGATAAATACTATTCCTTCTTCTCATATCTCAGGTTTGTCACCTTTTGAAAAGTTGTATGGTTTTGCTCCTGATTATTCTTTCTTTTGAGTTTTTGGTTATACTTGTTTTGTTCTTCGTCCTCATGTAGAACGTAACAAGTTATCCTATCGTTCTGCTATGTGTGTTTTTCTTGGTTATGGGGAAGGTAAGAAAATATATCGTTGTTTTGATCCTGTTACACAAAAACTTTATGTGTCTCGTCATATTGTGTTTCTTGAGCATATACATTTCTTTTCTATTCCCTCCACTACCCACGCCCTCACTAAAACTGATCTTATTTGTGTGGATCCTTTCTATGAAGACTCTGATAATTTGTCATCTCATGATACTCGATATATTTGCACTGATAATTATGCAGCTACTGACACTTTGCTCTCTCGCACACATGAAGCTCTTTCTCCTCCTGTGGTTTCCTAAGCACCCTCTGAGATTCTGGATCCTCCTCCTCGTCAATCCCTTTGCACACGTAAGTCCACAAAGTTACTAGATTTTGTTTATTCTTGCTATTCTCAGTCTTTTACATCCTTTTTAGCTTCTATTTATTGTCTCTCTGAGCCCTCTTCATATCAAGAGGCAATTCTTAACCCCTTTTAGCAGCAAGCTATGGATGAGGAACTTTCTGCTTTGCATAAGACAGGTACTTGGGATTTGATTCCTTGACCTCCTGGTAAGAGTGTGATTGGTTGTCGCTGGGTGTATAAAATCAAAACAAAGTTTGATAGGTCTGTTGAGCGATACAAAGCTAGGTTAGTTGCACAAGGTTTTTCTCAACAATATGATTTGGATTATGATGAGACTTTTGCTACTGTAACAAAAATGACTACTATTCGTACTTTTATTGCAGTAGCTTCAGTTCTTCAGTGGCATATGTCTCAATTAGATGTTAAAAATGCCTTCTTGAACGGGGACCTTCAAGAAGAGGTTTATATGAAACCTCCTCCTGGCGTTTCTCATGGTTCTGGGTATGTTTGCAAGCTCAAGAAAGTCTTATATAGTCTCAAACAAGCACCTCGTGCTTGGTTTAAGAAGTTTTCTGATGTAGTTTGTTCCCTTAGATTTGCTTCTAGTAGTCATGATTCTACTCTCTTTGTTAAGTGTACTGCTGCAGGTAGTATCATTCTTTCTTTATATGTTGATGATATGATTATTACTGGTGATGATATTGATGTCATTACCGCTTTGAAAACAGAATTAGCCAGACAATTTGAAATGAAGGACTTGGGTTCCTTACGTTATTTCTTGGGTATTGAGGTGGCTCACTCACCTAGAGGTTATCTTCTTTCTCAGTCAAAATATGTAGAAGATATTCTTGAGCGAGCAAGACTTACTGATAATAAGATTGTTGATACTTCAATTGAACTTAATGCAAAGTACTCTTCTTCTTATGGTATCCCTTTATCCGATCCTACCTTGTATCGTACTATTGTTGGCAGCTTGTTTATCTCACTATCACTCGTCCGGATATTGCATATGTTGTTCATATTGTTAGCCAGTTTGTTGCCTCTCCCACTACAGTTCATTGGGCAGCTATTCTTTGTATCTTGAGGTATCTTCGAGGTACAGTCTTTCAGAGTCTCTTATTTTCGTCCACCTCATCCTTAGAGTTGCGTGCCTACTCTGATGCTGATCATGGTAGTGACCCCACCGATCGTAAGTCTATTACTGGTTTTTGTATCTTTTTTGGGTGATTCTCTCATTTCTTGGAAGAGCAAGAAACAATCTGTTGTTTCTCAATCTTCCACCGAAGTAGAGTATCGTGCTATGACATCTACTACCAAAGAGATTGTTTGGCTTCGTTGGTTACTTGCAGATATGGGAGTTTCTTTATCCCATCCTACTCCTATGTATTGTGACAACCAGAGTTCTATTCAGATTGTTCACAACTCCGTGTTTCATGAGCGAACGAAACACATTGAGATTGATTGTCATCTTACTCGTCATCACCTCAAGCACGACACCATTACATTGTCATTTGTTCCTTCTACTTTACAGATTGCAAATTTCTTTACTAAGTCGTATTCTATTTCTCGTTTTTACTTTCTAGTTGGCAAACTCTCGATGCTTGTTGCAACAGCATCATGAGTTTGAGAGGGGATGTTAAGAAATATTATGTTTATTCTTTAAGGATAGAATAGTCTTTTATTACTTGCTTTGTTTGGCTACATATAGCCTTGTTATGTTTGGCTTCAAACCCTAAGTTTTGTATCTTCAGTTTTGTGCTCTATCAATGAAAATCTCTTTCTTCTTCTCATATTCAATTTGTTAACAATTGGTTTACCCTTTACAATCCTAAAAAGAGTTATGGTAGTTAAGTACTTATGCCATGACTATAGGTGAGCATGGCCTGAAGAATTTCAACTTCCTTGACTCGAAGTAAAATGGTATGATCCTCTTTAGGGACAAATTCAGTATAATCAACTAATGAGAGACTTAAAATTATAAAAGTTAGAAATCAAGATATTTAAAAGAAAATTTATAATTTTATAAATTAACTACATATATCTTTATTGAAATTGAACACGACATTTTTTTATATCATAAAATTTATTAATAATTAAATTTGATCTCAAACTTTTTAGCAAATTTTGTTCCAATATAAGTTACTAAACAATCAGTCAAAAAATCATTTTTCATATTGTTTCTGGGCATATTTTTGAAAATTTTTATAGTTGAAAATGATTTTTCATTAATAGCAGGGATTATTTTTCTTGACATGTTAAAAATACTACGTATATGTTAAAAATTTATATAAAAGCTAAGGATACTATAACAACTATTTGTCTCCCCTAAATCTGTCCCCGACCCCCCTTTTACATGGTTTTTCCAGGATCAAACACATGTCTTTTCTACGGGAAAGCTCACTTTCATTGTGTTACCCCATGCAAATTAGAAATTTCCATTGGTAAAAGAGTTGATAAATGAAATTTGTAGGCTTAGATAAGGAATTAGTATTTGATGTGTATTTAGAAGTTGTGTTTTGAGCCATTGGTGCAATATATTGGTTGGTTTTGTGATAATGAAATTAGTGTTTGGTATATACATGTTTTGGTTTTCTAATAACTCTATCTTTTAACTAACATTATGAGTGTATGAGGATAACATAACAAAACATGATTCTAAAAGGCAATATAACAGACAAATGTAAAGAAATTGCACTGTTAGAAATTTTCCTATGGTTTTGGATTTCCATTGATTTGTTTGTTTATCAAACTGGTTGAATGGTAACCTGATGTTTCTTGGAATCCATTTTCTATTGTGATCAATGGGTTTATTGGAAATCACACGTTGGACTTTGAGTTCAAATAGTATGTGTACTTGAAAATGTGTGAGGCCTGATTGCTTGATTCTATGATGGGTGGAACAAGACAACTCTTCAACGAAGGAGAAGGTCCCCTCTCTACTCCCTCTATATATATATGTGTCTTTTAAAGACAGATACATGATCTTTGACTCACAAACTACTATTGCCCCATCCAAAAGAGAGAGGAGAATGAGAGAAAGATCCTGATTTCTATAGTCCACAAAGTGTGTACAATCATTGGTCCTTTCTTGATTCAAAACTTAAGAAGAACAAGATGTCTATAAGAGGTACGCCTTTGATTATTAATATAATGTTCTAAATTCATGATCTATGATCTAGGGACATTGTTAGTAATGATTTCTAATGTTTACAATTGGTATCAGAGCCTTAGATACATGATTTAGAATCCATTCAAATATGTACATGCATGATTACATGAGAACATATGATTTTAGAGTTTATAACTTATATTCTTTATACATGGTTATGTGGATATAGGATAAGAATTGTTTAATTATGTTTTTTTGTAAGATTTTTAGATGTAGTAAGTCATTTTAAGTCACTATAAATGACTGAAAACTTGAAACCCGTATCCAACCTCCATGGATGAAAACTTCAAGAACACTTGATATTTCTAAATCATTGTTTTGATTGTTTTTATTTATGATAATTGTATAAATTCATCCTAGAACATGTTTAGACTTGAAAAAAGGCCTTAAAGACGATCAAAACACATTAAAAATTAGAAAGGGACGTGACTTTTCCAAACCAAGTTAAACAGACCCATTTTCACATTTTTTTGGATCCTAAATGTTCATTCTTGCATGATTTTCTTCATGAAAATCATCCAGAAGGATGATAAATCATGCGTGGAGGAATACCCAATCGTTTGGGGATCAAGTCGTGTCAAAAACTGGTAAAAAACAGTGTTGGATCAGAACTGGGTCGTCAGAACCCATTTTCAGTGAACCGGGTCGTCTAGAGGATGAAGACGATGAACAGTACACAAGGACGAAGCCCACTCGCACTGATAGGTACGTGCGGCGCGTGTAGACACTTGGCTGGTCCTTTTTGAGTTCTGTTTCTTCCTGTATACTTGTATTGATGCTTAGAATTTATCTATATATGTTTTGTAATTTTTTGGAAATTAAAACATTTAATATTAATTTATTTCTTGTGCATTTAGTTTAGGTATTTGCGAAAATCAATTTTTAGTGATTCTGAACATGAAAAATATTTTAATATTATGATAAACCTATCTATGATAGCCACTCTCCCTAGTTGTTAATTTTGGATAGTTCATTCTCTAGGTACATTAAGAAAATTAAAGAATATGTTCGAAAATGATTATTTGGGCTATTATTGATTTATCTTTATTTAGGGCTCTATTAATTGAAGTAAATATATGCCACCACTGTGGATTATCTACTGAAATTGATAGGGTTACTTGTGAATAATTTTGGGATGTTGCGTTACCTAATTAATTTATGAATTAAACTTACCCACATGAAGTAAATTCATAAATTAATTTGTTGTAACATGTTATTATTTTTGGGATGATCTTTACAGTAAAATTCTTTCTACCCACAGGTGTTAGAATTTTTATAACTGTTGTTATTATATGATATATACTTTATCCACAAGAGAGTTTATATTATATGTATTAAATACATGTTTCAGTAATTGTCATTTCTATAATTGCTCATGTTATTAATCATTTTTTAATTTTCAGCTCCAGCCATTTTTTCCTTGTCTAATACTGCAAACGAAGTTGAGGTTTTGATTGGGAATAATTATAAGAAATGAAAGGATGATATTGAATTGGCCCTTAACTTGTTGGACATTGACATAACTATTAGGGAAGATGAGCCCGCTGCACTAACTGCCAAAAGCACTAATGAGCAAAAAGCTTATCACAAGGAGTGGACAAAGGCTAACCGCAAGGTTGTAATGTTAATCAAGCGCTCTATTGATGAAACACTAGTGAAAGTTGTTCCACATTATGACAATGCCAAAACTTTTCTTACTTCCAATGGGAAAAGGTACACAGTATCTGGAAAGGGCAAAGCAGGTCAATTAATGGAAACCTTTATTAACATGAAATATGATGGAATTGGTGGTGTTAGGCAACACATTATGAAGATGGTAACCATTACCAATAAACTTAGTGACCTTAAGTGTCCTGTAACTGATACTTTTTTAGTTCATTATGCTTTAAATTCCCTACCTAGTAAGTTTGATGCCTTAAAAACATCCTATAACACCCAAAAAGAAGAGTGAGATTGTTGAATCTTTAGCACAAGTGAGTTTTTGATGTCAAAGTGGGTTTAGAATTAAAGAAATTTGGAAGAAAATAAATAAGTTTTAATTGTTTTTTAGCATGATTAGTTTGGGAGATCACTGTCTGATGAGTTCCAATTTTTGAATGAAACAAGTTTGGATTCAACTAAGAAGAAGGAAGAAGTTGTTCTTTGCTTTGAACGTGTTATTGCCTTGCGAGGAACTTCCATCGCGAGGCGAGATTGCTTGCTATGCCGAGGCGAGCTGAGATGTGAAAGAATCTTTGAGACTGCAATGGGCTTCCCTTCGTACGCGGGCCGTCGCGAGGCGAGCTTGGGCCATCGCGAGGCGACGACCGTTATCTTGCAAATTGTAAATAGTCAGAGAAAACAATTTTTACATAGCTTTTTGTTTTTCGTTCATTTTTCCAGATTCCGAAATTTTGGGGGTTTTACCCAGAGCTCTGCTAGGGTTTCATCTTCTTCTACCTCCATTGATGATTCAAGCTTGGGAACAAGACTTTGAAGAATCAATGGCTTCTTCTTCCTCCACTTGTTTGATTTTTCTCATCTCTTCTTCTTCCATTATGAGTAGCTAAACTCTTTATGGCTAGGGTCAGATGAACATTGTAAATACTCTTATGTGATCTGATTTGTCTCTCTTACAAGTTAATTTCATGGATTTGAACATTCTCCTCCTTGCTTAATGCTAATCAATACTTGATCATTATTGGTTTAAATATGGGTATTACTTCAAATTGAAAAATTCGTTTTAATGCTGGAACTGAGTAGAGTTGGCATGATTATGATTGAATATAGGAATATATCATTGTAATTATGTGTTCCATGAAATCACTGTTATTAATGCTTAACTTGAATTAATAATTACCTAAGGAATTGGGAGTTGTGATTTGGGTTAAAGGGGTTTTGAAACAAGGAATTGATCTTGACCTAATTTTGTTGATTGGAACTTCAAATGCATGATTATTGCTTGTATTGAGAATTAATTAGTAGCATAAGAGGGTAAATAATGGGATTTGACCCCTAGCCGCTTTTCTTGATCAATTTTCTTCTCCTTAAAAATCCAAAAACATTCTTTAACTTGTCAATTGCTCTGTTTTAGTACATTTCTTTTATACTTGTTTAAAAACCAATATAATTCAAAGTTACCAAATCATATTCTTAGTTCAAGTAGAAACAACATTTTCTTTTGTGTTGATAAAAAGATTACAATCCCTGTGGAGACGATATTCCTTTTCTCATCATTATATTACTTGTAGCGATTCGGTGCACTTGCCGAAATTGTTGTTAATAGAGATATTAATACCTTGATATATGTTTGTGCACAAGAAGAGGATATGATGAATCATTTGGCCTCTGGAAGTGTGAATCTAGTTTCTCAGCCACACCATAAGAAATATTTTAAGAAAAAGAAGAAGAAGGCTCAGGGTAAGAATTGACATGATAATAGGCCCAGTCTGTCTCACAAACCCCTTGGTCCAAGACTTAATATTCATAAGAATGGGTTAAAGTGTTGGTTTTGCAAATCTGTAGATAACAAGAAATCAAACTGTCAAACCTTCAAATCTTTTATTAAAGAGAAAACTCAAGGTGAGTCACTAGCTTTCGTTTACTATGAATCTAGTTTAGTAGATGTTTCTTTGAATTCATGGTAGGTTGATTCTGGAGCATCTATTCATGTTACTAATTCCTTGCAGGGGTTCAAGAGCAAGCGAAAGCCAAGTGATAATGAAGTCAATTTGTTCGTAGGGAATAGAAATAGAGTCAACGTTCAGTATATAGGATTAGTTGAACTAAAGTTAGAGTCAAGATTTGTTTTACATTTGAAAGACACCTTATATGTATTGTCCATGGACTGAATTTAATTTCTTTATCCAAACTCAATAGTTATGGTTTTTCTTTTAATTTCAATAATGGATCTTGTCTTCTATCTTATGGATCCCAAGTTGTAGGGAGGACTATTAAATCTAATGGTTTATATTATTTAAATCTTGACTCCAATGTTTCTAATCCCTTACATGTTCAAACTATAGGAAACAAAAAGACACTAATCAAGGACACTTCCTTATTTTTATGACATAGGTGTCTAGGTCATATCAATAAGGATAGAATTAATAAGTTGATAAAGGATAATATCCTACCTTCACTTGATTCTATTGATAAAAGATGACCAAGACAAGTAGAAAGGGTTCTACACATAGTAAAGAACTTTTAGAAATAATCCATACAGATATTTGTGGTCATTTGAAACCAACTTTGTGTGGGAATAAATATTTTATTACTTTTATTGATGACTTTTCTCATTTTGGTTACGTTTACCTAATAAATGATAAGTCATTGTCTTTAGAAAAGTTTAAAATTTTTAAAAACAAGGTTGAGAATCAATGTGGTAGAAAAATTAAAATAGTAAGGTCAGACTGAGGTGGTGAATATTATGGAAGACATGGTGAGACTGGACAATTTAAGGGACCTTTTGCTAAATACCTTGAGGACTGTGGAATAGTTTCTTAATTTATTATGTTAGGGACTCTTGAACAAAATGGGATAGTTGAGAGGCAAAATCATACTTTAATGGATATGGTGAGATCTATGATGAGTCAGTTCAAATTACCTGATTATCTTTGGGGAGAAGCCCTTGAAACAGTCATGTATATACTAAATAGCGTGCCTTCTAAGTCTGTTCCCAAAACTTCATTTGAATTGTTTAAGGGTTGGAAACCTAGCCTTAACCATCTTCGTGTGTGGGGTTGTGTCGCTGAGGTGAAAATCTATGACCCTACTGCATCAAAATTAAGTCCTAAGACCACCAAATGTTACTGTATTAGTTATCCTATCAATGCTAAAGGTTACAGATTCTACTGCCTTACCCATGGAACAAGAATAGTTGAAGCAATCACTGTCAAATTCCTTGAGAATGATGTGGGGAGTTCTGATGTCACTATAGATGATGGCACAAGTTCTAGTAGAGAAAATGTCATTGTACCAGTTCCTATTATACAAGATAGAAGTGTATGTGAGTCATTTGAAAGGGTTGATAAGGAACCACAGTAAGAAGTTATAGAAGAACCACCGCTGCTGGCTCCTGAACATCCTGTTGAGGTTCCTCCTCTTAGACGATCTCAAAGAGAAAGAAGACCAGTTAACCTTGATGATTACTATACTTTTTTGAGGGAGATAAATATTAATGTTTAGTGCATATCAGATCCAGAAAATTATAAGGAAGCAATTTCTAGTGCTTTATCTGATAATTAGATTGAAGCAATGAATGATGAAATACTTTCTATGAATCATAATGATGTGTGGGAGCTTGTGGAACCTCTTAAAGGTGTTAAGCCTATTGGGTGCAAATAGGTGTTTAAAACGAAAAAAGATTCTAAGGGAAATGTAGAGCGCTTTAAAGCAAGATTAGTGACAAAATAATTCACTCAAAAGGAAGGAATTGACTACAAAGATATTTTCTCTCCTATTTCTTTTAAAGATTCCTTTAGGATTATTATGGCTTTAGTTGCTCATTATGATTTGGAGTTGCACCAGATGGATGTAAAGATAGCCTTCTTGAATAGAGATCTTTATGAAGAAGTCTACATGCAGCAACTAGAGGGTATTATAGAAAATGGTAAGGAGCATATGATATGTAAATTGAAGAAGTATATTTATGGTTTGAAGCAAGCTTCTAGGCAATGATATATTAAATTTAATGAAGTTGTTTCTTCTATGGGCTTTGTGGAGAATAAGGTAGATCAATGCATATATCTTAAGGTGTGTGGGAGTAAATTCATTTTTCTTGTTCTCTATGTGGATGATATTTTACTTGCCAGCAACAATTATGATCTACTTGTTGAGACCAAAGATATGTTGTCAGCTATTTTTGATATGAAAGATCTTGGAGAAACTTCTTTGTTTTGGGCATTGAAATTCATAGAGACAGGAGTCGTAGGCTTTTGAGTTTATCTCAAAGAGTCTATATTGATCGTGTTCTCAAAAGGTATAATATGGAAACTTGTAGGCCTGGTGATGTTCCTGTTACCAAAGGAGACAAGTTGAGTATGGAGCAGTGCCCTAAGAACGATATTGAGAGAAGTTCCATGACAAATGTGCCTTATGCTAGTGTAGTTGGTAGCCTCATGTATGCTCAGGTGTGCATTAGACCTAATTTGTCATTTGTTGTTAATGCATTGGGTAGATATCTATCTAATCCAAGACATGCTCATTGGGTAGTTGTTAAGAAGGTTATGAGGTACCTACAGAAGACAAATAATTACATGCTTGTTTATAAGAATGTGGATGATTTAAATGTCATTGGCTACTCTGATTCAGACTTTGCTGAATGTGTAGATGATGAGATATTCACTTCTGATACATTTTCATGTTAACTGGATGAGCTATATCTTAGAAAAACGTAAAGCAAACTCTGACAACTTCTTCCACAATGCAGGTTGAGTTTGTTGCATTGTATGGTGCTGCTACAAATGTCATGTGGTTAAGGAACTTCGTTTTCGCTCTTGGTGTTGTCGACTCTATTTCTAAACCATTAACAATTTATTCTGATAATTGATATGCTGTCTTGTTCACCAAGAATAATAGAACTACTTTTGCCTCTAAACATATAAGGATCAAATTCTTGGTGGTGAGAGAAATGTTTGAGAGTGGAGAGATTCTTGTTGAGCATATTCTTACTGATGAGATGCTTGCTAACCCCCTAACTAAAGGACTTAGACCCATAGTATTTATGAAACATGTGGAGAATAAGGGTATTATAAGATCATTTGATGTAATTGATTAGTGGGAGTTGTCATTTGTTGTATTCTTGTTACATTGAACTTATGTAATGCTCATTTAATAAAGTTATGTGTATGATTATTTTTATATCATTGTTATAATGATTATTGTACAATTTTATTGTTGTGTTGTCTTGAGATGTTTAGTTTTGTTGAAGAAAATGGTGTTTAATGATAAACATGTTTATGATCTCCTTTGGGAGATTGGTTGTGTTTTTTTTTTTTTTTTGGAAAACACAATGTAGGATCTATACACATTAGCGTAAAAGGGCAAATGATCACAAATTAAGCTATAATGTGTATCTCCACTAGCACACTTGTATTATGATCATGGCAATAAGATTATTAATTACGTAGTCATTGGTGAATTAAACTTTTAAAGTTTATCTTTCACTTATGGCTCTTAATTAGTAGTTTTATTGAATTTTTTTTATCATGTTTAATATGAGAATAATTAGGTTATTTTAGTGGCCACAATTGTTCAACCATAAAATTTTTTCTTATCAAAAGGAATTTTGAAAAATACCTATATATTTATTTATATATATCTATTTATTTTTGAAATTCTTTTGAGCTAAATTAAACTGAATCAATGTTGTCTAAGTGGGAGAATGTTAGAAATTTTTCTATGATTTTGGACTTCCATTGATTTGTCTGTTTATTAAAACTAGTTGAATGGTAACCTGATGTTTCATAGAATCCATTTTATATTGTGAGCAATGAGTTTATTAGAAATCACATGTTGGACTTTGAGTTCAAATAGTATGTGTACTTGAAAAGGTGTGATGCTTAGTTGCTTGATTTCATGATGGGTAGAACAAGACAACTCTTTAACGAAAGGACAGCCCTCTCACTTTAATATATATATATATATATATATATATATATATATAAAAAGTCTTTTAAAGACAAATACATGATCTTTAACTCACAAACTACTATTACCCCATCTAAAAGAGAGAGGAGAAAGAGAGGAAGATCCTGATTCCTATAGTCCACAAAGTGTGTACAATTATTGGTCCTTTCTTGATTCAAAATTTAAGAATAACAAGATGTCTACAAGAGGTACGCCTTTGATTATTAATATGGTGTTCTAAATTCATGATCTATGATTTAGGGACATTGTTAATAATGATTTCTAATGTTTATATGCACAACAAAATATAACCAAATTTGAACTTCCATTGATATTTTCAAATTTAGCAATTACAACTATTGCTTTGTTGATATCACAATGATATGGTATATCAAAAGATGATGATTAGTGAGGTACTTATTAGATTGCTTCCTGTATAGCTTGTGGTTTTAATAATGTAGGTACCATTGGATGTAGCATGATTTAGTGGATGGTGACTTCAAATCTTGTTAATTGTTATTTGCTTGTTATTTTTTGAATACCTTGAGATTAGTTGTGCTGAAGTCTTTAGTATAGACAAAAAATAAGATTATTATTTTTAAAACGTTGCATACTTATCATGTTTTTTGTGTGCTTTCTTAGTCATAACATAGTTACCAAATTTGCCAACCCCTCATACGAATTGCATATTGGGTCGTGCGTCCCTGATCGTAGTACGTTGGCATTCTAGTTCGTCGCAGTGCGCGATCTGGATTCCCCAAAAGCAACGTCTTTCGAAGCCAGTCATCGGCCGTAGCTATTGTTGGCCATCTTCCGCAGCTATTGTCGGCCATCGTCCACTATCACTATATTTTTTCAAGTTATATTATTTTTTTTAAGTTATATAATTGTATAAATAATAGTAATTAAAATAATATTAATTAAAATTATATTAATCTTTATATTTTTATAAATAACAGGACATACTTGAAAATTCTATAAATTTTATTGTGTGTAAATATTATCGATTAAAATATATAAATTTTCAAGATATCATAATTATTTATAAAAAAATATAAGAATCTAGTATAATTTTAACTGATATTATTTACACAGTTGTACAACTTTAAAAAAATAAATAATATAACCTAAAAAAAATGTCGGTCAGCAATAAACGATGACCACCAGCAACAATAATGATGGTGATATATAAAAAAATATAAAACAAAAAAAAAAAAAGAAACCTACCAGAAAAACCTATTATTACAAATAAAATAAAAAAATATACCATATATCTTAATATAATATGGTGTATAATACAATGACCTCTTTCTAGCGAAACAGTCATTTGGTTATTGTTATTCTTATGCATGTGTATGGTGGGAATTTTGTGGGTGGTACGTTGCATTCAAGACAAGGGCAAAGCTGGCTGGTTCCTTTTAGAGTTAGAGCGTTTTGGTTCAGTTTATAAGTTGAACTAACAAATTTTTTTAAAAAAAAAATTGTTATAACAGTGTTTAATTGTGTTTAGTAAAATCAATTTTAGTTTTTACACGAAATTTAATGTATTTTAACAATTTATTTTTATAATGCTGAAATTTCAGTTTACGATTTTAGATTATAGATTATTCCTTACACTTTGAGATGTAAATATCATTTTGTCTTCAATTAAATAATTTTTTAATCAATTAAATCACTTTTAATCATTATATACTTATTTTGATAATTTAATACATAAAAGTGATTCTTTTTTATATCATCTAAATAAAATAAATTAACTTAAAATCACTTTTCAGTTAACATATTTAAACATAATCAATTATTGAAATAATCAAACTTTCACAATTTGATTATTGAAATAATCGATTATTCAAATAATCAAATTTTCACAACTATCCCAAACACACACTTAAACTTGCATACTGTTATGTACCAAAAAAAGTAAGAACACTGAAAAAAGAGGACTTGTATAGTATTAGATTTGAATTGTCTCAATTTTTTATTTTTAAATAATTAAGTAAAAGAGAGAAATAAATATAAATAAAATTATTAGTTAAACTTAATTATAATATGTAAAATTATTTTTATAATTTTTGTATCTCTCTCTTCTTTACTTGATTAATTGAGAAAAAAAATAAAAAAATTCAAATCCGTATAATTGTATTATGGGCTTCATCCTTGCGAGCCATTTGGGTGGCCAGAGCGTGTGCTCCACGTGCAAACATGTCACTATGGTTTGCATGGCTCAACCAAGATAGGTGGACCTCCACCCTGTGTGAGTCTCTAGGGCACATCCACATGCGCTTGGACTTGGATACAAGTGAAGCTACTCAAGGGAATGATACAATTATTTACATAAATTGTTATAACTTCAGTTTTCTTTTTCTACGAAACATAGAGTGATTAAATTAAATTTTTAAACAAATTGATACACATAATATAGTTTTTTTTTTTAAAAAAAAACCAGATATGAGAATAAGAATAAAATTAATTAGAATATTTTTTTTAACTATTCTAGTTTTGGTTTTGTTAAGAGTTTATTTCGTTCCGTTTTTATATTTGACAACCATAAAATGAAATCATAATTATAATTAATAAAAAATAAAAAATAATCCAATATTTGATTTTTTTTTATCTCCAATATTCGAATGTTTAAATATCATCAATCCCACTTCTTTATAAAACAATGGTTGTTACTCATTATTCGTTTTCATTTTTTTTTCCCTAAACTTATAAAGTCTCCTATAAATTGCAACATTTTGAGGGAAAAAATAATAATAATTAGCCACTGTGAGTGACAATAAAAGGGGAGGCAAGATTAATTACATAAAACAAGAACAATACTTTCCTGTGGCCAGAAATTAAATTGTGGCAATATCTTTTCTCTCTTTTGATAAACTAAGTAATACTCAGAATCATGTAGTTTAATCCAAATCATTGAGTAAATTCCTCACATGGCATTGAGATTTCTTCTCCACCTATATATAACTCTTTGGGATCGAATCTTTTAAGACGTGGATTGAAATCTAAATCTCAATAATTAAAAAAAAAAGGTGATATAAATATTGAGTGGCGTGATTGTATATATTATTTGTGACAGTGATTTGTTTTTTGTGATAGTGAATTTTGTGTAATGAATTGATATCATGATATGTATCATACAAAGGTTATATGTTAACATCGATCTTACAGAGAAGAAAGATTTTTAAAAATTAAAATCATAATGGATTGAAATTCAAGAGAAGGTGTGATCTGTGGATGAAGAAAACATTATTTGGCCTGTAATGTATACCTGAAAGGTCAAGTTATGGCTTTGCAGTGTTTTCGTAGGTTAATCCTGCTTCAAAGGTTAAGTAACCCTTTCATTTTATTTTATTTTACTTCTAAGTGATCCTTTTCTTCTTGCTTACATACCACATAGGCACATATATATACTATATAAATGGGGTCATTCTCATAGAACATTGAATGTAAGGGAGAAAACACACTACAACAACAATAATCATGTCTTTTTTTATTGGATAAGATCAGTTACATAGATTAAATGACGTTATTATGTTTTATCATAAATCAAGTTTTCAGAAATGTCATTCAAATTTAATTTTTTTTAACCATTTTACTTATAATCTTTCTTAATTTCTCTCTATATCTAATTATTGAGCTATCATTCACTTGATCTATTATTCTTACAAGGACTTCTAAGGTTCTTCTCCTTATATGTCCAAACCACCTAAAGCGAGATTATCCAATCTTTTTCACAATAGGTGCTACTTATACTTTCTCTCTAAAACATTTATTTTTAATCCTATCTTATCTTCTATGGCCACACATCCAGTACAATATCTTCATCTCAACGACACTGATTTTATGCTCTTGCTGGCTTTTTACGCCCAACATTTTGTACCATACAACATCGCGGGTCTTATAACTGTGCAGTAAAATTTACCCTTAAGTTTGAGAGGCAATTTTCTATTATAAATAACTCCTAAAGAACTCTTTCATTTCATCCATCAAGCTTGAATCCTATGGTTTACATTTTCCTCTATCTCTTCGTCGTTTTGTATATGATAAACCCAAAATATTTAAACTGTGTGACTTGTAGTATATATGGTATGGTCTCTGATTTTTACTACTAAGCTAGTATTAACGCGCTTCTTACTGAACTTATATTTCATATACTCCGTCTTATTCCTTCTTAGACGGAAGTCATATTCTTCCAAAGTTCGTCTCTATTTCTCTAGCTTTCCATTTGTTTCCTCTTTTGACTCTTCAATTAAGAATATATCATCTGCAAAAAGCATACATTGTGACACCGACTATTGGATATGCGCAGTAAGCACATTCAAGACAAAGATAAAAAGATATAAACTCAAAGTTGACCTTTAGTGCAGTCCTATAATTAATTATAAGAAAATTTTCTGTAACCCCACCTTGTGTTCTCACACTAGTTTTATCCTCATCATACATATCTTAGATTATTCGAATATAAGCGATACAAATTCTTTTATTCTTTAGAGCCTTCCACAAGATCTCTTTCGATATCCTATCGTAGGCTTTTTTCAGATAAATAAAAATTATGTGTAGATCTTTTTACTTCTTCTGATACCTCTCTATCAATCTTCGTAGAAGATAAATTGCTTTTATAATTAACCTCCCAAGCATAAAACTAAAATTATTCTCTGAAATATGAGTCTTTTATTTTAATCTAGAGGAAAAAGCACACTACTAGAGAAAAAGGAAGAGAGGGAAAAACGTACTAGTTCATTAGGTGAACTTACCTTGATTGCTAACAACGAAAGTAACAAGTGTTAATGGCAGCATTCTTCTTAATTGTGATTGCATTATGAAGTTGGGATTTGACTAAGTGATAGACGATAGTCACCAAATACATTAGATCTTTCAACACAAAATTGGGGCCTAGTTTTGTACATCAAAGAGAATATTACTCCTAATTGGATTAATGGATACCCCACTTAATTACAGAATTTCTTAATTAATCAGACAGCCAAATCCCACTTATTGATGTGCCAGAACTTATGACCCAATTGACAAATAACCTCAAGCCAACCTCTGGACAAGGAAAGGGGATATGCATTATCACTCATCCTTCGTGTAGGCATCATATTTTTATCAAACGGTGATGTTCACAGGATTTCTTTTGTTAGAGTGTGTTTAGAATGTAACAAAATAGGAAATGATTTGATTTGTAAATCAAATTTAATTAAAATTTATGTTTAAAATGTTTAAAAATAAGAAATAATTTAATTTTTAAAATCTCATGAATTTCATTCTTTTTGTTTTATAAATTTCATTAACTTTGATAGGATTTACTAAGATTTGATTTGATTTGAAATAAATAAACTATTTTATTCTTAGTAACTATTTCTAACAAACTCTCACAGGGGATAAAATGTAAAATAATAAAATCAAATCAAATCAATTATCATTTTAATGAATTTCAAACACAAATTTTAATTTATAAATCAATTCAAATTTTATTTTTTTAAAAAAATTCTAAATGCAAAATTTAATTTTTAAATCAAATCAAATCAATTCAATTCAAATCAAATCAAATCATTTTTATTTTTATTTATTCCAAACATAACCTATATAAATGGAAAGCACTACAACTTGAATTTTTACCCAAATCTCTATCCATTTTAATAACAAATCCTATACATTGGAAAGGATTACGGCTTGGTCTCTTCTCAAATAATTTTGCAATATCATAAGTAAAGGCCAAAAATAAAGGATAAAGAGAAACAAGAGGCAATGGTAATCTGTAGAACAGCTTTTAGCTATATGCATACCTAGTTACCTACAAATTGAGGTCCCAAATAGAAGGCATTGACCAGAGACCAGAGTTCAGTGTATCTTCCATTGTCCTCACTCCTCATCATAAGGCTTGAGGAATTATTGAATGCAAACATAAAGTCAAGAACCCTACGTGGGATGTTTCTCTATATAAAAGCAGAATGCGTATTCAGCGAATAATTCTATCATACAATTAACCAAAATTAGGTCTACATTATAAGTGAAGGATTTTTGTTCCCATTTTGTCTTTTTTGTGTTTTCTTCTGAGCCCCCAGAACTTTTTTTTTTTTTAAAAAAATTGTGTGAATTATGAACGTAATTCTTATTCAAAAAATCACAGAGTTGGTGATACCATGGCTAATATATGAGATGTGTGAGGATCATTTAAGGTTACGTTTGAATAGGCGGATTTGGAAAATTAGCAAATTTTTTCCTTCTTCAAGTTGGACTTCTAAATCTAAATAACTAAAATGTGGACATTTAATCTTAAATACTAAATTGCAGGGAATTCGGATTTGAATTTATTTTATTTTCCCCCTTTATATAATTAATAGGTTGTTTTACATCACAATTCATATCTATACATTCATAGACGAGTTAGAAATAAAATCCGGAGAGTGATATTTTTGACTTTAGTCAAGTCATTATAATCCTTTGAACCCTTAGTGTTAAGCATGACACGTACCATTTGAAAAGCTCCCTCTACCAACTCTTTCATGTTAAACTAGTTGAGATGAATTGTCCTACTCCAGAAAGATGCATTCAATTCTCTTAAATAAATGCTGGTGTGGCTGAAATTAAGATGTCACCAAGTCAAAACTCAAAAGACTAAATTGCCAAGATGTTTTCCTTCATAATTTACTTAACATGGCAAAACCCACGAAGCAAACTTATCAACATTTTTACAGAATAATAGCCACTGACTAAGCTTTTCAAGAGACACTAAATTCACCACATCGTGGGAAATGCTAAGTTAACAAAAGCAAGAGAAACATATCCACTTTTTCTTAACATACTGGTAGTGCCTCCCTAAATCCAATGCTAAAACTAGTACAACTCTTTAGACTGCTATTACTTAAATCTGCATTTCCTCTCTGCATCATAACTACGAATTCATTGTAGTCTATTCGGCCATCCTGAAAGGGTAAAACATGAACATAACAACATCATCAAAAGATGAATGAAATTTTGAATTTCAGTAATGAATATATTTAGTTTGACATCTAACTAACAAATATGAAAGCCACCTATGACCTAACACATTACATGAGAATTAAAAATCAGAACAGCAGAGAAAGCATGGTTCGGAATGTTAATTTACTTCTCATTCAATTGGTAGAAAGTAGAAATACACAATTAAGTGTCAATTTGAGGAACACCAAAACATCACTTAAAACAATGCCAGCCTGTTCAGTTCTTTTTTTTTTTTTTTTGGGTTCTTAGGTGGATTTAAGAAGATATATCAATATTCAATGTACATGTAGTCCATAAACTTGGGGATCATATTGACACTCACACTAATTTATTTTGATAAAAAATAAACATCTATTCAGATAGTCCATTACTCTGCAATCTGCAGAGTTATCTATTTAATGAATGCAAGAAAACGGATGAGGTTCTCCTCCTCAGAGTCTCAGAGGCATCCTATTCTTTAAGCATTATGGTTTCATTCATTAGATACCGAGCATTAAATTACGTTACTGTAAAATGTACTCACATTATTCCGATCAGCTTCTCTGATTATTTCCTCCAAGCGGACATCCTCCATGCCAAATTCTTCACAAGCTTGTTGGAGCTCATCTTGAGTGATGTAGCCACTTCCATCCTTATCAAAATATGAGAAAGCTGCTACTAAATGATCTTCCCTGTCAACTTTGTTTAAATGCAATGTTGCTGCTATGAATTCTCCATAGTCAATTGTGCCACTGTTATCAAAATCTGCCTGCAATCCGAAACAACATTGGGACAAATGGATTATAACAATATGCTACTTAAAATGAACAACACTACCTTTACTATTTTGATTGTTAATTATTAATGTATTATTACACTTTTCCCTAGTTGGCATAAGAATGCTTCACTAATTGATAGTCAAAGAGCTTTCCTTTGCAAGATTAACCATAAAGAATGGAACCAAAAACACTAATCATAATCTAAGTCAAGTTACAACTAGTACAAATCAAGTACAATAGGACTACTTCTACTTACATATAATAAGAGTCCTTTAACAATAAGAATCCTGATATTCTAACAGGAGAAAATGTTTGGCCAAAAAAAGGAAAGGTCCAAATGTAGGTTTACTTTGTGATGTTAAAATTGAAGATAATTATGAACTAATACTTACAGCTTGCATTAGATCGTAAATTTCAGATTCACTGAGATTAGCACCAAACATCTTTAGTCCAACCTTGAGTTTTTCAAAAGTAATTTGACCACTGTTGTCTGTGTCTATCATCTTAAATATTTCTTTCAATCCAGAAATTTCTTCTTCAGAGAGATTATCTGCAATAACCTACAGAGAACAATATGGAAAATTTTACAACAGCACAATTTGACAATTCCAAATTGAAGTTAAGATGTTGACATATTCATCTTTGCAAATAAAAGTGAATATTTAACAATCTACTGGTTATCATTCCCAAAAGAGAGGAAAACAACATGTATTCTCATGGGACATATTTACGTGATAGAAAAATTACTTACTCGAAGTGCCATTTTCTTGAGCTTGTTCATTGCAGAAAACTGCTTCAGGCAACTCAAAACTGCAGAATCAAGAGGCTTGTCTGGAGCAACTCCATCAACCTGAATCCAAGGGTGACCTGCAAAGAATCAGAACATTGTCATTAACAAGATGGTAAAAAAACCTCATGTTCTATGATATTGTGACAATGACAATTAGTATTCACAAGTCAAAAGTCTGACAATACAATGCCTAATATTTCGTCCAAAATCTATAAAAATGCAATAAGTTCCTTCCTAGGGTGTATCGTTTGATAAAACTGAAAGATTGAACAGTAAATAATTCTAGTGATGAAAAATTAAGCACTGAATATGTAATTTTTGAAAACTTTGTTAGTGCTGAAAGTGCATCAAAGGAAACTAGCGGAAATTAAAAGAATAAATAAGGCTACGCTAAAGAAAATATGTAATGTATAATGACATGCCAAATGTGGTACTGGTATGAGAGTGAAATGTATACTGCCTAATAACTTATGTTTCACTGGTATCTCAATGGGATAAGTGAACTGAAACTTACGAATAACTTCATGTGCTTTTATCCGTTTTCTAGGATCTCTAACAAGCATCTTCCTAACCAAGTCTTTTGCACTTTCAGAGATATTCGGCCAAGGATCTGAAGAGAAATCAAGATCACCATGCAAAACCTCCTCAAATATCTCTTGCTCCGATTCTATTACCAAGGAACAAAATGAAATTTTCTATTTTTAGAACCAGGAGAAACCTATAAGGAAATAATACAAATGAAGCAAAATGATTGGATCATCAAGGGCTAGATATCTTAAGAACTCTTACCACCCCAAAATGGAGGCGATCCACATAAGAGAATGTATATGATCACACCAGCACTCCAGACATCTGCTTCTGGGCCATAACGTCTGCATAAGACTTCAGGTGCAATATAATAAGGACTTCCTACCACGTCAGTGAAAATGTCTCCTGTAAATGAAGAGTGTTAGTGACAAACACTCATAGTAATCATACAAGTAGAACAATGCAGAAAATTTTAGTATTGTCATCATACTAATTATATTTAGGGAAGCATCTAGATAGCAAGAATTTAATTCTTCAGCAAAGCTTTGCATGTTCTCATATCAAATTATCTGGTTGTTTGATTTCAAAGGAAGACAAATCAATTATATCTTACTACAACAAATATGATTCACATCACATCATTACTTAGTACATCATAAACGATGATAGACAGTAAACTATAGCTACTTAATCCCTGACAGAAACGTGAGGTAAGATCAAAATAATCCCCAATAAGTAGTGTATGCACTCGAGCATTTGCCTAATCCAGGAGATTCTATATGATCACTACACCAGTAGTAAGTATAATTACAGTAAGAAAAGCTCATTACTTAGTCAAAGAGGCTTAACAAGTTCCATATTACAAAGTACACTGTACTCCTACAAGTTCCATATTACCAGTTTGTGGAAGGAAAACAATTAGAGATTTAATAGGACAAGGGGAGGAAAAATGACACTTGTACAAACCTGGTTTGAAGAAAGCAGACATTCCAAAATCTATTGCCTTAAGGGTGGAATCTTCCTGGCAGTTAACAAAAAGAAAATTCTCAGGCTTAAGATCACGATGCATTACTCCAAGGGAGTGGCAAGCCTCTACAACACTAACTATAGTCCTCGCAAGTCTAGCTGCCTTTCTTTCAGTGTAATGCCCCCTTTCCACAATCCTATCAAACAGCTCACCCCCTGCACACAATTCCATGACAACATGAACAGCAACAGCATCCTCATAAGCACCTTTAATCGATATCACATTAGGACTCCCCGCCAAGTGATGCATTATCTGAATCTCCCTCCTCACATCCTCCACATCATCATGTGTCAGCAACTTCACTTTTGCTATGGACTTGCAGGCGTACTTTTTCCCATTAGCTTTCTCACTGCAAAGGAAAGTGGTTCCATATTGTCCTTGCCCAAGCTCCCTTCCCAAATTGTAGTACTCCTTAAGATGACCAGTTTTTCTCAGCAAAACTGACTCTGCTTGAAGCCCTGCAGTTGCTACGCTCTTAACATTATGGGGCATCTTTGGTTTTGATTTTGCAGGCTCTTCTGGTCTAACTCCTTCCCCTTGTCTCGTTGTTGGTGCTGGTAGACTCGTCTGCTCCATGTGCCTTATTTGTTCTTCTGAACTAGGCTTAGTAGTCTCTTTGTCCTGTTTATATGTTGTTGTGTGCTGCACCGGCTTCATCTCCTCGTTGTGAATTTTCACTACCTCTGGAGGCTTATGTTGAACAGTCTCTGAAGCATTTGGGTTTGGAGTTTTACTCACATGTGAAGGTGCACCTGAAATTCCTATGTGGGTATGTGAAACCACTCCCCTTGTTGGCTGTGACCACCAGAATGAACTCGGAAGAATAGAGGGAAAAAGTCCATTTTTCGAGGTTCTCGATCCAACACAATTGTTTCCCATCTTACACTAGTCACTGCCTGTTATAAGCATCTACGAAACAAGAACCAAAAGAAGCACCAAAATGAACCAACCCCACTAATTAGAGAGAAATTAAAAAAAAAAGAGGGAAAAAGGATTTCTATATATTCACCTCATTAGCTCAAAATGCATGATGAACGCGAATTTTACAACACACTGTGAAGCATGTCTGTGGGGGTAAGTGTGTGAAAGAAGAGCAAGATCAGAAGATGGAAAGAAAAATCTGTCGAGATTTGAAGAAGCACGAGAATGGCTCACATTAATGCATCAATGGAACCCGTTATGGAAACAAAAAAATGGAACGAGTAAAACCCGTGTAAAGGGATGAATTTGAAGGCGTGAAAGAGGAAACTTTCAGAGGTGATGATTGAAGCTGTAAACAGCAACGGGGAAAATGACCCTTGTGATTGTGACAGAGTCCATCCGAGTAGGAATTGTTCGCGTTTGTGTCGATAGATATGGAAAAGGTCTGTGTTGTTGATTGTGGGAAGGAAGAGATAATAGAAAAGGAAGAAGGAAAGAGGAGGGAAAGAGTTAATTACCGGTATTTTCTGTTGAGAGAATGTTTCAAATTTTGGAATAAAACGCGTACGCGCAAATCGAACGGCATTCAAGGGATGACACAGCTTAGGTGGACGTTCCAGATTTCATTAACATATTCGACTTGTTCATACTCGTAGTTTTCATATATAATAATAAATGTTGTTGAATTCGTCTTCGTCATTAAGGGGTTAATCTTATGTGAGGGAGGCCTCACTGGAATGCACGGTACTCTTGTAGTAGAATAATTTTATTATGTTAAACGAGTTGCTTTTACTTCTTATTTATTTATTTTAGTTTGAGTGAAGCACAAATATATTTCCTATTTTCGGTTTGGGGAGGTTGCTTTTGAAAAAAAAAAAAAAGGGGGGGGGGGGGGACTATATTGAAGGAACGTCACTCCGCATTTTGTTCTTTCCCCCAAGCATTTCATCCTATTCTAAGAAGGGGGTAAAAACTTATCCTTAACAAGTTTTTTGTTTTTGGTTATGAAGTTACAACTTACAAATGATTGAATTAAGCATGGAAAGTTGCTTGGAGCAATGGAGCAGCGTAGGGCTCAATAACAAATATTCTCAATATTATTTCTTCCCGTACTTTGGGGTGTCAATTTTAGAAATCTTCATCTGCATCCAAATTGGATAATTGTTATCTAGTGTCAAATTATACTTTTTTTATTTGATAGTAGACATTTTTGTTAAACCCCAATTGACCTGTCACTTGACTTGAGGGTAAATAATGTTGACTATTGAAATGTTTCCCGGTCCCTTTCTTCTCACTCTCATTCTCTCTTGAAAGTTCTTTAAACTTTTACTTGATCCTCCACGATATTCAATTGGATCAATTCAAATATTATCAACATAAAGGTTGACAAATCCATCTCCAAGTTTTTTTAAAAGTGCAACAAAGGAGGGGCCTACTTCTGCAATGCATTAGTGACCCATTCAGCGTTAGTAGATGTATCTTAATAACTTTTACATTTGTTAATAAATTTATATTTAAAATATTTAAATAATAAATACTTCCATACTTATCAATGAATATTAAAAAACTTTAACTCTTTAATAATAAAACAACACATCGAGAGAATAAGATCCTCTCATGTAATATGACAATTATGTTAAAGAGAGATAGACACATATTTTCATGTAAAGACCTACCATAATTGATCATATGACTCACTAATTATATTCAAAGAAAATTATCTTTTTCTCTCTAATATGATCATCTCATTAACTAACATGAAAAAATTCAAATCTATGTAAGATTACTTGCTAAGAAAGTAATATAGGGATATAGTTTTTGTGTTATTAGAATTCTAGGTAGTTACGAGAGATTTGATCCCTAGTTATTCCCATTAAAAAGAGAGTCTATTAATATTTAGTTATCCTATAAAAGATAGACGCATAAGCTATGTTGAGTCATGAGGACCAAGATATAAATTTGGCCAAGCCGTGTGACCTGCTTTTGTTACAATCAGAATCCGTATTACTGGTCTAGTTAAAAATAACACTTTTATTAATTTAATAGATAGAAGGGTAAAGAAAGAAAAATTATTGAATGTTCTTAAAGCAACAATAAATACATTCTCAAAAAAAATATATTTATCATTGATTTTAAACAATTTCACATATTTTTTTTTTTAAAAAAAAAACTTAAAATGATTGGCATCTTCCTGGAGTAGCAGCATGGTATAATTTCTCAAAAGGAAAAAGTGTTTTTATGATAAGTGGTGCCGCACTAACTTGCATTAGCGACTCAACGTGCATTTTCAGGGCAGCATATTGTCATCAATGATATGATGAAACGCAACGCCACTACGAGTTAAAAAAGGGATCGTGCAACATGACTTCCACTTCCAGATCAAGAGTCAAAGTGTCAAACCACTTGAACGTGTTTATCCAAACCCAATTATTATAAATTTGTAATTTTGCACATACACGCAGAACATTCATAAACTAGTCCTCCCTTTGGATATGGTGATTGAGTCCAAGAAATCATGTAATACTAAATTTGTTACACTACAGTCGTCTGGAATACGAGTCACTTGGGATAAACTCATACACACTTGACTTAATGGAAACAACTTTCACTTCCTACCGGCTTAATCACCCAAGAATTTCCCCTGAAATATATGAGGCAAGAAAGTTATACCGGAACCAATCAGCTCCCGAAAGTAACTAATCCAATCATGAGGTATATTAAATTGCCTAATCATTCACATTGCTAACTAATAGTAGGGTAAAAGACAAAAACTTGGTCGCCCCCTTGTTCACATTAATATATTCAGAATCTCAGACCCAATTTCACGTTATTAGAAGACATACTTGTAGTCCAGGCGTTCATAATCTAATACAAAACTAAGAAAAATATATCTTTATATCCAGGTCACTTCACATGTATCACATAAAGTGGCTCCACTCTATAGTTTAAACGTCTTTAGCCAATGCAGTAAAATCAGTGTCTGTTGATTCCTTCTCCTTGGGTTTAGGAGAAGCTTCTTGCCCACCATACTCTTGAATAGGTATCCCTCGCCTCATAGAGGGTGACGATGACGACTCTGCATCAAATATGCGTGGAGACTTTGCAAAAATATCAAAGAAGCCATTCGTCATTTCTTCAGCTGCTTCAAAGAATCGATTGAGACCACCAAAGAGGTTCCGTTCCATGACTTCAATATCACTTCGTAGCCCAGGGAAGTCAAACACACCACGGTCTGATGAACCAAACGGGACAGACCCTCGTTTAAGTACCTCATCTGTGACATCCTCTTCAGTATACTCTTTGTTTGATTGCACCACTTCAACAGGCCTGACAAGAATGGAAGGAAAAAGTGAGATTAAACTTACCCAATCAAAGTGAATGGTTTAGTGCAACTCTTATTGCCATTTCCAGAAAACCTGAGAAGAACCTTACGCTGGAAAATTAGAATCATTCTATAAAGCACGGAAACTTTAAAAAAAAGCTGTGTTCATATCATATACTTCAAATTTAATGAAACAATTCCAACAGGCTGAGTAGAACCTAATGCCCAAAAACTAAAATTAATCTATAAAGCATGGACAATTTAAAAAAGGAGCCATGTCCATATCATAATACTTTAAATTTTCGGTGTCTTGTCATGTCCAAGCTTCTTAGGAATCAACCCTTTGGAGCATCTAAACTGAATCTAAACCAGATAAGTAGGGCTTTAAACCATCATATATCATCTATGGACCAAATTACAATGAAAAAGCCCAAGTGCAAGGCTTATGTTGGTCATAAATAGTTCTTGATGCTATTATGCCAAAGCTTCAGCCATACATGATAACAGACAGTAAGAACTTCAAATGATATCTAGACCAAGCTTGAGAGAAGGCTCTACAAAAGTTCAATTCTGAGCTATCATTATGTATCTATCGCTTGGTCACCAGTTTAAGAAACAAATCCCAAATCTAAGAGTCATACAAAATTACAAATACTAATTATGCCTAAGAATTGAAGCCCAAGTGATAACTGATGCTTTACAAAGAGAGTTCCATTTTCTCTGTTAGAGCTCAAAAGGACATGTTTCCACAAGTTTGAACTTTGAAAGAAACTTTTACATTAGCCCTGTGCTGCTGTGACAGGAAGCTTCCCCCTTTCCACCATGTTACCAAACTGAACATTGCAGCAATTTGATTTTCAGTTGAAGCAACTAATAATCAAAAATCAATTGCATCTTCTACTTCTAGTATGGTATTATGTCCTGTGTGTGTGTGATAAGTAGAAAGATGGCAGCATTTGTATGAAGCTCTTAACATAGGAAAATAAAATATTGACATGATTTGGGATTGGGACATAAAGGGTAACTATCCACCAAGGTCTCTGTTAATTGCCAAGGGTTTCTTCCACTTAACCCCATTTTTCAACTCAGATGAAAAAAGAAACAAAATATTAGAGTAATCTCAATGTTCCAAAGATTCTGCTGGTCAGAAGAATTCTTTCAGTTTTCAACTTCTCATAACATAACATGGGGCAAAAATTCCCAATGCCATGTGTCATTAAGGCAGTTCTCAACCATCTACTATGTTTGACAATATTCTTGCACAAACTCCAAAAACAGAACAATAACCTACTAAAAGGCTGGCCTAGTATGGACATAAAGCATGAAAATCTAACTTTCACTTCAAACCTTAATCAAACCACTGATCGGTTAATAAGATGCCCCAAGCCAATATAGTACTCTCATTTGTATTAAGAAAAATAAGAGAAGAATTTGACTTCCAACAACCTAAACAAGCAATTATCCATACTTATATACTAATACAAAGCCAAGTGTCCAGTTTGTCTATCACGGTCAAAAACTGATTGCTCAAATTACATCTAATATTAAACAAACAAGAAATTAATCCCAACCCATGTATGTTACAGTTAAACCACTTTCATTAATTTAAGTAGTCGTAATAAAAACACAGCTATGTTTCACATGGTTACATGGTCCCATGTGAATGCAGATAAGTGAAAAGGAAGATGATGGAGAGAATAGGTGATGCAGGATAAAGGAAGCGTCGATTTATAATGATTTTTTATGATCATCATGTGTCAGTAGAAGGAAGAAATTCACAGACAAGGCCTTAGATACATATCATTGTTAAGGCTTCATAAAAGTTAGTATGTTTTGTTTTATAGGGAAGAAATTCACATACAAGGCCTTAGATACACATCATTGTGAAAGATTTATAAATGTTCGTACGTTTTATAGTTATTCTCAAAGTGATTTTAACATAAAAAATTGAAAATAAATTATTTAAATTAATTTTTAAAAAAGCTCTAGCACGCATGTATGTGTCAAAAGGCTACTTTTTTATTAGTCACCCTCACGCACCTAGTTGCAGGAAAACATACTCCATCCTATTCTTAAAGGAAGAGGATATATCATACATAGCTCTTTCTGAATTCTGATAGAGTGTTTTCCAAATGGCCATTTTACAGTTTTCATCAAAACAACAGAATGTTTAAACAACTTTCTCCCAACCAGTGAGTTCAAAATCTATACCACCAGGCACCAGCCTCTAACCTTATTCTTAAATAGAGAGAAGTTGTTAGTGCACCTGTTTCCTATTCTATTTCAAATATTCTGGATTTTGATTTCAAAACATTCATCACATTAGTGAATGAAAAAAGAAAAAAGAAAAAAATCCGCACCGTGTATGCTAGGAACAAAATAAAACTACATAAAATTGATAGCCTAAACCTGTCTAATACCTAATCAATCAATCATATATTTCTATATAAAATTACAGCTAAGCTTTGGCATCTCATTTGACAGCACTGTGTAGCTTACACACAATTGTTCCACACTCCCATACACCAACACGGTAGGTAGCTATAATATTATTGTTGTTATTCATCAATTTTTATAAGCCATCTCCTACCAGGTAAAGAAACATAGAAAATACCAGGCTATAAACATTCATGAAACTCAATACAAATCGGAAAAAAAATAAAAATAAAAGCGGAAGTCTAGAACCCCAAGTTTGCACCAGAGACTACAAAGAAACACCCGTTCTACCGAAATCCCTAATAGCAACAAATCTAATAAGAAAATAGAGGAAAGAAGGGTAAAAACATGCTTACTTTCCGATGCAATCCCTGAGAACCTCTTCGGTTTTTTCGCACTTCCTGATGAACTTTCCGGGCTCCACTTCCTCTGTTCTGCACTGCGATTTCACAATTTTTGTGGTGGAGCATCGCTCAGTGTTAGAGCTAATGTAACGTGATGATGCATTGAGTTGGCCATCGTCGCTGTCATCGTCCCTCCACACCCACCCCATTCTCTCTCTGCTCGCAAATTGCTTCAGATTACACAATACCTAGCTTTTCCTTTGGTTTGAACCTTTGGGCTTAACCGGTGCGTTTGGTTGACGGTTTTATAGGCAGCAGCGGTTACTTTCTTTGCAAAATCCAGTCTCCATGTGGCTCCATATTCTGGAACATTCCAGCGGTTGAATCGGTAAATATGAAATCATCCATTTTTTTTGGTTTTAAAAAAAAAAAACTATTCTTGCTCAAAAAGTTAAACATGAACATTTTCCAAGGGTAACAGAAACTATTTTTGTACATATGACTTTTTTTCATACTCAACTAATTAGGAAAAAAATAGGTGCCCTTATATAAAAGATTAAAGTTCTCTACATTAATATTACACAAATTTTAAAAATTTGAACAGGTTAAAGTTTTATGTTTGTCGACACTACTTTCTTGTTTTATAATTAATTAATTTTAATTAACCTAACTTTATGTTTAGAAATTAAACATGATAATCAGTCATTAGAATTAGGCGTCTTATAGCATTGGAACTAATTAGCTTCATTTTTTTGCTCTCTAAGCCCTATTTATATTAGTTTATGATGATTTTTTATGAATAAATCTTATCTTTGATAAAACAAAACACAAATATATGGTTTGTACACAATTCAGATTTGTTATTATGTCTAATGTTATTGTTTTGTCTTTTTTTTTAAAAAAAATGGTGTAGAAGATAAGAAAACAAAAACACTAGCCTCTAGGAAATTGCACACTTGAGCTATACAACACCAGAAAAATGAAGACAACTCACACTGACGCAAGTGTAGTGAAGGATGAAACCATATCTCACACTCTCAGGACGAGGAATTACGGGCAGCAAGGTTTACCACTGATATTAATACATTGGTTACACTCACACCAAGCTATGTTTAATTGAAAGCAAAATGAACTAATTGAAGGAGTTTAATTTGATGGCCTAAATCAAAAAGAGTAATGACAAGCAGACTTCATTCTTAAAAGCCCCTTATAGATTCTCATTCAAGCTATTGAATAGCACATTTTTGAATGGTTGCCAATAAAATCTATGAGGAGTTTGGGAGGATAAGTGTCTGTACAAGTGTCATATTTTAAATCCTAATATTATCAGCCCAAATGTACTGGCTCTAGTTTGCCTTTCCACCATGCTGTTATCAGTTATCATCACCAGCTGTCTTTTGCTGCACCTTGAAATATTTCATGCAGAAATTTTTGGCAACAAAAATTCGATCTTTTTATTTATTAACTTTTAGATGAATCCAGATACATTTTAAAGATAGATTGACCAAAAAAAAGAATAATTTAATATTACATATATTATATGGTTGATAGAAAAATAAGTGACAAGAAAAACAAAAGGGAAAACCTCTTTGGCAAGATGCCCTTAAATACCCTATTTTTCTTGTGTTGCAAGTTGACAAGATGCCTTTAAATACCCTATTTTTTTCTGGTCTTGGCCATTCAACTTTTCCCTTTTTTTATTTGGTACATGGGAAAATAACGAAGAAAGGCTAAGATCTGCTAAAAGCTACACCAGAACTATCTGTTAACACCTGCTAACTTCTCCCTTTTTAGCTAATGCAGAAAACAACAGTATAGGTACTTTTTCCTCCTGCTTAACTGCTTCGGTACATCTGAAGAGATACCTTGGGTTACAAGGATGCTTGAGTTTTTCTGCCTGCTTGACTTTTTTGGGTTATCTGAAGACATATCTTGGACTGCATCTGAGTTTAATTGCTCGTCATCACATCTTGTTTGGTCCAATGTTGTCCCATTTTTCAAAGAATATGAATCAACCTGGCTTGCTTCAATTGGTCTTGAAAGATTCTGCTCTGGCGAAGCTGGTACTACTTTGTTATAGTTTACCTCCTTTAAGTTAGGATTTGTTCCTGTGTGCCTGAAGGAACAAAAATGAATAAGACATCAGTTAAATATATAATTATATATTCATAATTAACAACATTCTGTACTAGTTGGCTTATATTTCCAAACAAATCATATGGAAGGATACAAAATCATACACAAAAACTTTGGTTCTTTTAAATAACCAGAGAAACAGTGACATAATCACCTGAAGTTTTGGATGACAGAGTTAGTCCCAGGTTCTTCTTGTGAAATTTCCTCCATTATATCGCAGTTTGATACTTCAACACTAACCTCATTTTCCAAACGTACTTGAATAAGTTTTGCAGAATATGAATCAACTGTGCCACCTTTTTCCATGCAGCGGGACTCTTCATTAGCAGAGCTAGAAGAGGACCTGTGGGAATGAAATCCATATTCCCGAACCAGTGAAATAGCCCTCTCTAATGTTAATAGAGCCAGTTTTACCTCTGAGCTGATATACGCATTCCTCTTGCCCTTCAGTACACTCCTTGTATCAACTTCCTCAATTGGAATGTCATGTACTTTCTTCTCATCCTCATCAATTTGTACAATCTCTTCACCATGTGCTTCTATAATCTCTCCACTATCTTCTTCTACAATCTCACCATTGAAATTATTTGCATATTGATTGCTTGTATCCTCCCAAGATATATCTTTTGCTCCGTACTGCTTACTTTGAATAAGGTCTTCAGCAGGAAGAATGCTTGCAACTTGCTTAAGTTCTTCCCCATCCATAGCCTTTGATCCACTAATGCTATATAGAGCTTCACGAATTCCAACATACAAAGGGTCCTCCAAGGTCTTGATGAATTCTTGATCATGGTTCATCATAGAAGCCACAGCCTATAACAATATCAGGGGTTGGTTAACGTCAAAAGATGATAGAAAAAATACAAAATAACAATGCAAGGATGTTTTATGTACATGAGCTAGCAGAAAATGGTAAATCAGCTGAAACCAGTCTTCAAACTAGCCATTGCAATTAAAATTGGCTATAAGTTCATGAAGCCAGGGTAAATCCTACTATATAAGTTAAATACATATTATAATTAAAGAATCAATATTAATTTGTTCGGATGTTTTCCTTTTACCTGCTTGGTTTAAGGAGGATATCTTATCCTCTTTTACTTTGTAATCCTGATTTCCTTCTAATAAAAATAACTCTTTATTACCCCCCCCCCCCCCAAAAAAAAAAAAAACTCTTTTATCTAATAATAATAATAACAATAACATTAATAATAAATAAATAATCCATGAGGCTGATGATTTGGTCAGAATTTAAAACATAATGCAGCTTTACATTTACGTTATGTATTTGTTCGTTTTTAAAATAATGAGCTGATCTCATTAGTTAGATGTTAGACGCCAGAAAATAAAAATAAATACTTGTTGAATGCCTAATAAAAGAAGTATATCGGAAAAGAATCTACAACCTTCTGAAAAAGTCTGAAACCACTGCCGATGAGCTGCCTTGAAATGAAGTTTATGAAGGATGGAGGTACAAAATCCAGCTTTATATCCATATTCGCTATTGTCCTACAAAATTTGACAAAAGATTAAGTCTCGGAATCAGGGTTGCTTATCAAATCCATTTTCCCTTTGGTAAGTTTTTCATTTTTCACCGCATGTTGGAAGTCCAGCCATACAATTAGTCTATAAAGCCAGCTTAATTACATATTTCTTTTATAATACAATAAGAAATGAATAGGTAACCAATGCGAACAGTAGAGTCACTTAGATACAACATTCAAAACAGGTACATAACCGTTCACAGAAACTTCAGCAAAGCCAAGGCTGTACAAAATAGCAACCAAAATAAAACTTGACTAGGAATAATCATATACCTTCACTCGACTTATTTAGAAGACTGTAGTACTGAGTATCAGTGAAGTTGCATACGTTTAATTTATAGTTTAAGAAAGGAGGGCCTTCACTATCACAAAGACGATTAAATAGTCATCATAATTTTGCCATAGTACAAAAATATTACCTAAAGTTAACGCAGTTCATTTGCAAAATCTATGAGCAAAATTACCTGCTTCACAGGTTTGATAGAGAAACAAAATCATATATCAATATTGAATCCAGTCACATACAGAAAATTTCTTCCAATTTTTTTGCCTTTTCTTTAAAATCAAGCAGATCCTATACAGGGGTTTATGGTCTATTACTTGTGACTGTATTCCCATTTCATTCCATCACTCCATTCAGGTAATTTCTTTTGTTTGAGTACTCACTTAAAACTCACCGAAAGTAACTTCTTTCCGATGTCACCTTTTGCAAAACAAAGCCTCCTACCAAGTCAATTCTCACCACATCCTTTGCTTCAGGAATTGCATCATTGTTGAAACCATTAATGGTCCCATTAATGTTCTTTGACTCAGGGACCTGAAAGTAAATTAAGCACAAATTTCTTGAAGCTTAGATCTAGTTTAGAATTAACTTTCTTAAAAAAGAAAGAAAGAAGAGTCCAGGTGACTACCGAATTGAAAATAACAACTATTAAGTCATCTTGAAAGTACTCAAACAGATAATAGTGCACTATAGCCTCCCTCGTAGACAGCGGCCATGAAACTTTCATCCTTTCTTCCAAAATTCAAAGCAATATAAGCATTCAAAAGTGAAGGCTTTTAGCGTGGTAAGTGACATTAAAAAGTAAATTTTTTTAATTGATGCAGGCAGGACAAACCTAACTAGTGATATTTGTTCCCCAATCTGGACCTTCTGCAAACAATCAGATGCTATAATTTTGAAGGTGGGAACAGTAGACTGAGGCCACCTGAGAAATGAAAATTGTGAAAAGTGTATCAGATAGAAGTATCACTGAGATTTTCATAGTGATCACATTACTTAGATTCAAAATCATTTATATGCTATTCAGAAACTTGCCTGACCACCTCATAACAAAAATAATGTTAGATGGATGCTAAAAAACATATCTTGCAGCTGTAATTTTCATTAATTGGTATAACTTCCAACCTTATGTAGAAATTCATAAGTAATAACACTAGTGTTCAGCGTTGTTAAGGGACTAATATACAGAAAATTAAAAGCACATATTGCACTATGATTCTCACCATTTCTTGTAAAGAGGCGCCTCCCATGAGAGGCATAAACCTGTAATGAAGAAAAGAACTAATTAAATTTCACATGTTGAAATAGATAATATGGCCTTTGTTGTTAAAAGGACGATGCTAAAAATTTTGGTTGTTCTAATGCTACTTACAAACATCAACAGGCCCATCTACATAGCCTTCAACTAGCAATGTATGAAAGGGAGTTCCCTCTGGTCCTTCACGATACATAACACGGAACTCTTCGCTATCCTGTTTTAACTGTTGAAAGAAGTAAAATGATAAAAAATGCCTCGAGAATTTGATTGAAAAAGTCATGTATCTACTGCCCAAAGCATAATCAGATTCAGAATACAAATGTCACACGAGATTGTATTAGTTCATTGAATTCTACAAATAGGGTAAACCACTGAAGCAAGAGGTCGGTCAGCTAATGTAAATTCCTGATTTCTCTGAAAGGAAGTTATCAATTGGATAAATAAAACCAAAAAGTACAAGATCTAAATGAACGGACAATGATCTAAATAAAGAAAAAAAATAATCAAGAAACATAACATGGCTAAAGCTACAGAGTAGATAGCATACTTTCCAATCAGTGTGTGATGTACTAGATCCTCCAGCTCCGCTATCTTCTACAGAAGCACTCCTCAACATATCAAGAATGTTAGATACCTCTGCAGTCTTGGTTTCTACTAGTTTTTCATTGTATCCTGCAAAAAGCAAATATAGAATTAAAAAAAAAACAAACAAACAAACCTAACTAAATGAATTAGGGAATGTTATTACCTTCTAATCCTTGTTTTGAAGAACGTAGGAGTTGACTTTTGAGAAGCGTTTTGAGCATCTGGTCATTTGTCAGATCAGGTGAGGCAAGAGTCTTGTCCAGCCTCTCCCTATACTGCACAATCTTTCGTTTTTTCTCCATCTTTGCATCTCTAAGGAAAGTAGAACAAGCCTTATCTCAGAAAGTAATGTGATAAACAAACCATTTATAGGATTCTAAATATTCTCCAAAATCATAGAAATCCAGAGTGGGTGGTAAATAAGAATAGCCAGCCATTCAGGTGCAATTCACATGTCATCCATCAGGCATGAAATGTTTGTATACAAAGCAAAGCAAGAATAGCATTTGTCACATAACTGGTCACAAAAGGTTTCTACCCATTAGCCCAACTAATGTTAAAAAGAAGAAAAAGAAAAGAAAGTCATTATATGTCCACTATATAACATATACATTTGAAGCTCAGCTCTGAACTACACCCGTTGCACCAATAAATTCAGCAAATTGAAATTTCTTAGGCACCGACTCGTTAACAGAAATTGGACAGGGGAGGATAGCTATACCTACACCGCAAGATACACAGATAATGACTAGACATCAAGTGAATGGAATGAAACCACGAAATTAAAACAAAAACCAAACTCGAGGCATCAAGTGAATAGAATACACATCATTTCCATGACAAGCAGCAGATATAAAGGAGCTCAATGAAATCCAAAATTCATAGCTAAAACAGAAGTGCAGGTACCCAAGTAGTAAATTTTATTAATAACCAACCCACTTACATGAAATGGAACTTTCAGCAGCTGAGCTGTTGTTTTAATAAGAAAAACCTGAAATTTCCAACAACCAAAAAGAATGCAGATCTCAATCGATCAATCATTCCCACCCTTAATAGAGTCGGGCGATGTGAGAAAGAGCACGGCGGATACGGAACATGGGATATTTCTTTTGGGGGCAACAAAGAAGTACATCGAATCGAATTAGAGACAAAATAGCAGAATCAATATGAATATGGGATTGCCAACGACCCAACCAAACTTAATTTATTATGAAATATTAAATATATAAGGAAGAAAAAGGATCGTTTTTTATTGATAAAAAGGAATGCTGTGGACTTTGGAGAAGATGAGAGGCATACGAATATGATACGTGTGTGCTGCGTAGAAAACCAAGTTTGATTTCGAAGAGTCAGAGTCAGAGCTTTAACTTTGTGGGACCACACGGGCACTGACACACAGCTAGACTTGTCAGAGAGAAGAAAGGTTATACCATTCATTCATATGAATAACGTAGAGAGTAGGTTTAGGTAATTAGAAGAAGTTAAGTTAGGACTCAGCTAGCCAATTGCCAGTGCCCACTGCCCGGTGTCAGAGAAAGTTCAGGAGAATGCACGTGTCACTGTTTCATCGAAATGCACGAAAGAGCATCGGTGATATCTATTACTACAGAGATTCTCGTTCTTGCCTTCTTCGGCACTGTTTCCCATAATTCTTTGGCCGCTCCCCGTAAATTATCCATGCCACTAGCAGTTACAATTACATATATAATTATGATATTTTTAACATAAATAATATATTTTTATATCTTATTTAATATTATTTATTATATTTTTTTTTTTATTATTTTCAATCATACACTTTTAAAAAATATATATATATAATACTTACATTTTAAAAAAATGTAAAACCAATATTTTTCTTACAAATATCATATACTATTACTGTTACTGTCGTTTATTTATGTTTATTATTCTTCTGTAAAACAATTTCAACGATTATTTATGCTCTAACAATACCTAATTATAATTATAATTATAATTTAATGATGTACTCTTCATTCTTCAATTATTCTATGAAATCAATCCAATCATGGTATGGTATGATGTGGTAAGTAATTGAGTGTTGTGAATTTGGTGATAAACTCTTTCTTTGCTTGATAGTTCGTTACTTGGTTTTGTAACGCTGTCATATCATGTGGATTGGCGGATTGTTTTAAGATTAACTCTTCAGGTTTATATATAGACTTTTAATTTTATTCATTCTAATAGATTTTATAATTTTGTTGGAATGAATAATTTTTTATTATTTTTATACTTTTTAAATAATTAAATTTTAAAAAAATAATAACTCTAAGAAATTTTTATATATCAACAATAGTGTCTAGATATGTAACACCATGCCTCTCTAATCTCGCACTGTCTCGAAATCACTGAGTTCCCATAGTTGTCGCATAATCTAATCGTTGTCGACCTCCATTGCCTCCCAAACTAGAACTAGTGCCCATAAGCCGACATTCAGCCACCGCTCCTCATTGTTGTCGCACCACCTTTCCTGTTGCCAGCAATGCGCAGATGTTCTTCACTTGCACCCAACCACCAACAAACGTTGCAAATGTTCATCAGATATTCTTTACGCTACAAATCTATACTTCCATCGCACAGATCTTGCTCCATATCCGGCAGCACTGGAGCTTCAAACCACCGCAGGACAAAGAAATGAGTGGTTAAGGGTGTTCTTTGTAATTTGTTATCCCAAACAATTTCATTATTTTCAATAACCAATGTCAATTTTTAACTTTTAGTGTTACTCAAATAGCAGGTAATCAATCAACAATCACAGTCATCCATCCCATTTTATACATATCCAACATCTCATATTATAGGATCCATCGTAGGACCTTTAACCAAGCAGTCCATGGCTCAATCTGATTTGATTTTTGGCCTACCCTACACAATCACATAGGTTGATGTCTGATGCTAATTGGCTAATGTGGATGAAGGAAGAACTCATTATTTTAAGTAGAGGCTAAAACATCCTCAAGTTTAAGTTGGCTCTAATGCGGGCTAGCAAGTCAGATGGTTAATCTTAAAAGTTAAGTTGAAAGTGTGTATATTGCATTTGCACCTTACTCTAATCATTTATGACAACAATAATATATATAAAAAAAAGCTCCAATAATTTATATGTATATTGAACAAACTTACTAAACTATAAAATACATATTTTGAAACTATAATACGAAGAAATATCATATACTAATTCTAATCCAATTCCAAAGATGTTGCCACCATTCGACAAAAGAGAGTAAACTAGAACTAATTAGATCTTAATCATATCATCCCATTACGAATCCAACTTATCATTAGTTTGGCCTATTCTTACAAATGGCCAAACTAGAGGACTGTGGATCATATTTGTAACATCCCAAAATTTCCTATCTCTTAAACAATAATTTTGACAGTTAACAGAATTTTACTGTTTAGTAATTTCTGTGTATTGTAAAATTATTTTGATTTTTCCGTCAACATATTTGATCGTTTTGAGTGAGTTACTCCGTGTCAGTAAAATAAAAATTTTCGGACTGGGGAAAACTTTACGTAATTTAATTTTTACCGTTAGGTAATTATTTTACGTAATCTGATTTGATATTTGTGCGTTTTCTAATATTTGTGATTTTTGTGGCTGATTATGAAATTTTTTACTGTTTGTGGGCCCAATGAGTGTATGTGGGCCCAAGTGGCCATATGTGGGCCCAGGTGAGTCCCGCAAAGTAAAAAAAAAATTACGCATAGAAAAATTTGTACTATTTAGACGGAGATAAGGGATCTTACTAAACCTGAATCCAGAAACAGTTTTAGAAAATTTTATTGTCTGTATTTTGTACTGTATTTATTTATCGGAGGATAAAAATACAGTAAATATATTCTTTCGTGGGGTTTTAGCAGATAAAAATAAAAATTATATTGTTTAAGTCAACATTGGTGGTTTGGATATCCACCATTGATTTAATTAATGATAGAGACTTGATCTTGATTTAATCAATGGAGGAGATTTGATCTTAAAAGTGAATAAGATCATTTATAACCGTTAGATGGAGATTAAATCAAGGGTAGAGATTTAATTTTATATAATGGCTATGACCATTTACAACCATTGGATTTAGAAGTGATCAAAGGTGGAGATTTAGTCTTGTAAAGTAACGAAGGACCATTTATGACCATTGGATGAAGATTTAATCAATGGTGAAGATTTAGTCTTAAAAAGTAGAAAGACTAATTATGACCCTTGGATTAAAAGTTTGAAGGAAGCAATCTTGACCTTTAATTTTGAAGATACATCTAATGGCTAGAATTTAAAGGAGAAAGATCCAATGACCTGATTAAGTCTTCTCTAAAGCTACACCTAAAGTCTACATAAATCCTAACCATTGAATTAATCAATGGTCTAAAATGTTCTAATTAATGGCTTGAAAAAGATGACAACTTTGAAGAAGCAAGGATGAAGGGAGGACGGTTTTGTGCTTCATTTTGGGTAAAGAAAAACTTTATGTCATTGTTAGATGTCTTGATCAATTATACATAATTATTGATCATTTTCCTAAAGCAAAAATATTTTCTTTTTCTCCATGCAAGCTACGGTCATGCATCAAATTTGGAAGACAAATTTACATTCAAATAATACTTGGTCATTCTTCTAACAATAATTGAAAAAGTTATACAAAATTAGTCAATGTTTGGTGTCTATTCTTTCTAATTCCTATGGCTATGCTTGTTTGGTAAAAGAGAAACATGCTATCAATTCAATTCTATCTCTTTTGTTTTAAAGTGGCTCACGGTCTTGGTCTGAAATTAGAAGCTTTGAAGACCATAATTGAACACTTTAGTCATTATTGATCACCTTGGTCTTCATTGAACATTTTCAAGAAACAAAGTTATCAAAATTTCTCTCCATCTCTCCCTTACTCTAAGCTCACGGCCAAGCACTCCAAACCAACCTTCCATCACTCAAAAATTTCATACAACCATACTTCTTGAATCCTTACATCATTTTAAGAACATCTCTAGTTATGAGTTTTTCCAAAATCATTCATCTTGAGCTTCAAATCCAAGTTTCAAGTTTCTATCAAAAATAAAAAATTCTATCTTTGTGCTTCAAGAGAAACCATTCGGTCAAGACACTTAAAACCACCATCCAATCTCTTTTTCTTTCATCCAACCATAGATCTTGAATCTACATGATATTCTAAGCAACTTTTATGTTGGAGATTTTCTCTAAATCATTCATTTTCAAGGAGTTTTTCCAAGAGCAAGTTCTAAGGTTTTTGAGGTGAAGTGTAAGGAAACTTCATTTCTTCTTTTCTTTTTCATGATCTAAACCATGTTTGATCCATGGTTCCTCTTAATCAAGCTTAGTATACTAATTTTTATGTATTTTATTTTGTATTTGAGAAGCTCTTGATGGTGAAGGGTTTGGAAAAAGAAGCAAAACAAAGAGCTTTTGAGGATCTTCAAGAGGTAAGAGGAGATCCATCTCACCAACCAAGCATGGCGTGGTGAGAGATGGTCTTATATTTGATGGATATTGAATCCATGTGAGGATTCATATCCATGGTCATGTAATAATTTATGTGTGTTTATGAGCTTTGATTTATTTGCCTATCTTGATATGTTATGCATGATTTTATGGCTTTGATGGTATGCTTATATTATGCATAATGAGTATATGGCATGCTTATAGTATTTATGATAAAATATGTATGTGTATGTCATGATGTATTGATGGAAAAGAAATTAATTTTTGGCTCCAAAAGCCAAGGAAGAGATACGATTTTGATGCCCTTGATTAGGGTTCATGTTGAAAATTTTTCAAGAACAAGGAAATTGATTTGTTTAATGAAAATTATGAAGTGGAGAAAAATGAATTTTCTTGGTTCTAAAGGCTATGGGATTTTCGGTCAAGACACCTCAACATAGGTGTTTATAACTTAAGATTTTCATGAAAGATTAAAAATTGGATTGATTTAAAGAGTATGGAAAATAAACAAAGGATATGTTTTTCAAGAGAACAAGAACGTGGTTTTGAAGGATTTTTATTGATTTATTTTGTGTAAAAAGATCCAAAGTGTTTTTTTAAACATGAGTTTTGAATGAAACGGGCAAACGTTGATTTTAAGGATTTGCAAAGAAAGTGAAAAAGAATTTGTCAAGAAAGTAAAAATGAATTTGAACAAATGGATTTGGTTTTATAACCATTGGTATTTCGTTTTTGAAAATAAAATTTTAATGGTTTTGTTTGTGTAAAACCATATCAATTTAAAAGGAAAAGTATTTGATGACTTTAATGGTTTTGTTTATGTAAAACCATATTGATTTAGAAGAAAAAAATGTTTTAATGATTTCAATAGTCATGTCCACGTTTTTAAAGGCTTGTAATGCCTTGATTTTTATGAACAAAGTGAATTTCAAAGTGGAAACATAACTGGATTTAATACAAGGATTTTGGAAAGGGAATCAGAGTGTTTTATTACTTGAGAAAATTTTGTAAACGAAAGACAAAGAGAGGTTGAAAATGTTTTAACTTCAATTTATTTTGAAGAGAATTAATTTTAAAATTGATTTGAGAAAAATGGAGAATATAATGGTGATTTGAGAATTTACTAACGTATAACTTATTTTCAAGTTTTGGAGTACGTTAGGAAAATTTAAGATTTTGAAACATTGATTTACATCAATGGAAAAGTGATTTTGTGAATTATATTCCGAAAAGAATTTCTTGAGTAAAGAATTGTGGAAAAATATTTTCTTGAGTAAGAAAATATATTAAATGAAGTATAAAGTTATATTATTTTGAGAAAAGTTGAAAAAGATTTTTTGAAGGTTAAGAAATATTTTCTGTAATGAAATTGTGGTGAAAAATTATTTATGTATCTTAAAAATGATTTGAAATACAGTAAAATATTTCTACGTGATTTGAAAAACGTTGAAAAATTAGTACGTGATTTAAAAATGCAATAGAAGAGTTGCAGCATTTTGAAAACGTAACAGAAATGTTACGAAATTTTGTAAACGTAACAGTAGTGTTACGGTATTGTGAAAACGTAATAAAAATGTTTTGGAATTTTAAAAACGTGACAAAAGTGTTACGATATTTTGAAAATGCAACAGAAGTATTGTAGAATTGTGAAAACGTAACGGGAGTGTTGCACAATTTTGTGAAAACATGACGAAAGTGCTTTATAACTATGAAAATGTGATAATATGATTTTCCTGTTGAAAATACAGTATAAATACTATAGAACCAGTATATGGATATTGTGTGAGAAAATGACATGTTTTGCCTGTGATTGGCATTTGGTGCATTATACATGCATTAGAAAGATATGCTTGTGATTGGCATTGGTGCATTATACATGCATTGAAAAAATATGCGTTGAGGCATATGATTGAACAAATGAAATTTGAAAAGATTTAGCCTTTGTGGTTGACTTGACCGATATATTCGTGCGTTGTATAAAGTATAGCTAATAAGCTATTTTGGCCCTTGTGGTTGAAGAGGGAATGAGAATTGATAGTGAGATCTATGATGGATCTTGGGGTGCATCGAGGCGCAGCGGTCGACCAATGGACAGCTGGCGAATACCCTGTGCCACTTGGTGATGCAGTCCATTGCAACGCATTGACGATACCCGACAAGAACACGATTCTTTTCTACGACTGGGAGATTGTCTGTGGGCTTAGGCTGGGCAATTAACCAGAGCATTCTCCTCGAAATTGTGAAAACCTCCATGGAGTTGTTTTTGAAAAACTGAGTTTTTATGCACATGCATAAATCTGAGCATTTATATTTGTATGATATCTTAATTGAGAAATATTGGCTATGAAAATTGTTTTGAATACTTGGATGATGATGATGATAATCTTGTTGATGGCATTATTGTGATTATTGTGTGATGATAATAATGTTAATGGTATGATGATGATAGTTGATTAATGTTGAGTGCATTATTAGAATTCTGGTATAATATATCTGTATGATATGTTATTTGTGTTATCTCTGGGTTGCCATGTTGGTATTGGCGTAGGTGATCTCACCTCTTTGTTATGTTATTTTGCTGTGTCTGTACTTTTAAAATCAAATAATAGAAGGATCGAGTTGTCTTAGACATAACGGGCAATGAATACTCTGAGATGGGTGACAACAATAAGGAGTGGACATTCAGACTCGAAGGTGTGCAGTGTTGACAAAAAACAGATGTAGAACGGATGTCCGTGCAACAAGATGGATACATGACGAATAAGTATGATAAGTTTTAACGTTAGTGTTGTATGCGTCTATTAAGTAGGACTGTCATGGGGTTTGCTACTGTTTAAAAAAAAGAGCCTGTTAATTTTATATTTCTCTTTAAATTGGGAAATATTAATTGGTGTCAATATTGTATATTAATCAGTTTAAATATATTTTCAGTAATACTTATGAATTTTAGTAAGTTTATATTTCAGTAAAGAAAGAAATTTTAAAACCCATCTTTTTATAACTCAAACCTTGTATGAACTTCTTTACAGATTTTGAGTTGGGAGTCAGACATGTGATACCCTAGGGAGGGTGTTACAATATCGGCCCATTATGAATTCAACCTATCATCAGCCCGACCTATCTTCACAGATGGCCAAACTGGAGGACTGTGGATCATATCGACCATCGACAAATTGAACCTATCATTCATATGCGACCAAACCTATGAGCGATGGGCCTATGAAAGTCGACACCAACCTACCCAGATTCCCACCGAGCCTATCATCAAGTTGGACCATAGAAATTTGGGTTGGATCATCCAAGTTTTCCACAGATAGACCAACTCGATTTGCAATTAACACGTGGTCAAAACGTTCGAACTTACTTCCCCTCTATTAGGACTAGTCATAACGGTCTGGAACGTTGGTAATCAGGCCAATATTATTTGTCGGCAAGTCAAAACCTTAAGGACAAAACGAAAAGCCCAATGTTCGAATTCCATAATTGCCCAATGATAAGCAGACACTTAAAGTCCAACTTCCAAAGCCCTTTAAAAAGCCGACATGGCCACCCGAGCCAGGTATGTTCTGTTTTTCTCCTCAAACACTTGAACTTACTAACTTAGCCGTCGTTCCTAGTTTTTCTTTTGACCAACCTAAGTTCTCTGTCACCTTTGTTGTTGCCTTCCTCATAGGCTTCCAGTGAGTCTTCCGTAACTTTCAACTTAGGTCCTAGTCATAGTCCGAAATATCTGGCACCCACCGTGGGGCAAGGTAAAACTATTCTACCCCACAATTAATTTATAAATCACCCTAGCAACCAACCATGGTCACTACCAGAAGCAACGCCAACAACGAAGCAACAACCCAAGATAGTGCTCAACCTAACAGCATTAAGGCCCTAATGCAGGCCATTCGCAATATTCAAGCCAAAATTGATTAGATGGCTAATAAGGAGGCACAACATTCAGACCAAAGAATGAGGTTGAAAGCAGCTAACAAATACCGTGACTTGGGTCCAAAATACTCTGAGCATAAATGTTTGACCATAAACTAATTGTCCTTCACTAGATGCAGATCACCCATATTCTGAATTCATCATGACAGTTCCACTTCCCAAAGGCTTTCGTTTGCCGACTATGGAGCTTTATGACAGAACGAACAATCCTTAAGAGCATTTGACAATGTTGAACTCGATGATGCTTCTGAGTGGTGGGATGGACCCAATAAAATGTAAAGTTTTTCCAACCATTTTAAAAAAATTCACCACTCATCTGGTTTTCCACCCTAGAAGTTGGATCCATTAATGATTTCTCAGAGCTGTCGGCCAAGTTCCTCACTCATTTTTCCACTAGCAGGATCTATCAAAAAACTTCAACAAGCCTAATTAACTTGAAACAAGGAAAAAATAAGTCGCTTAAGGAGTTCATGAGAAAATTCAATGAAGAAGCAATACAAATCATGGATCTGAACCATGTTGTATCCTTGCATGCCATCATAGCTGGTCTAAAATTGAGCCCCTTCACAGATTCGCTTGCCAAAAGACCACTCATAAACTTAGACAATTTGAGAATTAGGTCCATGGGTTACATCAACGTGGAAGAAATCACAACTGCAAGAAAGCAGATGAACCAGGAATCATTCCAACTAGAAGCTGGGAAAACCAGAGGCAATCCCAGTATATATGTTCGCCTAACTTATCAAGACCAACTGTCGCGACCGGGATCGCGACGGGATAATGACTTAAACTAAAAAATTTAAGGAGTCGCCACCAATTTTATTTTTCTTAGGAAAAATTAGAAAAACTAAAAAAAAGATGGTCTACATTCAAAAACTCAAATTCGGGAATCTAATTATGCTCAGGGAAGGATGAAGACTTAATCTCACAGCACCCTTAATACATCTGCCTCAAGACGATTACCTTAAATCAGTTATACAAATTTTTATAACACTTACAAATGTTTATTTTACCCATTTATTAAAAGATAAACTAAATAAACAAATAAATTATAAAAATTTAATTTTGGCTTGACAGAATTGAGATTCCGCTCCTATGTATCCTCCAATGCAATGAGAAATTTAAAGATACGTCATTCTTTAAAATTCTTATGGATTGGTTGATTTAACTTAAAATATGAATCATCAAACTGTCGCAACTCAGATGATCATAATAGTTAATGATTAACAAATTGTCACAACTCAATTAATCTCATTTTATGTTTTAAAAAATTTTAATTAATTTCATACATATTTTTTACCCTTTTTGTTTTTTTTAGATTTTTTTTCTTTTACCCTTTTTGGCCAAATGAGCCCATTAACATAATTCTCTCAAAAAAAAACCTTGTGCGACCTAAAACAAGAAAAGAAACAGCAACTCAATTTCAAATTCTAAACAAAAAAAAATACACCCATACATTATAATACAACAAACAACATCCAGCAAACAAAAAAAAACAAACAATGAAGAATATAATAACAATATAACAAACTTAAGCAACAAAATATAAAAACGAAAACAGAGAAACAAACTTAGGGAAGGGGTGCTTCTCGAATTGCTTTGGACGGTTACGGAGGAGGTGACATTCGGTGGTGCGGTGGTGCGCGACTCAGGCGACGAAGCAGGGCTGGTTGCGCGGTGATGCCAGATCTGGCGGATTCGTGGAGCGATGGTGCCGGATTTGGCGGGTTCGTGCTACGCAGTTTTAGGCTCGCAGACGGCAGTCTCGGAGTACAGCTGGCGTGGTTTGCGGTTGACGATGTGCGGTGTTGCGCGTCGGATATCGACTGGTGCGGCTGGAGTTGCGGTCCGGAGTGAGGCAGCACGTGATGGGGGTCGATAGTTGCGAGATCGGCGGCGGCCTGGCCTTGGTGGCTTCTGGTTCAACGGGGGTGGAGATGGTGAGGTGAGTTAAGGTGTGGTGGCTATTTGGTTGTTTAGTTTATGGGTTTAAAATGGTTTGTGCATGTTGATGGTGAGGAAGGTGGTGGGTGTTTGAGGTTAATGATGGAGATGGTGAAATAGAAGGTTTCGGGAGGTTGTGGTTGGTGGTCGCAAGGTTGAAGGTGAAGGTAAGTGATGGAAGGTTGAAGGTGGAAATGAAGATAAGTGATGGTTGAGGTGTATTATGGAGTTAGATGGTGGAAGAAGATTGATGGTGGTGAAGGTGAAGTGGGTCTTTGTGTGGAGAAGATGAAGCTGCGTGAAGTGGGTTTTTCTTTATACTGCTCTCCTTTTCGCTGCTGCTTACTTGAGAATTTATAGGGAGAGATTAGGATTTAAGGGTTATGGATTTTGGGCTTTGGGTCATGGGCCAAAAAGGATCTGAGTTGACTCATATTTGATGAGTTACAAATTTGTTTGGGTTCAAAGTATAGCTTAAGAGAAATTGGGTTATCATCTTTTTTATTTATTTATTTTTTGTTTATTTATTTATTATTATTATTTGCCTGGACAAAATTGGGTGTTCACAGTTACCCTTCTTTACTTGTTTCTTACTAAATATTAGGAATAACTGCAGTTTTTTATATTATCATCGTAAAAAACGAGTAAATACATGAACTTAAATTTTGTCCGACAATGCATGAGATAATGTGAATGGTCAAGGCAAATATGCCAATTGAAAACTAGTGAGTTCAAAAGCGGATTGACGAGTTGTCGTTGTAACGCACCTAAATCTAACAACCGTGGCACAATCGTCATTACACCACAATTACTAAATTCAAGCGTGTCACAGTGTCAATAAAACATTAATTTCAAATTTTTTAAAAGTTTGTTTTCACATTTATGCATAAGTAGAAAATACGAGGCTCAAAATGAAACATATTTAGTAATCAACCATTAAAATACAATCACTAAAAGAAAAACATATTTCATATATATAATGTATTTGTCCTTAACACAAGACACTGATAATACAAAATCTAATACTTACATATTCAAATAAAATACAACGGGAACAAAATACTAAAGGAAAAAAGTAGTAACCCTGGGGTAGGTACTACTAGCAGAAAAAGCCGCAACCACATATACATATGCGACGGTCGAAGTCCCAGTCGACAAGTCAGGTATCAATGTCCCCATGCAGCTGCACTTGTACGTAATAGAAGAAATCTTGTCCAGACGTCCAATCCCATCGGCGAAAGTGTGGTCCCTCTTCATCTCCTTCACGATCTTTTATTAAACATAAATATAAAACAGAAATACATAAATACAAGAAAGAGGTGAGACACCCTTCTTTCATTACCATTATGGAAGTAAGAAAATAATACGGCGCAGAGCGCCCACAAAGCAATACAGTTCATATATTTATTAATAGCAACAGTAATATTTATAGTAAAAGTAGAGCAGCAGTAAGCAATAACAAGAATCGACAATAATCGGCAAATCACAACAATATTTCCAGTAATCAGCACAATAATCGGATAATCATTTACAGAAGTAAAACAGTTACTTTCACAGTCACATGTTCATGCTCAACAATTTATGAGACCGATAATGAATGATGTACAATGCATTATGGTACCATAATTCCTACTCCATGGAGCTAGACATCAACCTTTCGGAGTGAATGATCAAGGAGTAATGTCAGTATATTGTTGGCCTTAAAAATAATGCGCTCCATCTCATAAAAATATTTACGCATCAATGGCTTATACGTGGCACCTCAACAGTTGATCGCGAGATAGGACAGCGTCCCGGTCCTGATCGTCGGTGTGTTTGCATCGGTCTACCCCACGGCACAGAGGAGCTCTTAACTGTCCATGTGAGGAACCCGCACCCCGACGCCCCCAAGGCCAACAACATATGACACCTATGCTTAGTTTATTCGCACCCGCACATAGGTGTTATTCAACTCTTAGGCATATATATGCATGACGACACAATGTCTAATTATGTATATTTATTAATTTAAATATGTCCAACAGACAACACATATGCATGACGACGCAATGTCAAATCATATATGTTCATCAAAGATATATTTATCATATTCAATACCACAACGGTATATAATTCATGCTCAATGTCAATACATTATAATTTCCTCAAGAAATCCATCAATAAATACTTAGCCCCGCATAGGATTTTATAACAATATAGAATTACTTCTCAACATCAAAGTATGTTCATGGCCCATCAATTATCACCATTTCCCCATTAAGGGTTTAACATCTCCAAGAACTTAAGTCTTGATCAACTATGTAAATCCTTAGGTTAACTAACCCTTAAAATCGTAGCCTCACATACCTTCAAGGTTCTAAATTTCTTTCCATATTATGCACTAGTCTCTTGATACCTAGTTACTTAGTTTTTATTCCACACGGGATTAATTCAATTCTTCAACAACAACATATATTGTAGTTTATCATTTATCACCATTTCATATTATAGAGTTCAACTTTTACAATGTTATATGTCTTAATCAATTATCATAATGTCCATGTTATGGATTCTCATTTTCAAAGTCTCAAGTCTTGGGTCAATTATGAAAATATTAGGATAAATAACCTTTTAAAATCGTGGTATTCTCAAATGCCATTATTCAATTTAATTCTTACACTTATTAAAGATTATGCATGTCTCTAAGTCTTCAAATCTCCAAGGGTGCACCAAGACATCACTTAAACCCAAATTTTCTCTCTAAAACCGTGGTCATCATAGGTCATCAAAGTCCAATTTTTTTTCTTTCCATTTTATGTATTACTTCTTAATATCAATTCACTTAAATTTTTGTTCACCAAGATCATTCCAATTCCTTATAGTTTTAAGCCAAAACCGTGGCCATCATAGGTCTTTAAAGTTTTAATTTTTTTTTCACCACATTACACATTAGTTACTTGATACCTAATCACTCAAATTCCATTTCTCACAAGATCAATCCAATTCCCTTAATTCCCATGTCAAAACCATGGCACCAATTTGGGGTATTAAACCCTAAGAATTTCCTATTCATGAATTTTATTGTTATCATTCAACCTTTAATTTCATAAGTGTTATGTATTTGTGTAGTAACAAATTTCTAACCCAAAAATCTCCTTAAAACCGTGGCCATCATATTAGGGTAGGAAACTCCAAATTTTTCATTTAACAACTCTAACATGATTAAGTACATTTAACACTTCCAACACATTCAAGATCACATTCAAGCATTAATTCAATTCAAGAGCACACAAGCATGCAAAAATCACAAATTAAAGTAAGTACACAAAGGTTTCCTCACCACTAATAATGATTGAAGTGAGTAATCTCCCTCTTACCTAAAGGAAGAACACGAAAATGGCTTCCTATTTCTCCTTGGTGATTTCGGTTTTAGGCTCCCAAGAACCCTAGAAATTTCAAGACAATGAGTTAACACCAATGGTGGAAAAAGAATAGATCCATGGTCATCAAAAAGACCATGGAGCACGAAAATAGAGAGAAACAAGAAGAAAAATGAAAACTTTACCTTCAAGCTTGAAGCTTTGTCTTGGATGACAATAGAGGAAGAGTTGGTTTTTGAAGAAAACCCTTCAAATAGAAGTTGTAGAGGAGGTTGAGAGGAGGTTAGAAATAGTGTTTGTGAAGAGAAAAGTGAAGAGAAATGGTTGGTGATGGTGGCTGAATTTTCGTAGTGAAGAAGAGGAAGAAGAGAGAAAATGGAGGTGAAGATGGAAAATGAAGAAACTTTCTAAATGAAGATGGTAGAGGAAGTAAAGGTGGGTGTGGAAATGAGCTTGGTGAAGAGAAAAGATGAAGAAAAATGGTGGAGGATGGGGCTGCAATTTCATAGCTATGGTGGAGGTGTAGAGAGAAGGAGAAGAAACTTGAAGAAGATAAGTTAGAGAGAGAAAAAGTGTGGGAAAGTGAAGATATTTGTGTGTGTGTGTTAGGCTAAGTGTGGGAAGCAATTTTGCTTCCCATTTTGCCCATGGGTCCACGACAATGAGAAAGTGAGGGAGGGGGAGAGGCTTCTCCAACAAGCTAAGGGTGTCTTAGTCATTTGGTAGTCAAAGCTTCTCAAAGAAGCTTTGAAGAAAGTACACAAATTTGAATTAAAGTGGATTTGATTTGACATAAAGTAGATTGCATTAGGATAAGGTGATAGGATTTCTAATGCATATTATTATCCAATGGACAATTGTTACAATGAGTCAAGTCGATTAATTATCTAGCGGATAAAAATTACACAGTGATTTATCGCTTTGTCAGATAAAATTTCTCGAAAAATATAAAACTTCTTAAATCGTGTCCAGCCTCGGGTTTAGTAAAATCCCCCGCCGATGTTTCCACAGTTCAAGGTTCTAGAAAAAAAAATATCTCATTTTCCTGGGTCCGCTCAGTTTATACGTAAAACGAGAAATAATATTAAAATATTTCACGTTATCAGAAAAATCCAAAAAAATTCACAAAAATCTCAAATATTATAAAATGATCATTTATCATGAAATTATTAATTTTCATGATGTTACCCCAGCTTTGCTCAGTGTGTACGTAAAACGAAGAATAATATTAAAATATTCCACGTTCTTAAAAAAATACAGAAAAATTCTCAAAAATAACAAATATTTTAAAACGACTATTTATCCTAAAATTATAAATTTTTGAGATGTTACAGTCGCAGTGTCGCTAATCCTACCAAGGTGAAGCTCAGCGTAAAGTTAGAGACGTCACCGCATTGTGTCGCAACTCAATTGACGTTTACTGATCAAAAGAGTTTTTTTTTGTTTTTTTTTTTTTGAAATAATGTTGGGTGACCTCGTGACCTGGAATTGTAAAATGCAATGGGTTTGACCTAGAATTTAAAAGACAATGAGTATTTGATATCCTAAAATTTAAAAAGCAATGGGCTTGGCCCGAAATTTAAAAGACATTGGGTATCTGGTGTCTCGAAATTTAAAAGGTAATGGGTATCTGGCGTCCCAAAAATTAAAGGGTATTGGGTATCTGGCATCCCGAAATGAAAAAGCATTGGGTATCTAACATCCCAAAAATTAAAAAGCATTGGGTATCTGGTGTCCTGAAAAATTAAAAAACAGTGGGTATCTGGTGTCCCAAAAATTAAAAAGCAGTAGGTATCTCTGTCTCAAAAATTAAATGACAGTGGTGGGCTTTTGTGTCCCGAAATTTAAATGACAGCAGACTTCTGTGTCCTAAAAATTTAAATGGCAGCGGGCTTCTGTGTCTCAAAATTTAAATGATAGCGGGCTTCTGTGTCTTAAAAATTTAAATGACAGTGGGCTTATGTGTCCCAAAATTTAAATGACAGTGAGCTTCTGTGTTCTAAAACTTAAATGACAGTAGACATCTGTGTCCCGAAATTGTAAAAGGCAATGAGTTTGCCCCAAAAGATTTTTCTTTTTCCTTCTTCTTCTTCTTTTTTCATTTTTTCTTTTTTTAGGAAAGATCCTGAGGTCATGGACTTAAATCTTGTAAAAACATGGTTATCAAGTCAAGGACTTGAGATTGTTATTTTTTGGTTTTTTTAAGAGAGATCATTAGGCCATAAACTTAAATTTTTTTTGAAAGGCACCAAGTCAAGGACTTAGAAAAAAAATTTGACACCTCACCAGGTCATGGACCTGGAATTTTTTTTTTAACTTTTGTCTGTTCTTCTATAGTAAAGCTTGACGTGAAAGCCAAAGACGTCACTTTCAAAGCTGTTGCAGCTCATTATCTTTCGATCACAAAAAGATATTGCAATGTTCATTCTTGCAACTCAAAATCTAAAGAGCATGTCAATAGATTGAAAACATGATGTCAAAATCTTTCACTTGCATTCTCGAAAAATTTGATCCATCAAACCTGGTTACAAACTCTCACAAACTAGGGCTTATCAACTTGTTTCAAATTCCTTTGGATCTTCAAACATTGAGTATCTTTCCTTTCAAGTTTGATCATCAGGCACACAGTCCATCTCTTCTTCTCTTCAAAAGCTTCATTTCCATTTCTTTTTTTTTTTTCGAGTACCTCTTGTTTTTTGGTCATCCCTTAAGATAACATTTCCCCTTCAATTGGAACTTACAAGTTCTTTTCAGTCTGAATTATTCATCAGGGAGTTACCATTAGATGGTCAAATTATAGTGTTGTATTCATGTTCACCTTGCCTGAAGCATTACGTAACAGACATACATGAATTCAAAAGTACAACAAGAAAGAAGTGAACAACTTCCAGATTAGTCTTAGAAGTTTGACTACACAAAGGGTATTTACAATGGATGAATATATGGAAAAAGACATAAACAATAGTATAGGATTCAAAGAGGTGTTGCCCAATATGGATTAGTTCGACCTTTATGAAAGTCATCTTTAGTTGCCTAGTGGGCATTATGGCCAGTGATTTACATCAAGCCAAATTGAACTAAAGAGAAATTTGCCCCAGTGTAGGTCAAATTGAACCGAAGAGAGATTTGCCCCAATCTAGGAGTTGAATTGAATAGGGCAGACACCCAAATAACTATAAGATTTGCCTTAGCGTAGGTCAAATTGAACCAAGGAAAAGAAAAAAATTGCCCTAGTTTGGAATTGAAATGAACAGGCGGAAACTTGTCCTAATGTAAGGCCAAGTTGAACAAAAAAATTTATCCCAGTGTAGGCTAAACCAAGTTAGAAAAAAATGCTCTAATGTAGAGCCAGCTCGAATAGGGTAGAAACTTACCCCTAGGTAAGTCCCATTTTTTTCTTTTTATTCTTTTTTTTTTAAAAGAAGCAATAAACTAGATACTTAGATAAGAATAACCTTTTGTCTTAAAATTAAAGCTTATGAAAATAAAAGCAATCATTCATTGATCAGAATGGACTTTTTAAGGGTTGTAACGTGGCCAAGGTTAGTAGTTATGAAATGAAAGATATAAGGCTCAAACAAGTGTTTAAGGGTTAAATAAGACCAAGGATCCTTATTCAAAGTTAAACTTTGTCAACTACTTTTACACTTTCAAGCACATTTTTCTCTTATTGTTCTCCGTCTCTTCCCTTTTTCTTTTCACTTCAATCATTTACTTTTGTCATGACTCATTTAATTTCATTTTCTTTTTTCTCTCTTTCCCTTTTCTCTTTTATTTTTTTTAGTTTTTTTCCTCAAAAGAAATTTTTCACTTCCTGCCCCTTTCACCTTTTCTTTCTTTTCTTTATGCTTCAAAATAGTCACTATGACACTCAATCTTTGTTTTGTGTTATCCCCTAGTGTATGGGTGATCCTTGTCCAGGGTTTATTGAAGAAAACTTTCTAACTCAAAAAAGGATAACAAGGGATAATGAAATTAAGAATTTTTGTGAAGGAGAGAGAAAGATGATCAATCTTCATTTCAAATCTTGATTGCTCATTTTTAAAAATTTTAATTTAGAGATAAAAAGATTATGCACAACAAGTGATTACTTCTTTACTCTATTTTTTTTCTTTTTGATTTTTTTTTTGCAAAGGGCAGCTGCACACTCGAGCTTCATGACCACCAAAAGTTTTATAGAATAAGAGTCTCATGGGATCTGAAGTAAAAGAAAGCAAGTAAAAGAAAGAAAAGAATGACAAGAAAGATATGACAATAACATGAGTGCCAAGAACGCTGAGATCTACGCAAATCTATCATATTAATGCTTCAAGAAAATTTACATAAGTTCAAGTATCACAAAAGTCTAAGATGGAAATCACATCAATAAATGCCACAAATCTCCAATTGTTCAGAGGTTTCGAGTTGCTGGAGGGCAATTGGCATACACAGGACGAGTTAGGGCATATGAATGCGGCGAGGGAACATAATTGCCTTGATATGAAGTTTGGTAAGCACTGACTTCTGACTCTTCCTCCTTTTTTGGTGCCACCATCTTAGGAAAGCTACTTTCTATATCTTCAGCAGGTAACTTACTTGATCTTGCAAGGTTCTCAATCCTTTCTCCCACCAAAATTAAGTCAGAAAAATCCTTATAGGCAACCCTTGCCATCAACCCAATAAAAGGTGCTCCTAAGGTTCCCATGAAGTATGAGCTCATCTCTGACGAAGTCAATGGTGGTTGAACCTGGGCTACCAACATTCTCCATCTTTGAGCATATTGCTTGAAAGCCTCATCACTCTTCTTTTGCATTGCTCTTAGCTATTCTCAGGTAGGTGCAATGTCGATGTTGAATCGATATTGCCCCAAGAATAGATTTGTTAAATCATCCCAACAAGAAATCTATGAATGATCAAGTTGCATATACCATTCCAAAGCTGGCCCAGTCAAGCTTTCATGAAAGAAATTGATTAGGAATTTTTTATCCCATGACCAAATGGCCATTTTGGTGATGTAAGTCTTCAGATGAAACTTTGGATTGGTGCTTCCATCTTACTTTGAGAAATCTGGAATTTCAAAGTCCTTAGGGATATTGACTTCGGCCTCTGGGCACAGTTCATCGATTCCCACCGAATCAATACATTTCTTGATTTTTCTCTTTCTGAGTTACTATTTAGGAATATCTTCACTGGCTGCTCATGAGCAATTTTTGCATTGTTATTCTTCCCTTTATGATTTTTGTTCATAGAACTATCCCCTTCATTTGCATCTATTCCAGTGTCAGCAGGGGTTCCATTTGTTGTTCTAAGGGTCTCGATTAACTGTCTCAGTAAATTCTCGACCTTTGATTGTCCTTCTGCCATTGCATATTCTTTCCCTCATTTCATCCATCTCTTAACCCAAATTTCTCTCTGAGTTTGACATCTGTTGCAGCCTAGTTTGTGACCTCATCTCGTAGGATCGGGTTTGTGCAATCTGGTTTTTTCGAGGACAAGCAATGGTTCAAGTTTTATTATTAAAAAAAGAGAACATTAAATGGAATAAAAAAAATTCTTTTTTTCCTTTTTTTTTAAAATAAGTGAATGAAAATTTGTTCTTTTTTTAAACAAATTTTTTTAATGCAAAAATGAAGATGTGATGAGAAGATAAAGAATAAATACGCTCCTTTTGTGTCATAATGAGATTGTCTTAAACTTGGGGAGTTCTACCCTAGCGATCTATGAGTCTTTCTAATTCGTGAAGACTTTCATTGGGTGATTCTACTATTCTAAAGACCTCTAGAGCTAAGTCTCATTTCGAAATGTTGACTACAAACAGTGGATAAACCACTAGGTGTGGGACATTCATGAAAAAGCCACACTCTAGATGAGGTTTTCCAATAACCAAACAGGATGTACATCTAAAATGGCTACTACTACGCAACCTCTTCCTAGCTTAGGCATCACTCAGACCCGGGTATAGGGCCCCACTCGAATGTGTGTGATAAATGTGTAAGTGCGGTGTGTGTAGGGAGCATACAAACCTTTATAATCCTAAAATTACCCACCTCCCGCAAAACAAAGCAAACACAATACAAATTCCCAAAGGTTCTCTACCTTAAAATTTGCATAATAAATAAAAAATACAGTTAAAATAATCAATAAACAAATTAAACAAAAAAAATAAAAACAAAAGCAAAAAGGGTAAAACAAACATATAAATGTCACAAAATTTGCACAACAAACTTATAAAGGCTTGACTCTCAAACGTCCCTAGTGGAGTCACTAATTGTCGCGATGGGATAACGACTTAAACTAAAAAATTTAAGGAGTCGTCACCCATTTTATTTTTCTTAAAAAAATTAGAAAAAAAAAAAGATGGTCTACGTTCAAAAACTTAGATTCGGGAATCTAATTATGCTCAGGGAATGGTGAAGACTTAACCCCACAGCACCCTTAATACATCCGCCTCAAGACGGTTACCTTAAATCAGTTGTGCAAATTTTTATAACTCTTAAAAATGTTTATTTTACCCATTTATTAAAAGATAAACTAAATAAACAAATAAATTATGAAAATTTAATTTTGGCTTGACAAAATTGAGATTTCGCTCCTACGTATCCTCTAATGCAATGAGGAATTCAAAGTCACGTCGTTCTTTAAAATTCTTGTGGATTGGTTGATTTAACTTAAAATATGAATCATCAAACTATCGCAACTCACATGATCATAACAGTTATAGAATTAACAAGCTGTCACAACTCAATTAATCTCATTTTATTTTTTAAAAAAATTTAAATTATTTCATACATATTTTTTACCCTTTTTGTTTTTTTTTAGATTTTTTCCTTTTACCCTTTTTGGCCAAATGAGCCTATTAACATAATTCTCTAAAAAAAAAACCTTGTGTGGCCCAAAACAAGAAAAGAAACAGCAACTCAATTTCAAATTCTAAAAAAAAAAAAAATACACCCATACATTGTAATACAACAAACAACATTCAGAAACAAAAAAAAAAAAAACAAACAATGAAGAATAAAATAATAATAAAACAAACTTAAGCAGCAAAACATGAAAACGAAAACAGAAAAATAAACTTAGGGAAGGGGTGCTTCTCAGATTGCTTTGGACGACAACGGAGGAGGTGACGTCCGGTGGTGCGCGACTCAGGCGACGGAGCAGGACTGGTTGCGCGGTGATGCCGGATCTGGCGAGTTCGTGGAACGGTGGTGATGGATCTAGGGGGTTCATGTTGCGCTGTTTTGGGCTCGCGGAGTGCGGCTGGCGACAGTTGACAATGTGCGGTGCTGCGCGTCGGACGTCGACTGGTGCGGCTGGAGTTGCGGTCCGGAGTGAGGTGGCACGTGACGCGGGTTGATGGTTGCGTGAACGGCGGCGGCCCAGCCTCGGTGGCTTCTGGTTCAACGGGGGTGGAGATGGTGAGGTGAGTCAAGGTGTGGTGGCTGTTTGGTTATTTAGTTGATGGGTTTAAAATGGTTTGTCATGTTAATAGTGAGGAAGGTGGTGGGTGTTTGAGGTTGATGATAGAGATGATGAAATAAAAGGTTTCGTGGAGGTTGTGGTTGGTGGTCGGAAGGTTGAAGGTGAAGGTAAGTAATGGAAGGTTAAAGGTGGAAATGAAGATGAGTGATGGTTGAGGTGTATTATGGAGTTAGATGGTGGAAGAAGATTGATGGTGGTGAAGGTGAAGTGGGTCTTTGTGTGGAGAAGATGAAGGCTGCGTGAAGGGGGTTTTTCTTTGGGCTGCCTCTCCCTTTTGCTACTGTTTACTTGAGAATTTATAAGGAGAGATTAGGGTTTAAAGGTTATGGATTTTGGGTTTTGGGTCATGGGCCAGAAAGGATCTAGGTTGACTCATATTTGATGAGTTACAAATTGGTTTGGGTTCAAAGTATAGCTTAAGAGAAATTGGGTCATCATTTTTTTATTTATTTATTTTTTGTTTATTTATTTATTATTATTTTTTTCCTGGACAAAATTGGGTGTTCACACCAACCATACAAGGGCAGAGATGTGAATTTAAGAAGAAGACTAATGAATTCAAAAATATGATCTGACTGGCCTGATCATGATAGCTCGGCAACTCCGAACAATCCCCTACCTAGGTATGACGTGTATACTCCATTGACCACCCGACGTGAATAAATCTTCAAGGAGATTTACAATACGAGTATTATTCAACCACCCAAAAATGTGGGACAATAGAGAATCCCGCCCAATATTGATAAGAGCAAGCGGTTCGATTACCATAAGATGTACAGACACACAACCGAAGAGTGCATTACTTTGAAAGACAAGATTAAGCAGCTAATCCAAAAAGGACACATTAGAAAGTATGTTTATTGAAGAAAGAGCAGAAGCAAAGAATGCAAATGAGGAGCCCAATCTAGAAGAAGGAGCCTGAGTCCAGAAGAAAAAGGAAAACCAGTTGCGACAATAACGAATACGCGGGACCAAGTAATAAAAGGTGTGATTGATTCAATAGCTGGTGAATTCACAGGTGGATGAAGCTCGAATTCAACCAGAAAATGTCATCTCATGACGGTCATGTCCATAAGCCACCCAACTCCTTTCTATATCAAACTACATGATGAAGGACAATAATTTTATTTTTAAATAAAGATTTCATGGGTTTAGATAAAAATCTAGATGATCCAATGATGATTTCTGATATAACCGAGAATTATCAAATTAGAAGAGTTCTGGTATATCAAGGAAGTTTGACCAACGTTTTATACATATCCATTCTCCGGATACTTCAGATTCTGGAAGACGTTTTAACTTCTTTTAATGGAAGCTTGGTTAGATTTTTTTAGGAACAAGTGAACGTTAAAGGATACATAGAGTTCTGAACAACCTTTGGAACAAATTCCTTACTCAAAACTATCTCGATCAAGTACTTTGTTATTGATTGCTATACCCCCTATAATGCAATCCTCAGAAGACCGTCTCTTAATGCTCTCAGTGCAGTAGTCTCAACACCTCACTTGACAATGAAGTTTCCCATCTCAAAGGATGAGGTATGTGTAGTTCATGCAAATAAAAAAGAGGCGAGAATCTACTACAATGAGAGCTTAAAACTGAAACCCAGAATCTCGACCGACCATGTAGATCAAACTAACAAACGTCCATTTTATGACGTCAACCTGACCGAGCTTAATCCCAAGGGTGGTGTACAAGATCGACCTTAGCCGACTAATGAATTGCAGTATGTCTCTTTGGGTTTAAACCCTAGTAAATAACTAACATTGAGGCCTACTTACTAACTAATGTCAAGCAAAAGTAAGAAGATTTATTGACAAGAAATTCAGACTTATTTGCTTGGACTGCTAATAACATGTTAGGGATTGATCCCGAGTTCATTTTGCATAAGTTGTCTTTAGATCCTAAAACAAAATTGGTCGCTCAGAAAAAAAAAAGGAAGTTGGGTACCGAAAGACAAAAAGCTACGATAGAGAAGACAAATAAACTATTGGAAGCCAGACTTATTAGAGAAGTAGAATACATGACGTGGCTATCCAATGTAGTCATCGTCAAGAAATCATCAAGAAAATGAAGAATGTGTACGAACTTCACCAACATTAACAAAGCATGTCCTAAAGATTCTTACTTGTTTCCTAGCATAGATAGACTGGTCGACGAAGCATTTGGCTACCAGTGTCTTAATTTCATGGACACTTATTTCGAATACAATCAGATTCAGATGCATCCAAATGATAAGGAGAAGACCATTTTCATTACTAAGTTCATAAATTTTTATTATATGGTAATGATTTTTTGCTTAAAGAACATCAACACAACCTATTAAAGATTGATGAACAAGGTGTTCGAAGAACAGATTAACTAGAATATCGAGGTTTATGTAGACGACATAGAAGCCAAAACATCGGTAAATTAAAACCATTGTTCGGATTTAGCAAAAAAATTTGAATAGTTTAGACAGCACAATATGAGACTTAATTCGGAGAAGTATGCTTTTGGGGTCCATGCTGGAAAATTTTTGGGTTTTCTTCTTACCAATAGAAAGATCAAAGCCAACCCGGACAAATGTAAAGTTATTATGGAAATGAGAAGCCCAACCACAATTAAAGAAGTACAAAGGTTAACAGAAACAATTGTTGCCTTGTCTAGGTTTCTTTCTAGAGTTGTCGACCAAGCTCTTTCTTTCTTTTGATGCCTTAAGAAACCGAAAAATTTTCAGTGGACCAAAGATTATGAGAAGGATTTCTAAGAACTCAAGCACTTCTTCTCCACTCCATCCATCTTGACCAAGCTGGAACCTGGTGATCAAATTTTCCTCTACATCTCTGTTTCTGACTAGGCTCTAAGATTTGTTCTGGTAAAGGAAGATGTCAAGGAACAGAAACTGATCTATTTTGTTAGCAAAGTTTTGCAAAGATCAGAGAACAGATACTAGAAAATTGAAAAGCTAGTACTCACTTTAGTGGTAACCGCTCGAAGACTTCGACAATATTTCTAAATCCATTTAATCATCGTAAGAACCAAGTTAATGCAATGATTCTTGTTGAAATTGGAGAACCAAGCTTTAGGAGATTAACATTCAATGAAGAAGCTAATGAAGAAGGAAGAAAGACTAATCTCGATTTGTTAGAAGAAGAAAGGGAGATTGTACATATTTGAAAAGAGGCTGCCAAGGCTAAGGTAGCTAGGAAATATAACTCGAAGGTCCAGACCAAGAAATTCAAGAAGGGAGACTTAGTCTTATGCAAAAAAAAAAAAAAGAATCTAGAAAACCACTTGGTGAAGGAAAATTAGCAGCCAATTGGGAAGGTCCCTATCGAATTTTAAAAGACATTGGTGATAGAGCTTACAAGATGGTGGATCTCACCGGAAAAGTTCTCCCTAGAACATGGAATGCAACTTCTCTCTGAAAGTATTTTAGTTAAGTCCTCATAATCATTGCTCTTTTTTATTTCAGTAAATTGTATCTTTTAAATGATGATTGATAACTCCATAAAATGCAGTTGTATGTGCCACATATCTGTGCTTTCATTGATTGCTTAAGTTCTCATTGTATGTATATTTAGAAGGTTTTATGCTTATATTTGTTATATTCAATTCTGATACATTTTCTATATGATATTGAGCAAATTGTGCTTACTTTGTTATTGATTAAGTGGATTTACAATTGTTAATGAGTTGGTGATTTCTCTATTGCAGGAAGGGCTTCAAACAAGCTAATATATAGAGCATTTGAGCTAAAATTGGAAGAGAAATCCAAAGAAGCATTCTGGCAGTTGACGCCGCGGCGCAAGTATATCAATGTCGCGGCATGGTGAATCCCCTGCATCCAGACAGAGAGCTACGAAAATTGCATGCCGCAGAGCAAAAAACGTACGATGTGGCATTGGTGACCTAAATTGAAACGCACTGCAGCTTGGCAAGTTCAATGTCGCAACATGACTCTGTTTTCCTAGGCCTATAAATATAATTTTAGCAGATTTTACGAGAGAACTATTTTGGGTTTAGAAAAGCTGCGTCTGGAACTTCATTTCTGGGCAGATTTGAGGCTTAGGGAGCTAAGGTTAGAGGTCATCTTCCTTATGAAGGATGATTCAAGTATAGAAGATCACATCCATGAGCTTTCTTCCTTCTTCCTTAGTTTTCTTCTCTTTCCTTATCCTTTGAGCACTGATTTTCTGTATATTTTCATGTTCAATGATTAGCTGAGTTGTATTTAGGGATTACTTTGAATCTTTGTATGAATATTAATGACTTTGTATTACTTTGAGTATATATTGATGTTTGGTTATGTTCAATCATATAGATCTTAATGCTCTTGATAATTTAATCAGTTGTTAAGTGATTTGTTGAAATCTGATGAACCTAGACATAAGAATTTGGATTTGAGATCATACATATGCTTGATGCATGTTTTATTTCATTTAATTGGCTTGGATGCGATGATTCATTAATAGGATAAAAATATACATATTGGTCATGCATAGTAATTGATTGGGAATAGATTTTAATGAGTGGATTTACACTAGTTCTCATGGAAACATAGTGAATTAGGTATCTGAAGCATGGTTGATTGACCTAGACATAGGCTTTTAACTAATATAGATTCTCAAGTTAACCTAATCATTTCCTATATATTGCTCATAAAGATTACTAGTTATTAATTGAAGTATGATGTGAAGAGGGATTCTCTAAATCTCTAAACCATTATGTTTATTTTCATTTATCGTTTTTCTATTTGTAGATTAGCTTTATTGCATTCTTTCCCTATTTTATATATTATTGAATAGAATTTAGATAAGCTATTAGTTGATACTTAGCATCGAAAGCCAATATCCTCGTAGGAACGATATCCGACTCCTAGCTATATTACAAGTGCGATCCATGCACTTGTGGTAGGCAAAAGAGCGAACAATGATCAATGTATAGAAATAAGGATGATGTAGGAATTAGGATGATGTACTTTTTTCCTTACCAGGATTTTTTCCTATTGGGTTTTGCCTGGAAGGTTTTAATGAGGCACGTATTAGTTCCATCTTTTTAATAAAATTTGTTCCACAGTTGTCACCAGAAAGACCAAATGTGAACGTCTTATCTCGAAAAAAATATGAGGTCATGGTCAAACCATGATGTCCATTATGTGAACAGCCCAGCTCGAAAAAAATTGAGGTCAAGGTCAATCTATGATGCCATTATGTGAGTGACCTAACTCAAAAAAATTTGAGGTCATGGTTAATCCATAATGCCATTTTCTGAATGGCCCGACTCGGAAAAATCCAAGGTCATAGTCAATCCATGATGTCATTATTTGAACGACCCGGCTCGGAAAAATATGAGGTCATAGTCAATCTATGATGCCAATTATGTGAATGGCCTAGCTTAGAAAAATTATTTGAACGGCTAAGCTCAGAAAATCAAACCAACTAGGAAAAATTCGAGATCAAGGTCAATCATATGATCAGCCTTAAAAAAATATGAAGTACACTTGTCAATACATAATCCCAAACACAAAATCCAAAGTCCACTTGTCAATACAAAATTCGAAATGTAGACATCCAAAATCTAGTATAAAACAAATTGACATATCATTTGGAAAGAAAATATCCTCAAGCTTCTTCATCTTCAACAACTTCTTCATTTTCCTCGGGCGAATCCATAATTTGACCATCCACGATTTCTTTAAAAGCGTTGAGCTCTCCAAGACGATCTTCGAACACTCCTTTTGGATTTAGAAGTTTAGTATGTTGAAGACTTGCTTCATATCCTACAACCTTCTGCTCGACTGCTTATAACTTCAACCCATCTAGCTTAGCTCTCAAACTTTGCATTTCCTTCTTCAATTCGACTTCTCTTTCAAGATAAGCATTCAGCACTTGATCATATAACATCATCTCATTTTGGTCTTTTCTTCAAAATCCGTAAAAGTATTTTCAACTTTTTCCTTTTCTTCTCTCAAAACTCTCCCAACTTCTTCCAGCTCGGCCACCCTTCCAGCTTGTTCTCTCAAAGCCTCAACCTACTTTTTTAGATCAATTGTCTCTGCAGCATGACTTTTTTCAATTTTCTCTAACTCAGCGCGATATGACTGATCAGCATATATAAATTTTTTTCACATCCTTGTGCTCGAGTTCGACTGACCAAGTAAAAATGGCAGCCCAAAGAAATTAGACCTCCATCCACCTACACAATCCAATTCCACGGACTTTCTCTTTCCTTTCTTTATCAGTGGGCACTGAAATTTGAGTATCTAAAAACTCTTCATAAGGAAACCAAGCACTCCACAGTGAAGAACCATTTGTAGTTTGTCAAAAACATTCAAAACCTCAAAGGCGTTTCGAAGTTTTGAGCTAAGAGTAAAAACACCCTGACCTGTTTCGCGTTGCTTTGACAAAGGGGAGCTCGTCGTTCTGACAATCTTAGTCTACTCCGCTAATTGTTTACTAGTGTCTCCCCTAGCCCGCTTCCTTACTAAAGGTTCCAATTGAGTCTCGGAAGACTCAACTGGGTGACTCGCAACGTGAACCATAAAGGGTCCCACCTTCACCGAGTCCACTTCAATCACTTCATTCGTCGGATTCTCGGTCGACTGAGTGGACCCTTTGTTCTTCAAGTACTTCTGCAATTCTCGAGCTGAAAGCATTTAGTAGAACAAGCCTGCAGGGCAGACATGATCGAACAATTTAACTTCAAATTTGGGTTCAAGTATGATGTAGATGTGTTAAAGAACCGATAAAAACAATACAGGATGCAATTCAATGAGATAAAAATGCTTGTTAGCCGAAAGCATTTAGTAGAACAAGCCTATAAGGCAGACATGATCAAACAATTTAACTTTAAATTTGGGTTCAAGTATGATGTAGATGTGTTGAAGAACCGATAAAAACGATACAGGGTGCAATTCAAGGAGATAAAAATGTTTGTTAGTCAAAATAGATTCAACCAGCAGTGGGATGAGACACTAAACATGGGGATATCAGTATATTCAGTTATTAGTGAACATATTTTCTTCAAATGTTTTCTAAATCTTTAGTGAAACTTAACATTTGCAATTAACTCGGTTTCTACATCCAGGCTTATGCTGATGTCCAAGCCTATAAAACTGGAGTCATTTCATATTATGATGAGTTGTGCATATTGTGACCATGCACTTGTTGATGCGAGATACAACCTTTCATGGTTTGATATAGACTTTGAATGTGAAAGCTAGAACAAATGAAGAAATCATTAAATATTATTATTGTATGGTTAAAAAGATTTCTTGTTAGGAGCTTTTTCTGGTAGTCATGTAAACGTGAGACTATTAGTGCATTCTTTTACCAGTCATATTTTAACACATGAACACCTCCTTTGACACCTCATGTAAGTGGTTGTTACGTCAACAAAGTATCTAAAAAATCTTTAATTGCTACATGGTCCCTCAATGAGTCACTTATTAATTTTAAATTTTTTAATAAAAAATAAAGATTAAATGATTCATTTATCAAAATCATATTAAAATTATTTCTCAAAACAAAATCATATTAAAATCCCCAACCCTCAAACTAAGAACTCACCTAAAAAACCCTAATCTTCAAATCCCCAAATCAAAGAACCCTAACACCAAATCAAAGAGACCCTATCACCAGATTATCAAGACTGTTCATTCGATTTTGTACTAGTAGTGTACGAGCTTGATTATACGAAAACAAAATGAGAATTCTTCTCCGATAAGCTTGCTCGTATGAAAAACACTAAATAAGAATTTGTTTTTGTATGATAATATAAATTGCAATAAGAATTTGTTTTCTCCCTCAAGCAAAAGAAAATAGTGTACGAGCTTTATTACTAGGATTGTTCATTCGATTTCGTGTTCTCAAAGAACCTTAACAAGGTTCTTCGATTTGAGGTGATAAGGTCTCTTCAATTTAGGGTTAGAGTTATTTGATTGGGAGATTTGAGAGTAGGGTTCTTCAGATGAGTTGTTGATTTGGAAATTAGATATTTCAATTTGATTTTGTTTTTAAAAATGATTTTAATCTGATTTTGACAAGCGAATCATTTAATATTTATTTTTTATTTACAGTTTTAAAATTAATAGGTGAATCCTTCGATGACCATGCAACAATTAAAAATTCTAATTGATGCTTTGCTAACATGACAACCATTTAAATGAACTATCAAAAGAGGTGCACATATATTAAAATATGATTGGTCCATATAAAAAATGTAGCGGTGCAATCACATTTACACGATCACCTTAGAATTCACCTTCCTGTTGTTTTTCTTCCCCAAATTTAATTTATTACTATGGTTATATCTCTCATTCTGTCTGAGCTATTCTTTATTTTATCTCAGAAATTGCTTCAAAAGAATTGGATGACCAGACTGCCACCAGTAAAGGAGTGGAGGATGAGACTCCACTCACTGTTATTGATCCAAGTAAAATTGACGGAAAAGTATCATCCTACATCTAACAGTACCCACACTTATTTTTATACTAGGTACTATTTATGGGGTCCACCTATAAACAGTAACAAATCGGGTTTTTTTTTTTAAGTATATGTCCATTAACCAACTTCTCTACATCATTAACCACTTTTTTGTTCTTCGTTAATCAACTTTTTTCACGAGTATAGAAACTATGTGGTAAAATCTTGTGTCATTAACCAACTTCTATACGTAATTAACCACTTTTTTGTTCTTCATTAACCAACTTTGTTTCTATGCTCGTGAAAAAAATTAGTTAATGAAGAATAAAAAAATGATTAATTACGTATAGAAGTTGGTTAATGACACAAGATTTTACCACATAGTTTCTATGCTCGTGAAAAAAGTTGGTTAACGAAGAACAAAAAAGTGATTAATGATGTAGAGAAGTTAGTTAATGAACATATACTAAAAAAAAAAAAATGATTCGATACTGTTCACGGACGGTGTTGAAATAGGTGTGGATACTGTACGCGGTAAGAAAATCACGGTTGAAAATTGACTGTCTGCAATGATGGACCCATTTTTTGTTGGACTTATGATGGAGCAGGAGTGTAAAGCGAACAAGATTGACCGTACATTCAAGAAGAAAGCATGGGCAGACATGATAGAATCATTTAATGATAGATTTGGAAATCATTATGCTAATCTTCAAAAACCGTTTTAATGTCCTGAGGAGGCATTTCTGCTATATAGAAGTCCTTCTTGGTAAAGGTGGTTTTAGTTGGGATAAACACAACAGAAGGTTGTGGCTGACGACCAAGTTTGGCAAAAATGCATAATGGTATGAAGTGTTCTTACTTCTTGGTCTTTTTTTTTTTTTTCCTTAAACAAAAATTAATAGTCTACAACCATCACTTACTCATAATTGCACGTTCATCACAATCTATATAGAACTAAAAGCATTCCTTTTTATCGTTGCAATGAAGCTACACCTAGGAGAAAAATGACTGTGTTGCAAGTCAAATCTAGAAAAGAGAACTTCTGGGTGCAAGAGCTCTACCCTAGATATACACAGCCACTCGCTATTGCATATAAAGGAGCATTGCATATAGGTGGTGAAAAGAACTGTACCCAAACCCAATACTCTCGAGTCTCAGCTGCTCAACAACGGAGATAAAGGAGCATTTCATATAGGTGGTGAAAAGAATTCTACCGGAGAAACTCAGCCTCTCCCTAATGCAGATAAACGGAGTTTTGATTTTAGTTTAGGGGGTGAAAAGAATGTTTCTGGTCACCAAAAAAAAATTTCAGCCTAATCTGCCGAAACCTTGAACGAGTCTAAGAAGGCAAGAAATTACAATGAAGGCATAGCAGATCTGAAACATGTGGCAGTTGCAGTTACATTGCTAACCAAGAAAAACAATAAAGAGGATAATTTTTCTGTATATATTGTTATCAGCATTACTTCCGACTATACCAAACATGGATGACGATCTAATATTGGATGCCTGTGACTTCATGGAAGATGAGAGAAGAGCAACAATGTTTGTAGCATTGGATGCTAATTTGAGAAAGAAACGGCTATTGAGTAAGCTTTGTTCAGTGTGATTGATTAACCTTGGGCTAGATCATCTGATTAGTCGGGTTTCTTAAATTGTGTAAAACTTCATGCCAAGCATACCATAACTTGTATTGACATTTGAACTCTCAAGAAGACTAGAGGTTAAAGTTATAGGCTTTAAATTTCCTTTGGTTTAAAATAATGAAATGAACAAACGTTATCCGTGAAGGCTTTTTATAAGCCTATATGCGAAGGGGAAAAAGAAAAGTGCTTCTCATTACAGAGTTTCAAGAGAAAGAATTACGAATGAACAATTTATTAAGTAATGATAGTTACATAAACTCACATACTCTTTGGCAACTCACTAAATAACACTCTATCTCACTGCAATTTTTTTTGTTTAGGAGAGTCCAAATTAACTGCACAGTATGCCTAACTATCATCTTTCCATTTTATTAGCAAGACCGATAAGAGAGAGAGAAAAGACAGATGATGTGTAGAGGGAAGAGTTGTGTATCAAACTGAACTTGGAAAGATATACAAAACCTCCAGCAGTAAATATGAAAGCTCTAGTTTGGCAAATCGCTTCTGCGTCTAAGAATCTCAACGCCTAAGTAATCAATTGGACCCCGAACTGCCACATGAGGCTTCCCAACCTTCACACGAATAGCAGATATCTGTTGGTGCTTTATCAGAGTAGTGATTGCAATTTGTTGGGCCACTGACTCCAAAAGATTGTAAGGTGACCCTTCAAGAACTTCCTTAGCTATACTGCATCACCAATTGTTCACATATTGATAATAATTAGATTACAGCTACTAAATTACTTATACAAAGAGCACCACTAGAAGTTTATGCAGAAGATAAAAAGACGAAATTAGAACAATGAAGTGGTGAAATTGTTGGTGACTCACTGATATATTTCTGTGTAACTAACTGTATCTGACAAGTGATCAGATTTGCCAGCAGATCTGAGATCCATCCAAGCATCTATATCTACCAAAAACTTCTGACCCAGCTTCTTTTCTTCGGGTTTTGCTCCATGAAAACCATGGAATGACAATCCCCTCAGTATGAGTTTGTCTCCCCATATCAGTGCATCACCTTCCATTTTTGCTGCAATCAATGCCAAATAGCAACCTAAGTTGCATGGATAAGAGAGACAAATTTTCTAAAAGCAAGAGTATATACATTATATATATAATCAAGTAATTAAATTAAAAGATAAACACTATTTCTATATTTTAACTCCAAATTAAAATGTATTAAGCCTAAGCTAAAATTTAGTCAGTGTCCAAAATACCCACAAAAAAAAATACCTTAATCACCCAAATAATAAATCTGAGAAAATAAAGAGCAAATGCGTAGCAGTAGAGGACGTGGGTAAAGCAGTGATATAAGATAGGTATGCACGGTGGATGGCAATTAAAAGGAAAGGTGATAAGCAGCCCCAAATTCCTAATTAGGTTGAATTCAATTCAATCAAATCTCTCCACAGATCTCAGCAAAAAAATAATAATAATAAATCTCTCCACAGAAATGTAAAGCAGCACTTGAGAAATAAGTACATATAGATAGAAGAGGCAGATGCATACAGCAACAAACAGTGAGACCCAAAGGCACGGGATGGATGCAAGGAAATGGAACTCACCGCCGGAAACGGGGAGAGGATGATTGGCAGCGTCGCCACTCGCCACTCGCCAGCCGCTCACCCCTGCACTATGTCTTGTCTATAGTGAATGTCTTTGGACTTTGTAACTGTCGTGCGTCAGTAACTATATAATAATTCATATAATTAGTATATCATATTATTATTCTTTTTCTAGGCTAAATCTCCACTTTATCACACAAAATTTGACGTAAAAATATAATTTGACCTAATTAGGTCAGGTTAAATTTGGCCGGGTCTTTCGTGGGTTGGTATGTAAGCTTGATGATGTTTAATTTTAAATTATGATATTATTATATAATTTATTTGATATATAAAAAATTTATTTTTTTTAATATATATTAATATTTTTATCATAAAAATAATATTTCTTAATATTTGATGGGGTTTAAATTATTAAAAAAAAAATGTCCAGATCAACCATGTTCTTCGAGAGGCCAATTTCTAGGCGGACCTCATGGCTAAGTTGGGAACTTCCTCTCAGGGCAGGCTAATCCTTTGAACTTCCTTTGTATGCATGCTGATTGTCATGGCACTTTCTTCCATCGTGATTAGTTTTGTTTTGTTGTCCAATGTATCAAAAAAATCTATGCAAAAGAAAAAAAAATTAAAATATAAGAATAATTTTTTTTAAGAGTTGATAATTAAAAATAAATAAAGAAAAAAGTATGTTGACAGTTTAATTCGCAACTTGCATAGGATCAAGTTAAACTACCAAATTATCATCTCACAACATTCTTGACCCTACCTGAAAATTAAGTGACTTGATATTGATTAACTCATTTTAACACTCTTATAGATTAGTCTTTAAAAGATAAAAACTTTTACTTTAATATCTAAAAAGATGAATTCATACATCAGTTTAATCTTTAAACTCTGTCACTAGCCTCCAATTAGGACCAAATTTACTGATGAATTGATATTTGAAGAATCAAAGTAAAAAATTTCATCTTTTAAAAACTAATTCTACATAGGCCTGATTTTTCAGGGCCGAAAATGGAGGTTTGGTCGTCTTTTACTTTGTTAGTGACCATTCACCAAAGAACTACCTCACCCAACCTTATGCCAAGGCCCAACCCCACGTTCGGCCCAGCTCATATTATTTTCCCCATTATGTTGCTTCTCCTTCTCCACTCCTCTATTTTCTATTTCAGATTTGTTTCTTTAATCAATATATGTTAAGAGTTAATGACTTTTCTAATATAAATTTGTTAACAGTATGTAATTTCTACAAATTATTTATTTGAAACAAACAAAAATTACATAACTCTTATAAGCGTAAATTATTAAGGTTATAAATAAATAAGCCATATATATCATTTTCATGAGAAACTCCATAAGAAAATCATCAAGACTTTAGACTTCTAGGAGCTCGCTTACCAAAGCTGTTGCCTAGAGAATGAACAACTGAGTTCAGTTGCTTTGTTAACGGAGAAATTATTCCTTGCCCTTAAAGTATTATATAAAATTGTATTTATATTATTTATTTTAACATTTCAGTTTGAATTAATGATATGATTTATCATTAATTTATATATTTATTATTTTATATTTTTAAAAAATGAAAAGACCTATTGTCAACTTGTATATTTATTGTTTTAACCTTATTTTTTATTTTTAAAATAAAAAAATATAAATTAGTAATAGACTTCATCATTAATTTAGGCTAAAATATTAAAATATGAATGATGTAACCATAATGTTAAGTAACACTCCAACAACATGCAATAATTTCTCTATTGATTGTTTCTCAGTCAGGTAAGGTTCTACTTCTATAGCATATTTTGAGCCGTATGAAAAAATTAAATAATTAACAGTGGATTTGTTTACCGGGTTTACTTATTGGGTATCTCAATTAGTTTACTCATTAGGTGTTTCAATTAAATCTAGATTTTTCACATTAAAAAAAAAATTCTCCATCCGAAATAGGGCTTCTAAGGGTTTACATGTCCAACCCACCTGTGCGAGATTCTCCCAAAATATTAACGAGGCAACAATCCTATCTTGTCCGATAAAATCCTCATTGAAGATCTTGGCTCTTGTTAGCATTTTACCATTCGATCACTACAATATTCATGCGGGCCTTATAATCGAAGGAAAAAACCCTTAAGCTTGAGAGGCACTTTCCTATCACAAATAACTCAAGATCCATTTCATCCATCCAAATTTGGTTTACATCTCCTATCTCTCCATCATTTTGTATGATGGATCCAAGATACTTAAACTGTGTAACTTGTGGTATGGTATGATCTCCAATTTTTACCGCTAAGCTAGCATTAGCATGTTTCTTATTACATTCCATATACTCCGTCTTATTCCCGCTTGACGAAAGTCATGTTCTTCCAATTTTAACTCTAACTCTCTCGACTCTCCAACTCAGACTATATCATAAGAGTTGCGTTAGATTCTTGGATATGCGCGTGTCAAGACATCCAAGACCAAGGTAAAAAGATAAGGACTCAAAGGTTGGTGCGGTCCTATAGTTATAGGGAACTCTTCCTGACCCCACTCGGTGTTCTCACACCGTTTTAACCTCATCATACATATCTTGGATTGCTCGAATATAGTTACGAACTCTTTTCTTCTCCAAAGCCTTCCACAAGACTTCTCTCGGTACTTATCGTAGGCTTTTTCCAGATCAATGAAAACCATGTGTAGGTCTTTTTGCTTCCTCCGATACCGCTCCGTCAATCTTCGTAGAAGATAGATTGCTTCCATGGTTGACCTCCCAGGCATAAAACCAAATTGATTCTCTAAAATATGAGTCTCTTGTCTTAGTCTCTTTTCAATGACTCTTTCCCATAACTTCATAGTATGACTCATGAGCTTAATCCCTCTGTAATTTGCACAGTTTTGTATATCTCCCTTATTCTTATAAATAGGGATTAAAGTGCTTCTCCTCCATTCATTTGGCATCTTCTTAGACCTCAATATCTCGTTAAACAAATTTTGTAAGCAGACTTATACCTTTCTCTCCTAGGCACTTCCATAACTCAATAGGTATATTATCTGGTCCAACCGTTTTTCTATTATCCATCCTCTTCAATGCTTCTTTTACCTCAAACTCCCGAATTCTACGATAAAATGTTTTATTTTGGTCTTCCTCTCTAGTGTTTAGAATGTCTGAGTCCTCTAATGCCCCGTGTTCCTCATTAAATAACTTGTGAAAATAACCCTTCCATCGATTTTTGATGTCTTGTTCCGTAACCAAGACTTTACCCTCTTCATCCTTAATGCATTTCACTTGATCCAGGTCTCTTGTCTTCCTTTCCCTACTTTTAGCAAGCTTGTAGATATACCTTTCTCCGTCTTTGGTGCCCAACAATTGATATAACCCATTAAACGCTTTAGCTTTCGCCTCGCTCCCCGCCTTCTTAGTATCTTTTTTAGCTGCCTTATATTTTTCCCAATTTTCATCATTTTTACACATGTGTCAAGCTTTATAACATTCCCTTTTAACCTTAACCTTATCTTGTACACTTGTGTCCCACCACCAAGATTCTTTATCCTTAGGTCCAAAGCCCCTTGATTCACCGAGTGTCTCTTTTGCTACCTTCCTAATCCCTTTAGCCATCTCGTTCCACATATCATTAGCACTCCCTTGTACTTCCCAAATCTCTTCCTCCATAATCCTCCTCTGAAAGAGCATTTGTTTTCCGCCTTTTAGTTGCCACCATTTGATCCTTGGCTCTCTGTCTCGATAATTTCTCCTTGCTCTCATCTTAACTCGTACATCCATAACCAAAACCCTGTGTTGGGTAGTCAAGCTCTCTCCAGGGATGACTTTGCAATCCATACAAATCTTTCTATCAGATTTCCTTAATAGAAAGAAATCAATTTGAGAGAAAGAACCCCGCTTCTATATGTGATAAGATGCTCTTCCCGCTTCCTAAAACAAGTGTTAGCTATTGTAAGATCAAACGCTACCGCAAAATCTAGAATCGCTTCGCCCTCGCATTAACTACTCCTAGACCATAACCCCCATGCAAACCCTCATACCCCTAGATTCGCTCCCCACATGACCATTTAGGTCCCCACCTAGAAAAATCTTCTCTCCCAATGGTATTCTCTGTACTAAACCTTCTAAATCCTCCCAAAATTTAATCTTGTAGTGCTGTCTAACCCTACTTGGGGTGCATACGCACTGATAATATTAAAAGTCTCCCGTTCCACAACAAACTTCAAAGCTATAATCCTATCTCCAAGTCTTGTCACATCCACAACATTATTCTTCCAATTCTTATCTACTATTATGCTACCCTGTTTCTAGATTTTATCTTGCCGGTGTACCAAAGCTTAAAACCCAAAGTGTCGAGTTCCTTTGCCTTTTCTCCAACCCACTTAGTTTCTTGTAGGCACATAAAATTAATCCTCCTCCTAATCATGGTGTCAACTATTTCCATTAATTTACCTGTAAGTGTGCCTATATTCCAAGTTCCAAAACGCAACCTACTCTTGTGAACTAACTTCTTTACCCACACTCGTTCACGAGAATGTGGGAACCCTTGCTTATTTTTCACTACACCCAGGTGGCGATGCAGTGGCTCTTGCTCATTTGACACCGTACTGAACAAATTTGCTTAGGGGCAACGACCTAGCATTAACACAATTACTTCTTTGATCCATGTCATAAAGATTCGACAAAGTTTTACGTTGGTACGCCGATTAACACAACCCTCCTCTTTTATCCGGGCTTGGGACCGGCTATGTAGGAATTTGCAACAAAGCTCAACATAGGCAGAGTTTAGCAGTTTCTTCACATTTAAAAAAAAAAAAAAAAGAAACCAAATAGCAGTTTTATGTAACCCACCTGTGTGGTAAAACATTAACGAGGCAGCAATCTGTCCGATAAAATATTGAAGATGGGCATCCATACTCTTCAGGTTTAGAAGGAAGAGAAGATTCCTTGTAGTTTTTCTGAGTTGTTATTAACTATTAACAGTTGACAGACATGTTCAGCGGGGCGAGTTGACTTACGAATTTACAAATTTTGACTTAACTCAACTCATAAAATACAAGTTGCGTTGGATTTGTAAGTTAAGTTGGGTTAAAAAAATACTTCAACCTATAGTGTGTGGATCAAGTAACAGGTTAGAACACTTCCAACCTAACCCACCCACCTTTAAAAAAAAAAAAAAGATGGCTTAGACAGAATGTGTGTTTTGCTTGAAAAATACATTTAAGGTTCATAAATATCCTCTTTGATATAGTTAGGAATAGCATTAGACCATGTAAATATGCTAACAAATAGAGGCCAAAGTGGGAAGAGAAAAGGATATCAAAATCCTATCTATCTACTCTTTCTCTATTGGCCCAGGCACAACTAGTAGTTCTCTCTTCTCTATAACTAGTCTTTGCAACTAGTTCTTTGCAGTGCAGTCGTTCTCTCAAGCTCCCAACGTTTACGCCTAGAGTCAATGATCATTGCTTCTTCTCCCACTCGATCTCCCAATCCTATCGATTAGGGGTGTAAATTGATTCAGATAACCCGATCAATTCGAACCGAACCAATTAAGTTGGTTTGGTTTGGTTCGGGTATTTTGATTGGTTCGGGTAAAATCTAAACCAATGAGAGCTTAATTGGTTCGGTTCTCGAATTGAGAATTTCAAATCCGAAAAACCACCCGAACCAAACCACTATTGCATGTACAGAGACATTAGACATATGCGTTTTCATTTTCTTTACCAAAACCGTGCCTTTCAATTTTTAGAGTTGTCATGATTATCTTCAAATCTTGAAGTTGAGCTTTAATAAGTCTTTGACAAGCTTTTAAGGTAACATTTATAAGTACATTAATTATAATTAATTGGTAAAATCTAGTATATACAAATTTTAACATTTTGTTTGTCTTTATTGCAGAATGTAGATGAAGTTGAAAGATAAATTCAATTTGATGATTCATGTTAAATGAATCATTTTTTTTTTATGTTTGGATTGAGTTTTGACTGAATTTAGATTAACTTTGGGTGATGCACATTATTATGTTTGTACTGACTATATATTGATATTGGATAAAAGTTATATATATCATATGGCTAGTAGTTTTGCTTTAGCTATCCTCTTAGTCATTTTCTATCGCTTATTTATGAGACCACAAAAATTGTATGTCATATTTGATCTTTACCAAGATTATATTATTCTTGTCAGGTTATTCCGAACTTTTTTTATTATGTATTCTATTTTTATATCGCCTATTAGAAAGTTTTCTTTTCTCACTATTTTAGCATTTTGGATTTGATATAAACAAGAAATCTCAAAGACCAATGATCGTATGACTTAACTTGAAATTGAATGTTCATTGCCTGATGGAAGAGCAAATGTTAGTCTATGTTCTAATATTATTTGAAATTTTAGATACATTATGTGCACTTTTCTGTATTATATGTATAATTGTTTAGCTAATTTTTGTGTTAAAAAAAATAATGGTCAATCCGATCACCCGAACCAAACCAAACCATAGATGTTTGGTTCGATTCGATTCAGATTTGGCTATCAAAAAATAAGAAAATCGAACTAAACTGAATCAATTGATTTTGATTGGATCAGATTTATTTTTTCCCAAAACCCGACCCAAACCACCCACTTACACCCCTACTATTGATTGCGCTATCGCTATGAGTCTGTGATCATTGCTTCTTCTCCCACTCGATCTCTCAGTCATTCTCTGCAACTAGTCACGCTACCACACAGCCACACGTCCCTCTTTCCTCTTGAGGCTTTTTCAGTCTTCTGCACCACGCAGCCCTAGCAGGTAAGCCTACTTCCTCTGCTCTTTTCATGTAAATCTGGAACATGAGAGGGAGTGCAGCTGAGTATAGTGTAGCTGCACCGTACGAGCAAGGAAGTTATAGGGGGCAGAGTGGGCAGTAGAGCTATGGGTGCGATTATAGTGGACAGACGATGAATAAGATTGCACTTGTTAAAATGATTATCATTGATGAGCTTCCATTTAAATTTATTAAAAATGAAGGCTTTAAAAGTTTTACTCAAGTTATGCAACCTCAACTCCAAGTTTCTTCTAGACAAACTGTTGATAGAGATATTATGCAATCGTATATGTTTGAGGCTAATTTGTTATTTGAATTATGACTAACTTTATTTAATTTATTCAAGACTTAGTAAAACTTGTTAGTTGTTAGTTTATTTTGTACTTATTGACTTATAGTGTTTAATTTATGTGAGATTAAGACTTATGATATTAATTTATTAAATATTATACTTTGACTTTTTTATAAGAATTAAAAAAAAAACACGTCAAACCCACGAGTTCAACCCAACTCAACCCACTCTTGAACGAGTCAGGTTGAATTGAACGAAAAAATCTCTTCTACATAACCCAACCTACTGCTCTAATGAGTAAATCAAGTCCAAAAATAATGTTAAACCCACTTAACTCAACTCAACCCAACCCATGAACACCCCTAAGCACACATACACTGTCACGCGTATTGACCGAACCAAAAAAGCCACAAATAGTTCTCAATCATCTCATATATTGTTAACGTAACAATTGTCTTCTACACAGTTTCGGTACAAAAGTGAAACTGAAAAATGATAGACAATTTATTCAAAATAGGAAATATATAGCATTAAACCGAACGAGTCAGAAGTACAACTTTTTTGAAAATAATTGGTCTAACCGAACACCATTAAGAAGAATGAGATGAACTAAGGAAACAAAAAATGAGTAATTTTCCATATATAATCATGGCTAAAAAAGAACCCAAGCTACATCTGCTAAAACAATTGGTTAACATTCTGAAAATATTTTCAGGGTGCATATATACATGTAGCATAACAGGAGTAATAATAATCTATCCTCCGGGTCTATAAATTTAAGATCTACCCTCTTTTCCCTGTGGCTTCTAAAAGCTGTACAATTTTATATCCCTTTCTTTTCTCTTCACTTGTCTCAGTAAAACCCAACTGGTACCACTTAAGCAGCAACTTTGAGGAAGTCAGACAACTGTATAGGCACAAGGTCTTCAAAGCCTCAAGCTTTCCATGTTGCTATGACTAATTAAACAGTTGCATCTAAAGTTTTCATCTAAACTTTCCTGTAGAAAAGAACATAAGCAGCAGAAGTCTTCATCATGTCCTCACTGGCAGGGACAACCCTGCTATCATCAAACTCATACCATTTATCATGGCCATACTGCAAGGGAATAAATACAGTAGGAAAAGCATAATTAGAATGAATATATGAAAATATCTATAGTATAAGCTAAGCATTGAAACACAATGGTGTATCAAGAGATCCAGTCAGAACAAATAACAAAAAATTCAAATTGTCTATATAGCTTATTCGATGTTAATTAAAAAAAAATAAATTAGGGAGATGAATGATGCCAAATGAAAACTAATAAAGTAATAATACTGTGAGTAACTTACAATAGTCAAGAGGATAAATTACTAGGTGATAATTATAAAATCATATGGGAAGCTTAGGTGGTCCTGTGTTTGTTTTCTGTTTTTTATTTTCAGTTTATATGTTTTCATTTTTAATTAGAAAAATGCCACCGTATTTTTACTTTGTTTCTTGTTTTCAAGACCTTGTAAAAGAAATGGTGAAAACAAAACAAAGTGACATTTTTGTAATTATTAGTGAAAACATATGAACTGAAACTAAAAACTGAAAAAACCAAACACCTCCTTATGTGCTCTGCTCTAACATCCTCTGGAACTAACCTCTAAACAAAACTAGAAAAAATATTTCACTACCTCAGGTGCCGAAACCTCCAACTTCCAATGGTCACATGTCTCAACATTGTTTGCCACTCTCCACCAAAGTAATTAATATTCTTAATATATGTAATAGGCTAATGGAATACTTAGTTTTTCTTTGGGTAAACAATTTAAGTGCCTATTCAGAAAATGAAGAGAGAAGAATTAGTTCTAATTTTTTAACGGATTAAGAGTCATCTATAATATTGAGGTACTTACACGGACAAATGCTGTATAGTGACCTCCTCCTAACCCTCCATAATGACAACTAATTGCATATAACAAGTAGCGGTTGGAAGACTGACTATTCCTGTGGGCAACATAGGCTGAGAAGTCCAGATCATTAATTGGGAAGTCAACGAATGTTTCCAGCTTGTTCTTGAAGAATCGGCTGTATGAGAACCTCTTCAAATGAACAACAAGGATTTCCGGCAATCTCCAAAGATCTAGTTTTTTAGTTGCTTGCTGAGGTCTTTTGCAGGTAGGACAGTACCTTTAAGTTCACCAAATTGCAATATCAAACATCAGAAAGACTGTAATATATGTCTGACCTTTTAGAACAACATAGAGGGACACTTATAATGATTAACATATAAAAATCATGATAAATTGTATTAAAGATATAATGTTCTCACAAAAAAAAAACCTTCAAAGATAAAATAACAGACTTGATATAACATATATCTACTCACCACATGTCTTCAGGCCCAAGAGGTTCCTCCTTCAAGAAGGCTTCAAGGCACTTGTAAATAGAAACCGATTCTTGTGTTCTCTTAGTGAATAGCTGGGGCTTGAAAACCTCAGGCAATGAGTCAAGCGGGTATGTATTGTACCTTTTAAGCATCTTATCTGACCATAAGACAACCAACTCCAGCTTTCTGGGTGACATTGTGACTGGTAACTGTTCATTCAATTTTATCTTCACATTCTCGATTCCTAGCGCAGGTAAGTAGAATTCAAAGTCAGCCCACAAAAGTATGTCATCCTCTGTTCCACTGTTTGAATCTGCATCACTTCCTATTGCTGCAGAGCTAGTAGTATCGCCCAATTCATCATCTTCAATAAGTTTTTTATTGACATCGTCATCCTTATCATACTCATCTAATATCTCATCAGTGCACATCAGAAATGGATTGATTAACTTCAGAAACTCCCTACGAACATCATATCCACAAGAAACACTGGACAACCTTGCCACAACTGGAATACCAAACAATCTATTTTCAAACCTCTCCTTCCCAGAAATATAATACCTGATACAATGAATTTAGTGCACCAAATAAAGAGCATAAAGATCAGCAAGTAGAGACAGCAGAATAATTCCAAAAACAGATCCATTCACCTAATACACACATGAAGTTTTTCACCAAAATTTGCTTACATATGAAGTTCAGAAATGACAACTATTATAGAATACCTGAACAATCACGTGTGTCTATTTTATACTCAAGGCACATAAACCCAACTTGTATAAAACATTCATATTAGCATTCTAAGACAACCAGGTAGATTATTTGTAAAATTTTGTGATGTCACACATGAATAAGTAGAATCTAAAGTTCTTTTTAGATTCGAATCTTGGGATGGCAACAAATGTAAAATTATTAGATGCTCTGGGAGAATGTGCTCCCCAAGGTTGAGACCAAGCCATGTGGCAAAAAAGTTCTATCATGACCTGATCTCTGCTATGGGAGTATGTACTACAGGTCCAGGAGTACTCTAACTATTTGTGTCAACCATACAGAGAAGGATATTGTAGGAACAAAACTAAAATTGCTCCAGTCCGTAAAAGGAGTGGAATCAGGGCATAGAAAAGCTTACTTTTCAACCAAACGTTCATGCACGAAAATAACCAAGGGACTAGCTTCATTAAATTTTTGTAATCGGTAAGCAACAAGTTTGTCTTGATCTCTAATATCAGCTAACAAATCAGATGGTTCCTCAAATACTCGAAAAATCCGATTCCTGTATATCTGTATATAACTCCATAAAGTCAGACTTTGAATCGGAATTAGCACATGAAAAATGTTTACATTAGCCTAATAAATTAATGTTAAAACATCTCACATAATGTTTCACTTAATCAGTGGTACCATGCAATACAATTCTACCAAATGCATAACTTTTGCAAGATACCTCAGCCACCAATAGGGTTTCATCATCTCTTAGAGAACAAGAAGCACTTAAGGCCCCAGTAAGATCCTTAAGTGTACCACATTCAGGCACTGTTACGGTAAATGTAGAAGGCAATGTAATCCCATCAGTGCTCATGACAGTCAAAGTCATGGTCCGCATCGTTGTAGAAGGTAAAGGCAGAGATAGATACATAAAAGGGTCAAACGTGATAGAAACCTTCTTGCACATAGGGCAAACCAAAGTCGATCGGAACTGACCCTACAAGATAAAGGAACAAAATAGAAATTTGATTACAAAAGTGAGAATTGTTTAATTAGAGGAAATATAGAATTGTTTTAGCTTCCTAATTACTATATTGCCTTTTTTTTTTAAGAAAAACGCTACAAAAAAAATTGTGTAACCTCACATGCAATGAGGTTGTCAACACAACTAGTCAAAAAAAATTAAGCTGAGCTCACTAGTAGCTAGTAGCAAGTTCTACATAACAATAACTTCTTCCAATACACCAATCCCTTCCTTCTTTAGTAATCTAACATATAACAAATTAAAATCACTCTTTGGGATAAACGGCTGGATCTATTTGACTATTTCCATAAAAACTTGTAATCTTTCATGCATCACTGGTACAAAAACCTAGGGAACACTGAAACCCAATTGAGATGTTAAAAAGCTAAACAGTGTGAGATTCTCACATCAGAAAAATAGCAATCTTATTGTTGGAAATAGATAATTATGTTGGAAGTAAGATATAATTATTATTCCACTAATTAGAGTTCATTGTATCTTAGAATTTATTGTATCTTGGGAATTAATGCTAGAATTAATTCCCCTTCTTGTAAATTGTATTGATCATGTATATAAATAGATTTTCTACTGAGTGGATTATTCATTCAAGCAATTCAGAAATCCTCTCTAAGTTCCTTTGATATTCAAGTTGGCATCAGAACGGGTTGATCCCACTTTTGGTCTCTCAACCAGTACTGTTCCATCACTGTTCACGACTGTTCACACGACTGTTCCATTACTGTTTACGCTACCGTTCACGTTACTGTTTTGTTACTGGGTCTAGGTGCTCTTGGAGCCTCTGTCATTCAGTTCTTTAAGTATTTATGTTTCTGATTTCTTTTCTACCAAATGGCATCAGCAACAAGTTCTGACGCCAGAAAAGTCTCATCTCATTTGCCTTTTCAGGAACTATCAATATGTCACAAATGCAGGCACCGGATACCGTAAAGACGAATGATCCTCCACAAGAAAATAAGATTCTCTTATCTGATAATGAGTATAAGGAGTACCTCAAGTTAAAGGCGGCTTCTAATAATGTCTTATCCTCAGTACCTCAATCTGGTAATTCCGCAGTTTGTTTTTCTCAATCTTTGCCTTCTGGATCCTGGATTTTGGACTCTGGTGCATCATATCATATTGCTGGTAATCCTTCATTATTTTCAAATTTATCTCCTACAAAAATTCCTCATTCAATAACCCTTGCAGATGGTTCGAAAGTTCAGGCCACTGTCATTGGCAAAATTTCTCCTCTTCCCTCTTTAAATTTAGATTTTGTTCTTCTCATTCCTGGCAGTCCTTTTAATCTACTCTCAGTTAGTAAATTGACTCACACTCTTAATTGCTCAGTAACTTTTCTTTCTGATTCTTTCTATATTCAGGACCAGAGTACGGGACAGATGATTAGAAAAGGCTCTGAAAAACGGGAGCTCTATTATCTTCAACCTTCTTCCTCAACCATCTGTGTTGTGGCTGATTCTCCAAGTATCCTTCATAATCGTTTGGGTCATCCAAGTTTAAATAAATTGAAGAAAATGGTTCCTAGTCTTTCTCATTTACAGTCCCTTCAATGTGAATCTTGTCAACTTAGCAAACATGCCCGTTCTTCCTTTCACAATAAAGAAATAAGTCAGTCCAAGTCTCCTTTTGAGTTAGTTCACTCAGATATCTGGGGGCCTAGTCGCACTAGTTCAATTCTAGGCTTTCGTTATTTTGTAACTTTCATTGATGACTACTCAAGATATACTTGGATCTACTTAATGAAAGATCGGTCTGAACTGTTTGAAAACTTTCAGAAATTTTGTTCCGAGATTTCTACTCAATTTGGTCGTACAATTCACATTCTAAGAAGTGATAATGCTAAAGAGTATTTTTCTATCTCATTCAAGTCTTTTATGTCCTCAAAAGGTATGATTCATCAATCTAGTTGTCTACACACACCACAACAGAATGGGGTTGTACAAAGAAAACATCGACATTTGCTTGATACCGCCCGTACCTTGTTACTTCAAGCCAATGTTCCTAAAATTTTGGGCAGATGCGGTTCTTACTGCAGGTTACTTGATCAATAGGATGCCATCTTCTGTGTTGGATAACCAGATTCCTCATTCCATTTTATTTCCTGATGAATCTACATATAAACTTCCTCTGCGCATTTTTGGTTGTACTTGTTTTGTTCATGATCTGTCTCCAGGAAAAGATAAACTCACTACTCGTGCAATTAAGTGTATTTTCCTTGGATATTCCAGAGTACAAAAAGGTTACAGGTGTTACTCCCCTTCATTACATTGTTTCTTTGTTTCTGCAGATGTGACTTTCTTTGAAGATTCTCCATTCTTCACTTCAAAGGAAGAAACAGTCACTCCTTCTACAATTTTACCTGTTCCTTTTCTCAGTCCATCGACCACCACTCAAGAAGATAATTCTCGTCCATTGGTCACTGATCATCGTCGTCATCATGAACCTTCCACATCTCCACCAGATCCTGAGCTCAGTGTTTCAGTGCCTGAAGCATCTTCTCAACTATCTCCGGATTTGCCTTCACCCATTTCTGTCCCAATTGCTGTTCATAAAGGTATTCGTTCCACTCGTAATCCTCACCCTATTTATAATTTTGTTAGTTATCATCGTCTTTCTCCTGTTCAATATGCTTTCACCTCTTCCTTGTCTTCTGTTTCTATTCCTAAAACTGTTCAGGAAGCTTTTTCCCATCCAGGATGGTGGCAGGCAATGATTGAGGAAATGCAAGCTTTGGAATCCAACCGTACTTGGTCTTTAGTTCCTTTACCTTTGGGTAAAAATCCTGTGGGATGTCGCTGGATCTTCATTGTAAAAGTTGGTCCTAATGGTACTGTGGATCGTCTTAAGGCTCGTCTTGTAGCCAAAGGTTTTACTCAGATTTTGGGGCAAGATTATGGTAATACCTTTTCTCCTGTTGCAAAAATGGCCTCGGTCAGGGTGTTTCTATCCATGGCAACCATGAATCAATAGCCTCTACACCAACTAGATGTCAAAAATGCTTTCTTGCATGGCGACTTGACTGAGGAGATCTATACGGAGCAACCTCCTGGGTTAGTTGCTCAGGGGAAGTCAGGTTTGGTTTGTAAACTTCCCAAATCACTATATGGTCTTAAACAATCTCCCTGATGTTGGTTTGGATGATTCAGCTTGGTTTTACAAAAATTTGGAATGATCAGAAGTGTAGTGGATCACTTGGTATTTTATAAGTATTCATCTAATTTGTGTATCTATCTTGTGGTTTATGTGGATGACATTGTCATAACAGAAAATGATTATGCTGGAATTCAACAATTGAAGGAGCATCTATTTCGTCACTTTGAAACAAAGGACTTAGGCAAATTGAGATATTTTCTGGGGATGGAAGTTGCTCAGTCAAAATCGGGAATTGCTATCTCCCAAAGAAAGTATGCTCTTGATATTCTTGAAGAAACTGGAATGCTGAATTGTAAACCAATTGAAACTCCAATGGATTCGAATATTAAGCTCCTTCCTGATAAATGTGAAGTATTTTCAGATCCAAGCAGATATCGAAGATTAGTAGGAAAGCTTAATTATCTTACTGTTACCAGACCACCGGACATCTCTTTTGCTATTTGTGTGGTGAGTCAATTCCTAAATTCTCCCCGTATTGATCATTGGAATGCAGTTATCAGAATTTTGAGATTCATTAAAGGATCACCAGGAAAAGGGATGGTATATGAAAATAGAGGGCATAAGGAAATTATTGCCTACACTAATGCAGATTGGGCTGGATCTCCATGTGATAAGAGATCCACCTCAGGATATTGTGTTTTCTTTGGAGGAAATCTCATTTCATGAAAAAGTAAGAAACAAAATGTAGTCGCAAGATCAAGCGTTGAAGCAGAATATCGAGCTATAGCTTTCACTACATGTGAACTAATATGGCTAAAGTAGCTCATTAAAGAGTTAAAGTTTTGTGAAGTTGGAACTATGAGATTAATTAGTGATAATCAGGCAACTCTCCATATTGCTTCTAACCCAGTCTTCCATGAACGAACTAAGCATATAGAGGTTGATTGCCATTTTATTTGTGAGAAGATTGTTTCTAGGGAGATTACCACATCCTTTGTCAACTCAAATGACCAATTGGCTGATTTGCTTACCAAAGCTCTTCGGGGACCAAGGATAGTTTATATCTGCAACAAGCTGGATGCTTTTGATATCTACGCTCCTGCTTGAAGGGGAGTGTTGGAAATAGATAATTATGTTGGAAATAGGATATAATTATTATTCCACTAATTCGAGTTCACTGTATCTTAGAATTCATTGTATCCTTAGGATTCATTGTATCTTGGGAATTAATGCTAGAATTAATTCCCCTTCTTGTAAATTGTATTGATCATGTATATAAATAGATTTTCTGCTGAGTGGACTATTCACTCTAGCAATTCAGAAATCCTCTCTAAGTTCCTTTGATATTCAAGTCTTATAAGACTCACTTGGCACAAATCAACTACTATGGAGTCATTGCGAGCAAGGTGATTTCGCCAGTACTCTTCTGCCACTTCTTCATCCGGACGGCCATTTGCATCCTTAACTTCATGATATGGCTTGCGTTTTACACGATTAAGGTCTTCATGCAGTCCATCCAACAAAAAAGCAAGAAGTTCCTGCATGCCAGAAACTTAATATTTTATAAAATTATTTAATCTCATGTCACAATAATGAAAAATTCATCAATGATAAGAGATGCACAAGAAAATTACTATTGTTTTAATATATATTTCGCAATTTTTTTTAAAAAAAGAAGGTACTAACTTGAGAGTCATGCTGGCTATAACCACTAAACTGAGGAGCAAAATTAGCCAGTTTCATCTTGAAGGTTCTTGGTGCTACAGGCCTTGCTCCGGGAACCCAGAGCTTTCTAAGTAAATCTCCAAAAGCTAAAGCAAGTTCTCCCTGAAAAACATTTTAAACAAGAGAAAAAGAAACAAAGTAAATTAATAATACCAAAAAGAAACATGCGTAGAAATGAGAACATAACATAAAAGGAAAGAAAATAAGTAGCATACATTCATTCCCAAGGGATTTTCATAATTTATCTCTTTACGGTAATCTCCAAGGAAAAAATCCACAAGCTTTGGGGTGTGAGCCAGACACTGAATGGCACTATTCATAAAACAAGTATTTCCAAGATTCTGTAATCCTGTCAAGCCCAAAGATCGAATTGCTCTATAGCTACTGCCTCGAAAGGAGTTGGTTGCTGTTACATAGGGGATCACACTGTCAGTGTTTCCATTCATCATAACAGAGCTACCGTGAGAAGAACATTCCATCTGAGATCTATCTGCAATCATCTCATTGCTCCCATTATCCCTCATAGAATCTGTAAGTCCATGAACTTGCAACTCCAGAAGAACCTGCAAACACATGGAGCAGCATAAACACTATAAACAGACTAAATAACTGAATTCCATGTTTTCAAACTTCAAAACTATCAATAGATCTTAAAACAGATGTCTAAAATTTAAAACTATCAAGTACATAGATTAATTTCAATATCCCACCATTAGTTGTCATTTGCCAAGCATCTAGTTCCTTGCTGAACCACCATAAACTTGAAATTTCTTTAACAAAATTATATAAAAAGAAAACATAAAAGAAAAAAGATGAATCAGCAACTACCTCTTTTCCAGGTTGACCAGCAGAATCGTTTGGCAACCTAACTTTGTCATTCATGAACAACTGGGTTGTCTGCCCTGAAAAGTCCCAAATATGCACCTGCACAATCAATAAACAGAATTATACATAACCAAGTCAAAATAGACAACCTATAAACAAAATCAATTAATAGTTAGCTAAGTAAGTTAACTCACTGGGTTATAATCAGAATTGAAAATGTCACAAGCTTTCTTGTAGAGCTCAACCACATTTTCCTGAAATCATGCCATCTGTTATCAATTACTGATTATACAAAGCTACTTTGAATAAAATAGAAAATACAATGCAAACTTTTTACAAGCAAAATTCTTAACCCTGGCCAAACACCATTCAGAACAAGAAAACAACCAAATCATTAATTGGACCTTTTGGCTTATCTTTGCGACCAATGAATTTGTTTCCCATGAAACAAATATCCTAACTTGCAAGGGGAACAAATCTGGCAAACAGTCCTCTGAGTAGAAGAAGCTCCCAAAATCTTTCACTGCATTATTAAAATCATTATACCTACAAGAAGAGTAAAAGGAATCAATTTTCAACTTCTGTAAATTATATGTGCTTGTAAAGAACCATCCAGAAACGTTTTCTAACTTGAAATGGAAACAAATCCAGCATATGATCTTCAATCAGTAAAAGGCTCATAATATCAATCACTGCAATGTTAAAATCATTTTGCTAGTGGAGAAAGCAACAAGAAACAAATGTTAATTTCTGTACACACATGGAACCATCCAGAAGAAAAGAGTATTACATAAGTTACACCTAGACAACAATGAGAAGGAGGAGGGCTAAAGAAACTGGACATTAAAGCACTGTGGCTTCCCATTCTGAAGTAAGCCTGACGGCTGATGCATTAAGTGTCACACTGGTGACAAGGAAGGGCATACACACCAAGTGGGCTAATTCTAACAACAAGGCAACCTATTGTTCCATGATTCATTAACTGTATTAAATGCAAGTCACTTCCATAAGAGTTAACAAGCACTCTATTGTGCCTATAACCATCTCTGTTATCATCATATGATCATAAACCACAGGTGGCATTGGAGGAACATTGATTAGCATCACCAGTCCTTCCACAGCTCTCCATCACTCCATTTTTGAGGTGCTTAGTATTTACTAATCAGCTGCCAAGGCAAGCGCAGGCGAAGGCAGTTCACTATTTGCTTATGTTTCGACTCCAAAAGGATCAGTGCAGCTCCTAGCATTGACCTTGTGTTGGACAAGCCTGATGTTGTTTGGAGGATCTCTGGTGAAAACTTAATGGAGCAGGCACAGCCTGGGGTGACATGTTTGGGCCTTGTGGATGGAGGACTGCAGCCTAGAGTAGAAATTGTGATAGGGACATGGCAGAACATCAATTGGAACACAAACTGTGCAGTTCGACCTGGCAAGGTCAAGGCTCGGATTTAGCTCTTCCTTGATCATGCACAGAATGAAATGGTGCTAAAGAAGGGCATGCCACATGCACACCAAGTGGACTACTCCTAAAAAACAGGGCAGGATTTTCTAGCACCTACAAATAGCCTTCATTTATAGAGGAACTAGTATGATTATCTCCAAATTTTGATTCTACACTTGATCATCCTCTAATCTTTTAAGGTTAGAACCCCTTAATATGGAATTGGAAACCTGTCAATATCTCATACCTATGATACAGAATCATCTGGTTGCAATATTCTCATACATTTCATTCAAAAAACCATGCCTTCACGAAGATTCGCAGCTGGCACATCACTGAAAGGCGGCCCAGCTGCATGCCCACACAGAGATGCACCTGAATGTGCCTGGCGGCGCAATAGACTTCTTTAGTACTGCAGGACAACTATATGAACCTTAGCTACTCCATTAGCTCTCAGACACGAGGCCAATTGCTCCCCAAAAAAGAATAACCCAATAACCAAATAATCACAAAGCAAAGCAAAAGATCATACTTGGGATTGGGACACATAGAAAGACAACCCCAATTCAACGTGCCCTAAACAAAAGACATCAAAACTTTAATTTGGGCATTGGGAAAAAGAAAACAGAGAGGAAACAAAAGCAAATATTCACTCACCGTTTGAGAGCAATTCCTTCAGGAACTCATCATCCCCTACCTCCAAATGCTTAATCTTGTCGCGGTCCTCTTGCTTCCTCAAATGGAGCAAAATTTCGGAGTCAGAATCAGAATTGGACGACACTGTGTACAGAATACCTTCTACACGATCAGCTTCACCTTCTGCTTCAATCCACCACCTTCACTCCAACAAAACAGACAAACCACAACACGAAAATCAATTTCATGAAACTAAACATTAAAAAATCATTAGAATAAAAGTAATCGAGGATTCCAATTGGTTGGGGCACAAGAATGAAGAATCAATTGACCTGTAGGGAAGTAAGTAGACCCTCTCGTGGCCGAAATCAGGGTCATCGTCTTGGAGGAAGCGACGGTGGGGGCGGAGGTGGTAGGTGAAATCGAAGTCGTCGGAGAAGTAGTCGTGATCGGCGAAGAGGTTGTCCATGGCGATGAAGGGTCGTGTTTGGGAGAGTAGGAAGCGAGCAAGGGACTTGCAGAGACGGAGAGTGGAGAGAGAAACAAGAGCGAGAAATCGGGTCGGTTTCAGCAGCACGGAGGGAGAGAAACGGAGCTTCTCGGAAAAACGGGTCATATCATAGCTCCCCCCCTTTAACTCCCTTTTTCGGTCAAACACATCACGTTTTAAAACACTCTACTCAAATTTGGCCTTTTTAATTTTTTTTAAAAAAATATAGTTTTTTTTTTTTTTGGTAAGGAAAAAAATAGTATTTAATAATTAATAATAATTTAAATTTTTTGCTTTATTTTTTCTAAACACCTAATCTTGTTTTTTTAAAAAAAATTGCTTCTCATATTAGTCATAAAAATAAAAATTTCTAAAAATTACAACGTAATGCTTCTAAAATTCAAAAATCAAGTTAAATTAATTATTTTATCAACAAATTAGCTTTTGAAATAAGATTAATTTGAATCAATTTTTAAATTTATTAACGATTACTTTAAGGTTTTTAGGATTTTTTTATTTTTCAAGAATTAATATAAATAACAAAATTTTCTTAAAGATGAGATTGGTTTTTTTTTTTTTGGTCTTCATTGTAAATTGTAAGGTTTGAGGAGTTGTAGTAAAGTGCAGACGCGTGCGTGGGTGTATTGGTATCTGGATGGTTCCATCCAGGTGAGGTGGGTGTAGTTATGCATGCACTTTTGCACTTGTTTTCGAAAAAGACATCGAGGTTCTCATCATCCCTTGCTTAGATTGGAACAGTTGTGGACCACTTATTTGGATTAAACTTTTTTTTTTTTTATCGAGCTAACTCTATTAGTTGGGATTAATTTTATCCTAATTTGAAGAACATTTGAGAAATTGAGATAGATAATATGAGATTTTTAATATTTTCTTTTATAGATGTCTAAATAAAATAGGTAAGTTTATCGAAATAAACAAGAGAATCCTAACGAAATAGGCGATGAAGATGAAATCTTAACTTTGATATCATGTGAGATTCTAACCTAAAATTAATTAGTATGTTAAAAGTTTCACATTGTTTGTATTATTTTTTTTAGTGTGATTTATATATCTGTTGAGTCACTTTACTTAATGTCAATTAATTTTAAGTTGGAATCTCACATGATATTAGAATCATAATATATATCTTTAGGAGATTTTTTCCTTTTCGTTATGTAGAGTTCGTAAAACTCGTTAGAATCGTTATTAATCACCATCAAACCGATAATTTTTTTGTTGTCTGCTCTGTTCAGACACTGCTCCAGACCTCCGTCCAGACTGCGTTCCAAACACTGCTCTAGATCACCGCTATCCACTCCGTTCAAACACCGCTCTAGACCTCCATTCGGACTTCGTTCTGATATCAGACTTCGTTTTAGACTCTATTTTAGATTCTAGATTTCGTTCTGATGGCAGGACTCCGTTTCAGAATCTATTCCTATTATATTTTTTTTTCTAAATGCAAATGGTTTCATTCCAAATACAGTTTGAGTCTACGTCATAAATTTGAGACTCCAGACTTCGTCTTAGATTTCAGACTCCGTCATAGATTTCAGATTCCAAATTTCGTCTTAAATTCCAGACTCTATACTCCAAATTCCAAACGCTAGACTTAATCATCATCTTAACCGATTTCGCACTCTAGTTTCTAAATTCAAGTTAGTTTATTCTATACCCATTTAAGTTTGAGGGAGAATGTTAATGTAATTAATTATAATTGAGATTATGATTCATCATGATTGATTTTATGGATAATCGTAGTTGATTTAGTATATAATTAAATTAATTTAATACATAATTATATTTTATTATTTTTTTTTGTATAATGAGTTTTTTTATAAATAAAAGTTAATCCTCTTATATATATTTATTCAAAATATATACAAATTTATCAATATTTTTTTTTTATTTATATGTTTATCATGATATCAAAATTATAGTATCCACATTGAAAAGAATTTTTAACAAATTTAACAAAAATAATGTTTGCTATAATGATTTATAGTTTGGATTGTTGCCACTGAGATTTTATAGAGTTGTTTAATATTTTGATTGTAAAAAATAGTAATTTTGTTGTTTGTAGTAGTTTTTTAAAACGTGATTAAATATGATATGATGATTTGATTTTAGTTGGACAAATCTAAAAAGATTATTTTTTTGAGAGAATATGAATAATGGCTGATCAATTTAAAAGTGCCAAGCCATAAAAACATTTCTTTAATAATAAGCACGCAGTTTACTGTTTCCATATGATAATAGATTTATAGATTGATATTCATTATTTGTTTTTAATTCAGGGAGCACTAAGTCATTGACCGACCGCATGTTTGATTTTGATTAACTTTTTAACAAAATCAGCTTTTCAATCAGAAAATTCTCTTTATAATATTTAATTTTCTTTATTAGTTAATCCAACCGAACTGTTTAATACATCAAGAAAATAAAAGTGCGAAGATTAACATCAATTTATGTTAAATTAGATATTGATAAACTCTTTTTTTTGTGCATGGATATTAATAAATCAATTACTTTTAACTTTCTTTTTTGGCTTGCTTACATATTATTATTATTAATTGTTTATTACTTAGAAAAACTGGAAGTTTATATTAGATTAGTAAGAAAATTCTGCCTTCCACAAGTCCATGGCCCAACTATAGAAAAAAAATTTGAAGAAGAAAAGAACTTATTCACCGAAAAATAAATAAAGAAGTTTGTTATCTGAACCATTGCCGAAAGGTTTCTTGTGAAAGTCCATTGCTCTTTGTTTGGGTCTTGATAGTTAATGACCCCAGAAGCCCATTTGCTTTGGTCAACTTTTGTTTTTTTATGAATGGTCAACTTAAACAAGTGAGGCTCTTTGCCCATAACTACTTTCAGGCCCATGTAGAAGAGTTCATAGCTGAGAGACCCACGTGGACCAAAATAAATGAAGGGTTCTTATGAAAGAATTTTGTAGAGGAGATTCTTAAATAGATTGAATGTAAGACAATATATTCTTATTTTGGTTTTTATCAGATATTTATATTGTTGATGTGAGACTAATTCTACAAGTACAGTTGTGACTAATTATTAAGAGATCTTCTCAATAAGTGCCTACTTCAATATTTAAATTTTAGTCATTTTTTTATAAGGACAGCTTGTTTATCATCACAGTCAATTTTTGTTGAAGTAAGAAAATCCTTTTGTTCCATACTATGATTTCGAGTCCAGGCCTAATCATGGCTAGAATGCCAAAGTCCAAAAGGTGGTTAATTCGTTATCACTAGAAGGCCCAAGTCCAACAGTAGATTAAATCTTTCCATATCAGTTATCAAGGGAAAAAAAATCTCCCTGGATCCCTAGCTAATAAGGACCTTCGACTCCCAGTTTTACCCTTTAAGCAAGCACACGCCTATTATATAAATAGGGTTAAAACCCTCAACAGGTATGATTATCTACCTCAATGCATATATATGCTAGAGATGCTTCTAAGTTCTAACTAAAGTGCCGAGTCCCTTTTGCATGTAAACCTTCCTCAGTGCCTTAACATAAGATAAATACAAATTTGATCATTAACTTATGTTTTATTTATACGATAAATACATTAACTTTTGCATTAATATGTGCTTTAATTTATTAGAATTTTACTCACTCAAGTGATTATATATATCTACATATCATATCTTCGTCTAATGTTAAATTAATCTAAAGAGTTACCTTTTTGGTTTTATGTTATCATAAAAGCAAAATAGATTTATATATAAAAATATCTTAACTTTTAAAATTTAACTTTTGCATTGACTTGTGTATTGATTTTTTAAAATTTAATTTAATTTACTCAAAAGTGAGTATTTAATTTAAAAAATATGTTTAATTAATATTTATTAACATAATCACGTTGGCAAAGAGACCAACCATTGAATATAGAGAAGAAAAAGCATGCTTACCCAAAAAATAAAGGGTTTTGTTAAAAAATATCTTAAAGAGACTTGTTAAATATTCAAAATTAAAAATTTTTCATGAAAAGTAAAGTATTTAATTTATTGAGAATTAAAAAAATTCTACTTTTTATACAAAAGTTCTTATTTTTAATTTTTTAATAAATATTTTTAAGACATTGTTAGAAAAACTCAAAAATAAAAAAGAATGACATTCTTTAAATACATCAACAAACTTTATAAACAGTACTCAACTTTGGCGCGGACAAATCCTGAAAAAAGTGAAATTAAAGAAAGCAAACTAGAATGGCGTCGTTTTCAACTAAACAAAGATTAATGGGGTGTTAACAGAAGAAAAAAGAAAGCTCATTTTTATAAAATCTCAAACCTTTATAAAACAATTAATATGAGTGTTAAGATGCTATGATAAAACTCGTTTCAACTTTTTGAGTTTCAAGGAATGCATGAAGTACCACTACGTGTTTCATGCTCTGTCACTTATGGTCTGGTATGCAACTTTATCAAATATGTTCTTTAAATTTTCTATAGCCAATCATGACACATTTCCTTGTGAATGTAGAAAACTCGTGAACCTTATTCATCTGCTCTTTCCTTTCAAGTAAGTCACCCCTATTATATTCCCAATTTCCCCATCAACAAAAAAAATATATGCTTTCACATATATAGTTAATTAATCCTACCTCCTGGCCTTCTCTCTGAACAGCCAATTCCTCTAAGATATATCACAAAAACCTCTGATTTCAAATTCCCTTAAAAGCCATAACCGCAGAGACAAACACATGCCTATGGTATCTTCTTGTCTCAAAGTTTTCAAAAAAATTGATCTCCTTTTTGCTTTTGTGATACAGTGAATAGTTAGCTAATTATAACATTCTTCTGATATTCTCACACGGATGGATGTTGAATTATTAAGCAAATGGAACCCATTGGTAGACCTATGCTATTATAGCAGGAGAAAAAGGAATTTGTCGTGAAATAGGAAGGCATAATTTCTGGGATTCCTTCCCAAACAACTGAGGGTGAGAAACAAAGTGGAGTGTGTGGACCTCTCAATCCCCTACCATGTTCTTTTCCACTAACAAACTATACTCTCATTATGGCTGCATTTCATGGTTCAAAAATATCCAACATCTTAAAAAAAATTCCCATTTCTTTTCTATTCTTTTATTTTTATAGTTCACTAGAGAAAGTTTAGTTCTTGTGAACGATTGGATTACACGTATCGAAGTATTGAAAACCAAAGTGAAGAAATGCCCACAAAGTTTCCCTTATTGGCTGGACCATCTCCAGCCACAAAATTGTTATTGCACTGACCTATTCTCTAACTTAGTGCGCAGTGCGCATCTCAAGTCACATTATCAGTCTTCATAGTCAGTTCGCGGTTGATTGATTTCATGACTTGGTGGTGAGCAACAGTGCCTCTAAATTCCATCAATATAAAATCGAAAACATTTTAAATGTGATAATTCCATTAAACATATACCACAATTTTATGAGTTATTATTATTTTTTATTCTAATTATATTTTTAATATTATAATTGATGTGTCACACATTTAATTATATAATAAATCAATTTTAGAAAACACCTTAGGGTCTCTATTATCATGTATATATTATCACATCTTTCTAAAGTTTTTCAAAGTGACTATATATATATATATATATATATATATATATATGTATTCATTATAGTGTAAAATTATTTATATATTATGTCAATAAATTAAAATTTAATCATTAACAATTATAAAAATTTCTTCGAGTGAAGTATACTTTGAGGCCTCAACTTTTATTCTCCAATCAATTAAGGACTTCACTTTTTTTTTTAATCAACAACTTCAACTAATTTTCAGTCTCCAGAAAAAGCTTACACGGAAAATTAAAATTACATCACTAATATATATATATATATATATATATATATATATATATATATATATATATATATATATATAAAAAAGGAGGATCAACTTATACCAATATAAGTTATTTTTAATTTATATTCATTTTTAACATGATCCACTTTTATTTAATGTGTAGTCTAACGATTGTAAATATGTTTCAAAAAAAATTACATGTCATTTCCAATATATATATATGTGTTTTAATTACATGTCACAAGTGTTTTGACGCTAAAACTTATTGTGTCCCTCCATAACTATCTCTTTTTTTTGTACATATCATCTCTTTTAATTTAATCAATAAAAAAGATATAAAAAAAATCATTAGTGAAAAGAATAGAAAGAGATGAAAAAAAAGATAAAAAATATTCTAAAACTAAAGCTTCACGTCTCAACCAATACATTAATAACAAAGACACATACATATCGGACTAATATTGATAAAATGCATTCTATGTATTTATTAATATACCAGTGAACTTGAATATTTTAGTATATTTTTCTTGTTATATGAGTAATTTTTATGTGGATGTCTTAGCTACATGGTGGTATTGTTATATGACAAAAATATTTGACATTCGAATCCTTTTTGGTGAAACAAATTTTGTTTTTTACGTAAAAGAAATGCTTCAAATTTATTCAACAAGAATAAAATGTGTCTAGCAAAGCTAAATTACAAGTAATTGATAAAATGATTTAATTTTTATTCAAATCATAAAATTACTGAAAATAATACAAAATTTATTTGAATTGAAAAAATATTTATTAATATTTAAAATACATAAGCACTCACAATTTAGTCTAATTGCCATTTTTTTTATATCAAGTTGGCATTTTCCGATGCCAACTAGACGTTGGAAATTGAATTAATCATTTTAAAGTTCTTAATTGAAACATTTAAAAGTTAAGATCATTAAATCAACTTGCACCTAAAGTTGAGGTCCTTGCACTATATTTTTCTCAAATCACTTTAAAAGAACAATTTCTTTTCTTTTTCTTTAAATGTTTTCTTGTTACATGAAAAAAAAATCTCTTAATACATTTTGAATAATTCTAAATCATCTTAATGAATCACCCGAATAATTATATTAATTATTAAATAAATAAAGTATTGAATAATTTTTATATTTTTAAGACATTAAATATATTATTATTATTTATTTAATACTCTCTTCATTAAGTAGTAAGAAGATTATTAGCAATATATTATAAGAATGAGGGGAGATCGACTTACACCAGTGTAAGTCTTTTTTGACTTACACTCATTTTTAACCGTTAAATTCACTTTCATCTAATGGTTGAGATTATTTTATTAAAAGTAACCATTAGATGAAAGTAAATCTAACGGTTAAAAATAAGTGTAAGTCAAAAAAAACTTACACTGGTGTAAATTGATCTTCCCTCTATAAGAATATTTAAGAATTTAGCAAAACTCATACATTTTACATTGTAATGGTTAATGATTAAAACACAATATAGTGAAAAAAAACAAATAAGATCTTTTAAGATTCAAATATCATATCTCCATTTCTTGTCTCTTGTTGTCTCTTTAATTAAAATTTTGCAAGTCGACAAACAAAAAATTACCAACTAAGAGAAAAGTTATTACTAATTAAAAAAAAGAGATCTTTTTTTCTAAATTAATTTTTTTGGTGATTTTTCTTTTGACTAAATTGTTAACTTTTAATTGAGGAGATTCAGAAAGAAATAGGAAATAACTATAGAAGATTTCATTCTGATCTTTTATTGTGCTTTTTCCAACCTTTTCAATCTACTACCGTCCCTCGGTTTGTTCTAACTTCCAAACCCCTCATTTATATAATTAAAAAGTTATTTTAAAGGGAATTTATATCTAAATTAAGTAAGTAAAAAAATATTAATTTTAATTTAATTTAAAATATATTATATTTTTTACTCACTAAAATTTTATAATAAATATACATTTATTTATTTATTTTAAATATAATCTTAATTTAAAAGGGTCTTATTATCATTTATATAATATCTGTGAGTACCGACACAATATTATATATATAAGAACGTTGAACTATTTCTTTAGGGTATGAATTGTATTAGGACCAATTCGATTAAAAATTCAATGTGAATGATGCTTGATAGCATTATTTAACAACTTTTTTTGTTTTTGTTTTTTAAAAAAATCTTTTACAATGTCCGATTTTAGGTTGGGTAGGCAATATTATCGTCCTGTTTGGCATGATCGTCGAATTAGGTAGGGAGGCGTTGGCAGAATAGAATATCCATTTTGAGAATTGGCTTGTCTTGTTAGATTAATAATGGCTTCCCTTCGTTTTGTTTTCTGGCTGCCCTTCAATTTTGTCCCTTTCTTGGGTTCTTGGGTATTGTAGTCTTTGCCTCTTTCTTACTTTATATCTTTGTTTTATCATTAAAATGCTGCCATTGCTTTCAATGTCTTCCACATTTAAAATTGACCTCTTCAATGCAACGTATCCTGTGCCTAACCATGGATAATGAATTTTTCTGTGCATTTGAAGCTCTCGCATACGTTATGTCAATTCCTATTAAAATTCCTGATTCGAAACCAAAGATCCTCATGCAAAATTTTAAACAAATGGATATTCTAAATTCTAATCTAACAGTCACAAATTTCCACAATAAAAAAAAAAGTCACTAATAAATTGAGCTATCATAACAGTTTCATTATTTACTATTTAGCACTCAGCGCTTTCAGATATGGCAGGAAAGAGGAATAACCCGAATGAGAACCCATAACTAGAGATTCGAGGTTTAGCATAAAGTTTACTCCAATAGAAGTACTCTTTATTTTAAATTAACTAAACTTTTAATACACTTTCCTATTTCAATTTGATTAGGATCAATTTGCCCAGTTTTGCCTTGTTGTTTTAGTTTATTCTTTCAACTTCTAAGTGTGTGTTTGTTTTTTAATTAAGAATCTCAAACAGACATTTATTTACATAGAAATAAAAAAATTATTTGGTTAAAAGTTGACAAATTTTAAATAGACATTCATCAACATAAATTTTATCTCTTACTGAAGTTGAAGTGAAAGTAAAAAATTATTATTTTTGAGTTTTTTGTTACAATTTTATTTTTATTATTTATTTTGTCAAACTTCATTTTTAAAATAAAAGTTATTAAACATAAATCATGTTAATAAAATTTATTTTTAACTAAATTTAAGTTTACAAATACACTTTTAATCAAACTTAAATTTACCAATTCAAATCTAAACACACACTAAATCAAAATGTTGTCCTAGCTTATTTATCATTCCTATGTAGCTTGACTTGTGAACTTATTGCATATTCATAGATGAGCTAGCAAGTTAGCACATCTGCACATTCATATTTCTTAGTTTCTCAATTCATGAGGTACTAACTGTTGTATTTGTGCAAAGAATATGTTCCTGTCTTTGGTCGAGGCATTCCAACAATCCGAGCATCTATGAATCACATTCTATTTACACCTTTGTCACACGCTACACCCTATTTGTGGCGTATGGCCCATGGAAGGCTTCAAAATAAACTCCGACTTGAAATTGAATTAAACTGCTTATTTTGACCTAAACATCGTGATGCCAGTATTTCCAGAACAATGATTTTTGTATTAAATTTAAATAATAATTTCTTTAATTTCTTCCTTTACTTCCTCTTCAAATATCCAAACATAAAAACTCAAAACCCACAGTAAAAAAATATTTGGTATTTCTTGTTGCTATCGCGAGGCCACACTCCAAGAAGACAAATAAGCTGCTCCAACAATATCTTTATGCTTCTAAATACATAAAGGTATCTTTTAGAGAAAAAGTTTTTAGATGTTTAGAGAGAGAAAAGTCTATAACTCTATGCAATTAAATATGTATCATTTCAGCTATAGCATTTGGATCGAAAGAGATATAGTGTATTGAAAAATTATTACTTAAATATAGTGTATGATAATTGAGTATATTAAGTTAATTAAAATTTGATATTTTTATAAAATATTGTGAAATTAATTATAAAACACAAAGATTCATAAAAATATTAAGTTCTGATTGGCTTAGTGCACCTAACTGGATGCCCATGAATTAAGTAAGAATCTCTCATAGTATATTAATTCAACGATAAAAATTTTGATTATTTTAATAATTAATTATTATATAATTAATTATAATAAAATTAATTTTATATTTAAATATATTAATTAAAAAATAATTTTAAAATAATTTATTTTATTTAGATAATATAAAAAATTATTTTTATATATTAAATTATTAAAATATGTATATAATAATTAAAAAATTTATTTAATTAAAAATTAAATAATATTTATATCTCAATATTTTTAAATAATATAAATTTAAAATTATAAGTTTTAAGTTTATAAAAAAATATTATAATATATTAAATTTTGTATAAAAATTATTTTTTTTTATCAAAACACGTATGAATAGTTAAAAAAAATCAACAAAAAAATTATTAAATGAAGGATAAAATCTTATTCAAACGTGTTGATATAGGATAAAGTACAACAACAACAACCCGAGACAGGTACGACCTGACCTACCGATCCGACCCGAGCCTGCGCAATAATCAGTCACCTTAGTCCGATTCAAGATATTTACTGGAATGATCGAGCCAGTCTGGATCTGAGTCCAAGGACCATGTACAAGGTCCTAGAAGATGCAAAGCTTTATTAGGGATGAGGTGGCATCTGCCCCGCCAAAGTTTCCAGTTTTATTATTTTATTATTTTTTTAAAAAGACCTCTTTATTTGTTTTATATTAAAAAAAAGGTGATATATATTCTTGCAATTTAAATTTTTCTTGATATTTCTTGAGTCAACTAGTTTCTTCATGAGCCTCACTTTACTTTTTCTCTTTTAGCCTAATTGAATATTCTTAAGAATAGTAATATAGAATTTTACAATATGTAAGTATTTATATTTAATTATCTTTTGAATGGAGGATATATTGTCAAATATATGATTCATTATAATCTAAGTCTATAATAATTTCAATATATTTTTAATTCAAACATTTCTATTTTATTTTTTTTGCATTATATTTTTTAAAATCTTGTGATTGTTTCTCTATGTGAATATATAAGTATTGATGTATATCTAAGTATGAATTTCTTTATCTATGATCTTTTTTTTCTTTTTGATGAATTCTTTATCCATGATATTTAGTATAGAAGCACATTGCTTCACATTACGACAAACTTTTGGTATATGGATATAGATCTTTATTTTTATTACAGAGTTGATTAATCAATATAAATATCATTTTAAAAGTAAAATTTGAATTTAAATACTCTAAAATTATACGTCATATAGCCGATGAACTTTCTCTTTATTTTTTTGTAATCAAATCTTTCGTCCCTCCAAACTTTTGGTCAAGTTCCGCCACCGTCCTGGGGACACCTGTTACATGATGGGCCGAACGCATACTAGAATTCTTCTAGCATCACAGTAATGATGAGGTGAGGTGCAATATGCAGCACCATGCAACAAGCAGGGCAAGCACGTCCCATAGGTCTATATATAGGGGAATTTCAACATTTATGTTCTTTCTCTAACATTGTCATTTATCAACCTTATTCTCTTACTAATTTAGGCGTTGGCCAACCGATTGTGCAGCTGCCTGGCATGTCGAAATTCATTGCAGACTACACTATCAAAATAGGGCAAAAAACAGTATTCTAAGGTGATGTATATGGAATAGTATATAGTATAAGAGATTTCCTCTACTTTGTTAACAAAAAGAATTTATCTTTTAATATATATATATATATATATATATATATATATATATATATATATATATATATATATATATATATATATAGATCACGCTATCTTATCAATTGTTCATTTTATAATTTAAGTGTCTTGAAAAATTTTAAACAAAAGGTATCACAATATTAATATATATGTGACAACCTCATTAGTCATTGCGGGACCTACCACTTTTCCTGCCGGAAAAGTCTAGCATTGAAAATTTAGACCCGTTCTCTATTTGAAGCATAACGACAAACAGATTAACAACATATCCAGTAACATAATCCAAGTGATTCCCACTTATTTATGAGTAAAACTGGGACAAATATATTACAAAAAAAGGGGCTGGGGGTCAAATAGAAGGGTTTTAGGCACATTGAATGTATAATTCCATGAGCCCATGACCCTTCTGAGTCATGATCATGGCCAGATGTTCCTTTGTGTGCACGAATTAGGACATTCCTATAGGGGTGTAGTTGTACTTGTACCCTAAACAAATGAAAATAATGTTACATTAATAATATTTTAAAAGATAATGATTATGTAAGAATCTTAAACAGTATATAAATTTAAATTTAAATTTAAATTTTAATATGTTATTAGTATAAAATCTTATTATATTATATATCCTTCAGAATTTGTACTATCATATTATTAAAACAATGTTATTTTTAATAATATAATAATATTCGATAAATAATCTAAAAAAATTATACTAATCATTGATCAAAATTAAATTTCTGTTTATTGAAAAATATTTAGTATGTTATTATATAAAGATAAAAAAATTATAATGTTATTTATGTATTATTAAATAATTGAGAGATTTATGTCAAAATTCAAACTAGTCCCTTGCGGAGAGTATAGTTTTAATATTTCAAATAAGATTAGTCTCGTATTCAGAATTCAGATTATGAAAAAAAATCTCATTAAAAAAAACTAAATGGAAACAATAATTTCTTAATGTAACGTAGGCATTTAGTACTTGTGATTAGAAGTTTAAACAGTTTTCCGACGCAGCTCGGTCACTGGAAGCGAAACGTAACTGCTGAAGAGGGATGCGGCGCACGGAAAGAAAAAAATCTCCTACATTTGTGGTTTGTACTTTGTACAGGTGACTGAAATCTATTGGCGAAATGATGAATATGGTTTTACTTTAAAAATAAAATGTTTTGTTTAACTTTTGCTATGATTTTTTTTTAAAAGATTATATGTTATATAATTCAAAATAAAATATTTTAATAATAATAATATGTGAATTGTTTATTGACTTAAACCACCTAACTCTTTATAAAGAAAAGAATTTCTCTGGCATTTTGCGTACGGGAAATGGGCAGTGGTATTATTTTTCAAAACGTAAGCTGTTGCCAATATATACTTCATGTGTGGTTGTCATTTTCATTTGGTGTGCTTTTCTTTGGGTCCACTTCAACCTTTCTAGTTTTTCCTTTGGTTTGTGCCACATTTTTACACGTAGCTTTCAATGCTTTCTCGCTCTCTCTCTCTCTCCTGTTCTTTTCGGATTCAAAGATTTTTGGGAGTCCATGGACTATGCTAAATAATGGGTAATTTAATTTCTTTATTTAGGTGGCATTTAATATGGACCGCTTGATCAATGTATTAGGTGTGGACCATTAATCTATAACATTAAATGTATTAAAATTAAATCAACGGTAGAAATTAAAAAAAAGTAACCTACTAAGCAGGTTACTTAAAAAAAATTGCACATCCACCTCAAGCAGAACTCCGATGCCAGACCACCGCCATGAATCACTGCCCAGCCGTTAATGGAACCAAAGACCAACTTGAGAGTCTGAAATAAATCAGAAATCGAACCCCTTGCCTCCAAACAGCCTTGCGTTCTCTGCCGTCATCTACAGCACCATCGTCATGGCGACGGTTGACGTCGTGGTCCATAGATCTGATGCGTGGCAGTCGTTGACATTGTGGTGCCGCAAATCTGAAGTGTCGGGCCGGCAACTTCATTGACAGTGCCAAGTCTGGGTCTCGGTCGTGATGGTTGTTTGGTGGGTCTCGTGGCGGTGGGCGAAGCTGCTTCACAGGTGAGCGACGGAGGTGAAGGTGGCGCGAGGGAGTTCGGTGGTTGGGTGTTGACAGCGTGAGGCAGGTGGCATGTGGTGCGTCGCAATGGTGGCTGGAGTAGAGTCTGGGTTTGGTTCATAGTGAGGAAGCTCCGAGGACGATGGTTTGGGCCTTGGAGGGAGGGCCGTCAGTGGAGATGATGGATGGTTTGAACATGGTGGCTCGGACATGGTGGAGCCACTAGGGTTGTGGGCAAGGATTAGAGTCAGGGTTACATAACCTGTCACAGCATGTTATTTTGAGTTGTTTATTGAGCAGAAGGTCCACCATAAATGTCACTTTTTATTTATGATGCATGTTTGTCCCAATTAATTTTGAGTTTTGTTTTGGATAAATAGTATGAAATAAAATTGGAGCTTTTTGACTAATATACTCTCAGTATCAAGTATATTTATTAAATTATTATTTTTTTAAATTATTTATCATAATATTATCTTTTTTGTTATATTGAAATTTTTTAATATTTTTTATACTACGTAAAATACGTTATTACGCGTGGCGCATCTAATATGAATATGTCATCACGTTTGACGTATTCACGTTATGATACATGTTTGTCCCAATTAATTTTGAATTTTGTTTTGGATTAGTAGTATGAAATAAAATTAGGGTTTTTTTTACCAATATACTCTTAGTGGTAAATATATTTATTAAATTGTTATTTTTTTAAAATTATTTATCAGAATGCCATCATTTTTACTACACTGAAATTTTTTAATATTTTCTGTGTCACGTAAGATGCGTCATCACGCGTGACGCATCCAACGTAGATACGCTAACATGCGTGGCGCATCCAACGTGGATACGTAAAAACGCCAAGCGTGTTAACGTATCTATGTTGGATGCGCCACACATGATAACATATCCCAGTTGGATGCTCCAAGCGTATTGACGTATCCAAGACACGATCCTATATCATCCTATCTCCTCTCTCTCCCACGGTCACTTCTCCTATTTCTCAAATTTTTATCCTCTCTCTAGATTATCTCTCTATCTAAACTCTCTTTCGAACTCTCCCTTGGCTGTAACTCGTGAGAAGATCATATATGTAAGTATTTCTACCATTAGATTATTGTTATTGTTATATTTTTTGCTGAATATTTTAATTATTAGAATTATTGTATATGTTTTTTAGTTTTTATATTACTTGTGTATTGTATGTATGTTTTATTATTAGAATTATTATTTATGTTTTTGAGTTTTTATATTAATTGTGTATTGTATATTTGTTATATTGTTAGAATAATTGAGTATTATTATTGATTACTATTATTATTGATTATTAGTATTATTATTATTTGTTTTATTATTATTATTAATTGTGTATTTGTTATATTAGTTTTATTGTTAGCTAGTAGGTTTTTGAAATTTGTTTATACAAAAATGAATTGTTTGTGTTGTTATTATTCATAAGTGTAAGATGACCAAACACCTTGTTATTCTCATTTACTACAATGGGAGAACGTATGAAGGTGAAGATAGTCTAACGTATGAAGATCTTCGTCCTAAGTCTATCATGATTCAACGTAATACGACTTTTGAACTTCTATTGATTGCCTATGCTGCTACCCGTGGTCCCTAACGTCCACTGGAATTTCGGTAAGTTTCTCAATATATTTTTATATTAGCTTGTTATATATACTACTTTTGTTAACATCATATAACGTTGACATTTAAATAGGTGGCATAAACATAAAGTATTGAATAAAACCACAATGGTGGTGCTTCCGTATTACCGTCGGTTCTTTGATTAGATGAAGAGTGATGAGGCCAGTATCTGTTTACATTGATTTAAATAAGTTACTTTGTCTTGCTTTCTAATTCTTTGTACAATTGTGATTGCAGATAACATGATAGCCATATATGGATGAGATTGTGGCTTCATTACCATCATTCTGTGTCGCTGGTAGAGACATTATATTGGCAGTGGTTTCACTCATCTTTTTTCACATTGTTGAGTGGCATCAACCAATTAGGGTGATGCGTCAGTTTGATCTGGACTAACCAATACCACGGAGACCACATCAACCTGACGAGTTGCACTCGATTACATTGACAGGACAACATAACAAGGATTAACGAATCACACACCGTGCATACATAACCATCTGGAACAGTCAAAGGGAAATGTGTGTTATTAGGAGGCCCTTGGAAACTCCTCTTACTGCACATTCTGAGTACATGTGCTAGTACAGACGAATTACCCGACGTTGGATTTCCTGTACTGGTGCATCCATTAGAGTTGTAGTAAGCTATTTACCAATATGCTCTGCTATTCGTTATGTGTATTTTGTATTGATGATGACATGTGTTATATTTGTATCTTAGGTTGACATTGTAGAGAACACACATGCTTCGACCAGGAACCCTAATTCGAGATATGGCTAGCCTTCAACAGTACATGGAGGACATCTTATCTTCAGTGAGGGAGCATGATCGCATCATATTAGATCACTTTCATCTAGCTCCTCCTGTAGATGATATTCCAGGACCATCCGAGTAGTCCGATAAGCAGAAGATGCGTCGTAGATGGAGAGGGTTAGTGAGTATTCGGTCACGACTACGACTTCCAAAGGACTCTGATTTTTCAAGTGTGCCTAGTACTCAGCCACTATCCACTACTACTGCTACTTACCCACCATCTCAGCCACCTCCTCCATCGTACCTCCTCCATCGTATCCACCATATTCGGGTTATCCACCATCTACAACATACCCACCACCTACTTACACTTATCCACCATATCCTTATACCTTTACCATTACACCATCATTTTTATATTCACCGTATATGGGTTATCCACCATATTCTCACTCATCATAACCAGGACCTTCTTCTGATCCCCCTCACAGACCACTACATTCTAACTCTGACCCTTCTCATTGATGTACTTATTACGCTGTCATTAATATATTATCTTTCTTTTTATTACATTTGTTTAATTTGGGATGATTGTATGTGTATGTACCCTACTTCTTTTTCTGTTATGCTTATGCATCATATACGTGCTTTGTTGATATGAAATTCAATATATATAAATATGTTTCATTATACAGGATGAAGTAGTTTTGGGAACGTCTAATTTTTAGGATAAATTCTGTCAAATTTTTCATAGAATCGGGATGTTTGAACTATTAAGGTTAATTGATTTTGTTAGGCTCGCTTGACTGGTATTTTAGCCCATGAACCGGTCATGACGTTAAGACTATGATCAACTTCAATTTTCAGAATCAATTTTAATTGTAAAAATTGATTGCAATACGTTAAGGGTGCTCACTGCTAGATTTGGTCAAGTATAACTTGATAATAACCCAATTTTCTAAACCTAGGCTCGTCTTAGATTTAATTGAGTCGAAAATTTTAACTTAAGCATACTAAGAATGATTTGGAGGTCAAACAAATTTTTTTTCACATCAATAAAGCTCACACGACTGTGTGAAAACATGACATTGTCGCTTAAACATGAAATCACGTATCTAGACTTCAGGTAAGACATGGTCATGTGACCAAGAGACACAGCCGTATCTCAAAGTCAGAAGTTTCACCTAAGTTGGACAGGCCACTGGCTAAGTTGAAAGTACGGTCATGTCTTGAATACGTCATCACACGTGACGTATCCAACGTGGATACGCCATAACGTTTGGCATATCCACGTGGTGTATGGGCGTATCTACGTTGGATGCGCCACGAGTGATGATGTATCCCAGTTAGATGCGTCATGCGTGATGACGTATCCTAGTTAGATGCACTACGCGTGATGACATATCCTACATGGCACAAAAAAATAATAAAGAATTCTAACATAGTAAAAAGAGTGATATTTTGATAAATAACTTAAAAAAATGATAATTTGATTAATATGTATGCTATTAAAGGTATATTTATCAAAAAGTCATAAAATTAAAGTCAAATGAAATAAAATAAAATATTATTTTATTATTTAAATTTTTTAAATAAAGATGGAATAGAATGAAATTAAATAGAGTGCATTTCATTTCATATTATTTGATATTCTAATTTTTTTTCTCCTCCAAATCAGAGAGTACGTGATAGAATGGATTCTTATTTTGTTAGTATAAGTATAAAATTACATTTTTCTCCCGTGCTTTGCCTCCCATATGTCCTCGTCGTCACTTGCTGAATCTTTCATACATGCTCTTTGAACTGATATGCAACAACATATATGCTATTTTCCTATATGAGAATAAGTCAGGTGGTCAGTCAGGGATTTACAGTCTAATCTGCATTAATTTTAACTTAGCTTAACACATTTAGTAAAAAAGCTATGTAAGACTTTTTAAAAACATATATATTTAAATAAAAAAATCAGGCTTTATGCTTTTAAAAATGTCTTTTAAGTCTGTGAGTTGACTTATTTAACTATATTATTATTATTATTATTATTATTATTATTATTATTATTATGTAACTTATAATATTAAAAGCATAAACTTTTTAATTTATTTAAAAATTGATTTATTAACTTATTTAAAAGTTAGATTTGTCTGTTTATTTAAAGATAAAATTGTTTACTTATTTAAATACATTTAAAGTTGACTTTTAAGCAAGTTTTTAGGTCATGACAAATTTTAAAAAAAATAAAACTCTTACCATGTAATGAATTAGACTCGTGTTTGAAAAATAAATCAAATCTATTTAAGAGAAAACTTAATTTGACCTAACTTTATTGTACCTTTAAACACCAATTTCTCATTAATTGTAGTTAAGTTTGTAAACAATAAAACAACTCATGATAAGTTGATAATACTAAAGAATCAAGTCATCTAACTAATTTTTTTTTATAAATTTGTTCTATGGTATTAATAATTAGGGAACTAGCATTTTTACTCATATTGATATAGTCGACATGTATCTTTTTTTTTTTCAAACAAAAAAAAATTACGAGCTGCCCTCACACACATTTTTTTAAAAATTGTAGTCAAATGACATTTGATTTAGTTTGCGCACACTTTAAATAACTCACATGTTTAATTAAAAACCAATCATTTATGTTGAGACAAAAGGATTTATAAGTAGTGGTGGATCTTCATATGGTTTAGGAAGAGTTATGGACACCCCAAAATTTTTGTAAACTTCATGTAATCACTTAAGAAAATTATAAATACTTATCTCTCAAACATTATTAAAACACTACATGGCCACCCCAAAATTCTTAATTAAGATTTGTCATAGGTTATAAGGATAGTTCTTATAATATAATATCGAGTATTTGACATAGTTAAGATTTAAGTCTACGACTGTTTATATTCACACATCATATGTTTGTCACCCCTAAATCAATTTCTTAGGGTTCTCACACACTTAATTTGGGTGTGGGACAAAAATCTATTCAAAAACCAATTTTAACCTTGGCAACAAGATGCTGGATATTGAACTCCTATACTGCTAAGTAAAGTTCACTCAAACGTTAGAAATTTTATTTAAATAAATAAGTTTAAATTTGTTAGATTTTGAAAAAAAAATTATGTACTTCTATTTTAAAATAACTAATCTATAAATTATCTTTCTAAGATAAAAATCACATACAGTTTAACTATTATATTGTAGATATCTATTTTAAACATAAATAAATCAATATAAATCATTGCTTTCCCCATAGCTTATGCCAGGCTGCTTGGCCAATGCAACATGAATGGAGAAGAACAAAAACAAAAAGACGGGGATAAATCAATTATGAATGTAAATAACATGACTTAAGTAGTAAGTAAATATGATCTCAGTAGTTTAAAGACATTTGAAATGTTTTTAAATATATGAAAAAGTACTTATAGAGGAGTGTGAGTACTTTTAGCAAGACTTAATATCATATTCAAAAAATATAAAGAAACCATTAATAAACAAAATATATAAAGAAACCATGTTAAAAACATAGAAAAAGATAGTTTTACATTTCTTTTTAAGAGGGTATTACTAATCACATCTTTTTAAAGAAATATGATTAAGTGAAAAATAATAATAAAAAAATTATAATAAATAATATTAAATAGAGTATAAATAGAAATATATATACTATTTGATATAAAGATATAAAAATTATAAAAACATATAGAATTTAATACAATGGCTTACTGTAACATGCCATTACTGTTGGTGTAGATGCCTTTCTACATCTCAATTTTCAAGGCATACATTATATTCGGTTAAAATTTTAAAAATAAAAACTTTTGGGGTTGAAATATTTTTTTAGAATTTTTAATTTATTTTTTATATATTGAAAGTGCAAGCATATGAGTAAAGGATAAGAAAGTCTACCTAATAAGTAATTAAATATCTGGCATTAATATCATACTCAAGTCTTATATACTTAAGTCAGTGTCAATTGAACTTCTAGCTCATTTGAAAAAAAAAAAAAAAAAATTTAACTCAATTCTAATGTTTATCATTTATAATTTTTAAATAATTTATAATGTTTTTATAGAGTTTAATTTTGATTACAATGCAACGAAATTAAATTATTATTTTTATTATAGTAAAAATTCATTAATTCCGTCCGATAATTCTTCTTTTGAATTTTATTAGAAAAAACCTTTGGATTGATTTAAACATACTCCTTTGCAATAAATTTTTCATAACACCTATTATATAGCAATTTTTTTAATATGCTCAATAGTCTGATAGAGATAGACGGAAATTTGTTTAATTTGGGGCAGAAACGATATACAGCAAAGAAAGTTTTGCCATATAAATTGAAATACCTATACATGTTGGATTATTGCATTACACCACACCAGTTTGCTTAATTAGTCATTATCTAGGCCACAAGGGCAAATTATATGCATATTAAAAAAATAGTGATTTTTTATTTTTTGTGATCATTAAATTATTTTTCTAGTATTACTCATTTGTAATGGCTAATAAAATAAATCATTGTAAGGTAATAGTTTTTTTTAAAAAAAATTGGATTAGCTGAAATTCTGAATTGAAAAAAAAAAAAGAAATTCCGAATTGGACAAATCCTCAGATTTCCCTCAGCTTGTAGCCGTGGACTTGCGGCACTGGTGAATACTGATGGTGTAAAATGGGTTTTATTTTCCTTTTTTTTTTTGTTTTCTTTCATTGACTTCAAATTCAATAATGCAAAATATACTGGTGCCCACTATTTGACAAAGCAGGTTTCTCAATTTTCCATCCTTTTGGGTTCACATGCTGCACGAAGACAAAAACATCATATTCTCCTTCACAATGATTATAATATTGACATTTGTATTAAAAATTATTTCAAAAGGAAATTGGTAAAGCAAGGATTGGCTTATAACTTATAAAGTGAAAATGAGTGATAATAAGCATGCGTTTAAAATGTAATGAATTTTTGGAGATAAAGCTTTTGTAATTTTATTGTGGATCGCCTGTTTTTATTTTTGGCAAAATGGGATAATGCGCTTGGAAAGTGGAAGCACTCTCCCAACCCACAAAAATATAAACTGGAAAGAAAAATAAAAACAAGTATTTTGGAATGAGTCGTGTAAGTTCACATTAATTGAGTTATATTTTAAAGAATATTTTTGAATATTATTATTGTTTAAATTTTAATTGTACAGTTATAATTTATATTATATATGTTTATGTTAATAATTATTTATTTAGAATAGAGTTAATTTACATGAAATAAATTTGTTATAATATAAAAATTAAATATATCTTAATAATGAAAATAAAAAAATAAATGAAATTTATTTTAATAAAAAAATAAATCAAATTTATCTTAATAAAAAATAAAAAAATTATCCTAATAATAAAAATAAAAAAATAAATTTATACAAAAAATCTGTATAATAAAGCTCACCAGTTATCACAATCCCTGGGTGTAGTTGATTTCATTCAAGTTTTTAGACAGTTGGACATTTTTTTAACAAATTTTTTGTAATGGATTAGTGTGATCTTATGTGGCGTGTATAAACTTATCATTATTAGTTTATTACGATTTTACAATTTAAAGGTTTGATCAGGCTTTGACCAATCCATCAAAATGTTTGTTTGGAATATTAAATTTATATTTTTTTATTGAAGATCATACGAGCCACGTTAGTCCACACATTGTAGATTTTATTTTTTTTTTTGTTTTTTTTTTACAGGCACATTGTAATTGATATCTTGCAATCTTTTAGTTTTTTTTGGCACGATCTATTGCAATTTTATTATGGTCATAAGAATTTTTGTTTAAATTTAAAACACTTAAGTTAAGTGTATCAAATAAATCAATATTTAATATTTTTATCAAATTTTATAATTTTAATTATGTAATACAAATTTTTATAAAAATATTAAATACTTGATTAATTTAATACACTTAATTAAATATATACTCTAAATTTATACAAAAACCTCTTATCAACGGGTGGTAGGCATAAGGAGAATATTTTTAATGGAAATAAACCCAAAATGGAGGATACTTCAGAGTTCAGGCTTCTAAGAACCTCTTTCACGCCAGGGAGGTTGGCATCATAACGAAACAGCATGTGCTCATGTATATAAAAGAAATCATTATTGTCTTTCTTCTATATTATCATTTACAATATTTGTTTATAAAAAAAAAAATTGTTTACACAAAACCTAGATGCATGATGAGATTTTTTAATAGGAATTAAATTAATATTTGACATAGATTAAGTATCATAAATTAAATATAAATGTAGATTTAAAAATGTTAGACCTTTGCCCAGTAACCTCCGTTATTCATAAAAAAAAATGTAAATATAAAAAATCTAATAGATCTCATTTATAATTTTTTTTATACAATCTTGTTTATTAATTTTTCATAACATTAATAGTAAGAATTTTTCTAAAAACCCATCACTACTAATTTCTTCGAATGCAAACACTAGAGTCAAGGCGCTATAACAAAATGCAAACACTAGAGTCAAGGCGCTATAACAAAACGCTGTTTGATTATCTTCAAAAGTATATAGCATTCAGACGCCAATCATACGTAATTACTCTACATATACATTAGCGTGCTTCAAATATTTGACTCCTCCAAACACCAAAATAGACAAATCCTTGGAAAAATGGATTACAACATCGTTATCGACAAGTGCAACATATGGAAGAATATATGTTTGATTTTTATTTTATTTTTTGAAAAAATACACTAAATTAGTTACCTACTAGTAATAGTTTTTTTTTTCCTTAAAATATTTACACTCGATAAGTGAGAGATTAATATTTCAGAATACAATTACTTAAGCAGGGACATCTTCCAACGATGTTATTTCTAAACATATAAATCTTGAAATCAAACTTAAGACTACATACTTAAAGAACTCGAGTTCATTATACTCGGACCAACATCCATTAATCTAATAATAGCTATTTGAACTTAGGGATTTGAGAAAGGTTATAACTAATTGTGAAATTGGCAGGCTTGTTGGGTAAGGATTTTTATTTTTGCCAATAGGGTTAGGTTTAAATGAAAGATAGAGATGTTTAAACTATTTTTTTTGAAGAGTATTTCCTCATCCGATAAGCTAGAGACAAATTTCTCAAGGTACAATTAGACGTCTAGGCGGAAATTTCTCCCAATAATATTATTTTTATACATATAAATCACAAAATCAAATATAAAACTATATGCTTAAAAGATTAAAACTCTTTTCATTCGTATCAAAACACAATGACATAGGCAGAGTTAGGTATTTGTGAGGGAGAACACATGCTCCTCGTGAAATTAGACAAAAAAAAAACTTAACAAGTATTAAAAAAATTGAAGGACGTTAGTGTTCCTAATGAGAAAATATATTAACCCTTTTCCAATGCCTTAGTGTTTAGACCTAGAATAGTTTCTTAAATTTCCAATCTTTTTTCTTACGTTGGCTAGACATCAACTCAATAAGAAATTAAGAGCGGAGACATTCTCCTTTCCTAATCGACCAAAGCCTTTATTCTTCTTTATCATAAGTAATTTTTCCATTTTTACTATGAAAATTCTTAAGAATAGAGTTTCTATTTTTACTTTAAAGAAGTTGTAGAACTTTTTGATTTATTGTGTAATTTTTTTTTATCTATTGCTTTTCTCCTCATTAGGTAACATTTTTTTTTCTCCACTTTTCCTTCCATAATTTCCTTTGTGAGATGATATTTAAAAATTTCTAATTGTTGTTTTCTTTTGTTGATACCTAATTTTGTGCATAAAATTTTTATTACTTAATCAAAAGATTAATAATTTGGTATAAGGATGCTTAATTGCAATGTTGTGTACACATTATTTTCTTTTTCAAATTTTATTTACTTTCATCTTACATTTTCTTATTTGTGCAAAAAATAAAAAAAAAAAAAAATAAAAAAGAGTATAATAATAAAAAGAGAAAAAATGATCTTTTCGTTTAAAAAAAAAAGAAAAAAGGAAAAAAATTGCAGTTACTGATTCACGTACTTTTGCCAGCCATTGGCCCACTGCAACGGCTCAAGGAGCCCAAAAATGGTAAGTTGCAGGCATTGAAATCATACAAAGGGTCACACATTCAAGAATAGACATGGAAATAGAAACTCCTACAGCTGTCATCAGCCACTCCACCTAAGTTGATTTTATGGGGAGGATGGTTGCAGAGATTGGTATCTGCTTACAAGAGGAGAACCATTTCATTTTTTTTGTGGGGAAATGAGATCAACAAAAAGAGATAGAGCATCCTGGATTTTTCACCAACATAGACCCACATCTTTCTTTATCCACCACTCAACTACTATTCATCATCTTCTTCAACCCATTTTTTACTATTCATCATCTGCTTCTCCACCACCATCAACAACTCAACCCACTACCTTAACCCACTAAGTTAACTCAATAATCACCCACAACCAACCTCCACCATCCATAACCACCCACATCTTCTTGATCCAACACATATACTATTCATCATCTTCTCCAACCTAACAACCATAACCACCTTCTCCAATTAACAACCCATTGAACCCAAACCTCCACTCTCTCCACCACCTTACATCAACAACCCATCACCCACAACCACTCACCTCCAACCTTCATCTTCTTCCAAACCATGTCCATCATCTTCCTCAAACCACCACCATCACCCCCCAGCGAGCCTATATCCACACCTGCTTGCCGTCAACTCGACCGGCCGCCCCACGCCGGACCGGAACTCCACCGTCGGCATTGCCCCCCTCGCGTCGCCTCGCTACTGGATCCAAAGAAGACACGCGTCACCTCCACCAACTTGAACTAGAGCTCCGCCGCACCAGCGTCGCGCCACCAGCGATCCCACCGTTCTCCGCACTGCACAGCCCAGATCCGAAAACGCCGAGCCTCCACCACCTTGAACCAACCAGATCCGGCACCATCCCCGCATCAGTCGCCTGCTCCAGCTCATCAAATCCATCGCGCCACTTCGTCGAACCGCCCATCGGACAGTCGCGCGACTCACTAACCGGTTGCAGCCCAGCCGTACCTCATTGTGTGTTATGGTTTTCCCCCTGGGTTTGTGTCTTCCAGAACTCTCTTTTCCCACAATGTCTTTTGCCTCTGGTTCCAAATATATCATTTGCATGCCCTTTGTATTGGTTATTTTGTGAATAAGGCTGCAGCATAGCCATTTGGGCAGCCCATTTCAAGTTACGCATGTCTTCTTTCAAGAATAAACAAAAATGAAAATATAAAAAAAATTAGAATGAAAAATAAAAAATACATATACTTTGAGTTTAATTGTTTGTTTGTTTGCTTTTAGGTTTAATTCTCGTTTGATAGTGTTTATTTAATTAAATGATATGTTTTATGTCATGTTTTATGATTAATAGAAAAAAATGAAGAAAATTTTAAAAAAATGGAGAAAATCTTAAAATAAATAAATAAAATAATTTTTGTTTTTAGTTATTTGATTCGTGATGCTTATATTTAATTTTGTTTTTTATTTATTTACCTAGCTCATGGAAAATTTATGTTTGTCCTTGTATTTAAAAAATAATAATAATAATAATAAAAACAAAAAATAAAAAAATCTTTTAATCAATGCAATGACCAATGATGATAATTGAATAGCGGATGTTATCTTTAATGTCATTTAGATTATAAGGGTTTATTAAGTAACTTAGTGCTAACTTGAATCATGTGCAATAATGAATTTATGTTTATAGAAACAAAGTCCCTTTGTCAAAAATCTTTTTAATTAAAATCAATTAGCTCATACTCATTTTCAAAAGAATTACGTGACTTTGAGTTTCTCATTGCACCTAAAGATACGTAGGAGCAGAATCTCTATTATGTCAAGATAAAATTAAATTTTCACAATTTGGTTCTTTCTTTTCTTAAAAAAAATTATGGTACAAAGTCTTTTCAAATTAAAAGGGTAAAATAAAAAATACTTGAGATTATTAAAATTTGCACAACTAGGTTAAGGTACATTCTTGGAACGGACAGTGTAGGGTGCTAACATTTTTCCTACCTGTAATCGACTCCTGAATCCAAACTCATTTTTTTAAAAGACCAATTTTCTTAATTAAAAGAGTTCTTCTAATATTTTTCTAATTTAAGTAAACATTAGTGGCAACTCCATTACTTTTCAAATCCTAATCTTTTTTCGATCGTCCCGTCGTGATTTTAGTTGCGACATCTTTGTATGTCATTAATGTTTTAAATTCTTATTTTAACGGTTGATAAATATGTAAGGTATTTTTTAGTTCAACTAACAATAGTTAATTATTATTTATCTTGTACATATAATGCATAATATTCTTAATATATTTATATGATAAGTTTTTATAATTATTAATACTCTTTCTAATTTCTGGAGCCCGACTCTACCACTTATTGGTACAAATGTTTAAAGTTTAAAGTTTAAAATTAATTAAATACTCTTAACTTGCAGATAAGTTTTTTTTAATTTCTTTTTTTAAAAAAAATTGTCACAAAAGTTCATCTCAATTAGAAGTCATCCTGTAAAGCTAAGTTATATTGTCCCATAGCGGGCGACCTCGACTCTCTCCTGTTGATGATGTAAGGAAAATGAGCTAATGGCATACTCTAGGGAGGATTTTAAGGTGTTTTCCTAACCAGAGAAATTTTCTGCTTTGTTCTATTTAATATCTAATATTTTGGATTCAAATTTATTGTTCTCATTTTTCGTCTCCTTACTTATAAATTTACAATTTACCAAAAAAAAACTTATCAACTAAGAGAAAATTTATTGTCAATTAAGCCAACCTTGTTGGCTTACCTATTCAACTCCATTGATAGATAATTTATAATTTTATTGTAAATTATGGTTAAAGTTAGTGATTTGTCTTAATTTTAAAATAAATGGAATCTTTTTGCACTTTAAAATTTTTATCACAAAAAATTTATTGTAAATTAAAAAAGATAAAGTTTTTTTTTTTCTGAATTTGACAAAAACAGAAAAAAGGAGTTTTTTTGGAGTTTTCTCTTAATTAAGGAAATCTTTTTATACAACTATGACATTCATGGTTAAGAGAATGTTTAATATGAACCACCTTCATGGTGGTGAATAGATAAATTAGGACATTTTGAGTTATTAATTTATTATTAAAATAAATTAATACTTGAGATTAACAAATTAGATTCAATTAATAATACTTAGATTCATATATAAATTTAGTCAAATTTGTTTTTATGAATAAATATATATACAAAAAAATTATAGATTTTAACTAATAATTTTTACATATACTTAAATTTATATAAATACTGTTAAATAAAAAAAATAATTTACTTACAGATATAAAATAGCCAAAACAGAAAAAAAAAAAAAAACTCTCACTATTCTGGAAGTGAGAGTTCACCAAAGAGTAGAAAAGAATAAAAAGTTTCTCTTACTCCAAAATCGCATAACAATCACTGTTGTAGATTACTGTGGATCTCCCAACGCAACTATATTTGTGGTAGATTAGTTAGAAACAAAAACATCCATACATTTGCCACTAGTGGACCTGGGCTGCACATGAAGTCAAATGCAGTTTCTTCATCCTCCACAAGAAAAAAGAAAACACCCAACAAATATCGCTGCATTTATCATTGTTGTATAGACAGGTTTGAATTAGCTGATCTATTCAGAAAATTCACGATTCGAGTTTCAGGTCAATTCAATCATTTTATTGGACTAATTTTTTATAATAATTTAGTCAAATTCAAATTAGTCTGAGTGACTCTAATCTATCTAATTAGGTTTACTATTTTTCTTTTCTTATTAAAATTGACAAAAACATAACTTTTAAGATTTGAATAATATATTTAAAGGTCTTTATTATAAAATGTATTCTATTATTAAATTATATGTTTATGTTGAATATTGTTTTAAATTTTTTAATTTATATTATTATCTAATCAATAAGTTAATATTATCACTTGTTTGATTTTTTTATATAATATTTTTTATTTAATATTTTAATATAATATTATTTTATATTAAATAATTTGTTATATAATATATTTTAAAAAATATTTTATTTTTTATTTAAATTTTCTAATTTGATCATTTAACTAATGGTCACACCATCAACCTAACGATCAAATCGACCTCATCATTTATACAACTATGACATTTATGATTAAGAAAATATTTAATATGGACCACCTTCATGGTGGTCAATAGATAAATTAGGATATTTTGAGTTATTAATTTATTGTTAAAATAAATTAATAACTAAAATTAAAAAATCAAATTCAATTAATAATATTTAAATTTGTATATAAATTTAGTCAAATTATTTTTTTATGAATAATTATATATATAAAAAAATTACAAATTTTAATTAGTAATTTTTATATACACTTAAATTTATATATAAATACTGTTAAATAAAAAAATAATTCATCCTTAAATCCAAATAATTTAGGTTAAGCCTCCCATGATTAATATCATTTCAAACGCTGACTTATGTGGTTGATATATTCGTATGAAAAGTATGCAAGTTCGTGGCACCACTAAAAGTTGAAAGAAAAGTCATATTGTGTGCTAGATTAATTAATATGTTTAACTTGTGGCCGGCATTTCATGGGCTTTGGCTTATACAGTCAAATACCATTTAAAAAAAAATCATTAGGGATATCCCTACTAGTATTGTTGTGATACTAATCAGACGAATATGGCTATGATTAGTTACTACTTACTAATTATGAAACTCTCCCATTAAATGCTTCTCAAAGATTCAAACTTTAATCCTTTTCATGAAAGTGTTATTTGTTTACTATCACTCCTAACTCTTATTGATATAATAGTTAAATACCAAAAGTGAGTGTTCACCAAAAAATATTGTCCTCAAAATGAAATATTTTGAGAACATTATCTTTTCCTTCCAAGATTAATGACTTAAATTGGTTTTTGAATGATAAAATTTGATTATTGAATGATATTTTTTTTATGATATGTCTCTAATAATTTTTTAGTGTAAGACTAATTATTTTTCAGAATATTAAGATTGTCCCTCTTCACAAAGTGTTATGTAAACACCGAATTTTGTCAGACATTTTGTAAATAAAATAAAATAAAAAAAAAAATAATAAAATCTAAAATAAAAAAAAAAAAATATTCAACCCATATCCTAAACCAACTCAAACTCTCGAAAACTTATCCTAACCAAATCTATCACCTATCCTAGACTAACCCTAATACTTATCCTAAAGAGATCCTAACTCATCATCTCAATAAATCCTAATCATACTCAAACTAAAACTCCTCACCCTAACCCCTTCCTATATTAACCCATAATCCCCCACATAACCATCAGCTTTCAACACCTTCGACCTCCATCTTTTTAACTCACAAAAAACTCTCAGCTCATTCCCGTAGATACCTTTTTTTTTTTCCTACACACCACAACTCACATTACCTTCAGTTTTTTTCAGCTCATCATCTTCTTTACCGCTAACCCACCCCTGCCGTAAGCTTCTTTTTCAACTTCACTATTTACAACCACACCACAGCCATCCATTATTCCTCATCCTTTTCAACCTTCAAAATATTCATTCTGCTGTCACTATAATCACTATTCTACACCAGCCTTCACCTTCATCTTATACCCCACCAAAACCACCATAAGCTTCTTCTTCACCATTAACACCAAGTTCCCAAACACAAAAACTCACCATTAACACTAAGCAGCCCACCGCACTGCAGAACCAGGACCGTGCGACACGCTCCACACCGCCGCCGAAGCAACCCGCTAAGGCCGATCCCGTTATCCAACGTCGTCCTCCGCCGAACGCGAACTAGAGGTGCGATCGGCACGAGTCTCCTCCTCCGCGCCGCACGCCCGATCTCGACCAGATCTGCCGCACCGTGTCGGAGTCGATCCACCAGAACCGAACCCGTCGAACCACTAGTCGCGCGCCGCCCCGCAAGCCCACACCACGACCCGAGTCGTGCGCCGCTGTCGATCTCACTCCAGAACGCCGCCGTCTTCTGGTCTTCATTGTTCAGTGACTTTCAAAATACAGACCCCCCCTTTTTGCTTTTCTTTTATTTCTATAAGTTTTTTTTTTGTTTCTGTTTTCTTTGTTAAATTCTGCATTTTCATTTTTTTTTTAAAAAAAATAGGCTAGGCTAATGGACTTATTGGGCTAAAGAAGGTAAAAAAAAAATAAACGAAAAAGGGTAATAACGAACTAAAAAAAAAACAAGAATAAGATTAAAAAAATGATAAAAGTAAAAAGGAATAATAAAAATAAAAATAAGGTAATTGATATTTTTTTCAAAAAAATAAAATAGGATAACTGAGTTGGACAGCTTGTTAATCCTATGATTTTTGGATCATCTGAGTTGTGACAACCTAATGATTCAAATAAATCAATAATCAGTGGTGACGTCTGGCGTGACGCAAGCTTCATTCATTCAAACTTTAATTTGATTAACAGTCGCGACGACGACTGTTAATTCAAATCTTTATAAAATAAAAAAATTCAAACTTTAATTTGATTAACAGCAGTCGCGACGACCTTGTTAATTCAAATCTTTATAAAAAATAAAAATTAAATCTTTTCTTTAAATAAAATCAACCAACCCACACTTATTTTTTATAGAACTACGTGACTTTGAATTCCTCATTGCACCTGAGGAGTACGTAGGAGCAGAATTTTTATTCTGTCAAGCCAAATTTTAAAATTTTCACAAATCCTTTATTTTTTTTTTTTTAATAAAAAGGGGTAAAACAAATATATTACGAGATTATTAAATTTTTGCATAACTGATTTAGGGTAACCGTTTAGGACGGATGTATTAGGGGTGCTGTGGGGTTAAGTCTCCGCCCTTCCCTATGCATAATCGACTCCCGAATCCAATCTGGTTTCAAAGACCATTTTTAAAAAGGGTTTTCCAATTTTTCCTAATTTAAATAAAATTGGTGGCGACTCCTAATTTATTTATTTTGTTTCGCCGCTCCCGCCGCGATTACGGTCGCGACAGATGGCGACTCCACTGGGGAATACTTGAGAGTCAAGCCCATATAATTTTGTTGTGTAAAATTTTGTAATATTTGTATATTTGTTTTACCTTTCTCTTCTTTTTTTTATTGTTATTAAAACCTTAGGATAGAGAATTTCTCTTGGAATTTTTGTTTGTTTTTGTTTTTGTTTTGCAGGATACGGGTAGTTTTTAGGATAATGAAGGTTTGTATGCTCCCTACACCCACCACACCTACACATGTATCACACATTCGAGTGGGGCCCTATACCCGGGTCTGAGTGAAACTTAAGTTAAGTAGAGGTTGTGTAGTAGTAACCATTTTGGATGTACATCATGTTTGGCTATTGCGAAAACCTCATCTAGAGTGCGCCTTTTTCACAAATGCCCCACACCTGGTGGTTTACCCATCATTTCGTGGTCAACATTTTGAAATAGGACTTGGCTCTAGAGACCTTCAGAATAGAAAAGCCACCAAATGAAAGTTTTCACGATTTAGAAAAGACCTGTAGATCCTTAAGATAGAAATCCCCAAGTTAAGGAAATCCTATTAGGACACAAAGGGAGCATATCTTTCGTTATCTTTTGACTTATCTGTATACCTTGTGAGTTGTTCAGTCCCTTAATGTGATGAACCATACTGGTGTCCCTCTTGTTATTAAAAAAATAATAAAAAGTTTTTTCAAAAAAATGGGGGCGAATCACTTTTAAAGGACCAACAGCTCACTCATTATTAAATTGTAAAATCATTTTTTTTAAATCATACATTGATAATTCTTCATCCCCAGGTTTGTTAGAGAACCATTTGAAATTCAGTGCCTAAGGACTAGCAGTGAGTATCTTTGATTAAAAAATGGAAAGTGTCATGGGATCAGATCACAAGGAGACAATTTTGAAAAAGACCCTGCAACTTAAGGCCAAGATAGTGGATACTGAGGGTCTAGTGGGTTTGGGCCGATTGCTGAAAAAGACGCAACGTCTGACCTTTACTACAAGATATGGAAAAATTTTGAATCTATTAGAAGTGGACGTACAAACAGAAGCCATCACTGCACTAGCCCAGTATTATGATCCACCATTACGTTGCTTCACATTTCAAGATTTTCAGTTAGCCCCCACATTAGAGGAGTTCGAACAGATCTTGGGCTTATCGTTGAAAAAGGAAAAACCATACCAATATAAGGGTCACTATGCATCATTGCCGACCATAACAAAGGTCTTGAAGGTGCCTGTAAGGGATTTACAAGAGGCAAAGCAAAACAGGAAAGGGATAGAGGGTTTCTAGAGAAATACTTGGAAGAACACATGCGCCACTTAGCCAAGGTTGAAGACTGAATACTTTTATGGATGTACTAGCCTCACCATTTATGGTAGCATCATATTCCCAAATAGTGAAGACTTGGTAGGTTTCGCGACAATCGATGTATTCCTCGCTCGACGAAATGATGCCGCTAATCCCGTCCCGCCATTCTCGCCGATGTTTATTATACCTTGAATTTATGTCATGAAAAGAAGGGTAAACGAATCTTATGTTGTCTACCGATGCTGTTTGTGTGGCTAACTTCTCACATGTTCAAGAGGGGATACGAGGATTCATGTCCCATTACAAGTCTCAAGATGCTCCAATTGAAGACCAAGAACGGTCGTGAATGGGCCGAGGAATTGACCAAGCTTGAAGATGGAAAGATTGTATGGTACCCATGGCGTGAGGAAGGGCAAACTGTGATTTATCAGTGTGAGGGGTTTCCTAATGTTCCCCTAATGGGTACTCAGGGATGCATTAACTATAACCCCGCGTTAGCATTACGACAACTTGGCTATCCTATGATGGGACCACCCTCGGAGTTAGAGATTACCCCTTTTGTTTATGACATGCAGACTGGGTGTACCGAGACACTTGGGAGAGTGCGAGATGCTTGGAAGAATATCATCAGAAAGGGCAGAGAACTGGGAGTCAGAAGTTGTGGGGTTAAGGAGAGCTACAGGCAGTGGGTCAAGAACCGGGCTCAAGAAGTCAAGTTACCCTTCAAAATTTCAGCTAGTAGATCTTTGCCTCTAGCTCCAATAGAAGACGAAGAAGTAAAGGAAAAGCTAATAGAGGCCAATGAACAAAGGAGGAAATTAGAAGCAGAATTAGAAAAGGTTCGCCAAGCATATGCAGTCTTAAAGCGTGAAAATTCTGAGAAAACTCACGCCCTTGAAGGAGCTAACAAGAGGCTAAAGACAGGGCAAGAACAGATATCAAGGACTAGAAGATACTTGGAAGCTGCAAACAAAGAGTTGGGACTCAGAGGGCAAGAAAGAGATAGGACTTTGGCTGAAAACCAACAACTTAAAGAACAGCTCATGAATGTCAAGGCCATACAGAGTGATGCTCTTCAGCAAGTGGATAGTATGAGGTAGCAAATGAAAATGATGTCTTCAAGATACGAAGACATGATCAAAATTGAGAGGTCGCACACTGCCAAGGAAATTGCAGAGTATGAAGCGGCATTGCGACAGGGACGGAGGACTTGCCAGAAAATGATAGATCTTGTAAGGCAACAAGACAAGGACATTAATGAATGGAAAGAAGAAGCCCACCTTCTGAGAGACCGCTTTGTGAAATTAGCAGGCCTAGCCAACACGGCAATCGCAGACATTCTATATTATTTAAAGATGGCAGATAAGATGGTCGATCCTCTTAAGACTCCGGCAGAAATTAATGACTTCATTGAGTATTGCAAGAGTCTCGTTGGACAAATGAAGCAGATGATCAAGGCCCGTTCGGTTGAGAATGGTGGATTAGACTAGACAATGAAAATGATGTACTCCTCTCATATGATGTTGATGATAAATAAAGTATGCATTATTATTGTTCTGATCCCATGGAGACCCATTTCTTTTGAACGAGACGTTCTAAGAAATGTTCATGACAAACAGCTTTTGAACGAGACGTTCTAAGAAATAGTCATGACACAAAAAAAAACAATATCAAAGATACTCATTCAAGTCCATTCAATACGAATTAATAATGGTCTTCCAACAAATAAATAATAATTATGGTGGTTTCTAATAAATTGTTCCTTAATTGTTCACAGGAAATTTAGAACCATTGCGCGACCAAGGAAAGAAGACACCAATCAAACCCGAGTTCACAACACAAGGGCTCGGACAAAGCTTTTGGCAATGGCAGCCGAAAACGAAGGAAGGAACCTAAGCATGGAAGTAGAAGAAGTGAAAGGAAGGGTGAATGAGATTACGGAATCTCAAAGAAGAATGGAAGAGATGTTGTTAGCCATGAGGAAAGCCTCACTCGATGGGGCAGTGGAATTTCAGGAATAACTCGGGACACAGTTACATAGCACTTCTATGAGGACAAACCCTGCGGCTACTACTGCAATACCTGTTGTGGGAGGAACATCAAATGCTGCATCGCTGGTACTTCCTATTGGAGAAGGATACCATTCTCTAGAAGGAGCTCGAAATGAAGTTCATGGCAATACTGAGTGTGCATGGGAGCCCCCACATATGTCTATGCCAACCGGATTGCCTGCTGGGACGGGTCATGCAGCCATCCAAAATGACAAGATAAGAGAAGAGTGGATGGAAAAGATGGAAGAACAGATTAAAGCGATCAAGAGTCCAAGTACTTATGGACCCCTTGGGATAGAAGAATTATGCCCTACTGCTAATATCATTATTCCCAAGGATTTCAAAATCCTAGAATTCGTCAAATACGATGGGAGCACCAATCCTTTCTTCCATCTAAAAACATATATTACCAAGATGTCAATCTGGTCAAAGGATTGGAAGTTTCTTGTCAGCTTCTTCCATGAAAGTTTAACTGGACCAACTTTAGAATGGTGCATTCAACAAGACCTTTCCAAGATCTCCTCATGGGACGACTGGGCAAATTTGTTCATGGGACAATATCGCTTTAATCTGGATACGGCCCCAACTCGAGAGCAGTTGGGAACACTGGAAAAGAAAAATGAAGAGACATTCAAGCAATATGCCCAGAGGTGGAGAGCTCTAGCTGCACAAGTGCAACCGCCATTGACTCTGACGGAAATGTGCTCGTACTTTTTGGGGACTTTAGGGACCCCTTATGTTGGGACAATGGCAGGCGCCGCTTACCGAGACTTTGCTGATTTAATTGCAGCTGGAGAAAGAATTGAGATTCTAGTAAAGGCTGGAAAACTGCCCACTGGCGGTAATGAGGGTGGTTTCAAGAAAGGGTTTTCCCCTAAGAAAAAGGAGTCAGAAGTGAATTACGTGCAAAATCGGCAACCTTCACAACCTCGATATTCGCCATCCTACCCCATATACCGAGCACCCTCATACAACCCAAACACTTACCCTTCCTATCAGATATCTACACCGTCTCAGCTACCTGGCCTAACCACCCCTCCTATGAACACGCCTCAAGCCCAGCCATTCCAAGTCAACAATGTTCCTGTACCTCAACCATACACATCGACTCGCCCAACCTACACTCAATACCCACCTCCACCTTCACAAAATTTCCCAAACTACCCACAGGTCTCGACCAAACTTTCAAAATCAAGGCCGTTTCCGTCCCCAAAACTTACCCCCTTTCCCAAAACTGTCCATTCCAAATACAGATTTATTCCAAAGGTTATTTGATGCTCACCTCATTTCAGGGAGTCCTGTACGTCCCCTACAACCACCGTTTCTAGTATGGTACAACCCAAATTTAACTTGCAAGTATCATATGGATGTCGCAGGGGCACTCGATCGAAGACTGTGAGTCTTTTAAGACTGCGGTAAGGAAACTTATCGCTTGTGGAAAGCTGGATATTCAAGAGGAGGTGGACCTAGCATTGTTAACAACCCAATCCCTAACCATGGTGGAAGGAATGAGGCGAATCTTTGTGGGGATTGAAGGACCACCAATAAGAAGGGTCATGAGTCTGCGTACACCGATGACTCAAATATTTGAAGGATTGAAGAAAGCGAGGTTATATTATCACCGCGCCGCTTCGTCAATGAAAGAAGATGAGATGTATGATGAAGAGTCAAGTTGCGCTTACCATTGTGGGGAACAAGACACGATATTGAAAATTGCTGGGACTTTAAAGTTCGAGTCCAAGGTTTACTCACTTTGGGAATAATACAGGCCAGGCAAGGGGTAGCCTTCTCTGAAGAGGTCAATGTGGTTGAACGTTTTGTACTCAAGGTGCCACCTCTCAACCAAGCCCCGACACCAGGTAAAGTAGTGGTGACAGTCAAGAAGCCAACACCATTCACTTATAATAATACTCATTCAGTGCCGTGGAATTATGAAGCAAAAGTAGAGATGAAAGGAGTTGAGGAGGCGTCAAAGGCTCGAGTGACTGAAATCCACCGGGATGAAGAGTCTGTGACAAATATAATTACAAGGAGTGGGCGATGCTATGGCCCGGTAGAAACAGAGAAGAGGAAAGAGGGAAGTTCAAAAGAAGAAGAAAGAGGGAAAGAAGAAGAAGAAGAATTTCTGAAGATCATGAAACAAAGTGAATACGACGTGATGGAACAATTGAAGAAAACTCCAGCAAGGATATCTCTTCATCACTTGTTTTGACATCGAATTGCATCGGAAAGCATTGCTAAGAGTACTAAGTGAGGCTTATGTCAAACCCGATGTTACCCCGAGAATGTTGTCAGCATGGTGGACCCGGTGAAGCGCGTCAACATGATTGTATTTATGGATGAAGAGATCGCCTCTCGGTCTGAGAAAAACCCACGAGCTTTATATATAACCCTTAGATGCAAAGGGCATATAGTTGCAAAGGTTTTGATCGATGGGGGTCTGCGCTAAATATCCTACCAAGGTCTACTCTAACCTCATTGTCAATAAGCGAGGATGAGTTATCCCCTCGAGAAATGGTGGTGCGAGCCTTTGACGGAAATAGGAGAGGCATTTTGGGAGAGATAACATTGCCATTAGAGATCGGCCCGAGTAATTTTCAGGTATTGTTCCAAGTTATGGACATTGAATCTGGTTATACAATGCTCCTGGGAAGACCATGGATCCACGCCGCTGGTGCTGTTCCTTCTACACTGCACCAGAATATTAAATACATTGAAAATGGGTCGGTCATCACCATACGCGGAGAAGAAGAAATCATGTTGACAAAACCAGTTTCGGTGCCATATGTGGAAAGTGCAGAGAAAGATGAGGAGAATTTGTGGCACAGCTTTGAAATAATTGAGACTGGACTCGGTAGGAATGAATCCCCGGCACAAAGTGTGAATCATGTGGTGGCTCGAATCATGGCTAACAACGGGTACCAAAAAGGGAAAGGCTTGGGCTTACAAATACTTGCAGGTGCAAGGACACCGCTCATTTCCGAAAAAGCTAGACAAGTTCGAGTTGGGGTACGAAGCATCTCTAGAGGAGAGAATGGAGAATATGATTCTGGGAAAAAGGAGTGAAAGGGGCCAAATGAAGCACATTCCTCATTTGAGGGAAACGTTTCCAGCACCAGCCGAGATAATCATGCTTGAAGAAGTACTTCGTCCCCAACACCATCTCACTATTAACGCACTGCGTGAAGAAGGCCCAGAAGAACGCAAAGCAATCCATCCTTTTGCTGATGAGGAACCACTGAAGAACTGGCAATCTGAACTGATGATTGATGTTATTGCTGCCAAGTAATTGTCTAGTAATACTGTAACAGGCAGATATTTAAGTCTAGCTATGTTTTGATCTTATATTTATGTTATTTGAGACATTAACTAAATAAAGTTGCATGTTTATTCAAAGATTCCCTTTTTCATACTTTTGGCTTATCTTTCTTTTCTTTTTTTTACGTTAGTTTAAAAAAAAAAAAATCTCTCGCTCTCGTGTCATTATTCCTATTCTTCTTGCCTTTCCAACTCCAACAAATTGCTTTACTGAGGATCTAAGTCTTGTAGAAGGTTCGCCTCATGAAAGGTACCTTGAAAACTCGTCGATTGATTCTCCCGCGACGTTTGATGAAGAAAACCCGGATCGATGTAGATGATGAGATTGTTGAAAAATTTAAAAAGATATTGGAGTACTCAGAAAGAAAATTTGATGTGGATAATGAAGTAGTTGAAGTGATTAACATGGGAACTAAAGAAGACAAGAAGGAATTGAAAATAGTAGACAATCCCGAGCGTGTGGAAATGATGGCGCTACTTAAGGAATACCTGGACGTGTTTGCATGGTCCTACAGAGATATGCCTGGTTTAGACCCTGAGATAACGTCACATAAAATTCCATTGTATCCAGATGCGGAAGCAAAAAGGCAAAAGTTGAGAAGGATGCATCCTGACATGTCACTAAAGATCAAAGAGGAAGTGACTAAACAATTAGAAGCTGGATTCATAGAGGTGTCGAGGCACCCAGAATGGGTAGCAAATATTGTGCCAGTGCCCAAGAAGGATGGAAAGGTTAGGATGTGCGTGGATTATAGGGATCTAAACAAGGCAAGCTCGAAAGATGATTTCCCGCTCCCTCATATTGATGTTCTTGTTGATAATACAACAGGAAATCATAGGTTCTCGTTCATGGATGGTTATTCGGGGTACAATCAGATTCCCATGGATGCCGATGACAAGGAAAAAACGACTTTTATTACCCCATGGGGAACTTTTTGTTACACAGTGATGTCCTTCGGGTTGAAAAACACTGGGGCTACATATCAACGTGCTATGGTTGCATTATTTCATGATATGATGCACAAAGAAATTGAAGTTTATGTGGACGATATGGTGGCCAAATCTAAAGAAGGGGAAAGTCATGTGGAGGTCTTGCGGAGGTTGTTTGAAAGGCTCAGAAAGTATAAGTTGAGACTCAATCCTTCTAAATGCGTCTTTGGAGCATCTATTGGAAAATTACTTGGGTTCATCGTCAGTAGAGAAGGAATAAAAGTGAACTCGGATAAGGCGAAAGCAATACAAGAGATGCCTCCTCCTAAGACTGAGCGTGAGGTGAGAAGTTTTTTCGGGAGACTCAATTACATTGCTAGATTCATTGCCAACCTCACCAGCACGTGCGAGCCTATATTTAAGCTTTTAAAGAAACATCAGCCTGGAGAATGGAATGAAGAATGTCAAGAAGCTTTTGATAAGATAAAGACTTATTTAATGAATCCTCCAGTGTTGGTACCCCCTACGGTGGGTCGTCCTCTGATATTGTACCTAACCGTATTGCCAACTGCATGGGGGCAATGTTTGGGGCAACATGATGAATCCTAGAAAGAAGGAGCAAGCAATTTATTATCTCGAGTAAGAAATTTAATGACCAGAAACCCGATACATGGCAATGGAGAAAACATGTTGTGCCCTAGTATGGACCTCAAAACGGCTAAGACAAGATATGCTCTATTATACTACTTGGCTGATCTCCCGAATGGACCCTCTCAAAGTACATATTTGAAAGCCCTCATGTCTCATTAAGAGTCTCAAAATGGCAAGTGATATTATCAGAGTTTGATATGAAGTACATGACTCAAAAATCCATCAAAGGGAGTGCAATCGCGGACCATTTAGCTGAAAACCCGCTTGAGGGTGGACAACTAATAACGTCTGAGTTCTCGGATGGAGAAATATTGATGGCAGAAGGAGAAGAAGAAGGAGAAGAGTCTGTGTGGAAGATGTATTTTGATGGGGCAGTCAATATGTATGGTAGTGGCATAGGAGTCGTTGTTGTTTCGCCAGTCGGAAAACAATACCCAGTCGCTATCAAGTTGGATTTCGAATGCACAAATAATGTTACAGAATACGAGGCTTGTGCTAGTGGCTTACAAGTAGCAATTGATTTGGGGATCAAGCAGTTGAAAGTATTTGGAGATTCGGCACTTATCATTTATCAAGTGAACGGTGAATGGCAAACTAAAGACCCGAAGTTAGTGCCCTATCAAAAGTATTTGACCAAGTTGACCGAGAAATTTGAAAAGGTGACCTTCTCCCATCTAGACTCGAGTGACATGCAAGTGCACGGGTCGTTCAAGTAATACTGATACTGAGTAAAAGTTCGTTCCCACGAGGACAAGGTTTCCATTACTAAGTAGCAACCAATACTCAGTAAAGATTCTAGTCAGCCCGACATATAAAATAAAAGAAAGCAATTAATCTAAATCTAAACTACCAAAGCAATAAAATAGGGGTTTGGAAATCTAGTGGAATCCTTCTTCACTTCCTACTTCATACTAATGATATGCAATCCTTACAAGTAACATCAATGCTTAGTTAGTTTAGCTTGAGAATCGATTTAGTCAAAAGCCTATGTCTTCGATCAACCCTGGTGTCATTTACCTAATCCACTATGGTTCTTATGGTTGCATGAGGACTAGTGTAAACTCCACTAATGAACGATCTATTCTCAAACACACGCTAATACATGGCTAAAAGGTATATTTCTATCCGGTTAGCGAATCAACTCATCCAAGCCAATTGAACTCGTAAACATGCATCAACCATACCATGTCCATCTCCATAAATCCCTATGTCTAGTTCATTTGCATCAATTAAGATCATGCAATTGTTGATCAAACAAAGCAAGCATTAAGCATAGGCATGGAAGAACAAAGCTAAACATCAATAGAAACTCAAAAGATAACATAAACATCAATAATCATATAAAGATTCAAAGTATTTCCTAAATACGACTTTTTTGATCCATTGAACACAAATTTACTGAGCAAAAAAAAAGCTCAAAAGATAAGGGAGAAGAAGAAAACTCGGGGAGAAGAGGGAGGATGCCATTGATGAGATCCTTGAAGCTTGAATCCTCTTCCTTAAGGAAGAAGACCTCCAACCTAGCCTCCCTGAGCCTCCATCAACCCGAAATGAAGCAAAAAGCCGTGGCTCCTCTAAAACCTAAAGCTATCTACGGAGCTCTCCAAACTCCCTTCACAAAATCTATTAAAATCTATTTATAAACTCAAAGAAAAGAGGCACGCCGCGGCATTGATTTGCCCATAATCCGCGGCGCGTATCAAAATTTAGGTCGGGGACGCCGCGGCATTGAGCAATTACGCCGCGCATTCTATATTTCGTAGCCTCGACTTTGGATGCAGGGGGGACCTCCACGCCAGCGGCATTGAACAATGCACGCATTAGCGCATTGTCTGGCCGATATGCCGATTTTGATTTTGCTTTCTCTTCCAATTTCAGCTCAATTGCTCCACATATCATCTTGTTTGGAGCCCTTCCTATGATAGAGAAAACACCAAATCAGTAACACATATAAATTCACTTAATCACATATCAAATATGCACAAATTGCTCAAATAACATACTGGAAAGGTATCATAATTGGATATAACAAATGTAATCATAAAACCTTCCAAATATGCATGAATACAAGGACTTAAGCAATCAATAAAACACAGATATGGGACACAAATAATTACACTTTGTGTAGTTATCACACCCCCAAACTTAACATTTTGCTTGTCCTCGAGCAAAACAAAGTATGACCAAGTAAACCTTCTAAACAATTTAAATATAACATTCAGCACTTTCAAGTTTCAATCTTTCTATTTTTTCAATTAAATCCAGCTACTAGTATGCAATGATTACTTCAATCCATAAAAAGTGTGCAAATGCCCCTAAACCAGTTTCACACATATATAATCCTTCACATGCCAACAATCCAGCTTCCTTCAATGCAATCCACATTAACCACGAACATGCAAGATAAACTTCGCCATTCAATTCATACACATCCTGGATAAATTTATAAACATACATATAAATGAATCATCAAATCCACAAAATTGAATCTAAACTCTCTTTCCACTAATGTAAACTACACACAACCGAGGATCAAGAGGGTCTTTACAAATTGTAATGTTAGGCCATGGTATTGGGTAACAAAAAGAAGGAAAGGATACACAACAAACATCGAAATACATGAATATGTGATTTCAAGACTTGAGAACAAGCGAACTAGCGGGGTATTCTTCATGAAGATCACAACTTGCCGAACCATGCAATGCTTTTCATTTTTAAGCTTTTCTTCTTTCTTTTTCATGCTTTGCTTTTCTCTCTTTTTCATTTTCTTTCTTTTCACTTTTACAAAGCATTTCTTTTGCTTTTCTTTTGATTGCATTTAGTTCCTTCAAGCTCATTTTTCTTTTACATACATACCCTACTCATTGGACTCACTTCAAGAAATAACACATCATGTACTCAACAAACATTAAGGTAGGAAGAAAATGCAATGCTTTCACATGCATTAGAACGGTGAACAGGTTAACGATGGCAATGGTTTGAAAAACAAATAAGGCCAAACAATCATCGGCTTCAAAGGGACCTAAAGATATAATCATTCAAGGTAAGCTTTTTAAGGCTCAATCGGTCCAAAGAATGCCCTAATCATTTCCTCAGTCATGCACAATCTAGGATTTCGCCTCAAGAGAGTGTAAAAACAATTTATAGGATAATCAAAACTCTACATGTACATCCATAAACTTTCTCTAAACATGCATTCATCTCATATTCAAAATTACACTTGCATCTAAGCAGAATGTAAATCATACATCAAAAGCAACTAAACTATTTCACATACTTCAAATCACATAAGGTTTCACTCACAAAGGGGCAAATAACAACCATTCATATCATGAACAATCAAAACAACACCAACCAGTCTTGTAAAAATTGAAACTTCTTTTGAATCCCGCAGTAATAACCAAATCAAATTAAAACTCATTGAAACATGTTGGCTATCACAACTGCATCTTTAAAAGTATCATTACATGCATTCATAATACATCATATTCATCCCATGCATGTAAAGATACTCCCCCAAACTTAAGTGAGACAAAGTCTGCACTTTCCATAATTCTCGGGGTCTTGAGTCTAAAAATAGATTAAAAAAATAAGAGAGCTAAATAATAAAAACAATTATATTAACAAAAGAATGAAAAAGAAAAAAAAATGAAGAAAGAAAAAAAAATGAATAGAAACAAAATATGAACAAAATATACACAAAATTGAGATTCACGCCGCGGCATTAAGACACGTCGCGGCGTAACACCTCGTAACTTAATTTTTTTTTAGTGGAAAAAAAATTCATTCACGCCGCGGCATTGAAAAGTGCACGCCGCGGCATGAGAAGCCGATTAAATTTAGCGAACAACACGGTTTTATAAGGATTTTTTATTGAAATTGGTTCAAAGTGGCCTCCAAAGAAGAAACAAACATGTCCAAAAAAACTATTTTACAAAATGTACGACTAAAAATTATAAAAACTACATAATCAACATATTTAACCTATACATTACTAATAACTAAACAAAAGCATATAAACTAACTAAAATCAAAACAAACAAACATATTAATATATACAAGAATTAAAACTAACTAAACTACAAAATCTAACATACTAACCTATTTATAAGCTAAAAACTTAACTAATGCATAAAAACTAATTAACTTACTAAACTCTAATATACTAACATATTTAAGACTCTAAACTAAACTAACTAACATACTAAATCATAAATACTAACTACTTAACTACGAAATTAAACTTACTAACATATTTATAAGACTTTAAACTAAAGAAAAACATGAAAACTAACTAAAACTACAAAAACTAACATACTAACATATTTATAAATTAAAACTTACTAATTACATACTATTTAACAAAAACAATAAAACCTGGGTTCCCTCCCAAGCAGGGCCTGAGTTATAGTCCCGGCAGGACTTTTACAAGGCAAACCGCCGAAATGCACTTCAGTATGCATTTCCTTGGAGTACGGCTGGTTTGTTCCCAAAAGTGATGGATTGGATGGTAAAGCCTTCCTCCGCCTAAATAGAGGTCACCGTTTTCTCGAGCTCCCACAAAGGCCTCAAATGATAAAGCTCATCCTTCAGTTATTGTTCCTATAATTACAAAGAATGAAGACTGAAATTAACATAGATTATTTACAACTTGAATTAGAACTAACCAAACTCATTGTTGATATTAGTAATATGGAATTCAACCGTTATCCCCAAGAATTGCTAAGGAATAAAGCTAAAGACTTTGGAAATACACCATTGTCCCTTAAGTCGCCAAAAACTTGTTAGACCATTTGTGTACCGCAAGTGCACGGGTCGTTCAAGTAATGAATACGACTGAGTAAAAGTTCGTTCCCACGAGGACAAGGTTTCCATTACTAAGTAGCAACCAATAGCTCATAGATTCTAGTCAAGGACATATAAAATAAAAAATAAAGCAATTAATCTAAATCTAAACTACCAAAGCAATAAATATAGGGGTTTGGAAATCTAGGGAATCCTTCTTCAAAATCACTCCTACTTCAATACTAATGATATGCAATCCTTACAAGTAACATCAATGCTTAGTTAGTTTAGCTTGAGAATCTGATTTAGTCAAAAGCCTATGTCTAGGTCGATCAACCCTGGTGTCATTTACCTAATCCACTATGGTTCTTATGGTTGCATGAGGACTAGTGTAAACTCCACTAATGAACGATCTATTCTCAAACACACGCTAATACATGGCTAAAAGGTATATTTCTATCCAGTTAGCGAATCAACTCATCCAAGCCAATTGAACTCGTCAAACATGCATCAACCATACCATGTCCATCTCCACAAATCCCTATGTCTAGTTCATTTGCATCAATTAAGATCATGCAATTGTTGATCAAACGTAGCAAGCATTAAGCATAGGCATGGAAGAACAAAGCTAAACATCAATAGAAACTCAAAAGATAACATAAACATCAATAATCATATAAAGATTCAAAGTATTTCCTAAATACGACTTTTAATCCATTGAACACAAATTTACAGAGCAAAATACGGTAAAAGTGCTCAAAAGATAAGGGAGAAGAAGAAAACTCGTTGGAGAAGAGGGAGGATGCCATTGATGAGATCCTTGAAGCTTGAATCCTCTTCCTTAAGGAAGAAGACCTCCAACCTAGCCTCCCCAGCCTCCAATCAACCCAAAAATGAAGCACAAAGCCGTGGCTCCTCTAAAACCTAAAGCTATCTACGGAGCTCTCCAAACTCCCTTCACAAAATCTATTAAAATCTATTTATAAACTCAAAACGAATGCACGCCGCGGCATTGATTTGCCCACATGCGCGGTCGCGCGTATCAAGTTAGGTCGGGGACGCAACATTGAACAATCGACACACACGCCGCGGCATTCTATATTTCGTAGCCTCTGACTTTGGATGCAGGGGACCTCCACGCCGCGGCATTGAAAAGTGCACGCCGCGGCATTGTCTGCTGATATGCTGATTTTGCTTTCTCTTCCAATTTCAGCTCAATTGCTCCACATATCATCTTGTTTTAATTGAGCCCTTCCTATGATAATACTTGAGAAAACACCAAATCATCGTAACACATATAAATTCACTTAATCACATATCAAATATGCACAAATTGCTCAAATAACATACTGGAAAGGTATCATAATTGGATATAACAAATGTAATCATAAAACCTTCCAAATATGCATGAATACAAGGACTTAAGCAATCAATAAAACACAGATATGGGACACAAATAATTACACTTTGTGTAGTTATCAGTGACCTTCTCCCATCTAACTCGAGACATGAATCAGTTTGCGGATGCCTTGGCCACTCTGGCCGTGATGACCAAGTTGGATATCCACAATAAGGTCCAACCCATACAAGTAAAGATACATAGTGAGCCCGCATATTGTGCCAATGTGGAAAGTGAGCCGGATGGTAAACCTTGGTATCATGATATCAAGCAAGACATCCAAAGATAGAGAATACCCAACTGGGGCAAATGAGGTGAATAAGAAGACTATCCGCCGATTGGCAATGACCTTTTTAGTGAACGGGAGGTTTTATACAAGAGAAGTCATGATGGTACCTTGCTCGGATGTTGGATGCTTGTGAAGCTCGTTTAATCATGACAAGTCCATGAAGGAATCTAGGGACTCATGCTAATGGTCATATGATGGCACGAAAAATTCTAAGAAGTTTATTATTGGTCTACCATGGAGACAGAAATTTTTTTAGAATATGTTCGAAAGTGCCAAAATGTCAAATATATTTCAGATCGAGTCAATGCACCTCCATTCCCCCGCACAACATGGTGTCTCCATGGCCTTTCTCGATGTGGGGAATAGATGTCATCGGACCAATTAACCCCAAAGCTTCCAACGGTCATCGCTTCATTTTGGTAGCAATTGACTATTTTACCAAATGGGTAGAAGCGGCCTCATATGCCACAATCACTCAAAAGGTATTTTCGAAATTCCTCAAGAGGGACATCGTCTGCAGATATGGAATTCCAGAGAGGATAATCACAGATAATGCTGCTAACCTCAATGGTGGTGAGATACGAAGTTTTGTGAAAAGTTCAAAATCAAGCATCATAATTCGGCTCCTATAGGCCCCGATGAATGGTGCGGTTGAGGCGCAAATAATAAGAATGTTAAGAAAATTGTGGCCAAGATGGTCGTGAACTATAAGGATCGGCATGAAATGTTACCCTATGCTTTGCATGCATATCGTACCAATATACGATCAAGTCTTGGGCAACACCTTTTTCTTTGGTGTATGGAATGGAAGTCGTCTCTCCCATAGAAATTGAGATTCCCGCTTTGAGAGTTCTAATGGAGGCGAGTTAGAGGAATCGAATGGGTAAAGACTCGCTATGAAAGCGATTGAATATGATAGAAGAAAAAAAGACTAGCGGCTATCTCTGTCATGGACAATTGTATCAAAGTAGAAATGACCGAGCTTTTAACAAGAAAGTTCGTCCTAGAGGTTCTTTCGGGAGATTTGGTTTTGAAGAAAATTCTCCCTAATCAAGAGGATGCCGAGAGAAAGTGGGCTCCGAGTTATGAAGACCCTTACATAGTCAAGCATGCATTTTCGGGAGGGCATTAATTTTGCGAAACATGGACGGAGAAGAATTGCCAAGACCCATAAACACCGATGTCATAAGAGATTTCACGCCTAAAAAAAAAAAAAAAAAAAAAAGAATGACTCGTTAGGTTGAAAACCCGAAAGGGCGGCCTAAGCAAAAGTTAGAGCAATAAAAAAAAAAAAAAGGGAAGAAGAAGTCCGTTAGGTCGAAAACCCGAAAGGGCGACCTAAGCAAAAGTTAGGGCAAACAAATGGGGAAATCTCAAAGACGAAGGGTTGATACTCCAAACTGGGGCAATTTTTGTTCTGTTCTGCATTCAATTGGCCAAACCGGGGCAAAATTACTGAAAGATTAAGGGAAAGATGCGCTGAAGAAAGTAGCAACAGAGACAAGTGGTTGAATTATCAAACGATTGCAGGAATCAATTGAACGAGGAACAAGGAACCAATATCGGGGCAAATTTTCTTTCCTTGTAATTTTCTTTTCCTATGTGCGTGTCTTACTTGATTACCAGAGAAATAAAAGGAAGTTTGTTCATTCAATGAATTTCTATCCATTCATGAATGCATGTTTAACTCATTAGGTTATGTCTCAAATAACATAAATTTAAGGTCAACAGTTTGATTTTGATAATTCTGCAGCAATGCTTCAATGATTGAGTCAGATTAAAAGATCTCGGTAGTTCAAAGTACGATTTGCAATGTGACATTCATGGGAAATTATTCTCGTAAGCCTCTTATTGATGAGAAAGGTCGAAGTTATAAAAAGAAAAAGGAAGAAGCAAAGAAAGGAAAAGAGTAAGTTGGGAGGATTCCAAACTAACCAAAGGGCCTGAGGAAGAACAACGTGTGAACAAAGGGTTTGATTGGTCAAAGCTTTCCAAAGTCGTCGCTGGTTTGAATGACTAAAAGAAAGAGAAAAAGAGAGAAAAAGAGAGAGAGAGAGAGAGAGAGAAGAAAAATTTTAAGAAACCATTAGACTGGTCTAAGTGATTGGCATGAGCGCATCGGCTCATTGCAATTGCATTTTAAGTTTGAGCGCATCGGCTCATTGCATGTTTAAGTTTGAGCGCATCGGCTCATTGCACTTGCACTTTTAGTTTTGAGCGTATCGGCTCGTTGCATTTACACTCTAAGTTTTGAGCGCATCGGCTCGTTGCATTGCATGTCTAAGTTTGAGCGCATCGGCTCATCGCACTTGCACTTTTAGTTTTGAGCGCATCGGCTCGTTGCATTTACACTTTAAGTTTTGAGCGCATCGGCTCGTTGCATTGCATGTCTAAGTTTTGAGCGCATCGGCTCATTGCACTCGCATTTTCAGTTTGAGCGCATTGGCTCATTGCATGTTTAAATTTTGAGCGCATCGGCTCGTTGCATTTGCATGTTTAAGTTTTGAGCGCATCAGCTCGTTGCATTGTATGTCTAAGTTTGAGCGCATTGGCTCATCGCACTTGCACTTTTAGTTTTGAACGCATCGGCTCATTGCATGTTTAAATTTTGAGCGCTTCGGCTCGTTGTATTTGCATGTTTAAGTTTTGAGCGCATCGGCTCGTTGCATTGCATGTTTAAATTTTGAGCGCATCGGCTCATTGTACCTGCATTTTCAGTTTGAGCGCATCAGCTCATTGCATTGTTTAAGTTTTGAGTGCATCGGCTCATCGCATTTTTAAGTTTTGAGCGCATCAGCTCTTTGCATTTTAATTCATGAGTGCATCGGCTCCTTACATTTTTAATTTTTGAGCGCATCGCTCCTTGCATTGTGTTCTCGTATTGTCTTCTGCTTCTCCCAAATAAAATTTGAGTTTATTTCTTTACTCGTTTCTTACTATGATAAAATGAAAAGCTGCGGTTATTCTCTTTTATCTAGTAAGAAACAAGTAAAGAGGGGCAACTGTAAACACCGAATTTTGTCCGGGACATTTTGTAAATAAAATAAAATAAAAAAACAATAAAATCTAAAATAAAAAAAATATTCAACCCATATCCTAAACCAACTCAAACTCTCGAAAACTTATCCTAACCAAATCTATCGCTATCCTAGACTAACCCTAATACTTATCCTAAACAGATCCTAACTCATCATCTCAAACCAATCCTAATCACACTCAAACTAAAACTCCTCACCCTAACCCCTTCCTATATTAACCCATAATCCCCCACATAACCATCACTTTCAACACCTTCGACCTCCATCTTTTAACTCACAAAAAACTCTCACCATTCCCGTAGATACCTTTTTTTTGCCTACACACCACAACTCACATTACCTTCGCTTTTTTCACTCATCATCTTCTTTACCGCTAACCCACCCCCTGCCGTAAGCTTCTTTTTCAACTTCACTATTTACAACCACACCACACCATCCATTATTCCTCATCCTTTTCAACCTTCAAAATATTCATTCTGCTGTCACTATAATCACTATTCTACACCAGCCTTCACCTTCATCTTATACCCCACCAAAACCACCATAAGCTTCTTCTTCACCATTAACACCAAGTTCCCAAACACAAAACTCACCATTAACACTAAGCAGCCCACCGCACTGCAGAACCAGGACCGTGCGACACGCTCCACACCGCTGCCGGCAACCCGCTAAGCTAATCCCGTTATCCAGCGCCGTCCTCCGCCGAACGCGAACTAGAGGTGCGATCGGCACCGTCTCCTCCGCGCCGCACGCCCGATCTCGACCAGATCTGCCGCACCGTGTCGGAGTCGATCCACCAGAACCGAACCCGTCGAACCACTAGTCGCGCGCCGCCCCGCAAGCCCACACCACGACCCGAGTCGTGCGCCGCTGTCGATCTCACTCCAGAACGCCGCCGTCTTCTGGTCTTCATCTTCTTCATTGTTTAGTGACTTTCAAAATACAGACCCCCCCTTTTTGCTTTTCTTTTATTTCTGTAAGCTTTTTTTTTTGTTTCTGTTTTCTTTGTTAAATTCTGCATTTTCATTTTTAAAAAAAAAAAAAAAGGCTAGGCTAATGGACTTATTGGGCTAAAGAAGGTAAAAAAAAAAAAATAAACGAAAAGGGGTAATAACGAACTAAAAAAAAAAACAAGAATAAGATTAAAAAAAATGATAAAAGTAAAAAGGAATAATAAAAATAAAAATAAGGTAATTGATATTTTTTTCAAAAAAATAAAATAGGATAACCGAGTTGGACAAATTGTTAATCCTATGATTTTTGGATCATCCGAGTTGTGACAACTTAATGATTCAAATAAATCAATAATCAAGAGGTGACGTCTGGCGTGACGCAAGCTTCACTCATTCAAACTTTAATTTGATTAACAGTAGTCGCGACGACTGTTAATTCAAATATTTTATAAAATAAAAATTCAAACTTTAATTTGATTAATGTAGTCGCGACGACTGTTAATTCAAATCTTTATAAAAAATAAAAATTAAATCTTTTCTTTAAATAAAATCAACCAACCCACACTTATTTTCTATGTAACTACGTGACTTTGAATTCCTCATCGCACTGAGTACGTAGAGCGAATTTTTATTCTCAAGCCAAATTTTAAAATTTTCGCAAATTCTTTATTTTTTTAATAAAAAGGGATAAAACAAATATATTACAAGATTATTAAATTTTTGCATAACTAATTTAGGGAACTTAGAGGACGGATGTATTAGGGGTGCTTTGTGGGGTTAAGTCTCCGTCCTTCTCTATGCATAATCGACTCCCGAATCCAATCTGGTTTCAAAGACCATTTTTAAAAAGGGATTTTCTAATTTTTTCCTAATTTAAATAAAATTGGTGGCGACTCCTAACCTATTATTTATTTTGTTTCGCCGCTCCCGCCGCGATTACGGTCGCGACAAGTGTTATTCGTAGGTAAATTAAACTCGTATTACTGGGACTCGAGCTTACTTGCCACTTAAGTCATACTATTGTAGATTAATATATTAATTCAATAACAAATTAAAAAAAATATCATTCAATGATCAAATTAATGTAATAATATTTCAAATATCAAAATGAAATTTGCTAAAAAAATAAACTAGTACTAGATCAAAATGAAAGATCAATTAGCAAAATTAAACGTGCTTTATTTTTTAAGAAAGGAGTTGGAAAACAAAATATAATCAATTTCATCAATTTTTTCCCTTTTTAAAATAAAATTAGGAAGAACTTTTAAGCTTTTATTTTCGTTATTTTCTTTGATAGCAAAATGAATAGACCATTTTTCCATGAGTAATGTTACTATATATCATTTTAATAAATTCTCGTATAGCATCTTCATTACTTAAAACACTAAGTATTAAATTAAAAAATAAAATATTATTATCTCTTCTTGTGAATTTAAAATATATTTAATGTTTTCTTCTTTAGAGAATCTCTTCCCATTTTAATCTGTCCTCCGATTTTTTACTTCTGAACAAAGTTAGTTTAAAAAATTAAAAATAGTAGTTGTAACTGTTTGCCATTATGATGACAATTGAAGGTGCAGCTATTTATCTAAGGGTAATGTTATAATTTGAATTTTGTTAATGTGTGTTATGAGGATGCATGTTAAGAAATAATAAATAAATAAATAAAAATAAATATTTAATATCTTAAAAATTTAAAAACATTTTCATTTCAAAAAAATATTTAAAAATATTTAATACTCTTTTTAAAGTAATTAGGATGATTTAATGAAGAGTAATAAATGTTATTTTTCTTTCTTAACTTGTTATCAAAACCCTTACAATTTTTACAAAATTAAAAGAAATAATAAAAGTTCAAAATTATTAGAATGCACATGATTTTCTATGGAATAATCTTAATGTATGAAGTTTTTTTTAAAACAAATACTTAATTTTAAAAATACACTTAATGATATTAAAAATATGTATGTGAGTGTTACATATAATTTTTATTTATTATCAACCTTGAATAAATTCATGCTTCTTGTCATTGTTTTGGCTCATTGCTAGTCTTTAATCTTTAAGGATATATAATGCATGTTTGAATTAATTTATTTTGTATTTAAAATATCTTATAATTGAAAAGTTCATAAGAAAGTTTTTGAAAAATAGACAATTTTTTTCCCTAAAAATAAGGGTTAGTAAAGATGCTAACATACCCATCATGCCGATGTATCCGATCGTTTTATATCTCTAACTAATCAGCGTTAATGTGTTGGACAAGACTACGCATACGACAGGAGCACAGCACATGGTATTGATTTCCGATTACTTACAAGGAAAGTATGAAATACTTAAATGCAATTGACAATACTGGTTAGGCTTGGGTATGTTTGGATCGCGTAGTTCGAAATAAAAGAGAGATGAAGGAAATGCTTTATTATATAAGTGCATTTTTAGTATTTATAATTTTTTTCTATAAAATTTTAATTATAAACAGTTTCAAATACATAATAATACATTAATTCTTTCTCACAAGTTTTACAAGAGGAAGGATGAAAAATAATTTTTATATTATCTTTTAAAATTAATTTTTATTACTTTTATAAATACTTTAAAATCTCATTAATTTTAAAGACTTTGAACATTCAAATAAATAAGAGAAATTATTTTTCTAAAAAGAAAAGAAAAGAATTTATTATTATTAAACTCCCATTTTATTTCCTGTTTCATTTTCTTCTTCTTCTTTTTTCTCATTATTTTTCTTTCCATCTCAACATCCAAATATACTCTAATGTTATGCCTGAATTTATTAACTTTAATTTTCAGCTACCCACGGTTTAATTTGAAAGTTGATTCACTAAAAATGAAAAAAAGAAATAAAACAGTGGATATTGTCAAATTTTTAGCCAATCAGAACTGTATCCCCACTTTATCCGCTAATAATCTTTTTGTTTAAAAAAAGAAGCTTTGCTAACATTAGTTTTAATGACATTTGTTAATGAATAAAAAATAAAGCTTTTTAATTTTGTAATGTATTAAATATTTTATTTTCTTGTGTTAGATAAACTCTTTAAAAAAATTCTGCTAGTTTTTTTTTTTTTTGTATTTAGGACTATATTGTACATCAATTTGTACTATTCAGGTTTTTTTTTTTTTATTTGTACTTTCTTTTGTTTTATAAGGCATATTTATATCTTTTAAGTATAGACTAATCTCTTTAAGTACAAAATTAGGTCTTATCTATAAGTAACCTTTTAGGTCTCAAATCTTTATTCTCTTGTGAAAGTTAATGCTAAATTCTTAAAAACAATCACCTTAGCAAATTTTTAATTAATTTTTTAAATAATAAAAAACAAGTATTTAATATTTTCAAAACCTTGCAAATATTTAATATTTTTTTAAACAATGAGAAAGATTATTAAGTTGATTCATTATTATGAAGATTTATAATTTTTCAAAGTAGTAATACAAAATATTTTGTTAAGGAAGTTAAAATAAAAAGTTTTAGATAAAAATAAAACATTTGATGCATTTCATCTAAAACTTTATATTGTAGTTTTTTTGACATGTAGCCTTAGCAAAATCTTACAAGGTATAAAGAAAAAGAGTTTTACTAATAAGTATCTAAGGACACTTGTTAATGATACCAAAATATAAAGTTTTAAATTAAAAGGTAAGGGTTTTTCAATTTTTAATGTAATAAATATTTATTTTTATTTAAAACTTCTTATTTTGATATTTTTATCAAATGACCTTATGATACTTGTTAGCAAAATACAAAGAAAAAAGGGTTTAGAACATTTGTTAGGAAAGACAAAGTAGAATTTTTTTTTATTAAAACAAGATAAATAATATTTTTTTAAAAAAATTTCAATGCATTGAATACCTTAATAAAAAAATTTATTTTACCTTTCTTAATAAATGCACTTAGCAAAACTCAAGAAAAAAATATTATTGTTTTGGATAACGCCATATATAGATGAAATAAAACTCCATAATTTTTTGTAAGTTTTGCTAATAAGTATCCTTATTACATTTGTTAAAAAATTAAAATAAAAAAATTAATTTTAAAAAGATATTCAATATATTTAAAATTACTTTTTTTACTATTTATCTTGTTTTGACCTCAAATTTTCTTAACAAAACCGTTTTTTTTTTTAAAAAAAACTCCATAAATTTGTTCCTTAAAAAGAGAGTAGAATTAAATTCATTTCAGGATTTGAAGATTCTCCCGCATATCTATGGAATGGATATGGTAGTTGGATAAAAAACAATAAAGCCGAAATCTCTCCCGTATATGACTGAAAAGGATAATTTTGTTGTAAGTTAAAAAATAAAAATATTTTATTAATAAGTATCTGAAAAGGTTTTTATTAAAAAAGGTAAAATAAAAAGTTTTTGATAAAAATAAAATAAAAAAAATTATTTTTTATAATTTTTAATATATTAAATGTTTTTTTATTTAAAATATTTTATTTTAATTTTTTAATAAGTACTCTAACACAACAAAAAAAAAAGAGAAAAAAAAAAGAAAACAGGGTAGAAGAGTCAACAACCTCGTTATTACGCCGTTACTGAATTACCCGGAAAGTGAGAAAACTTAAACCTTTTAATTGAATGAAATCCTTGGGTAACCAACCAACGAGTAACGAGTAACCACTAACCCCAAACCACACGGTTTTAACCCAAGTTAACTTGGTTGGGAAGGAGAGTAGAGAATAGAGAGAGACAGATAGATAGAGACCCATTTGTTTTGCTTGTCATTGTCCCTCTCTCTATCTATCTATCTCTTTCCTTTTATCCCGAAATAAAGGCATATTCTCTTCCCACTGAAGCGCAGATTTTGATCGACCAAGTCCCCCCCTCTTTCTTTTTTGCTTGGTATTCTCCGAATAATTTCCAAGATCCGAAGAAGGTGTCTTATCCTCCCAGATTCCCGTCCGGTGATCCTCCCCCCCCCCCAACCTTTAATCCTTATCCTTAATAAATAACCAATCTTAACACCCTGCTTTCTTTCCACCAACAAACACTATTTCCTCTTCTCTTCTCTTCTGTCTTTTTGTTTTTTTTTTTGGGGATAATAATAATAATAATAATAAAGGTAGAGAACACAAATAAAAAAGAAGAAGGAATGGTGGTGAAGATGATGAGGTGGCGACCTTGGCCGCCTCTCGTATCGAGGAAGTACGAGGTGAGGTTGATGGTGAGGAGCCTCCACGGCTGCGATCTGCTGCCAGACAAGGGGTCCAGATTGACGGTTGAGATTAAGTGGAAGGGTCCCAAGTTTACTCTCGGCTCTCTCCGTCGGATTCCTGTCGCCAGAAACTTCACCAGGGAGGCCGACGTTGTCATCGTCGACGGTGGCGCTGCCGTCGTAAACTGGGACGAGGATTTTCAGACCTTGTGCAGTCTCAATGCATACAAGGACAATGCCTTTCACCCCTGGGAGATCGCTTTTACCGTCTTTAATGTCAGTCTCTTTCTCTCTATTTCTCTTTTTATGTTTTTCTCTCTCTGACTTTCTCTTCCCCTTCACCCTTTTCCCTCCTTTCCTTGTTGTGGGTCTATGGAATTTGTTTGAAGAATGTGTGTGATTATTTTAAAATTGGATTATCTGAATAAGGAATTAAAAAACTGTGATTTTTTTTTTTAAAAAAATTCGGATTGGTAAAATGTTGTCCCTCCTTAAAATTAATTTGTAAGTTACAAAATTTTCGTGAATTACTACCGATCAAAACGGAAGGATTCTTGTTCTAGGTTTTATTATTTTAATTTTATTTTTTGAGGTCGGAGGAAGTGTTGAAATTTTTCTACAACCTGGATGATAGTTTCTGTTGGGTTGTCACCGTCGTTCTCTGTCATCTGTTTCTTTTTCTTCTGATATTTGGTTCCTGATGTACATTTGTCTCTGTCTGGGAATTTTGTTCTTAATCCTTTTAAAAAAATAAAATAAAATTGCTCATTATCCTCTTTTCTAACAAAATTAAAGTCTGCTATTGAATACGGCGTGTTAATTTGTATGTCTGTGTTATCGATAACATCGCTGTTGACTTATTGTTTTCTGACACAAGATCGGAGATTTTCTTGAAAGAATTTTTGGAATTTTCATCTAGTAGTTGACTCTTTTGTCATTATGATTTTTGTATTTGATTTTTTTTTTAATCGTCGGTTAATTGGCTAATAGGAAATATTTTTTTTCAGTTCGATGGGTTAATTGGCAAGGGCATTGTGTCATTCTTATTTCTCTAAACTGAATTTGGATTCGTTCTCTATTGCAGGGATTGAATCAAAAGCCAAAGAACAAGGTTCCTGTTGTTGGAACGGCATTATTGAATATTGCTGAATTTGCATCTCCAGCTGATCAAAAGGATTTTGATTTAAACATTCCACTCACATTGCCTGGGGGTTCTGTGGAGCCTTCTCCTTCACTTTGTGTATGTCCTCTCCCAGATTTTTTACTGATTGTTTTGTTTTATCTTTTCATGCCATACAAGTAGTATATTCACAATCACAGTCATAGTTATTAACATTCTACCTTCCGATTTATTGTTTTTTGTTTTTACTTGTCATAATAGCTCTTGATCTTATGCAGATATCAATTAGCTTAGTGGAGCTAAGAGCTGCTCATGAAAGCATGGATCAGAGATCCATAGTGCCTGTGCCATCACCTCCTTCCCAGTCAGGAGAAACTACCTTGGCAGAAAAAGATGAGCTTTCTGCAATCAAAGCTGGTCTTAGGAAAGTAAAGATTTTGACAGAGTATGTATCGTCCAGGAAAGCCAAAAAGGCATGCCGTGACGAAGAGGGAAGTGAAGGCAGGTGCTCTAGGAGTGAGGATGGTGAATACAATTACCCTTTGGACTCTGATTCGCTTGATGATTTTGAGGAAGGAGATTCAGATGAGGGAAAGGAGGATTCCAGTGTTAGGAAGTCGTTCAGTTATGGAACACTGGCATATGCAAATGCTGGAGGATCTTTTTATTCCAACATGAGGGTCAATTGTGATGATGAAGACTGGGTTTACTACAGCAATCGCAGGTCAGATGTTGGGTGTTCGCAGATGGAGGATTCAACTATGTCTTCATCTGAGCCTTATTTATTACAAAGTTCAAAGCGCAGCATACTACTACCTTGGAGGAAGAGGAAGTTGAGTTTCAGATCTCCTAAAGCTAATAAGGGAGAGCCATTGTTAAAGAAGGCCTATGCAGAAGAAGGTGGTGATGACATAGATTTTGATCGTCGGCAACTTAGCTCTGATGAATCCCTTTCTCTGTGGGTAAGCATTATTTCTTAGTTGTTTCCTTTTCATTGGACATATTCACCCATGTTTCACTTGTCTTACTCTTTTGACAGTTTTTGGCCTAGCCCTCATTGGTCTGGTAGTGATTGTAAACTAGCAAAAATGTAGTTTATAAATCTCTGTTCTTCAATGAAAATGTGCTAGATAAGCCATATATTTACTAAGGAATTAGTGACATTAACTTCTGAACATTTCTGCATCTTATGTTGCACACTGTTGTTGATTAGCTTATCAGTACTGATGTTTCACATTGTTTGCCAGTTGTACAAGACCGAGGATGATTCATGTGCGAATCGATCATCAGTCTCTGAATTTGGGGATGACAATTTTACCGTAGGGAGGTGGGAGCAGAAAGAAGTAATGAGCCGTGATGGTCACATGAAGCTTCAGACACAGGTCTTCTTTGCCTCAATTGATCAACGCAGTGAACGTGCAGCAGGCGAGAGTGCATGTACAGCTCTGGTTGCTGTAATTGCTGATTGGTTCCAAAACAATCATGATCTTCTGCCCATAAAGTCCCAGTTTGATAGTCTAATACGAGAAGGCTCTTCAGAATGGAGGAACCTATGTGACAATGAAACCTATAGAGAGCGGTTCCCCGACAAGCATTTTGATCTGGAAACAGTCATTCAAGCAAAAATACGTCCCCTTTCTGTGGTTCCTGGGAAGTCCTTTATTGGTTTTTTTCATCCAGAAGGGATGGATGAGGGGAGATTTGACTTTCTGCATGGCGCCATGTCTTTTGATAACATTTGGGATGAGATTAGTTGTGCTGGACAGGAGTGCCTTAGCAATGGTGAACCTCAGATTTATATCGTTAGTTGGAATGACCATTTTTTCATCCTCAAAGTTGAATCTGATGCTTACTACATCATTGACACTTTGGGGGAGAGGCTTTATGAAGGATGCAATCAGGCATATATCTTGAAATTTGACAGCAACACGGTAATATACAAAATGCAAAATGTTGCTCAGTCGTCAGATGATAAAGCAACCAGTGAGCAGCAAACTGTTGCAGCAGTATTAGAGCGTAATGACAGGCAGATCCAGCAAGTCAGTGGTAAGGAGGTGGATTCTGTTGCGGAGCTGGAAGAACAGTTGAAGAGTGAGCAGGAAGAGGAAGTTGTGTGCAGAGGGAAGGAAGCATGCAAAGAGTACATTAAAAGCTTCTTGGCTGCAATCCCTATCAGAGAATTGCAAACAGATGTCAAGAAAGGTCTCATATCGTCAACACCGCTTCATCATAGACTACAAATTGAGTTTCACTACACCCAACTGTTAGAGTCTACTTTTGCAACTCCAGTGGCCGAAGCATCCATGGCTGCACCAGAGACCCTTGCTCTTACTGTAACTGAGGCTTATGCATAATCTTACTGTAAATTGAAGAAAGTGTGGTTACTCTAACTTGTCTTACTACTTCAACTACGGTCGGCAATGAGTCGAGCTAACTCGCGTGGAGCTCAGTTTATTAACAAAGTGTCTTTGGATTAGATTTTGCAAATTTGATTTTGGATGAAACTGATTTAGCAAAATTAGTTTTAGTCAACAAAAGTGGGTTTATAGTTAAGTGATTTATGTTTGCTAATGTTTATCTGAAAAGTGATTAAAATGAATATATTGTTTGGATAATATTAATGAAAGTCACTTTTAGGTATGTAATTACTAAAAAGGTATATGTTTCATAATACCTTTTGCTACAAACAAGGAATGGAGAGTTGTAAAAGAAATTGTAAGAGGAAAAAGTTGGAAAGTTAATTTTTGGGATATTGTCTTGGAGCCTCAACTTTCAATATCTAACGGGAAATAGGCATGCGGCTTGTCTCCAAAGACACAATTTCTTTTTTGGGTAGATACACGATTTCCTTTTTATTTTAGGGTGCATAATTTCTAATCTCCAATAAACAATCCCTTATTTATTTTTTACACTTTCTACCTTATTTTTATTGGACTCCACTTGAGGGTCCGTCACTCTCTGCCTTATCTTTATAGGTAAAGTATTCACTTAATTTAAGGGATTGTGGTAGTATAGGAAACTAAATGTGATATTTAGTTAAATGGACGATCATATATTTAGCAAGTTTTTGCTTCGTGAGACCCCCTTGATTTTATTTTAGGGTGAGCTCATCTCCTATTATATGACTATTTTGTTAAGAGAGATAGACACAAATTTTATTATGTAAGAACTTATTATGTTAAGTTATACATTCTACTAATTTTATTTCAAAAAAATTATGCCTTTCTCTCTCCAACAAAACTTTCTCATGTTATTTCACTAAAATGAGAGAATTATGATCCTTTATTTTACATTTGACTAGGACACAATGAGTCTACCTTAACTTTTTTATGATATAGTGAGACTGAGACAATAGGCATATGTTTCCATCACGGTTTAAATTATTTAATGAAAGAAAATTCTATGAAACCCGCATACAAGTTTATATTTCAAAACTTTTGTTTATGTAGACTAATAAAAAATAATCGTATGGAACATTAATGTTGATATGTGAAATGTTTTTCTTTCAATAATTAATTTTACAAAATAATTCCTAAGTAAATGGAATTTGCAAAAGATGGTATTTCCAAATGGATCTAGAGTTTTTAACAAATCCACTTCCATCAAGCCATTGTTGGACCACTTTGAGAAGATATGCTCACCCAACTGGGAGAACAGAGTGGTGATCTACACGACAATGTTGATGGGCGTTTGGAAGACATTTGAGGCATGTAATGCGTTTTGATGCTGGGTATTAAAGGGGTTTATTTGTGAAAGTCCAACGCATCAAATTGGATGTTGGATACTACTTGAACCTAGTGTAGAATGTGGCAATTCAGACGACAACTATCAACCAATCACAAAATAGAGATGCATTATATCCAATTTTTTGGCCTAACCACAAATACATTGTTGATTTTGATTTGTTGCACCTTTTTCACTCAAGAGAGTGCCGTTTCTGGGGAAGAATATTATGGCTATGTGGAGAAGATACTTTCACGAGTGATAGAGTCTCAACGGCTACCATAACTAGACATTCTTCTTTTAATTTTAATCTATTAATGTAAAACATAAAATTAAAAGAAACTATATTATATATAATTTCATTTTTAAAGCGTATTTGTTTTCAATTGAGTTTATAAAAGGCATATCTAACTTTATTTAATTCATGTGTTATTATTTTATTTATCCAAGATTTTGGTAGTCATGATTTTGCATGACTATCATGGCAATTCCTTTAATAAAACCCTTTTTGAAGGGTTCCAAATTTAGATGGACCAGATCATTCTAGTTATTCAACGAATTGATTTTTATGGGCTATATCTTGGCCCTTGTTGTTGTCTTGTTCTCTATAGCCTTTTTTCACCCATCTATTGACTGAAGACAAAAAAAAGAAAAAAAAATTATTTGCTGATTAGTTTGTGTCTTTTGCCTTAAAATGATAAGAATATGAGTATTATATATTATTTTTAAAATAATTAGTGTTCATTTATTATATAGTAATATTTAAAAAAGTGTGAGTAGTGTTCAATAATTACATATTACATAAATTTATAAAAAAGAGTTTAAAAAGGACATGATTTAAAAAGTATACTAATATCTTTGGATGAAGAAGTTATAAGAGAAAGGGAGGGAAGGGACGATTTTTTTAATTAAAAATTATAAAATATGTGTAAAAATGAGTAACGGATGAATGAAAGACTACATGATAATCTCTGTTTTGTTACTCTCATTTTTAAAAATTCTTAAATAAGAATAATGTCTACTTAAAGATGAAAAATTATCCATCCTCTCCATTCCCCTCATCTCCAAACTCCTTCATCCAAAACTTCAGCATCCCACCTTCATGGTTTCATATTGGACCTCTAATTCTTTGTTTTTACTTCTTCTGATTAATGATCTGGTAGTCCAATCTTGTTCTTCTTTCAAGACGAAGATTAGATTAAAGCACTTAACCCAGTACAATAAACGAACAAGCGATGTCTAGCAAATTTAACAGAAAATATTTATGGGAATGAGATAAAATTACAGGAGATCTACTTTTTCTTCTATTCTAATGAAATATTTATTTCGCAAAATATTTATGCAATAATTATCTTTGTTTTTATAATGAATATGAGATATACAAGTACAAGAACACTCCGTTTATCAAGCTAGCATCATTGACATGATTAGTTCGATTACCTTTAGTAGTTAACACATCGACTATCACCTTTTACAACCAGAACTGACCATTTGAAAATAACAACTTCCAAGTGCTATCATAAGGTATTTATTCCTTTTCGTCATTTTTTATCCCATGCAACACAAACATGAAATGTTACATCTCACAGATTATTTAATTCTTTTAAATGACAACCTTAGAAGTGGGAGTGATCAGTGATGATGCTGAACTTGGGAAACAGATTTTAGTACTGCTCTTTGCTTAGCTTATTTGGGCATTTTGCCCATTCTTGTGCTCTTGAGCATTGGTTAACTACTAATAATTCATAAACACAGTATGCAGAAACCGAAGAGTAAACAGTTAATATATTTGCCATCCTTTCAAAATCCACTATATATATTGTTTGTGCATTAATCATGGACACTTTGTTGTAATCCCCCACACCATCTTTTGAGTATATATGCATAACCTTTTTCATACAAAGTAGTAGCTTTTCTAAAATATCAATGAGCTGTAACTCAAATGGTATTTCCGAGCCCCACTAAAGGTGGAGGTCTGGGTTCGATTCTCATTAGTCGAAGGCAAAGCAAGTGCCCCAAACCATCTATTGGCAAAAAAAAAAAAAAGGTAGCTTTTCTAAAATCTAACAAGAGCCATGTGCATGCCCCTGTGATCATGAGCCTGCTAATTATACCCCACCGAATTTTCTTCTATTTTGATCCTCCTTAGATGAACATTATTGGTTCTTTGATTTTTCATCTAAACGAGGACAGGAATAACTACACCTTGTCCAACTAGTTTTTACGAAGTTCGGCTTCAAAAGCCATATATCCTCCACCTAAATTAACAATCTTTTGTTATAGAAATTAACATCAAATCCAATTTTCCATTAATCACTATCAAGGACTAATAATAACCAAGTAACTTCTTATTTATTAGTCTCTACACAGCATCAGCTTGTAGTTTTTACATCTAAACAAGTTTAGTACAATGTCCATTAATTTCTAAGGACTCTATCAGACAGATAAGGCATTATGTTACAAGCGAACCAAGAAAAGATGAAAGAAGAAAATTAAATATAGTACAAGAAGAAGAAAGATACATATCACAACTAGGTTTTAGTCATCAGATCAATTTCTAGTAGCAAATGGGGCATTTGATAAGCCCATTCTCGTTGCACTCAGGACATCTGATGAAACATTCATCGTTGTTGTCCCCATTGCCAGTGAAGACTTTGCAACTGCCACTACAGTTGGAGCAAATAGCAAATCGCATGTTGGCGCAGCGGATGCAAGGGGAATCAGTGGATTCAGTTGGTGTCCCTTCCAAAAGCTTCCCAAGCCAACCCATCTCATGCAATCCAACAACTTCATCAGCTCCTCCAATGTACCTCCCCTTAATAAAAAGCTTTGGAGGGATCACTTTGCCACCCAAGATCTTCCATAACTCCTCTCTGTATTCCAAGTGCAGGGACACATCCCTTTCATGGTATATAATTTTGAAGCTTCTCAACAAGAAACGGATTGTGTTACAGTCCTGAAAGGTTTTTCTTATACCTCTCAAGCTTGTTGTGTAGAGAATGATTGAGTGGCTTCCTCCTGGTGGACATTTCTCTTCAAAATCTGTTAGAGATGGGTATTCATCGCTGCATGCCACTTGTGGTGTGCTATTAAGCTCCATCTTGGTCTCTGACAAGTTAGGAGGAGCCAATAACTTTTCCTCTGCAAGTTCTGTCTCTTTGGACCCTACGGTGGCTGTAGCATCTTTGTCCTTGTCACTGAGATTGACTTCCGAATCCATTTCTTCTTCCTCAAAATGCTTATTATGATCCTCCTCACTTCCATCTAGACCAACCTCTAGCTCAGCCAGCTTGTTTCCTTTGTGACCATCATAGATTGGTGGTGGAGTTGGACATTTCTGGATGCAGAACACATCTGGGGTGTTGAGCTGAAGAACTAGGCCTTGTTTCAAGTTGCTTATGGTTGGGATGAGTTTCAATTTTCTAAGAAACCTGCCTCTCATTCCTTTCATATCTTTTAGCTCTCAAAAATTGGATGGCATGTGATATGGTGCTACCCACTTAAGGCTTGAAGAAAAGAAGAGGTGAGAATGACTGGGCGGGAGGATACTGAATAGAGAGGACAGTGGGGTTGACGATAAGTTCTTTCTTTTAGTTTCCAAAGGCTAGCTATATAAAGTGGAAACTGAAAAGCTGTGTAATGTTGGGTAGCTTTATTAAGTTTTGAATCATCACTGCATGGTGTGGGTGCAATTGTGGAACCCACTCCCCATCTTTTTTAAGATTAGAGGATATGAATATTATTGAGTTAAGTGAGTAATTAAAAGGGTATTTATTTTTAATTTAATACAAAAATAATCATTTTATCACATACAGTATATATATTAATTTTAATATTTATTTTTTTATATATTATCACATGTGGTATGTGTTTATTTATTTATTTTTTAATTTTTAATAAATATCACATGTAATAATGTGTAAAAAAATAAATATTAAAATAAATATATATATCATACGTGATAAAAAAATTATAATTTTTAATAAAATATATCAAAATTTCAATTTATTAAATAATTTAAAAATAAATACACTCACTCTAAATAAAAAACTCATTTTAAATGAGCCTTTTGCAAAGTGAAATGACCTATTACCTACCGCTTGGTGAATCAATCATGGCATGGAATATGAAGGATATTTGTCAACTAGAAATAATGAAGTGGCTAAAGTTCTCCTATATCATTTACTTGATCGGGGAACTATGCCAATTTGACACATGGTTCAGTTGGTTTGATACCAATATTACTTGGGGTGCCCTTGGACCACACCCATTTGATTTCCAAATGCAAAGGAGACAAAGTGTGCCAATAGTCATGATTACACACAGTAAAGGAAAATGTTCATCTCAAATTATTATTTTTTATATCACTTTTTATATCATATATCAATAGTTATAATTAAGTAAAAAAAAATATTGATATGTGAATATTCATCTTAATAATAAATAATGTGATATAAAAAATGATATAAAAAAATAATATGAAAAAATCAAAATTATTGAGTAAAATCGTCCAGTCTTCTATTAAATTGGAACCATTGAGATAAAATAAATATTTTAACATGCTATACCTTTGTTGGGAACAAAGTGAAGAGAAAGTTATAAAATTACATATTCAGTCATAATTAATTTTTATTGGAATAATTAAAAGAATAATCCTGTAGTTTACGTTCCAATTTTTTCTTTACTTTCTGTCTTTCTTCTTCTTCTTCTTCTTTATTTTTTTGATATTTAAGTTGTTGCCAATCACCCTAACTTGATGCAAGTAACTGAAAAGATCGATTTTAATAATATTATAAGTTAAAAAATTCTCCTCATTTTCATTGCCTTCATATTTTCCCCTAATTTTCCCAAATAAATTTAACTATCACCTTCACTTTATTTACTCCAAAATCATTTTGTTAATTTCATCCCTTTCAAACAAACTTTCCAATTTTCCATGACTGAACCTTTTCTGTAAAGAGGCCCCAGAATTTTAATCCATCCATCCGCAATCAAATGCAGTTATCAAGCATATAAAGTGGCACACTGGAAGGACCTAAAGATTGTTGCAAGCAAAAATTAAGAAAAGCACTAAAGATTGCAACCAATTATATGTCCTTACCAAAAGTGCATCATTTGCCCACCAAACAAGTTGAAACACACATTTGTGGCTAAACACGTACAACACTTACGTCCTTGTATGATCTTTAGACATAGGTATAACAGTCTGGATGCACATAATGAACCAAACACTTAAATGCAACTCACCTTGATACTCATATCAGAACACAGATTTGCGTCAATCACCAGCAAACTTAAGAGCTGAGTACAATATATGTATACGCTAACTGCTCGATGCTTCCTGTATCCCTCCTGAAGGTCAGTCCTCTTCCGTGTATTTATTATTATATTGCAATACAACATAGGATACCAGATTTTATTATAAGGATGAAATGAAGCATATACATTCCTGGTGTTACATGTCAACGTGGACATAACTTGTTATCCCAAATGTATGTGAGAGAGAAGGCATATATGCCAGTGTATCACAGCTACACCTTCTGAGCATGATCAGCAACTACTTACGAATAAATAAAGAAGAACGACGTTTGTATTTTGTAATCTTAGCAAGCACCAGTAATATATCTATGATATGATTTGTGTACCAGATACTACAGGTCAAGTTGGACAATAATATAATACAAGGAAAGGGTTCTTTGCAGTTTGCACTAATAATTTATATGGATCTGATAATATATTTCAGGATCCATACTTAAGTTCACTCAGCTATCAGCCACAGTGGAAATAAACCCAATATCAAAACCAAATCCAATGCAAGTCAACTCATGTTTGTTTCCATCAAACATCTTCATCTTCAAAGAGTATGAACCCTGCAAACGTGATACATGGTGTGAGAAACATGACATTGCAAACCTAAATAACACACTATAATTAAATAAGAAAGGAGATTAGCGAGTCTTCAAATTTAAACGCCTCCAAGATGCCCTTTGGCTATTAGACAGTTGGAACCACTGAACATGCTACATCCAAATCCAATCACCAACCCCCTCCCTCCAGTGTACAGTCAAGGAAAGTTGAAATGAAAGCTAACAAGGTCATGACATTAGCAGAAAACATCTAGACCTAACTCTGCTTATGGCAGAAAGGATTAATTTTAGGACAGATGACTAAAGATCAGAAAGATAGTGGTATTAACCAAAATAAACTTCCCTTGTACGGGGATTAAAAAGAATAATTAACAAAATAGGAACAAAATATGATTAAATTTGAGATCCCATCCACAAATAGTGAGAGTTGGAGAGCATATGCACTCAAACACACACACACACGCAAGCGGGTAGATATACATAGAGCTTAAAGCAACCTTGTAAGTCTTTTAGTATTATTGATATGGAAAGTTTTATTTAAAATATGAAGCCGAGTATTATCTGAAGAAGAATATGTATGCAGAAAAAGATGATTATATGAGCTAGGAATTCATCAATTCATATTTGACAAAAATTGAACAAACTTGCTTGATGATAACAATGGTTGTTGCTGCCTTGCTGCAATAGAAAACAAATTGCAATACCAAACATCAAAGCAATATGGTTTTCTAATGGCAAGAAGCAAGTTAACTATAAAACTCATCTGAATTATATTGAATTCCCCCTCTAATCGCCATATATCATTTGAAAAGCATTGCAAATGATAAAAATACTATCCAATAAATAGGTAACATGTTAATACTCATCATCAGATTCCATCTGTTTTCCAGTAAAAGTCATTCTCAATCTCAAGTTGTCAACAAGCTATAACATGACTTTTTTGGGGTCACCAAATGAGGATAATGATATCTTCCAAGTTCCAATTAATATAGAAGAAACCAACAATTTAGCTAGTAAGATTTTGGATCAGCTGCAAAATCTCTTCAAGGAATGAATAAAATAATTACTTACAGGTGGAGTGAATCCAGGTAAAACTTGTGTATGAGCAACCACAAAATCACCAGTTGAAACAGGGCAAGATGTCTCTCCACAAAGGTCATGGGTCTCACTATGTATGTGCCATCCAAAATATGAGACATCAATCACCAGTTTCCCTCCAGATATTGCTTGACCTGAGTCATGAAATGCCTGGATTAGAGAAAAGTGGGCCAACCCTTTCTTTACCAAAAAACCTCATACTGTCTAGTGGCTACACTTAGTGAAGCGATTGGTGCTACTAGACTACAATCGCATTCAGATTTCCAACTTAACATTAGTTTCCATTCTCAGGATCAAATTAATAAGTAACAAATCTTTAATACCCGTATAATCAAATGCATGCAAATTAACATAATGACAGAGAAAAAAAAGGGAATATGGAAGCAATGTGCAAACAACAATGTTACATGCACATATTACCTCACGTCGTCTACATAATTTTCACCATCTAATTACAGTTTGACCTACCTATACTTTAAGAGATGTACTCCCAAAGTGATGTGTAAGAAGCATTATTCATGTGCAAATATAAGATAAGAAAAGCATGTGAAATTCCAGGGCACCTGTAGTTGCAGAAATGCTGAATGTAGCAGGCTGGCCTCTTGCGATGGGACTAGGAGATATTTCAACTCCTTTCACCTTAACATCATAGTCAGCTTCCTTATCTACATTTATACTTAAGTCATGAACAAATAACGCAATACAAGAAGAATATATTATCAACAAAAAATTTCATCAATTATTTTAGTAAAAATTAGTAGTTCACCACTTTTTAAGTAATCAATCTCCTAAAGCTTCATAATAGAGTAAAACTTTATTTTGGGACTGAAAGATATATCTTTTATTAATTTAGTTATTGAGAAATAAATTTTATCAATTTAGTCCCTAAAATTTGAAATTCTCAATTTTTTTCACTCCTCTATCTATTTAAGTTTGACATCATTAACTCTAGAATTTTTTTTGTAATGTTAAGAGATGACATGATATATCCAACTTAGTCAACTAGGCTAAAGCAATATCGATTTATAGTTTTACACACCACTTTGGGCTTATGTGTGTATAATATTCTATTTTAAAGTATTTTTTATACTTTTTGAAATGCATTTTAGCTAAATGACATCATTTTAATCTAATTAGCTGAGTTAGATATGTTATATCATCTTTTAACGTTACAAATAAGCTTTTTCTTTTTCTTTTTTCTTTTGGGACACAAACAAATAAGCTTTTAATTAAATCATTGTTAGACTCAAATGGATGAAGGGATGAAAAAATTAGAGATTTCAAATTTTAGAAATAAATTAATAAAATTTATCTCTAAGATACTAATTTGATAAAAGATATTTTATCAAATAAAATAAGGTTTTACTCTTCATAATATGTAAAGACCCAACTTTTCAAAAAGTTTAAGGGAGAATTAATGATAAAGACTATTAAAGAGTGATATTTAATTTAAAAGGATGAAAAAAATTATTGAGAAGGAGAATTCTAATTTTAATTAAAGAGAAATGATCATTTAATTTTATTTAATAGCTAAAATTACTCTTAATAAAATATTCATTTGAAACATTAACCTCTTAGTGACAACAAACAATCACTCAATAAAAATTTGTAATCATTCACAATTTTCTTTTACATAGAACTTAATTCGAAATTGTTAACTACTCGGTAACAATTAATGGTCACTTAAAAAGACAATAGTCATTCACAATTTTTTTTTATTTTTATATATTGAACTTCATTTGAAACATTAACTACTGAGTGACAACAAATGACTAATAAATAAAAAGTAATAGTCATTCTCAAATTTATTTCATATAAAACTTATTTTGAAACTGTTAACCTTTCAGTGACAACTAATCATCACTCAATAAAAGGTAATAGTCATTCGCAAAATTTCTTCCTAATTTGATGTTTTTTTTATATATTGGAAGTCGTTTGAAATGTTAATCACTCAATGACAATAAATAACCACTTAATAAGAAGTAGTAGTCATTCATAAATTTCTTTCGTATAGAATTTAATTTGAAACTGTTAGCTACTTAGTGACAACTTAATAAAAAGCTATAGTCATTCGCAATTTTTTTTTTAATTTTATATATTTTATATATTAAACTTTATTTGAAACGTTAACTACTCATTAATAACAAATTATCACTCAATAATAAGTAGTAATCATTCATAAATTTTTTTCTTATAAAATTAAATTTCAAATTATTAGCTACTCAGTAACAACTAATGACCGATCAATAAAAAATAACTAATAACCACTCATTAAGGATATTATTGTCTATTATGTAAAATTAACTGATATTTTTCTCTAATTAAAATTTAAATGATCTTTTTTAATAATTTTAACTTTATTTATCCATTTAAATTAAATATTACTTCTTAAAAATCTTTAGCATTATAATTTTTCGAAAGTTTAAATTAGTAGGTTTAGGTTCATAATTGATTTTATATTTCTGACAATTACAAACTTTTTATTCTTTTTAATAAATAAGTTTATTCACCAGTCTATAAGGATAAAAATCCCTGAATTATTTCTGATCATAAACTACCTCCAAATCTTCAGGCAATCAATCAAAGAATTTATATTTAATAAAAGTTAAATAAAAATAAAAACCAAAACACATCTGATGATGACATAGATTCATAGACTAATAATTATATATATATTTTTTCAAAAAGTCATAGACTAAGAAAGCTTATTCAGACCGAACCAACCCCCCAAGCAAAATGAAAATAAAAATAAAAATAAAAATTTAACTAATCAAACTATCAAAGTGAGGAATTTGAGATTCTGAGTAACCCCAAAAAAACAAGTAAGGAATCTGAAAAAGAGGGGGAAAAAAATAGAAAGAGTAGAAAAGGGTTAACGAGACTAACTGCAATACCAAACGTCGGTGGCATCGGCCAATGGGTAAAGTAGACAGAGCGATAAAGAGAAGAACAAGAGGAGCTTCGAGCTTATGCTTTCCATCTCCATGAATTATGCACTGCACCAAAGACTAATACACAACTCAACAATGCTAAAACCAAACAAAAATTGGTGCCAAATTATATATATCTTAGTAAAGATGGTTGGGTGGGTGGGTAGGTAGATTGGCAGATGATGAAGAACGTTAGGTTCGGTGAGACACTGACAATGACAGTGTTACAGCTGAATTTGGCTTTTCTTAGTGCCGCAGTTAACTTAATCAAGTGTCTTAATATTTGTGTTTCTTGTGTTATCAATATTTTATTTCATAAAATTAGTTAGATATCATATAATTATCGATTACTACCCCTGTTTGTATATTCAAAATATGTTTTAGTTTTTTAATTTGATTTTGATGTATTATGTGTAAAACTTTTTGCATTATAATTGTTGAATCATATATTGCCACAATTTTTTTTAAATAAAAAACAACGAATTTGATGCTAACGGTGGTTGAATTTGGGTTCATATAAGCTGTTTTCAAACTGAATATACACATCTTTTAAGTTGTTTTGGCTTTCAAGTAACGGAAAAGTTTAAAAATGCTTTTAAAATATTTTAGCATAGATACTCCATGTTTTTTACTATTGATTTGCAGAAATTTATGTATTACCTACAACTTGAAGATGGTGAAATCTGATTAGAGAGAGTGGACATTTATAAAAAGAGAGAAAAAATAAGAAAATATTTTTTTTTTACCTATTATAATAAAAAAAGTCAATGAAACATTAATGTTGAACAAAATTTTAAAAGCATTATAAGTGTCTCCTTCAAGTAACATTGATGTAGATGACTTTTCAATTATTGGCAATGGTTTTTTCCATTGACGTGTGGGCTTGGGGAAAATGAATTTTTCAGTCTTATTGATTTGCCTGAATTTGTGCTGTGCATGTTACATGTCTAATGTGAATACTAGTCGTGTGAGAATGTGAAAATTTAAATAAGATGGATGCAGGGCTTATAAAAGCTTATCTACAATCTATTTGGTGGTCCAAGTTAAATTTAAACACTGAAATGGTATAAAAGTTGAATGCCGTGCAATGGACACGGGTCCTTAGAGTTCTTACAGTTAAATTGTTATTAGTGTTGAAAGGTGGATGTTCTCTTCTTCTTCTTCTTCTTTTTGGATGATTCAACTAGTTACTAAGGCTACCTTCAATTGGATAGAAATTAGATTAGGTGAAGTGGCTCATGGAAATCATAAGTTGTTGTTCATTTTTTCCATAACAAGGGTGTATTGAAGTAAATTTTCAGTTTAAAGTGCAAGGTTGTATTGAAGGCCATTTCTGACGTACACACCCTCCTTTGGAGGGTGTATGACACACCTTCATAATCCTAACTACTGATTGTGTTGAAAAACACATCAATAGTTAAGATCAACTACCTGAAATTATTTTTTTTTATTTTAAATTTTTTTTAACTATTACCATCACAGCTGTCGACAGCAACCATCACGGCTGTCGTCTCCGACAGCTCAAGCGACCGCCACCTCCGACAACTTTCGACAACCGTCGCCTACCTCCGGTACTTTCGGCCACTGTCGCTAGCCGCCCACCTCAGGTTATCGCCACCGGCAGCGGGTACCCTTCGACGATTGTCGCCGCCACCCACCTCCGACGACCGTCACCGGCCACCTACTCCGGCAACTTTCGGTGACCGTCGCCCCACCTCCGACACTTCCAGCGACCTCTGTTAGTCACCACCTCCGGCGACCTCTGTCAGCCACCATAAAAGTAAAAAAAAAAATAAAAAAAAATCATAAAAGCAAGAAAAAAAAATTGTTAAAAAAAAAACACTTACAACAACAGGTAAATGAAGAGAGTGTGATACACCCTAACTCAGTAGGGTATATCATAGCATTGGCCTTGAAGTGAGTTAGGGTATATCATAGCATTGGCCTTGAAGCCACTCTTACCTGTATTTAGAGGTGCTTTTCTTGTTAGCTTGGAGTTACAGCTGTCCTTTTTGGTTGAACCTCTATGTGGGTTTCTGAGTGCTGTGGTTATATAAAGTATCATACATGTTACTGACTATTTTTAAATAATTCATTTTCATTTTTTTGTGGTCTGGTCTGGAGTTTTCTATTTTTCTATTTTATGAGCCATAGGATAGGAGAATATTTCTAAAAGTTTATTTGATCTTGAGGTAAATTCTATTTTTGAGAATCCTAATTCACCTATCAAATGGAAAATTAGTTTTCTTCTATTTATCTTAATCTTGAAATTTATAATTTGTTGGACTTGGAATGCTTAGAGGCAGTATGTTTGAAATTAGTATGGGTTATTGGGTTGAAATGTTGAGATATATGGTAAAATAATGAGAAAATAGGTCATGGAGTGAAACTATTTGCTCCAAGGTGAGAGTCGCCTCATCTGAAGATGAGATGACAGAGAAGTGTTTAAGATGATTTTGGATTTGTACCCGCTAAAGGGATAGAGGATTTATCTCCCAAATAGTATTTAAGGTATAGACATAAAATGGCTTGTTATATTGTGAAGACATAGGATTTATTCTGTTTTTCTTTCTTTTTTTTTTTTTTTTTTTTTTTCTTTTCTTTGTCTTTCTCCTAAATTCTAAGCTTCAATATGATATTCTCCAGTGTATATGATTTGCATGGAACTCCGTTGTGTTTCTTCTTTATACAAATTCCTTGTTCCTTTGATATGATGCAAATACCTTCAGTTTAGGATAAGGAATTTCATGTTCATTCACGAGTTGAAGAACTGTTATATTGTTCCATTATTAGTTTTACCGGTTACTTCACATGCTTTTTCCAATTCATTTTAATTTGATTTTTTCACATTCAATCTGGATTTTTAGGCATTTCTAAAATAGATAAAAAGTAATTTTAAAATTGCACAAGTCTGATATATGCTCTGCAATGGCAATGGCTTACATATAAACTGACCTCAGGACAATAAGACAGAATATTAGAATTTTGAGACTGCTGAAGTTCAGCGGGCTTTATGCTTGTACTGAAACCAACTATTATGTTTGTTTATGTCTAGCTGTGTAAAGCAGGGGAAAGAAGCATCTCTTATTTTGGCTATCTTTTTTCCTTTTATTTTTATTTTGGGGGTCAGGGAAAATACGTGACTAATTTAATGGTTGCATTGCAGCCATTTCTTGTTCAGCAACATGGAACTTAGACAAGCCATAAGCTGTAGTTCAGCAATGTTTGCAATTGTCTCTTTGGTGAGTGTTTAGTAACTGAACTTGGCATTAGACATGCATAAAAGCAGAATCTAGCCATATCTGATGCCAAGAATCAAGCAATTAAGGGACCAAATAAATAAATAAAAAAAAGGGCCTTGCTATACAAAGGGAATTCATAACTGAAGTTGGCATTAGACATACATAAAAGCTTTTTTTTTTAAAATTATACGAAGGGTAAAAGAGAAGAATTTACAATATAGAATCAAGCAATTAAGTACCATAGAAGAAAAAGAAAAAAAGGCCTTGCTATGGTAGTGCTCGAGTCTTCACCACTTTTTTTTTTTTGTTTTAATAATACAAATCTGGATGAAGTTTTACTCATCTAAGGGACCAAACACTCGAGTGTATTCACAGCAAAACTCAAAACAAAATTCTTATTATGCTTTTCTACCGCTATGAATCCTGCCTGCTTGCTAATGGAACCACTTCAGCCAGAGGTGTTGGGATTGGAGATGTTCTGCAGACTGGACAGGTAGGATGCAGTTTCAACCATGGATCTATGCACTTGAGGTGGAACTGATGCCCACAATCAGGTAGTACCCGAAGCATATCAGTATCCTTGTAATCTGCCAGACATATGGAGCAACATGTCGCAGTTGAATCAGACTTATGAAGCTTGGCTTCAGAATACAGCAACTTTGGATAACTCACAAGAGTGGCTTCATCTAGCCCCACATCCACATCCACATCCACATCCACTATTGAGTGCTGTGGATCAAGGACATTAACACGAAGAGTACGTCTCCGAGTCCGAGTAGTAGGTGGTGCAGCTAGCACCCGTGTTCGGTTGCAGAAGTAGGAAGTAAGACTGATGGTTGTGATGAGGATGAGAATTCCAATGGAAAATGCTATACCGTAGCTATAACCGTTGATGTTGCTGGAGTTATGGAACCCAGAGGAATTAGTTGTGTTGCTCATCTTATGGATGAAACAGTAGCAAATGGTTTTGGAATCAAGGAGATAATAGAAATATGCTTGTGTCAGCTATAGTGATTATTTTATTTGGCTGTAGGGAGATTTATATTAAAGTCAAAGGCATAACATCAAAGAGAAATTAAAGAGAAGGCAGGCTTACGTTTGAATCAATTAAGGGAAAATGTATCTGGGGGATTAAATTAAGTGAAGACAAGACAATGAGGCATATTGCATGTGAATACATTCCACTTACCCAATTAGATTATGGTTACCTATTCACAAGTTTTTGCAGGTCAATGATCCTTGTAAGCCATATCCTTCTATCTTACGGTGGAGATTTTTGTGTAGATTTGAGTTAGCGTCTTTCTTTCAACAAGCATTACTAGATATTATCTCAGTCAATTGTTGCCAATGCGCACGTTCCAAGCTTTACAAGGCAAGTTAATGAAGCATTTATTATTATTTTAGTATGGTGATCAGGCAAAGCTAGACTAATTCAGTTCTCTAATCCGATTAAAGACAATATTAGATATTTATAAAGAAATTTTTATAATTCCAAATAATTGGCATAAATAAGATACATTTTTTTTAATTTGGAATTTGATATAACCAGTGAAGAATTAAAATAAAAATTATTATGTAAAATAAAACAAATATTTTTTAGTAATTAAAATAACTTAATAAAGAAATTTGTTAATAAGTGATCTTAAAGCATTTATTAAAGAATTAAAAAAAAAATATAATAATAATAATATATAATAATATATAAAGAGAAGGTACATGTTTTCAAATAATGACATGTGTCACTTTTAATAACTCTCATGTGATATATCATGCAATATTCAATTAAGAAGGAAATTTTTTTTAAAAAAAAATCAAAATTTTCTTCCTATTTTAACTCATTAGTAAATCAATTAAAATTTGTAATTAATATCATATTCGATTTCAAATTGCAGATAATCAAAAGTAATTATTTTCTATATTAATTTTATATTTGATTTGTTTCAATTGGTAATTTTAATTCATCGTTATTTGTAGAATATTATAATTTGGTAAGTTTGATTGATTTGTTTTAATTGGTTTAATTTTATTTTTAATTTATTATTATGTTAATGTTTGATTTTGATCATTTGCAAAAAAATTAAAGTAGTCAAATTTGATAATTATTAAAATAAATTTCATATTTGATTAAGAAATTTTTTTTTTAATAAAAATCGAAATTCTCTTCCTATTTTAGTTCATTAGTAAATCAATCAAAATATGTAATTAATTTCAGATTCGATTTCAAATTGCAGTTGTCAAAAGTAATTATTTCTTTTATATTAATTTCATATTTGATTTGCTTCAATTGGTAATTTTCATTTATTGTTGTTTGTAAAATATTATGATTATGATTTGTTAGGTTTGATTGATTTGCTTTAATTAGTTTATTTTATTTTTAATTCATTATTATGTTAATGTTTGATTTTATTCATTTGCAATAAATTTCAAGAAGCCAAATTTGATAATTATTAAAATAAATTTCTTATTCGATTATGAATTAAAATTTTCAATAAAAATCGAAATTACTTTCCTATTTTAGCTCATTAGTAAATTAATCAAAATTTGTAATTAATTTTAGATTCGATTTTAAATTGCAGGTAGTCAAAAGTAATTAATTTTTTATATAAAGGCTATCATTCTCTTTTTTTACTATTAATTTGGTTCATACTCTTTTAAATAGTTCATCGTTTGATGAAGTATTGGGTCATCTATTTTTGGATTTTATATTGCAGTCAAGAATTTATCTATTGCTTGATACATCTTCCACAGTCTTGGGTTCATTATATATCTTCCAGGTTATTTCTTTTGATAATATTTATGATTATTAAAATAAAAAGTAAATTTTATTTAATTTACTTAAAATAAATAAAGTGATTTAGTCATAACTAATAATATTTAAAAATTATTAATCAAATTCATCAGTTCATAAATTTTGCATAAATAGATTAGTAATGTCTTAAATATATTAAAAAATATTTTTATTTAACTCTAAAATATGATAACCAATCTTAATAATAATAATAATATAATAACAAATTTTAAGAAAATATATAAATTCTTGAATTGTTCAACAATTTGTATAATTTTTTTAATTTAATCAATATATTAGTTTAATTATATCCTATTTCACTTTCATAAAATTTTAAAGATGATGATGATTCACGTGAGAATCTCTAAATAATTGTCCTTCTTTTTTTTTGTTTTATTTTGTATGTAATTTAATTCTTCATTTGTTTGATTTTCTAATTTTAATTCATTGTGGTATAAAGTACTTTTTCATTTGCTTCATTTGCTTTATAGTTTAATCATCAATTAGAATCTTTACTAATATAGTAACATTAAGCAATTATTGTACAAATATTTGAGATAATTAACTCAAATATTTTCTTCCTATTTAGTTGTGCAAATTAATTTGATCATTCTATATAAATATATAATATATATTTTTCATTATATATCTTTCAAATTATTTCTTTCGATAATATTGATGATTATTAAAATAAAATGTAACTTTTATTTAATTTGATTTAAACAAATAAAGTGTTTTAGTTATAGCTAATAACATTAAAAAATTATTAATTAAATTCGTCAATTCACAAATTTTGCATAAATAGGTTTGTAATGTTCTAAATATATTAAAAATATTTTTATTTAAATCTAAAATATGATAACAAATCTTAATAATAATAATATAACAACAAATCTTATGAAAATATGAAAATTCTTGAATTGCTCAACAATTTGTATTAATTATTTTTAATTAAATCAATATATTAATTTAGTTATATCTTATTTTACTTTCACACTTATCTTATTTAGATAACATACCAATACATTTAAATCTTTCATTCTCTACTACTCTCACTTTCTTTTTAACCATTGAAATTAGAAACTTTACAAGTAATGTACTTACTCAAGACTTGATATAAATATTACACAAAGTGTTGAAAATGTTTTGAATACTTTAAGGTTCTCAATTACACTATATATATATATATATATATATATATATATATATATATATATATATATATATATATATATATATATATATATATATATATATATAAGTATCTAACTAAGATGTAAATGAAGTTAATGAAACCCTACTCAACAAAGTATAACTTAATTTTTCTTCAATCATATGTGTATCTAATAATAAAAGTTGTTATTATCAAGAATAAACATGTAATATACAAAAATAATTAGTAGAACAATTGAGCATTGAGTTTTTAATATTATATAATTTTGTCAATATATTTCTTTTTCTTTTGTACATATATATGTTGCGAGGCAGGAAGTACGATCTCTGTCCATGTCCCCACACCTATATCGAGAGGATTTTTATCTAGTTTTTAGAGAAAAATTTTTGAATTTAGATTCCGAAATGGGACAGTTCTCACAAGGATCTCCAAATATAAAGAGACTTTGTTATCCTAAAACTACTTATCACTTACCTTACATAAATTGAATTAATTTATATATAATTTTCAGTCAAGTTAATTTATTAAAATATTTTTTATAAAATTATTAGATTAAATTGTTCATTTAAAAGACAAAGATTTTTTTATATTATAAATATTTTTTCAGACTTATAAGTTGTTTTATAACAATTTATATTTAATTTTTTTAGCATTTATATTGAAGTAAAATTTTTTCATGAAAATATAATAAAAATTATATTTTATATATTTTTAAATTAAATTTATAAATTTTATTTTTCTTGATGAATTAGTATATATATTTTATTTAATAAAATTATTTTTATATAATTATATTTATTTTTATCATTTAATTCTTAACTTATCTCATGCATCGCACAAATGTAAAATTTAGTTTAAAAAATAATCATAAAGTATATAATATATTTAAAATAATTATTTTTAAAAATAATTTGATGCATTTAAATGTTGCTTAACCAAAATATTTTAACTAACAAGATCCTTTAATAAAGGATTTTTTTTTTTTTGTATATCGAGAATACAACATCCCGTAAGACATTATATCCATACGTAAGTGTGGTTTGTTGTTTTCGTATATCGTATATATATGACTTCAGATATGCAACATATCCACATATGAATGAGATGTCGTAAAGATATCATATTTTATGTGGTCAAATATCGAAACTCTTTAATAAATGATATTTAATGTTTTTTAAATAATATATCTTTAGACTCTGGTTAGCAATTCATGAAGCTTCAAAGAAATTTCCAATTGTTGTCGTCTCCCTCTCTCACTCTTGACACATGTACAGCCCGACATACGTATGCATGTATAATTCACAACATGATTGTCCTAGTTCACTTGTTCGGGTTGAAGCCGTCACCAATCAGGATTGTGCTACAATGTTTAATTATGTAATTAGGGACTATGGCAGCCATAAGTGTACTGCTATGTATTACCGATAATTAAAAATGGTCTTCATATTAATATTCGATAAATATTATATTAGATATTTCGATACTTTTAAATATATTTTCTAATTATTTTTTTAAAATTTTTATTGTATTAATATATTTGTATCGTGTAATGTTTGTGTTCTGTACATGTATATGTGTTTCTTAAGTATACCGTATATGTGGAGAGTGTGAAATATTTATTGGTTATTAATTTTATTATAAAAGTTTAAAAATTTATTAAATATAATGAACCATCGGTAAATATTGATTAACACACTATAAATACCGACACTTTAAAAAAAAAAAAAGGTACTGAAATAATACCAATGTAATCAACTTCAGTAGTTTTAGGAAAGTCAAATTATATTAACAAAATTACACATGGACCCCCTCGAGTATTATAAATTAAAATACAGAAAAACCTTGTTCTAGTTGAAGCCGTCACCAATCAGGTTTGTGCTACAATGTTTATTTATGTAATCAATTTCAATAGTTTTAGAAAAGTCAAATTATATCAAAACAACTTGAGATTAAGCAAAATTGCAAATGACCAATCAAGATTGAGTACGGTGGTAAACAAATTGCACTATTAGATGAAGGATTAAAGTTTAAATTTTGAATAAAGTAATTGATAGAAGGGTCTTTTGGTCACAATAGTACCTAAAATATTACTCTTGTAAAAATGCATATGAGAATACATTAGTTAATGACAAAAAAGAAAAACAACGCAAATGGATCATCTCTTGCGATTGTTATTGATTCTTAGATAAATAAATAGTCTCATTAGTTTGACTTGTCTAACAATTACCTTTATATCTTAATAAATTATGACTGAATTTTATTCAATTTTTCTGACTTTATAGCATTACTTTTTTAAATTAAGGTATAGAAAAACCTCGCTAATAATTAAGAAAAAATAGTCTGTACTCCCAGAGACTAATTAATGATCTTTGGATGTGTGTGAGTCCCACTGTGAGACCCACACATATACCTTCCTAGAAGAATAAAAATAAATTCTTCATCTAAAAATACGAAAAAAACTCTCAATAAATAGCATTTGTGTTCAACAGCTTGTGTTAATAATTTTGAATCAATTCGATGATTGTGATGACTTTTTCTTTCCCAATTAGTGTTAATGATTTTTTCTTCCCATGAATGTGGAGAAGTTATTGTATATGCTTATAGTGTTACATAAGATTGTACTCATTTTATTTATCTTTATGACATTTACCTTTAAATAGTGGTAGGTCCCTTCCATCACTATCTTTAAATTTTCAGTTTATTATGAGAAATGATTTATCTTCTTACTCAATCCTCCTATTAATCTTCTTAATTACTAAATAAAAAAATATTGAATATTTTTTATGTTTCAAAACATTAGATGATTTATTTTTTTATTTAATATTTTTTTCATTTAAGATTATGATGATTGAAGTAGGAGGATATAACATTACTCGCTTATTATTATTTTTAATTTCAATTTATCGTTAATAAATTCAAAATTTAAAGTTAGTGATAAACTTCAGCACTATTTAATGTTGAGAAGCCAAAATATAAATAAAATGAGTTCAATTTATGTAATGCTCTAAATACATGCAATAAATCTCTTAAAAGTAGGAACACGAAATACCTAAATAAAAAAGAAAATAAATATATGTTCAAATAATAAAGGAAAGAATTAGAACTCTTTACATATATCATACCCAAATTTACTACGGATCCAATTTAATTAGTTACAAAATGAAAATAATATAAAGATATTGCAAAACAAAATAATGTGCAAAAATTAAGTTAGTGAACTCAATTCATTTAGCAGTTGATAAGCATGTGATATGAGAATTGCAACACAGTTATATATTTAAATTCTAGATATGGCAATTACTTGGAGTTAAGTTATCAAGAATATCTTTGTCAATTCTTAATTCCAGCGTGAATATCTTTGACATTATTAAAAGGTAAATTAATTGAGATACGTATAAATAAGTCCAAACACCACTAAATTACACTGCAATAAAAAAAAGTTAGTGAAAAAAAAAACAATGCTTTGACTTCATCATTAAAAAAAATAATTAAATTCAAATTCTTTGTCCTGATTTTGTATCACCCAAACAATAAAGCAAGAAAAAATTACACGTATGACAAAAACAAGTTTACAAGTTTACTGTCACTTAAGAGATATGGGACATGATTTTAAAAAAGATGTATAATTTTTTGCTTAGTTAATATTATTTTATTATCGAGACAAGATAGGAGATTTGATTCCAAATTATTAAGATGTTAGTGATTTTTTTTTACAGTGACCTGTCATAGCTTCCAATGTTTCTCAAAATGAAACCGTGCTCCTTAGAGTGGAAGTGAATTATGAGTTTAGGCAAATTTTGTCTGAAATATCAAGAGTTTGAATTTGAAGTCATCATTTTGAGGATAACTTTACTTAATCATCACTTTCAATTTAAAATTACGTGAGCAGGGACGAATGCAGAAATTAACTATTGAGGGGCTAAGATTATATAACAATTCATATAAAAAATTATTTTAAATATTAAATTAAATGTATCATACATTTAACAAATTTAAACACAATGTTATTTCATATCATAAATCTCACCTATGATCAAATTAGTGTAAATTCTTTTAGCAAAGAAATGGAAGATGATTTTGTACCATAGTTGTTAAATCATCCAAGTCCTTTCTCTTGGATTGTTTAATATACTGTATACCCATCCAAGTTTACATTGGAAATTTTTCTTTTTCATTGATGTGAATATGTTGAAAATTCCTTTTTAAATTTGTTGTCTTAATTTACTTATATGTGTCTCTTACTTTTTTTATTTTTTTTATCTGCTTACTTTTTTAGGTTATAAATTAGTTTATCAGCCTATAAAATACAAACTTATCAACCCAATTAGTATTTTGATTTTTAATACAATATGAGCTAACAAATATGGGGGCCTATTTTTCTTTTACGTAAAAAAATATACTGCCTATAATATAAAATAGAACCATGTTTTGGAGGGACCAAGGCTCTTGCTTGTCCCTCCCTCCATACGTTTCTGTACATGAGCAATTACAAATTACCAAAAAAAGGGAAACCTTTAATGCATGCAGAAGTCGTTTAACGTAAAATGCGACCATGGGTAAAGTATCCAAATCGAAGAAATGACATTTGCTTTTTGTCCCAAATTTAAAGAAGAGGACGTACGCTGCAAATTTTGTATTAGAAAATTTAGAGGTTTCCCCAGTAGTTCTGCCCCGGAGTCCAATGCTGTCTGTCGTCTTACAAACATCCAGCTACAAAAGCCATGAAGGACCTTTGGATTGCAGCATATATAGGTATACAATTGGCATTCTCTTTCTCTGGCATAGATTATCATCTTTCAGTTCTTAATTCTTGGCATGAAGTGCCAGTATTCACTCTACAGGCTTTATTCAAATCTGATAGATTCTCTCATATCATAGCCTATGACCAGTTTTTTCTAATTCCCCCTAGGTGCTTTGTTTTTTTGTATTTATCATGATGTTTTAATTCACGTATGATTTTACTCTATGCACATCATACCGCTTTCCCTCACAAAATATATTTCTGAGAAGAAGTCAGAACCATGTCGACCTGTGAATTTGTTGCTAACTGCGGTGAACTGTTGTTGATATGCCAACTAGTCTTATTGACCCTTCAAGTAGTCATATTTAGATTTGCATATGTTTGGCCAACTTCAATAAAGTCTACATGCAAATAGCTTTCTAATTCCACTTGGAAAATTCTTGAAGAATGCATGTTTGTTTTACATGAAATCTTTAGTGAAGGGAATATTGAATAAGGAAGTTTATTATTATTATTATTATTATTATTATTATTATTATTATTATTATTATTATTATTATTATCTCCCAACGTACAGGACAAAAACGAAAAAAAAATAACCTTTAGTACTAGTGTCAAACATTGCAAATTATAATTGATAAGCAAAAGTATGTGTTAGAAGTGAAAATGGAAAAGAGAAAGTGACTGAATATAATTTGTATATTTTTTAATGTGTAATGTACAACTATTCTACACGAATTTATAAGCTAAAATTGTACAAGGTAGTACAACTACGTTAATATTTCTTCTCAAACTCAAGTGAGGGCAGAGAGAACCGATTTGAGTTTGGAAACTAAAGTACATAAATGACCAAGATGATGAGCTTTAGTGAATGGATCGATTGGCTGGTCAAGGGTTCCAGTGAAATTGAGACAAAGAGCACCACGAATGATGAGTTGAGGAATGAAGTGACAATCGATTTCAATATGCTTGATGCATTCATGAAAGACATCATTATGTGTGATTTGAATAACGCTTCTATTGTCACAATAAAGAGTAGTGGGGGATTGCTGAGGGATACCCAAATCTTCAAGAAGCCATCGAATCCAAAGTATCTCAGAGGTAGTATTAGTTAGGGTACGATACTCTGCTTCAGTACTCGAGCGAGCAGTGAGAGTTTGCTTCTTGTTGCTCCAAGAGATGAGAGAAATCACTAAGGAAAATATAATAACAAGTAGTGAAGTGACGATTAGTGAGATCACCACCCCAATTAGCATCTGAATAAGCCTGTAGAACCAGAGGAGAGTCAACAGAGAAATAGAAACCACAAAAGAGTGTACCCTTGACATATCAGATAATTCGAAGAACAACAACATAGTGTATAAAACAAGGTGCAGCCATGAATTGGCTTACCAAATGAACAACATAAGAGATGTCAGGTCGAGTCACTATAAGATAAATTAAGCTCCCAACTAGCAGATAATAAAGGGTCAGATTAGTGAGTAAGGTGTTATCTTGTGGAGTAAACTAGACAGTGGGTTCAAGGGGAGAGTGCTCAATTTTGCTGTTTGCAAGGTCAGCCCGAGAAATGTGATCGAAAGCATATTTAGCCCGAGATAGGAACAATATATCCATCACTAGAGGACATTATCTGAAGCCCCAAGAAATAATTGAGAGGTCCAAGATCTTTCTTCTCAATGTTCTGACTCAAGAACTATTTAGGTTCAACTATACCAGTAGCATCATTACCATTAATAATCATATCATCAACATAGAGAAGTAACAAGATATTACATCATTGGTTTTGCGAATAAAAAGAGTAGAATCATAAGCATTGGAGGAAAATCCAAATTGATCGACAATGTTGCAAAACTTGGCAAACTAAGCTCAGGATGCTTGTTTGAGGCAATATAAAGCTTTTCAAAGACGTCAAGCCTTGTTTGGTGGACAGGTGTAATAAAAAAATGGACACATATAAACTTCTTCTTCCAAGTCACCATTGAAGAAGACATTTTTCACGTCCATCTGATTAAGGCGGGGCTATTTATGAGTAGCTGCAATAACAAAGAGAGTGTGAACTAACATGATGCAAGCAACAAGGGAAAATGTCTCTTCATAATCAATGTCATATTCTTGAGTAAATTCCTTTGCAACTAAACGAGCTTTATAGCGTTCAACAAAGCCATATGAACGAGTCTTGATCTTGTACACTCATGTACATCCCACAAGAGTCTTATTAGAAGGAAGATCAACAAGGTCCTAAGTATTGATGTTCTCCAAAGCCTATAACTCTTCTTTCATAGTCTGCTGCCAATGGGGGTCTGTGGAGACTTCTTGATAGGATTGAGGTTCATGAAGCAATAACATAATAGAAAAGCAACGATAATCATGAAGATATGTAGGTTGAGTTCTTACTCGAGTTGGACAGTCAGGAAGGGGAGAAGAAGCAATCTCAAGAGCAGGATCAACAGTCAGGACTGCTTCATCAAGAATGGTTGGAACTTCAGAAGTGTCTGTAAGCTCACTTGTGTCACAATCGTCCCAAAGGATGCCGACGAAATTAAGAAAGTGTTAGGAGTCCCTACCAATCGCTTTTTTCATTAAAGGAATGATGCAATTGGAAACCTTAAAAGATGTCTATGTTTCAAAGTTTGAGTTTAGGGGTTGATTACGGGTAAGAAAAATATTAGCACCCTACAATGTCCGTTCCAATAACAGTTACCGATTTAATCTAAGTTATCTGCTAAATTAATCAAATTGGTCTTATATTATTTTTATTTATAATTTTTTTTATTAATTTTACATGTCCCATTTTTTCATCATATTATAAAAAGTATAAATGACTAAGATATTGAATGTGTGGCTAAATAGCTATTTTTCTGTAGAACAAATTTAAACCCCACAATACATGGTATGAAAGTGATGAATCAAAATTTTATTTTTAGAGAAAATATTGTGTAAAATAAATGGCTAGATAAAAGGGATTTATTTCAAGAAACTAAATTTTAATTCAATTAAATATATTTTTTCTAAAGTGAATGACCAAATAAAATCTTATTAAGAAAAAAATATTGATTCAAGACAATATTTTTAGATAAAATGAGATTTTTAGAAGTGATTTTTGAAAAAAAATTATAAAAATAAAACTTTAATTCACCATAATAAAAAAGTTAGAAATATGTGAATTTACTTACATTTATTTTTAAATTTTTATAAAAAAAAGTTTTTTATTTATTTTAAGTGTGAAAATTAGACCTTATCAGCATTTTTGGTAAAATCCATTGAAGTGACTTGAAGAATATTAAGTAGAGTTTTGTTAACTACACTTCAATTCCCAATCATTTTTTATTTTATTGTTGGTCATATTTTATGGTTTGAGTTAATCTTACGATAAAATTTTTATTAAGAAAAATTAATATTTAGAATAAATTTTTTATTAGAGATAACCTAAGGCCCTGCAAACGCTTCTGACAAAACTTAAAAATGCTCTTCACTTTTAAAAAGCTCAAACTTTATCATCACTTCAACTAATTTTAAATATTCTCTCATAAGATGTTATCAAGAATAAATAACAAAAGCATGTGAATACAAAAATGGCCTGTCATACGTCAATTTTAAGGCTTTAATCTATGCACATCTCGTCAAAGTCAAATAATCAACAATTAAGTAATAAATAATAAATAATAAATAATTTGGTAAAGTGTGGTGGAGATATTCAAAGAGAGATATATTACCCAAAATAGAAGAAAGAAGACAATTGATGTTATAGACAACGATCAGAGCAGCTTCATCCTAAGTATATTTGGGGCAAGAGGAAGAAATAAGCATGACTCGAACAAAGTTAAGGATATGACGATGTTTTCTTTCAATACTACTATTTTACTGACAAGTACCAGGACAATAAAACTTAGAGAATGTACCTCTGTTTAGCAAGAAAAATGAAATATTTTGAATTACGATATTCAGAAACATTATCATGACAAAAAATTTTAATCAATTCTGAGTTTTAATGATGGTAGCAAAATTAATGTAAACTTGAGGAAATTCTAAACAATTTTTTATTAAATATATCTAAGTAAAGCGAGAAACATTATTAATGAAAATCACAAAATAACGATAGTCTCCCATAGTAGGTGTGGCAATTGAGCCCAAAACATCAGAATGCACAAGATCAAAGGGAAAAATAGAAATGAAAGTATTTCTATTAAAAGATAAATTATGTTGTTTAACTATTTGACAAGAAGTATAATGCAAAGATTCTTCCTTAACAAAACATAAAACTCCTTAAAAAAATGAGAGGATATAATTTACTAAGGAAACTATAACTAAGATGTTGATGCCATAGTCGAAGGAGAGAGGGAGTGGAATTGCACAGAGAGTTGACATAGAAGATTGTGAAATATGGAGAGTAGTGAGCTCAAACAGCTTATTGACTTTATCACTATGAAGTATGGACACGCCATTTTTTAAGAATGTCCACGTGTTGGACACATGTTCGTGTCGGACACATAGGGACGCGTGTACGACACACTTGTCCTGCGTATCTGAATGTGTCTAATTAAAAATATTATTTCTTTTTACTTGGATACGTCTCAGATACGCTTTGACACGTCTAGGACACGTCTTAAACACGACTAATTAATATCTTTTTTTAAAAAAAAATAGTTTCCATGACTAACATCCAATTAGTAAGCCAGTAACCCACTCAAGCCCAATCATATGAATGACATCTTAATTCACTATTTTTTCTTACCATTATTTTAAGCTTTATCTTTTCATACGTCATTATTAGGCTTTTAAGTTTTATCTTTTTACACACCATTATTTTCATTTGTTCATTCTACCTATGCTCGTACCAAGCCGTCCACTTCGTTATCATTAAAGCTTGCCTCACACCACTATTCTCTGTAGTTAATTTTTTTTATGCACATGTAAAGTACATTATTAGTTTTATTAGGAGAAGTTAATTTAGGAGATTTTTTAGAAAATATTAATAGAAATTATGCTCTATATTTTTTTGGAGGGACTTACTACGTATCAAATATTAGCACATATGACATATATTAAAATATTATAAATCTTCAAACTTATATAAATGATATTAATAAATTATGAATATTTTTTCCTAAATTTTGCAATTATATATGTACATAAACCAAGTTTTTTTAATTTATTTTGATATTAATTTATATATATATATATATATATATATATATATATATATATATATATATATATATATATATATATCGTGTCTATGTCATATAATTTTTTGAATTGGTGTGTCCTCGTATCCATGTCCGTGTCGTGTCTCGTATCTGTGTCTGTGCTTCATAGCTTTATGACCATTTCCAATAATCTGCCTTATTCATAGATCCCGTACAGAATAACCAACATAAGAGAAGGTGAAAGTGTAACTAAGATCAGAAAGTTGACTAACAAAAAATTAAAATTCAATTTGAGAATAAGATAAGTATCAGATAAACTAATGGTGAGTAAAGAGATTAGACCTTTATAACTTCTTTATCCGATACATTTTCTTCTTTATCCTCTAGTGATACCATTTATTCTATACCATATTAGAAGCGAAAATAAAAAAGAGAAGATGACAAATATAATCTAGGTTAAATTAATCAATAGGTCCCTGTAGTTTCATCAAGTTTTTAATTAGGTCCATATAGTTAAAAAGTTTTTAACAAAGTCCTTATAATTATAAAACTTTGTGACTGAGTCCCTAAAAATTAACACTGTTTAACTTCTGTTAAATATTGGTGACATAACATTTTACGCATGACAACAATATCTGACGTGGCATTAACCATCTCATACATAAAAATATATGTGAATTGCACATGTTTTCCAATTTTTGCCCTAGCCGTAAATTGACCCATTTTACAGATGTAACCCGTGTCTTTTTTCCCCTCAATCCCTATTTTCCTTTTCCCTCTCTGGTTGTTGCTCCCTTTCATTCCTCGAACAAGGTTGGAGAAGGTGGCTTTGGTACTTTCTATAAGGTTATACATTCTCATTCATTTACTGAGTTTATTTATGTGGCATTGAAATAAACTTGCAATGCAATTTGATACTGTAATGAAAATTAGCTTAATGGTTATGATTAATAGAAGACTAAAAAAGTTGACTTTTTGTAAAAGGGAGGCTTACGAATGACACTTTTATGGCAGTGAAAATTAGTTTATTTACTCACCACTTTTTCCATTCCCTCCACATTACACTTTTTCACGTTTCTTGAACTTTTTCGTCTCATTCTTTCTCTACATTTTTCACATTACATATTACACAATTATACTTTTTCCATTTCATACTTTTTTTGCATTGTTCTCCTCTCCCTGTAACTTTGCCTTAAACCCAAAATTACCTCACATAGCTGATAGCTCTGTTCTGAACCCAAATATAAAAATGCCCTATTTTTGCTCTGGTGAGAGACATTTTTTTTTCTTGATTGTAGGGAAATTATGGTTTGCTTTGTAGGGTAAAAACATCTTCTTGTTGTTGTGACACTTTTTTTTCTATAGAAACGACTGATGACAAATTTTATATTACCATTCACTATGGTGGGCGTTTGATGCTTGGTACATTAGGCATTGAATACATTGATGGGAGGATCAAGAAATTGGTGTGTGACATTGACCATTGGTCACTCCAAGAAATTGCTGGAGAGTCGAGAGATTTAGGTTACAAAGGATATGCTAAAATATGGTATAAGGAACCAGGTAGATGCATAAACAATGGGTTGAAGGAGCTGAAGAGTGATAGTGACTACATTGCATTTGCTAAGCTTGTGTTGAGCACTTATGTCAAACTAGGAGTGGAAATAGGCCAGGCTGCCCGTCAGGGGCCTGTGGCCTGGCTTGTCTATTAAATAAGTCAGGTCAAGGCTTTTTTATAAGCTTGTTTAGTTAAATAGGCTAGGCTTCAGGCCATCTAACAAGCTTGTTAGGCTTGACAGGCCGGCCTGTTTAATTATATATTATTATGATAATTATAATTATTAATTTATTATAATATATTAATATTTTTTAATTAAATTTTAATAAAAATAGAAAGTAAAATTGTAGTTAGTAGTATTCATTCTCATAATCAGACTAGATCTAGAATAGAAGTAAGAAGGCTACCTTCCTGCGCCGTCCAACAGTGACTCCCGTGAGGCCGTGACCCAGACTGCTAGTCGCGACGCACGCTGCTGCCTCCGTCCAGCACCGAATCCATCCAGCTCGTGACGCTGCAGCTTCACCTTCTAACCAGTGACGCTGCTGCTCTACCGTCCAGGTATGTCTCCTTCCAGATATTATTTTTCCTCCATACTTTGATTGCATCTATCAATTTACAGGTACTTGCTTATTGCTCTTCATAATAATACTTAAGGAATAACATGAACACCTTATCTGGTTCAGTGGGTCAATTTCAAGTTTTGATTTGTTCACTTTTCTAGGGTTGATTAAGAAGGTAGAGGGTGGAAAAAGTGAGTGAGTGAGAGAGAGAGAGAGAGAGAGAGAGAAAAGAAGAGAAGAGAAGAGAAGGTAGGGTGATTGGTAAAAAGGTTATGGCAAAGGAACATATGCAGTTGTTAAATCACTTTTCACATATGCAGGCGTGATTGGTTTCTTCAGGTACGAAGTAGTTTAAGTAGTTAATTATTGAGAGCTGAAGCTTTTTGTGTGTAGTTCTGTTTTGAGGGGTTAAAGAAAATCGTTGGTATACATGAAAAGGGGGAGGGGGAGGGGGAGGGGAAGGGCTGGTGGGCAGAGATTCGGAGATGGGGTTCGAATATGCTAGGAATTAGGTAATTTTTGTCCATATTGTTGACTTGTTGTGTCCTTCTTGAATTCTTTTTCATTTTGTATTGTAGTGTTATGGTTGGTTGGTCAACCACTCATACAATGCCATAGTGGAAGAAATTGAGATAGTTACCACTTTTGTTGTTGTCCCCACTCCTTTACTATTTATTTATTTTTTTTGAAAATTTTCATTATTGATGTTAATCCACTAATTGGAACAGGTTTTTAGTAGTACATATTCTGCTGTTGTGATCCATAATTTTTTATATTCTTAAAATACATTCAATGGGGGTTGAATATGTGTGAAGATTGATATCCCAGTCATATCTCCTGCTTCCTCTTTGATGAACATATTATTATGTTGGAAATTGTTAGGATGGTTTCTATAGTCTTATTAAAGGCATATTAGCTTCTGTTTTCACCCTCGTGATTTTACTTGGAAATTTTAAGAGAAAAAGATTGAGGAGAAGACAATTTTCTTAATATTATGCCATAAAACATGGTCAAATAGATATAGTCTTTGTATGGACATATGTATATGGATTTGTGGACTTTATTTCCTTTCTATGGTCCCACAATACACAACAGATTGTATTGGAAATTCTTGTTGCAAATATATCACCAAATTAACAAATTTGACTATGCTTCCTAAGCTAAAAGGCATGTTGGTACATGTACCTGACAAATCAAGTTTTCATATCCATACATCTAAGGAGACATGCAGAGAGTTACACTCAAAGGAAGTTACAAATGAGTACACACAAGAAGCAACAAATCATTCCATTTCAACCTTCAACTGGAACAAATCCATTTGTGAGTCCCGGTATTAGGTACTCTAATGAGATGAGGGAAATAATTGTCACTGCTATTATGGTCCATGAGCATCCTTTTAACATTGTTGAGGATGAAGTTTGGATGTGGGGCTTCTAATATGCAAATTCAGAATTTCAGAAAATATCTCATAAAACAGTAAAGGCTGATTGTTTAGCAATATATGAAGTAGAGAAGAAAAAATTAAAGGCATTGTTGAAAAGTGTGGACAAGATTAGCTTAACTATGGATATGTGGAAATCAAGTCATCAAGTAGCTGAATATATGGTCATCACTGGCCATTTCATTGATGCGGGATAGAAACTTCAAAAGATAGTTTTGAGTTTTGTGAAAGTGCCTGCTCCAAGGCATGGGATTGATGTGGCTGATGCAATTTTTAAGTGTTTGAAAGCATGGGGAATTAAAAACAAGGTGTTTTCAGCATCTGTTGATAATGCTTCTTATAATGACTCATGTCTGAGGAATCTCAAAGACAACTTATCACTTAGCACAAAGTTAGTCCTTGGTGGTGCTTTATTTCATATTAAATGTTGTGCATACATATTAAATCTGTTGGTACAAGATGGACTTAGTAGGATTAAGGATGTCATTTACAATATTTATGAAAGTGTGAAGTATATCAACTACAATGATTCAAGGTTAAAGACTTTTTGTGATGTGGTTGAACAGAAGCGATTGAAAGAAAGGAAGCTTGTTATTGATTGTCCTACCAGATGAAATTTGACATTTCAGATGTTGTCCAGTGCTTTGAAATTTAAGATTGTCTTTCTAGCTTACAAAAAAATAGAGCCACATTATGATTATGCACCTTCACATGAGGATTGGGAGAAAGTTGAAAAGGTTTGTCAACTTTTAGAAGTGTTTAATCTTGCCACTCATATAATTTCAGGCAGTGAGTATCCTACTGCAAATTTGTATCTCGCAGAAGTATGGAGAGTAAAACAAGTAATTAATAATGTTGTGGAGGATGAAGATCTCTTCATGAGAGAAATAGCTGCTCTTATGAAAATAAAATTTGATAAATATTAGGGGGAATGCAATCTGTTGATGGCCATTGTGAGTGTTTTGGATCCTAGGTGCAAATTTCATATTATTGATATATGTTTTCCTTTGATATATAAGCCTGAAGAAGTTGCCATGGAGAATGTGAACAAAGTGCGGACTTCATTGCAAGAATTATATAGTAAGTACATAACTTTGAGTATGGAAGAGTCATCCTCTAGTGAAGTGAATACTACTAGTAGCAACTCCTCTTCTTTGTTTGTGCCTAAATCTTCAATTATCACTGGATTTGATCATATCATTAGTTTTGTGTGTGAAAAAGAAGCAATTCCTCCAATGAAATCAGAATTAGATGCTTATCTTGAGGAAGGTGTTTATATTCCTAATGGTGATAATAACTCCTTTAGTGCCTTGGAGTGGTGGAGGAATAATAGCTTAAAGTATAAGATCTTATCGAAGATAACTGCTGATTTACTAGCCATTCCAATCTCAACAGTGGCTTCAGAGTCCACATTTAGTACCGGAGGAAGAGTTATTGATGAATATCGTTCAAAGTTAAATGAAGAATCTATTGAAGCACTAATATGCGATGGGGATTGACTTCGTAACAAATATGGATTGAAGAGAAATGAAAAGGTTCAAATTTTTTCTTTTGACATAGTCCTTTTTTCTCTTAAGTTTTATTAATTTGATAGTTGTTAGATTATTATATGCTCTAATAACAATTTATTTTTTTATTTTGAAAATGTATGAACATGAAGAGATCACCTTGAAGATTTGAACTTCTTTACTAGTTGTTGCACCTTTATTGCTACATTTTGGGAGGTTTTGTTGTTATTTTATGCTATTTGTATTGTTGTTGGATATCTATCATAGACTTGTGTTGTGGTACTGCTTGTTGGATAATTTAATGCCTGAGGCCTTTTAGATTTGTGTCATAGTCCTGTTTTAATGTTAGTAATTTGAAGCTTGAGACCTTTTGGATTTATCTAATTATATTATTATGTTGTTGGATAATTTGAGGCCTGAGGCCTTTTAGATTTGTGTCATGATCCTGTTTTAATGTTAGTAATTTGAGGCTTGAGGCCTTTTGGATTTATCTAATTATATTGTTATGTTGTTGGATAATTTGAGGCCCGATGCCTTTTAGATTTGTGTCATGATCCTGTTTTAATGTTAGTAATTTGAGGCTTGAGGCCTTTTGGATTTATCTAATTATATTGTTATGTTGTTGGATAATTTGAGGCCTGAGGCCAGTTATTTTTGTTATAATTTTATATTATTGAATAATTAGACTTGTTAGACTTATGTTATTGAATTAAAATATTAGATTTTTAATGTAATATTTTAAAAATCATACACTTGTTGGCCTATTTAAAGGCCTAGGCCTGTTGGCCTATTTCAAGGCTTAGGTCTGTTAGCTATATAAAAGACTGTTAGCCTGTTTAAAGGTAGGCCTGTTAGCCTATTTAAAGGCCTTTTTTGCAAAGTAGGCCTTTAAATAGGCTTACAGGCTAAGTCAGGCTTTTAAAAAGGCCAGGTCAGGTCTTGAAAATCGACCTATTATAGGCTAACAGGCCAGGTTCAGGCCTTATCTTTGTGATATAGGCCAAGCTTGTTTAAGGCAAAGCCTGACTTTGCCTGACCTGTTCCCACCCTTATGTCAAACAAGCAGATTTATTTGTTGTTGATGGGTTCAGTAAACATGAATTTGTTGAAATTGCTACAATGGATGGAAGTGAGGTGCAAGTTGATGGTGAGGATAGTGACTCAAGCAGTGATGATAGTGCATTAAACATTAGATTTGATGACAATATTGACGATGGTGATCATGAGGACTATTTTGACAACAATGTTGTAAAAGTTGAAGGTGTAGTGCTGAAGGGATTTAATGTCATTGATCAACCTCCTAAAAATAGACATGATGCAGGGTCATCTAACCTCAATATTAGCCCACTGCACCTTGAAAACATAGATGATGTAGGACCATTTAGGTCTCATTATGGGTAATGTTGAATCTGATCTTGATTATGACACTGAATCGTTGGATTCTATGGATGGATCTTCTGATGATAATTATGAGAAGATACCCAAATATCCAAAATACAACCCTGAAGAGATGTCTCATGACTACAAATTTGTATTGGGATTGGAGTTTAATTCGATTGATTAATTTAAGGAGGCAATAAAAGAATATTCTTTGTTGAATGGTAAGGATGTGAGGTATTTGAAAAATGATAAGCAAAGATGCATGGTCCGTTGCATGGGGAAGGATTATGATTGGCTTGCCTTCTGTAGCAAAGTGGGAAGTTCACTAACTTACAGGCTTAGGACATACAAAGGCAAACACACATGTAGGAGGAACTTCAAAGGTTATTTGGCATCTTCAAAGTGGGTTACTGGTAAACTAGCTTAGACTATGAAACCGGATGAGAAGATCAAACTTTCACATGTTATTCAAAATGTAAAAAAAAAAATATATGGCTGAAATTTCTGTTACAAAGGCTTATTAGGAAAGGAGGAAGGCAATGAAGAAGCTTCAAGGGGTAGCTGTTGAGCAATATAACAGAATATGGGATTACTGATATCAATATATTTTATACATTTTATAATCCTCTCACTAGATTTCTTAAGGTTCAATAAGACTTAATTAAGTTGATTTTGTCACATTTTATTATATTGAGCTTAATTAGATATTGAAGAAATTATTGCTTGACTTGACCTTAATTTGCTTGATTGCATCTTTCAGTAAACTGACTATAATTTGAGTTACAAATATCAGTTTGGTGTGATTCTGGTCTTGTTGGAAAGTTAAGACAATTCTCTACAACTTTTATAAGACCTCAAGATTTGGAACACACGTTTGGATAACTCAAATTGGAGTTGAAGCAAAATTTAGAGTTCAGAACCTGACTGTTTGACCACTGTACACTCATTGGCCTATCTCTTGGGCTATATGAGGTCTTTTGGAATAAAACCAGTGCCCTTTGAAAGTTAAGACCTAAATCTACAACTTTCATGAGAACACAAAATTCAAATCGGATGTCTTGAAGGTGATATTGGGCTTGGAAGTCAGAACAGAAGAGCTGTAGTTGGACCTGAATAGTATGCAATAATTAGACCATATCTCTGGTTGTAGGTGCTATTTTGAGTTGAAACTGGCAGCTTTGGAAAGCTAAGACAATTCTCTACAACTCTTATGAAGACCACTTGATGAGAAAATGATGCATACCATGAGCTCAGAACTGAAACATTTTAGAGACAATAATCTTTATAATTTTCACTCACTTATCTTCATCAAATAACTCCTTTGGCATTTACTTATCATCATCAAACCACTCCATTATTATCTTACACTCCTTGAGCTCATAAAATAGAGCATTGGATGATCACTTCGATGATTTTAGCTTAAATTATGTTATTATGTTATTTGTTTCTCTTGTTATAGTTTTCTTTGTTCTAAATTAAAGTTATGTTCATCTTTTTCTTCTTATCTCTTTCTTTCTTCTTGTTCATGAGTAACTAATTTTCATTTTACTTGGGTGAAATGGTGAAACTTTTGGTAATAAATTAAAGTTTGATTAATTTCTTTCTTGTGCTTAAATGATGTATTATCAAATAGTCATTATAGGTGTTGTGTTTCCAATCAATTTAGAAACCCTCGTTGTAAAGTGGTGATCTTGATTCATTGTAGACAAGAGGTTGATACAATAAATTATTGAGCCCATTTATAAGTGATGGTGTTAGTGGATAATTAAAGGAATCATAATATAATTATATATATAATTTTAAATGAACTTTGAATGTTGTATTTTTTGATTAGAACCTTTTTTATGTGTGAATTTCAATTGAGTTATAAAAAGAAATAATCTTGTCTTTAATTTATTACCATGAGTAAATCTTTTAACACAAGTAAATCATTTTTCATTTGTAAACAACTTTTATCTTCTTTATTTTTGTGACAAATCTTTTCTTTACCTCAAAGAATTTTTCTTCATCAATTCCCTGTGGATCGACCTCGGACTCCAGAGAATTTACTACTTAAAACAATTTGCACTTGAGTTTGCAACTTTTAATTACCATCAATTACTGTGAAGAAGTTAGAAACTCAAACCCATGTTCCACTTGTAAGGTGATGGTTGATAGACCATCACTTACTCACCAGCATATGTTCCAGAGATTATACATGTGTATTGATGTTGTAAAGAGAGGATTCTTGGCTGCTTGTAGACCCATTATTGGCTTAGATGGGTGTCACCTCAAAGGACCATATGGGCAACAATTGTTGGTGGTTGTGGCTAAGGATCCAAATGATAATTATTTTCCATTTATTATTGCTGCTATAGAGAGTGAAACAAAGGACTCTTGGGACTGGTTCATGACATTGCTCTTGGAAGATATAGGAGCAATAAATAAAAAGAGATGGGTGTTTATATCTAACCAACAAAAGGTAAATATTTTCTATTTCAACATTGTATATCAATATATGTTTTTAATTGTTTTAATACCTCATAGCTTGATTTTTATATTAATGACTGCAGGGGCTAGTTCAAGTGTTTGAGGAAATACTGCCAGGTGTGGAACACAGATTCTGTCTTAGTCATTTATATATCAATTGTAAGAAGACATATGAAGGTGGTTTAGTGTTAAGAGATTTAATACTTGCTGCTGCAAGGCACTGTATGTGCAAGAATAGAAGAAGAAGATGAAAGAATTACAAAGGGTGAAGAAGGAGTGCCATGACAAGTTGATGGGCCTAGATCCCAGCGTTGTGGACAAGGTCTCATTTCACATTTCACTCAAAAAGTGATATGTTAATGAATAACATAGGAAGCCTTCAATGAAAGAATTCTGGAAGCTAAAGACAAGCCCATACTGACAATACTTAAGTGGATTAAATGCTACTTGATGTCTAGGTTTACTGAAAAAAGATTAAAGGCAGAGAGTTACAAGGGAAAAATAAATCCTAAGCCAAGGAAAAGGTTGGATCACGAGGTAGTACATTCAAGGGAATGGACAACAAAGTGGATTGGTGGAATGAATTTTGACGTGTCTTATAACAAGAGATACATTAATGAGAAGTTTGTAGTTGACTTAGAAGTTGGATCATGTAGCTGCAAGTTTTGGGGACTAACTGGGCTGCCATGTCAGCATGCTTGTAGTGCCATCTTCTTCAAGGGAGATGACCCAGAAGACTACATAAGCAACTATTACTCTCCACAAGCTTACAAAGCTTATTATGCACCTATAGTTAATCCAATAAATGGAGAGAACATGTGGCCAAATATGAACATGAAAATTGCACCTCCTACTTATAGAGCCAAGCCTGGGAGGGCAAAGAAATTGAGGAGGAGGGAAGCTGATAAGCCACCACCCCAACACAAATTTAGAAGAAGCCATACATCTGTTAGATGTTCAACATGCAACTCGTATGGCCACAACAAAACAACCTGCAGGAATCAACCACTAAGCACCACTCAAAGAGACACTCTAGCACCTGCATCAGAACTTGAAGCATCATCTACAGCAGAAGGAAGAGGAAGAGGGAGAGGGAGAGGGATTTATGCTACTTGAAGTTAAGGGCTGCAATAAACTGTGCAAATAGGTCAAGGACATCTTCAATGCAGTCAAGAATCTGTGAATGCAAATTCCAAATCTGCATAAGAATGTGATAGGATATTTTGAACATAAACACACTAGATGGACAGTACTTTTCATAGATGTAATTCGACTTTTTGATGTAATTTGGGGGTGTTTGCAATTTTGGTAATCTTTTGCTGACATGGGGAAACTTTTGTGGTCTGCTACTGTATAGCCCATGTGCTGGTTATGTTTCTTTTCTTGCAATGAAAGCTATTTATATTGTTCCCTCTTGTGAATTATCAACCATTTTCTTTGAATGTAAATATTAGGGATAGTGTCATTCCTATGGTGCATTGTGCTACATATTCCGTATTTTGTGAGTTGCTATCAATATTTACCCCTAATTAATATCAACTGAAATTCTCCTTGCATTGCTACTGGTTTTGGTAATCAGTTAGGATATGAATATCTAAAATAAGATTTGCATTAGCCCTGGATTGCTTTCTCTTTTGAAAATTATTTATTTGGTAGTATGAATTTTTATCCACTTGGAATTAGTTCACCTAGCAAGTTTGCATAATTGCCCACTAGAAACTGCTTATGGTGATTTAAAGTGTCCTAGGTTATTTTAGAGTTATTTTAGAATGATTTAAAGTTTCATAGCTTTTTATCCTCTGTTTCTGTTGGCCCTAGGTTATTTTAGAGTTATTTATACCTGGGTGCATCTTAGTTGTCATTCACCTGTTGTAAGTTTTAATTTTCTATGAGATCAGTTCCTGTTCAAGTCCTTGAATGCTATCAATTCATGATTACAATTTATACTATAGAATTGCCTATCCTGACAACTTATGCTTTTTGCTGCATAACATGGAATAGAGGACTCTAAATCTCTTGCTTCCAGTGGTGTTTAAGAGCTAAGATATAACACTTTATGTGTTAAACATCTCAGGATTTTAGGAGTCATAAAGAAATCCCAGTCTACATTTGAAATTGCAATTTCTACTGTAGAATTACTTATCCTGACAACGTATGCTTTATGCTGCATAACGTAGGCTAGAAGGCTCTAAATCATTTGCTTCTTTTTGGAATTTAAGGCTAAAATGTATTACTATTAACTATATAAATTCTAGATTTTTTGCTCATTCTTGTGTTCCCAGTAGAGCAATGAAGTTAGGTCAGGTTCTGCAAAATGGATGTAGTCAGCCATGCTAACCTCTCAAGGACAGTCATGCACCAAAATCTGTGATTGGAGTTACTGAATTTATAAACTAGGAATGTTCCCCATTTCTTCCTTTGGTGAGTTTACAAGACTATTTAGCATAATTTGCAATTTATTTTTGTTTTATCATTCTTAGCATAGTATTTGTGTTTTAAAAAATGATTGCATCATGTTAGTAATTCATTTTGGACTCCAACACAAGCTACGATCCACATACCATGATAGCACCATATCAAAGTTACTAAGTACAATTTGGCAAAATATAGTAATTGCAAAGTAGGAATCTATGAAACTATTTCATTAATGGAATGTCGGTTTACATATATTGCAATTGACCATTGCATATCTTGATAACACTCAACACCCCACCCCAATTACATATCAAATCTTACTCACAACCCCACCCCAATTACATATCAACTTTGACTCAACACCCTATCACAAATAGTATAATTCACCATAACAAATCAATCACTGTACATCACATTAACATATTGACTGACTCCAAAATTGCTTGCAATCCTAGTGTTGACATGACAGGCAAAAGCAAGAATTTGTGCAGCGTATAAACCAAATCACTCCCAACAGCTTTGGCTTCCCTTTGACAAAACATTGTAGCCTTGACTGTTGTGAACAACTCGAACATTGCAAACACTTTTCTTTTCCTGATCTTTCTACCACCGATTGGTGTCACACTGCCACTGAGATAAATCCTTTTTCCTTGAGACACCAGAACAAAAGAAAATTATTGTTATGCACGCAAAGTAGCCCCACCTTGAGGAATTTTGTGGCTTCTTCCATGGAGAAGTTCATATTAAGCACATGAAATGAATGAGAATGTATAACCTTATAGATAGTACCAAAGCCACATGTGCAAGGAATGAAAGGTAGCAAAAGGTAAAGCCTCTAAAGTATAAAATATTGCACCATAATACAAATAGTAATACAGGGATGACTTTCATAGTCCATCTGAAATCCATTTTCCAGGACATCTAGTAGAAATATGCAGGTAGCATTAGAAATTCGCATAAGGAAGTAGATTTAGTATAATCCATTGCACTTTTAGCTAACAAGTCTGATTTATTAATATAAAAATTAGTACTAATTTGGACATAAACAAAATATTTTCCCATATTGAGCATGCCACTACGAAATCATATCAAATACTTGAGGACCAGTTTTACATCAAGCCTCACTAGTCATTCCACAACAGGTACTATATAATGCAAAGTTACAAGCAATACATTTAATAATCCAAAATTGCATTCATTATCCCAAATTATTGTATAATACAAATTTCACAATCCAATCAAACAAACAACCAAAACATAATTAAAAAATAAAAAGAAAAATTTAAAAGGGAAATACCTTCGTGGGTCTAACTGTAGGTTCAGGGGCACACGGAGAGCATGGAAGTGAGCAATGCGGAAGCGGTGGTAGTGTGGTATGGAAGCATCGATTCCACGTAGCAGCTCATCTCCACCGGCGACTTTTGCCAAAAATTTCAAAAACATTTAGCATTCGATGCTTTCTCCCACAGAGAAAGAAAGATAGTGTTACAGTTATAGTTAGAGAGTGTTACCTAAAAATGTGGTTAAAGAGTGAGCTTTGCTTTGGGACTCGAAATATCGACCGAGTCGGCCTTGCTCTACCACTGACGACTAAGTTTGTCGTTTGGGAGGTGGCGAAACACGGGAAATACTTGACAGCGATGGCAGACGTTGTTACTTCTGGAGAGTAAAGAGGCTCTTCAATAGCGGGGAAACTAGCTCCAAGCCCCCAATGACATTTGGCTTTTTGTTAACTTTTGTACATATGCAACTAAAATGGGTCAATAGGGCTAAGATAAAAATTGGGGAAGAATATGTGTTAGTTACATGTATTTTTATGTGTAAAATAGTTAATGTCACATTAGATATTATTATTATACATGAAATATTATGTCAATAATATTTAATAGAAGTTAAATGATATTAATTTTTGAGGACTCAATCACAAAGTTTTATAATTATAAAAATTTTGTTAAAATTTTTTTAATTATAAAGACTTAACTAAAAACTTGATGAAACTACATAAACTTATTGATTAATTTAACCTATAATCTAGATATTTCTGAATATGTGATGTAAAACTCTTCTATACAAATTTATAAGTTAAAACGGTACAAGAAGTACAAGTAAAGTACAAGATAGTATAATTAAAGTATAAAATAGTACTAGGTGTTACATTTAGTACAAGATAGTACAACTATAGTACTTAGTGAGAGTGAGAAGTTTGTGACAATCTCAACATTTACTATTTTGCGGAAGGGCATATTTTGACGTCGTACATTAAAGCATGTATTATTCTCAGATGGAGCATAATATGACACGGGTTAGATAATGAATTGTTTATGATCTTAGTTAATACGCTGAAGAGAAGTGCTTAACCATCAACTTTGTTTTATTTTTAAAAAAACATATATAAATCTGAGCTTTCTCAAGATGGAATTGACTTACTAGTAAGAAAAAAAAATGGAATTGACTTGGATAGTCAGTTAATTTTGTAGAGAACTCTTCTATACAAGCGCCGATCTTTTCTGCCCCACCATTTCACGGCTTCAGTTTTACTTTTGTCTGCAGTATTTACATGATCATATAATTATAACATTGCCCTCACCACTCCAAAATCTACTTTCTAAAAAAATCAATTATCTCTTAAATAATTCGAATATAAGCTATATTTGAATATAATAAATTAATCTCTCTTAAAGTGTGTTTGGAATGTAAAAAAATAAGAAATAATTTATTTATAAATCAAATTTAATTAAATTTTGTATTTAAAATGTTTAAAAATGATAAATGATTTGATTTTTAAAATCTCATGATTTCATTCCTTTTGTTTTAGAAATTCTATCAATTTTGATAGGATTTGTTAGGATTTGATTTGATTTGAAATAAATAGATTATTTTACCCTTAGTAACTACTTCTAACAACCTTTCATAAGGGTTAAAATATAAAATAATAAAATCAAATCAAATCAAATCTCATTTTAATGAATTCCAAACACAAAATTTGATTTTTAAATAAATTCAAATCTTATTTTTTTTAAATTTCAAACACAAAATTTGATTTTTAAATCAAATCAAATCATTTTTTATTTTTATTCATTCCAAACACAACTTTAAATTTTTTTTTTCATCTGAAAAGAGAACTCGTTTAATGTAAATATCCCACAACAACGAAACTAGAAAGTCTAGAGGTTCCAAAATCCATACAAAGCACTCATTGTGTCTAGCAAAATTAGCTAAAGAGTGTGCTATCCTATTTGCAGTACGGTATACAAAACCAAAACTGAAAGAAAAGAAAAAAAGAGGCATAAAGGTAAAAATCCTGAAAAACAGCATCATCGTATGAGAAATCTTTCAGAGTACTTGATAGATTGGTACACTAGTTGCAGCTCACCCTCCAGTAAAATATGTCTGCATTTTACGATCCACGTAAACGTATATAGATATGAAATATGATACAGATATAAATATAAAGATATATTAAATTTAAAAAATTATAAAATATGAATATGGTATATATATATATATATATATATATATATATATATATATATATATAAAAAGAACTTGATTTATGTATATATATAATTACAAAATTTAAAAAAAAAATTATTAATATTATTTTTATAAACTTAAAGATTTATAATATCTTAATATATGTCATATATTTTAATATTTTCTATCTAATAAGTTTTTTTTAAAAAAATATGAAGCATAATTTGTATTGACATTTTTTAGAAAATCTCATAAACTAAGATCTCTTAATAGAACTAACTATGTACAAGTACATGTGCAATAACAACAACAACAATCAAGCCTTTTCCTATTAGGTGGGTCGGCTACATGGATCAAATGATGTCACTGTATCCTATCATAAACCAAGTCTTCAGAAATGTCATTCAAATCTAAATCTTTTTTAATAGTTTCACCTATAGTCTTTCTTGATCTCCCTCTACCTCTAGCTATTGGATTATCCTTAACCTGATCTACTCTTCTTACCGGAGCTTCTAAGGGTCTTTTCCTTACATGTGCAAACCACCTAAGGCGAGATTCTACCATATTTTCCACAATAGGTGTTATCCCCGCTTTCTCTTGAATGCATTCATTCACAATCTTATCTTGTCTTGTATGACCACACATCCAGTACAACATCATCATCCCCGCGACATTGATCTTATGCTCTTTCTGACTTTTTATTGCCCAACATTCAGTACCATACAACATCGCGAGCCTTATAGTTGTGCGATAAAATTTACCCTTAAACTTGAGATGTACTTTTCCATCACAAATCACTCCTAAAGCACTCATCCATTTCATCCATCCACCTGGAATCATATGATTTATATCTCCCTCTATCTCTCTATCATTTTGTATGATAGATCCAAGATACCTAAATCATGTGACTTGTGGCATGGTGTGGTCCCCAATTTTCACCGCTAAGCTAGTATTAGCACGTTTTTTACTGAACTTACATTCCATATACTCTGTCTTACTCCTGCTTATACGAAAGTTATGTTCTTCCAAAGTTCGTCTCCATAGCTCTAGCTTCCGATTTGTTTCCTTTCTCGACTCTCCAACTAAGATTATATCATATGTAAAAAGCATGCATTGTGGTACCGGCTCTTGGATATACGCAGTAAGTACATCCAAGACCAAGCTAAAAAGATATGGACTCAAAGTTGACCCTTGGTGCAATCCTATAGTTATAGGAAAATCTTCTGTAACCCCTCCTTGTGTTCTCACACAAGTTTTAACCTCATCATACATATCTTAGATTGCTCGAATATAAGCGATACGAACTTCTTTCTTCTCCAGAGCCTTCCACAAGACCTCTCTCGGTACCCTATCTTAGGCTTTTTTCAGATCAATGAAAACTATGTGTAGATCTTTTTGCTTTCTTTGATACCTCTCCATCAATCTTTGTAGAAGATAGATTGCTTCCATGGTTGACCTCCCAAGCATAAAATCGAATTGATTCTCTGAAATATAAGTCTCTTGTCTTAATCTCTGTTCAATTACTCTTTCTCATAACTTCATGGTATGACTCATGAGCTTAATCCTTTTATAATTTGCACAGTTTTGTATATCTCCCTTATTCTTATAAATAGGAATTAAAGTGCTTCTTCTCTATTCATTTGGCATTTTCTTAGATTTTATTATCTCGTTAAATAGTTTTGTGAGTCAACTTATACCTTTTTCTCCTAGGCATTTTCACACCTCGAAAGGTATATTATCTGGTCCGACCTAACATTAACACAATCACATCTTTGATCTATGTCATAAGGATTCGACAATGTTTTACGTTAACTAGAAGAAATAGTGGTGTGAGACAAACTTCGGTGATGGCGAAGTTGACGACTTAGTACGAACAAAGGTAGAAGGATCAAATGAAAATAGTGGTGTGTGAAAAGATAAAACTTAAAAGCCTAATAGTGACGTGTGAAAAGATAAAACTTAAAATACTGATATGTAAAAATAATAACTTAAGACGTCAGTTATATGATTGGATTTGGGTGAGTTATGGACTTAATAAATTAGACGTTAGTTATGGAAACTAATTTTTTTTAAAAAAAATATTAATGGGTCATATCCAAGTTATGTCCTAAACGTGTCCAGACGTGTCCAAACATATTCGAACTGTGTCCAAGACGTGTCCAAGCTAAAAAATATATTTTTAATCAGACATATTCAGACACACAAAATACGTGTGTTGTACAGATATCCCAATATATTCAATACGGACACGTATCTGATACACAAACACACTTCTAAATTTAAAATGACTTGTCTGTGCTTAATAGTCTGCATCCAATCTCTCTTAAAAATTTTAACCATAAATTATTTTAAAAAATAAAATAAACTAACCTAAACACTTAAAGTTATATGATTGTCCTTCAAAATTGCATCACTTACTCTTTTTATCTTCTTTAAAAATGAAAAATAAAGAGCATGTAGGAGGGGTCCACTTATATTAATGTAACTAGCCTTTTACTTAATGCGTTACAGTGTTTTATGAATTTTAACTTATTATTATATCGAAGAATATAATTTTAAATAATTAATATATCTAATATTATTTTCAATATGTACATACTGAATAATAACATTGATATTAAAATTAAAACATACATAATAGTTTAATATAATTTAACATACTTACTTAGGTGATGTTGGAAAATACTTCTCCAAAGAGTACATTAATTTTATTATATTAGATGATTAGATTATTGTTGTTCCTTTACAAAGTAATGTTTTTAATCCATTTTGAGTATTTACTCTATAGACAACAACATAAAGTTAACCGTGACTAAAAAAAAAAAGAGTGATGCAAATACAATTCAATGTAAGAAAAAGATTTTCATTGACTCTTGTTGATTCATGATGCAAAAAAATAAAAAATAAAAAAATGAGATAGCTAATTGTTAGGAAACAGATTTCCAAACTTCATTACTCCTCTCTTGAATTTAGATTCTTCTTAAGAATAAAAGTTTATTTTTCAGAAGAAAAAAAATAGTGGTAATGTAACATGAGAAGATCCAAACTTAAAAAACAATGACTTGATAGGTAAGCAAAGCATCTACTTTTATTGGTTGATTAAATTCTAGTACTCTAACTATACTACTATTTTAGTTGTTTCATAACTAAAGTTTATTATTTTATCTAATAAAATAATTCAACATAAATTAAAACCATTTTTCACTATCTTTACAACTTGCAGAATTAACCCTTAGAATTATTTTACCATTAATTTTAATTTAATTTAATGATTTAGGTCTCTAAATTTAATAAAAAAATAATAGTAATGAAATAATAATTTTAATTAAGAAATAAAATATAAAAATTCAACTCTAATTAAGAGAGAACTTGACTCTACTAATGAAATTAAGATTACATATTGTTAAAAATGACATATATATAAATAATTTATGAAACTCATTAAATAAAATTTAATATTTAATATTTCTCTTTTTAAAAAGTTATGAAACTTTAATTATTTTTACAAATAAACAAATTATAACTTCTAATTAGAAAGTAGCAGACAAGATTTTATTAATATGCAGACTTACACATTTTTTATTTTATTTTTTAAAAACTATATTTATTTGATTTATTGGCCGTTCAAGTTTACCTTATTTAACAAATGAAAGAGAATACTAAAATTTTGACTTTAAAGAAAGATAATTTCACTTTATTACTAATTTTTTAATTTAAAAATGTAAATTATATTTTTATTAAAAAGTATCACAACAAATCCATATAATATTTTTTATTTATATTTATATCTAATTCAATTAGATAAGTTATTTGATAAATACAAACAATTTTATCTTTTAAAAAAATTAATTTTTTTATTGTAATATAATAATTAGTTTAACTTATGTCTAAGAATTTTTCGATATATGCATCCTTTAAAAATTTGAATGACACAAATATATATATAAAAAAAAGCTGTAGGAAAAAAAATTCACACAAAAAGAAAATTAAAGTTTAAAAAAAGGTTGGGTAATGCTTCACAAAATTTAAGTATTGTTATCCAACTGCTAAAATTTGTCTCACACGCAGCTAAAAAATATAGAGACACCTTATAGTCTTTATATATATATATATATATATATATATATATATAATATATATATATATATAAACCTCAATGTAGGTGTGCTATGTAAGGGAAGCTGAACAACGCTTATGCGACCTTATGATTAGTTGTTAAATATTTATTAATTATTGATTATATTTTATAGACTTTAAAGAGATAAATTTTTAAGTGAATACGGTTTATTATGTCATTATTTAGATACTCAAATTATTATTTGATATATGTAAAAGTATTGTTAATAATGAAATTTTTTTAGGTAGATACGGTCTATCACATTATCACTTAAACACTCAAATTATTATTTGACAAGTATAAAAATATTGTTAATAATTAGTATAATTTTATGATGGTTCATACTACTTTACACATGTCAAATAATAATTTGAGTGTCTATGATAAAATGTGCTCACCAAAAAATTATTTGTTAATAAGTAGTGTAATTTTATGATGGTTTGTACTATCTTATACATGTCAAATAATGATTTGAATATTTATGATAGATCGTATCCACTTAAGAATTACTCCTTTAAATATTTACAAGTTTTGTTAATGTATGTTTTAAATGCATATGTTAAAAATTAAAATTAGTATTTATTATTTTTATTAATTAATTAAAAAATAAATATTAAACACTTTTTAGATTTTTAAAATAATAAATAATTGTATTTTTTATTTAATAATTTTTATTTTTTAAATGTTTTTTGTATTTTTTAAAAAGAATGCAATTGACGAATTGATTGAACATTTCTTTTTTGTAATATCTGTCAAATATTTTTTGTAAATCTAATTTTTTTAACATTATAAGTTGTTTTGTTTGAACTAATATTTATTTTTAAAGTTATAAACCCTCTCTTTCTTTTCTTTTGTCATTTTTTCTATTTGCTTTCTGATTGTCTTTGTTTTAGCATGATTTTTTTATTTTATTTTTGTCAATGAAGAATTTATCCAATTAATTGATTGGATTGGAATGGATGATTCATAAATCATTGGATTCTTCTTACTGATTGTTGAATCTTTTTCGCTTTCACTCAATTCATACATTTTTTTGAATCTAAATAGAAATAAAGAATTTCGGAGTTGTTTTATTTTTTCGTTTAGAAATAGAATACTTTTGAGAATACATTTTTTAATGATCTATTTTGCTGTTTCTTTTGAGGCGTTTAGAAACAATTTTGTTCTTTTATTTAAAACTTTTAGAATTAGAAAGATTTTTTTTCATTTTTTTTTCATTTTTTTGAGTTCTTTAAAAATGGGATCAAAAAATGAAAATCGATTTCATAAATAACTAAAAAAGGGCAATTCTACTTCCATTCCCCAAGTTGTCAATTTTTTGCTTTTTTTTTTCATTGTATCCTTTTCCTTTTCAGAGGATCGTAGCTTAGATTTGTGTCAAGGTTTCAGACAAAAATAAAATAATATCTTTATATGGATAGTATATGTTACTCATTTTTTTGGAAATTCTCTTTCAGATAATTGAACGTCATTATAAGAACATTTAATATAAATTTCTCTATTCTAATCCCTAAATTCTTCTGACCATTCGAGAAATTGAAATAATAGTATACAAATGATATTTTTAATTATTATCAATGAAGGTAATATAATATACTTTCTAAGAATCGATTGGATTATTAATAAAAAACCTTTTATTACTTGAGTAAATATAATGCTATCAGAGATTTCTCTTATTTTTATACGTCTTTTTTCTTTTTTTTTTTTCTTTTGCCTTGCTCTTTTTCTCACTTTCTTTTGTTTTTTTCTTTGTATTATTCAAAATTTTAAATTATTTTGCTGAATCTAATTTTTTAATATAAAAAATATTTTCATTGGCTAGAAAATATCAAGATAAAAGAATGAGAGTTTCTCAATTTTGTCCAAAAAAAGCGACGAATGCACACTTCTTTGAAAGAGTTTCTAAGTAACTGTTTTATGCCTTTGAACACGTATAGTTCCTTTGATTATGTCTTGCAGAAAATTCAGTTGTTGGGAATAACGTATTAAAGTCAATTACTTTTTTTTATTAGTATTATCAGTATCCTTAGTATCACTATAAATATCGTTATTATGTGAGTTATTAGTAAAAATCACTACACGTTTGGCTTTTTTAGAACAAATATGATAATTCTCTGCTTCATTTTTTCCCTCTAGTTGTTCTAATTTTTTGATTAATTTATATGACCATCAAGGAAAATTTTTACTTATTTCTTTTATTCCAATATCTTTTTATTTACAATTATTTTATCATTCAGATTAATTCTAATTGCATCGAATAAGAATTTGATTTTTTTTCTTTGGAATCCATATTTACTTGTTTATTTTTTTATTTAATAATTTTTATTTTTTATTCCTTAACTTGTGTCCTAAGGGTACATGTTAACAAGTTTTAATATTTTATTATGGTATTGTTGTCAAGTGATGATCGAGTCAGTTTGCATGCATCTCAACTAATTCATCTCTTCAATCTGGTCAAAGGCGACACACTGGGATTAGGAGATTTATAAAGATATTCTTGACTTGACTCCAAGAAAATATTTATTATGCGAATTAATAATTAATAAATATTGTTTGACAATATTGCATAGAAAAATAATTCTATGTTCCCTAATTAATCATCTTAATAATTTTTATTATTTAATAAAAAAATATTAAATACTTTTATATTTATAAGATAATGTTTCAATTTTTTTATTTAATACTTTTTTATTAAATATTCTAAATATTATTAATGAGTGTCCTTAAGACACTAATTGAGAAATAAAAAAGAAAGTATTAAATAAGAAGTAATTAAAGCATTTAATATATTAAAAACGAAAAAAATATCATAATGAATCTAAGCTTTAATTTGTCCAAATCTTAAAATTTATCTTTAATTTAATGAGTGGAGCTAAATTATCTTCTTCATTAATTATATTTTATTATTTTCTTACATAATAATCATCGGTATCGTTAGTTGGCATAGGGTGTGAAATTTTAGTTCTTTCGAACACATGCAGATGGAAGATTTTAATATATTGAATGATCCATCAATGGTTTGAATAATTAAATATAGAATCTCAACTAGCTTTACTAGTTCTTAAAAAGTACTTGTGCGATATCATTATGTTAGCTCACATGGTAGCAGTCAGCAGATTCTGAAAGTTTTGCTTTGTATATTTAACTGCCGCATATTTGATAGATTTATTTATTAATTTTTAAAATCTTTTCATTGCATGTTAAAAGTGGCAATAAATGAATGAATTAGGGAAAAGTAACGCCACTTTTTTTTCTTTTTTCTTTTTTTGAGACAGTAACGCAATCTGACAAGATTCTAGCAATACATGCACAAATACATGAAATACGACAAAAAGAAAACATGAGAAATACTAGCATGATAAACACGACGATTTATGAGAAATAAATTTTCTCACATTGTACTAATAAAAGTAAAAATTATCTGTCAAACCTGTTGTATATACACTGTCCCTCTCACAAAAATGAGTTTCATATTATGTTGAAACTCGTAGTTTCTGTGAAAGAAGGATGACGCATATAATGCAAGTTTGTCAAATAATTTTTAACATGTAAGAAATACCACTTAAAAAAACAATGATAAGTTATTCATGGGAAGAAACAATTTAGGCATGTCTAGGTAACATCATACCAAGGTAGCTCCCCAGTCACTTCCAGGAAAATTTCCTTCAAATGATATAGGCAGTCCAATATCATTTCCTTCACCGCTACTAGCAAAATTCCCTTGAGTAGGTAATCCAGTGTTCAAGTTGCTTCCATTGTTAGTGCCAACAAAATTTGCATCGAATCTCTCCATGGCAGCTCCACTATTGTCGGCTCCAAAGTTGCTTCCTTGACACCATAACTCTATATTGTTAATGGGCCCTCCATGATTTTCATTATGCTGCCCTATTCCCATGTAAGTTCCATTAATGTTGCCTTCGGAGATGCTGTAGCTGTAGGGCAACCTCATATCACTTCCACCAATTGTACTTCCAAAATGTCCATAAGGTAGCCATATGTCACTACCTCCAATTTCACCAGTAGAGCTTCCATATAAAAGCCCTGAATTACTTTCACCATTGAGACCTCCTAAATTGCCTTGAGGCAGCACCCCCAAGTCATTTTCAACGTTGAGACCTCTAAAATTGCCTTGAGGTAACACCCCCAAGTCATTTTCAACATTGAGACCTCTAACATTGCCTTGAGGCAACACACCCGAGTGATCAATTTCACCATTGAGACCTCCAAAATTGCCTGGAGGCAACACCCCCAAGTCATTTTCAACATTGAGACCTCTAAAATTGCCTTGAGGCAACATCCCTGAGTCACTTTCACCATTGAGAACTCCAAAATTGCCTTGAGGCAAAACCATATCCATATCATCAAGATATGCATGTGGTGGTAGCCCCATGTTGCTCCCAGCATTGTTATCAATACCACTATTCATCTGATCAGGTTCTTCCACCAAATCTAACAGCAATTGTAGCTCTGAAACTTGTTCATCTGACCAAGAATCTATATCATCTAAGAGCTCATTCTCTATAGGAGAAGAAATGGGCGGTGATGGTGGATTAGAAGGCAACACCTGTTCAAAACTACTGATTTTCTTTCTAGCACCCTTCAGTTTTTCCTCCACATAGCAAAGTAAACGCCTCAAATCACTAACCTCAAAATCAGATAAAGATTTACCATCATGATAGATATGATGCATGAAAATAGACATATCTTTCTCATCGTTCCTCTCCTTGAGCTTGACAAGTTGATCTTGAATCTTGTTTGTCTTCTCCAGCATATAAGCCCGTTGGTTAACCATTTTTCTGTATCGATCCAACTCTGGAGCCTTCTGAAACTTTTGGAGTAGATGTTTAGCTACGGTAGGGGATGGCCAAACCGTAGGCTTGTTATCACCTGGACCATCGATGATTGCACATGCATCGATATCACAAAGGGTGCTCAGCTCCTTCACCTTCTTTAACAACCCTTCACGTCTTTTTTTGAAGCAGGCTTTTCTTTCAGCATAATCCTCAATCAATTTTAGTGTCACCTTCCTTTTAGTCATGGCTATGATTTTGGTGGGATGCAGGTTCTCTCCTCTCTCTTCTATCTGATCATACTCCTTTTTTTTACTCTAAACTTAAGACAAAAGAAGTATAAATAGGAGAAGTAAAGTGAAAAAAAAAGAAAAGGAAAAGGAAAAGGAAGGGTAATTATGACTATTTTAAATAATTAATATACAATAGAATAAAAGCATCAATGAGGAGCATTATGAAATAATAGTAATTAAGATACACCAGATTTTGATTTTGGCAGAAATGGAAAAGTAAATTGATATTAATTCTCTCGTAGAGAAATCATATCTGGACAATTCGGATGCTATTTATTCCTTTTAAGTTATAAATTTGTGTGAAGTTGTACATAGAACTCCTTTTATGGAGGTAAAACATTTAAAATGGAAATGGTAGAAGACTAATTTATTTTTATTAATGTTCATAATGTAATATTCAACAATTAGCAGCACTGGATGCACATCCAAAAGATCAAGCTTAATAAATTTCAACTTCCTCTTTCCTTTACCCAAAACGGCGGATTTAGTGTTATATAAGTTTTGAAAGCTCTATCTTATGTTAGAGATTTAAATTCGTGAAAAAGTACTTGTGGAGAGAAACAATAGAATGTAAGCAAGAATTAGTCTCCCTAAAAATTGCTAGAAAAACCTCACAAGACAAAAAAAAATCTATTTGCTTTTGAATAATTTCTTGAAAGAGTGTAGTAATCAAATGATATTGTTAGGGCAAGCAACTAGCCTCCACGATAAACAATTGCCAGATAGAAGTATACAACTATTCCTAAGATGAGAGTGCCATAAATATGTAGCTTCATGCTGCACCTGGTTAACAAAATCTGTCTGTCTTATTAAAAATCAATTTATAATGAGTGATGATATTTTTTACGAAAATTGTTTTACTGAAAGTTACAAATGATGTTATAATATTTTTGTTTTTCTATCATCAATTTCTCCTATGGAGAGACTTTCATATGGTACCCAACGGCTGAGAAGCCGTACCCAAATGCTAAAAAAAAAAAAAAAATTGGGTATGTACCCGGTTTGGCGTGCTCAATTATAAGTAGTTGAAGTTTACATATCATCTACCTGCAGCGAAAAGATAAATGCTCATTTTATGAGCTTTCTCACTAAGATGGCGCATCCTATTGTTACGCAGTAATATAACTCTTCCATGGAATTGGAATGGAATAGGGTAGGGGAGTTCATTGGGTTGGATTGAATCAATAAATCCAAAAAATCAATCCAAATTTGGGTAAGGTTATCGAGTCAAATCGGGTCAGGTCTTTTTTTTTTTTTTTCTTTCCCTATGCTAACTAATTTTTGTAATAGGTGGTAGACTGAAGTTCAGAGTCAGGCAATAGTGGTGACTGGAGGAAAATAAAGATGGAAGAACTGGACATGACTTCAAATATAGATTATGCTTTCGACAAGAGCCATAAGCCATTTTCTGCATGCCCCAAAGTAAAATATATCTCTTACTACGTGTCATCTATTGTAACCATATATTATCAACTACGTAAGCCGTTGTTGTATATTCAAATAAAGTTTTTTTTTTTTTTAATAATGGTCCAGAAATTTAATATGTCTAACATTAATTGGCATAAGGAGTGTCTAAGAATTTATGTTCTCTTATAAGATCCACAACAATCAACCTCAACCTCTTCCATAGTACCCACAACAATTCACTCCCTCTCGTATGATTGCTCGATGTCATTTTTAAAACATTTTGTAAAAAAAATCTTCATGCTATTTATCATCTTCCTTTAACAATATTTAGGCAACTAGGCTCCATCATTGATAGACAATAGCCAGATAGAACTATTCCTTAAGATAAGATTGTAATAAATATATAGCTTCAAGCATGCACCTGGTGACAAAATCTGTGTCTTAATAAAATCAATTCACTTCTACCATTTTTTAGAATACTTCGACTACATCTCAATAGACTGCATAAATTGGGTGCAGATATGAAACTAATAGCTCACTCATTTGAATTTGACCCAAATTCAAAATTTCCTTTAGTTTTATAATATTACAATTATTGTTAGACAGTTCTGATTTCTGAAAGCCATGCATTAATTGGGTGCAGATATGTACATTGCATATCTATATACAGCTGATGTGATTACAGTACAGTACAGTGTAATACGATAGCAGTGCTGTTATTTAGTTTTTTATTGTGTAAAAAATTGATTACAAGTAGCATATGACCCCTCTATCACCAGTTCCAATGAAACTATTAACAGTTGCAATGTTTTTGAATCTTCAAGGGACGCAAGGGATTAAAACATATACTTGAAAAATGTAAAATATGAAGTTTTAATTTTTAAAGTTGGTGCATAAAAGTTAATTTGAAACCAAATTTTACGGGGATAAAATGTAATATATCCAATAAAAAAAGAGGACTGCAGAAAAGGAACTGAGATAGGACTTACAAATAACAAACTATTAACCCAGGTGTTCTTAAAACTCTTCCAGGAGAATGAAAGGCCCTTTAACCAATTGTTGATCTGAACCCATAATTTGAGGAATAAACCTAAAAATGCCCATGCATCAGTAGTTCAGTATATCACTTCAGACTAAAGCTTCGTTTATTGGATCCCAGCAACCAAAAGCCAATTATCCAAGATGAAATGAAAACAAATTAAATCTAGCCTCATTTGTAGGGATATTTTAGCAACATAAGGCAGCAGCTTATGCATTAGCCACCCACAATACCAAACTTAGAAAAAAAAAGTCTCATGTGGCTTCCTCAATAATCAACTTGCACAATAGAGAGTCTAGATTGAATTAAATTCTCTTCCACCAAAATAAAATTGCAGGAACCAACTATTGATCATTAAAAACTTCACTCTAGCAGTCAGTTGATGCATAATCATCATAGCAATTAGCTTCCTTTTCAACTCTTCTTTTTTTTTTTTTTTTGGGTTAGTCCCAGAGGATCATGAGATGTGAGACATCCATCCCCAAAGATTTCTCCTAGAAAGGAAGGATACTACTCAACTAGTCCTAGGCACCAAAGGATACATGCACATGGGTCTAGAATTCAATGTTTAATCTCCAATTCCTATCGATGTCATGAAGAATAAAATAAATTAATAAAGCAAAAAGAAACTAAACAGCGCCCTATTAATTACTTCAACTTGCATTTAAACGAGAAATGTTTGTATTAAAACCCTAATCGTAAAAACTGAAAGAAGGAGGACCCAGAATCAGTTATAACGACATGAACACAATCAAAACATAGTATATCAACGTTAGAAGAATCAAAATAACTACAAAAACAAAAACAAAAGCATTCATCCAAAACTAACCAATTCATCATAGAAAAATTAATAACGAACCTTGAAATCATGGCAAAAACCGCTTCTGCTAGAGCTATTGAAAAAATGGGGTGCCGAGCATTCTCTTCCGCAAGCATAACAGCAACACAGTAAAACAAAAGAGACAATTTGTAGCATTAACTTGCATTGACAGGAGGAGAAGAAAGTGGAGGAGTGAGAAATCTCAGAAAAGGTAAGAGAACTTGGGGAGAGATGAAAGGGTAAATCATTAGAGAAGAGTACGGTTTTGTTACTATGAACTATGGAGTATGAACTGTAATTCACCGTTAATGTTGCAGTTTGCACCTGGTAACTTTTTACTTTCTTGGCGAAACACCTGGTAATAACGTATTTACATGTTTATAATTTTTAATTATATCCATAGCTTATAGTATTTTGTCACGGATTTATCATGAAATCGAATCTATATTAGTTGTAGCAAAAAATTTGGTTGTTGAATTTTAAAACCGGTGAGAAAACACAATAATATATACTAATAAAAAATGTTTTTTAAAAAAATAAAAATAAAAAAAGTGTTTTTCTTTTCAACAAAAAAAGTGATTCCTAACTAAAAAAAAGTGTTTTTGTCAGTTTTTTGTGTTCTTCCCCACAGTATCCCTTTGTTCGGAAGGTGAAAAATTAATCTGTCGCAGTACTGTTAGTTTCGTAGAAGACGATTGTTCCCAATTGCATTTTTCTCCATACACATGAACTAGGAATCGAACCCTGACTACATGCTTAAGGTACACAAACTCATTGTTACTTGGACCAACACAAGTTGGTAAGTGTTTTTGTCAGTTTAATTTTTATTATAATTAAATATTAAAAAAAGATGAGTTATTTTGATATAAACTTTTTTTTTTTGCATTTTTTTAATATTTTTATAAATTATAGTTTTTAAGTTAATCTTTTTAATAATTTTATCTGATCATATTTTTTAAATATATTACATTTTGTCTTTTAATATATTTGGGATTTTTTAACATGGAAAGATGAAAATAAAATATTATCATGAATCTTCTGTTATTCATTTTTTAATGAACATTTTAAAGTTTTATTAATTTAAAAATATTCAAACAAAGAAAAAAAATTATTAGTTAACATTTTTTAACATTTATTTTCTTTTAATAATTTCCCTTCTCAACTTCCACACATACCTTAGTTAGATGGGAGTTTATTGTCATAGAGGAAGCTTCAAGCTACCTTAAGTCCCTACCAGTTTTATTTTTCAAATTTAAAACCTTTTTTTTTTTCATTTCAATGCCACAACATTTAAAAATTTGTGAAATCTCCTAATATCTCAGCCAAACACACTGTCAGTTTAGCACAAAAAACACACACACTGTCAGTGTATCTTCCAAGAGATAGAAAAAGCATTCAAATTACATTTGTTCAAAATGTAAGTGAATGAACGTACAAGAAATGCACTTTTGATTTTGTTTATTGTTGTTCCAATTCACCAATGATGTTAGGATATCACCGCCAGTCTTTTATCATATTGTTGGTGCGGCCCACACATATTTAACTGCGAAACTTTAGGATAGCATGAAGGTTCCTATATTGTGAAAAATAAACTGTTCATGATTGACGGCGAGCATGAATGAAGGTTCAATCAGTGTTTCAAATAAGAATTTCCTGTTGAGGACCAAAAACAAATTTTTTTTCTGTTAATGATACAGAACTTTACATTTAAAACTTAAAACTAATGAAATTCATAAACCCCCCCCCCCCAAAAAAAAAAAAAAAAAAGATAAAATTATACGCACGGTTGCTTATTTGCTTTAAACATAGTTTACAGTTCTTGAAAAAAATGAAGAAAGAAATAAAAATAATGATTTTATAATTTTTGAAATACAATTCACAATCTTTTTCATTTTTATGTTTTTTTCTCTCTCAGCCTCACAGGAAGAAACAGCAAGAAGTACAGTCCTTGATTCAGTGGTTCATAGTATATACAACTAGTCCATGTAAATATTATACCTTTGATAGTTGTGTAGGACCTACATAACAAGTACAAAAATCAGAGATCCAATTATTGTAATGTGTGTGGAAGAAGAAAAAGTTTTGCTCCTGGAAGATGTAAGAAGTTCTCGTGGTTCATGTTCATTGAACTATTTACAATCTATTTTGTCATAGAATAAAATATTTTGTGAGGTACTTAAATTGAGCCATATCCATGGTTAGTAATATATGTACGATGGTTTGGTTATATGCTATAATTATGAGATGATATATGCATATGTCCAATTTCTTATCACATCTGCTGGCTACAATTAAAGACGAATCTGTTGAGATGACAATTATTTGAAATTAATTGCAACACATTTTAATTGCATTTGAAAAAAGGATGGCATTCCATAAATGTAAAAGTCAAGCAAAAAAAAACTGTAAATCACGTTCTCTACTATTGGATACATTTAATTGGCTGTTGTTTTACATTATTAGTACCCTTCTATCCTAATGTTGTAAATTTAACAAAAAATGCATATGCTTCTTTAAACTTATATTGACTTCTTAACAACCTTATCAAAATCTATTGTGGCCTAATGGTCTAATTCGTATCTACATAACCACGAACTCCATTTTCATGATGTCCTGCCATTAATGCTATGTTTTCATCGTTGGAAATTGCTTCATTTCAAACATTGCAAGAAGTATTACATTGTTTTTTCTTTTCAATTTGTTAGCCCAGCCATTTTGTAGTTGGAAGTAGTCAATATATATGTGCATCTATTTGCTTGATGTTAATTAGTGTTGAAATGTTTTATTTTCTATAGGTAAATATTGTTTCTTTTTTGTTCCGCTGAACCATTACCTAAATGCTTCTGTAGTAGCAGGAGGCAAGTATGGCTGGAGCTCTATTCAATACTAGGCCTTACTCTGCCCATGATTCTTGGAAGAAACTCCATTATGGCCTGTTGCTCATAATTCATCAGTGTGAGTAGGAATCACTTGCCAAGTTTAAAAAATAACCCTATTAATTACTGTTTAGAAACTTTAAAAAAAATTATTGTTAGAATGTATATCTAACAATATAATTTGGGTTTATAAAGATGATCTTTTGTCAGCCTTGAAGAGTTCCATGCACAGTAACATGTTCGTTGCATAATACGTGATGTGTATTTTTCTGACCCATTCATTCGAATAATGCATTCTGTTGTTGGGTATGCATTTTTTTGCATGCTACCTTTATATTTTTCATTTGTTCTGTAAATATCAGCTGCAATTAGTTGTTCGGTTCGGTTCTTCTTCTCTTCTACTCTACACCACCCTATGTCTTTTTATTTCTTTATTACGTCATTGTAATATGCCTATGAGGTTCATTTTCTAAGGTTGTTTTATATTGGTGAGTTTGATATCTATTTATGGTGGTAGCTAAGCAATTTTGAATTTCCCTTCTATTAGGTTGCAAGATTTAAGCAGCCATGGAGAAGACTCTCATTTGCAAATTTATTCCTCTTTTGGTGGAAGTTGGTGTGTATCAATTAGCTCATTGTAGTCTTGCACCGATTTCTAAATATTACAGTACTACACATCATGAGTTTAGACTCATTTTTCATTTTGCAATTTGGCAAACATTCACATTCCTTATTGTTTGAATTTTTTTCATTTGTTGTCCCGTGCATAGCACTGGTTTCTGCACTAGTATTATACCTTTGATAGTTGTGTAGGACCTACATAACAAGTACAAAAATCAGAGATCCAATTATTGTAATGTGTGTGGAAGAAGAAAAAGTTTTCCTCCTAGAAGATATAAGAAGTTCTCGTGGTTCACGTTCATTGAACTATTCACAATCTATTTTGTCAAAGAATAAAATATTTTGTGAGGTACTTAAATTGAGCCATATCCATGGTGGTTCTAATATTTGTGTGAATAGCACGTTTTATTTGGGAATTTGGCTCCTCTCTTTTCGACTTTTACAGGGTTCTCAAAGGAAAGTTGTGGAGATGGACGTTGTTTCTAGGACCATTTGGTGTTAATGGGCTTCAACGTGAGGCTCAATAAATTTTTTATAGTTCCAGCTCACGATGGAGAGTACTCCTGAGGCCCAAACTCAAATGGTAGTGTAATATGACGACCAATTTATTTGCTTGGCTCTTTTGTTTTTGGCTTTTAAAGTAACGCTGCGTAATAAAAAATGAGAATATAAAATTTGTTATTAGTTTTGTAGTAAGTGAACAATGACTTTTCTTTCAAAACCAGTTAATTTTGTATTTGTTTTATTATTTTTATTTCTTTTATAGGATAAACTTGCTGTAAATTTGCTCTACTAATCAAAACATTCTTTCTCATCTGGTTCCCTTTGTTTCCTTAAATTGATAGTTGCTTTGGATTATACGGTTTTTAAAGACACTATTAATTTAATTTGTGATGTACCAAACAAATCTATAATCGTATGCTTGAATTTGTTGGGCACTTTTTTCCCCTTTCTTTACTAAAACTATGGGTTCAATTTAGTGCCATAGCTAGAGTCTGCAAATTAGTATTAGTTATTGTCCATATATAATTTTTTTTAATAATTTAAAAATCATTACTCTGATTAAAGCTTATAATTTTCTTCACTCACTTCTATAAGTGGCTTATTATTATTGGCCTCACTTTAATAAACAAATAAAATCCACCAATATAGAGTTTGCCTAACCCACGTATACAAAAATTAATATTAATCATCCTTAGTGTCTTATAACATTAATTATATAGAATTCACGAACATAATGATATATACATCTCCCCACCTGTTCTTCATTGGTGCCAGCATCGATCAGAAGAAATAAGAAACTATGGACTTATTGCTGGAGAATATTCTAACGCAGATTTTTCAATTATAAAACCTCGAACAGATTCTAAAAGAGAATTATTTATTATAACTTGGCACTCAAATTGTATAACATCTTATCACCTCTAGGTGGGAATGACGAAGATTAAGAACACTAATCCACTTGCTAAAAGGTTAGTGGCAATCCCATTTCATTTAAGTTTATGGTACTTTTTTTTATGCAACATTCACAGTGACAAACACATTGTTAAGCATGGAACTTTTCACCAATTTAATATCAAACATAATTAAAAGTTGTCTGAAATTGTGATAGTTTATGCACATAAATTCAATATGTAAAATTAATACTTTGGTACTGATTTAAATTTTAAAGGGAATCAAATTTTGCAGATCTCTCAAATCCAAATAAAATATTATAGTGACAACATTAGATCTATGAAACTTGATATATATGAACATTACGCAAACACACACACTGCTCGATAAATTTTCTTCCCAAATTGTTTGTCCTTCCAAAATTTTGATTTGAAGGAAATCTTCATTTCAATTTAACTTCCAACAACTTGTGTTTTTCTCTTTTTTTTTTTTTAGTTTAATTTTCTTTTTAACATTTCATTAAATAATGTGTTGTTCTACGGTTTTAAGAGTTTTGTTTTGGTCTCTCACGAGGTGTACTTACACTTTCTAGTTGTAGGACTAATATCAACCCGAGCATTTGATGGCGTGGCCTAGGAGTGTTTATGACCCACCCTAATCTGAAATTAATTTGGTCAGGTTAAGTTTTTAAAATTATGTTTGATGTAATTTTTGAATCAAGTTAAGTCATATTTTGTGTCGGTTCAACCTAATCAGATATTACTTATTATACTAAAATTTATAATTTTATAAAAATAAGTAACAAATAATAAGATTTTTTATTTAAATTAATATTTTTTACATTGATATAATAATTTGTTTCAAAATATATATTATAAAACATCCAATAATTTTGTTTCATACTTTTAAAATTTTATAACTTAATTATATATAACATTCAAATTTGTAAATTTTATCTAAATGTCAAGTTGGTCCGATTTCAACCTAGTTACTAATCAGACTATGATCAAGTCAAGTCTAAGTTTTAAAAGTTTGGCCGAATGAAAATATCGAATTGGATTTGGGTCAAGTTTCCCAGCCCATGAGCACCACTTGTGTGGCCCAAGCCCCAAATTGTTAGTCTATAAAATTTGAACATATAAAGTTTACCTATATGGAGTTCATGTTATCAACTGAGCCACACCTCTTGATTAATTATTTTCATAGTTAAATTTCTTTAATAAACATATAATTACATGATAATATAAAATGGTTAAACTAAATAATTAGTCCATGTAGTTTAGGGATGACAAAAATTCCTATAGTTCAAGGATACCCGTGAGAATCACTTCGAATGGGGCCCTGAATGTAGGGATTTTCTCCCCGGAGGGATAGGAGTCAGAGCAAAAGTTCTCTCGTGATAGATTCGAGGACAGGGAGAAGGACCATACTCTATGAAGCACAAATACGGACACGGACACAGGAACATACCAAATTCAAAAATTGTAGACACACGACAAAATATATATATATATATATATATATATATATATATATATATATATATATATATATTTAATTACAAAATTTAAGAAAAATGATTCATAATTCATTAATATCATTTTTATAAGTTTGGAGATTTATAATATTTTAATATATGTTATATGTGTCAATATTCGCTACCTAATAAATCTTTCCTAAAAATATATAGAGCATAATTTCTATTGACATATTCTAAAAAATCTCCTAAATCAACTTCTCCTAATAGAACTAATCATGTATAAGTACATGTGCATAAAAAAAAAGTTAATTAGAGGGAATATTGGTGTGAGGTAAGCTTCGGTGACGACGAAGTGAACGACTTGGTATACGAGCAGAGGTAAAAGGAGCAGATGAAAATAGTGGTGTGTGAAAAGATAAAACTTAAAAGTCTAATAGTGGCGTATGAAAAGATAAAACTTAAAATACTGATATGTGAAAATAGTAGCTTGAGACATCAGTCATGTGATTGGGCTTGAGTGAGTTACGAGCTTATTAATTGAACGTTAGTCATAGAAACTATTTTTTAAAAAGAATATATTAATGGGTCGTGTTCAAGTTGTGTTTTAAATGTATCTGAGACGTATCCAAACGTGTCTGAGATGTGTCTAAACTGAAAAAAATAATCATTTTAATCGGACATATTTAGACACACAAGACACGTGTGTCGTTTAAGCGTCTTCATGTGTCTGATACGAACACGTGTCTGTGCTTCATAGACCATACTACATGCCCCGTCCCGCTTTTGTTAGATTATTAAAATATCATTCATAATATATATATATATATATATATATATATATATATATATATATATATATATATATATATATATATATATATATATATATATATTTCATATTTTTATTAATTTTATATTTATTTAAAATTAAAAATATAAAATTATATAATTTATATAATTTTACAAAAATACCCTTCTATATTTAGATCCTTAGCAGAACTCATTTTCCAAATCACGATTTACAATCACTCAATCAAACTCTCATTCTTTCGTTCCAATAGTCCAACTTCCAAATCTAGATTCGGCCAAACCCAAATTCGTCATGCACAGATCACCGTCGATCGGCGTAGCCTACCCCTTTCTCTCTGGTGGCCTCTCTCATGCAGTTGTTTCTCTCTGATGTGCCTTCGTTTCTCTCTTTCTCTGTTGCCCCTTCGTGTCGCAAGCCTAGCTGTGCATGAGCTCATCTCAAACTCAGTTGCCCACGACAACATGAGCTCACTGTGATGTCATCGAATTACTCAACTCAAGCAGCAACTTATTTCAGGCTCAGTCTCAGTCGTCATTGTGGCATTAATTCGTCGACGTATAGCCGCCACTCGTGCGCCGGACTACTCCAACTCCACTCTCTCGCCGCTTGCACCACCACCGGCGTCGGTCATAGTAGCGTCCACCGCTACAATGACTCAATGCCAAATGTGAGTTAGAGTTTCTACTTTCTATTTTGGGGAGTCTCTGCAGGTATCTGTGAGAATTCAGGGAACAAGAATAAGGGAAAAAATTACCCTGTAACTAGGATTGGGGATGAGGACGGGAAGAGAATCAGTTTGCGGGAATGGAGAGCAAGGAGATACTCCCCACCCCGCCTCATGTGAGTGTCATCCCTACTGTAGTTTTACTCGATTTAAATTTTGGTTCCTATATTTTTTATTTTAGATTTTGGTCTACTAGGGAGTAATATCTTAATAATTTGAAATTATAAGGGCCAATTCTTAATGAAAAATATAGACCAAGACTTTTATAAGTAGAAATTATAAGAACTAATTAAAACTCAAATGAGTGAAAAATATAGAGACTTATACCATATCAACAACTACCAAAATTCAAAAAGTGAAAATATAGATACCAATATCTAAAAAACAAAACTACATTGACCAAAATATATATTGGGCAAAACTATAAGGACTAGTTGTTTAGTTCAACCATAAAATAATGAGTTAATTTTTTTTTTGTACTTAAGCACCTAATCGTATTTCAGGAGATTAATCTTTCATTTATCGGATGAGGGAATATCTTGAAAAACCAAAAAAAATAATTTTTTGTTTTGTTTTTTGTTTTGCACTTTTTATACTTTAATTGGAACTTTAATGCAAGTTGCCAAGTTCTATATATAAGAAAATTATTGTATAAATACAATTGTATTTTATACACACTCACATGGAGTAGGTCTCACTTCATGTGATTGTATGTAAAATATAATTGTATTTATAAAAGAATTCCTCCTGTATATGTATATATATATATGCCAACATTATCTGTTACTATTAAATTTTCTGGTTATCCGACGGGGACACTGTAAAACTCAGGTGTATAGCAACATAGTGCTTTGAACTTGGAAGTTTCTTCCAAGAGTTAGATGTTGATTTGTCATAATGTCCACCATCTTGTTTGTCCAAAGAGACGTTAATTTTGGACGCATGCAAGAGCATTTCTTTACAAATAGTGTTTGAGTGGCTCCACTTCAGATGATCTGGCCATGACTTCCTTTGGATCTTCAACGGCATGAATCTTCCCAGCGAATCTGCCTCTTGCTTGCTTTTAATTAGTACGTTCAAGTTTCAAAGCAATCATTGCTTCCCCTCCTCAAACTTTTACTACTTTTTTTGTCCATCTTCCTATCAATTGACTTGAGTGTTTTCCACTATATATATAATAAACCTTTCTGTTGCATTGTAAAATTTGGGCATATCACCACTCCAAGCTCCACAGCTTAATTATCCTATAGATCATATCGTAATCCCAACCTAGCACGCTCGTACATTGAATTTGTTTTTGCTTACACCAATCCAGTGGAGGCTTCCTCTTAAAATTTGTGTCCAAAATCCAAAATCGACTTAACTTTTTGTTGCTTCGCAGTTCCAGCCCAAGGTTATATACATACATCCAAAATTCCAAACTCCACCACCTCATGCTTAGAACCCACTTAATAGTTATAAACCCACTATGGCGTTATAAATTTGCTGGTGTATGTGTTGATATTATCTTGTCTAGTTTAATTTTAATGGCAATCATGCATATTTTTTTTTTAAAAAAAAACTTTTTACCCAAGAAAAAACGTTAAAGGCATTCACTTTTCTCTCCAACTGTTCTTCATGGAGCTCGATAATTTGAGCTTCGGCCCAGTCTATGATCTCCTCCAACTAGCAAGATTCGGTATAAAACCTAGACTATTGAATATCCTAGAGTAGAGACCATGGTTTGGGGAAAAAGAAATTAAATTGGGGTGCGCTTTTCAGACTTTCAGTAAAAAGGGAAAGCAAACAATTTTGCCCTTACTCACCTATAAAGTACTCATCCAGCGTTAATCTTTGCGTGTAGCGAAAGGTTGATGATGCCAACGCTATATTAGTATTAATTTAAATTATAGGTTTTAAATCATGTCTATACGAATTATCAGTTATCACAAACAGTATTGAGTATACCTATTAGTATTAATTTAAATCTCACATTGAATATAAACTATTTTACACCAGGTTAAAAAGACCTACACATACGGCACCTTTAAAGTTACAGTTAGCTTTTAGAATTGTCAAAAGTCACATAATCGTTGATACATATATTTTTATCTTATAAACTTTAAACTAATGTACATCGATCATATCGAGGTGATTTTTGTTGACACACAAGCGTAAATGCATGGTATTTACTCTATCACAACTATTTTCATCACAATATATTAAACTTATTTATAGCTTCTTAATTTAATAAATAAGTACTAGTTGTGAAAATAATACTTTTAAAAGAAATTTAAAAAAATGTTCAAAAAATATGTGTACAAAAAATTAAACGTACAAACAAAAATTTGATCAGCATGTCCACTTGAATTGAACCCACAGGATGATGGAAGCCAACTTTTAGGAATGGAGGTCTCTTTCTCCACATCATAACCTGCTTTTGTTTTTATTTTAACATAAAAAGCAAGAAAAGCTCCCTTGGCATATCCACATGAACCCGATGGTGGTAGTGTCTGCTAATCTTTTAACAAGTGCAAAAGTGTTGGATCCATATCTTATGTGGATTGCAAGTCTAATAGTCTCATACCGAAAATACAAACACCCACCTCTTTCTTCTACGTGCCCTAACACTAGATTTCCACTTGGATGGCCCTTGTGCTTTTGGGTCTCACCACGCGGCACAAGTGGCGTCTCATGACAGTTCATTTTAATTTTTCTTTAATTTCATAAACCTATATAACCTTAAAGGAAGAGGGAAAAAGGACTCTTAAGTTGCAAGGAGTATCTTTTAGTTGAGAGGGTTCCTTTTGGTAGTGATTGTCTCATTGTCTATATTTTGGGTCCCTCCCATGCCAAACCTTATTTACTAGTACTATTTTAGATTTTTTTTCCTTGTTTATGCATATTTAAATTCTTGACATTTGCATAATTTCTTTAACCGCTTAACTCAGGTCTAGTTACCACTTGAGCCATAACATATTAGTAGTTTTGATTAGAAACTGCACTACTAAGAGTTCATTTCTGAATAATGGAAGAGAGATAAGTAATGTCCAGATTTTGTACAGAGTTTGTAGATACTTTCATAAATATAAAGGCAAAATGCGCGCGAGGGATGATCATGGCAGGATAGTGAACTACATAGAGTGTAAGTACGTAGGCTTGAAACTTTTCCCTTTGCAGTGTGAGCTAGGTTTGAAAAATTAATTGCTCTAATAGCTGAATTGATTAAATATACTTTTTCTCATGTTCAGCTAGCGTTGTCATATAGTTGATTCTCTTTTACTTTATATATTGTCTCTTTTTCACAGGCAAAAATTCTACTATATCTTCTTAAATGTGGATATTGCATATTTGCACAACTTTATTGAGAAACATTGGCTAGTGCAGAGAAAGTAATAGGGAAATCAATTTAAAGGATCGATGAATCATGTAAAAAGATCAGAAGAATAAGGAATATATATACCCTATTCAGCAATCTACATACTCCAAACAGGGAAAAAAAAAATCGAAGAACAATAATTAACTGTCACATGATTTAACTTTTTCTAAACAAGTGGGCTGAATAGAGATGTGTATCTTTTTATTTACTATAAGACCCTTCGAGTTGTTGGATCCAGCGCTTAGATGTAACATTTTTCACTTAAGTTCATCGGTAAATGCCATATAGTTTAATTTTACTCCAACTCTACATATGACTTAGTCAAGGTAGAATGTTGGTTCGCAAGTATGTGTCTTTCTAAGAATTTCGATTCTACTCATACTCCACTTTGATCTTGTCAAAACAAGATGTTAGCCTTTAACTAACAATTCATCTCTCTTCACCTATTTGTGTAGTGTGTGCCTTTTCAAGAATCAAATTTGTGATCTTAATTTTAATATTACAAGTTGGATGAAACGTTTATCATTAGATTAAATGTTGTAGTTGTTATTAATTATAGCAAAACTTTTTAATTACAGTCTCATATAGACCTTATTAAAGTAAGATGTTGACTCACAACCAATATCTCCCTCTCAACACCTGTCTCTCGCAATGTATACCTTGCGAAAATCGAACTTACAATTTAATTGGACTTCAAACTGACTAAAACGGTTAAACCTTGCAAAGACAAAATTTTAGCGTAAAACCAACTGGATTAAATTATTCAGATAGGCAAGTGATATTGCATGTACTATTCCGTAAAAAGTTAATTTGGGGGGGGTGTTGTGGTAGCGTCTTTCTTAAACTCAAAATAACTATATATATATATATATATATATATATATATATATATATATATATATATATATATATATATATATATATATATATATATATATATATATATATATATATATATATCTTTAGATATATTGATGAGTCCTTAAGTTATCATACAGACACAATAATTCTATCCAAATTATATACTAAGCTAGATCTAAGCAAATAAAGAACACTTTTCTAACTTTACCATAATTATTGATCATAATCAACTTTTAGATTTATACTAAACATCATAAGAACTTAAATACATTTGTTAAAAAAAAAAACGAAACAAGTTTATATATATATATATATGCTCTTTAGATATATTGATGAGTCCTTAAGTTATCATACAGACACAATAATTCTATCCAAATTATATACTAAGCTAGATCTAAGCAAATAAAGAACACTTTTCTAACTTTACCATAATTATTGATCATAATCAACTTTTAGATTTATACTAAACATCATAAGAACTTAAATACATTTGTTAAAAAAAAAACGAAACAAGTTTATTGTTTTTAATGAAATCACTCCTTATAAACCATTTTTTAAGTGTATATACTTTTTATTGTTATAATTTTTTAAGTGCAAAGTTTGTAATTTCTATAAAAAATTGTAAATTTGCTTTTCTACAAAAATGTAAAAAAAATAATACTGTTTTTCATAGAAAAGCCACTTTTTTTAAAACATTAATTTTGTAATTTGTTTAGTTAATCTTGTAAGAATTAAAGTAGTATACACGCTCAGTATAAAAATTTTGCATTAACATCAATTAATATTTTGACATCTATGCTTTTATTTGAATTATTAAAAAAAGATATAACTGTCAAAACTTTTCTATACTGATAATATATATCAATTAGAGTGTTGTAAATGTCCTATAAGTAAAAATATATTCTATATCATCATATAATTGCAATTTAAATTTTTTGAATTTTGATATGGAAAATTAAGATTTTATGTATCTATAAAAAATATTTTTAAAAATTATTAAATAATAAAATTATATCAATTATTATACTAGTATTAAGGAAAATTACCCCTTTCTACGTATGTATAATTGTATACCACAGAGTGACCTATTCGGCATCCAAACCTGCCATCTCTCCATCTAGTCAAGCTTGTCTTCTAATCGAAGTATTCAGAATTCAGTTCATATCTATTGTCCTTAGTTTATCTATTTAGTTTTTTTTTTGTCCTTATAATATAATATTTCCAACCATTTTTTTGTTATACACACATAATGCTTAAAATTATTTCACCTAAATCATTGGCTTATAATTAATAACTAATAACTACATATCGCAAATAATAATAATATAATAATAATAATATCTACATTGCTCTTTTAAACTGTAACAACTATCAACATTAAATAATTAACAATAATGTCCTGCCTACTTAATGGTCCCCTTTCACATCAACGGGACAATAACCGGTGGTTTCACAAAATGATGTTTCGTAATAGAAGTAATTTAATATAATTGTGTTTCCTAGGAATATTATTGACATAAGCAGCTCAATTCAATTTCGAACCAAGTTTTTCACCCGTCAATTTTTTATTACCTCTTAATTGTTATGAAAAATATATAACAGTAGATGTTCATAAAATATTACAAAAGACTCATATGTAGATATTATTATTATTATTATTATTATTATTATTATTATTATTATTATTATTATTATTATTATTATTATTATTATTTCATGTAATTTTGACCTATAAATAGAGGGTATAAGACACTTGAAAATGATACACAAGAATAAAGAAAAAATCTTCTTTCCTCTCTAGTTTCTTCTTTATCTCTTGAGTTATTTATGTTTTGTTTTCTAGTCTTTTTTATATTTCTTGAGTTCTTTATACTTACTTTTACAACATGTTATCAATACGAGACTCTACCATACGAGTGATGACTTGAACAACTTAGAAATTTTGTTAAAAAAGTACAAAAAATTTGTCTTCTTATCACTCTCTTTGGATTAATCTAATTCACGACTATTTTCATTTTTATGGTTTTCTTCATGTTTATCTTTGTATGGAATACCTTTTGTGTTTAATCTATAGAAATTTTATTTTCGTTCTTATTTGACTAATACAACTATCATATTTTGTCTGATATTTAATTTGTTACTCTTAATGAATTTTGGAAGAAATTACTATTCAAGTTATTAAGAGTCCCACATTACCTGCCTCAATCTTTCGAGTGCAGTTTATATATTTATTGTGTCACTCTCCTTAATGTCAATTAGTTTTAGGTTGGAATCTCACATAGTATTAGTCCCGCCTACTTTGCTAAGCTTGCTTGTTCCGTCTAAGCATCTGTGGATGAGGTGTTAAGAGTCCTACATTGCCTACCTCAATCTTTCAGGTTATATATTCTCTAAATTACTGAATTTCTGAATTATTGAATTAATCATTGTGTAAAAGAGAATTCCATATTTATAGGAGAGAGAGTCTATGTAAAGAAAGAAATACAATCAAATATAACCAAAATAGTATATCTAGTGGGAAAGAGGTTTAGTTACACATGGGAAAAGAAGAAAACAAAGAGAAGAAAACGACAAACTCCATAGAAGGTTGATGGAAAAATTGAAAAAAAAATCATAATCTTCAAGCCTAATTGCGCATACACCAAGCTAGGGTTTGTGCCTTCACTTTGTTCCTTGACAGCTGCTGAAAATATGTGCAAAAATGAGCTCCTTTGCTAAACGTTTTTCTTCTTTATAAAAAAGCTGACACCTTTTCATATCTGACTTGTACGATTTTTCTCACCCTCCAGATGGCCGAATTTGCCCTCAATTTTAACAGAGAAGTTATAGGATTTTCTGTTAACTTTTCAATACCACAAACGATGTGTCGATCTGATCTTTGTAGCCCAATATATGACTCAATTAATGAGGAGTGGTCAGGATAGTACGAGAATTTGAATTTTGTTCCAAATCAAATTTCTTTGAGAATCCTTATCCAATTTTCAATCTATTTCTTATGTAAGATTTTGCATCCAATTAGAACTCTACTTAGCATCTAAGAATATGATAAGAATCTTTCAAATATTTATCTTCAAGAATTTCTTATTTTTGCACAAAATCTGATGATTTATCCATAAAGCTTGTTTATTTGATTTCTTGTTTCTTTAAGCGTCCAAAATCTTTCCATGTGTATTTACCTATAAAAAATTAATAAAACACGTAATAAGAACATAATTTAAAATAATAAAAATATAATGAAACTTGAGAACAAAACTCAATCAAAGAGATTAAAAGATGATGAAAACCCAAAATTTGAACTGTAAAAATATGAATTTTTAAAGGTTCATCAATAAGAGAGTGAATCTATATAAAAAAATAAATACAATCAAATATAATCAAAATAATATCTCTAATTATGTGTGAATCAAATTCTTAAGATAATACAAAATCAAGTCTAATTTAATCAAGATATGTTCTAGATATTCTAACATAAGCATCTTATTTTTGCAGAAAACTAATGATTTTTTATGGTCATCTTTTATATGAAGATTTATGGTATAGTTCTTGAAGATCTGCACCTTTAGACTGTGATTGAATCTAAAAATGTCTATTTGATCTTAGTATAATTTGAAATAAAGAAATGTGAGATAGAACATCATCTACCTTTTATGTCTCTCGAATATGTTTCTTTCGTAGCAAAAAATGAGAAAATTGTTTCAAGAAACATTTTGAATCAAGTTTATTCATTCTTGTGATTAAACACAAAAATAAGTTATTGATGAAAAACCACAAAGGTCATCTAATAGGTTGAACTCCATTTCCTGAAGTGAATGCTCCATATTATAATTTTGGGTATGGTATCTAGGTCGTGGTTATGGTAATTAATGTGGCAGAGATTAGAAAAATGACTGTTACTATAGAAGTTCTAACTCTTTCAATAATATATATCAAATGAAGTAGTGAGATAATGATGAGAATATTGAATAAAGTAAAATTACCTTAATGTTATAGTATGTACAAAATAACATTGGTCATACTTATCATTTGTCAAAATTTTGCTTGTAAAAATTATTCATTTGATTATAGTCCTACAAATAATATTCATTTGGATGTGTCTATTTTTATTAAATATTATGTAGAAAAGTTTTATCACTTGATTGGTGATTTGAAAAATGATTTGAGTAGTTGAAATATTTCCTTGGAATTCATATTTGTTATTTCATATGTATTTATTTTATTTTTAATGTGATTTCAAATCATCACATACATATTTTCTCTTATTTTGTTAGTTTACAATATTTTAAATAAAATATATATGATATGATTTCTTAGACTTTTATTGATTGAAGAAAATATGTATCTTACTAATTCTTTATTTATATAAATCAATAGTAAATTTTGATATATGATAGTAAAAAAATAATTCAAATCTCTAGAATAATTAATATATTTTATTACTTGGATGAACAAAATTTTATATATTATGTTTTATTCATTATCGAATCAAATAGATATGATCACTACAATTGAAACACATGTTATTGCAAACTAGAAGTTTACGAGTCTAAATAATTTTTTTATTTGAAATATGGTCGGTTAAGTTATCATGAGTCAATATTGATAATTCATATAGATATCATTGAAGGATCATAAGATTCTTTAATATAATGAGTTTTTTCATATATTGTGTGTTCCCAATGCTAACTGATTATAGGGTCATCATTAGCTAAAAATAAAGTTAAATTTCCTGAATATTTTTAGAACATATTTAAGATTATATTTATGGATTATATCATAAATCATATATACCATTTAGATATTTTATGGTTAGAAGCCAGTTGGTCACATACGTACATATTATCAACTTGTAACCTAGTGTTTGTGAGATTATGCAAGTTATTTAATTAATAATACAAATTTCGAGATAAAGACAATTTGTCTTAATAATATTGGAGTTTACTTCTCAATCTTTTAGTGATTATTATATGGTCATTGGTAAAATATTGAACATCATGTTGCTTATGTTCAAATGCCTACAATTGATAGCTAAATAATAAATTGTGAGAACAAAATCCCAAGTTTATACTTGGGACATTTTTTTATATGTTGTAGCACTTGTTAGTATAAGTCCAACAAATAGTTATAAGTTCTCTCATACAATTGGATTTTGGCTTAAAGCCAAATATTTCCCATATGAAATTTTTTTGTGTGTGATATAGTCGCTCTTACTCTATCACATCACACTAAAATGAGTTTTAAAAGAAAGTTAGAAATATATGTTAAATATAAAATGATGTTTCCAATATTACAGGGAAATACTAAGTAACTAGAAAATGAGATTACTTGAAATGCATCATCATTATCTCATTTAGATCTTCAAACAAGGCAATTTGAATTGGAAGTTCAAATGATAATACATTTGCAAATAAGAGCAAATGAATTACCAGATGCATTTTTTTATTGCAAAATGATAAATAAATCATATACCAGCTATAAATTATCCATTTAAAATTGATATCAAATGAATTAGAAAATATGCCAAAAACATGGTAGATCAATCGATTCTAAAGATAAAGCCCCAAAAAGAGAATGAACAAATAATTCTAAGGATAATAGTCTTGAAAATAAGATTAGACATATAAGTAGGATTCCTAAAGTAGTCCGAACTTCATAAGTAGTTCTAACTCCAGAAGAAGTTAAAAATATCTAAAAATGGTAAAAGTAACGAGATCTCAATAAATTATGTCTCTGCGGGCAAAATAATGGAATCGAAAAGATATAGTTGTCGATAACATTTTTATAGAGCGCAATATTATGAATAATAATAAGGATCTTGAAATTAGAATAGTCGAAGAATATCAAAGAAGAAATGATTGGTCAAAATAGAAGAATGCCTTGTAGGCATAATTGAACTCACTTATAAAACATGAGGTTATTGAACTTGTAGTTTAAACTCTAGAAGATATTTTAATGGACTTGAAATCTAAATCTTAGAAGGTTCAAAATTTATGGATACAAATTGATACAATTATATTTTGATATCTGATAAGGTTGTTTGCACACAAGAAGTTGAGTACTTCTAATGGATGTTGTTACATCTTGTTATTACATCTTGTTGTTGCATCATGGATCTCTTAATACATGCTATTTGCATGAAAATCCCCGAAGAATTTAAAATATCAACATCCAATGAACTTAATTTACATATACTAACAATTTATGTTCTTTTGCTCATCATATTGAGACTTTCTTATCGAGCATTATAACTTGTTGATGTATATTATGTATTTATTTCAAAATTTCTTAAAATACTCTATTTGCTTATGTGTCTGTTTAAAGAAAGTTGTAACTGAATTTTCTATAATTGTTATGTATGTTAGTTATTAAAATTGCTTGAAGTTCTTTCAAGGTTGTAGAAGATCTAAAGAAAGAATTTGAAGTAAAAGATCTTCGAATAATAAAAACTTTGTCTTGGTCTGCAGATCGAGTATTTAGAAAATTGAATTTTGATCTATCAAATTAGAAAGAACAAGTTCTTAAGTGTTTTATAAATATAATTATACACCGAGTACACTAATAATTGTTAAATTGTTAGATTCAAAGCAGATAACAAAGAAATTGATATTGAAGTAACATACCTTAGTGCTATAGAAATACACATGCATATTGTTAAATATTATATTTTTCTATATCTTCGAGGTACAATTGATGATATTATTTTATTTATATGAATGTATGCTAACTAATTGATTATACATATACAAGGTATTTATCTAATGCAAATAAAGTCAGATCTCAAACAGACTCTTTATTTACATGTGGTGATATTGTTATATTATGACGATCTACAAAGCAATCTATAGTTGCCACTTCTTCATATCATTTGGAAATAACGATAATTCATGAATGAAATCGTGAATATTTATTGTTAAGAGTTATGATTTATCATATTTAAGAATCTTATGAATTGTGTTATGAAAATGAAATTCTAACTGAATATAATACTACTTGCAAAGCTCAACAAAAAAGAAAATATATCAAAAGTGACTGAACAAAGTATATTTCTCTAAAATTTTTCAAGGGGAAAAATCGGAATGCTGCAATTCATATATCTTAAGTTATCCTTCTAACAATGGGAGAAAAACTATACTTTTTTTCCCTTAATCAAGGTTTTATCTTACATGATTTTCTTTGATCAGATTTTTAATGAGGAAGTTCTCATGTAAAAGATATTATACTCTTTTTCTTTCACTAAGATTTTTTTTCCACTGAGTTTTTTACTAGTAAGATTTTAACGAGGCATATCCCTTATAGACATCTAAGGAAAAATGTTATGAATAATATTTAAGAGTAGATGTTCAAAGGTCACTATAGTTTTATAGTTACAAAAATGTTACAAAAGACTTATTATGTAGATGTTATACTTATTATTATTCTTTATATCTCATTATAATGATAGTTATAATTTCATGTAGTCTTAACCATATAAATAGAGGGTATAAGGCACTTGAAGAAGATACACAAGAATAAAGAAAAATTATTCTTTTCTCTCTAGTTTTTTTTTTATCTCTTGAATTCTTTATGTTTTGCTCTTTAATTTTTTCTATATTTTTGACTTCTTTATACTTACTTTTAAACATTAATAAAAAAAAGAAAATACATTTTTGTACAGTTCATGCCACAATTGTTAATGTTCACATTAAAAACTTAAACAAGTATTTATTTGCATTTAAAAATTAAAAAATTAATAAAATTTATCGTCATAACTCCTTAGTGTGATCTAAAATGAAATTAAAGATGTTTTTAAAAAGCATTTAAGCAAGAAACATACGCGTTTAAAAATTTATAATTCATTAAAGTTAATATAATAAAAAATATAAACAGTGCTGATCTAGTTACTTTTAGTTATCGCAAATTTTTTTTCTTAAATTTTAAATTTATAAGAAAAAGTCAACAACAATTTATAGACGTTCCATAAATTATTTGGATAAACACATCCAAATAATCATAAAATGTTTTACAAATGTTTATTATAGTAGAAAAAACCAAAATAAACTCAACTTAATAGATTTATGTCATATGAGTAATTGGGGAAACGAAAACAAAACATCGGGTAAACAGGTTCATAGTTTTCTTGCTTTTCCAGATAGATCCGACCTCTTGGCTCCGAAAAGGAATACATGGCCGGATTTAATCAAAAGCATTGCCTATCATGTGAAGGAGATATTATTTAATGAGTATAAATATAACATATCATATTTAGGTATGTTTATAAAAAATTAGAGAAAGATCATGATTTGGTTTCACTAAACTTACTCATCACAAAAAATTATCACATTTCTTTAAATTTTGTGTGAATATATCTAAATATGATATGTTATATTTCATCCAAAAATATCTCCCATGTGAATATGGGACAAATTAGGGCTGCACAACCCGAACCGGTGACCCATGAACTCGGACAACTCGATCCGACTCAATATAAAATATTCAGGTTGGATCGGGTAATTGGGTCAGTTCGGGTCCAACCTGAAAAACTCGTCCTTCCATTGGTTCGGTTAACGGGTTTGGAAGACCGATCCGATGACCCGACCACCCGAGAAAAATGACGTCGTTTTGCCTTAAAGTTTTCATTTCTTCACTTCTTCTTACCTGAGCCCTCATTTTCATTCCTCACTTCCTCCTCTCAGTTTCTCACTTTCTCCCCCAAATCCCAAGACCATAACCTTCCAAGACCCTAACCCTCCCCTTCCCCTGTTGCGAAGTCTCCTCCCTCTCCCTCTCCTTCCTCTCCTCCGTCCAACACAACATCGAATCCTTAGTCTTCAGCATCGCCTGCTCCATCCTCTCTGGCAATGGCTTTTCCTTCGACGTCCCCTCTCGTTATGCCGCCAACCAGTTCTACATCCTCGAGCTTGACCGCATCATCCTTAAGGACAAGTTCTCCCTCCGCCCCTTCGCCAACATCTCCATTGTCTGAAAATCCGCCATCACCGCTTGCATCATCCAACTTATCCACCAGCTATGCTCACTGCCGTAACATCTCAGGCTCTTAGCCTTCTCTCTCACTAGAATCCTCCTCTCCTGTAGCAACCACCTCGTCTGACATCAGCAAGGCGAAGGAGAATGTCACTGTGACCGTCCGGTTTCGACCCCTCAGGCTCCTTCTTCTGCTTCCTTCTACCAGATTTGGGTTTCGACCAACGTAGCCCCAACAAGAAAACACTGTCACTGTCACATTCTTCTGCTTCCTTAGATCTGGGTTCGTCGTCGTAGGTTCGTAGCGCCCCGCCAGAACCACCATACTAGAAAACAGATCTGATCACTATGAACCTAGATCTGGCCACCGCGAACCCAGATCTGGTCACCGCGAGATGATCCTCTCTCTTTCTTCTCTTTTTTTTTTAATTTTTTTCTAGTTGATTTAGTCATTCTGGTGTTGATGGTGATGTGGGTGATAATCTGTTAGATTATCTGTTTTTCCAAAGCCTTTTGAGTGGATTTCACCGCTTAAGCCCAATTTTTGACGTTGTTTTGACCTTAAGACATTTTCATTTTATCTTTTGAGTTGATCTATTTTATTTTATTAGATTGAGTTCATTTTGATTTGGATCATTGGTGCCTTAGCTCAATTGCCGTTGTTTTGATTGTAGGCACCAAGGGAAATACTCAAGAAAAGAGGATTAACAGTCTTGAAGGAAGATGAAGTGCAGATTTGATGGATACTTAGCGCCTAGGCGCCCTTGAAGACTCCAGAAAACTCTCCCTGGATGTTGAGCGCCCAGGCGCTCAAGACGAAGTGCCTAAGCGCTCTGAATTATGAAAGAAGGGACGTGCTGGACATCCAGCGCCTAGGCGCTCCAGACGCAGCGCCTAAGCGCCCATAACAGAGTATAAATTCACATTCTGACCTAATTTGAAAGGGCAGTTAGCAGAGGAGGCAAGAAGGACAAACCATCCCTATTTTGGAGAGTTTTGGGGTATTCTGAAGAGAAGAAATCGCAGAAACGAATCGGATCTTCACCTGCCTATGGAATTTTCTTTATTCTCTTCTCTTATTCTAGTTTTTGTCATTGTTGTCATGTATAGCTAAACTTCCTTTTGTTGGGATTGAGTGGATTTTGCATGTATTTGACTTGGGATTTAGTTATGCTTAATGGATTCTTCTGTTTTGAGTTTACAATCTCTGTTCTTAAAGCTTCTTAAGGTTTGATTATTCCTTAGAATGATTTTTAGGTTTATGCATTGGATGAAAATTTGATGTATAAATTTTGCTTGAGATTGTGAACCTTGTGATTTGTTGTGCTAGGAATAGTCGATGAATGCTTGTTATCTCGTTGGATTCTTGATCTTAATGCTTTTTCCTTTTTAGAATCACCTAAGGAATTAGAGTTTTTAACTAGGATTTAAGGTTCTTGTGCCTAAGGAATTAAGACTTGGATTTTTAGGCGAATCCGATAACAAAATAGAAGTAGAAATTTGGTTTAATCCCAAATTAATATGCAGCAAATGAAATCAAATGAAACTTAATCCCAACTTTTTCATTAATTGATTGTTTTTCATCTCGCATACCAAATGTTTGTTAAATTGTCAAGTAGAAAATCCAAAAATATTGTCTTTGCGTGAGTTCATGTATTTCTCTTGTTTTGTTATTAGAGCTCACTTTGATCCAAATCTTGGTTTAAATAGTAGCTAATTTCATGAATTGGTATTTGATCATCGATCCCTGAGAACGATATCCGGTTTCTCACCGTTTTTATTACTTGACGATCCGGTACACTTGCCATGGTCTCCACCAAGTTTTTGGACCTCCAGCTCAAGAGCAAGTGAACTTCATGAATAATCCCCCAAGGGAACAGAATAATCCCTACTCCAACACATACAACCCAGGGTGGAGTAATCAGGGAAACCAAGCTCAACCAAGACAACAGATGGGATATCCAGGACACCCTCAATAGTCATCATATCAACGTCCTTCATCTTCCCAACCTCAGTCTAATGAGAAGAAGGCTTCTTAGGAGTTAGCCTTAGAGAAATTGGCTACACAAACTTCGTCCTTTGTTAAAACTACTACTGATTTTATGGAAGAGACAAGAACTGGTTTTAGAAATCAAGATTCTTCAATTCGTAATCTAGAAACTCAGGTGGGCTAGCTTGCTAAACAACTTTCAGAGAGACCTCCAGGTTCTTTACCAAGTGACACGGCCCCAAACCCTAGAGGAAATGAGCATGTGAAAGCCATAACAACTAGGAGTGGGAAAGTAATTGAACCTCAATCAAGGAAGGAGAAGAACAGTGAAGGAAAAGTTGAGAAACTTGGTGAAGAAGTGCCTTATGAAGAAGTTGAAGTATCTCAAGGTGCTTTGTCTAATGACTCTAATGAAAAAGAGTCACCAAAGGAGCAAGAAGTAAAGATACCACCCCCAATTATCAAGTTGCCATTCCCTCAATGACTCAAGAAAGAGCATGATAAAAAACAGTTTAGGAAGTTTCTAGAAGTCTTTAACAAGCTACAAATCAATATACTATTTGTCGAAGCTCTAGAACAAATGCCCTCCTATGTGAAATTCATGAAGGAGATGTTGTCTAAGAAGAGAAGGATTGGAAATGAAAAGACCATTATGCTTACGGAGGAGTACAGCGCAATCCTTCAAAAGAAGCTTCCTCCTGAGCTTAAGGATCCTGGAAGTTTCTCAATTTCGTGCACTATTGGTGATAGAACATTTGGGAAGGCTTTATGTGATCTTGGTGCAAGCATTAGTCTCATGTCTTTGTCCATTTTTAAGTAATTGGGGATCGGCCAAATAAAGCCCACCATGGTAACTCTTCAATTTGCGGATAGGTCTATGAAACATCCTCATGAAGTAATTGAAGACGTTTTGGTGAAAGTAGACAAATTCATTTTCCCGGTGGACTTCATTGTTCTTGACATGGAAGAAGATAGAGACATTCCTTTGATTTAGGGTCGATCGTTCCTTGCAACTGGTAGAGCTTTCATTGATGTGGCGGATGGAACTTTAACATTAAAGTCCAAGAGGAAGCCATCACTTTTAATGTCTTTGAAGCTATAAAGCACCCGGGAGATAGAGAAGTATGTTTTAGCATTGATGTATATGACTACTTTACCTCCAAGTCCTATAGGAAAGGCAACCTTTCTTCACTTCTTGAAAAAGTGCTTGTTGAATCAAAAGTGAAAGTTGATGAAGATGATGATCCGACGGTTAGAAAAATACTTAGCTTGTTGGAAAACACACCCCCTATCCTAAAGATGAACAACCAGAATGGGAGGAATTGGTGAGAGGAGAAGATGAAACCTAACCAAAAAGAGATGAAGTGCCAAAGGTTGAGCTTAAACCATTACCCACACAGTTAAAATATTCCTTTCTTGGTGAGCATGATTCTTACCTTATCATCATCAATGCTGGATTGATCCAGATGGAAGAAGACAAATTGTTGAGGGTGTTACGAGATCATAAGAGGGTCATCGGATGGTCGATCGGTGATTTGAAAGGAATAAGTCCTTCTTTGTGCATGCACAAAATACTTATGGAAGAAAATCATAAAACAGTAGTGCAGCCACAAAGGAGACTTAATCGGGTCATGAAAGAAGTGGTTCGTATGGAGGTTTTCAAGCTTCTTGATGCTAGGCTTATTTACCCTATCTCGAATAGCCCTTGGGTTAGTCCCATCCAAATTGTGCCTAAAAAGGGTGGGACAACAGTGGTTATGAATGAAAATAATGAATTGATACCCACTCGGATAGTTACGGGATTGAGAGTATGTATTGACTATCAGAGGTTGAATGATGCAACAAGGAAGGATCACTTCCCACTTCATTTCATTGACCAGATGTTAGAGCAGTTATCCGAGCATGAATATTATTACTTTTTGAATGGATATTCCAGCTACAACCAGATTGTTGTAGCTCCAGAGGATCAGGAAAAAACAACATTTACATGCCCTTGTGGAGTGTTTGCTTACAGAAGGATGCCTTTCGAACTTTGCAACGCACCAGCTACATTCCAAAGGTGTATGATGTCCATCTTCTCTGATATGATTGAAAAATATATCGAAATGTTCATGGACGATTTCTCTGTGTTTGGTTCTTCATTTGATATATGCTTGCATAACTTGTCTTTAGTTTTAAAAAAATGTGAAGAAACAAACTTGGTTTTAAACTGGGAAAAATGTCATTTCATGGTGAGAGAGGGAATTGTTTTAGGGCACCGCATCTCTAACCAAGGGATTGCAGTTGATCGTGCCAAAGTTGAAGTTATTGAAAAACTTCCCCCTTCCACTAATGTAAAAGGCATTCATAGTTTTTTGGGGCATGCTGGCTTTTATAGGAGATTCATAAAAGATTTTTCAAAAATTGCTAAACCTCTCAGTGATCTCCTAGTGAAAGATGCTCCATTCAATTTTAATGAGGCATGCATGATAACTTTTAATACTTTGAAGCATAAACTGACCACTGCACCAATTGTAACTGCACCTGATTGGGATTTGCCATTTGAAATTATGTGTGATGCAAGTGACACGGCTGTAGGTGCTGTTCTAGGTCAAAGGAAAGATAAGTTGTTGCATGTGATTTATTATGCGAGTCATGTCTTAAATGTTGCACAACTTAATTATGCTACTACAGAAAAATAGTTATTGGCTATTGTTTATGCATTTGACAAGTTTAGTTCTTACTTGGTGGGTTCCAAAGTGATTGTGTATACAGACCATGCAGTTGTCTGGTACCTCTTCGCCAAGCAAGACTCGAAACCAAGGCTTATTTGATGGATTCTATTGCTTCAAGAGTTTGATCTGGAGACAAAAGATAAGAAAGGGACCGAGAATTCCGTGATTGATCACTTATCTCGGTTGGAAAGTACAGATGAAAATGAGGAGAAAATACAAATCAATGATCAATTTTATGATGAGCAGTTATTGACCATGGTAAGCTTGCCATGGTATGCCGATATAGCCAACTGCAAGGTTGGCAAGGTGATTCCCGTCGACTTCAATTCACAACAATGGAAAAGGTTCTTCCATGAAGCCAAGTCCTATATGTGGGACGAACCATTTATGTACAAGAAAGGTGTTGATGGTCTGTTGAGAAGATGTGTGCCTGAAGAAGAGCAAGAACAAATTCTGTTACATTGTCACAATTCCGGGTATGGTGGACATTTCAGTGGAGACAAGACAGCAGCAAAGGTCCTACAATCTGGGTTATTCTGGCCAACACTCTTCAAGGATGCATTTTGTCACAACCGGAATCGCGATGGGACGACCGAAAAAATATTAAATTTGAAAATCAATGGAGTTGCCACCAATGTTTATTTAATTCAGGAAAACATTAGAAAAATCCTTAAAATAGGCAAAACTGGTCTTTTTAGAAAATGAGTATAGGTTCGGGAGTCGATTACAGGTAGGGAAGGTGTTAGCACCCTACACTGCCCATTCCAAGAACGGTACCTTAAGTCAGTTGTATAAATTTTAATAATCGAAATATATTTATTTTACCCTTCTTGAAAAGACATTGTAACTATTTATTTTATTTTATTATTTTTAAGGAAAGAAAGAAAAGAAACAACTAAATTATGAAAAATTATTTTTTGGCTTGACAGAATTGAGATTCTGCTCCTACGTATCCTCGGGTGCGGAACTCAAAGTCACGTAGTTCTTAAGAAAATAATTGTGGGTTGGTTATTTTTAATTTTTATATAAAAAACTATTTTATTTTAGAAAGACAAATCATCAAGCTGTCACAACTCAGATGATTCTAAAAAAGGTTACAGAATTAACAAGTTATCGCAACTCAGCTAATCTCATTTTATTGATTGATTTTTATGGTTAAAAAGAAAAATTATTAAGTTGTCACAACTCAGATGATTATAAAGGTTACAGGATCAACAAGTTGTCACAACTCAGTTAATCCTGTTTTATTTTTCTTGACACGGTTCTATTATTTTATTTTTATTATTATTATTTATTTTTTTTTTAAAGATTGTAAGATCAACAACTAAGAAAAGACAATATTAACATAATTAACATAAACATGCTGATAAATAAAATAAGCATAAACATATAATAGGGCAAACAAAACCTTAATACAATAAAAAAAATTCATATGAAATTTTTCTATTTTACTTATTGCTTCTAAAAATTAAAAAGAAAAGAAAAAAAAGAAAAAGTTAATCTTAAGTTACTGATGAAACTCTCACTTCTCAAAACATGATGATAAACAAATAAGCATTAAAACAAAACAAGGGCCCAAATAAGCAAATACGTATCAAAAGCACTAAAATAGGCAAGGGCCCAAATCTACTAATACATATAAAAAACAAAAAGATAATAGCATTAAGAAACAAAAGCCAAGTAGATAGAGACTAGAAGTCTCTGTAAGAAGGAAACAGAGCAAAGAAAAAAACTGGGGGGTTTTGAGGCTCACGGCGTACGTAGCTGGAGCGCGAGGAACAGCGGCACTGGGCTTGCCGGAAGTGACGGATCTCGGCTGGTGCTGTAAGGCTCAGATCTGGGTTGCAGGGAGGCATAGTGGGTTGCGGTGCCAGTCGGACTGTGCGAGTGCGGGTGCGGCGATTTGCGCCGATTTACGGCTCTGACTCCGGCGGGTGCGGTGCGTCGACGGTGTCGGTGGAGGTTGTGGAGTGAATGGCAGTCCTTCAGATCTGGGTACGCGAAGGCGGCTGAGCTCGGTGCGGTAGGGCAGAGCGACAACACACTGGCAAAGGTCGCAGTGCAGACGTCGGCTGGCTTAGTTGCGGCTCGCGAAATAGGGAAGAGCAGCGGTGGTGCAACTGGGACAACTTGGGGTAAGTGGTTTTTGATTTTTGGGGTGGTAGTGTGTTTGTGTTTGGTTTGGTGGTGGTGGATTATGGAGGTGAAAGTGTTGATGGGTGAAGGTAGGGGATAATGAATAGTAATGGCCGAGTTGACTCAATGGTGATGATAGAGGTATAGGGTGTGGGTGTTTGGAGATAGGTGTGGTAATGGAAGTGAAAGTGTTGATGGGTGAAGGTGTGTTGGTGAGGGTGATGAATATGGTGATGGTTTGTTTGGTGGGTGGATGGTTATGGAAGAAGGTTGCTGGAAGAGGGTAATGGTTGAAGGAGATGGTGGCTTGCTGTTCTGATGTGTTGGAGATGGAGTGGTGGAGTGAAGATGATTTAGTTATGAAGATATGTATCAGGTGAAAGAGTTTTTAGGTGCAGAGGAATCAAAAACTTGATGCTGCCTGCAACCAACCCTTATGACCCCCTATTGTGTTGTATTTGATATGCTATGGAGGAAAAAGTGAACATTGTGCGCATGAGAAAGTGAGCCATGCTGTTATGGTGTTGTGTTTGTACTGAAATGAGTGGGTGAGTGTGTGTAATGGCAGGTGAGGAACGTGAGGGTGAGTGGAAAAAAAGTAAACTTGTCCCCCTGTAATGGTGTGAGCAGCAATGTAGTGATGGTGCAAGAGTAGTGTTTGGCCAAAAAGGGATGAAAAATATAGAGCCAGGAAACAAAAAATTGTTTCCTTCCAAAGATAGCAACATCCACGTTCTCTGTATTATTTTCTTTTTTTTTGGGCTGTAATTTTTTTTTGCATAGATAAAAGGAAAAAGTAACAATCTAAATAAGATAAATAAAAAAAACTTGAAAAGAAAAAAGGTTTAAAACATTACAATTAAGCATTATTTGACATAATTATTCATCCTTGATCAAGAAGCAAAAATAAAAAATTTTATGGACAAAATTGAGTATCAACAGCTACCCCGTTTGCTTTACATTTAGACTAAATGGAAAGTAAAGGAATTGATTCAATTTTGTCCATAAAAATTTCATGTGCCTATTGATGCAAAATGCAACGGGTGTTAAAACAAGGTAAAAAGCGGGGTACGAGGACCCCGAAAGATAAAAAGCTTGCGAAGTCAGGTATCCGCCAAAGCTTGACAAAACTTAAAGCAGGAAAGGGAAAAGGCTTGTGAGTTGGGTATCCGCCGAAGCTTGACAAAAACTTAAAGCAGCAAAGGAAAAAGCTTGCGGAGTCGGGTATCCGCTGAAACTTGATAGAAACTTAAAGCAGGAAAGGGAAAAAGCTTGCGGAGTCGGGTATCCGCCGAAACTTGACAAAAACTTAAAGCAGGAAAGGGAAAAAGCTTGCTGAGTCGGGTATCCGCAGGGAAAAAGCTTGCGGAGTCGGGTATCCGCCAAAGCTTGACAAACTTAAAGCAGCTCGGAGTCGGGTATCCGCCGAAGCTTGACAGAAACTTAAAAACAATGGGTGCAAGGACCCACAAAGAAAAAAAAAAGGCAATGAGCATAAAGCCCTGACTTGCTGTGAAAGCTAAAAGTAATGGGTTCGGGGACCTAAAAATTAAAAGCAATGGGCATAAGGCCCTGAGAACCAAAAAGAAATGGTGTTTGAGCTTGTAAATGCATGTGATGCTTGAGATGAGGTACGATGCAGTGGATGCATGAAGATGCAATGGATGTGATGCTTAAGGACAGTGCATGTGATGCTTTAGATGATGCACGATGCAATGGATGTCTTACTATAGAGATTCTCATGAACAGATTAGGTAGACAAAAAAAATGACACATCATAGCTTTAGTTGGATCGCTCTTAGTTCCATAACACCCTTAAGAACTTCTTCCCATAGCAGGATCAAGGTTGAATAATAACAAAATTTGATTTATGATTTGTCTGGTTATTCTTTATTTTCTCATTAGTGCTCTTAAAGGAAATTCATCACATTTCCCACGACCTTTTCTGAATGCTTTTGTAATATGATCACATGTTTCACATCTCAATATAAATCTATCATGATAAATACATATTGAACCAATAATGGGTTGCAATGAAAATAGACTATCATTATGGAAAGGAACAGTACAGGAAAGGTGGTACTACAAGGGTTAGAATTGAAAAGTTTACAAAAGAATATGGGAGTAGAGTTTTCCAGCTCTTCCAGTGATGCTCTTTAGGATGATCAGTGCTAATTTCTCATGTATACAACCCTAAACGCCCCTTTGTCTGTTTCTGAGAACATGATTTGACCCAATTTCCATGCATTGGGAGCATTCATGACAAGATTTCGCATTCAAACTGCCCCAGTTTGGCATTAATATCTTAAACTGCCCCAGTTTATGACTCGAGGTAACCCCACTTTTCCGGATGTGTCAAGAACCATCTTTGACCCTAACTTTTGCCTAGGTCACTCTTTTCGAGTTTTCAACCTAGCAAGTCGCTCTAATTTTTGCCTAAGCTGCCTTTTCAAGTTTTCAGCCTAGCGAGCCATTTTTCTTTTCTTTTCTTTTCTTTTTTTTTTAATTTTTTTAAACATAATACATTTTGACTGCATCCGAATTTACAGGAAGTGGTAAATCTATATCATCCATGTTTGTGAGAATCAAAGCTTCTCCCAAGAAAGCCTTTTTTATAACATAAGGTCCTTCATAGTTTGGAGTCCATTTTCCTCGATTATCCTTTTGAATGGGAAAAATCTTCTTGAGTACTAAGTCTCCTTCTTGAAATTATCGCGGACGCACCTTTTTCGCATAGGCTTTCATCATTCTCTTCTGATAAAGCTGGCCATGACACAGTGCAGTTAATCTCTTTCCTTCAATGAGGTTCAACTGATCAAGTAGAGTTTGGACCCATTCAGCTTCTTCTAATTCTGCCTCCATCAGCACTCTTAATGATGGAATTTCCACTTCAATAAGGAGTACCGCCTCCATTCTATAAACCAAAGAGAAAGGGGTTGCCCCAGTTGAAGTACGAATAGACGTGCGATAACCATGCAGTGCAAATGGTAGCATTTCATGCCAATCTCTGTACGTTACAACCATCTTCTGAACGATCTTCTTGATGTTCTTGTTCGCTGCCTCAATTGCCCCATTCATCTTGGAGCGACAAGGTGAGGAATTGTGGTGCTCAATCTTAAAACTCTCACACATCTCTTTCATTCTTATTATTCAGATTAGGGCCATTGTCAGTGATAATTTTGCTTAGCAGACCGTAGCGACAAATCAGCTCCCTTTTGATAAACTTGACCACTACATTCCTAGTCACATTGGCATCAGAAGCAGCTTCGACCCATTTTGTGAAGTAATCAATTGCAACAAGAATAAAGCGATGTCCATTTGAGGCCTTCGGCTCAATCGGACCTATGACATCCATTCCCTACATCGAGAATGACCATGGTGCTGTTAAAACATTCAAAGGTACGGGTGGTGCATGAACCTTGTTAGCATATGTCTAGCATTTGTGGCACTTCTTCATATAATTGAAGCAATCAGTTTCCATTGTCAACCAATAGTACCCAGCTCTTAGTATCTTTCTTGCCATTGCATGTCCACTTGCATGAGTCCCAAAAGAACCTTTATGGACATCTATGATGATTTTCTCTGCCTCCACTGTATCAACACATCTTAGCAGCACCATATCGTGGTTCCTCTTGTAGAGAACTTCTCCATTTAGAAAGAAACCCATTGCAAGTCTTCTGAGGGTTCTTTTGTCACTTTCTGAAGCATCTGGAGGGTACTCTCAGCTCTTGATGAAACATTTGATGTCATGGTACCATGGTTTCCCATCTGACTCCATTTCTACCATTTGACAATATGCCGGTTGGTCACGACTTTCTATTTTTACGAGTGGCAAGTCTTTATCATGGCTTACTTTGAACATTGACGACAATGTGGCCAAAGCATCAGCCAATTGATTATCTTCCCGAGGGACATGATGGAATGTGACTCCGTCAAGTTGTTCAATCAACTCCCTGATGTAAGCATGATAAGGGATCCACTTGGCATCTCGAGTTTCCCATTCTCCCTTTAGCTGATGGATGACCAAGGCAGAGTCCTCGTATACCTCAAGAACTTTTGCCTTTGACTCTATCGTTGCTTGGATTCCAATGGCACATGCTTTATACTCGGCTATATTGTTCGTACAGTCAAAATACAATCTAGCAGTGATTGGAATGAAATTGTTTTCAGGGGAAATTAGTATGGCTCCAACTCCATGCCCCAGTGAATTAGAAGCTCCATCGAACAACAAAGTCCATTTTTCTTTTTCCGAGGAATCTTCTTTTCCAAACATAGCCATTATATCTTCATCAGGGAATTCATACTGCATAGACCTATAATTTTCCACAAGTTGACTTGCCAAGAAATCTGCCAGAGCGCTACCTTTGACTGCTTTTTGGGTGACATAGATAATGTCATATTCTGATAGCAAAACTTGCCAGCGTGCAATCCTCCTAGTGAGGGCAGGTTTTTCAAAGATGTACTTGATCGGGTCCATTTTGGACACCAACCAAGTAGTGTAACACAACATGTACTGCCTCAACCAGAGATTCTGGATTCGCTCCCCAGTGGAGTCGCCAGCTGTCACAACTGAAATCGCGACGGGACGACTGAAAAAATATTAAAATTGAAAATCAATGGAGTCGCCACCAATGTTTATTTAATTCGGAAAAACATTAGAAAAACCCTTAAAATAGGCAAAAATGGTCTTTTTAGAAAATGAGTTTGGGTTCAGGAGTCGATTACAGGTACGGAAGGTGTTAGCATCCTACACTGCCCGTTCCAAGAACGGTACCTTAAGTCAGTTGTGCAAATTTTAATAATCAAAATATATTTATTTTACCCTTCTTGAAAAGACATTGTAACTATTTATTTTATTTTATTATTTTTAAGGAAAGAAAGAAAAGAAACAACTAAATTATGAAAAATTATTTTTTGACTTGACAGAATTGAGATTCTGCTCCTACGTATCCTCGGGTGCAATGAGGAATTCAAAGTCACGTAGTTCTTAAGAAAATCATTGTGAGTTGGTTATTTTTAATTTTTATATAAAAAATTATTTTATTTTATTTTATTTTAGAAAGACGAATCATCAAGCTGTCACAACTCAGATGATTCTAAAAAAGGTTATGGAATTAACAAGTTGTCGCAACTCAGCTAATCCCATTTTATTGATTGATTTTTATGTTTAAAAAGAAAAATCATCAAGTTGTCACAATTCAGATGATTATAAAGGTTAGAGGATCAACAAGTTGATCACAACTCAGTTAATCCTGTTTTATTTTTCTTGACACGATTCTATTATTTTATTTTTATTATTATTTATTTATTTTTTTAAAGATTGTAAGATCAACAACTAAGAAAAGACAATATTAACATAATTAACATAAACATGCTGATAAATAAAATAAGCATAAACATATAATAGGCAAACAAAACCTTAATACAATAAAAAAAAATTCATATGAAATTTTTCTATTTTACTTATTGCTTCCAAAAATTAAAAAGAAAAGAAAAAAAGAAAAAGTTAATCTTAAATTACTGATGAAACTCTCATTTCTCAAAACATGATGATAAACAAATAAGCATTAAAACAAAACAAGGGCCCAAATCAGCAAATACGTATCAAAAGCACTAAAATAGGCAAGGGCCCAAATCTACTAATACATGTAAAAAACAAAAAGATAATAGCATTAAGAAACAAAAGCCAAGTAGATAGAGACTAGAAGTCTCTGTAAGAAGGAAACATAGCAAAGAAAAAAATTGGGGGGTTTTGAGGCTCACGGCGTGCGTAGCTGGAGCGCGAGGGACGGCGGCGCTGGGCTTGTCGAAAGTGACAGATCGCGGCTTGGTGTGTCGCGGGCAAACGGCGGGTCGAACTCGGTGCTGGTCTTCATAGGTCACGGCTGGTGCTGTGAGGCTCGGATCTGGGTTGCAGGGAGGCACGGTGGGTAGCGGTGCCAGTCGGACTGTGTGAGTGCGGGTGCAGCGATTTGCGGCTCTGACTCTGGCAGGTGCGGTGTGTCGACAGTGCCGGTGGGGGTCGTGGAGTGAACGACAGTCCTTCAGATCTGGGTACGCAAACGCAGCTGAGCTCGGTGCGGCAGGGCAGAGTGGCAACACGCCGGCGAAGATCGCGGTGCAGACGTCGGCTGGCTTGGTTGCAGCTTGCGGAATAAGGAATAGGAGCGGCAGTGCAACTAGGACAACTTGGGGTAAGTGGTTTTCGATTTTTGGGGTGGTAGTGCGTTTGTGTTTGGTTTGGTGGTGGTGGATTATGGAGGTAAAAGTGTTGATGAGTGAAGTTAGGGGATAATGAATAGTAATGGTCCGAGTTGACTCAATGGTGGTGATGGAGGTATAGGGTGTGGGTGTTTGGAGATAGGTGTGGTAATGGAAGTAAAAGTCTTGATAGGTGAAGGTGTGTTGGTGAGGGTGATGAATATGGTGATAGTTTGTTTGGTGGGTGGATGGTTATGGAAGAAGGTTGCTGGAAGAGGGTAATGGTTGAAGGAGATGGTGGCTTGCTGTTCTGATGTGTTGGAGATGGAGTGGTGGAGTAAAGATGATTTAGTTATGAAGATATGTATCAGGTGAAAGAGTTTTTGGTGCAGAGGAATCCAAAACTTGATGTTGTCCTCAACCAACCCTTGTGACCCCCTATTATGTTGTATTTGATATGGTATGGAGGAAAAAGTGAACATTGTGCGTATGAGAAAGTGAGGCATGTTGTTATGGTGTTGTGTGTGTACTGCAATGAGTGGGTGAGTGTGTGCAATGGTAGGTGAGGAACGTGAGGGAAAAAAGTAAACTTGTCCCCCTGTAATGGTGTGGGCAACAGTGTAGTGATGGTGCAAGAGTAGTGTTTGGCCAAAAAGGGATGAAAAATGTAGAGCCAGGAAACAAAAAATTGTTTCCTTCCAAAGATAGCAGCATCCATGTTCTCTGTATTAATTTTTTTTTTGGGCTGTAATTTTTTTTTTGCATAGATAAAAGGAAAAAGCAACAATCTAAATAAGATAAATAAAAAAACTTGAAAAGAAAAAAAGTTTAAAACATTGCAATTAAGTATTATTTGACACAATTATTAATCCTTGATCAAGAAGCAAAAATAAAAAAATTTATGGACAAAATTGAGTATCAACACATTTACTTATGTTAAGAGATGTGATAGATGCCAACGGACCTGGAACATATCAAAAAGGAATGAGATGCCCCAAAATCCAATATTAGAAGTCGAAGTATTTGACGTTTGGGGTATCGACTTCATGGACCCATTTCCCTCCTCGTTTTCTAAGGTTTACATCTTGGTGGTTGTCGACTATGTAACAAAATGGGTGGAAGCTATTACAACCTCAACCAATGATGCAAAAATGGTGATCAATTTCTTGAAGAAGAACATATTCTCAAGGTTTGGGGTGCCTAGAGCGTTGATGAGTGATAAGGGAACCCATTTCTGTAATAGGAAGCTGGAGACTTTACTGAAAAAGTACAATGATCACCATAGAGTTGCTACCCCATATCACCCACAAACAAGTGGCCAAGTTAAGGTGTCTAACCGCTAATTGAAGCAAATTCTGGAGAAAACAGTGAACTCATCTCGGAAGGATTGGGTAATGAAGCTAGATGATACTCTTTGGACACATAGGACAGCCTTTAAAACTCCAATTGGTATGTCTCCGTTTCAATTGGTTTATGGAAAGGCATGCCATTTACCTCTTGAATTGGAGCATAAGGCACTGTAGGCCTCAAAGTACTTGAACTTTGATTTGGCCACAGCGGGAGAGTCAAGGATCTTGCAGCTCCATGAACTTGAAGAATTTCGGAACTCAGCCTATGAGAATGCCAAAATCTACAAGGAGAATACTAAAAGTGGCATGACAAAAGGATCGTTCATAAAGACTTCTAGGAAGGCCAACTAGTGTTGTTATTCAACTCAAGACTTAAGTTGTTTCTGGGAAAACTCAAATCTCGATGGTTGGGACCTTGTGTGATCAAGCAAGTGTTCCCTAATGGTGTAGTGGAAGTGAAGGATCCGAACTCAGATAGAAACTTCAAGGTGAATGGACAGAGGCTCAAACCTTACTTTGGGGGAGATGTTGAACGGAAAAAGGAATCCATCAACTTGATCTCCACTTAAAGTAGAAAAAGGCAACGTCGAGCTAATGACATTAAACAAGCGCTTCTTGGGAGGCAACCCAAGCTTGTTTTGCTTTCTTTCATTCTTGCTACATCTTTTTCTGTTTTGCTTTTAAGTAATTATTGCGGGTTGGATATGATTTTGGTGTGTTACCCTATTTTTATTAATTGATGCTGGTTGAAATGGTTTAGAGTGGAAAATAGGAGAAGAAGAGTTGGGTTGGGAACTTTTACTGTGAACCAGGGTCAGAAACAGGTTTGCATAAGTTTCAGTTTTGCAGTCAGAGCGCCCAGGCGCTATACCCAAAAGAAATGAATTTTTCTCTGCCTATACAGCGCCCAGGCGTTGTAAACAGGGCGCCTAGGCGCCCTTGGCACGTCCTTCCTGGCACACCAGCGTCTAGACGCTGTTATTTAGCGCCTAGGCGCTAGTTTTAAAAATAAAATAAATAAAATAAAAATAGAAAAGAAAGAAAAAAGATGGCTAAGCACCTAGGCGCTGAGTACATAGCGCCTATGCGCCCATATCAGGTTCTGCGTTTTAAAACGCAGAACGCTTCCCTTCCCCCTTCATTTTTTTTCCTAATATCCTTCTTCCCTCCTCACGCCCCACTACCTAGAACCTTACACTTCTCCTAACTCTCTCTCTCTCTCTCATTTTCCCTCTTCCTTTCACCCTCTCCATCGTAACTCATACCCACATTCTCCCTCATTTTCTCTCTTCATTCTTTCTCTTTCTCTCTCATATTCTCTCACTCTCCATATCACCCACATTTTTCTTCTCCTTCGTTTTTCCTCCTTTCATTGGATTTCTGCAAATCAAGGTATAGCATTTTCATTTTCCCTCTCTTGATGCTTCATCTTACATGCCCTGGGTACTCTTAATTTCTATTTTTTCAAATTGTTTATGCTGAATTATCCCAATATTTGATTTGGGGCAAAAAAAAAATAGGGGCTAGGAGGAGGGGGAAACTTGTATTTTGGTTTGACTATTGGGCGAAAGAATTATTGAATAGGTTGAATTTATTGCTCTAAAATCTGCTTGCCTATGAGACGTTTGCTTCGTATGTGATCATTTGGTTGAATTTGGTTGATTTGTTTTGATTGAATATGTTAAAGGTTGGATTTTACTGTCGATGGCCTGTTCTTTTCTAGCATAGGTCATTTTTGGTTTTATTAGTTCGATTGAAATATGCATGTTATATTAATTGGGACTGCAAACATTGCCACCCACATTGATATCTTCTGCATTCTCTGCGTTGATGCATTTTTGATGTATTACTATCCTATGGTTAGTAAGTAATATGATATTGCTGGGTAATTTATCATGCTTGATCTATTCTGAAATCCTGGATTATACACTCATGCTATCTCTGTTTCATTTGCAGATTCATGGCACCCAAGCTCCAACCTACGCGCAAACGCAAGACCCAAGCTGAGAGTCACGCCAACAAGCAGCGTGTAATGCTGATTTATTTCTTTCTGCCGAGCATGAGAAATGCTTAAATGAATTCCTCTGTAACTGGGGATTTGTTTCAGAAAGAGGTATATTCTTGGGGAATGGGGAGTGTGATGAAATTTTTAACCAAATTATGTGGAGAAATTGGTCCAAGCTGTGCAAGTTATCGGTTGAGGGCTTAGCCTCAATTGTTCGTGAATTTTATGCAAACGCCTATCGGCCGGAAGGTGATGACCGCAACAAATTCGAGTCATATGTCCGAGGGCATCGCATTTTATTTGATGCACGCTCCCTGGATCGATTCCTGGAAACACTAGAGGTTGTGGGCGATTGTGGGTACACAACGCTAAAGCGGGAGGCACTGAACCCCGATTTAGTTCTGAGAACTATTTGCAGGGCAGGAGCCTAGTTGGAGCTTGATTCGGGAGGCTATCCTAAATTTTTGAAGAAGTCTGATTTGCTATCAATCCCCAAAGCCTGTTGCACTTTTTCCGAAGCTGAATTCTTCCCCAACTTTCACCATCAAGAGGTGACGAAAGACTAGGCACTATTGATTTTCACCATTGTTACTGGAAGATCAGTGGATGTGGGCTTACTGATCTACCGTAACATTCAAACTCTAGCACAGAGTAGGACCCGACGGTCTCGATTATGGTACCCCAGCCTTATCACGCAGCTTTGTCGGGTAGCTGGGGTGGAGATCAGTGGTGATGTCTCGATCAGGCCAGCTCCAGCTGTGGACGTGACCATGATCAATCGTTACCTGCAAGAGGACGACCCCACTCAGATTCCTCCAGCAGCTCGAGCCCGTGCAGCTAGACCACCTCGTCCATGCCCTGAACCTTCCTCTAGTGGAGTTGAGCGTCGCCTCTGACGAATCGAGAACTATATGGTTCAGTCGAGCCAAGCACTAGAAGCGATGTTGAGAAACCTGGCTATCCAACTCAATGTTGATCCAGATGCCCTAGGTAACAGTCCACTTCCAGAGAAGGACTCAGAGAGTGAAGGCAGAGCTGAACCTGGTGGAGACAATAGTGAGAGCAGCGAAGATTGATCTACGAGGGGGAGTTTCTATTTTTATTTTCTTTTATTTTTATTGTTTTGCAATTTCATTAGTCTTGCATTTTCATGAGTCAAGCCAATGCTGAACTGTTTGGAGTTTACTTTTGTGGGTTCCCATATTTGATAGTATCATTGTAAGGTGAGTCAATCATGTATGCATTACCTGTTGGGACAACTTGAAAGCTTTGTGGATTTATTTGTTAGATTGTGGTGCTTGAATGAGGACTATGACTTCCATGCATGAATCATATAGCTTGTTGTTAATTTACTTAGTAATTTTTGTGATTGGATTTCATAATTAATCCTTGGGAGTTCTTTTGAGCCTTCAACATTTTTGCTTTGATGAGAGGCCGCTTGTGAATTTATATTCTCCTAACTTTGCTAGAATCTCATTTGCATGCTGTGATTTACACAATGCATCGACATGATAAAGGCAGTTTTGTTGTTAAGCTAGATAGCCAGATAGCCAATCAAATGATGTTTGTTTCCTTTGTGTTGCCCATTTGAGCCTAATACACTGAATTTTTTGTTTGACCCATACAACATGCCATAGCCAAAATAATGAATGTCATATCCACCTGAAAGGAGTAGTGGAGCATTGAATTTATTGAAGGTGTGGGTTAGTAATGTACTAAGTTTGGGGTGACCGTTGTTGAAATAAAAAAAATAAAAAAAAATAAAAAGAGAGTTGGCTGGTTGAATAGGTACCCCTTTGAGACCAAGGGGTTACTGGGGAAATACTTGATTCAATGATCAGGTACCCCTTTGAGACCATGTAGGTTACTGGGGAAATATAAAAGAAAGAGAGACCGTGAAGGATATGAGATTTGTGAATTGAAGATTTGTCAGAAGTACCAATGCTCATTTGCTCTCTAAGGTAGCAGTTTATATGTTCATTTTATCTATCTTGTACCTTGGCACCAAAGCTATCTTGAATAAAGCCCTTTTGATTATTGCATTTGTGAGTGGCGTGCATGCATGCATGAGATGAAAACCAAATCCAAGGAGGGTGAGCTTAGTAAGTGATGCTTGAGGGAAACACAAGCCCAAATACGAGAGTGACTAAGAGTCTCTATTCACTTATGGAGAGTTTTAGTGACCCAATTTTCAGGTGTACTTTGCTGCCATGTTCTTTAGCTTTCAAGTTGTAATTGATCAATGCATGATTGTGATGATCCTTATTTTTGACCCTCTAAGTTCTAGCTACACAATTGAGAGTTCTAATTTCAAGAATGCATAAATGAATTGATTTGCTGTGACTTTGATGCTCTTGAGCTGTGGGACACTCTTGGTTTATTTTATTCAGTTCAGCGTTGGTGTTTGAGTTGTAGAGTTGTCTTTTTATTTAGTTCTTTTGTTATTTTGTTTTGCTTGAGAACAAGCAAAATTTTAAGTTTAGGGTGGTGATAATCTGCTAGATTATCTATTTTTCCAAAGCCTTTTGAGTGGATTTCACCGCTTAAGCTCAACTTTTTACGTTGTTTTGACCTTAAGACAATTTTATTTGATCTTGAGTTGATCCATTTTATTTTATTAGATTGAGTTCATTTTGATTTGGATCATTGGTGCCTTAGCTTAATTGTCATTGTTTTGATTGTAGGCACCAAGGGAAACACTCAAGAAAAGAGGATTAACAGTCTTGAAGGAAGATGAAGTGCAGATTTGATGGATACTAAGCGTCTAGGCGCCCTTGAAGACTCCAGAAAACTCTCCCTGGATGTTGAGCACCCAGGCACTTAAGACGAAGCGCCTAGGCGCTCTGAATTATGAAAGAAAGGACGTGCTGGACATCCAGCGCCTAGGCGCTCCAGACGCAGTGCCTAGGCTCCCATAACAGAGTATAAATTCACATTCTGACCTAATTTGAAAGGGCAGTCAGCAGAGGAGGCAAGAAGGATGAACCAGCCCTATTTTTAAGAGTTCTGGGGTATTCTGAAGAGAAGAAATCGTGAAAACGAATCGGATCTTCACCTGCCTATGGAGTTTTCTCTATTCTCTTCTCTTATTCTAGTTTTTGTCATTGTTGTCATGTATAGCTAAACTTCCCTTTGTTGGGATTGAGTGGATTTTACTTGTATTTGACTTGGGATTTAGTTATGCTTAATGGATTCTTCTGTTTTGAGTTTACAATCTCTGTTCTTAAAGCTTTTTAAGGTTTGATTATTCCTTAGAATGATTTTTAGGTTTATGCATTAGATGAAAATTTGATGTATAAATTTTGTTTGAGATTGTGAACCTTGTGATTTGTTGTGCTAGGAATAGTCGATGAATGCTCGTTATCTCGTTGGATTCTTGATCTTAATGCTTTTTATTTTTTAGAATCACCTAAGGAATTAGGGTTTTTAACTAGGATTTAAGGTTCTTGTGCCTAAGGAATTAGGACTTGGATTTTTAGGTGAATCCGATAACAAAATAGAAGTAGAAATTTAGTTTAACGCCAAATTAATATGCAGCAAATGAAATCAAATGAAACTTAATCCCAACTCTTTCATTAATTGATTGTTTTTCATCTCACATACCAAGTGTTTGTTAAATTGTCAAGTAGAAAAACTCAAAAATATTGTCTTTATGTGAGTTCATGTATTTCTCTTGTTTTGTTATTAGAGCTCACTTTGATCTAAATCTTGGTTTAAATAGTAGTTAATTTCGTGAATTGGTATTTGGCCATCGATCCTTGAAAACGATATCCAGTTTTTTATCGTTTTTATTACTTGACGATCTGGTACACTTGTTGTAGTCTCCACTAGTGGGGTTGCGGCATGGTGGCTGGTTGGGGGTTCGGCGCAAAGGGGGGTGGTGTGGTGGCTAGCTTGAGGTGGAGGAAGGAAATGCAGGGTTGGGTTTGTAGGGCTCAGCGGCTCACAGGAGTGGCAGTTCATAGTGGTCATTCTATGGGCAAAGGAGAGTTTCTAACCCGATTACCCAACCCGAACCAACTTGATTACAATCGGGTTAGTTCGGTTCGAGTTATCCGAATTTTTTTAAAAAAAATCGATTCAACCCAATCCGACCTCTAGTGATTGGTTTAGATTTTTTTTCACCCTAGACCTAAACCAATTCGACTCGTGCGCAACCCTAGGACAAATGGTGAAAATGTGGAACATATGTAATGGGGTGAAAGATATGAACCTAACTACGACATGTCATAGAATTTAGAGAAGACGAGTTATAATTCCAACAGTACTAGGCATTATCTTCCTGGCGAAGCCTCAGATCCTTTGCTTCCTAAATTTTTTTTGGATTTAGTTAAAGTACTAAAATATTTAATGTATTAAAAATTAAAAACAAAATCATTTATAACTTTTTATTTTAATATCATGCAAAATCCTTTTTTATATTAAAGAAAATGACCATTCATCTTAGAAAAGAAACAGAGGAAGAGTAGGAAGCAATTCTATGTACGGCGAAGTATAATATATATATATATATATATATATATATATATATGACATTATTTGATGCATTATTAACATATAAATAATAAGGTAATCAACCGTAGCATTGAAAATAAAGAGCAAAATCTTTATTATATAACTATACTTCAAAGATGCTACAGAATTTTTTCTCTTTAAAAATTTAGGGAGAACATATCATGAATATACAGTAGTCGGTGTAGGATTTTTGCTTTTAAAAAAAGTATTTTTTTGCCCACTCGATTAGCAGTTTCCTATTCAAATTTACCTCAAGCAACAAGAAAAAAACAAATAAGAAACAGAAGAGAATAACATAGTGAGAGAAGAGGATCCATACTTATCTCTTTTGACTAATAAGGAGGACAAAATAATTATAATAAAGATTTTTTTAACGAGTGTCTAAGGTCACTTATTAAAAAATTTAAAATAAATTTTTTATATAAAAATAGATTTTTTTAATTTTTAATTCATTGAATACTTTACTTTTTATAAAAAAAAAGTTTATTTTAAATATTTAACAAATGAACTCATAATACCTTTTATAAAATCCTTATAATAATTAACAACACACAGTAACAAGGAAATGAGAAAAGAGAATTTTTCAAGACAGTGTGTTGATCCAATCTTAAAACTAAGCAAATCAAGAAAATAACTGTGCATCTTATTAAAAAAAAAGGGGAAAAGTTACATGTGCAAACATTTTGAGTACAGATATTTTAAAGAGAAATAAATCAGCTCATAAAATTTTAAATTATTACCAGTAAAATGGTAGTTGAAATAATTTGGTTCATTGATTTAAGGTTTGCACAAAATCTGTACTACCTTTTTCTGTGCAAGCAACACTACTAAAAAAAACTATGACAATCCCAACACATGGATATTAATGTGTGGTCCTCTCCTCTACCTTTCTCTTTCTGATTTTTTCCCCCTTTTCGTTTCTTCTTTATTTCTTTTATATTAGTTAGTGGTTAATAATTATACGTGGTCTTTGCATTTATAAAATGCATAATTATTATGTAACAAAGGTTCTTATCGGAGAAGAAGAGGGAAAAGTAACGAAAGGTTGATAAAAAAGGAGCCGGATGGTGTCACAAAGAAGCTCTTGTTAAGTATTCTTTCCGTTCACTATTATCTATTTGTTAAAGTTAATGAGTACATATTAAAAAAATATTAAATATATTAAATGATAAGAAAATATAGCTTAATATAATTAAATTATCATTTTTTTACTTAATTAATATTTCTTCTCTCTCTTTCACTCCATTGATTAGAGTAGTTAATTTTAAGAAATTGTGAAATTCAATTTATATATATTTATTGAGTTTAATGAAGATAATAAAAAATGAAAATAAAATAAAAAATAACTAATAGATACCTTTTGAATTTTTAAATAAACAAATAATATTAAATAAATCAAAATTTCTAAATATACAAATAAAAATAGACAGGAGAGAATAAAAGTTAACTAATAGAGTACCTCAATTAGGCAACAATTTGGCCATAGAAGTTAAAAAACAACTTAGCCGGCTAATGAAAATGAAGCTCAGACTTGTAGGGTGAAGGCAGCAGAATCTGCACCTATCACTAAAATTCAAATGGCTCGTAGAGCCAATTCCAAAGTCTAATAAACCACTTTCTTTCTCTTACTATATTTCTATCACATAAAGGCCTATGGCCGGCTTTAAAAACAACCCAAACTTGAAGCGTTAAGGCATTTTAGACTTACATTTAATGCAGTTACTACATATATTACAAAGGGCTAAAATATTGACTTGTGAGACTTATCCTAGTCACTAGCTAGGAGTTCTAGTTTAAATGGCATTATTTAATTACTGTACTAATTACTATAATGATTTTATGAGTGTGACATAACTAGTTTAACTAACTAGTATCCACTGGCCATGTTTCAAGAACTTTGGAGAGATTCTTAGGTATTCTAGAGATAATAGAAATTTTTTATTCTGTATTATTAAATATATGACTAATTAATTATAATATTAAAAAAATAGTTAAAGTATGAGATAACTATGTTTACAAATATGATATAACATAGATTTAATGGTGCAAAGTAAAACAAATTTCTCCAAGACAGCTAAGAACCTTAACTTTCTAATTTGCCTTTTGAGAATTGCTATTTGATTAATAATCTCCGTAAGCAATGCATTTGTGTCGGGGTTCAGGCGCTAATTGTGAAACATGCATAAACTAATTGATCAGATGAAAATGGTACACAATTATGGTATTTACTTTTTTAAATTTTATTTTTTTGACGGTTTGCTGATTGTTTATTGTATGGATGGCTGAACCTATTCTTTGTGCCATTAAAATTAAAATTGATGCAACCATTACTTATATATTTTAATTGTAAATTTCTGCCACATACTTATTAACTATGTAGTACCAATAATTTAAAATGGTCACTATATCGATATTCGATATGTATCGTATCGATAATTTGATATTCTTATATACTTTTTTATTTATATATCTTTTAATTATTTTTTAATTTTTTGTCAAATTAATGTATTTGTGTCATATCGTATTTATATTTCGTATCTGTATCCGTATTTTCTATTTTATTAATAGTGATAAAAGGAACTTTCAATGAAATATATTACGAGTATTTCAACTTAATTATGAAATCTTATTAAAAACATGAAGGAAATCAACCTATGATTGAGAACAACTCACTCAAGAGTTCCTTTTTTTTCTTGGGGTTCAAAAGATAAATACTGCTTTAACAAAAGTTAACCATTTCTCTAGTGCTAGATAAGCTAACTATGACACTTTTTAGAAAAAAAAATTAGATACATATTTGTTTATATAGTAGAATCATAATAAAGGTATACAAAAAAATAAAGTAAAAATAGATGTAATCAGATAATAAAAATAATACAGATATAAAAATAATATGAGTTGAAGTGTGTACAGATATAATTACTCCACTTTTTAATATGAAAGTAATAATAACAAAATGACAATGCTGGTGTGAAGGAAACTCATAACAAATGAATAGTTAATTATTTGTAAATTCCTTTCATGTATATACCATCATATCATTTTTATATAAAGGAAAATGGAGAACTACATATAGCTTACTTTTTTTTTTACGATACATATCACTTACTTAAGACTAAAACGAAAGTGAACTCCAGAAACCCAAGATTTGATGTCCCGAAACAACTATATATAACTTAAAACTACAACGAAAGTGATAGATAACTTAATTGGTTATGTCAAATTAGTTTTCATAGGGCATGAACTGTTTAAGTGATGGAAACAACAATTCTATTCACATATAGCAAAGCACTTATAAAGAAATGGTAGATTTAGACAATTTTATTAAATGACCGGAATTTTCAATTGAAAATGAGGGTACACTGTCCCTAATGCTACCGACCTCTCTCATGAGCCGATGGGCCAGCCAAAGCCAACTCATCCATCCTAGACCTACGCAATGCAAAGTTGCAAACTTAGGACCACATCTCAAATAGGTAAAACTTACCATGAAGAACCCACTTCCACTTGCATTAGTGAGAATATAAAATTACAAAAACATTTAAGAGACATTGCCACAAATAGATGGGTGGCTGTTAAAATATTGGAAATATTGGCATAGTTTGGCCACCCTCCCCAACATTTTTCTTTTCCTTGCACCCTCCTATTTTCGGTTTCGGAAACTTAAAAAAATGAGCAAAAAGTGGTAGAAAAGCGATAAGGATACCATAACCATACCATAGACAGAAATATTAGAAAAGAATGAGTTTCAATCTTTGGACTGTTAAATTAAATGTTAGAACGAGGAAGGAAGTGATCAGAAAGAGGTAGAGAGAGAGAGTGTGTGGCGAAAGTGATGTTATAATTCATTTATAAATAAAAGAATTTTATTATTTTAACAAATAATTAAAATATGATGTCCAAATAACATCTCATTTATATTTATATGATTCATTTATTTTAACTTAACATATAGTATAAAAGAATAAATAAACAGTATACCTCACTCATATATAGCACAATATTCTAAATGAGTGTTATATTTTAAATGTTTAAAATATATTTTTAATAAAAAATAGTAATAAATAGGGGCACATAGTACCAAAAGGAGGTGGAGGGTCCTTGCAATGCATGAAAGCCATTCCCCATTGGTGGTTGGCGTGTATGTCCATTACACTTGTACGCATTAATCGCTCTCTCTTCCTTACTACTTCCACTTTCTCTCTCCTTTTATTTCTCTCTCTCTCTCTCTCTGTTAGTGTGTGTGCGTGTGCTTGTGCTTGAAATTGTACCGACATGGCTCCAACTTAATGGGGTTTCTCTGCTTCTGCGTAGGATTCGATACTGTTACTCTTCCTCCTTCTGCTTCTATCACTGAGTCTCATATGTGACTGCTCTCCCTTTCCTTGCTTCTTGTTAGAGTTAATGTTAATGGGTCTTATCAACTCTATCTATTCAGCTTGACTTTTGTGTTCTTTTGTATGTGTCTTTGGGGAGTTTTTTTTTTTTTTTTTAAAATGCTTCTTCTTGTTTCAATGGCTTAGTTTTCTGGTTCTGCTGGTGGTATACTTGGTTTCTGTATCTGGGTTTTGTATTTCATACATATATATATATGCTCATTTCTGGTTCACTGTTTGTACTTTTCTGTTGGGATTGTTGGCTTGTGTCTTTCTTGATTGTAATTTTCATCTACTTTTGTCTCCTTCTACTTATCTTCATTCTTCACTTTTATGTCCCATTTTCAAGCTTTAAGGTCTTCAGTTTTTATTGCTTAGGCTTTTTAGAATAATCTCAAACTTATTTTGTATATTATTATTGATCATTGATAAGCTATGGAAATTGAAATTCCTCAACGTACTTTTTTATGCAAATTCTCCCCTCTTTTCTTCTTCTTTTTTTTTTGGGGAAAATTTGTTCTTTTAAAACTGTGTATTGTTTCTGGCCTTCAGCCTTATTATTTCACTTGTGTTGGTAATTGTTTTTTCAATCTTTGCTTACAGGAAGGAAGTGGTTTACTTTGCACAAACAAGATTAACATAGAAATAATCTTTTGGATCATTTTGGAGGGTGAATATGGCGATGCAAACTGTTTATCTTAAAGAACATGAAGGAATTGCCCCCAATTCTGTTGGACAGTTGTCATCTGTAACTTCAGCTCCCTGGTGGAGTGCCTTTGCACCTCAATCGGTTTATGGGGAGTCTTGTGGCCAAATGAAACCCTTTTCATTGGAGCTTCCCACCTATGCAGACCAACTTGCTGCTAGTAAGCAATCAGCAAGAGGAGCTGAACAAGTGTTGGGTAAAGGACATACAACTCAGTTTACCATTTTTCCAGGTATTTAATATGATTTTGGATGTGTCTTTCTATTTGAGTTGTATAATTTAGTTACTCTTGTTTAGACCAAACTAGCAATAGATACGAACTGTTGATAGAGTTGTGACTGTAGCACACAGATATCACAAAACTAGTTCTTTTGCATCTTTTTGCCATAAAATTTTGGTAGATGGATATCTTGTGAGGTGGCTTATGATAAAGAAAATTGTAAATGATAAAATCTGTCTGTCTGGGAAAATGTAAATGGAAGGAAGCTGCAGATATCATATCAGTGTTGCTGTGCATAGTTTGAGAAATCAAAGATAAAGCAAACAATATTCTTTTTTCTTAAGCTCTGGATGGCTAGAATCTACTTTGCAACATATCTTTTTACGGTCAACTCTTGGATTCTTTTTTACTTTCATGAATGGAACATGGTTAAATAGCTTGGATATTAGAGCCTGTTTTTGTTTTAAGACATATTCTTGGTTGAGTGAAGAAAGATATGCAACAATTAAGCTTGTTGTTCAGAATGATGGGTTACCATCACCAGAAGGAAATGAATTATGCATATGAAAGATCTAAAGACTTCAAGTTAATCTTTCATGTTGATTTACTGATATTAGAGTGCGCTTACGTTGTGCTTACTGACTTGTTTTGGAAAATTTAAGCTAAAAAATGCGTTCATTGAGAATATTGTAGAGGAGACTATATCTCCCAAACAAACCACCCCCCCCCCCCCAAAAAAAAAACTGCAGTGGTGAGCATTTCAGTACTAAATTAGGCTTGAATTCTGAGGAAACCGTTTTCCACAGGTACCTCAAGGGACTTCTGCTTTACCATACTCTGTTAGATAAGATACTTCAGGGGGAAGTCTATAGATTTTAATAGTAACAGTCAATGATGGGGAAGGTAATTTTTTTGAAGGGAATATCTTTCAAGGCCAATTGTTATGTTTCTCTACTAGTTAAAGATGGGTTGAAACATTCTAACAATCGATAGTCTTTAGAAGGGAGACTGCACAATAGGATATATTCACTCAGATTTTCTCATACATAGTAGCAGAAGCAGAGAGTTTCTCCTCTCTCTCTCTCTTTCTGGCAGAGAAGAAAGTTGAACTTGTGTCTTTAGATCATTTGTTTTATGGATGAAGGCAATGCTTGCATGAAGAATGATTCCCTTCCCTCGGTTCCCCTTCTCATACTGTCTTCAAAAGTTCCATAAAGATTGTGTTCATAGAAGGGTATTGGTTATCAAATTATAAGACAGTTAAAATGAGATTATCCTTTTAAGCCCATCTGCTACCTTCAAAATTCAAACACACTTGAAATTGAATTTTTCTTGATGATTCTTGGCATAAGGTTTGAATCCAAAATTATGTTCCTGATTCCGGTAGAATTGTTGGTTGCTTTAAATTATCAGAGAAAAGCTATTTTTTTTTAAAAAAAATTTTGAAGTGACAGTTTTTGCTTCACTTGACACGTCAAACTTTCCTGTGGGTAACCATTCAGACGTTTCTTCTTCAGATGATTGCAAAATGTCAGGTGATGCACAAAAGCCTCAGGCAACCATATCACTGCAGTCATCACTTTCTGATACCTATACTCGTTTTGAGCTAGGATTTAGTCAGCCTATGGTAAAATTTCTCACAAAAACAACCACTTTGATGTTTTAGTATTTTATCTGGACATAATTTGCTTATGCTTGCTATCTTTTTCTTTTCTAGATCTGTGCAAAATATCCTTATACGGATCAATTTTATGGCCTCTTCTCAGCTTATGGACCTCAAATTTCGGTTTGTCTTTACTTCAGCAAGCTTCTTTGTCCATATAAACCATGCTATGCTTTCAACATGATTTTGCTTTTATTTATCATTTGGTGATCTACTGCAAATCTTTCACTATTTACTAATTCATATATGTATCATCTGTAATAATTTAGGGGCGTATAATGCTTCCACTTAACATGACATCTGATGATGGACCAATTTACGTAAATGCTAAGCAGTACCATGGAATCATTAGGCGTAGGCAGTCCCGTGCCAAAGCTGTACTTGATAACAAATTGACAAAACGTCGCAAGGTATGATTCCTCATATGGGTATCCCAATTTTTTTTTTGTCATCTTTAAACTAATGAATATAATGTGGCCTCACTCACCTTGAAACAATGTAGTTGTGATAGGATGGGTCTGACCAAATTTATGTGGAAAGTGGTACATTATCATTGTCAGGGTGCAAAGCAATGTGTACTTCTATACCCAACAAGACAAGAGACACTGGGGGAAGAGCACTTTATTTGTTAGCTGCATACTGTAGCAATGCACTGTTATTCTTTTGTGTTTTTGTCAAGCAGAAATAATATGATGATGAATTATGAGATAAAGTTCCTCCATAATGAGTTGAAATTTATTTATTAAATTATAATTTTATCATTAAGGCATTTTGTATTCAAAGATCCTAGCTTAGGTGAGATTATACTTTAATTCTTTAATTAAGAAGATAACCAAGAATGTTGCTAATATTAAACATCAACATGTGCATAACTTTGTCGAGTCAAAAGACAAATCACTCACATTCCTGGTGACAAACTTTGACTACTTGTCAAATAGTATTGTTTTCTTTTTGCTTTTTACAGCTATTTGGGTTTTGTTTGTCTTACAGCCCTATATGCATGAATCACGCCATCTCCATGCAATGCGACGACCTAGAGGATGCGGCGGTCGCTTCTTGAATACAAGGAATTCTGTTAATGGAAATGGTAAAAGTGGAAGCGAAGTGAATAAAACTGGTGGTAAACGACTGCAGTCCAGTGGCTCTCAGAGTTCTGAATTCCTGCAATCTGAGGTTGGAACTTTAAATTCATCAAAGGAGACTAATGGCAGCAGTCCAAACATTTCTGGCTCAGAGGTGACTAGCATGTATTCACGGGGAGGAGCTCTTGATAGCTTTGCTGTCAATCATCTTGGATCTGCTGTCCATTCTCTGGTAAACATGATAGATGGTGGGCGTGGTATCATCATGCCCCCCAAATGGGTTGCAGCAGGTGGTAACTGCTGTAACCTTAACGTTTGATTGGCAAGGAATCAAGTGGGCTTGGTGCAATGTTGTACCAAGCCCCATCCTTGCTCTGACCAGATGGAGAAACTGTGTTTCAGTTTCTTGTGTTAACTGTGACAAGTTTCGTTCTGGAGGCTGACCTCAACATCTGGTTAGAAGGCAATCCATCCTTGGCTCATGCATAGGCAATTCATCCTTGGCTCATTATATCTATAGTACTACTGTCTTTGTCTTTCTGCACAGGACTGTCTTGGCATGGTACATGCTAATGACTTGATATCCTGATACAGAAGACAATGATGTGTCTTTGTGTTTAAAATAAAAGCATGAAATTCTAGTTATATGTGTGCTTTTAATCATGTCTAAACGGGGTGTTTTATTCTGGATTTCTGATTTCGTGGAGCAATGTATTATAGAACTTTGGTTTGTGGTCTTTGCTAGAAAAATAAAGTATTGGTCTGGATTTCCCCTCTTGAGCAATGTCAAAATTTGACTATCTTTTGCATTTGGAAATAGTAAGGCTGTACAGGAAACAATTCCAACCGATGCAACATGCAAGTCACAAGTAGGTGTAATGACTAAGGTTTAGCTGGTTAAGGTTTCCTACAAGTAACAGGCGGTAGACAACTTTTGAAAATTTTTTGGGTGGACTAGTTGACAATAATCATCAACCACTTATATGAAAGGGTTGTCAAGAAATATGTGGTTTGTTTCATTGAACAAGTAGAGTTCATTTCATATTCTGGTGGGCTTCGGTCATTGATTGGAAAAGTGGAGGTTTGGTTAAAAATCCTCGGATTGATTACTGTTGTACAAGAGAAGTTTGAGGTGGTTTATGGCATTTTGAGGTGGCTTATTCACCGAAGCGAGATTGCATCACTATAAAATTTCATGTCTTGTGATTGAGTTTAAGGAAACATGGTTCGTTAATGACATGCAAGATGGTAATAATAAACACTTTGCTCCAGATGCTAGGCTCATCTACTAGATAGTTAATTTGGTATCTCACATAATAGACAATTGACTGTTCTTCATTGAAAGAGAAACTGTCTGTGATTCTGAAGAAGTGGGACAAAGATGTTGCTTGCTTATGATATATATGAAAGTGCCTTGAATCGCATTTTGAGTTATGGAAATGTGATTTGAATATCTCACCTTCAAATTTTGGGGAGATAACAGCACAAACTATTGCCACATCACCAGCTCCTAGTCATACGATAATCAAATAGCCCTATTGACGTTTCTCTTTTAGCCTTTCTTTAAGCTTCTAGTAAGAACCCCAACACTAGGGGAAGAGAAAGCCTTGAAGTTCAGACTTGCAGTTCCAGAACTCAAAATGGTATCAAATGTGAACCAACCACCAATTGCATCACAAGAGGGTGTAAGAAACGCTTTATCTACCTGCACAAATGTAAATTCACAGGATATATATTTTTCAACATATTCCCCTAGAAATTAAATTTAATCAGCAGGAAGCACTAGGATTAGTCATAGATTCTTGTTTTGCATAAAAAGATATTGTCAGAGAGAAACAGGAACTCTTAAACTAGACATCTAGCAGATAAGAATGAAGCTAGCAACAGACTTGATGAAGGTAATTCTACCAGTTTGAGATAACTACTTAAGTTGCCTCTTTCAACTGGGCACCCAATCTTCACATAAAAACCTAAACTTAAAATTTTTATAAACAGATATAACATTTTTTAAATAATTTTTTTTGCAGTTACATGTAAATTAAAGTTCCATTTTTTTTAAAAAAAAATACATGAATTTATTTTTTTGGTGAGAAAAAAATACACGAATTTGTATCAAAACATAAAAAAAAAATTGTGTATTCCATCGTTACACTATTTTTCTTATACATAATCTACGAAAAAAATGTTTTAAAAAAATAAATCGTTATACAAATTGAAATGATAATTTTTTTTCAAATATATATTTTGTTCTTGTAAGTAACAACTAGGTTAAATTAAAGTTTGGTTTAATTAAAGTTTTGCTCTTATACTTTTCACTCATTTTTTAAATTTGGTTTATATATATATATATTCAAATCAGTCCTCATATTTTTAAATATTTTCAAAATAATCCATATAGTCAATTTCTGTTATAATGTTGTTATAACACCGTCATAGAGGTAAAAACGCGAAATTTATTGCACTTCTTGCCCCGCATTCAACCCTAAAAAATGTGGGGACAGTGATTAACGCTGAAAAATGGGTTGGAAGAAACCAACCCACTTCTATTAATGCGGGTTAGCGGGTTGGCGCGTAAAGAAAAAAAAAAAAATGAAAAAAAAAAGTAGTGAGTTGATTAAAAAACAAAATAAAATGTATAAAAAATCATAAAAAAATCATAAAAATTTAAAAATAGAAAAATTATAATTTATAGAGATTAAAAAAATAAAATAAATAAAATAAATTTAAGATTATACCCATAAAAATATCACAAACATAAATAATAAGACTAATTTGTAACATTTTTTAAAAAAACTCAACCCGACGCCAACTGTAAACCCGCGGGTTATGCGGCGGCGTTATCTTGAGTTGAAAATAAAAAATGATGAAATTCTGAACTCAACTGCATGAAAAAAATCAGGCACGTCAACGGTTTGAACCCGTTTTTCTTTTCTAACCGCCAGTTGATTAATCTAATAAATGTTCATTTGTATAATATATATATATATATTCAAATCAGTCCTCATGTTTTTAAATATTTTCAAAATAATCCATATAGTCAATTTCTGTTATAATGTTGTTATAACACCGTCAGTTGACTAATCTAATAAATGTTCATTTGTATAATATATGTTATTTTAGATGCTCTTTTATATGTAAAATATCATGTAGATGCTCCTGCATTCCAGTTAGTGTTCTTTTCTTTTAAGTAAGTACTATTTTGTTTAGTATGTATTCTTTTATATGCTCTTTTTTTTTTTTTTTGTAAAATGTTTAGAAGAAATTAAATTAATGATGTTATAATAAAAATTGACAAGTAGAGATTATTTTAAAAATGTTTATAATAATAAGGACTGATTCAAAAAAAAAAAATTTATAAGGAATAAATTAAAAATAAATATAAAATATAAAGATTAAAATTTTAATTTGACCTTAAAGTTTCTGATTTTATATTTTACAAAATTGTTTTTAATTTAGTCTTTATAATTTTTTTTTAAATCAATTTTTATACTTCCAAAAAATTTTAAAATAATCCCGATATAACTTTCATTATAATATCGTTAGTTTAGTCTCTACTAGACATTTTACAGAAAAAATGAGTTTATAAAAGAGCATTTACTAAAAAAAAATAAGCACATATTAGAATGAAGTAGCACTTATTAGACGTTTTACATAGATAATGAGTATCTAAAGGAACCCTATTAGATAAAAAAAAATACTTACTTTAACTAACTGATATTATTATAATGACGTTATAGTGAAAGTTAAAGGTGCTGTCTATTTTAATAACTGTTGAATATGGGAGAATTAATTTTTTTAAAAAATATAAAGAATAAATTAAAAATAATGGTAAATTATATGCAACAAAACTTTAATTTAACCTAAGAACTTAGAGCATGTTTGACACAAATTTTATCATTGTGCCAACATTTTTTTAAAGCTTTTTTTACTATTTATAACATGTTTGATAATTTTTGCTTTAGTTTTTGTATAAAATTGAATGTATTATAAATTTTTTTACAAGCTTGAATTTCAAAGTTTATACTTTTAGATTATAAATTATTTAAAAATTTTAAGATATAAATATTATTTTATTTTTAATCAAATAATTTTTTTAAACATTTTATATTTTTTTAATAATTTAATATATAAAAATATTTTATTTTATATAATCTAAACAAAATAAATTATTTTAAAATTATTTTTTAATTAATATATTCAAACATAAAATTAATTTTTTTATAATTAATTATACAATAATAAATTATTAAAATAATCAAATCCTAACACACAATTAAAAGTCTAAACAAGAGCGTGACAAGAAGAAAGGGAGAGTAACATTTGGACATGTTCCCAACCGGAAGCAAGCAAACCTTATCCTTCTCACCTGTCAATTGGAAAGCCTCATCAACTCAAGAATGTATGCATCGCTCATTATATCTCACATCCAAACCCAATTCAGTTAGCAACTCTGAAACTGTTAACATTCTCTCTCCATGGCTGCTCCAGCTTCTACTTCCTCCTCTATCTGCAATAGAATCTACAACCTCTCCTTCACCCACTCTTCCATTTCACTCACCAGCAAGTTACCCCAAAGACTCATAACCCACAAACCCCTCACCCTCACCTTCAAGTCCCAAAGTTTCAGTCTTTATCCTCTCTCACTTCACCCTCTTCACCCGCCTCTCGCTGCCTTCGATGGATTGGAATTGGCTCAAGACAGCACAGGAGGGTCCCAACAAGACGACCTAGAACCAGAAACCTTTGAAAAATCACAGCAAGAGGAAGAGCAAAAGGTATCTGACTCAAACGACGCTGGGCGGCTCTATGTGGGAAACTTGCCATATTCAATGACTTCTTCCCAATTGGCTGAGCTCTTTGGAGAAGCTGGCACTGTGGTGTCTGTTGAGGTTTCTTCTTTTTCTTTAATTTTAGATATATTTTTTGGCTATTTTTTTTTTAAAATTCCCTTTTCACTTTCTGTGCTTATTTCCCTGTTTGATTGATAAATTTAAGATTTTTGTGGATTTTATAGCAATCTAATATTGGTTTGTGTGTGTTTTGTTCGATTGAATTCTTTAGATTGTGTACGATCGCGTCACGGATAGAAGCAGAGGATTTGCATTTGTTACAATGGGGAGTGTTGAGGATGCTAAAGAAGCAATTCGAATGCTTGATGGCTCTGTAAGTCTCATACATTAGCCTGGTACATAGTTTGATTCATTTATGCTGTGTTCATAATGATAAGGGGTTACTTTCCGTCATAAACAGCTGCTGTTCTAGTCCATTAATTTGCTTTGTACTACTGCCACTGATCTAGATAGTGTTAGCCATTCCCAAGTGTATGTTCTGTTATACCATTACTGAGTTATCAAAGGATGATGATGTCCTTAAGGAGGGTACTTTTTCATTTTGCTAGTATTTGTACTAATCTTTATCTATCTACTAATATAATATGGCAAAACATGGGTTTGGTCCTTAAAAAAAAAAGGAAGATGTTGGTTAACGGGAAGTTATTTGAAAGTTTCCATCAGTTTATTTTTATTATCTAAATGAAAATGAAATAAAAATTAACATCCGTCTCAAGATGCTAGCATTATCTATTGTAGATGGTGAAGCTGGAGGTGGACACAACTAGAATAACTTTGTGCATGATCAAAACCTAGTTATAAATTAGTTAGGGAGCCTCTCTAACACCCGTTTCACTTGGTCTGCTAGAAGAAACTACACCGTGGCTTCCCGTTTATAGATTCCTTTTCACCACTACCTGGGACGATGCTTTTCCTGATCTTGTGCAAGAGAGTTTATCTCGTCCAATTTCTGACCACTTTCTTATTGTTCTGGAGTCTAGTAAAGTGAAATGGGGTCCTTCCCTTTTTAGGTTTGAAAACATGTGTTTTATTCATCACATTTTTATTTCTTTTGTTAAGGAAGTTTGGGAGACAACTTCAGTGCAGGGTTGGGAAGGATATAAAATTATGAGGAAATTGAAGCTTCTCAAGGAAAGCTTGAAAGAGTGGAATTTGTGTGTTTTTGGTGACATTTGGGTTAGCAAAGATGCTATTTTGAAAGAACTTGATTTGTTGGATAGGTTGGAGTTAGAGGGTAGTCTTACTGAGGATCTCTGTGTTAGGAGGCAGAAGTTGAGGCTTGATTTAGATGAAATTTTGCTTAGGGAAGAAATGAGTAGAAGACAAAAGATGAAATTCCATTGGGTTAAGGATGGGGATGCTAACTCAAAGTTGTTTCATAGGGTGGCTTCTGGGAGGCGTAGGAAAAGCCTTATTAAAGAATTGGAATTGGAGGACGGTATGGTTGTTAGGGACATGGGGGTCATTGCCTCTAAAATTACTAGGTTCTACTCAGATTTATTTGTTGAGGATATATCTGTTAGACCCTTCATTGAAGACTTAGATTGGTGCCCCATCAATCCAGATAAGGCTTGTTGGTTGGAAAGGCCTTTTGAGGAGGATGAAATTTGTAGGGCTGTCTTTAGTTTGGGGAAAGACAAAACTCTTGGTCCATATGCCTTTTCTTTTGGTTTTTTTTTTATAGTGTTGGGATATTGTTAAACCTGACCTCCTTAGGGTGTTTTGCTGAATTTTTCAATAATGGTAAAATCGGAGTTTGTATGAACTCCACTTTCATCTCTCTCATTCCTAAAAAGGACAGGTCGGTGAAGGTAAAGGACTTTCGCCCTATTAGCCTGCTTTCTAGTGTTTATAAAATCATTACGAAAGTTCTTGCTTCTAGGTTGAGTGAGGTCCTTTTTAATACCATCTCGGAAAATCAAAATGCCTTTATTCCAGGTAGACAAATTCTTGATGCTGCTCTAATTGCTAATGAGGTGGTGGATGATGTTGGAACCCGGAGGAAACAAGTTCTGGTGTTTAAGCTAGATTTTGAGAAAGCTTATGATCGTGTGAGTTGGGATTTTTTGGATAAAGTTATGGATAGGAAAGGTTTTGGGGTCAAATGGAGGAATTAGATTTTGGGTTGCTTATCTTCTACTTTTGCTGTCATTATTAATGGAGAACCAAAGTCTTGGTTTAAGGGCTATAGGAGTGTGAGGCAAGGGGATCCTTTATCTCTTTTTTTTCTTTACTATTGTGGTTGATGTGCTTAGTCGTTTAGTTTCTAGAGCTGTTAATAATGGGTTGGTTAAAGGATTGTCAGTTGGTTCGGAGGGAGTGCTTGTTTCCCATCTTCAATTTGTTGATGACACTGTTTTTTCCTTAGAGCCACATACTGAGACTTTTGTTAACATTCTGTCTATTTTGACTTTCTTTAAGGTTATCTTTGGTCTTAAGATTAATTGGGCCAAGAGTGGTTTAGCGGATGTCAATGTGGATAGTCAAATTGTGTTCGCTTTTGCTACCATGGAAGGATGCCAATCTCTGCAATGACCACTCACTTATCTCGACATTCCTCTAGGAGGTAATCCTCATGTCCTATCCTTTTGGGATCCCATGATTTGTAAGATTTCCAAGCGATTAGATAGTTGGAAAGGTGCCTTTTTTTTCTCCAGAGGGTAGGATCACTCTTATTCAATTGTGTTTGTCCAGCATCCCTTTATATTTTCTTTCCTTTTTTGGCATTCCCGTGATTGTGGCACAACAAATAGAGAGAATTATGTGAGATTTTCTCTGGTCGGGAGCAGGGGAAAATAGTAGGAATCACCTCGTTAGTTGGGAGGTTTGTTGTAGACCAAAGAAGGAATGGGAGTTGGGTCTTGGTAACTTGGTGTCTAAGAAGATTGCTTTGGCAGCTAAGTGACTTTGGTTTTTTCCTCTTCAACCGTTTTCTTTATGGCATCAGGTGATTCGAAGTAAATATGGTTTGCATTTGAATGGGTGGGACACCAACTTTGAAGGTAGAGTGACTCATTCTAGTCCTTGGAAATTTATTTCTTAAGGATTGCCTTCTTTTTCTTCTATTTTATCCCTGCATTTGGGTGATGGATCTCGTATAAAGTTTTGGGAAGATGTTTGGGTTGGTAGTGTTCCTCTTTTTGAGGCTTTGTCGCCTTTCTTCTTTACATAATGCCCTTGTTTGTCAATTTTATTCTCAGATTAATCTCTCTTGGAATTTTCATTTTTTCAGAAACTTGCTTGATAGAGAGGTTACTGAGCTTAGACTCTCTTGTCTTTGCTTGAACCTGTCCATTTTTCTTCTCTTCCTGATACTAGAACTTGGGCTCTTGAGTCTTCTAGATCTTTCTCTTGTAAATCTTATTTTCAATTCTTGTCTTATTCTCCTAATAGAGAAAGATTCCTTTTGGAAAAGCTCATTTGGAAGTCCAAAGCTCCCTTAAAGGTTAAAGCTTTTGTTTGGATTACTGTTCTTAATAGAATTAACACTAATGACATGCTTCAAAAGCGTAGACTTCTCACTGCTTTATCTCCTGATATGTGCTTAATGTGCTGCTTTGCTTCGGAATCAAGGGATCACCTCTTTTTGCAATGTTCTGCAGCAAATTATCTCTGGAATAAGTTTGGTTTTTTTGGAGAGGCATGGGTCTGCCCTAAAGATTTGCATCATTTTATTCTAACTAAGTTTATAGGTTTTGGCTCGCGCAAAGAAGCAAAGATCCTTTGGCAGTACTCTATCTTCGCTATTTTGTTATGTTTATGGTTGGAAAGGAATGCTAGAATTTTTAAGGGGATTTTCTCAAGTTTAGACTTTATTTGGGATAGGGTTCTCCTTTTGCCTTCTCTTTGGTGTTCAGCTCATGGTTTCTTTGATGGTGTTTCTTTGTTAGACATGCAGAGAGATTGACTTGCTTTGCTACACGATACAATCTCATAGGTTTTAGTTGTGATTTTTGTGAGGATTACTTATCCTCCTTCGTTGCACTTTTCTTTTCTCTTCTAATAATATTTCTTTTTCTATCAAAAAAAAAAAATTAGTTAGGGAGCCAATTTTAGTTTGCCTTGTCTTATTATCATTTTGGATGGTAATTTATTCATCCAGCAGATAGTTTTTTTTTGGTTGGTCTTGTGATCTAGTAGATATCTTATAGAAAGCTATACAACCGGGCCACCAAAGCCCTGATTGAAGCTGAGCTTTCTAATCTAAATTATAATCATTATTGATTGTTGGCTGTATGCAAAGTTCAATACATTAATGTTAGTGACTGTGATGGTGAACAGCAAGTTGGCGGTAGGACTGTTAAGGTAAACTTCCCAGAAGTGCCCAAAGGAGGTGAAAGGTTAGTAATGGGACCAAAAGTACGGAACAACTACAGAGGCTTTGTAGACAGCCCTCACAAGATCTATGCTGGAAACCTTGGTTGGGGACTGACTTCACAGGGTCTTAGAGATGCTTTTGCTGAGCAGCCAGGCTTATTGGGTGCCAAGGTCATCTATGAGAGGGACTCCGGAAGATCTCGGGGTTTTGGGTTTGTTACTTTTGAAACTGCTGAGGATGTAGAGGCTGCTTTGGACACTATGAACGGTGTGGTATGAACAATTTTGGTAGATTACTTTGCAACTTCAGGTTCATCTTATGATATCTTACTCTAATTATATAACCACGTTCTTTGTAAATGTGGTGTAATGTTTTCAGGAAGTTCAAGGTCGGCCCTTGCGCTTGAATTTGGCTGCAGATAGGACACCTTCATCTCCTCCAGTAATTGAGGAAAATACAGGAAGTAATGTTGATAGCTCGGAATTGCTGTCTAGTGCCAGCACATGAGGAATATGATTGATCAAATTTTTGCCCGCAAAATGCACATTTAGCTTTTCCCCCCAAGGTTCCTTTTGTCACATTTCCTGTCAATTACTAGTCACCTTGGTATACGCTATCTAGACCTCCAGGCAGTTGTGGAATGTATCCGTTATTGAACAAATATTGAACATATCTATGAGCGATCGCTGTTAATTATGTAGTTTTGTAATTATGAAAGACAGGTTTTCAGAGTTTGATGGACTAATAATTTATTCAAGTGAGGATTTATTTAAGTGCTAACCTTCTGCTGCGGGGGACAAATAATGTAGAAATCTAAGCGAAGGGAACATAAATCAGAACCATCAGTCCACAACGTTATGCCAGCTATGACCGCACAACTTCCATGCAATGCAAGAATAGCTGAGCAGAAGCATTTTCAAAAGTCAATAATACTTCAACTAGAGAACCTCCTTTAATGTTAGCAAAAAATAATAATGAAGAATGTTAATAATACATTCTTAGATATTTTTTTAATATTTATTTTATTATTACATTTATTTTATAGACTTGAAAAGATTATTAAAAAAAATATTAACAACACTTGTTTTTAGATTAATAGTAAAATAAATATTAAAAGAAGTATTTAAAATAGTGCATTAATATTTTTCAAAAATAATTCAGGTCATTTTTAGACATGATTATTTTGCATATAATGTTATCATCATCCAATTTGATAATGAATCTGACCAATTAAACCAAATGACGGATAACACTTTTAACTCAAAAGTGGAAATTAGAACCACCACACTTTTAGATCAGTGTCCATCAATGTCAACAACAGGTTTTATAGCACTAATTGAGTTAATTGAATAACATTTTAATATGAGGCAGAGGCAGAAAGCCAAATAGGCACGATGTTACGAGAGACACTTAATAACCTTCCATCAGGGCTTGAACTCATGCTGACAGAAAATAAATAAATAAAAAGCAGCAACAATTTTCCTAGGCACTAAGGAATACAGACCAGCAATCAGTCTCCTTTGATTTGATTGTTATGACATCCTAAACAAAACCATCACCACCTATTGAAATTTGAAACCTTTTGGCTTCTTGTTTTTAAGTATCATAATAGTTGTTTGCATTATATGTTCGTGAATATAGAATGCAATAATCTGTCACTGACACACTCATCAGACTTCCCTCTGGAAATCACTTTTTGATGTATCTCTTCCGGACTGACAATCTCACTTTCACTTCAAGGACACTAAGTAAGCTTTCTCAAGAAAATGAGGAATTGGACAGCTGAACAGCTCAGAATAAAAGCCAAGAAAAGAGCCAAGTCGTCAATAAGTCTGTTTATGAAGAATTAACGCCAGCTAGAAGAGCATCAGCTGCAGAATCCAAGTCATTAGGGAAAAAAACCCTGCAAAGCAATTATTTTATTGGAGCTCCAGAATCCATAATAGGTAAGCCATTTTCTTTCCATAATTCACAGGGAAAAACTTTTTGACAGTGTACCAAAAAGAGACAATCCTTGGGCCAATAAGTCCTCAGCAAATTAGGTAAGCAGCACGCCATTCAATTCATTTCCTTATATATACTAGTAGCGTAGAACTAGTCCGAGCGGCATTCTATCAACTAAAACTCTTACTATCTAATAACTAGGCAATTAGTTCCATTTAAGTTCAACTTTTGTTTTTTCAAATTTTGCATTGGACCAACCCGCTTGTCTGAGTTAAATTTGGCCCACCCCAAATTTGGCTTGGCTCACAATGGGCTGGGCCAGCCCAAATTGACACCCCTATCAATATGTGTCCCTATTTATTATTTTTATAATCAGAGAAGTTCATATTTCTTTTCGTTTTTCCAACAAACAAAAAGATCAATAATTCCACAAGTGATTACTTCCATCAGTAATGGACAATTCCAGAGAAAAGTTTTGCTGTTTTTTGTTTTTTTTGTTTTGTTTTTTTTGGGGTGAATAGAGAAAAGTTATGTTACCTGCAAGTGTTGTGGTACAACGTTTTGCTGAGGTTACCAACATCATTGATGCCTTTACAGCCAGCAACCACCTCAAGAACTTGCCTGAAAAATTGCAGTCATATTATTTGAATAAGACGTATAAATCAACAGTTAAACTCATTAAGACATAAGTCTAGCATAGGCTTATTAAAAAAAATGATGGCAAAAACTAACAGACCATGTCCTGTGTTTACAATTTAGCAAACTTGAATGTTCCTAACTACTTATATTGACCAGGAGATATTTCTTGCTGCAATAGTACCACAATGATATAGCTGCAGTTAATAAACTTGGAAGTTGACGTAACCCGGCATAAGCAAAACCATCCCGCTTACCTAACTAAACAAGGTTCATTGCGGCCTTTGACAATGGACTCTTGATCATACTTCTCTTTCTTCTTAGAAGGCCATGTAGATTTAACAAAACCAATTCCTGCATGAGTATTCTTGATTTCACAGTATGGTGAGTCGGTCTCAATCATCATTCTCTCAACAGGAATACCCTTCACAACATCAAGGTTCTCAGTTGTCTTCAGAGAGCACCCATTTATGCCTGTCACAGAACCAAAGATGTGTACCATTCATGGGATTCAAGTGGAAATTTAGTATTCAATTATGACAATCCAAAATCTGAAAGTAAAAATTTATGCAAGTTAATTAACAAAGAAATAGATATTCAAACACACCAACAACCTCTAGGGAAAAACACAATTAGCCTTTACATATACAAACACACCATTCATATGTTTGTTTATCTTCGTTGTCTTCTTTTGATATCAAAACACCAAAACCAGTTATACAAAAACACAAAGCTTTCGCAAAGTATATTTATCTCAAGGAACTTGCAATTAGCACAACAAAAAATTATATTTCAGAAGGGCAAAGCCTAAAATTAGGCATTTTTAGGTGACTTCAAATAGGTTAAAAAATATAATAAAGTTTGAAAAGATGGACTTACCTATGTACATATTATCAAATGAGAGAAGCTTAATGCAATCATCCATACTGCCAGTAAATGAATGGGTGACCCCAGCAGTGAACCTGTCATATAAGTAGAAATGATAAGTCCATTTCACATCTCGCAGTGATTATGCCATCAAATACGAGCAATAAAACAAATGCACTTATGTTAATACTTGAGTTATGGGCTTGTGTATTAGGCATAAGGGGGAACTGGATAGAAATGAGCTCTAAGTTATTTATTTCTTATTTGCAAGTAATTCTTGTATGATATGTGCTGTCAAGGCCTCAAAGTAATTTTTCTAACCCTTACAATTGATAGGCTAAGAGTTTGAAAAGAACCATCAGTATCTCCAGACACACCCACCCCATGCACTTTGCTCCTATGGATCTTGAACTCTTTATCTGATTTTTCCCTCAATTCCTGAAGTTGAAAGCAGGAACAACATAGCCAAGGGTGGCAACAAGACTTTCTAATCCTTAGAATTCAGTTCATTTCTCGAGGTAAATAGAATGATAAGCTAAACAAGAGACACATTAAAGCAGCATGATTTGAATATTAACAATTTCAAAATAGTGAGATCCAGCAACCACACCTGTCCTTATTTTTCTCAACTATTTCACAGAAATCTGCAGCAGCTGCTCGCATGTGCAAAAACATAGGCAGTTTTGTGATATAAGCTAATTCAAATTGCTTCTCGAAATACCTTGCTTTCACACAAAAAATAAAGGTTCATTAGGGAATTTAATATATTACAGAAAACAATAACAGGAAGGGTAAAGTGACACATATCCAACAAGAGTTATGCTGCAACTGCATACTTCTTTTGAATCTCTGCTGGGCAAAAATGAAGCCTGTCATAGTCCAATCCACATTCTCCAACAGCAACCACCTTGCAAATCAAAAGGAGAAAGAAGAATATAATTATTATTTCTAAATGGTTATTTGGGAAGTAGTTTCTGAACTAGAACACAAGTTCTGCAACTATATGAGAATGAGATAACAACATACACGGTGACAATGTTTAGGGAGTAATATTTATTAGAAAGAAGGAGGAATACAACTATTTTAACACAAATACCAACTGAATAAATCAATTAAGATTCAGAACTATGTAGGTTTGAAATATATAGTTAAAAATAAGAGATTTTTAATAGTTGTCTTACCACTAGACTACAAGCATACCTTCCCTTTCTGAATTCCCTCTTTAGCTAATGACAAAAGAGCCTGAAAATGCTTTTCTGGATCTCCACTCTCCTCAAATTCCTGAACCAATACACTAAGTTATAGTTACAAAAACTTCCACCCAAACCACTGCTCTGAAGAGGAGCTTCTAAAGCAGAAAAGCAACCTTGCAACGTGTTGGATGCACACCAACTGTGCAGAAAAGTCGTCCTATGATCAAACAATAAGTCATCAAATTACTGAAAAGCCACATTGTGCATTTGGAAGTCATCAAGAGAAAGTGATGGTAACATGACAAACCATCTGTTTCTGCAATTGCAAGCGCTTCCCTTGATTCCTCAAGGGACCCACCAGTCACCTGCAACACAAAAAGCAAGTCCTATCCAAAAGCCATCCACACATAGAACACAACTTATATTTATGGGATCAAATTGATGTCTATAAAATTTTACCAAACAGAAATTGAAACAATTTCCCTCATTTTGGGCCGAGTTTTCATTTTATACTGCCTCTGTACAAGGGAATCTTCATTTTAGCACCAGAATTCATGTCATTACTTTAAATCTCTGGAGCATCTCAACCTCTCCCAATTGAAGCATAAAGAAACATGTTGGTGCTTGATGTTCTATAGGGTAATATGGTTTCAACTTTCAATTTCATAAACTCACTTAGATGCCTGAATTTTACTTTATTTTCTCAATTAATGAATAAATCACGATGAACACTCATAATCACAGTTCACATTATAGGTTTCAATGCTTGCTTGAGAAATAGCCAAGTAATTTATATATTTGAAATATAGACATAATTTTTTGCTATTAGAAAAAAAGGGAGAGTATGAGAGAGGATATGGTATACAATTATTCGGTCGACGCCAGCAGCCCAAGCCCTGCTCAAAACCGTGTTTATATCTGGCACGTGACATTGCTTGCCATTGTAGATTCCCTTAAACATGCCTTCTGCATTGCGTGAGTGTCACTTTGAATTAGAGAATGAAACATATAAAGAGAAGCTGTGAAAGAATTATCGAGTTAGATTGATTGGTGCAACAAGTGTTTGATTAAATGCCTGACCTGTGAAGTTGACGGCTATATCTGCGAGCGAGTCAGAGAAAGAGCGTTTGATCAGTTTCAGTTTGAAATTTGAAGCTCAATCGTGACAATGAATCTACACACTGTATAATAAAGAGTGTACATGCCTAGTTACTTACCTATCATTCGAATAGCTGCCATGTCTGCGTGAGCTACTGATACTCACACAATAAAATAGACCAATAGAGATGTGGAAGTGGAAAATCAGTTGCCACTTGATATGATACAGTACTACTACACAGAGACAGAGGCAGTAGTGCAACTGGGCCCGTTCATATTTTGTGGGCTGGGCTCATTTTTTCATTCCATCTCTGGTTCGTGACAAATATTTGTCGCCAAATTGGATTGAATAATCTTACCAAGACAAAAAATGGATTGAATAACATCGGCAACAAATATTTACCAACCAAAACAAAGAGATGAATGCCAAGGGGATCAATTAAATTTGGGTGAACCGGAAGTGGGAACCGAAAATCTTCTCACGTCCGTCCTACGTTCATGAACAGCCAATTATTTTATCAAGTTTCTTCTAAATGTGTTAAATATATAAAATCATTCATATATTTTCATCAAATAATTTAAATAGACAGTATTTTTATGGATAAATAGTTTAGAATTTGATCCTTATCATCTTCATTCTATTCATATACCTTAATATAACAATTTAAACAATTTTTAGAATAATTAGTTCATGAAAACTAAATGGCTAAAAGACTACATTCTTTAATCTATATATATATATATATGAATGTTGTTATCAAGACGTTTATTATGCTCCACCGGAGATATATGCTCCATTAATCCATGGTCGTTGATTTTATAATAAAAAAAATTCAATAGTTGGGTTACATTACCTATAACTTGGATGATAGTTCTCTATGTTACTTACAATTTTAGTCCTGAAAACATCAAATTTTATGTTGAATGTTTGCAAATTGGTCCCCATTCCCAAATCCCCACACTCTCTGCGACCAGGGCCGCCAGTGCCCGAGGATTCAAGAAAACAAATTGAAGCCCACAATTACTAGCAATTACCATTAATATTTGCCTATGAAAAGGAACAAAACCAGACCTAAATAGAATCAAACATTTTGAATAACAACGGCAAAAAATATTTACCAACCGAAAAAAAGAGATGAATGCCAAAGGGATCAATTAAATTTGGGTGAACCGGAGGTGGCAACCGAAAATCTTCTCACGTCCTACGTTCATGAACAGCCAATTATTTTATCAAGTGTCTTCACATGTTAAATATATAAAATTATTTATGTGTTTTTATCAAATAATTTAAATAGAGAGTATTTTAAGATCAAATAATCTAGAGTTTAATCCTTATCATCTTCATTCCATTCATATACTTTTATCTAACAACTTAAACAACTTTTAGAATAATTAGTTCATGAAAACTAAATGGCTAAAAGACTACATTCTTTAATATATATATATATATATATATATATATATATATATAATAAAAAAATTCAATAGTTGAATTACATTACCTATAGCTTGGATGATAGGTCTCAATGTTACTGACAATTTTAGTCTTGGAACACATCAAAATTTATGTTGAATGTTTGCAAATTGGTCCCCATTCCCAAATCCCCACACTCTCTGCGACAAAGGCCCCCAGTGCCCGAGGATTCAAAAAAACAAATTGAAGCCCACCATTACAAGCAATTACCATTAATATATGCCTATAAAAAGGAACAAAAACAGACCTAAATAGAATCAAACATTTTGACTTAAAACATTTAAAATTCAGCCAAAGATTGAAACTTGAAAATTGTTTTCCAAAATGAACATTCTCTTTTTTTTTCCCCCCTCTATTTGTAAGCTTAGCAATCGGGGAATTAATCGGGTTTCCATCCTTCTCTAGCTCTATGCTCCGTCAGCTCCAGTGTTAATCGTCCTCTCTCATTCACTCTGTTGCTTCATCAATTTGTGGGTACATCTACTCTCGTCTTCCAAAATCAATGCGTTCTTCAATTTTCTGTTTCCAAGCTTGGCAATCAAAGGATTAACCCCTTGCTATTGTCACAGGATTTGATTTCCATCAAGGGGGTTGCCATGTTTTTTGTGTCTTGCTCCATTAACAACCCACTTGTTGATCTGCACTGTATACCCAACCTTCTGACTATTCTAGGTTTAACTAAAATTGGGGTCATAGATGAGGTTCGAACCAGGCGGAGACATGATTTTAATCTTAAGAGGTCGAAAATAAGACTAATTATACGTATCTAAATATTTAAGTTAAAATAAATTTAATTATCATATAATATAAACATAAAAAAATATAATTCAATTCATAATTAATATATTTTAAATTAAAAATATTTATAATAAACACAATTGAAAATAAGATAATCTTAAAGACATATCTTTAATTTTTAAGTTGTGTTCGATTTTATTTTATAAAATAAAAGTCATTTATTATTTCATTTGTATTGAATTTTTTAGTAATATCTTTTCAATATAAATAATCATATAATTTGTAAAAAATTATCTTCTATCTTATTTCATAATCTTATTTTAATAATTTTTATAACTAAAAAGACACACTTAATAATTATTATTGATACAAGAAAAGTTAAAACAAACTCAAATAATCTATCAATCAAAAGATAAATAATTATTTTTTTTACTAGAAAGACCAACAATAAAATATACCATAAATATATTAAAAAAATATTCAGTTATTCAAAGTTGAGGAAACTATGGCGTATACATGTCCTCCTAATTCTTTCTCTGGTTCGAAGGATCATAGAGTAAGGTTGGAATTTGGCCGGAGATATAGGAGAAGTTGATGACAAGAGGTACAATGTTTTATGTTGTCTCACTTCTGTGTATTTGGATTATAATTAATAAATTTAAGTTTAAGTCAACTTGATTTTGTAAATTTAAATTTAATTAAAAATAAATTTATAAAAACGTAATTTATGTTTGAAAATTTTTATCTCAAAAGTGAGTTTGATAAAATGAATGTTATTTAGATTAAAGATTAAAATCACTTTTAAAGCAAGATTAAAAAAAAATACTCTCCAACGAACTTTTACCAAATAAAAAAATAAAAAATTCTTGCTTTCACTCTAAATAAAGTTTGGAGACCATTTTCTATTAAAATTAACTGAATTTTGTTAATAAAAAAATTTGTCAAACTTGACACATCTTTTAATACTCGTAACTTACTTTTAAAATGTTCCAACTAAAAACTAAACACACTTTTAGTTGCGCTCACAGATCTACGGTTTCCGCTCGCTTTTTGTTGCTTGCAACTCAAATGGTGGGTGAGCAAAAATTACGTATCTCATGTTGCATACTTCAAAATGGAGTTTTTCGACAATATAGGGGATAAACATCTCAAGACATCAATGGAGATGGGATTTGGCAAGTCAAAAAACCTTTAATGGCCAAACCAAGCATAAGGACTAATGAATAAAAATTAAATAGACAAGGTTTAAAAAATAAATATAACAACTTCAACAAAAATTAAAATAAAAAACAACCAAACTATAATAAAAAAAAAAGGACAAGGACAAATATATAAAAAAAAAAGTTGACCTATTCACCCAAAAGCTCAAACCCAAAGCCCATCTGAATTTTTCTTAATATTTCTTTTTCTTTTTACTTTTTCTTAACAGATCTTTTAAAACCAAACAAGTAATTAAAAATACAAAATAAACAAATGAATAAAGGAAGAGACTTTTTGCCTCTTCAACAGAAAGAACGCAACAGAGGAGCACCGTACAGTGGAGATCATGAGCGACGGCGGCTTGTGCGTGGACGAAGACTGGTGCACGACGAAAACGGAGGGCTGGGTTCGCCGGTGGCTGGGCTGGAGTGGATCCGGTGCAGGCTTGCGGCTGTTCAAAATGCGCGGGCCGGCGGCGTGGTGGAGCGGTTCTGGTGGTGGCTGGTCTTCTGGTTCGCAGCTGACGGCGGTGGTTCGACGGTTGAGTGAGGCGCGGATGAAGATGGTGAAGCTTGTTGGTGGTGGTAGGGGCTGTTATGGTGAAGGTTGGAAATGGAAGGTGATGGTGGTTTTGGAAGATGATGGTTATTTTGGTTGAGGTGTGTTGTTTTGTGTCTTTGTAAAGATAGTTATGCTGAAGGTTGGAGATGGTGGCTGGGTTGTGGGTGAAAGGTTTAATGGTGAAATTATTGGGTTGAAGATGAAGGTTGTTTGGGTGGTTTGGAGGTGGCTGGTGGAGCAAGGTGAGATGGAAGTGAAGATAGAGGCTAGTGTGAGGATGAAGGTGGTGAAGTTTAGATGGTGGAAGAAGATGAATAGTGGTGGTGCTGTGTTATTTTTTTGCTGCCCCCCAAAATGCTCAGCCTCCACAAAATGCTTCTCCGAAAAAATCTCGTCTGAATCTCTTCTCCCCCTCCCCCCCCAACCAAAAGAATCCTTTGTCTCTGCTATGCATTGAATTTTTATAGCCAGAATTATGATGCTTGAGGTGTGTGAGAAGGAATAGTGTGTGCAAGTGGATTAGGTGAGAATGGAGAGCGTGTTTGGAATGTGATAAAATAAGAAATGATTTGATTTGTAAATCAAATTTAATTAAATTTTGTGTTTGGAATGTTAAAAAATAAGAAATGATTTGATTTTTAAAATCACATGGATTTCATTCCTTTTGTTTTAGAAATTTCATTAATTTTGATAGAATTTGTTAGAATTTGATTTGAAATGAATAGACTATTTTATCCTTAATAACTACTTCTAACCACCTTTCATAAGGATTAAAATATAAAATAATAAAATAAAATCAAATTAATTCTTATTTTAATGAATTTCAAACACAAAATTTGATTTATAAATCAATTCAAATCTTTTTTTTTTTTTTTCAAACACAAAATTTGATTTCTAAATCAAATCAATTCAAATTAAATCAAATCAAATCATTTTTTATTTTTATTCATTCCAAACACACTTAAAGTGAAATTATGTGTCCTGTAACAGTACTTGTTGCGTGTGTGCATAGTGATTGAGTGAGTGAAAAGTGAGAATGTGTAGGTGATGTAAGTGAGCTGTTGCAAAATTTTTTTTTTTAACCGAAAATGTCATTTTCTTTTATTTTCTTTATTTTTTTTTTCTGAACAAAATTAAATGTTCACACTTTATCACTGATTCTATATGAAAAAAAAAAACTATTATTGGTTCTTAAATTCTCTCTTGGTTATGACACCTGGTTGAAAGTTTTAGATTTAGATTTTTAAAGTAATTTATAAATAATTAAACATCTATCAATTATTAATGAATAAATAGATTTATTTATTAATAATTATAAATATTTACTTATATAAATTATTTTAAAAGATATTTCTTCAAAAGTTTTAATTTTATAACTGGGTACACAAGTAAAATAAAGGGATTTTATGTACCAAGAAAAAGAGGGGGTTTAATCTATCCTTAAACTACATTTAAATCAATGATCATTTACAATTCACCTTCACCGTGATTGGTTGTAATTTGTCACTTTTTCGTACAGATAACCAAATAGCACTTAATTTTGTTTGATTTGATAATTGATTAATAATGTATGTTATCTTATCTTTGAGGGTAAGGGTAGTGCGATTGCAAAAATAAATTAGTTAGAATATAAAGATAATTTACTTTTTTTTTTAACCTTTTACAATATATCTCCACACCCTAGGTATTTGATTGAAAAAAAAATTAGATGCACTACGAACAAGATATTTTTCTTGCATGCCACTTATTTTTTGCCAATATAAGCAATATAGGCCACTCATGTCTACTTAAATTAAAACATTTCAATTTTTATCTTAAAATATTATCTATATTTAACCAAAAACCATTCTTCTCCAAACCCATTTCTTTGCCCACCCCGAACTCACTTTTTCTTCAACGACTGTGTCCCAAGACTCGCTGTCGCATTCTTCATCGTCGAAGGAATCTTTGTCGCCGCCAGCATCATTGGTCCTCTACCAGGTGGCATTCATGCGTGTTGACAAAACGTTAGAAATTTGCTTCCTTCTTGTAAAATCATCCTGTACATAGCCACATTCCCCTATCCAACTATCATTAGGTTGAGATAAAATAAGCATACCATTAGAAGATTCCCAATTAGGTTGAGATAGGTCATTCTTTGCAAGTTTCTAGCCCCATAATATAGCCTCACATCAGACCTCTTGCTCGTAGCAAATCCTGACTCAATAAGTGACCAAACTGGACTAATTAAAAAACCAACAGGGAAGATAAAGAACGACACAGGGCCTCGGCGGTGGATCCCACCACACTCTTCACGAGGAACTTGAACGCGTCGCAAGTTGAAACGAGCTATAGCGGCAAAGCGATGGCAAGGAATGGGGGCTTGGTGAGGTCGGGAACCCGCAACTGGAGGTACTAGTCGGCGCGCGTGTGGGACGTGGTGAGGTCCGGTGAATCAGACAGGTCAACGGTGACGTGGAACAAGGAATCGGCGGCGGGTTCGACCTAAGAGAGTAGGGCGGTGGTTTAGATGGCGATTTCTTGCCATACAGTGTCGGCGACAGTGGTGGCGGGGGAGATGCAGGCGACGTAGAATAGACATGGGAACAGGGGATTTGGCTAGGAAAATGTTCAATCTTATCGCGTACAGAACCAACACCATTTTTAACACTTGTTATTGTTCATGAAACTCACCCATGAACAGTACTAAATTAGCTTTTTGTTTTGTTTTTTTTTAAGTATATGTCCATTAACTAATTTCTCTACGTAATTAATCACTTTTTTGATCTTCGTTAACTAATTTTTTTCACGAACATAGAAATCACGTGGTAAAATCTTGTGTCATTAACCAACTTTTATACGTAATTAACTACTTTTTTGTTCTTCATTAACCAACTTTGTTTCTATACTCGTGAAAAAAGTTAGTTAATGAAAAATAAAAAAGTGATTAATTACGTACAAAAGTTGGTTAATGACACAAAATTTTATTACATAGTTTTTATGCTCGTGAAATAAATTGGTTAACAAAGAATAAAAAAGTGGTTAACTACGTAGAGAAGTTGGTTAATAGATATATACTAAAAAAAAAGATGGAAAGTATGATTTAAGATCTTGTTCACTTTAAGTAGAAAATGAACAAACAATAACCAGTGTTGAAGCGGGTGTAATTATTGTGCATAGTAAGATTATCGGAGTTGATTTGGCTATGAGGGGGTTGTAGAGAATGGTGTTAACCATGGTTAGTATTTTTTAAGATAAAAATTGAAAACCTTTAATTTAAAGAGACAAGAGTAACCTACATAGCTTATATGGAAAAAAAATAATTAACACAAAGCAGGAGAGATATTTTACTCCCAGTGCATTTAAGAATTTCTCTTTGATTAATCCCAACTTTGCAGTCTCATGGCATGGCAAGTTTGCTTACATGGTATCACAAGCTACCGATTTAGTGACACCTTAACAAAACAAAAATAACTAAGATTCAAATGTAACTATTGGATGACATAAAGTAATAAGCACTACACATTCATCCAAACATCAATATAAATGTTGAATCATTCTATATAAAAAATTGACTATCATATTTTGATGTTTAGCCCTATTCTCTACGTGATCAAAACCATGTAAGGCTGTAACTTTTTAACTCATTTTTTTTTTCTTAAAAATCACTTATCTTAGGATATGTTTGAGAGTTTAGATTTTTGAGAAAAAGAAAAAAGAAAAAGTTATTCTTTATTTTAAATAAATATTTTTTATATCTAAATTTTTTTTAAGGATAAAATTCAAAATATCCTCTTCAACTATATCAGTTGTATATAAACCCTTAAGTTTAAAAAAAATATAAAATACTCTTTAAACTTTTTACATTGTGTTAATAACTACTCTTATTAACTCTTTTGTTAAAATACTTAACAGAATTGAATTTGATTAAGTTATCAAATTGATTGTTAGTTCGGAATCGATTCAACCTTGCAGTCATTGCCGTCGTTGATCATGATGGGAAACACCTACCACCACCAACGTCTTTCTTTGATGAGGAAAGCCATGAGACAACACTTTATTCGTGGCACGACTTGTCGCTCAATAACATGGATAACTATTACATGGTTTGTCGCCACCACCATTGCCATTACCACTAACTCGTGCCACCACCTTTAACCCTATATCAGCATAAGGAAAAATAATTGACAGTCAATCCTTCCAAAAGACAAAAATTCTCTTCGCCTCCATCAAAATCGAATTTGATTGCATCTACATTCAATTGGGATAAAGTTAAGGACTTTGCATTAGGATAAAGTGCCTTGCCTGTTCAACCGCACCACCAAGAAGTGCTCAACATTTACATTTTCATGGAGCTAAACCCAAGTTGAAGGCTCTGCATTGGCATTTTCATGGAAGAATTTGTTAGCATCATCTGTGCCCCTTCTAAATCTCCAAATGGTGGGTTGAATTCGAAATTGTGATTGTTTTTTCACATGGATGAGAGAGGCAAGATTCAATTTGGGAACGGATAGATTCACTTCAAATTATTATGTGCTCCATCTTTTTGGTTATTTTGGTGATACGTGTGCTCTATCTTTTTATCAAATAGAAGTTTAACGGAATGTCTTTTGAGCACAAAGTAAAAATTTCATTGGGTATTTTGCACCATTTTAAAACTCATGGGGTAATTCACACAAAACATATAATTGAAGGGATTTTGTGAATTTTAACCTTTTTTTTAAATTAAGAAATAAGGTGATCATACAATCCTTCAATCATCCTTTATTTATTTTTATAAATATATATTTTATAATTCTCTTAATTTAAAAAATAAAAAATAAATCTCATCTTTCCTTTTCCTCTAAAATCTTCCTTCCAAAGATGTCTTTTACTCCTTTTCTTTACTCGTAAGTGTATGTGGGACTTGGTAAGAATGAGTAAAAGAAAGAATAGCGGGTTGAAGAACCCTCCTCCATTACATATTTGGTTTACAAGGTCGGCTAGAAACTTACAAAATAATTAAATAAACTCCTGTAATATAAACAGCTAAGTAATTCATCCATATTATAAATCTGATGAAAATCAACATAAAAAAACCGTATTGAAAGTTTTAGAATCCTAAATATATACAAAAGCATGTACCCAAAAAGAAAAGTATGTGAAAACATAGGTCAGGCATACAATAATATCTATATGATGGTAAATTGGCCTTGCCACACTTCCTGTCCCCATGAACAACATTACCCTGCCGTAGCCTTTGTCTCCGTTCTCTTCTCTCTTTCCCTTCTTTCAAACAGACTAAAAAGAGATAAAAGTGCTTCAGCTCCAGCCTCCATTGCTAGGAACTCCTAACCTAGTAAGGCCCCGTCAGCTGATTCTAGAAACCAAACATCTAAAATCTTCAAACAGATATGTTTCTTGGTGGAAAAATCTTCAAACAGAAACTGAACAAAATAATGGCAAGAAAAAAAAATGTAACACGCAACCAAAAAGAATATAATAATGATTACAAAAAGAAATGCATTTTCCTATGCGAAGGTCATGGCGGCGTGAGTTGACTTGACTGCCAAGCTTTTGATGTTTGATCCATATTCGACCTTCGCAGCCACCAGTATTGTATTTGTATATTGATCCACACGGACCACACCAACCCATTTGACATTTAATCTCACTTTCTTAAAACAATAGGGAGAACTATAGCCAATATGATAATAAGCAGCAGTATAATGGCAATACAGGTCCATTTACGGCTGTTCATCTGGTGCTTCCTAGCAACCTGCAACTGCTGGACCCCTCCCCTCACGAACGAATTAGCTCGTGCCACGTAGCTCTCTATGTCATCCAACTGTTCACCCTGGGTTTGGACCAACACTGCCATGTCCAAGAACACTTGATGCAGCTCGTTTAGGTTTCTCTCTATCTCTTTCACCGCACCATGCCTCTCCTGAATCTCTTGGATGGTGTTCATGACGCTGGCTCTCCCTTGCTGTTGGATGGCTTTCTGCAAGAAAGTTTCACTCTCACCTGCTCCACCACAATATATGTGCCATCAGTTTTACAGTGCACCTTCTCATAATAATAATGAAAGTGAAAAAAAAAAAACACGAAAATCTAAATGTGCACAGAGAGAATTCTTTCTACATTTTGTTCTTTAAATATATAATACAATACATTTTGTTTAACTTAATTACTTCTGTGTCATGTTGCGCAATTTTTTTATCTTCACATGCTCTGTTGGTAGCTAAAATTTCTCCTCAAGCAATTGTAAACTACTATTTATATAAATTAAAGGACAATTCAATAATATCTTAAAAGTTTGATACCTCTATTGAGTTAAATAAATTTGAATATAAAACCTTGTTAATCAAAATAAAAAATATTAAATCTTTGAAAGTACTTACGGAAACTTCTTAAATTAATTAATACGAACTATACTTTTGTAATCGGAAGACAACTTTTCTTTTTCTTCACACTTGACAGACTGGAATCTGAATTTCTCCCTAGTATCCATTAATATGCTTCATATATATGAAATTGTAATGCTTGCCTTTCTCCTTAATTTAATATAATCAAAATAATCAACAGAACTTTAATTTACATCAGCGGTCTAAAGAATTTTAACCTCTGAAAATACTAACAAAAACTTTTTTTTCTATAAAGATTCTTAAAAACTTAAAATATATATTTAATTTATATATGAAGAGTACTATTTTCAGGCAAAATTAATTCAAGAAAATAAGACATCATCATTTTTTAGGACAAATAAGAGATATTGATACAACACGATACAAATATATTAATACGATAAAAATTTAAAAATAATTAAATGATATATAAACTAAAAAATATTAAAATATTTGATATATTATGCAATTATTTTAAAATATAAATAATACTTAATAGTTAATAATTTATAATAAATTATATATAAATATTTTGTAATAAATTTTAAATAAATTAATAATTTGTTTTGCATTCATTTATTATAATCCAATCTAAAATCAATCAAATTTATCCATTTATCAACCTTAACTTAACCTAACAGATATTGACAAAAAAAAATCATGTAATGGTAAGAAAAAGAAGCAGGTTAAATAATTAATGTAATTGTTATTGATTGTTACGAACCGGTAGAGATGAGGAGGTCAATGGTTTTGTCATCAGGGTTCTCGCCGGTGACAGTGTAATATCTACGTTGTACGGTCTCTCTGTACTCCGACGATATCTGCTCCCTCAGGCTGTAGAAGCTCTCCATCGATTCCTTCAGGTTCTTCCTCAACCCGTTCACCACTGAGGTTCGGGTTCGGTCGGAGGAAGAACCGGGTCCACAACCCGGCAAGGAGCGGCTGGCTTCGTTGGATCGATCGAGGGCCTCCAACCGGGCCTTGATGAGCTTAGCTTTCTTGAGCGCGAGAGACACGTCAGAGTCCATTCGAGAGCGAAGGTCCTTGACGGCCATGGCGCTGTGAAGGGTCTTGCTTTGTTCGTTGGAGGTGTTGAGGGTGTGGTGGAGGCGCTCCAGCTCCTTCAACTCCACCTTCACCTTCTCAACTTCCGAGAAGAACTTGTCTAGGTTGTTGTTAATGTTGACGCCCTCTGACGACGTCGTTTCAGCCATCTGGATGACGTGGTGGTTGTGGTTGTTGTCCGGCGAGGCTTGCTCGCTGCGGAAGCCCGAAAAGGAGCTGGACAACAAGTCGTTCATTGTCTTTGATTCTTTGTGTTTTGTTTACCCAAACCTAAACAGATGAGAAGGAGAAGGAGAAAGGAGAAAGAGAAAGGGAAGGGTCTTTGGGGATATTCAATAATAAGTTCAGAGAATGTGAATGAGCATAAATTGAGCAAATGGAATGGGTTGTGGTTGTGGACTCTTGTGTTTTAAAGGCTGTTTGTAATGCCTTTTGATTGAAAAGTTATGTATCTCTCTTTTTTTCAGAAATTATAAGTAGTAAGTATTAATATTTTACTTTTTATTTAATATTTGTTTTTAAAAAATTACTAAAATATTTAATACTTCTTATTTTTATTAATTTTCTTAACAATTACGCTTTGATACGTGAATAGGTCGTGGGTGAGGTGAGACCTGTTCAAATTCAACCTCTTGTAGTAGCAGACAAATGACGGGAGAAAAAGAGATTGTTATGAGGTCAAAGGGGTTGGGAGAACAGGGACTGAGACAAATGGGTTCAAGGATTTTTAATTTTTTTCTTTTAGAGAAATTATTCTAAGGAAAAAAAAATACAATGAGGAAGCACCCCTGAAAGTTGGTGGGATAGGCAGGAATAGAGCGAATGAAAAGGTTACGTTACCTGAGGATGAGTTCTAAAATTTTCATTTACTACTTAATTACTTATACTAGTACTAGTTTGAATTTGTAGTTGTAGTTTGGCCTTCCTATGCGGCCTAAGGTGTGTACCGGCTGAGGAAGAAGGTTCCTATGGATCTTTTGGAGTTAGGCTGGTTTGGATAATATTTTAAATAAGTATTTATTTAAGTAGAGGTTGTTAAATAAGTTATCTTCTTATAAGTGGCTTTGAAAATAGAGTATTGTTATTAGCACTTTAAATTATTTATTAATATTCTTCATTAGTCACTCATAATTTTTTAAAAGAAAAATTATAATTATAATTAGTTCGTAGGGAGTGTGAATAAGAATTAGGAGTGCCAATAACCTTACCTTTAAAAATAAATTGAATACTATTTGAATAAATACTTCCAAAAATGCTTATACATAAATAAAATATTGACAATTCATTAATGATAAGAATTAATTTATGATTTATCAAAATAAGTTCAAAACAAATTATTTGGATTTTAAAAGCTTTTAAATAAACTCATTTAAATGGTAATAAAATATTTCATAAACACTAATTATGGTAAATAAATTCAAATAAGTGCAAAATAAGGTCATTCCATTAGCTAACTTTGTTTGGAATGGAGAGCGAAAGAGAAACAAAGGAACATAAGGTTCATTTTATTTTGATGAGAAGCAATCACAAGGGGCCTTCTAGTTCAGAACTTCGGTGTTCCTTGCTTCACGACACATTTTACAAGGAATTGGAATTAGACTTGGAATCACGTATAACTTGATTTCCAATTTTATAAGCTTTATTCTACCTTTTTTTTTTTGTTACAGCTTTATTCTGCCATTTTAAAACTTGCATACACGTTTACTGAAAGGGGGAAAAAAATCCGCGTTATAAGATTTCCAATTACGCTTTTTTCTTTCCAAAACTAATAGTATTGCATTCTTCATCCCTGCTTTCACACGCATATATATGAACGAAATGATGCGATGGATATCTCAAGCTTAGACAAAAAGGAAGATATTTTCCACCAAAAAGAAAGTGGTATTGAAAATCCGAAAGAATCTCGTGTAGGAGGGGATTGCCAATTTGCCATTCTAATAGAGACAGCTCCATTTTTTTCTATTTCAGAAATGTTCCACGATACGCGTGGAATTTTTATATCAATTGATCACATTTGCTCCTCGACATTTTTGGGTCATCATGACATTAATAAAACGCAGATTGAATTGGAAGACATTAATCAAATCAAATATAAGTTTTTTTTTTTATCACAAAGTTTTTCATAAGTTCAGTCTATTTAAAATACCTATAAAACTAATTCTTATTCGATTATGAAAATACGATGATTATATAATCTCTTTAAGAGAATTATTTTTTTGAAATTTAATCTCAAATCTTCGTTATAAGAGATCAAAATTACTTACCACCTTTGTGAGTATCAAATATAAGTTATAAAATAACTAAATATTTCCATTTCCAAGTTGCAGAAAGAATGTATATGAACTAACACAAAAGTGAAACGCCACCATGAAAAGGAAAAGATATAATATAGAGTTACTGCTAACATCACTCCTACAATCACAAGAACCAATTATAGATTACTCCTGTCTAGAACACGTATTAGTTAATAGTTATTGGTGCATAAATTCAGATACAAATCAATAGCTTAATTATCTTTCATTAATAATCATACTAAATATTTTTAATTATATCTAAAATATCATTATATTTCATTATTTTGTAATGTCTTCAAAATTGAACTCAAACAAATTAAATATAAGGAATTAAGCATTAGTGGTTTCACAAAAGTCAAATTGTGGTCAAGCCAAAAACTTTAATATATTTAATAATGCATGTCAAAAGATAACGCTTTATAATTTAATATACCCAAATAATAAATAAAAAATATTTATTTATTTTTTACCAATATGAAACTTTTAAGTTTTTCTATTAGATGAAAATAAATTTATTCATCAGCCGGACTACTAAAAGAAAAATTGATTTTTAAAATTTGATTTGACCCAAGGTCAAAGCTCCACCTGGCCCAGATATATTAATCGAGTATATCATTACAAATAGTGGTTTTTTTTTTCATGTAAAGATAGTTTAAAAAGTAACTCATTTAAACGTCATATTATCTTTTAAAAATATATATTTGCTAGTAAAAATTTCTTAATTTGATTTTTACTTTACTTTTTATCTTAAAAATATTTAAAATTTTGGCAATTTAAACTAGATTAGTACTCCCTTGATCTTTTCATGCACGTAAGCTTAAGGGTGAAGATTTTCAATAGATACTTGTCCAATGATGTGAGAATGACTTCCGAGACTAAGATGAAGCAAATTCATGGGGAATTTCTCTATATTATTCTGTGTAGCTGTAGTGCCAAGATCTAGAGTAAATTTGGAATATCCAATTGTGAACACCTAATTTTGTCTGGATTATTAAAATATTTTAAGATAAAAAAAAAGTTTGATTATGTCAATAAGTATTCTTGTTTGTTTAGTCCTTTTTGCTTGGGTCAAAAGAATTTGCTTAACTAATTCCTTTTCTTGTCTAAACCAGTTTTTTTTTTTTGTTTTGGGCCAATTTTAACTTTGGGTCCAATTTTAATTTTGACCCCAATTAGTATTCCAATAAAAAATTAATAATAATAATAAATAATGATAATAATAACAAAAGAAGATGAGGCTGCTGCCGTTGCAGTTGCCTGCTCCATTTTCGTTGTTTTTTTTTCATTCTGATAAATGAAACCATTTTTGCCTTTTGGTTTGGTTTTCTCTTTTCCTTTTTTGGCCATGCATTATGCTTGGCGTACACTGCTGCAGCACACACAGAGGGGACAATCTGCTTTGCTCCCCACTACCTTCATGTCCAGGCACCTGCACTACACACACAGAGAGCAAGGCACCCACTACTCCCTGACATTTTCCATACGCACAACACTACAGCAGGGGCATGGCTGTGTGTTCCTCATTTGTTTTCGTCTGCACCCAGAGAGTGTGGTTATATAAGAGGAGATGTGAGAGTTTGAAGGGGCTGGCTTCGGAAAAAATACAGAGAGTTTGGAAATTTTTTTAAAGAAAACCAGAGAGAAAGCAGAGATAGTGTAGTAAAGAGAAGAATCTCCTGGAAAAAGATTAAATCATTTCTACGGAGATCGATTTGTTCTTCATCAACCATCTTCAAATCTCTAGTTCCTGAAGGTAAAAAAAAAAGACTATTTCATTCCATTGATTTCAGCTCAAAAACGTGTGAATCCTTGGGTCTTTTCTTCCTTGACTCTCTTATTCCTTTTCCTATGAACCAAAACGATACCCTTCTATTTTTGCCTCATAACCAATACACCCACCCCACTTTCAACCTTTCACTCATTCCTCTCCAATACTCAAACAAATTCAAGCTTCCACCACTGTAATCCATCAATCAACAACCAAAGCTAAACCAGAAAACACCCAAGCCACCACTGTGATGGTCACCCATCTCACCACCATGCGGCACAACCACCACCCCCACTTCTCTGCCTCACGTCCTCTCTAAACCCCCAGAAACCCACCTTCAACCAGTCCCCTTCCCCACCGTGACCACCGCAAGCCACCCAACCCTCCCTTCACCGAGAAAAAAACCCGAAATCACACACCCAAGCCACCACCGTGAGATTACCCCGTCCAACAGGGTGAACCGCCACCGTCTTCTCCCACGGCAGCCTACCCCATTACCACCTCACAAACCTCCAACAACCCCTCATCCACCTCACACCCGTCGTCCACCCAGCGTGCCCACCACCCAAACGCCCTTTCCAACCATTCACCCATCACCACCACGTAACCACCGTGCAAACCGCGGCCCCGCCCGAGACCCACCACCACGAAACCCACCACCGTGAACGTCCCTTACCCGGCAACCGAGACGCCCGGCCACCATCAACCCCCACGAAGCCCACCATGGTCGCCCCACCCCCCTTCGTTCTCGACCTTCTTCCTCCCTCCACCGTGGCCACTCTGCTTCTCTCTAAACCCCCGTAAAACCCACCTTGAACCGGATCTCACACCCCAATCCCCACGTAACCACCGTCCACCACCATGGCTTCCCCCTTGCCCGGATCTTGACCCTCCACCGTGGCGCCCATCACGAGCTCCTCCCTCCACGAATCCACCCACCAACCGTGAACCAGCCCCAGCCACCGTGACCCTCCACGAAGCCCACCATGGTCGGCCCCACCCCCCGTTCTCGGCCCACTTCATCCCTCCATCCAGTAGCCACCGTAACCACCATCCCATCCCCTCATCACCACCGTCTTCTCCCCCACGAACCAACCGCTCGGATCGGAAAACTCACAGTCCCACCTCCATTAAAGCCCCCTCCTCTTGTGTTTCTCTGTTTCGTAAACGGGTCAGAGACAAAATGTCTCTCCTTCCTTTTGTTTATTCTTCTGAAGCTTCTCTTCTTACTTTTTTTTTTTTTTTTTTTTTTTTTCTTCTTTTGCTTTGTTGCTTTACGTTTCATTTCCAGCAACCCCTTAAGTTATCTTTTTATTTGGGCCTAGTTTGTTTTTAGTCTGATTAACGTTTTTTTGTGTTTAATGGGCCATTTTACCAGATTCGTGTTTTTTTAAAGCTTTTAATTTATATCCTAGTTTTATTTTATTTTTGGGTCAACAACACTTTTGTGGATTTCTTCTCTTTAAGCTTTGAGTTTTAAGTTGTTGATGTAATAAAAATACTGATATTCGACTTTTATATATATATGTAAAAAAAAAATATATAATACCTTGTTTTCCTTTGTTGTTGTTTTTTATTATTATTATTAACATGTTTATTATCTTGTTGATTTTTGTTTTAAATAGTGACTTCGTTTTTTTTTTAAAAATAAAAAATAAAAATAAAAGTCTTCTTTTTATAAACAGGATTAACTGAGTTGTGACAGCTTATTAATCCTGTGACTTTTTGAATTATCTGAGTTGTGACAGCTTGATGATTCATTTTCTAAACAAAAAGAATCAAACGTTTGAGTCTTATTAAGAAAAATAAAATGGGATTAATTAATTGAACAAATACCGTAATCTTGCAAACCCTTTAATTGTCTAGTTGTGACGAAATTTCTCTTTTTTTTTTAAATAAAAAAAATCAAATGAATTTTCAAAACAAAAATATTTTCAAAATAAAAAATAAATAACCCACAATCGTTTTCTAAGAACTACGTGACTTTGAGTTCTTCATCGCACTGCTGACGTGAAAGCAGAATCACAATTCTGTCAAGTCAAAAATTAAATTTTTATAATTTTATTTAGTTTATCTTTTAATAAATGGGTAAAATAAATATCTTAAAAGTTATACAAATTGTACAACCGATTTAGGTAACTGTCTTAGATGGATGTATCAAGTCTTTGTGGCTGGTTAAGTCCCCACCTTCCTGTAATTAGACTCGAACTCGAATTTTTGAACGTGGACCATCATTTTTGGGTTTTCCAATTCTCCCCAATAAAAATAAAATTAGTGGCGACTCCCTTACCCTTATTTTTTTTGTAATTTAAGTCGTTATCCCGCCGCGATCCCGGTCGCGACACCAATTTTATGAAGACGATGAATCTTTCTGCTATCTCTCACTCTAGATCCAAAACTACTAGAGGATGAAGGGGAGAATGTAAAACTTTTTGTACATTCTGCCTGCTGTAATCGGATTCAGTTGAAACTAACATAGTAACATGAGCTTATACTTTGTGATTGCAGATACACTCTGTAAGTAGGTAATTAACATACTCAACAGTTACGACATTTGCAACAGAAATCTGCCTCTTTTAAGCTAAACGAAGGCTCACAGAAGAGAAATGATGCATAAGGGGGAGAAAAAAAGTATATCATATTTAGGGAAAGATCCCATTCAGAATAAATATAAACCACCAGTATAAAATGCAACTGATCCGACCCATAAGATACTTACAGAAAAAGAATGTGATGCCCCAAATAATAATCTCCAATCGTACCCCCAAAAAGGACAAAAAAAAATCTAAAAATCTACCTCAACAGAACAACGACCTTTGCCTTCCCAGATTACAGATATAGAATAATGATCCAACCTTTGGTCACTCCTTTCAAATCATGTGTTAATGCATGTGTCCCTCACTTGCCAGAACCCAAAACATAAAAGCTCAAGATATATGAAACCAATAAGAATACTAATAAGGTTAAGCTGCAGGAGGAGGAGGTGTTTGAACTGGGGAAGGCTGGCTACCATTATTATTACCACCACCACCATTATGTTTCCATGGTCTCACAGTAAAAAGCACCACAAACAAGATGATCACCAGAAGAAGGATAGTAGCATAACAGATCCATTTCCTGGTGTTTTTCTGGTGCTTCCTTGCAGTCTGCAAATGTTGAGCCCCAGTCCTCACGAACGAGTTAGCTCTTGCCACATGGCTCTCAATATCATCCAATTGCTCACCTTGAGATTGCACCAACACAGCCATGTCAAGGAACACTTGATGCAACTCCTTAAGATTCTTCTCCAACTCCTTCACAGCATCATGCCTCTCTTGAATTTCATTGATAGTGTCTAGAATTCTACCCCTGCCTTGCTCTTGAATGGCTTTCTGAAGGAAAGTCTCACTCTCACCTGCATCAAAAGTGAAACTCACATTTATAGAACCTCCAAATTTGCATCAAACGATTCAAATCAGATTTACACAAAAAATCAGCACATACACTTCTTTAGATATATAAAATCATTTAGGGAAATTAGTTCATGACATGGTGTGTAAGCACATACACTTTGTTATATATAGAGCATATCTAGGAAAAAGAATTTTTATTGTGAGAGGGTAAGAGGAGTAAATCTTGACCATACAACGATACATGGATGGTTAAGATTAAAAGTTACTTAAAGGTCATATGACCACTTAAAAAAAAACGTGTATTTATGTCAATCTTGACGATTCATCCAAATTGGTCAATATTTAAGCTTTACACTCATCTCACGTAAGATCCTATATATATATATATATATATATATATATAAAACCGTGTCATCACGTAATAGCTTAACTTTCAAGTAGTTTAAAGTTCAAACCTTGCCGCCCTCATTCTTCTACATAGAAGTTAAATTTCTGTAGATCTTAAAAATGATTCATACACTTCACATCACAAGTAAGTAAATTCCAATTCTAAATACCCATCTTTTGAGTCAACGATAATCACCTACCCAACAATCAAAAAAGCTATCTTTTCCTTTTTTTAAAAAAAAAATTATTTGTTTCCCACCCAATTAGCATGAGGATTAAAACCATCTTCAAAATCTGAATGACAATTCACAATTGAAAGAAAGCACCAATCATTGATAGTGAAAAATTCAACCAAGTCCATCACGAAACCAAAACAGCCCAAAATGTGAAATGTAGCACAATTCACGTTACCCGTAGAGATCAAGAGGTCAACGGTCTTGTCATCGGGATTCTCGCCGGTGACGGTGAAATACCGGCGTTGCACGGTCTCACGGTATTCCGACGAGATCTGCTGCCTGAGGTCATTGAAGCTGTCCATAGAGTCCTTGAGCTTCTTCTTCAAGCCGTTGACCACGGAGGTCCGGGTCCGGTCGGAAGACGAACCGGGTCCGCACCCGGGGAGGCTACGGTTCGCAGCGTTGGACCGCTCCAGAGCCTCCAATTTGAGCTTAACGAGCTTGGCCTTCTTGAGAGCGAGTGCCACGTAAGCGTCCATGCGAGAGCGAAGGTCCTTGACGGCGGTGGCGTGGTGGAGGGTCTTGCTCTGCTCGTTGGAGCTCCTTAGGCTGTGGTTGAGGCGCTCCAGCTCCTTCAGCTCCTCCTTGATCGCCTCCACGTCCGCGAAGAACTTGTCCAGGTTCACTCCGCCGCCGCCGGCGGAGATGGCGCTCATCTCGATGACGTGGTGGTCCGGCGACGGTTGGTCGCTGCGGAAGCGAGAGAATGAGCTGGAGAATAAGTCGTTCATTGTTCTAAATTCCAATACTCGCAGAAACAGGTTTTAGTTTTGGGATTTGAATTTTAATAAATTTTAGATAAAAAGGAAAACAAGGGGGGGGGGTGAAGAAGGTAGAAGGAGGAGGAGGGGTAGGTTACTGTGGTTTATTAGAGAGTGGCCACGACGGGGTTGAAGGAAGAAGAAAACAAACGCGTCATCTTGATGGAAAACATAATTTTAAATTGGGTTAATTAAACAGATTACAGATAAGACAAAGGAAAGGAGAGATTAAGATTATTTCAGTTTTCAACCATTTGCTTAACATTTTGGTTATAAACCAATTATGGAAACGAGAAAAATAAAATAAAAGAGAATCTTATTCATTTGGAAAAATTTGAAATGCAAGTATTCTTGTGTGGTTAAATTAGCTTATTCCATATTTTTTAAAAAAATTACAATACAATATTATAATAATTTTTAATTAAATTTATATATATAAAAATAATACTGTTAAATTTTTTTTTACTAAAGTGTTTGATTATATTTTAAAAAATTAATTTTTCATTTATTAAATAAGAAGATACTTTAAAAGACAAATAATAATAATAATAAAAAAGAGTGATTTTTAATTGAAAAGTTAAATTTTGAGAAAAAAATTAATCAAATTCAAATGTGCACATAATTTCTTTCATGTATAATAACATTTTGATAGAGACGTATATTTACATTTTTTATCTGAAATTCACAACATTACACTTAAATTTTAAAGACTTAGGCCGATGTTAGCTTAAAGTTAATCCACTATTAAACTTGTAATATTAACATTAAAAAAAACACGCTATTGTAATAACAAAAACATATACTTTTTAATCAAATTATACCATAAAATTCTTCAATAACAACTTTTTATACCGTAATGAACCTTCCAGTCTTACAACTCTGAAACAGTCTTATAACTAAAGCACTCTGAACTGCTTTGAACATATGTAGGAAAATTAGAAAGAACAATTGCTCCTTGAATTACGCCCAAAAGATTGGTGTAACCATTTCCTGTGCTGCGTGCATGGGTGCGTCCCACCTATAGGGGCAGGAACTCTGATTCGATTGCCTGTGCTCAACTCTCAAATTCCATCCATAGTTAACAGTGGGGCATACAGTAAATAATAAATATGTTACAGTAAGATTGTCTTTACAAAAATACTTGCTCATAACTTCCTTTCTCAAACTTGGCCAGTCCAAATACCTAGCCTGTTCAATGAATCGTATATTTTCACCGTCATTATTGTTTGAACAAAAAGAACTTACGCTCTACCACTTTTCCCTCCGAACTTTTACATGGCTCCTTGTTTGTTCCTATTGACGTTTAATAATACATGGAAACGTATTTTTATATATACAGCCCACAGTTAGAAATCAGATCTAGAATTCTAGCATGTAATAAATAGACAGGAAAACATTTACCAACTTCTCAAGGGGATTGGAGCACAGTAAGATAGTATTTATACCCCTGGCACTTGCCTGAACGCTGTCTCGTTTCATCAGAATCTCCCTGACCTTCCAATGGAAGACTCCAACTTAAAACATAATTTGACAGATCATATGTCCCAGGAGAGAACACACAGATCTGAAGAGGAATTTCCCCAGAGGACATAGGCTCAAGGTGAAGATTGGTAGAGCTTGATCCAGACCAAATGTATGGGGAGACACTTTCCAATGATAGTGCCTTTCCTGGTTGGGTTTCAAGAACATTTGATGTGACCTTAAGTTCATTCACGGGTGGGACATCATGCCACCCTGCTTGGTTATCAGTAGTTGCTGATTGAACCACATTTACACTGTTCATATGTCCACCGTTACCAGCAGAATCTAAGGTGTCAATGCGCACAAAAGCAGTGGCACTAGAAGAATTGTAAAGATGCATCTTCAGATTTATTTCAGAGAAGGATGCAGAGAAATCATGATGCAAGGTTTGAGGTCCATCCACTAGCCATGAAATAGGGCCCGTGCTAGCAGTACTATCAGAAGAGACAGAAAGAGATTAACATAATTCCCCACAAAAAAAGCTAGTAAATAACATACACGTGAATAGATAAATTTATCAGAAAGTCAAAATCAGATGCATTATGTTTGGAATGAAACATGCCTTAAGTGACATGCATGATGTGACATAACATGAGGAGGATCAGAAAAACCAGGATTGTTGTCACTCTTCAGTGGCCGAGAGATCAATACAAAATCAACAGTATTTAAGTCACCCTGATCCTACAGATAGATAAAGCTCGTATCAGTAATGGGAGAACGAAAACAATGAACAGATACAGTGTAATAATTTTGCAATAGTCAATCCTAAATGTTCTAATGATGACACAGGAAAACACAAATTTGTCCTTAAAACTTTGAAATTCCTTAAACCTAGAAATTATGCCTATTACTGTTAGAGCAAATTAAGAAAATTCTGACATATTCATTACACATACTGAAATAGTCTCGTAATGTAGTTGACTAGTTCGCTACCCAACAAAAAATGAAATCTAGTAATACGATAATAAATCAATATAGATAAAAATATGTTCACACTGCTAATTGAAACTTTGAATTTTATTTTTTTGTTGACCTATCGAAACTTCAAGAATGGTTTTAAATGTTCTTCTTCATATTATGACTACAAAAGGAAAAAACAAAAATTGGGCAGTATGCTAAATGAGAATTAACTATAATTGATAGCTTAATAAATGGAAGTATATTTTAAAGAAAGCATTAAATAGAATTCAAAACTTTAACGATTAAATTGATCAATGTTAAAGTATAAGGAAGAAATTGATAATGAGCAATTCGCCAAAGTTAAATCATGTGTATCATTTTCTAGCTAGTTTGAAAATTTTCAAAACATTTCACGCCATTCATCAGCAGTTTAATAGGATGCAAACTTAGATATTACATTGAATTTTTATACTGCTAAAATATGATATTGCACTCACACCAAGTATGAAATTACTAGATCATTAATTTTAAAGAATAGTTTTTTAATAGAAAAAAAGTATCATTAAAAAGAAGAGAAGTACAATAGGGCAAGGCTAAAATATCCTCGAGTTGAGAAAAAATAAAACAAGACTAGACAAAACCAAGGAAACTGTTGAAAGAGAGAAAAGAGAGAGACATATGAAGAAACCGTGTGTTTCAACTACACAACGGAGGCTGAATATATACTCAATAAGTAATAAATAATTACACAATTTACATGATGTGGGACTAACAGTTGGACTACTAATTACACCTAATTACACCTAATTACATATGTTTCCAACACTCCTCCTCAAGTGGAGCATATAAATCATATGCACCAAACTTGTTACACAAATAACTTATTCGTGGACCTCTCGGGGACTTGGTGAAGACATCTCGCTAATCATTTGAGTTGACAAAGTTTGTGGTGATGTCTCCCGATAGAATCTTTCCCGATGAAATGACAATCAACCTCAATATGTTTGGTCCTTTCATGAAACACTTTGGATTGGAAGCTATATGCAAAGTTGCTTGATTGTCACATATGAGTGTCATTTTCATAACCTCATCAAATTGAAGTTCTTTGAGGAGTTGTTTCAACCAAATGAGTTCAAAGGCCATAAATTTCGGTATTCTGGCAAGACTAGATCTTGCAACTACATTTTGCTTCTTACTTTTCCAGGAAACTAAGTTGCCTCCAATGAGTACACAATACCCGAAGTGGATCGTCTGTCAATAGGAGAACACCCGATCGGATCTCGAGTATCCAACGACCCGAGTATGTCCTTTATCTTCATAGATGAGGCCTTTTCCAGGGCTGCTTTAATATACTTTAGGATGCGAATCACGCATCCCAATGTGCATCACAAGGTGAATTTAGAAACCGACTTACCACACTAACCGCAAAGGAGATGTCGGGACGGGTAACGATGAGGTAGTTCGCTTTTCCAACTAACCTTCATGTATCTTCCGGATCCGAGAATAGCTCCCCCGATTTGGTAAAAGTTTAGCATTCGGATCCATAGGAGTGTCGACAGGCTTTGCATTCAACGCACTGTTTCCTCAAGAATGTCCATGGCATACTTCTTCTGTGAAATTACTATACCATCATTGGATTGTGCCACCTCTATTCCCAAGAAGTATCGAAGTTTGCAAGATCTTTGATGCGAAAGTGATGACCAAGATATTGTTTTACTATGCCATGGTGATCACCGCCAGAATAACAATGTCGTCGACATATACAATCAAATAAATACACCCTTGAGCTGAATGGCGATAGAAGACAGAGTGGTCAGCCTCAAAAACTACAATACTAAATCGGCCAAATCAAGCCCTAGGAGACTTTTAAGGCCATACAAAGATTTGTGAAGACGACAAACTAGGCCGAAGACTCCCCACGAGCAACAAACCCAGGTGGTTGCTCCATGTAAACCTCTTCTTCTAGATCACCATGGAGAAAAGCATTTTTGATGTCCAACTGATGAAGGGGCCAGTGGCGAATAGCGATTAAAAAGTCTAACCGAAGCCATCTTCGCCACAGGTGAGAAAGTATCCCCAAAAAATCTGGGTATATCCTTTGGCCACCGGACGAGCTTGAGGCGATCAATCTTGCCATCGGGGCCAACCTTGACCGTATAAATCCACCGACAAATACCACCACGAGACTTCCCGGGAGGAAGAGGAACAAGTTCCCAAGTACTCTCTTTGCTTCGCAGGGCACACATCTCATCGATCATAGCTTGTCTCCACCCAGGGATGAGATAAAGCGTCACCCGAGAGTTAGGAATAGACACGAAGAAAGGAAGAAAGGCAAGCATAATGCGAAGAAGATAGGCGATGATAACTCAAATTAACATAATGAGGAGAAGGGTTACGAGTAGGCCGTATACCTTTTCGGAGAGCAATGGGAGGGTCGAGGCGGTCTGGGGCCGGTAAAGGAAGTGGTACCGGAGGAGAGTCCACATTGACCTCTCGCAACTTCGGTGGAGTGTGTGGTGGCCGACGATGATAGACTGTAAGGGACGAATAGTAGTGGTGGTGTGCTCAACATGGGGGCCTGAGGTGCGATGAGACTCAACAGAGATAAGAGGAAGAGGGACGGGTAAGACCTCGAGAGATAGGCTCAAGAGTCGATGAAGGAGACCGGAAGAAGGGAACAGAGACTCAAAGAAGGTAACATCAGCCGAGATGAGGTAACGTCGGAGATCAGGGGAAAAACAACGATAACCTTTTTGGGACCGATGGTAACCAAGAAAAACACATTTAATAGATCGGGCGGAAAGTTTATCAAGACCAGGAGTGAGATTATGAACAAAACAAGTAGACCCAAATATACGAGGTGGTAGGGAATGCAGAGGTTGATGGGGATATAAAATAGAGTAAGGGACCTGGTGATCAAGCACAGAAGAGGGCATACGGTTAATCAGATAACATGCAATAAGAGACCAGTATCGCCCCAGAAGCGAAAAGGAACATTACCATGAAGTAAAAGGGTCATTGTTTCTACGAGATGTCGGTTTTTACGTTCAAAAACCCCATTTTGTTGAGGGTATGTGCACAAGAGGTTTGGTGAAGAATGCCATGAGAAGCCATAAAGGATTGAAATGGTTGAGACAAATACTCACGGCATTATCACTACGCAAACTACGTATAGGAACACCAAATTGAGTTTTAATTTCATGATAAAAGTTTTGAAATATGGAAAACAACTCGGACCGATTTTGCATCAAAAATAACCAAGTGCAAAATGAGAGTAATCATCAATGAAGGTGACAAAATATCTCGGATCCTAGAGTAGAAACAAGACGACTAGGACCCCAAACATCGAATGTACTAAAGCAAAAGGAGAAGACGCTCGATCCGCTGATTTTACCAGAAACGGACTACGGGTGTGTTTTCCTAGTTGACATGACTCACGGAGACTAGACAACTTAGAGAGGGCTCAAACCAATTTTTGGAGTTTAGGAAGGCTAGGATGACCCAACCGTGCATGGATGGTGAGAGGGGAATCCTTGACAAAGCAAACACGATAAGGGTTGGAGAGCCGGTAGAGGCCATGGGACTCACATCCGGTGCCAAGTATCCGTCCCGAACTCCTGGTCTGCAGAATGACAGAGTCTCGTAGTAAAAGTAATCATACAATCAAGAGAGCGGGTCAAACGACTAATGGAAAGCAAATTAAAAGGAGACCCAGGAACATAAAGGACAGAGTCTACCGAAAGGGAAGGGAGGGGATAGGTAGTGCGATCCCTTGGGATTGAGACTTGGAACCATTTGCTAAAGTGAAGGCAAATAACCATTGTGAGAAAGGTTGGAGAAAAGAGTCTTATTACCGAAATATGGTCGGTTGCACCGAATCAAGAACCCAAGTACCAATGGATGGGGAACGAGAGAGACAAGCAAATGAAGTACCAATATGCAACAGAGGCAAGGGCTGGAGATCTCGACGTTGCTCAAACCACTTCAGAAAGTCGGCATAGGCAGTTGTTGGAGTAGAGAAACCAGAGGACTTACATTGTGCAAACCACTGTAAAAAATCTGCATACTCAGCCTTTGGGGCGTCCTTAGAGCTAGCTGAGGAGGTAGAACTAGCCATGGATCAGTATGCAACAACCAAACAGTACCTGAATGCACCGAGTCAAAAGGGGGGGGTCGTGACAAACGGTCACGAACACAAAAGGCGAGGGCAGATCCAGATAGAAGAGAGAAAGGCGATCACGGCGGTATAAACGGCGGCCGGTGGGGGTGGCTCACGCGCCGTCACGCGCCGGAAAACGGGCCGCGCGGTGGCTGTTTGGCAGCGGCGAAGGGTGGCGCGTGGGGGCGCGTCCCGGCGACGTTGGGGCTGGGCTTCTGGGTCCCACGCCGGTCGGCGGGAGACGGTTCCGATGGTGTGGTCGGCGGCCGGAAAGGAGGCGGCGGACGGCGGTGGCAAAAAACGTGGAGAAAAAGAGGCCTGGAAAGACGTCACGGCAAGGGAGAAAGGTCGGCAAACCGGAAGGGAAACACGGTTGGCCGGAAAAAATTTTCACCGGAGAGCGGTGGGCTCACCGGGCGTGCACTGATATAGGATTGCCTCTCTTTAGGCTCTAGATACCATGTTGAAAGAGAGAAAAGAGAGAGACATATAAAGACACCGTGTGTTTCAACTACATAACGGAGGCTGAATATATACTCAATAGTAATAAATAATTACACAATTTACATGATGTGGGACTAACAGTTGCACTACTAATTACACCTAATTACACCTAATTACATATGTTTCCAACAGAAACAAAGAAACTAGGAGTGCAGTAGGGCAATCCGATTCCTTTGCAAATCGGATATGTCAACACTCTTGAAGCAACCACATGGACCGAGCGCCAAAGAGAAGCTAAGAATATAATCTTACCCCAAGGCAAATTTAGGGGCAAGGAAAATCCCTTAAAGATGTGTGCATTCCAGATTTTAAGACAATAATGGTCATGGTAATGGTAAAAATGTGCTTCGTTGAGTAGGTAGAAAATTTTGGAGCGTACATGACTTTACAGTTGCTTAGTACCCAAAAAAAATGCATGAGAAGGACAAAAATAAAACGTAATTCATTTTCACTCGTGATTAAAGTTTATTTTCAACAGTAATCTACTTTCCACCTTCCCACTTTCACCTACTCAATTAAACATACCCTAATTGGTGATATGAAATTCCAATGATAATATATATATATATATATATATATATATATACATATATATATAGACAGCATGGTTGGACATTATAAAAACAAAATAAACGTTTACCTCATGTGACAGTTCCTGCTGCAATCTTTCATAATGGTGGAAATTGACCAAAGGTGCACTATTTATATTGTAAACTAAATCCTCACTGCTTTGGGGAACCAATCTTACATCACTTCTGACAGGTATGATAGATATGTTGTCCTCAGAAATCGATAATCTCCTTGAGTTCTGATGGCAAACAATAGCCTAATTCAGCTAGCTGTAATCATCATGCGCACACACTCTGGATATATATGATAGAATAATACTAAATGGTTTGTCAGACAAAATCAGGTCAAGAGAAAACACACAAGCTCAGATAAATTCTGAAATATTACATGCAGTCCATCCCTGAATTTCTGCACCAAAGCTTTTCACCTTATCAATCATTCTTTTTTTCTTTCCTGGTTCTTTCAGATGACAAAAAATTAGAAATAGTCTCTGATAGAACAAGACAGGAAAAGAAACTATATCAAAGAGTATAAAACCAGACAAAATCAAATCATCCCAAGAAAATCTAGGTTCAATATGATCAGACACCAACCCCACCTAGTGGGAAAAGGTTTTGGTTGGTTGTCAATATGATCAGACAATACAAAACACAAGATTGGTTTACACAATTTCATTGAAGGATTTCTTACATGAAAAAAGAAAGTTACAAAACTGAGGATAAATAATCCTTAAATAATAAAAACAGAAAATAAAAAATTACAAGAAAATCCAACTTTTAAAAGAAAAACAAACAAAATTACTCAATCTCCTTAATTCATAATCCACAAGGGAACTTCCCTTTGATAGGCCCCAAGCTATTGGGCCATAGGTGAATGGGCCGGGTGGAAAGAATGAGGGATACGTGAATAAGAGGGAGTTGGTTACTGATAGGGGAATCATTATGAAACTTTGGGAGTTTTTGGTGGCTTGGTCATTGGGTAAAGACTGTATTTTACATCTCTGATTTTCTTTTTTATTTTCTTTCTAAAATTTCTATACTTTTATCCTCTATATTAGGAGCTATGCTCCTTGAAATTCTCCTACATTCTCTTAGTGAAATATCAGTTTATATCAGTGGTATCAGAGCTCTCGATCTGGGAGCTGTGGGTACTTGATTCAAAGATGATAAAAGTGGAGAAGCAGTGGCAAGTCAAAGTTCTTGAAGATCTGCAGAGGACATTTGAGAGTTGGAGGAAGGAATACAAGGAGCAACGTCTAGGGATTCTAGTGTTTGAAGGAGATAATGCATATGAGTGGCTGATCTGCCTCGAGCTACACTTCGATGCTAAAGGAATGAACGAAAGGAAGCTGCAGCTGGCTGTGGAAGCTCTGAAAGGATGCGCCTACAATTGGTACCAACAGTGGGAGGTGTGTAATCCTAATGCAACTTGGGAAAAGTTTCGAAGAGTGGTGATCAAACAATTCCAGCTTGAGTTTGACCCGGATTTACTGGTCTTCATACCGGATGATGAACCAGAACTAGAACCAAAATCTGAGACAGAAAAGGAAATTGACCCGATGTTGGAGAAGTTTGAGGCCAAGAATGTGGGGGAGGAGATGTGTGGGTCATTCGAGGCGGACTATGTTGGAGATCCGGGGTGGAAGCTGGTGGAGGAGTGTAGCGGCAAGAAGGATAGTGGCTTGGGCAGTGCAAAGGTGAAGACCAAGGTAGCGTGCCTCTGCAATTGCAAGGCACTCTCACAACTGGAGCTAGAGAGGGAGGAGGTGAGGGCAAAACAGACATTATGCAGGGAGAATTGTTTAGACCTAATGGGCCAAACCCAAATGAGTAAGAAAAAGAATGTAGTCATAGAAAAAGAAGGAGTAGGCGTGTTTTCTCGATCCAAATCAGAATTGGCCCAAATTAATGAGAACCCTGTAGTAAAACTTGGGCCATGGCCTAATCCATTTTTTGAAACAGGACAAATGGGTTCAAAGCTACCCATGGCTAGATCCAGACTCAGTCATTGGCAGAAGCAAAAACACCATGGAAGAACAAAAGCAAAACACAATTCCTTTATGTGGTGCAACCCCCAATGCCCACCATTTTCACACACTCATGATCGCCCAACAATTTGCGAAGCCCCAGCCTGGTAGTGCGGCACAATACTTAGCAATACCCAAAGTCATTCCTGCTCTGTTTAGAGCACGCAAAATAGAGTTTCAGAGCTCGTGTAACCCAGCCATCCCTTCACCACCGCCGGAGCCACCAGACGCGGGCCACTGTTAGGGGCCTGACCCCGAGTCGAAATCCTCCAACCAGAAGGAGAAAATGACTTAGGACCAAGTGTTGAGCTTGTGCCGGAAGACCATGTTCTGTTCCAAAAGTGAAGAATCATATACAGTTCAAAGCACGTGAAAATTTGAGGGTGAGTTTGACACCCACAAGCTTCATGGCTGGGGGCTTTTGGCTTGTGGGCAAGAAGGATTGATGGTCAGAACAACAGGTTTATTTTCTCTTGATAATGTTCTTCTATCAAAAGTGGGTTTTCCTTGTGCTAATGAAATCTCAAGGACCATAGGAGTTGAGATGAAGGAGGGAGGGAATATGCCCCTTGTTAGAACTTCTGCACCCGGGGAACTACTAGCCTTTGGTGCTGATGGAGGTGACCCCATTATATGGAAGATACATCCTACTGGTCAGACATGGAAGACTCTCAAGAAGTTAAGATTTCATCGCAAGGACATTCCAAACCTACAGTGGTTTACAACCTCATTTCTCATATCTAAACAGCCATTTTTCCAATATCTTCTCTTCCATGATGGGGACAGCAGTAAAGTGGGAATAGCTGTATTTGTTGAGTGGTATAATATAGATACCAAGGTAAAAATGAGGTTCTTTGATGAAAGTACACGCATTGGGTGGTCCCTAGTCACTGGAGGAGCAAATATTTCAGCACTAAATGATCTTTTGGTTCCGATGATTGGGATTGCCTCTGGAGATAAGGTCCTAAATGGTGGTTTTAAACTTTTGGATGATCAGAATCCATATGCTTCTGGCACAGATATAGTGAGGTTTCCAAAAGCTGTTATGGGAAACAAATCAATCTGGAAGACTGAAACAAGGTTTGACATGTGCGGAACCAGGTGTTGTAGTTTGCAAGTTAGAGGAATAAATAGAAGATTGCCTTGCTATCCTGTCATTAATTTGGAGAGTGGTTTCAACTCAATCTTTGATGCTTCTATCTATAGGCAACCCAAGTTAACAATTGAGAAATAAGGGTGACTTTATGGAGAACAGATACTTAGGTCTGTTCCATGGAAATGAGCCTAATGTATCTATGATGATTGGTGGTCACTGGGTTGTCCCTGCTGTAAAGACCACACTTGCCATCACTGCTGTACTAGCAGGGCTTTTTCTTCTTGTGGGAATTGGAGCAAATCAATGGGATCCCAATGGAAGCCCTTGTGCTTCAACCATAACTTGGTCATCACCCTTCAAGCAATGGGACCCCGGGGGGAGTTTCTTGTCAGCTGTAACAGGACCTTTAATGAATCTTCACCTTGAGGACAAGGTGATTGTCAATTGGGGGGGGGGGAGTATTGATAGGCCCCTAGCTATTGGGCCACAGGTGAATGGGCCAGGTGGAAAGAATGAGGGATACGTGAATAAGAGGGAGTTGGTTACTGATGGGGGGATCATTCTGGAACTTTGGGAGTTTTGGGTGGCTTGGCGCATCTTGCATCTCTGATTTTCCTTTCTTTCTTTCTACAACTTCTATACTTGTATCCTCTGTATTAGGAGCTCTGCTCCTTGAAATTCTCCTACATTCTTAGTGAACACCAAAGAGAAGTAAGATGAAGAACTCCGTCCTAGAATGAATACGAAACATCACATAAAAGTCCAGAGACAAAGCCTAAGTTCTCTCACCTGTACCAGGCTTCATTTTTTTTTATATATACAGGCTTCATGTTTACATTATTCAATTTTGAAGACTTGCTTTTCTTATAACATTTTTTTGCACACAGCTTTTCTTATACCATTAATGATAATTGATAGACCAATCTCATTTTCTGATTTTCCCCCAATATTTGGGGAGGATCAATAATATCATCCACCTAGTTCCTTCCATATCAATTACATATTGTGTATCTGAACCATCTAAGTTGTATGGGAAATAGTTAGAATACAATTAAGAGGTTCAATGCTTGCAAGCAACCATTAAAAAAGAGAACCATTTGATAGAAAAGGCCATATTCAAAATACGTTTAGGGAGGAAAAGGAATGCTTAAAAGAATATGATAATATTATATAAACTTTTTCTAACTAATCTAGAATCAATAAATAATAATCACCCTATACATTTTATAAATGAGATTTATATTTGTTAAGAGAGAAAAACAGAAGCATAGGAATTGAGAAACCGCGTGTCTCAACTACACGACGGAGAGCAGTTTATATAGATCTATGACAATAAATACAAAGATTATTGTTATGATTTGATTAGCCTATAAAAGGAAACTACATAAATACAAAAGATATTTACACGTTTTCAACACTCCCTCAAGCTGGAGCATATAAGTCATATGCACCAAACTTGTTACAAATATAGTTTACTCGATGACCTCTCAAATACTTAGTGAAAACATCTTCCAGTTGATCATTTGAATTGACAAAGCTAGTGGTGATGTCTCCAGACAAGATCTTCTCTCTAATAAAGTGGCAGTCTATCTCAATGTGTTTGGTCCTCTCATGAAATACTGGATTGGAAGCGATATGCAATGCAATTTGATTATCACAAATAAGAGTTATTTGCATAACGTTTCTAAATTGAAGCTCTTTAAGAAGCTGTTTTAACCAAATGAGCTCGCAAGTAGCTGAAGCCATGGCTCGATATTCTGCTTCGGTACTTGATCTTGCAACCACATTTTGTTTCTTACTCTTCCAGGATATCAGATTACCCCCAATGGATACACAATAACCAGAAGTGGATCTCCTATCAGTAGGAGAACCTGCCCAATCAGCATCCGAGTACCCTACAATCTGAGTGTGTCCTTTGTCTTCATAGACAAAGCCTTTTCCCGGAGCTCCCTTAATATATCTGAGAATACGAATCACTGCATCCCAATGTCCTTCACAAGGTGAGTTTAGAAATTGGCTTACTACACCACCGCAAAGGAGATATCTGGACGAGTAACAGTAAGATAGATAAGTTTTCCAACCAATCGTCTATATCTTCCTTGGTCTGAAAGTGGCTTCCCCTGATCCGATAGTCTAACATTGGGATCCATAGGGGTGTCAACCGGCTTTGCATTCAATAGTCCTATTTCTTCAAGAATGTCCATAGCATACTTCCTTTATGAGATTACTATGCCATCCTTGGATTGTGCCACTTCAATTCCCAAGAAATAACGAAGTTTGCCAAGATCTTTGGTCTGAAAGTGATGACAGAGGTGTTGTTTTATCTGAGTTATACCTTGGTGATCGCTGCCTGTGATAACAATGTCGTTCACATGCACAATCAAATAGATATAGCCTCGGACTGTATGGCGACAGAAGACAGAGTGGTCAGCCTCACTGCGAGTCATACCAAACTGCTGAACAACAGTACTAAATCGACCAAACCAAGCCCGGGAAAATTGTTTAAGACCATACAAGGACTTGTGTAGACGACAAACGAGGCCAGAAGACTCCCCCTGAGCAACAAACCCTGTAAGTTGCTCCATGTAGACTTCTTCCAGATCACTATGAAGAAAAGCATTCTTGATATCTAGCTGATGAAGGAACCAATGATGAATAGTGGCCATAGATAGAAAAAGCCGAACAAAAGCCATCTTCGCAACTGGTGAGAAAGTGTCGCCATAATCCAAACCAAATATCTGAGTATACCCTTTTGCCACTAAACGAGCCTTTAGGCGATCAAGAGTGCCATCAAGGCCAACCTTGATCGTATAAATCCACCGGCAACCTACAACAAACTTCCCAGAAGGAAGAGGAACAAGGTCCCAAGTACCACTGCTCTGAAGTGCACACATTTCATCAATCATTGCTTGTCGCCACCCAGGATGGGATAAAGCTTCACCTAGAGATTTAGGAATAGACACAGAAGACAAGGTGGAAAGATAAGCATAATGCAATAAAGAGAGGCAATGGTAACTTAGAGTAACATAGTGAGGAGAAGGGTTATGAGTGGATCTAATACCTTTTCGAAGAGCAATGAGAAGGTTTGACGCAGGAGGCAATTCCGGAGCTGGTAAAGGAGGTGGTGCCGGATGAAAGTCCACAGGGGCCTCAGTAACCTCTACAACCTCTGATGGTGGTGGCTGTGGCCGACGATGATAGACCTGGATAGGGCCAGTAGTAGGGACTGGGGCACCAACAAGGGAAGGTGGTGATGGAGTAAGATCAACGGGGACAAGAGGAGGAAAAATAGAAAAGACCTCAGTAATGGGCATAAGTGACAGGTCAAGAGACTCAAAGAAAGGAACAAACTCGAAGAATGTGACATCGGCAGAGACTAGATAGCGCTTAAGAGTGGGTGAAAAACACCGATAACCCTTTTGAGACCGATGGTAACCGAGAAAAACACATTTGATGGAGCGAGCAGACAGTTTGTCAAGACCTGGAGTGACATTATGGACAAAACATGTCGATCCGAAGACACGAGGCGGCAGAGAGTGGAGGGTTTGGTGAGGGAACAAAACAGAATGGGGTACCCGGTTATCAAGAACAGAAGAGGGCATACGATTAATCAAATAGCAAGCAATGAGAACCGCATTGCCCCAAAAACGGAAGGGAACACGACCATGATACAAAAGGGTCCAAGTTGTTTCAATAAGATGTCTATTTTTGAGCTCAGTAACCCCATTTTGTTGAGGGGTATAGGCACATGATGTTTGGTGAAGAATGCCATGAGATGCCATAAAAGCTTGAAAATTCTGAGATAAAAATTCACGGGCATTGTCACTACGCAAAATACGAATTGGAACACCAAACTGAGTTTTTATTTCATGATAAAAGGTCTGAAAAATTGAAAACTCTGATCTGTTTTTCATTAAAAATAACCAAGTACACCGAGAATAATCATCAATAAAAGTAACAAAGTATTTGGACTCAAAAGTAGACTCAACACGACTAGGACCCCAAATATTAGAATGCACTAAAGCAAAAGGAGACGCAACTCGACGACACACTCTATCGGGAAACAGACTACAGGTGTGTTTCCCAAGTTGACACGACTCACAAGGTAAACTAGATAACTTAGAAAAGTTCGGCACCATTTGCTGTAGTTTGGCAACGCTAGGATGACCCAACTGAGCATGAATGGTGAGAGGGGAATCCGTAATAGAGCACACACGAGAAGTGGCAGAGAGTTTGTAAAGGCCATTAGACTCACATCCGGTGCCAATCATCCATCCCGAACTCCGGTCTTGCAAAATGACAGAGTCTTTAGTGAAACTAATGCGACAATCTAAAGAACGTGTCAAACGACTAATAGATAGTAAATTAAAAGGACATCTAGGGACATAAAGAACTGAATCAACAGACAGAGAAGGGAGGGGATGGACAGTGCCAATCCCTTCGGGCTGTGTTTGGGAACCATTTGCTAAAGTAATTATAGGTAAATAGCCAGAGTTAGAAAATTTGGAGAAAAGACGCTTATTACCAGAGATATGGTCAAATGCACCAGAGTCAAGGACCCAAGGACCTAAGGGTAGTGATTGAGAGAGACAAGCAAATGCATTACCAGTGTGCTCAACAGATGCAGTAGAGTTAGAAGCCTGCTGTTGCTCAAACCATTTCAGAAAATCTGCATACGCAGCCAGAGATAGGGACGGTGGTGCAGAAGGCTCAGGTAAATCAGGTACAACAGCTTGGGCAACATTGACAGCCCGTGGAGGACGGTCATGTTTGGTCCAACATTGATCCTCAGTATGACCCAACCTATTACAGAGTGTACACTTCAGACGGGGCCTACCCGAGATGGCAGTGCGAGAACGACCACGATTGGCACTTTGGGAGACGAGGGCAGAAGTATCAACCGGAGCCGAGGCTAGGACAGAACCAGAGGGCTACTTAGCCGAGACCCGAAGCAAAGTAGACCAAGCAGAGGACAGAGTGGGCATAGTAGGCGAACCCAAAATCTAATCACGGTTGGCAGAATATTCTGGAGGCAAACCATACAAAGTCATGAGCATAAAGAAGGTGCTGCATTGCTCAAGTTCTTGCGCTGGGGTAGCAACAAGGGGTAGTAACTCATTGAAATCATGGAGAGCACCGTGAACCTTTCCCAAGTAAGCAGACATAGGTCCATCAAACTGACAAAGAGCAATAATACTCATGATTTTGTGACAAACCCCATATAGCCGTTGAGTGTCATTAGTGTAAAGAACCTTGCCTTGCTCCCAAACAGAAGCACAAGTAGTCTGAGCACGGAAGATCTGCTTGAGAGACGAGTGAAAGGTGGACTTGATGACAACGCACAACTGTTTGTCAATCTTCTTCCACCTTGGTTGCTCTTCCGCAGGCATAGAGGTAAGGTCCGTGGTGAGGTGGTCTTTATAGCCTTGACTTTCAAGCCACAACTTGATGTCTGAAGCCCAAGTATCATAGTTGCTGTCATCTAACTTATTAGCAGATAGAGGGGTATTGAGATAACTTGTGAAAACTGAAGGCTCAGCCTTTGCGTTGTCTTTAGAGCCATCTAGGAAGGTAGAACTCGCCATAGGTTAGAATACAAAGGGCAAACATGGAAAACACAAGGTACCTGAAGGTCCCAACACAAGGGAACAAGGGGACAGAGATGTCTAATGAAGGATCTGAGGGCAGATCGGCGTAGAGGAGAGTGAGACGATTCAGGCGAGAGGACCGGCGGCCGAACGCGCTGTCACGCACTGGAAAACGGGACGCGCGGTGGCTGTTTGGCTACTGCGAAGGGCGGCGCATCCCAGCGGCGTTGGGGCTAGGCTTCTGGGGTTTGGCCGGTCGGCGGGAGACGGTTCTGATGGTGAGGTTGGCGGCCGGAAAAGAGGCTGCGGACGGCGGCGGACGATGGTGACAGCGACGGAGAAAGGAGGAAAAAGGCCGGAAAGACGTCACAGCAAGGGAGAAAGGCCGGCAAACCGGAATGAAAATCCGGTTGGCTAGAAAAAAATTTCACGTGAGGGCAGTGGACCCACTGGGTATGCGCGGTTCTAGGATTGCCTCTGTTTAGACTCTAGATACCATGTTAAGAGAGAAAAACAAAAACATAGGGATTAAGAAATCACTTGTCTCAATTACACGACGGAGAGCAGTTTATATAAATCTATGATAATAAATACAAAGATTACTGTTATGATTTAATTAGCCTATACAAGAAAACTACATAAATACAAAATATATTTACACGTTTTCAACAGTATTCATAAAAATTGCTTCAAACATAAAAAGTTATTTGAATATTCTATGCAGAAGATTAATTCAATATTCTCTTAGTCACTCATTTATCATAAATCATTTCTTGGGAGTTCCACCCGATACATTGAATACCGTAATATATTATGCAAACAATATAGTGATTGTTCTAAAATATTTGGGTCTCTAATAAACTACAAAATATGGATGCAACCAGTTAAAGGATTTTTTTCTCTAATAAAAGGAAATAAAAGAAACGGTGATAGACAATTTGATCAATAACCACAATTTACAACAACATAACGACTAAAAATGTTCATATTGTACATTTTAATTCAAGTCGCCTACACTAACGAAACCTGTTTGCCCTAATGAAGACATGATACAAAGATGAATCACAAAATCGAAACCTATAGTACAAACCTTTAGTGTGAAGAAACATGATATTGCTTGACCAGCCATCAATGATTGCGAAGGAAAAATAGTATCAGGAGGTTGAAGTAATGAGATTTCCCAGTGGTGCCCAATAGATGACAGCTGATAAACTTGGAAACATTCTGAGTTTGTCTTGTTAACAACATCCAATCGAACAAGGAATTCTTGTATTCTCAATCGAGAAGGACTGATTTGAAACGAGACATCCAATGATGGTAATACCTATGATCACCAAACTTTGGCACTTGAGAAAAACTAGGTCTATAACTGGTAAATACAAAAATGAGTCATTTAACAGAACCTAACTTTTTTACTTGTATAATGCAGCAAAAAATTTCATAGAACATAATTATTCAATTATGTTTTACACCATAGAAAAAAAATTACATTATAATAAAGAGAAAATAAAACCAGACGAAGCCCAAAGAGTTTCACTTCTGGTATCCATTATACTAACCTGCACATTGTAATGCAAGCGAAGAGTGCGATATCTGATGACACTTGATATATCTCCCATCTCATAATATATGCTCAAGTAAAGAGAAATATCACCTGGAACAGCAGCCCTAAACCAAAGAGGCCACAAGAAGGGTGTTTCACCTTGTACTGAAGTGCCCTGAAACAAGGTGTAATTCATGTGACCAAGAAGTTGACAGATGCCAATTCAGATTAAAGTGCTAATGCACAACTTACATGAAAAAGATTCAATACTGACCTCTGGAAACAGAAAGACTGTGTCAGACATGATACTAGGATTAGCATGTCCATCACTTTGTACTGAATCTGTCATCTTTGTTAAGCAAGCAGGAAACTGTGACTTTATATCTTCCGGATTCCCAATAATCAGGAATCTAGGATGACTAATCTTCATCTTCAGATTCTGCCAAAACCTCAAATGAATTAGTGTTTAGAAAAATAGCATGCAAGAAAGAGCAGGAGGAAAGCCAGTTCCATCCCTATACAGGGATGTAAGACAGCAGACTACATCTGTATTCCAGTCACATCATGCACCTGGTGTAATTGTAAGCAAGTATAATCGCTGCCAATACAACTAACCCCACAACTCCATAATTACACCACACCAATTAGAAACTATTCCGTCATCCAAAGGTAAGGCACTATACCCAAATGAGTTGACATGCAACCAAAATATAAGAAATAAATATATATGAAGTAATTGCTCTTTAGAGTAATTTAACTCCAAAAATGGTACCTTGACAGGAAAATCTGATGGATTCCTCAACTCCAAAACAAGTTGCCGTAAATCTCCAGCATATGCCTTTCCAGGTAAAGGGTTAATGGAACCCTGAAGCTTGGGTATGCTCTGGGATTTAAGGAGAGGAAAAAAGCTGCTTCAGTCTAAATTCAGAGAATACAAGAAGAGGGAGGAGACAAAATTCATTTGGAAAAAAGACAATAACGAGAAACGGTAGGACAAGAGCATGCACCTTAATCACCATAAATTTAAACTTCTCATTAGGTGAGCGATTTCCTTTCCTTCTTGCTTTTACAATATTCTTCTTTGGGTGGCTCAACTCAAAGTTGTGAAAACCAACTATAGTACCTGACAGTTTCCACCTAACACCAATAATTTCAAGAGTGCCCTCTACCCTGGGAGTAACTGAGAGTTGAACCTGGAAAACAGGTACTTGACAATATCAATTTTGCAAAGTTGACAACTTAAAAATACGAAAAATATATTTGGTATAAGAAGATTTATCAAGTAATTAGCAAAAAAAAGGGAAAAATCAAGACATCCTCTTATTTTACATTGTCAGGCAGCTACTTTTTTAAAGAATAATCTGTTAGGAGTTTTTGGAGTATCATGGGTGTCTTTCCACCTTGAAGCAGCTTTTCATGATATGTTTTGAAGATTTTGAAAATAAAAAGGAGGATAAAACTTTGTGGCAGTAGGCCAGTTATGGTATTCTCGGGGGTATTTGGTTAGAGCAGAATGCACACATTTTCAAGGGCTTTTCTTTGCTTATACTTATGTTACTGTCTCGTTTAAGGAGGATACCTTATCCTCCACCCCCCTTGTACTCTCTGTCTATTCTCCCTAATTAGATATCTTTCTTTTTCATAAAAGAATGCATGAATCAAACCAAGTGCACTGCAATCCATTTGAATTGAATATCCATCAAAATCAGCCCTCGAAAAGAGCACAATAAAGAAGCCAAATACATAACCCTATCCAAAAATAGGTGAACAAAAACTGATGTTTAAAAATCCCAGCATTTCACTACTACCAAATGTTTCACAGCAGAGTCAAATTACCAAGCAATAACAAAAAAAATTAATATTCACCCACCAACAATTTGAAATGTGCAAGCTGCAAAGTATCAATGACATTTACAAAAGTCTTTGATTTAAACTGTTAGAGAATAGTAGGATTATTACTTATTAGGTTATTAGTCTTATGTTAGTGGGCTTGGGTCAGTACTAGTAGTGTCAGTTTTTGACCTAAGTATTAGTATAAATAAGAATACTAAGTTATGGAATTGTATCACATCATCATCACACCAATATCAATATAGTCTTATTATTTTGAGTGTTCCTTTTCTCTCTTTTCTTCCTTCCCTACCTAAAACCTTCCAATTCAACATAAACTTCTATTTGATAATTGATACACTTGGTATTTACTTTTTGTGTACTACATGTGAAATATCATTTGTGTTATAATTAGCGTGGAAGATAGATTCAAAGATCTAAGATGAAATATCAGCTTCTTATAAATTGTTTGACTATCATTTACACAGAATTGCAGAAAATGCTCATAAAATACTTTTCTATTTTTTGAAAGAATAATGGTCAAAAAGGTTTATATAGTCTTTTTTGGTACAAGGTTTATATAGATTCTACCATAGACAAATCACATGCTAAGAAGACATACTTACTTTCAACAAATATGATATGTATTTACTTAATTTTTACGCTTCCAACTATTAATTTGATTATTTTATTTTATTTTATTCACCACCCCAAAAAAATCAAACGGTTAATCTCAGGATCCAATGCCTGCCCCACAGGCCTGCAAACAACACACACAGCCAAAAAAATCTTGCCCTCCTTTCCCCCAAACCCTCAAAAACAGAAATGCAAAAATTCTTCCAAATTCTAATTACAAACCCAAGACTAAAAAATGATACAAAATATATCTGAAGCTACAGTACATAGCAAAAACACGTGGCTGCTGCACTCCAGAAATTGAAAGCACATGAAATATGCATCAAGCAATGAAGCTTTACCGAAATGCCCTTTAGTAAATCAAGTCATTTGTAAAAACATCTTTTTTTCAAATGTTATTGGAAACCATACATCAGTGTATGTTATGCTAAAGAATCTGGGTGAGCTTTACGTCTAGGCAACTACTGACTACTGACTACAAATGCACACAAGTTTCATAAACTTGTCAGTTTTAACAGTCATAAATTAACTTCCCAACAGATCATCACTACAAGATCATGAGAGAATAGGACATGTATTTAATCAGTTCGATCTAAAGTCTAAACTCAATTTTCATCATAAAAGCAAAAATCATAATTTTATTTTTTCTCCAAATTTATATCTTAGCCTGCCTTATTCAAAAGGGAGAGGATCTGAACAAAAGAAATACTCCATCTGGAAGCTTCATTTCCGCTTTGCTAGAAAGACCAATTATCTACATCTTCCAGGACTCAAGTCTAGTGTCATTTTTACACAACAACAACAACAACAACAACCAAGCCTTTTCCCACTAGGTGGGGTCGGCTACATGGATAAAACGACGCCATTGTGTCCTATCATAAACCAAGTCTTCAGAAATGTCATTCAAATCTAAATCTCTTTTAATTGTTTCACCTATAGTCTTTCTTGGTCTCCCTCTATCTCTAACTATTGGACTATCCTCCATCTGATCTACTCTTCTTACCGAGACTTCTAAGGGTCTTCTCTTTACATGTCCAAACCACCTAAGGCGAGATTCTACCCTATTTTTCACAATAGGTGCTACCTCTGCTTTCTCTCTAATGCATTCATTCCTAATCCTATCTTGTTTTGTATAGCCACACATCCAGCGCAACATCCTCATCTCCGCGACACTGATCTTATGCTCTTGCTGGCTTTTTACCGCCTAACATTCAGTATCATACAACAACGCGGGCCTTATAGTTGTGCGGTAAAATTTACCCTTAAACTTAAAAGACATTTTTCTATCACAAATCACTCCTGAAGCACTCCTCCATTTCATCCATCCAGCTTGAATCCTATGATTTACGTCTCCCTCTATCTCTCCGTCATTTTGTATGATAGATCCAAGATACCTAAACCGTATGACTTCTGGTATGGTGTAGTCCCCAATTTTCACCGCTAAACTAGTATTAGCACGCTTCTTACTGAATTTACATTCTATGTGCTCTGTTTTACTCCTGCTTAGACGAAAGTCATGTTCTTTCAAAGCTTGTCTCCATAGCTCTAGCTTCCCACTTGTTTCCTCTCTCGACTCTCCAACTAAAACTATATCATCTGCAAAAAGCATGCATTGTGGCACCGGCTCTTGGATATGCGCAGTAAGCACATCCAAGACCAAGCTAAAAAGATATGGACTCAAAGTTGACCCTTGGTGCAGTCCTATAGTTATAGGGAAATCTTCTGTAACCCCACCTTGAGTTCTCACACTAGTTTTAACCCCATCATACATATCTTGGATTGCTCGAATATAAGCGATACGAACTCCTTTCTTCTCCAGAGCCTTCCACAAGACTTCTCTCGATACCCTATCATAGGCTTTTTCCAGATTAATGAAAACCATGTGCAAGTCTTTTTGCTTCCTCCAATACCTCTCCATCAATCTTCGTAGAAGATAGATTGCTTCCATGGTTGACCTCCCAGGTATAAAACCGAATTGATTCTCTGAAATATGAGTCTCGTCTTAATCTCCGTTCAATTACTCCTTTCCATAACTTCATGGTATGACTCATGAGCTTAATCCTTCTGTAATTTGCACAATTTTGTATATATCCCTTGTTGTTATAAATAGGAATTAAAATGTTTCTCCTCCATTCATTTGACATTTTCTTAGATCTCATTATCTCCTTAAACAACTTTGTGAGCCAACTTATATACCTTTCTCTCCTAGGCACTTCCACACCTCGATAGGTATATTATCCGATCCGACTGCTTTTTCATTATCCATCCTCTTCAAAGCTTCTTTTACCTCAAACTCCCGAATTCTACGATAAAATGTTTTATTTTGGTCCTCCTCTCTAGTGTTTAGAATGTCCGAGTCCCCTAAAAACCCATGTCCCTCATTAAATAACTTGTGAAAATAACCCTTCCATCGATCCTTGATGTCTTGTTCCGTAACCAAGACTTTACCCTCTTCATCCTTAATGCATTTCACTTGATCCAAGTCTCTTGTCTTCCTTTCCCTACTTTTAGCAAGCCTGTAAATATTCCTTTCTCCGTCTTTGGTGCCCAAAGATTGATATAACCCGTTGAACGCTTTAGCTTTCGCCTCGCTCACCGCCTTCTTAGTATCTTTTTTAGTTGCCTTATATTTTTACCAACTTTCATCGTTTTTGCCCACATGCCAAGCTTTATAACATTCCCTTTTAGCCTTAACTTTATCTTGTACACTTGCATCCCACCACCAAGATTCTTTATCCTTGGGTCCAAAGCCTCTTGATTTACTGAGTGTCTCTTTTGCTACCTTCCTAATCCCTTTAGCCATCTCGTCTCACATATCATTTACACTCCCTTGTACCTCCCAAATCTCTTCCTCCATAATCCTCCTCTGAAAGAGCATTTGTTTTCCTCCCTTTAGTTGCCACCATTTGATCCTTGGGACTCTGTCCCGACCATTTCTCCTTACTCTCATATTAACCCGTACATCCATAACCAAAACCCTGTGTTGGGTAGTCAAGCTCTCTCCAGGGATGACTTTGCAATCCATGCAAAGCTTTCTATCCGATTTCCTTATTAGAAAATAATCAATTTGAGAGCAAGAACTCCCGCTTCTGTACGTGATAAGATGCTCTTCCCGCTTCCTAAAACAAGTGTTAGCTATTGTAAAATCAAAAGCTACCGAAAAATCTAGAATCGTTTTGCCCTCTGCATTAGCTACTCTTAGACCATACCCTCCATGCAAACCCTCATACCCCCTAGATTCACTCCCCACATGGCCATTTAGGTCCCCTCCTAAAACAATCTTCTCTCCTAAAGGTATTCCCTGAATTAAACCTTCTAAATCCTCCCAAAATTTTATCTTGTAGTGCTCGTCTAACCCTACTTGGGATGCATACGCACTGATAACATTAAAAGTCTCTTATTCCACAACAAACTTCAAAGCTATGATCCTATCTCCGAACCTTCTCACATCCACAACATTATTCTTCCAATTTTTATCTACTATTATGCCTACCCCATTTCTAGATTTTACCTTGCCGGTGTACCAAAGCTTAAAACCAGAAGTGTCGAGTTTCTTTGCCTTTTCTCCAACCCACATAGTTTCTTGTAGGCACATAAAATTAATCCTCCTCCTAATCATGGTATCAACTATTTCCATTGATTTACCTGTAAGTGTGCCTATATTCCAAGTTCCAAAACACATCCTACTCTTGTGAACTAGCTTCTTTACCCCCACCTGTTCACGAAAATGTGGGAACCCTTGCTTATTTTTCACTACACTCAGGCGGTGATGCAGCAGCTCTAACTCATTTGACACTGTACTCGAGCCATATAGTGCGTTGCTTAGGGGCAACGACCTAGCATTAACTAGTGTCATTTTTACACAAGCTTCAACTTAATTGGAGATATGTGCAAAATTAAGAAGGAAATGTGGAATTTCTTGATTTTTCACAATGCAACTCAATTCGTATATTTCTAGTCAAAATTAAGATGCAGATGTGGAAGTTCTTGATTATTCACAATGCAACTCTCTTGATTATTCACAATGCAACTCAATTCACATATTTTAAATCAGAACAAGATCTCTTCTACTGAAATACAGCACTAAATTGTGACCATGATAGATGCAAAGAAGGGCAAGATTAGACAAAAATTCCTGAATACTACAAACTCACCATGGTTGTTTCACCACCTCCTAGTAAGAAATCAATCTCAGACACCAAAAATGAGGAATTGTCTGAGCTCATATCCCTGAAGTGATCAACCTCATTATAATTCTCCACACTTGACTTATTTTCATCTGTAGTACCCATGACAAACTATTATCAATCAGAAGAAAAAGACTACCAACATTAAATATTAATGAATAAATATCAAAAAGATGAAGAAAGCAATAAAAAATGGTAGAAGACCATATAAACAGAAACTCATAGCTTACCTGATCTAATTTCATCAGTACTAGAAGAATGCTTGCATATCAGTGTAACACCAGATATGGGAATTGAGATTTGCAGAGGGTTTTTGAATTCAATATTCACCTTCACAGCTTCTGCAAATGAGTGCAGTGAACAAACAATGCACCAACAGTACATAAGGGGGGAAAAAAGTAAGCCTCTTGTGCCAATTTTGTATACCAATTTATTTGTTTTAATTTAAATATAGTATATTACAATGAATCCAATCCTGGCAAGGTAAAAATTTCTTTTACCCAACTCTGCTTCATATTTTTATATGTTACACGAATATCAACAGAATTTGCAAAAGAAAGTCCAAGCGTCATCTATTTTCTAATGTTATTAATTTCAAGTAAAAATTTCTCCCTTCATAAACTGACAAGTTTGATTCCCTAAATGAATGCCATCAATGATTCTGCTCGAATCCGTCCCTCTTCTACCATACTTGGAGCTGAGTGAACTATTTTTAACACATAGACATGCCAAAAGTTCTGGGCATTATTTCAACTCCTTAAATTAGCAAGAGTGAAAATGTCACAAATAACCCTCTTGTTCCCCTCCAGAAGTACACTCCTGATGGTCTAATGCAGATCACAAAGTTGCTAAAAACTACCATGTGACTATGTTATAACAGAATAAAACCCGAGGATATGCATGGCTTATGAGTGGAACTCCCTGAATGCTTACCCATAAGTCTGTCAAGGATGCAAAGGGAATACATACTTTAGAGCAAAAAAGAAAACCAAATATAAAACACTTGCAACTTCAAAAGGACAATGATTGCTTATTCAAACTACATGATTAGACGACAACTCGGAGCCCATATAAAATGTTACACAATGGTTAGACATCTTTCTTAATAAGACAACAGAAAACATGATGTATTTTACAATAACTCATAACATCTACAAGCATACTGTTAGCACACGGCCACCTGTTACGAAGGTGTACAGCAGAAAAGGTGTGCTGAAGGACAAGGGATCAGGGACAAGGGATCATCTCCCCATTTAGGCATGGAACATGAGCCTCAACTAGCAGCATACCTGCCAGCTGACGTGGCAGGAAACAAGCGGGAGGGGAAGGAGAGAGAAAGGGAAATCTGTTAGTGGGAAAAAGGGAGGATAAAATGGAGATGAGAGGGGAAGAAAAGGTTATCGGAGAATTAGGAGGAAATAGGAAGGGAAAGACCAGGCCTCTCGAAAATCCTAGAATTATTCTACATTTTTCTTTCAGTTCTTGTACTCTTTTCTCATTTCAGCTATTGATTTCATACTGAAATCAGTACAGCATTCAGTTTCTATCATATAATACGTAATATTCAGTTTCTTTCCATCTCTGTAACTAGTTTCTATCAATTGGTATTAGAGCTCCCGATCTGGGAGCTGTGGGTGGTGCATACATGGATGGAGGCCAGATTAGAGGCAATCGAAAGAGGGTTTGAACGATGGAGGAGGGAATTGCAAGAAGAAAGGGAGCTGCAGGAGGCTAGGCGCGAGCTGCAGGAAGCGCGACTCAAAAAGACGGAAGAAATCCAAGAGGAGTTGCTGAGATTTCTAAAAGGACGGGATCAAGGATCTCAGTCCGGAGATTCGACGAGACGTGAGGAGGAGGAAGAAACAAACGGGAGTCGTCGTATGGGGACGGAGTTCGATCGGGTAAAGAAACTGGAGATCCCCATCTTCGAAGGCGAAGATGCGTACGGGTGGGTAGCTCGAGTTGAGCGATACTTCCACGTGAATGCCTTGAGTGTGGAAGAAAGAGTACCGGCGGTTATGGTAGCCTTGGAGGGCCGAGCCCTGTGCTGATTCTAGTGGTGGGAGTCTCGCACAGACCACCCTACCTGGGAGGGTTTCCGATCAACTGTGATCAGAAGGTTCCAACCTTCCATGATTCAGAACCCATATGAGTTGTTGTTGAGTTTGCAGCAAACTGGCACGGTGGGGGAGTACCGAGAGTGCTTTGAGAGATATACAGGACCTTTGACGAAGACGAAGGATGAGTTTCTGATTGGAGTATTCCTGAATGGCCTTAGAGAGGAGATTCGGGCTGAGTTGAAGCTCCATCGGTTGGAATCTCTTTCTGACTTGATGGATCAATCCCAATTAATTGAGGAGAAAAACTGGGCCTTAGCCAAGGGAGGAATAGGTGGGGAAAGTAAGGGAAGTATGTTGCACAAAGGGACCCAACCCATGAAGACCTCAATGTATGAAATTGGGTCTAAGACCAATATGTTGGCTGAACCCAATAAAGGCAGTTTCACCACAAGCTCAAGTATGAGCAGAGGAAGTGTTCTCGTATAGGAAGGTGCCTGAAACAAGCAGTCAAAAGAAGGGAAGAGGATTTAAGAAATTATCAGAGGCTAAATTACAAGACAAAATGAAGAAGGGGTTGTGTTTCCGTTGTGATGAAAAATATAGCCCAGAACATGTCTGCAAATACAGACAATTCAGGTTGATATTGATGGAACCCATGGAGGAAGATGAAAAGGGGGAGACACTGGTAGAACATAATGAACTAGACATGGCAGAAAAATCCCTACAGCTTTCGATGCACAGCATCATGGGATTAACTTCAAAAAAGTCTCTCAAATTGTGGGGTGAATTGAAGGGGAGGAATGTGGTGATACTTATTAACTGTGGGGCCTCAAGTAATTTTATTGCTAAGGAATTAGTGGCTGAAATGGGTTTGGTGGTCTCCACCACACTAGCTTACTTAGTTGAAGTGGGGGATGGCCATAAAATAAAATGTCAAGGAGTTTGTCAAGGTATAAAGCTCATGATGCAGAGGATAGAAATCTGTCAAGATTTTTTTCTCTTTGAGCTAGGAGGAGCTGACATTGTGTTGGGATTAGATTGGCTGGAGAGCTTGGGAGAAATTAGAGTTAACTTCAAAGAGCTCACTCTTCAGATGGAGTTAGGAGGGAAAGTAGTGAAATAATTCGAGGAGAAGCTATATTTCCAACATACATATATATTTCCAAGTCCTCAAGGCCTCACTCAAGACCATGATTAAGGCCTTACAAAATGAGGGCCAAGGGTTCTATGTGGAATACAAGGATGGACTCTCACCGCAACCCGTCACTCCAGATTACTGATCCGGATTGCATTTGGAGTTGACAAAACTCGGCTTGGCATTCAACAATCCCGCTTTCTTCTAGGATATCCATACATACTTTCGAGACATTTTTCGATGAAATGACAGAATTGAAAGTTGTATTGGATGAATTTGCAGACTTACTCCAAGCACCACAAGGACTACACCTTCAGAGACGGCAAGATCATGCTATTCACTTGATAGAGGGAGCCCAAATTCCAAATATAAAACCCTACAGGTACCCCTATTATCAGAAAATTGAAATTGAAAAAATAGTAGATGAAATGCTTACGGCTGGTATCATTCGACCTAGCACTAGTCCTTATTCCAGCCCTGTCATTTTAGTGAGAAAAAAAGATGGAGAATGGAGGTTTTGTGTGGATTTCAGGGCCTTGAACAAAATTACCATTCCGGATAAATTTTCCATTCCTATGATTGATGAGCTTCTTGATGAGCTAGGGGGTGCCACCATACTCTCTAAGCTAGATCTCAAGTCCGGGTACCATCAGATTAGAATGAGGAACGAAGATGTGCCAAAGACAGCCTTTCGGACTCATGAGGGCCACTATGAATTCCTTGTGATGCCCTTTGGGTTGTCCAATGCCCCTTCCACATTTCAAGCCCTCATGAATGAGATGCTAAAACCATTTCTCCGGAAATTTGTCCTTGTGTTCTTCGATGATATTCTTGTTTTCAGCAAAGACAAGGATTCTCATGTGGGGCATTTGAGGGTGATATTACATCAATCACCGCTTGAGGGAGAACAACCTGTTTGTTAATAGAAAAAAATGTAGCTTTGGCCAAAGACAGAATATCTTGGCCACCTCATTTCAGCTGAAGGTGTAGCTGCAGACCCACAAAAGACTAAAGCTATGGTCAGTTGGCCCACCCCTACGGATGTGAAGTCTCTAAGAGGGTTCTTAGGACTGACAGGATATTACAGGCGGTTTGTAAAGGATTATAGGAAAACAGCCCGACCTCTGACATAGCTCCTAAAGAAAGATGTTTTCCACTGGGGAGAAGAGGCCCAAAAGGCTTTTAAGGAACTTAAGGCAGCCATGGTTAATCTTCCTACACTAGCAGTTCTAGATTTTTCCAAGACTTCTACAATTGAGTCTGATGCCTCAAGCAAGGGGATTGGAGCGGTGTTATTACAGGATGGCAGACCCATTGTTTATCTCAGCCAAGGACTTTCAGACAGAGCACAACATAAGTCAGTTTATGAACGAGAATTAATGGCTATTGTCATGGCAATCCAAAAGTGGAGACATTACCTAATCAGGCGACAGGAACACCAAATTGTATCATTCATAAAACTTTTGACCATATGGAGTTTGAAGTATTTGGTCGAACAAAGGTACTTGGACCCTAGGGGAAGACCAACACAAGTGGACATCTAAACTGTTGGGTTTTGATTTTGAAATTAAATATAAGCCAGGTCTTGATAACAAGGCAACAGACGCGTTATCTAGGAGAATGAACTTTTGTGCTATCTCTACGGTGCACTTATTGGATTGGAATGAATTAATGGAAGAGGTACAGGGGGATGAAAAGCTCAGACAAATCTTGCAGAATCAACAAGGTGAGGGAAGGTGGGGATTAGAGGATCAACGGTGAGGGAAGGGAGTGGTAGCCAATTATGCTTCTCACCCAAGTTTCCAACTCAAGGAGGGGAGACTACTGTACAAGGACAGAATAGTACTACCTAAGTCATCACCCAGAATTCCTCTTCTACTCCAAGAATTTCATGATTTCAATATCGAAGGTCATTCTGGAATTTTCCGGACCTACAAGCGGATATCTGGGTTGGTCTATTGGGAGGGCATGAAGCGGACTATACAGGATTATGTAGCAGCATGTGGGGTCTGGCACCGTAGCAAATACCAAGCCCTTTCACCTGCTGGACTATTGCAACCCTTACCTATCCCTACCCAAATATGGTCTAACATATCCATAGATTTCGTTGAAGTACTTCCCAAGGCTCATGGATTTGATACTATACTTGTGGTGGTAGATAGGCTGACTAAATATGGGCATTTCATAGCAATTAGTCATCCGTTTACTGCAAAAGAAGTGGCAGACGTGTTTATCAGAGAAGTAGTGAAGTTGCATGGATTCCCTCAATCAATTGTTTCAGACAGAGACAAGATCTTCCTTAGTCATTTTTGGCCTGAATTGTTCAAGCAAGCTGGGACAAAGTTGAAGTTCAGCTCCGCCTATCATCCTCAATCTGATGGCCAAATTGAAGTGGTCAACCGCTGTTTGGAGACTTATTTAAGATGTCTCACAGGCACTCGGCCAAGGCAGTGGCCTAAGCTTCTCAGTTGGGCTGAATTCTAGTTTAACACCACCTATAGCAGTTCTACTAAGATGACCTCCTTCAAGGCCCTTTATGGTCGAGATCCCCCAATTCTGTTCAAAAGTGTGGCAGGTCATTCTCCAGTAGAGGAAGTTGATAAACTTTTGACTGAGAGGGATCTTTTGTTGGATGAAACACAACTTACTAAAAGCTCAGAATCGGATGCAAACCCAAGCAGATAAACACCAGAGAGATGTCACCTATAGCCCTGGTGATTAGGTTTACCTCAAGATTCAGCCTTATCGTTTAAAGTCTTTTAACTAAGCGTAGCAATGAAAAACTTAGTCCTGGGTTCTATGGTCCCTATCTAATTGAGGAAAAAATAGGCTAAGTGGCTTATAGACTGCAGCTGCCAGCACACAGCCACATGCACCCAGTGTTTCATGTCTCACTTCTTAAAAAATTGGTGGCTACCACAACTGAAAGTCAACCTCTACCCTCATTCCTATCAGAGGACTGGGAGCGAGCTACAAGTCCAACCTGCTACAGTCCTTAACCAGAGAACTACACTTGATGACCAGCAGGAGGTGCTCATTCAATGGCAAGACTTGCCTACATGTGAGACTCATGAGGGCCACTTCCCTTGTGATGCCCTTTGGGTTGTCCAATGCCCTTCCATTCTTGGGAACTGGCTACTACTATTCAGGAAAACTTCCCAACTTTTCACCTTGAGGACAAGGTGAAACTCTTGGAGGGGAGTATTGTTAGCACACGGCCACCTATTACGAAGGTGTACAGGAGAAAAGGTGTGCTGAAGGACAAGGGATCATCTCCCCATTTAGGCATGGAATGTGAGCCTCAACCAGCAGCATAACTGCCAGCTGACGTGGCAGGAAACAAGTGGGAGGGGAAGGAGAGAGAAAGGGAAATCTGTTAGGGAAATCTGTTAGTGGGAAAAAGGGACGATAAAATGGAGATGAGAGGGGAAGAAAAGGTTATTGGAGAATTAGGAGGAAATAGGAAGGGAAAGACCAGGCCTCTCGAAAATCCTGAAATTATTCTACATTTTTCTTTCAGTTCTTGTACTCTTTTCTCATTTCTGCTATTGATTTCATACTGAAATCAGTACAGCATTCAGTTTCTATCATATAATACGTAATATTCAGTTTCTTTCCATCTCTGTAACTAGTTTCTATCACATACATATACAAATTATTAGCATTCTGAAGAAAACCAACTTTCTGCTCATAGGCTTAGTTAAGAAAACATGTATCACTAGCAGTTTTCACTAGAACTATCAGCAGCCCACAGCTAGAGTCTATCATAAACATATGGTTCAATCAATTTAGTGGTCCAAAGTTCAAAACAGTATTGCTATTATGTCAAATGTTTGGCAGAAAATGAACATTACTTATCCTCCAATAATCAGGAGTGAAGAAAATATTGGAAATTGGAAAAAATTTCAAGAGAAATAAAATGATATTTGATCATTCAATTATCAATTTCAGATGAAATTCTACCACATACCTCCTGCAACACAAAGATTTGATTGACCGTCCTTTTTTGAGATAAGCTTTGATTGCAACTCCAACCAGTTAGTCTTGGCAGCAGAGAATGACGGTATCATTTCTTCCTCCAAAGAATGCCACAAGCCTTCTCTAGTGTTAGCCTGAAAAGTTAGTTACCAGTGACACCTCAAGCTATCAGGACAAGGAACACAAAATTCACATTAAACCTGAAAATCAAGGGGAAAGTACAAAAAAAAGGAATTCTTGGTATAAATAATTACCCACTCAAGTGGCTAATTATGTACATAAATGGTTACTCATTAACAACTCTTTGAACATCTTTAACTAGTTGAATGGTTAATTGTTCCTATAACAACAACAACAATAACAAAGCCTTTTCCCACTAGGTGGGGTTAATTGTTCCTAAACTGGAAATATTTTTATGAAGAATTCCTTTCTTGTAATTTCACCAAAAATAATATAATATCAAAATGGATGGACACCATGTTGCTTGACATGGGTACATCCAATATTTTGCAAGTTTTCCATTACATTTGAAGCATGATACCCAAGTACACATGTCAACTCAAGGTGTTTACATGCATCATAGGTCAATTAATATTTAGAGTTAGAGTGACAAACCTCTCAGAGAGAGAGAGTAAAAGACTTTCAGTGATTGGGAGAGGGAAAAAATCTTATTAGATTATAGATAATATGCCAACAACAAACCTACGCACATTTATCATAAAAGTATAATCCCAACTTCAAGCAAATAATCAGTCTGCTAAACAGTAACAAGGGCTAGATAAATAGGGAGGGGGGAAACATTTTGAGAATTAAAATCCCACAAGACCCAGAAAAAAGGGGGAGCATAGAATTGGATTCAACTTACAACTGAAGGTGATCCAAAAGTTCGGTAATCTTCAAAGATGACCTTGAGCGAAGAGATGTTAATCACAGGCAATTGAAGCTTTGTTACCTCAAATGTCCGTCCTGTTTTCTATGATATACAAGAAAAATTAAGACAGCTGTCAGATTAATTAACTTCTGTCCAACTCAGCATCGACAGACATATTACACACTGAAATTATACAGTATGCAAAGAAACTATTTCAGGAATTACAACAAATCAAATTATTGATAGTTCAGAACTGTTTTATACAAACAATCAGGTTCTAAACATATGAGATCTGAAAAGCAAATATATCACCTCCACAATTTGAAGAAAGTCACCCAGGAATAATTCCTGCGTTGACTTGGACTGGTGACTACAGGACAAGATTTCCATCATATGCTTGACAGCCACATCATACATCCCAAGAGAAGCATACCACCTAAAACAAGCATTTTAATTAAGAAAGTTCAAAGAATGTAGACACTATTGCTGAACCACAAAATACTATTGCTGAACCAAGTCTAACTTACTGTCCTATATGGAAATGAACATGATCATTGATATAACTCCAAGTAGTTCCTTTAAAAACAGAAAGAGCACTTCTGTATGTTCGAATTGCATGTTTGATCTGACCATGACAAGGAGAAGGCCAGAAAATTAGTCAGAAAAAGCAACGCCTTATTAAATAGGGGGAAAAATCTGCATATTGTTGACAGCCCAATACCTGATCACACTTTTTATACTGCTCACCAGAAAGCACTAGATGAAAACCATATTTGCGTAACATGGAGGGTTTAGACAACAAGTAGCAGTATGATGCTTGTTCAAGCATCACAGCAGAATGTAGGATATCCTAAGATGAGGAATTTGTCAACAGCAGAAAACAACATTCCCAAATTACTTACTCTTATTTTATTTAAGGAAAAAAGAGCACTACCTCACTACAAATACGAAAATAAACAATAGCTGCCTCCTTATATTGATCTCGTGCCTTCAACATTTCTATCCACCACAGACCACATCGTGTTGCATTTTGCTGACCCGATGGTCCAAGTTTCTGGACATATTAAGTTTATTAATCAAAAAGAGAATGTGAAAGGAATATAGCACTAAAAGAGCACCTTCTAGAAAAACATATTACTTAATCTTTCTCATGATCCAAAATAAACCATACATACTAAATATGTGTTAAAAGCATTTTCCATGCAATACTCAGCTTCCTTTCTTGATTGGTCCAACATGAAGTACGTAAGTCCCATCATTTCCTGAAAAATAAAAGTAGGCAAACCAATAGTGATGCATCGTCAGAACATTCTACAATCAGATAGAAATATAGCATATAATGAGGGCCTTAAAAAAAACAAAGAACTGCACCACTGTGAAAAAGAACACTCCAAACAGAAGGGTTTCTTCTTAAAATTATTTTACTTCTCTCTTCAGGTACCCTACCTAGTGGGAAAAGGCTTGGTTGTTGTTGTTGTTGTCGTCTCTCTTCAGGTAGGGGATGGTATGGTAAGTGTCAATAAGGAAGTAATGGAATAAACTACAATGTTGAAGAGCATCTTTTATAGTCAATAGGCACATTAAGAACGGCTAATGCAAAGGGCATGATGTGCATCTGAAATTCTGAATGTGATGTAACTTTTACTTTACTAGTCACAGTCAGATCACTTTGGCCCTAAAATGACAAGCAAAGAGCCATGTAAAGAATCTCATCTACAATATTTCCAGGCTTTCAAAGTTTCATATTTTAAGAAACAGTAAGAAAGTAACACAAAAGGGTAACAGAGATTACACTAGTGTGGAAATAAATGATAGACTTAAACCATTCTTCTGAAATAGCTCTATATTACCAAGGGCAGTTATTCCTTATTTTGGGAGGGGGGTGTGGGGGAAATTGAATCTTTTTTTTTAAACACCGGATGAAGAAATTGAATCTTGTCTTTAACACGTAGTGTACAAGATAAGGTTAAGGATTAAAGGGAAAAAGGCCAAGTGTTATAGATGTTATAGCTGCCAAAGCCAAGCATCCACCCACATGTCTCACTAAAAATGATGAAAATTGGGAAAAATATAAGGGCCGGGAGCAGCTAAAAAACCTACTAAGAAGGCGGTGACCAGCGAGGAAAGCTAAAAGCTTGTTTAAATGGGTTATATCAATCGTTGGGCACAAAGACGAAGACTCTTGAAGGTATATCTACAAGCTTGCTAAAAGTAGGGAAAAAGGTGTGGAAGACAAGAGACTCCCCAAGTGAAATGCATTAAGGATGAAGAGGGTAAAGTCTTGGTTACAAGTGGAACAAGACATCAAAGATCGATGGGGAAGGGTTAGATTTCACAAGTTAGGGTTATTTTCACAGGAAATGAGGAACACGGGGCATTAGGGGACCTGAAATTATTCTACATTTTTCTTTCAGTTCTTGTACTCTTTTCTCATTTCTGCTATTGATTTCATACTGAAATCAGTAAGCACCTAAATAATAAAACATTTTATCGTAACTAGTTTCTATCACATACATATACAAAGTTTAGCAGGTAAAAAACCAACTTTCTGAAGCATTAAGAAGACATGTATGGATAACTGGAAATCAGCAGCCCACAGCTGGTCTACCATATGGTTCAATAATATGGTCCACCTATTGATTATAAATGTTTGAAGTGCATTACTTATCCTCCAGATAATCAGGAGTATATTGGAAATTGGAAAAAATTTCAAGAGAAATAAAATGATATTTGAATTCAATTATATTTCAGATGAAATTCTAAGAAGACCTCCTGCAACAAAAGATTTGAATGGAGGAGAAAGCTTTGATTGCAATCCAACTTATTTATAAGAATAAGGGTAGATATACCACAAGCCTTCTCTAGTGTTAGCCTGAAAAGTTAGTTACCAGTGACACCTCAAGCTATCAGGACAAGGAACACAAAATTCACATTAAACCTGAAAATCAAGGGGAAAGTACAAAAAAAGGAATTCTTGGTATAAATAATTACCCACTCAAGTGGCTAATTATGTAAATAAATGGTTACTCATTAACAACTCTTTGAACATCTTTAACTAGTTGAATGGTTAATTGTTCCTATAACAACAACAACAACAAAGCCTTTTCCCACTAGGTGGGGTTAATTGTTCCTAAACTGGAAATATTTTTATGAAGAATTCCTTTCTTGTAATTTCACCAAAAATTTATGCTAGGTCAAAATGGATGGAATCATCTTCTTGAAGATTGACATCCAATATTTTGCAAGTTTTCCATTACATTTGAGGAAGCAAAAAGACACATGTCACATGGTTTTACATTGATCATAGGAAAATATTTACGATTAGAGTGACAGACCTCTCAGAGAGAGAGTCTTTCAGTGATTGGGAAGGCTTTTAGATTATAGAAATATGCCAACAACAGTTACGTTTATTAAAAGCCTATATTCAAGCAATCAGTCAAACAGATATGTAGATGATGGGAGGTTAAACCATTTTGAGAATTAAAATCCCACAAGTCCCAGAAAAAGGGGGGAGCATAGAATTGGATTCAACTTACAACTGAGGTTCCCGGTATAAAGATGACCTATGGGAGATGTTAATCACAGGCAATTGAAGCTTTGTTAGTCCGTCCTGTTTTCTTTATACCTTAAGACAGTCTTGGATGTCCAACTCAGCATCGACAGACATATCACACTGAAATTATACAAGCAAAGAAACTATTTCAGGAATTACAACAAATCAAATTATTGATAGTTCAGAACTTTTTATACAAATGATATAGTCTTAAAAGTATATCACCTCCAGAGTTTGAAGAGTCACCCAGGAATAAACCTGCGTTGAAGGTGACTACAGGACAAGATTTCCATCATATGACAGCCACATCATACATCCCAAGAAGCATACCACCTGGCTTTTAATTAAGAAAGTTCTAAAGAATGTAGAATAAGACCAGTATATTGGAATGTAAGTTCTGTCCTATATGGAAATGAACATGATCATTGATAAACTCTAGTTCCTTTAGCAGAAAGAGCACTTCTGTATGTTCGAGATCATCTGACCATGACAAGGAGAAGGCCAAAAATTACACAACGCATTAAAATAGGGGGAAAAATCTTATTGTTGATCCCAATCATACAAAATGACCAGAGAGATAGATGAGATGTAACATGGAGGGTTTAGACCATAGTATGATGCTTGTTCAAGCATCACAGCAGAATGGATGAAATGAGGTGTCAACAGCAGAAAACAACATTCCCAAAGTTATTTATGATAGGAAAGTGCACTACCTCACTACAAATACGAAAATAAACAATAGCTGCCTCCTTATATTGGATCTCGTGCCTAACATTTCTATCCACCACAGACCACATCGTGTTGCATACCCGATGGTCCAAGTTTCTGGACATATGTTTATTAATCAAAAAGAGAATGTGAAAGGAATGTAGCACTAAAAGAAAGAAAAACAACAATCTTTCTCATGATCCAAAATAAACAACATCTAAATATGTGTTAAAGATTTTCCATGCAATACTCAGCTTCCTTTCTTGATTGGTCCAACATGAAGTACGTAAGTCCCATCATTTCTGAGAAAAGTAGGCATTAGTGATGCAATGAATCAGATAGAAAAAGCATATAATGAGGGCCTTAAAAAACAAAGAACTGCACCACTGTGAAAAGATGGAAGGGTTTCTTCTTAAAATTATTTTACGCTCTCTTCTACCCTACCTAGTGGGAAAAGGTTGGTTGGACATGTTGTTGTCGTCTCTCTTCAGGTAGGGGATGGTATGGTAAGTGTCAATAAGGAAGTAATGAATAGACTACAATGGAGAATAAGTCAATAGGCACATTAAGAGGCTAATGCAAAGGGCATGATGTGCATCTGAAATTCTGAAATGTAACTTTTACTTTACTAGTCAAGTCAGATCACTTTGGCCCTAAAATGAAAAAAGATGTAAATTTCTAAATATTTCCAGGCTTTCAAAGTTTCATATTTTAAGAAACAGACTTGGGTTTACACTATAGGAAATAAATGATAGACTTAAACCATTCTTCTGAAATCCTCTATATTACCAAGGGCAGTTATTCCTTATTGGGAAAAAGCTTGGTTGTTGTTGTTGTTGTTGTTGATGAAGAAATTGAATATAATTTAACATCCTTCCACCACTTCTTTTTACAGAAAATCCTAATCTAACTTAAACCCATGTAACAATCATGCATCATCTGAAGGCCCTCTCCACTTGGAATTGAAAACATAAAATTACCTGCACACCAGCATAACGTTTCCAGGCTTTATCAATCTTGTAATCTGTGGAAATTAGGCGATAATTTGACAAGGCAAGTTCATAATCTCGTAACATGAAAGCATAATCACCCAACACTCGAATCTGGGATTCAATGGAGCTGAAGTTATACCTTCAACAATTGAAACAAAAAACAAATTAGGAAAATGCAAGAAATTGAATGATACATACATAGCATACATGTATATTCTATCATAAGATACGTGTATATTCTTAAAATGTATATATACATGGATACATGGATAACATACATAGGACCATTGAGAGAATCTGCAGCGTCTTCTTTCCCTTTTCTCCACCATAAATTTTTTATTTGGTTTCTAAAACCTTTTCGTGTTGCAGAAACCTAAACAAAAGGATATATTACAGAAACAAGGCAAAGGACAATCACAATATGGGTCAAAATAATAAATATTAGGTCTGAAATAACAAATTCAAACCACCAACTCCAAAAAAGGGCTAAACATAAATGACCTGTTGATTGAGCACACGAATTTTTTGCTCCATGTTTGGAATGATGTGCTTAGATGATAAATCTTGCATTACATCTTTGATCTGTACTCAGGACATAAAAACAGAGTAGCAAAATACATCTATAATTTAAGCATAAATCCTATCTAATGAATCTAACAATTGTTGATGGTGGCAAAAGCCATATGCCTCATTGATATCATCAATGTTAAGAAAGCAACCAAGATCTTGACTAGGTGAGGCACCAGATATCTGTCACAAATTTCAGGAGACAATAGCCTAAATTGCATATTTTCACATGATTGAAACCAAAATTTTATATTATTTTTAACATAGGTTCCAAAAGGCAAAAGAAAAAAGAAAAGCATGAGGCTAGGAAGATGAAGTGATTAATCAATTTATTATATTAAAAAAAAGAAGAAGAAAAAGAAGAAGTTACAAGTCCTCCAAACAAACTTACATATGAAGCCCAAGGATTCTCTTGATGTTTGATTGGAGCATCTGCTGAAGAATTAATGCAAAGCAACAAACAGTCACTTGTACCAAATGTACTCCTCATTTCTGTCAATATTTTACTTGCTCTGCTGAAGAAGAAGAGTAAGGAACTCAAACAAGTCTAACGCTACACACAACTAATAAATCTATCTCCACGGAAAAATAACAGATTGTGAATACCTATGGGCGCATTAGGTTCCAGAAAACAACTGTCAAGTTTTCATTATCTTTTTTTTTTCCAGTAAACAATTTTCATTTTAAGTCTTCATTCTCAGAGAATAAGACTGGTTTTGAAGTTTGAAATTATTTTCATACAAAGTCTGCATCATTTTCAAGCTCCGCCAGAAGATGAAAATTTTGGCAATAGCAAGAGAAATTGAACAACAAACCAAATCTCTTATTGCAGCAGTGAGGTAGGCAGATAGAGTAGAGAGTCACAAAAGCTTGGGTCATCAAAGAAAATGGTGGCTAGAGGAGGTGGACTGTCACAGGGCAAAGCAGAGAGAGAAAGGAGCACCAAAGGGAGAGAGAAAAAGCAAAGAGACATGGACTTGGGGTAAGAAAGGGACAACAGTTGCCATTGGTGATGGGTAGGCTGATGTAGCAAGGAAATTTTCCAGTCAGAGCAGGGGCACTGATAGAAGGGACTTCAGTTTTCTTCGTGAATATGGCCTCCCTTTAGTATCTTCCCAATCTCTAAACAAGTCTGAAATGGCAACTCGCAATTCCCTCAAAGTAACCATTGGCAGACACTAAAGGGATGCCATATACACAATTCTACTCACATAGGAGCATGACTCCCATATGCAAACCTTACGCTCCAACTAAATACATCACAGAACTGCAAAATTTGCACAAAGCCACAAAACTTTTCCCTCCTTATTGCCAAAACCTTTAAAAATAACCAGCAGAAAATAGTCTAGAGTAGGACAACCCCACTGTTCTCCAAGAACCCCAAACAAATTGTTTGATAAAAATTTGGCTGCCTTGCGGAGCAAGAACAAGTCACCATTTGGTTCTGAGCGAGAGCAGTACATACCACACATATCAAGAGACAGAACAATGTGAAGCCTGTGAACTTGCAACAAGTCATTTCTGTTAATCCTATTAATGCCGATGTCCAGACAAAAAACTTGATTTAGAGGGAGCTTTGGATTTCGAAATCAGTTTATCTAAAAGGAATCTCTCATGATTAGGAGAATGAGTAAGAATACGGATGAAAGATTTCCAAGAAAACTTTCCAGAAGTATCTGAACTCCAAACTTCAAATACTCCTCTACACAGACACCAAAGAATGCTCCCTAGTGCCCCTCCTGAAATATACCAATTCATTTCCAACTAAAAGGCCTTTTCCAAAAGCATGCCAGGCCTAAGCCATCTTCACTAAACACCAAAACAGATCTCTCATGCCAACATGTATGAGATACATGTCACAGAATGGCATAACCCAAAAAGTAATAATGTCCAAAATCTTTCTTGAGATAAAATGAAGGAAGTTGCAATTTTATGTGTAAACATTAATGGCAACAAGTATGATGACACATGTATCTATGCACAAATAGCTTCTCAAACACAAGAATGAAAGAACATTTATACCTGTCTGCAGGGCCATCTTGATTATCATGCACTAACAAGTAATGCTTCAAAATCTTTGGATCCATTGCACCATCGTTAAGAAGGGAAGGAAGCTTGTTGGTATTAAAAAGGTCAACAAATCTGTTAATAGGCTGTTCATCCTTTGAAGAGACAGCTAGAAGACCTGCAAGTTATTTTCAGGAGGAAAGACAATTAATTCCCAAAAGACACTCAGAAGAAGGAAAATAGAAGGAAATTAAAAAAGAAAAAAGAAAAATCCATCCTGAGTATAGATACTACTATATTTGAAAAAGAAAAACAAAAGTAAAAAGGAAAAGACAAAGAAGAAGGAGAAGAGTTCTAAGTAGTCCCAAAATCTTACATGCCACGGGATGGTCAAAAGCTTCATGGTCTGAAAAGGAAGCCATACGGACAAGCTCTTTATTGAGAAATTGAAACCAGGATGGTGTATTTCTGTCTTCAGAACCTAACAAAACAATTGTTAATCAAACCAAGTCTTAGACAATGACTGAACTTCAACTACCTTCATGTCGCGCTAACAGAAATTTTACAATTCATCCTAGGGCTGTAAACAAGTGGATCCAAGCAGAGCACTAGTATGCTCAAGCTTGTTCAATTAAATTATTAAAATATACAAAGCCCGAGATTTAATCAAACTAAAAATCTGTGCTCAAGCTCAGCTCATTTCCGAGCCCAAGCAATTCAGAAAGAGTATTATTAATATGATGTACACTAGTACATGCATATATAAATTAAACTAATATAAGAAACTATTTTGCCATGTAAAGGCATGTATTATGTATGAAAATAAATATATATATATATATATATACAAAAAATATATATTACAATACTAAATTACTCACAAACTATGCTATGTCTGTATATATGATTACAGATAAAATTATATATAAATGAAGAAATACGAATCAACCACAAACAACAGTTTTTGTCAAGTAAAACAAACCATGGCTGAAAACAGATTCTATACCGTGAATGTGACTTACTAGCAAGTTCATGATTAATTTCTGGTGCATCTGAAGACAGCTCAGAGAGCACTTTCTCCCCTGCCCCTGTGATAACTTGCTTCAAATGCTCTTTAGCTACCTAGTAAAAAGGTGTGGATACACAAATAGAACCAGGTAATAAATCCTAAAAGAAAAAAAGATTTGTTGTTCACTCAATTTACGTTCAAAAAATCACTGCAATACCTTCAAATCGGGCTTCCTGATATCGGAAGCATAAAATAAGCGCAATTTGAACTTGTGAAGCCTGTAGGGCTGGTCACTGGCGGTCCTTACAGGCACTGCGAGATGCAAAAAGGGAGCAATCAATGAATGCTAGTGACAAGTGAAAAGTCAGGAGAGAAATTGGAATGGAAGGATAAGATTACCGTCGATGTTGTTGAAGGAGCATAATGGAGTAAGCATCTGAAGGAAGGAGAGGCCGTTCTTAAGGCAGGCCTCTTCGACGGAGGGAGTAGAGAGGACCATCACAACCGGAGTGATCTCTTCCAATAGCATTTGCCCAAGTGGCGTCCTCGCCGGATCCATGATGATTATCTTCTTCTTCTTCTTCTTCTTCTTCTTCTGTTTTCTACGGTTATTCAAATTGAGACACTGAGGTGTGGTGTGGGAGAATCAGCTCACTCACTGAAATGCCTAGCCCTAGCAGATCGGATATCTGCCGTCAATGGACGATTGGGATTTGGGGACGAAGTGGGGGAAGGGAAACCCAGTTTACAGTCACCAGAAAGAGGGAACCAGTTCACGTTGCGTTCCACGACGTCGTCTCTTGGGGTCCAAACAAAGATTAATTGAGTGAGTGAAACAAATATGGGAAATTCTAAATTCTAATTCTAAATTCTAAATCACATTACAAAAGTTTATTCACACAGTTAAATGTGAAGATAAATTTCGAAGATAATTTAAAGTGAGATCTAAGTAGTAAAGTCAGTTCACCTAGAAGAATAAAAATTTCCCAAACTAAATAATTATCAACAAAGTTTTAATTGGATTCATAATGATATTTTTTACTGTTTAACTTCAAAAAAAAAAGTTCAAAAAATTAAAATTTATTTATACATCATATATTTGTCAATTAATAAATCAATTCTTAAGATTTGTAATTCAATTAACATTATAGTAAAAATATGTAATATTATTTGTTAGACCGTTATGACATACTTGAAATATCAAAAGTAAAAAAAAAAAAAATACACCTAAAAATATTGGAATGATTTTTCTCTAAAAATATAATTTTCAACTATCTTAGTAATGACAAACAGTAAGTAGAAAGGAGTATTAGTTTAAGAGAGATTCAAACTTATGCGTGAAAGAAATTAAAGTTATTATTCGAATTTCTTCAACCAATTGGACTAAGTAGCTAACTTGCATCAACCCATGTAGGCATATTTCACTTGAATCATTGCATATCATATTCTAAATGATTCATTCAATCATGTAGACAAGCAAATATTACTCAAGTGATTACTTCAAGAAATTTTGTTTTTTAAAGACTTCAACAAAAATTCTCTTCTTCAATATAAGTTATTCAACTAACTCTTAAACGTCAAGGAGTTTTCTTGTTAAGATATATCAAAAAGAGTTCAAATAATTGCACATTAAAAATACAAAAAAATGTCCATATTTCTTAAATTAGTTAAGTCAATTCATCTTGGCATCAAATCTTCACTTTCATTATTTTATTTTATTTTTAACGAAAAAAAATCATTAAATCATATTTAAAATGTTTAAAAGAGTCAAACTACAAATATATGCAGGTGCTTCTTCAATTCACACATTATTTAAGTTAGAGATGATTAACTAAAGCAAATTTACGGTCTCATATTGTTTACTAAATATTTTATCAATTGTTCAACAATTTGATAAATCCTTTATTTATGACATTATTTCAATTTAAAGTGATAATTAACTTCAATAATTAGTAATCTAGATCACAAATATAAAGAATGTAAAGTATTCAATAAGTATATAAAAAAAAATAAAAGAATAAATGAAAGAATGTAATCGAAATTGACAAGTAAATAAATAAAAACATATAAGTAGAATTAAACTTGCAAAAAGATAAATTTAATTGAAAAGTAATTAAAGCTTAAAAAAAGCATAAATTATTTATTTTATTATGATCTTGTAATTATCAATTTATTTCTTATCTTAATCAATCCTTTTATGTGTGTGGGATGTGTAGGGATTTTACACAATAAATATTGTACAAATTAATATTTATAGGCAAATATTCTAACTACTTATATTACCAATAACTACTTCAGAATTCAGGAATGTAATAAATACTATTAACAACTTTTTTGTCTTCAAATCTTCATTAATCAAATTGTCAATAACTACTTCCTATTTAAAATTATACTATATATAAAAAAAAAATATATAAAAAAAGCCATTTACGATCTACTTTATTGCCGGTACGCCTCTACATGTAACACATTAAAAGATCTAAGTTGGTTGGCTAAGGTGATACAATTTTCCATAATTAATCCAAAGTATCTGGTGCTTGTCCTTGTTTAGAAAAGAGCAGCAACAACTTCCACATTATCTCATTCTAAAACCAAATCCATGAAGCTTAGGTCGAAGGTAAAGGTTAGGCCCAGCCTAACAGCATATGCTTCAGCTATGTTTGGGCTAAGACATTGAGGAGACTGGGAGAGCCCAATGTGCTGCAGTCAAAACTTCTCCTTCACTGTCGCGAATGACCCAAAAAAAAAAAATACGACCAAGTATTAGTAACGTTTGCTTGTAGAACCAGAGCTAACAGGAAAGACCAAAAAAAAAAAAAAATGAGAGAGAGGCATTCATTTGTAACAACGAGAATTCGTCTAAACATAATGTATTAGGATTGAGTATATTAAGTCAATTAAAATTTAATATTTTCATAAATTTTTGTGTCTCATAATTAATTTCATAATACTTTATAAAAATATTAAGTCTTGATTGACTTAATATACTTAACTGGATATACCATGTTTAAATAATAATTTCTCTGTAACAAGTAACGTTTGCTTCTTAGAGGACAAGTCATTTGTAATTTCATTGATATATTATTGTTTTTGGAATCAGTTGTATGATCCGAGAAGCTCAAGATCCAAGAAATAAGAATCAACGAAAAGATTATTATTCTCATGAAAGAGACATTTTTTCTTCAGAAAGTGCTTACTCAATTCTATTCCCATGTGCCTCATTCTTGAAGAAGAGAGTCGAACAATTTACTTACTGAAGTACTTGTTTAGAGAAATGAAGCAAACAATGAAGATTGACCCAACTGCATTAATCTAACTAAATTAAAGGTCTTAAGTTCCACATCGAATGGGGCAACTTTCTAAACTTTCTGTTACCAAAGTAAAAGAGAAGTGAAGCAGTTCATCAGCTTCAGGGTAACAAAAATAAAGCGCCAAGTTGCTTGAGTATTTACATGAAACGGAGTTTAGATGAATGAAAATTGGAAACATTTTAGTTTCAGTTGCTTTACAAACAATTTTGGTTTAAACTCTAACTATATTTTATGATAGAACTACTAAAATTCGTTATAATTAACTGAATATCAGTTTAATCACAAATTAAGCAACCTACTTTAAATAGCCAAAGCAAATGGACATTTTATTTGAAAGAACCCAAGTGGAACACTCCCAAACCACCGAAAAAAAAAACTTATTCAGCGCACGAGGAGCGCTGAACAATAATGATTAGTACGCATGATTAAAAAAATTGTAGTATCCAGCAGTGATTTCATTTTTCTTGATTAGTAAGGAAAAAAGTGAGATAAAAAAAATATGTAATATATCCATATAAGTTTTTCTTTTCCAACAGGGTGAGTTTCTATTTTCAAGTCGTGAGGTATGAGGGAAAGATTGGGGTTGGGTTGTTAAACTTTGTGGGATCTGCTTCTCATATCTAAGCTGTATGCTGTTGAAAGAAACTTGAAATTATTCTACCGAGGACCTTCCCTCCGTAAAAGACTTCTGTTTAACGAGTTACATTGACTATACTTGAATAATTACATAAGTCTTTGTGTTACATAATTATTTTATATTAAAAATAACTGTGTCATATTAACAAATTTATAAAATAAAGTCTGTCACTTATTTCTTTTCCCAATCACCCTTTCCACCAATAAATAAAGTGTGATAAACACCACCATGTATTAGCCTAATTTTTTTTTTTTGTATAGAATACTTCCTTTCCCAATCGCCCTCATAATATACCAATGTCATCATGCCAAATATATTATTTTCAAACATCTGACACCATGTATTAGCCCACGGGGTAGTGACACACTACCGGCATGACTTACCCCAAGCATGATCATGTGCATGGCTGCATATACATTTCCAAGAATGTACCCAAATTCGTGGCTCTCATGTGCATTGCAAAACAAACTTTAGGAGCTCAAGCTTCAACAATACCACATATAACTATAGTATGTAGTCTTTTGCACTTCACCTTTTCTTGATATCTCTCTCTCTAAGCTCATAAGCAAACGCATAGAGAGAGGGAAATACAATTTTGATGAGCCAGATGCAGGCAGAGGTTAGTGGTGATGGATAGAGGGTGGAAGCCTAATAATGTTGAGATATCACCAAATTGTCCAAGGTGTGGTTCTTCCAACACCAAGTTCTGCTACTACAATAACTACAGTTCAACTCAACCACGGTACTTCTGCAAGGGCTGCAGAAGGTACTGGACCAAAGGAGGATCCCTCCGCAATGTGCCTGTTGGTGGTGGCTGCCGGAAAACCAGACGGGGTTACAAGACCTTATGCATTGACGGTCTCCCTTCTGTCAATAACGCAGTTAGGCATTCTGATCATCCGAGAAGGACTTCATCGTCTAGTTCTTCAGTGGTGTCTGATGGTCCAAATATTGATATTGCACAAGTTTATGCAAATTTCCTCAATCAAAAGCCAGATTCAAGAGCAGGCCTTGAGAAGCCAGATCAAGTGCAAACAGTTTTTTATCCTTCTCTAGAGTATCCAAGCCTATCGAACACTGATGTTGGCCCAAGTGCTCTGCCTGAAGAATTTGGTCTTACTGGGATTTTGGATCTTCATGAACAATCCACAGAATCCTATTTCAGTGAGGGTACTAATGTCCAAATGTATTTTTGCGAGTTCAACTCTATCCAGAAGCATCAAGAATATAGAATTGACCAATGTGGTAGCAGTCATGATACTACAAATTTTGAGTTGCCACCGTTGCCAGGTGAAGAAGCAGCAGCCTCACATGATATGTTGTGGTCCAATTCTGAGATGATGGTAAACCATGCCTTGCAAGCCACTACCCAATCGCCACTTTTAAGACCTGAAGCTCATGATGCAGACTTGTTAATGGGCAATTGGAGCCCCTTCGATTTGCTAAGGGATGCTGCTTTTTCCAGGCCTTGATAAAATATGATTCTCTTCATTAATCGTTGCCTTGTTTTGCTTGTTATGTATAGTTTATGTATAGGTTGGATCAAAATTACTTCTAAAAATTTCAATATGTAAGCAAATACTGATAAACTCTTCCCTCTTGATGAACACATTTCAATACCTATACGTCAATCTAGTTTTACATTGCTTTTCAGGCTAGGGAATTGTTCATCCTCCCAAGCTAGAGTTCATTAATTTAATAGAGATATATTGTTGGAATTTAGCTTCTGCAAAACATTCATTTGTGTTATAAGTCGATTTTGAACGTGTTAGTGGAGAAACAAAGATAGTCAGAAATATATGGTTGCTTTAGTAGGCTTACTCTTCATCTTTCAAGAAACAATTCATTGGCTTCACACAATTGTAGTTCTATAACTTACATTGGTAACTACAATAGTAAGGCTTTTGGCAGCTGATAATTATAACTAGATCATAAGAGCCTGTAGCATTTCATTTTTTTATAATTCTAGCATATATATGTCGACTAATGCTAGTTAGCAGTCACTAGAGTTTTGGAAACACTTGTACATTAATTCCTAGCTAGCTAGAGTTTTGTTATTTGCACACATTTTGTCTGCACCAAAACTTTACGCCTCCTTTTTTTGTAAAAATAAGAAAGAAACACACTAATTGTTATATATATATATATACATCATTTTTTATATCATTTTAACACCTTCTTAATGATATACAAGTTTTTTATTAACATTATGTATTAGTAATCGATTACTAATTCTGTTAATTACATAATACACATTAACTAAAAATTTATACATCGTTAATCAGATGTAAAAATAATTTACAAAAACATTATTTTTAAAAACACACTTCTCAATATCTACTTATTTTTTTTCAAAAAAGAATAGTGCAAAGCTTTGATATAGAAAAAAGTTGTGCAAATAAAATCATTATTAGTAAGCTAGACATGTGCCAATTTTCCGTATGATTCAAATTAACCTAAACCAATATTATAATTACACAACAAATTTTTTTTTCATTTACTAAAGACACTTCACTTACCATAAACTTTCTTCTTCTTTATTATACCAAAAACTTAAGCTGTCACACATATAAATAATGCATTGGCTCACATATTTTGTGTTGACCTTGCTTATAGAGACTTTAATACTATATCATGAATCAATTCATTCAAAAAGTTAAAATATTATATAAAAATAAAGAATGATATTATATATCTAATACACTATACATCCCAATTTTGATGTATTGATCTAATGAGCCTGAAGTTTACTTAAAATTTGTTATATCTAATGATTACTTAAAAGTTTACTTCAATTATGCCATCTACTTTGACAGCTTAGAAACATTACCTACTTTTGGATCGTGGATTCACCAGATGGGATTTAAATAATTTTGTATTGAACCTGAAGTTTTTGACCAGTGTAAGGGTCAGCAGAAGGGTACTAATAAAAGTTGTTGTTTAAAATTAATTGGTAGACTCTCTCAACAACCCTCTAAAATCCAAATCAAACTATATGAATTACTGCTTGGACCTAACCCAAGTTGCAGCTGGTCGCTGATCAATGGCCAACTAAAGCTCATCATGGTCTCTCTTTCTCCGTAATTCGGTCAAAAAATCATATTCAAATATGTTCTTTCATGTTTGGGTATATTGACCTCCAATGAACAGTAGCTAGCTGCCGATTGGGGAAGATTAAATAGCGAAATTCATGAACCTCACATTTTGTAGCGTGTTGGCCCACCAGGCCACCACAGAGTTTTTGGTTTTTCTTTTTTCTTTTTTTTTGGGGGGGGTATTCAATGTTCGAATGTTTAGACGACAAACTGAAACCATAGACTTGTAAAAAGAGAATTACCGAAAAAAAAAAAGACTTGAAAAGAGAGCAAACACCGATATTAAATTATGTGCAACACATGATCCCAGAAAAACCCATGATCCAAGAAACTGACCCCTACGATCAACTTCGAGTCGACGAAAACTTACAGTTTTTTTTTTTTTCAGAAGACAGAAACTTATAGTTCTTTATATACAAAATTGATAAAATATTCCCATCTTACATAGGAAACAATACTTACATAAGTACATAACTGATCTCTACTATCTTATTCTTAGACAATGATCATCACCAGACTGCTCATATTTGGACACTGTTCATGCCGTAAAGTGGTCGTGGACGGCGAAGGTTATAGAGGGATTAAGGGGTGACACAGCCATGTGCAAGCTTGTACACTTTTTTTGTTATACCACAAGTATCTCACAAGTTGGCCCATTTGAATAATTTATAAGGCTAATTTTTGTTTGATTCTTAGAGCACAAAGATTATATAATTTTTTCACAAAAGTTGTTTGTTCAAAATTTGAATTCGTGTTTTTGTTAAGATTACTTATCATCTCTGTCCACTATTTTTGGATGTGCAAGCATATAAACTAATACTAATAAAAGTTATTTAACTAATTCGTGAGCAATATTAATTTTGAAGAATTGTTGTCATTAATCCAGGACCCGCGCGGGTTCCTGACTGATCAGGCTGTTCTTTCTTTGCCATTCTTTTTCGGACGTGGCATTGATTCTTATATGTAGCTATTTTTGGGTCAATATATAGATCGATGAGGAAGTTTCTTGTTAACAAATTGCATTGGGTGTTAAATTTTACAGGAACTAGCTTGGTCTATGGGGTTGAACATCACATTCACAACTACGCTCCTACCCTACAGAGTTCATTTTCTATAAGTGCATTTATCACAGTTTTTCAAAGAAAATGAAAACTTCATTCATTCGAGAAAGTCCAACGACACTTGCAACTGACAAAAGTTTCAAATATAATAATTTTCTCAATCTTTCTTGCTGAAATGGTCTGAAGTGCATATCACAACTTAATCATTCCTATTTCCTACCAATGCCTTTTTCACATAAAAATATGGGAAAAAAGCGGGTCTAGATCTCTAAGTACTCATAAGGTTGATTAGTTCAAACTGGAGCAAATGATATTTGAGTTCCTAAATACGTACCCTATTTATACTTGCACACCACTTATACATACATCATTGTTACACTTGTGCATGTATGTGCCTGTGGGACAATTCATTCAAATCAAAACCTTACTTTGCCCATATGTAAATGGTGTGACTTCAATTCGTGTGTAAGAAATAGTTCTCCTAATAATAATCATATATACAGTACTGCAGAAACTTGAAGATTGACCAATTATAACAATAATAGAATTCATTTTTGGGGTGTCACAAAGTACTCGGAGGGTGCCGTGATGAAAGGTAACCAAAAAATTATTAAAAAATTTGTATAGAGTTGCTACTAATTTTTATTCAAGAAAAATAATTGAAAAAACATTTTTTTTATTTTGCAAACTGGTCTTTTGAAAGTGATATTAGGTTCAAAAGTTTAATTATGTATAAGAAATGATAAAGACTTAACCCAATTGTATCCTGATACATCTGTAATAACCAGTTACCTTAAAATTAGTCAAACAAATTATTTATAACCTTAACACAATATTCATTTTATCCCTGTTAACAAAGAAACTAAATTACCAAAAGAATTATGAGTTAATTGATTTTAATTATGAAAGAATATTTTGAAGAAATATTTTATTTAAAAAAAATAAATTCACTTTTGCACAAGGTTCAAAATAATAAAACTATACAATAAACTCTTACAATTCATATGACACTTGATGATGATAAACCATATAATCAACATCATAAATTGTTGCGAAAATCAAAAAGATTTTTTTAAGAAGAAAAAAACAATTTTGAAACTAAAAAAGGACCAGGGAATTAAACCTTTTTTCAAAACGTTGATCACAAAAAAAAAAAAAACAAGAAACATATATCAAAATAAAATAGCAAGAACACAAGAATCATGGTAACGAGCAAAGTAATATGAATATTAAGAAGTAAACTAATTCTAAACGATTCAAATAAGAGAATTCAAAGTATTACACCCACTTCCGATCCATAATAAAATATATCTTGGTGTCAGTAAGATATCAGGCCCTTAGCATTACAAAAATAGTATAAGCTCTTACAATTTGGAATCAGTTACTTGGTCTAAAAGGGAAGTAAATTATTTGGAAGAATAACTTACCACTATCGATATTAGGTCTCACCATGGCATGTATTATGGTATTTTTCATTAAGACATGTTTGCAGCATTTGGTGATTCCAAATTCAATTTTGAGCATTTCGAGCAATTGAATGTAAAGGCAAAAAAGAGAATGAGTATGCAAAATTAGGAGCAAAATCGGTATGATTAACCCTTTTGTGTCGATAATCCATTACATAAAGTGCACTCAATTGTCAGGAAAACAGTAACGCACATCAAATTAAACCCAAATTGTTACCAAACCTATTCCTTATTCCTAATTGTCCTTTCCAAATAATTCTGTACATGAAAAGAAAAAATGTCTAAGAGGAATGGCCCAAATTATGATTTCACACATAAGCTGGGTATGAAGAAAGGAAACAGCTCGGTATGCATGGAGAATTCCTCCATGCCCGAGCATGCAGTTTGAGTATCTCTCTTGCTTTCTCTTTGGCCTTGTTTCCACTATCCACTTGAAGCACCAAACAAAGTTTAGCCACCACACCCAGTTTCAGCATTTCTTGAACAACACTTGGAGTTGCAGAGAACTTGGAAATGGACAGCAGAATCCTGACAGCCCTATCATTTGCCATCGTGGAAACCCTTAGAATCTTTTTTGACACGATGGCTAGCCCCGCTCCATGACTCAACAGTTGTGCACGTCCCTCAGCACACTGGCACAGCGACTCCAACAACACCAGCATCATTTCACAAGGCTTTCTGTCCTTACAATCAAGAAGAAGTTCTATCAAAACCGAAACCGCTCCTGCTTCCACAGCTTTGATCCTGTTTCTCCCCCAAGGACACACTTGAATCAGTGTCTGAAGTGTCGCTTTTGAGACCTTCTGAGAAATCTGATCTGTCAGGACTTGCACAAATTCCACGAACAACTCATTTTTTAGATGGAATAGGTGCATCGGATCAGCCACTTCAGTCATAGATTTCAACAAGAAGACTGCATAAGCTCGTGACTCATAGATTCCCTTCTTCATGACTCTTGTTAAGGAGTCAATAAACTCTCCGCTTTTGAAGCCTACGAGAGCCTTCAATCCAGCTTTTGATACATGAAGACTATGGAGGATGCTTACGGCTTCGTCGCCTGCACTTGTTTTCAACTCCAAACCATCGTCTGGGTTAGCCTCTAATTCTTGTAAAGGTTCAGAATCAAGGTTGTTCATTACAACTGATGCTAAGAACTCAACAACACCTGCAGCTTCCATGCAACGTTTGTTTGTTTCACTCCCAGAAGCGATGGATTTAAGCCTTCGGAGACATTTAATCTGCATAAGAGGTGAATGAGAAGCATCTTTGAGGAGCTTGGTGATTTGGTTTTTGTTGACTGGAGGCTTAGGAGTTGGAATCCTTTCGATGCCGTGAGAAGCGTTCATGGTACACCATGCTTGAACTAGTCGCCGAAGGGTGTGGTTAGGAGTGAGATCAGTGCAATCTGAGAGGGGTTGTTTTGTGACTGGACATGTCATGTTCTTCCCAGAAAACAGCCACTTCTCAATACTCTCTCGGTCATAGGTGATACCGGTGGAGACAGTCACTGGATCCTTCATGATTTCTAATGAAATGGGGCAGAGAAAGAATGGAGGAACATCAATTTCCTCATCCATATCTTATCAAGAACGTGAAGGCTAGCTGTGAAGAAGAAATTAAGTCTGAAAACCTTAATATGAGATCAGAAAATATAAGAAGAGGTAGGTATAGGTAGCAGAGATGATGAAAAGGGTTGAAAATTGAAGGAGTTGTAAAGGTTTGAATATACTTTGGCAGTTGAGAGTGGAGAATTGAGAGAGGGGAGGTCTTCTTATTTATACGCATATCCGTGTTTTATATGTGGGAAAGTCAAAACACGCCAAAATCAGAGCCTCCATTCCAGAGAGAGAAACAGCGGGCGATGACTTTTCCAAGCACTAGTAGGGCTCAACTCAGTCGTTAACATTAATACCACATGGCGGATTTGCTACTTGCTAGCTTTAGGTATCATTGCAATTTGCATGTAAACCCTTTTGACTTTATCTGTCTATTGGTTTCTCTCTCTTCAGCTTATGCTTCTCTATCAATATGCTCCTAAAATGTCTTTTTAGTAATTTTTTTTAGTTTATAAAAAACATTAAATAAGAATATATGTATTTAATATGCTATAAATATATAGAATTTTTTTAATAAATATCCTAAGTGTACTTGGTAAATAAATTAACATAAAAAAAATTTTATATGAAAAGTAATGTTTTTTCAAATACATTAAATACTCAATTTTTTATAATAAAAAATACTTATTTTAAATTCTTAACAAGTACGCCTAAGATACTTTTTAACAAAATCTAAATATATAAAGTATTTTGTAAAATTTTATTTATTAGTAAAAAATTATTTAAAAGAATAGAATTATTCTTATCTTAAACGTTAGGAATGCTTACTAGAATATTACATGTGTAAACCGTAAAGGAAAAAAGCGCAGGTGGAATTTTCAATTTTTTGTGCTTGAGATTAATTAAGATAATAAGACTTATGGTGCTGCCTTATTCGCTTATTCTCGTAACTTCTTCACTCGCTCAAGCTTTTACAAGGATCCCACTTGTCACCGTTACTTTGTAAAATACTTGGGTGCTATAAGAATAATACTTTCAACACTTTTATAGTCGTCCAAATTTAAATTTAATATAATATTTTATTTTTAATCTACTGATACATATGGTTATTTGGTATGTGTTACATTCTTAGTAAAATAATTTAATATTCTTAGAATTTACAAAAACTTCTCATTACTTTGACTAAGCATGTGTTTATTTTTTTTAAACATGTTTTTATATTTATAAATATTCAATATTTATTGGAAGGATTTAATGTTGTCCACTTTTTATCATATATTTTCAAATCTTTAATAAAAGAATTTAATTATCACAATAACTATTTTAAAACTCTAACCCTTTAAATGATGTGTTAACACATCATTAGATAAATATTGTAAAAAAAAAAAAAGATAATAGATCAAATTAAACTCTTGTTAAAAACACTATGATTTAAATTAGGTTTTTAATATAATATAAATAATTTTATTTTTACTTAATAATTTATATTTTAATTCATTGACCAGTATTTTAAGTGTATATGTTAACAAATCCTTAAACTAATTAATAGTCATATATAAATAATTTATGGTTATGATTTTAGAATTTAAAATTATTTTGCTAATGAAATTCATAATTTTGTGTTTACATATTTCTATGGAGTTTTGGTAACTTTATTTTGATTTCACTTTGGATGATATTTTATTTTGATTTCACTTTGGATTTCACTTACAATTTTTTTTATAAGCATTGCTATAAGGCCAAACTCTCAGATACTGTAGTGACTAATTGACTCTCTTATTATAAGATAACAAATTTAAAATAGGTTTAAAGTAAATTTTAGTCCTTATAATTGTCATCAATTTGAGTTTTGGTCTTTATAATATATTTTTTAAGGTTTCTATTCATTAAAAGTGAAAGATTCCCATTCTCTATGAAGAATTGGTTCTTATAGTTTAACTTACTAAAGTATTAGTCCTTGAGAGACCAAAACTTTAATGATAGGAAATCTTAGGGACCAAAACCAAAAATTTTTAAATATAGAGACCAAAATCAAAATAAGAAACAAATATTGGGACTAAAAACTGCTTTAAATTTGTTATCATCAAATTATATAATCTTATTCAGTAGTTCCATTGTGCTTTAAGTTTTAACCCACCAACAGCCAAAGGAATCAGTAGTTCCGTTAATGACTTTTTTCTTTTTTAAAAAAAGACAAGTTGATAGTTCTCAGTGTTTTTAGGGTATCCTCAAATCTTTTTAAGTATAAGACTAATTCTTTTAGGTATAAAGCAATATGATTAGGATTTTTGCACAAGTGATATATCTAGAATTCGAACATTTGTCTTTTTTTTAAAAGTGCACTTCACTTATATATCATTGCACCCAACTCTTTGTTTCTACTCGTTGAATACATATACATAAGGTGTTGTTTACTTTTGGGAAAATATTAGATAGTCCGACTTTTTTTTTTTTTGGTCTAAGTGAGTTAACATTGTTATTAACTGCTATATAGATGAGTAATCTTCATCACTTTAATTTATGTGATAATCAATTTTAAATCTTTAACAAAGTATGGCTTAATTCTATTAAATTATTTTAACAGTGTAACATTACTCAATAATATCATCTTGTGAAAAAAATAAAGTCTGTGTGGATGGATTTTATTTGCCATGTATATAGGTTTTGAAATCCATTGAAAGTACCTTATAGCTAGCCACTAACCAAGCCGATGTCTAATTGAAAAATTAGTTTCACACTTATGGAGTATATATGAGAAATCTTGCAATCTTTAAATCAAATAGTGATTACGTTTTTTTTTTTGGTAAGTAAAGTAATACCGATTTCGTTAACACAGTTATACAATTAGTTGAATGAAGCGTATTAGAATAATTATTTAGATTAAAAATGGTTGGAGAGGAATCTTCTTAAACATATTCAAGCAATTGCATGTTCGACGTTCATATTGATTTTGTTCATGTTAAGGGGGCTATAAGATTCTGCTGTTTTTTCTTTTTTTTTATGTATAAAAAAATTGATAACAAGCTGCTCAGCTGGAATCTAACTCGCAAAATCATACTTTTGGTGGTTGGACAATGGACACTTCATGAGCGGTGGTGTGCCAGCGTTTGAAAATAAAACTTATGATAAATAAAATAAGATCTATCTATATATATAGAATTAAAAATTAATGCTACGTGTATTTTTATTATATTTCATAACAAATGGGAAAGAATTAATAACCTAATTACGTCTTATTAAAATGAATATTGGCTTTGGCTGTATTACACAATAATTATATAAATAATATAATCTACCAATTGGGTGTGATGGTAAGCAAACCACACTTTTCAAAGTTTAAAGAGAAAAAAATAATTATTGAGATCAAAGTTTAAATTATGAAAAAAATAATTATTGAGAGAATTTCTTAATCGCAATAATATAAACAATGCTTATAAAGATAATTGATCAAAGATAAAGAAAAATAATATAATCAACATATAAATAATGCATAGCAGGTGTATTTTACAACTGGTTTTCAATGTAATAAATAACCCCCTCCAACGAGTATAGGATTGTCCAATTGAACAAAGGCAAAGTTAACTTTTCCTCAAGGGTTCTTTTACTACACATAGGATGTGAATAGGCCAAGCGAACAAGTTAGGTGATGTATTTTTTTTTAAAAGATTTTCTGTTATTTTATTTTGTTAATTAAAAATTTTATTTATTTTATAATTAGATTATAGTAAGATTTTATCAAATCTTAAATATTATTTTTAAGTAGTTGTATTTGATTTATTTTATTTGAAGGTTATAAATACTCTCATACATATCTTGATTGTTGTTAATTATTAATTATTATTAAATTTAATAAATTATATTCTTACATTAAAATTAAATCTTTTGACACTGCATACTTTTAAACTTTGGAGAGTTCTTTGTTCTTTTTTTTCATTAGTTTTAATCATTAGGTTTAGTTATTTAGAAAGATTTATTTAATTATATAAGTTAAACTTTTAGGCTTTTGAAAAAATATATTTATTTTATATATAATATAATAATTTTATTAAAAATTATACTTATTTATAATTTTATTATAAATAAACTTTTAAATCAGGTTATATTTTTATATTTTCTTAAATAAATCAAGTCAAACTTAAAAAGATCTATAATAAATAATAGATTAAGCTTAAACCAACAATATTTCACAAAACAAATATAAATTTGTTTAGATAAAGTCAAACCTAACTCAATCTATTTATACTTTAACTACACATTTTATCCTTTTCTTTGAGGGCTTGAAACTCATCCAAATATCGCAGTGGTTAATAATATATAAATATCATATTATATTACTGTAACTCGACAACATGGTGGATTTTGAGTCATTTCCCATTATATAAAGTAACCAATGCAATTCGTGTGTGTAAAGCATCGAATGTGGATCATAATTAGTTTTGTCGGCCTTTTCTTTTTTTTTTTTTTTCTTTTAAAACTGTCTTGTTGGCCTTTTCAATCACCTCAGTTATAGATTTTTACACACAGATTAATGTTAGTTATGGATGTGATTGTCAAATTTCATTTTTTATTTATAATTACTTATTTTTTATAATTGTTTATCTTTGTAAAAATTATTAAAAATTTCATTATATATGTAAACGAGAATTTAAATTTGAAAATACGATTATGTTAAAGATGAAACCAAAAAAATGTTTTAGAATATGAATAAAATGTTATTCATATTTACAACTTTATCTTTACATAAAAATTTTAAAAAAAAAGGTGATTGTAATTTAAAAGAAAAATTGACACACAAAAAAGGCTATCGCCTTATATTAATAATAAATATCTTTTATTATTTAATCACTGTTAATCTTATTCAAATTTATGCTTATATACACTCTGATGTAATGTTTACGTGCTAAGCATTTTCCTTTCACGTACCACCACTTTTTTTGCCCTTATGCTAGGGTTTTGTTGTGAACTAGGGGCTTTCACATTACGTTTTAAGCAATTAACATGAACAAAACGACTGTGAAAGAAAAAGCAGTTAAAAATGAAAGATAAAAGCCCAGAAAAGTAAGTAAAAAGAAAATTATTAATGATGATGCTGATGTAACTGGCAATTGTCGGCTATGAAATGCATCACGTGATGAACCTATATTCAGTCAATGTGTACTTAATACAGGGTCATATTGCTGCATATTACTAGTAAGGAGAGGGTCAATATGCATGTAGGTGTTAGGGGAAATATGCTACGCGAATTGTTCAAAGCCGCCACCCAAACCCAAGGGCCCATACATGCATCCAACGTGCAGTGCACCTGCAACATCGATCCGTCATCTATCAATCTTGTTCTAGTGGCGCAAGGGCTGCAATCATATTCTCGCTTTTTAGGTCATTTAACAATCTCTTTTCACTTTTTTAGAAAAGAAACGTGCCACATCTTTATCAAGTATTTTTAAAAACATAACTATTCTGGTTATAATAAATAATTTTTAAAAAATTTGCATATTTTTAAGGGATAACTATTAAACTATCTTCGTTTAAAAAAATCTAAGAGAAAATTACATATTAATTTAAAAATGGATGAATGTTGTCTAATACTTCAACTTATTTAACAATTAATTATCTTTAAATTCTAACAAATTCAGACTATTTTGATCTTTTGTTTAGAAAATGACATCTAACTATTCTAAACTTTTATTCAGTTATATATAATTATCTTTAACTTTTAAGACTTTTAATTTAGTCTTTAAACTATACTAATTTTGACAATTAATCATTTGTAGTTCATCATCTAAGTTAGTTGATTAACGGTGCATTGTATAACAAGAAATTCTAAAATACTTTAAGATCATATTATCTGAACATTTTTGTAACAACACGTTTATATTTAATTTAATAATATTTTATTTTGTGATATAAAGACGTGTATAGTATAAGTATCATGTGTTACAATTTGAATACAATAATATAGTAATAATAACTTCTCATACGTCGTATGTAATTACATGAGTCATTAATAATTTATTTATCATATCGATTAAAGTGATTTGTTAGTCAATTGACCGAGATTTGATAAAGGACTAATTGCAACAATCACAATAGTTTAAGAAGTAAATTGAAAGATTTGAAAATTTAATGTATATCTGTTTGCAATCGAGTGAAAGTTTAGGATAACTGTATACTTTTTTTTTTTCTTTCTTTCTTTCTTTCTATGTAACATATACTATCCTTAAAATCCAGATGGGCAAAATAAAGACATCCCTCATTACATTTAGGTAAAGCAAGCCTTCACACACGAATATGGTATAATTATAAACTCTCATGATAATATAGAAACTGAAAGGCATGCACTTAGTCAAAGCTTAAACTCATCCCTCTCATTACATTTAGCTAAATAAAGTATAATTTTCCCTTCAAACTAATGTAATGTATAACTATCAACTTAAATGAAGCATAATATAGAATCAAGGGGAGTTGCACTTAGTCAAAGCATGGTAGTCTATTTTGTACGGAAAATTCTATAAAAAAAAGTGCTCCACCATTTTCTTATTTTACAATCATCAACATTAACATACACATTACTCATATTTAGGAGGAGCAACTACCTGGTTTCCCCAGTTTTATGAGCTGGTTTATGATCCACCTACGATTTAAGTTGCAACAAACGTTCAACTTTCTTTCTTTGGATAAATGCTTCCTATTTTAGTTTTACATGGAATACAAAGTAAACGAAGCCTAACCTAGTCATACAATGTTGTTTATCTATACATAATTGAAAATTTTAGATAATAAAATCCATAAAACTCCGTTAAGGAATTACTCCCCATCGATGTTGCGAGTTTATTGGTGAGAAATGATTGAACGTATAGGCTACTCTAGCTATGTCAACCAACCACAACATGTAACGTTAATTAAAGCTAGGTTGTCAATTTATCAAATTAAAACTGAACAATGTTATATGAATAATATTTTTTTTATCTGTTATATGAATAATATTCAAAGAAATAAAAATTAATAAATGCATAAAATCATTAAACTATATGTAAATTTGTTGAGATAAATTTAACATGTACAACTTTTTATATCTATGAAGTGTTATTCAGATAACTTTAATTGGGTAATTATGTTTTCGCGTGTGTGTGTGTCCACAAAATTAGAAAAAAAAATGATATGCACAAATCTTAAAAAATAATATAACAATATACAATAAATTAATTTTTTTCATAATTATATATATAACGTAATTCATTAGAATTAATAAATATGTTTTAAGAAACTACCTTTTTAACAATTGGGCAATAAATATAGCTATATGCCTATAAATTTACCAAAACAAGAAAAAAAAACTGTGTAGGTAACATTTTTATATTAAAAATATAAGAGTTTAATTTTGACGTATTGTTATTATAAATTAGTATAAAAATTTTTATACTATCAACTAATTTTACATTATTATATGTATAATTTTTTAGATAATTATTATGAGAGTCAAATATTTTTAATAATATGACAACTTATATTTGGATGACAATATAAATTTTTTTATATTGATAATAAATCAAAATTAAATCTAAAATATAAATATGCTATTGTAATTATTGGCTTCTATATTCAATTATTATAATTTTGCTTTGAGGAATCGTCACTTTAAAAAAATGTTTTATTTAACTATAACTCTAATTTAAAAGTTAATGTCATGATAATATTTGTAAGAATATATTTGTGAAAGATAAAAAAAAATATTCCAGCCAAAAAAAAGACCAAAAAACTATTATTTTTTTGCTAATCCACATAGTACTATACGCTAATTAGTGGCGTTAGCCCTAGTGCTTCACCAGGTGAATCGTCTTCCTAATGTTAACATTAAGTGCATGTTTGCTAATGATTCTTTTAGCTTAGATTAGCTTTTTTTTTAGAAAAAAGCTATTTTAACAGTGTTTAATTATGTTTGACAAAATCAGCTTCAGCTTTTGTACGAAATTCAATGTAAAATAAAAGCTTTTTGAAGCTAATTTTTATAATGCTGAAGATTGAAGCTTATGATTCTAGTTTATAGATTATTTTTTACATTTTGATATGTAAATACTATTTTGTCATCAATTAAATAACGTTTGTAATCATTCTATACCTATTTTGGTAATTTAATACATATAAGTAATTTTTTTATATCATCCAAACGAAACAGATTAAATTAAAATCACTTTTCAGCTAATATATACAAACATAAAAACTAATTCGATTATAATCAATTATAACAAAAAATTTTTATACAATAATCAATTATTAAAATAATCAAACTTTTACAATTGAACCAAACACACACTAAATGCATGTGCCAAAATATGACGTCTTGTTTGGGTAACATATAAATATATAATTGGGTCATTTGACTTGCTTTAAATGTGGCCAGGGTGGTTCAGTAGCTAAATTGAGTTTCATCCGGGTGGATTTTACCAACAATATAAGTATGGAATTTATTAAAAGCACTTTCCGGTCAACGCGGAGCCTAAATCCAAACCGAATTTAATCCAACATTCCATGAATATAAAGATACTTTATAACCATCATAAAAGAGAGATACTACTATTGGCTTGAGCGTTCATTAGTTATTCATGAGTTCATCATTGAATAATTTTAGAGACAAAAAATTTTAATAATTTTTTGCTCATAAAAGTTTTTTGATATTTTTTATTTATTCACTCACTCATTAATTAATTTTTTTATCATTTAATATCCTTAATCCTCTATTAAAGAGACTATAGGCAGATCATTTAGAGAATCTTAGTTTTAGATTAAGTTCATGTTATTATGTTATTTATTTGTAGTAATTTTCTTTTGTTGTAAATAAAAATTATGATCATCATCTTCTTCTTCTCTCTTTCTTTCTTCTTCTTCATGGGTAACTAATTTTCATCTTGTTTGAGTGAAGGAGTGAAGCTTTTGGTAATAAAATAAGGTTCGATTAATTTCTTTCTTGTGCTTAAATGATATATTATCAAGTGATCATTATACGTGTTGTATTTTATTTATAATCAATTTAGAAACCCTCCTTATAAAGTGGAGTTCTTGATTCATTGTAGACAAGTGGTTTGGCACAATAAATGCTTGAACCCATTTACAAGTGTAGGTGTTGATAAATAATTAAAAGAACTATAATATAACTACGTATATAATTCTAAATGGACTTTGAATACTTTATTCTCCAATTGAAACCTTCGTTATGCGTGAATTTTAATTGAGTTATAAAAAGAATTAATCTTGTCCTTAATTTATTACCAAAAGTGAATCTCCTAGACCAAGCAAGTTCTTTAATTTAATTGTAAACAAGTTTTATTATCTTTATTGTTGTGACAAAGCCTTCCATTACCTCAACAAATTTTTCTTCATCAACTCCTGTGAAGCTATGTTCATCTTTCTCTTCTTCTCTCTTTTTTTCTTCTTATCTATGAGTAACTAAATTTTCATCTTGCTTTGGTGAAAGAGTAAAACTCTTGGTAATGAAATAATGTTAGATTATTCTATTTCTTGTGCTTAAATGATATATTATCAAATAGACATTATATGTGTTGTATTTTATTTTCAATCAATTTAGAAACATTCTTTGTATAATGGAGATCTTGATTTATTGTAGACAATAGGATTGACACAGTGAATGCTTGAACTCATTTACAAATGTTAGTAGATAATTAAAGGAATCATAATATGATTGCATATATAATTGAACTTTGAATATTATATTTTTTGATTGGAACTTCCGTTGTGTGTAGATTTCAATTGAGTTATAAAGAGAAATAATTTTGCCTTTAATTTATTACCAAGAGTGGATCTCCTAACCCAAACAAGTTCTTAAATTTAATTGTGAATAAGTTTTATTATTTTAATTATTGTGACAAATCATTTTCTTACCTCAAATAATTTCTCTTTATTAATTCCCTGTGGATCGACCTCGGACTCCCGAGAATTTATTACTTGAGACAACCTACACTTGGGTTTGCATCCTTTAATCCCGCAATCAAGTTTTTAGCGTCGTTGCCGGAGACTTGATTTGAAGTTTTAATTTATTGAAATTCTTTTTCTTTAATGAAATCTGTTCTCTCTTCTCCCTCACCGGAGCAAAAGATCGACTTGTCGATCTTTCAGTTTCTTTACTAACTTTCTAACTTACTAACTTGTTAGCATACTAACTTTCTAACTCTTATATTTATGTCATTTATTTACGCTTACTAACTTTTTAACTTTTATATTTATGTCATTTACTTTTGCTATCTAACTTTTTAATTTATGTCATTTATTTTTGTTTTTTGATTTACTAATTTGTACATTGTTTTATTTTATTTTTATTTTAAGTCATTTATTTATGCTTAATATTTAATGACTGATGTAAACTATCGACTTGTATATTATTTTTTCTATTTTAAGTCATTTATTTAAACTTAATTGGTATTGTGATTTAAATTCTGATCGTTTAGTTAAAATTAATCCTAGTACTTTATATATTGATTTGTTTGAATCACAATCACACACAATTGACATAATAGCTAAAAATGAAAGTGAACATGATGAACATGAAAATCAACCGTTGTGAACTATGCGTGAATATTTGCAACCACCTCAAAATTCTAGTCCATCGTGTTTTATCTTTCTACTCAATGTCAATAATTTTATATTTAAGTCATGTATAATTTCTTTACTTCATAATTTTCATGCTTTAGAATCTGAAAGTCCATATTTACATATAAAAGAATTTGGAAAAGTATGTATTGCTTTCAATGATCAAAATTGCACTGAAGAGATTATTAATTATTTCCTTTTTCTTTAAAAGATTAAGCAAAATCTTGGCTTAACACTTTCAAACTAATATCAATTAACACATGGCAAGAAATGCAAGGTAAATTCTTAAATAAATTTTTTTCAACACATAAAACTTGAAGATTGACTAATTATAACAATAATAGAATTCATTTTTGGGGTGTCACAAAGCACCCGGAGGGTGCCGTGATGAAAGGTAATTAAAAAATTATTAAAAATTTTGTATAGAGTTGCTACTAATTTTTATTCAAGAAAAATAACTGAAAAAACATTTTTTAATTTTGCAAACTGGTCTTTTGAAAGTGATATTAGGTTCAAAAGTTTAATTATGTATAGGAAATGATGAAGACTTAACCTAATTATATCCTGATACATCTATAATAACCAATTACCTTAAAGTTAGTTGTACAAATTATTTATAACCTTAACAATATTTATTTTATCCCTTTAAACATATAAACTACATTACCAAAAGAGTCATGAATTGATTGATTTTAATTATGGAAGATTTTTGAAGAAATATTTTATTTAGAAAAAATAAATTCACTTTTGCACAAGGTTCAAAATAGTTAAATTATACAATAAACTCTTACAATTCATACGATACTTGATGATGATAAACCATATAATCAAAATCATAAATTGTTACGAAAATCAAAAAGATTTTTTTAAGAAGAAAAAAACAATTTTGAAAGTAAAAAGGACCAGGGAATTAAACCTTTTTTCAAAACGTTAATCACAAAAAAAACAAGAAACATATATCAAAGTAAAATAGCAAGAACACAAGAATCATGGTAACGACCAAAGTAATATGAATATTAAGAAGTAAACTAATTCTAAACGATTCAAATAAGAGAATTCAAAGTATTACACCCACTTCAGATCCATAATAAAATATATCTTGGTGTCAGTAAGCTATCAGGCCCATAGCATTACAAAAATAGTATAAGCTCTTACAATTTGGAATCAGTTACTTGGTCTAAAAGGGAAGTAAATTATTTGGAAGAATAACTTACCACTATCGATATTAGGTCTCACCATGGCATGTATTATGGCATTTTTCATTAAGACATGTTTGCAGCATTTGGTGATTCCAAATTCAATTTTGAGCATTTCGAGCAATTGAATGTAAAGGCAAAAAAGAGAATGAGTATCCAAAATTAGGAGCAAAATCGGTATGATTAACCCTTTTGTGTGGATAATCCATTACATAAAGTGCACTCAATTGTCAGGAAAACAGTAACGCACATCAAATTAAACCCAAATTGTTACCAAACCTATTCTTTATTATTCCTAATTGTCCTTTCCAAATAATTCTGTACATGAAAAGAAAAAATGTCTAAAAGAGGAATGGCCCAAAATTATGATTTCACACATAAGCTGGGTATGAAGAAAGGAAACAGCTCGGTATGCATGGAGAATTCCTCCATGCCCGAGCATGCAGTTTGAGTATCTCTCTTGCTTTCTCTTTGGCCTTGTTTCCACTATCCACTTGAAGCACCAAACAAAGTTTAGCCACCACACCCAGTTTCAGCATTTCTTGAACAACACTTGGAGTTGCAGAGAACTTGGAAATGGACAGCAGAATCCTGACAGCCCTATCATTTGCCATCGTGGAAACCCTTAGAATCTTTTTTGACACGATGGCTAGCCCCGCTCCATGACTCAACAGTTGTGCACGTCCCTCAGCACACTGGCACAGCGACTCCAACAACACCAGCATCATTTCACAAGGCTTTCTGTCCTTACAATCAAGAAGAAGTTCTATCAAAACCGAAACCGCTCCTGCTTCCACAGCTTTGATCCTGTTTCTCCCCCAAGGACACACTTGAATCAGTGTCTGAAGTGTCGCTTTTGAGACCTTCTGAGAAATCTGATCTGTCAGGACTTGCACTAATTCCACGAACAACTCATTTTTTAGATGGAATAGGTGCATCGGATCAGCCACTTCAGTCATAGATTTCAACAAGAAGACTGCATAAGCTCGTGACTCATAGATTCCCTTCTTCATGACTCTTGTTAAGGAGCCAATAAACTCTCCGCTTTTGAAGCCTACGAGAGCCTTCAATCCAGCTTTTGATACATGAAGACTATGGAGGATGCTTACGGCTTCGTCGCCTGCACTTGTTTTCAACTCCAAACCATCGTCTGGGTTAGCCTCTAATTCTTGTAAAGGTTCAGAATCAAGGTTGTTCATTACAACTGATGCTAAGAACTCAACAACACCTGCAGCTTCCATGCAACGTTTGTTTGTTTCACTCCCAGAAGCGATGGATTTAAGCCTTCGGAGACATTTAATCTGCATAAGAGGTGAATGAGAAGCATCTTTGAGGAGCTTGGTGATTTGGTTTTTGTTGACTGGAGGCTTAGGAGTTGGAATCCTTTCGATGCCGTGAGAAGCGTTCATGGTACACCATGCTTGAACTAGTCGCCGAAGGGTGTGGTTAGGAGTGAGATCAGTGCACTCTGAGAGGGGTTGTTTTGTGACTGGACATGTCATGTTCTTCCCAGAAAACAGCCACTTCTCAATACTCTCTCGGTCATAGGTGATACCGGTGGAGACAGTCACTGGATCCTTCATGATTTCTAATGAAATGGGGCAGAGAAAGAATGGAGGAACATCAATTTCCTCATCCATATCTTATCAAGAACGTGAAGGCTAGCTGTGAAGAAGAAATTAAGTCTGAAAACCTTAATATGAGATCAGAAAATATAAGAAGAGGTAGGTATAGGTAGCAGAAATGATGAAAAGGGTTGAAAATTGAAGGTGTTGTAAAGGTTTGAATATACTTTGGCAGTTGAGAGTGGAGAATTGAGAGAGGGGAGGTCTTCTTATTTATACGCATATCCGTGTTTTATATGTGGGAAAGTCAAAACACGCAAAAATCAGAGCCTCCATTCCAGAGAGAGAAACAGCGGGTGATGACTTTTCCATTTTCCAAGCACTAGAAGGGCTCAACTCAGTCGTTAACATTAATACCACATGGCGGATTTGCTACTCGCTAGCTTTAGGTATCATTGCAATTTGTATGTAAACCCTTTTGACTTTATCTGTCTAGTGGTTTCTCTCTCTTCAGCTTATGCTTCTCTATCAATATGCTCCTAAAATGTCTTTTTAGTAATTTTTTTTAGTTTATAAAAAACATTAAATAAGAATATATGTATTCAATATGCTATAAATATATAGAATTTTTTTAATAAATATCCTAAGTGTACTTGGTAAATAAATTAAAATAAAAAATTTTATATGAAAAGTAATGTTTTTTTCAAATACATTAAATACTCAATTTTTTATAATAAAAAAATACTTACTTTAAATTCTTAACAAGTACGCCTGAGATACTTTTTAACAAAATCTAAATATATAAAGTATTTTGTAAAATTTTATTTATTAGTTAAAAAATTATTTAAAAGAATAGAATTATTCTTATCTTAAACGTTAGGAATGCTTACTAGAATATTACATGTGTAAACCGTAAAGGAAAGAAGCGCAGGTGGAATTTTCAATTTTTTGTGCTTGAGATTAATTAAGATAATAAGACTTATGGTGCTGCCTTATTCGCTTATTCTCGTAGCTTCTTCACTCGCTCAAGCTTTTACAAGGATCCCACTTGTCACCGTTACTTTGAAAAATACTTGGATGCTATAAGAATAATACTTTCAACACTTTTATAGTCGTCCAAATTTAAATTTAATATAATATTTTATTTTTAATCTACTGATACATATGGTTATTTGGTATGTGTTACATTCTTAGTAAAATAATTTAATATTCTTAGAGTTTACAAAAACTTCTCATTACTTTGACTAAGCATGTGTCTATTTTTTTTAACCATGTTTTTATATTTATAAATATTCAATATTTATTGGAAGGATTTAATGTTGTCCACTTTTATCATATATTTTCAAATCTTTAATAAAAAAATTTAATTATCACAATAACTATTTTAAAACTCTAACCCTTTAAATGATGTGTTAACACATCATTAGATAAATATTGTAAAAAAAAAAGATAATAGATCAAATTAAACTCTTGTTAAAAACACTATGATTTAAATTAGGTTTTTAATATATTAAATAATTTTATTTTTACTTAATAATTTATATTTTAATTCATTGACCAGTATTTTAAGTGTATATGTTAACAAAATCCTTAAACTAATTAATAGTCATATATAAATAATTTATGGTTATGATTTTAGAATTTAAAATTATTTTGCTAATGAAATTCATAATTTTGTGTTTACATATTTCTATGGAGTTTTGGTAACTTTATTTTGATTTCACTTTGGATGATATTTTATTTTGATTTCACTTTGGATTTCACTTACAATTTTTTTTAGAAGCATTGCTATAAGGCCAAACTCTCAGATACTGTAGTGACTAATTGACTCTCTTATTATAAGACAACAAATTTAAAATAGGTTTAAAGTAAATTTTAGTCCTTATAATTGTCATCAATTTGAGTTTTGGTCTTTATAATATATTTTTTTAGGTTTCTATTCATTAAAAGTGAATGATTCCCATTCTCTATGAAGAATTGGTTCTTATAGTTTAACTTACTAAAGTATTAGTCCTTGAGAGACCAAAACCTTAATGATAGGAAATCTTAGGGACCAAAACCAAAAAATTTTAAATATAGAGACCAAAATCAAAATAAGAAACAAATATTGGGACTAAAAACTGCTTTAAATTTGTTATCATCAAATTATATAATCTTAGATTCAGTAGTTCCATTGTGTTTTAAGTTTTAACCCACCAACAGCGAAAGGAATCAGTAGTTCCGTTGATGACTTTTTTCTTTTTTTCTTTTTTAAAAAAAGACAAGTTGATAGTTCTCAGTGTTTTTAGGGTATCCTCAAATCTTTTTAAGTATAAGACTAATTCTTTTAGGTATAAAGCAATATGATTAGGATTTTTGCACAAGTGATATATCTAGAATTCGAACATTTGTCTTTTTTTTAAAGTGCAGTTCACTTATATATCATTGCACCCAACTCCTTGTTTCTACTCGTTGAATACATATACATAAGGTGTTGTTTACTTTTGGGAAAATATTAGATAGTCCGACTTTTTTTTTTTTGGTCTAAGTGAGTTAACATTGTTATTAACTGCTATATTGATGAGTAATCTTCATCACTTTAATTTATTTGATAATCAATTTTAAATCTTTAACAAAGTATGGCTTAATTCTATTAAATTATTTTAACAGTGTAACATTACTCAATAATATCATCTTGTGAAAAAAATAAAGTCTGTGTGGATGGATTTTATTTGCCATGTATATAGCTTTTGAAATCCATTGAAAGTACCTTATAGCTAGCCACTAACCAAGCCGATGTCTAATTGAAAAATTAGTTTCACACTTATGGAGTATATATGAGAAATCTTGCAATCTTTAAATCAAATAGTGATTACGTTTTTTTTTTTTGGTAAGTAAAGTAATACCGATTTCGTTAACACAGTTATACAATTAGTTGAATGAAGCGTATTAGAATAATTATTTAGATTAAAAATGGTTGGAGAGGAATCTTCTTAAACATATTCAAGCAATTGCATGTTCGACGTTCATATTGATTTTGTTCATGTTAAGGGGGCTATAAGATTCTGCTGTTTTTTCTTTTTTTTATGTATAAAAAAATTGATAACAAGCTGCTCAGCTGGAATCTAACTCGCAAAATCATACTTTTGGTGGTTGGACACTTCATGAGCGGTGGTGTGCCAGCGTTTGAAAATAAAACTTATGATAAATAAAATAAGATCTATCTATATATATAGAATTAAAAATTAATGCTACGTGTATTTTTATTATATTTCATAACAAATGGGAAAGAATTAATAACCTAATTACGTCTTACTAAAATGAATATTGGCTTTGGCTGTATTACACAATAATTATATAAATAATATAATCTACCAATTGGGTGTGGTGGTAAGCAAACCACACTGTTAAAGAGAGGATCAAAGTTTAAGTTATGAAAAAAATAATTATTGAGAGAGAATCAAAGTTTAAATTATGAAAAAAATAATTATTGAGAGAATTTCTTAATCGCAATAATATAAACAATGCTTATAAAGATAATTGATCAAAGATAAAGAAAAATAATATAATCAACATATAAATAATGCATAGCAGGTGTATTTTACAACTGGTTTTCAATGTAATTAATAATCCTCTCCAACGAGTATAGGATTGTCCAATTGAACAAAGGCAAAGTTAACTTTTCCTCATGGGTTCTTTTACTACACATAGGATGTGAATAGGCCAAGCGAACAAGTTAGGTGATGTATTATTTTTTTAAAAGATTTTCTGTTATTTTATTTTGTTAATTAAAAATTTTATTTATTTTATAATTAAGATTATAGTAAGATTCTATCAAATCTTAAATATTATCTTTAAGTAGTTGTATTTGATTTATTTTATTTGAAAGTTATAAATACTCCTCATACATATCTTGATTGTTGTTAATTATTAATTATTATTAAATTTAATAAATTATATTCTTACATTAAAATTAAGTCTCTTGGCACTGCATACTTTTAAACTTTCAAGAGTTCTTTGTTCCTTTTTTTCATTAGTTTTAATCATTAGGTTTAGTTATTTAGAAAGATTTATTTAATTATATAAGTTAAATTTTAGGCTTTTGAAAAAATATATTTATTTTATATATAATATAATAATTTTATTAAAAATTATACTTATTTATAATTTTATTATAAATAAACTTTTAAATCAGGTTATACTTTTATATTTTCTTAAATAAATCAAGTCAAACTTAAAAAGATCTATAATAAATAATAGATTAAGCTTAAACCAACAATATTTTACAAAACAAATATAAATTTATTTAGATAAAGTCAAACCTAACTCAATCTATTTATTCTTTAACTACACATTTTATCCTTTTCTTTGAGGGCTTGTAACTCATCCAAATATCGCAGTGGTTAATAATATATAAATATCATATTATATTACTGTAACTCGACAACGTGGTGGATTGTGAGTCATTTCCCATTATATAAAGTAACCAATGCAATTCGTGTGTGTAAAGCATCGAATGTGGATCATAATTAGTTTTGTCGGCCTTTTCTTTTCTTTTTTTCTTTTAAAACTGTCTTGTTGGCCTTTTCAATCACCTCAGTTATAGATTTTTACACACAGATTAATGTTAGTTATGGATGTGATTGTCAAATTTCATTTTTTATTTATAATTACTTATTTTTTATAATTGTTTATCTTTGTAAAAATTATTAAAAATTTCATTATATATGTAAACGATAATTTAAATTTGAAAATACGATTATGTTAAAGATGAAACCAAAAAAAATGTTTTAGAATATCAATAAAATGTTATTCATATTTACAACTTTATCTTTACATAAAAATTTTAAAAAATAAAAGGTGATTGTAATTTAAAAAAAAATGACACAAAAAAAGGCTATCGCCTTATATTAATAATAAATATCTTTTATTATTTAATCACTGTTAATCTTATTAAAATTTATGCTTATATACACTCTGATGTAATGTTTACGTGCTAAGCATTTTCCTTTCACGTACCACCACTTTTTTTGCCCTTTTGCTAGGGTTATGTTGTGAACTAGGGGCTTTCACATTACGTTTTAAGCAATTAACATGAACAAAACGACTGTGAAAGAAAAAGCAGTTAAAAATGAAAGATAAAAGCCCAGAAGAGTAAGCAAAAAGAAAATTATTAATGATGATACTGATGTAACTGGCAATTGTCGGCTATGAAATGCATCACGTGATGACCCTATATTCAGTCAACGTGTACCTAATATGACAGGGTCATATTGCTGCATATTACTAGTAAGGAGAGCGTCAATATGCATGTAGGTGTTAGGGGAAATATGCTACGCGAATTGTTCAAAGCCGCCACCCAAACCCAAGGGCCCATACATGCATCCAACGTGCAGTGCACCTGCAACATCGATCTGTCATCTATGAATCTTGTTCTAGTGGCGCAAGAGCTGCAATCATATCCTCGCTTTTTAGGTCATTTAACAATCTCTTTTCACTTTTTTAGAAAAGAAACGTGCCACATCTTTATAAAGTCTTTTTAAAAACATAACTATTCTGGTTATAATAAATAATTTTTAAAAAATTTGCATATTGTTAAGGGATAACTATTAAACTATCTTCGTTTAAAAAAATCTAAGAGAAAATTACATATTAATTTAAAAATGGATGAATGTTGTCTAATACTTCAACTTATTTAACAATTAATTATCTTTAAATTCTAACAAATTCAGACTATTTTTGATCTTTTGTTTAGAAAATGACATCTAACTATCCTAAACTTTTATTTAGTTATATATAATTATCTTAAACTTTTAAGACTTTTAATTTAGTCTTTAAACTATACTAATTTTGACAATTAATCATTTGTAGTTCATCATCTAAGTTAGTTGATTAACGGTGCATTGTATAACAAGAAATTCTAAAATACTTTAAGATCATATTATCTGAACATTTTTGTAACAACACGTTTATATTTAATTTAATAATATTTTATTTTGTGATATAAAGACGTGTATAGTATAAGTATCACGTGTTACAATTTGAGTAAAATAATATAGTAATAATAACTTCTCATACATCGTATGTAATTACATGACTCATTAATAATTTATTTATCACATCGATTAAAGTGATTTGTTAGTCAATTGACCGAGATTTGATAAAGGACTAATTGCAACAATCACAATAGTTTAAGAAGTAAATTGAAAGATTTGAAAGTTTAATGTATATCTGTTTGCAACAGAGTGAAAGTTTAGGATAGCTGTATGCTTTTTTTTCTTTCTTTCTTTCTTTCTATGTAACATATACTATCCTTAAAATCCAGATGGGCAAAATAAAGACATCCCTCATTACATTTAGGTAAAGCAAGCCTTCACACACGAATATGGTATAATTATAAACTCTCATGATAATATAGAAACTGAAAGGCATGCACTTAGTCAAAGCTTAAACTCATCCCTCTCATTACATTTAGCTAAATAAAGTATAATTTTCCCTTCAAACTAATGTAATGTATAACTATCAACTTAAATGAAGGATAATATAGAATCAAGGGGAGTTGCACTTAGTCAAAGCATGGTAGTCTATTTTGTACGGAAAATTCTATAAAAAAAAGTGCTCCACCATTTTCTTATTTTACAATCATCAACATTAACATACACATTACTCATATTTAGGAGGAGCAAATACCTGGTTTCCCCAGTTTTATGAGCTGGTTTATGATCCACCTACGATTTAAGTTGCAACAAACGTTCAACTTTCTTTCTTTGGATAAATGCTTCCTATTTTAGTTTTACATGGAATACAAAGTAAACGAAGCCTAACCTAGTCATACAATGTTGTTTATCTATACATAATTGAAAATTTTAGATAATAAAATCCATAAAACTCCGTTAAGGAATTACTCCCCATCGATGTTGCGAGTTTATTGGTGAGAAATGATTGAACGTATAGGCTACTCTAGCTATGTCAACCAACCACAACATGTAACGTTAATTAAAGCTAGGTTGTCAATTTATCAAATTAAAACTGAACAATGTTATATGAATAATATTTTTTTTATCTGTTATATGAATAATATTCAAAGAAATAAAAATTAATAAATGCATAAAATCATTAAACTATATGTAAATTTGTTGAGATAAATTTAACATGTACAACTTTTTATATCTATGAAGTGTTATTCAGATAACTTTAATTGGGTAATTATGTTTTCGCGTGTGTGTGTCCACAAAATTAGAAAAAAAATGATATGCACAAATCTTAAAAAATAATATAACAATATACAATAAATTAATTTTTTTTCATAATTATATATATAACGTAATTCATTAGAATTAATAAATATGTTTTAAGAAACTACCTTTTTAACAATTGGGCAATAAATATAGCTATATGCCTATAAATTTACCAAAACCAGAAAAAAAACTGTGTAGGTAACATTTTTATATTAAAAATATAAGAGTTTAATTTTGATGTATTGTTATTATAAATTAGTATAAAAATTTTTACACTATTAATTAATTATACATTATTATATGTATAATTTTTGAGATAATTATTATGAGAGTCAAATATTTTTAATAATATGACAACTTATATTTGGATGACAATATAAATTTTTTTATATTGATAATAAATCAAAATTAAATCTAAAATATAAATATGTTATTGTAATTATTGGCTTCTATATTCAATTATTATAATTTTGCTTTGAGGAATCGTCACTTTAAAAAAATGTTTTATTTAACTATAACTCTAATTTAAAAGTTAATGTCATGATAATATTTGTAAGAATATATTTGTGAAAGATAAAAAAAAAATATTCCAGCCAAAAAAAAGACCAAAAAACTATTATTTTTTTGCTAATCCACATAGTACTATACGCTAATTAGTGGCGTTAGCCCTAGTGCTTCACCAGGTCAATCGTCTTCCTAATGTTAACATTAAATCCATGTGCATATTTGGTAATGATTTTTTAACTTAGAATTATCATTTTTTGACTTGAAAAAATTGTTTTAACAAATGGTTAATTAGTTTGAATTGAAATTAATCCGGGTGGATTTTTCCAACAATTAATATGGAATTAAAAAGCACTTTCCGGTCAACGCGGAGCCTAATTTTTATAACCGAATTTAATCCAACATTCCATTTATAGATTATTTTTTAACCTTCATAAAGTAAATACTGCTATTGTCGATCGTTAAATAGTTTTCATAATCATTCTATTACTGAATATTTTGGTAATTTAATACATTTTAAACAATTTTTTTTTTATATCATTTTTAAATTTTTACTTATTCATTAAATTAAAATCAATTTTTTTTAATATATATTTTAAAAACTAATTCGATTATAATCAATTATAAAAAAATTTTTATATTATAATCAATTATTAAAATAATCAATTTTCTTTTATTATAAATAAAAATTATGATCAATGCATGTGCCAAAATATGACGTCTTGTTTGGGTAACATATAAATATATCATTGGGTCATTTGACTTGCTTTAAATGTGGCCAGGGTGGTTCAGTAGCTAAATTGAGTTTCATCCGGGTGGATTTTTCCAACAATATAAGTATGGAATTTATTAAAAGCACTTTCCGGTCAACGCGGAGCCTAAATCCAAACCGAATTTAATCCAACATTCCATGAATATAAAGATACTTTATAACCTTCATAAAAGAGAGATACTGCTATTGGCTCGAGCGTTCATTAGTTATTCATGAGTTCATCACTGAATAATTTTAGAGACAAAAAATTTTAATAATTTTTTACTTATAAAAGTTTTTTGATATTTTTATTTATTCACTCACTCATTAATTAATTTTTTTATCATTTTATATCCTTAATCCTCTATTAAAGAGACTATAGGTAGATCATTTAGAGAATCTTAGTTTTAGATTAAGTTCATGTTATTATGTTATTTATTTGTAATAATTTTCTTTTGTTGTAAATAAAAATTATGATCATCATCTTCTTCTTCTCTCTTTTTTTCTTCTTGCTCATGGGTAACTAATTTTCATCTTGTTTGAATGAAGGAGTGAAACTTTTGGTAATAAAATAAAGTTCGATTAATTTCTTTCTTGTGCTTAAATGATATATTATCAAGTGATCATTATACGTGTTGTATTTTATTTATAATCAATTTAGAAACCCTCCTTATAAAGTGGAGTTCTTGATTCATTGTAGACAAGTGGTTTGGCACAATAAATGCTTGAACCCATTTACAAGTGTAGGTGTTGATAAATAATTAAAAGAACTATAATATAACTACGTATATAATTCTAAATGGACTTTGAATACTTTATTCTCCAATTGAAACCTTCGTTATGCGTGAATTTTAATTGAGTTATAAAAAGAATTAATCTTGTCTTTAATTTATTACCAAAAGTGAATCTCCTAGACCAAACAAGTTCTTTAATTTAATTGTAAATAAGTTTTATTATTTTATTATTGTGACAAAGCCTTTTCTTACCTCAACAAATTTTTCTTCATCAACTCCTGTGGATTATGTTCATCTTTATTACTTTCTTCTCTTTTTTTTCTTCTTATCTATCCATGAGTAATCCCGCAATCATCTTGCTTTTAGCGTCGTTCTTGGAGACTTGATTTGAAGTTTTAATTTATTGAATTCTTTTTCTTTAATGAAATCTGTTATCTCTTCTCCTCACTGAGTAAAAGATCGACTTGTCGATCTTTCAGCTTTCTTTACTAACTTTCTAACTTACTAACTTTTAACATACTAACTTTCTAATTCTTATATTTATGTCATTTATTTACGCTTACTAACTTTTTAACTTTTATATTTATGTCATTTACTTTTGCTATCTAACTTTTTAATTTATGTCATTTATTTTTATTTTTTGATTTACTAATTTGTACATTGTTTTATTTTATTTTTATTTTAAGTCATTTATTTATACTTAATATTTAATGGTGATGTAAACTATCGACTTGTATATTATTTTTTTATTTTAAGTCATTTATTTAAGCTTAATTGGTATTGTGATTTAAATTGATCGTTTAGTTAAAATTAATCCTAGTACTTTATATATTGATTTGTTTGAATCACAATCACACACAATTGACATAATAGCTGAAAATGAAAGTGTACATGATGAACATGAAAATCAACCGTTGTGAACTATGCGTGAATATTTGCAACCACATCGAAATTCTAGTCCATCGTGTTTTATCTTTCTACTCAATGTCAATAATTTTATATTTAAGTCATGTATGATTTCTTTACTTCATAATTTTCATGGTTTAGAATCTGAAAGTCCATATTTACATATAAAAGAATTTGGAAAAGTATGTATTGCTTTCAATGATCAAAATTGCACTGAAGAGATTATTAATTGTTTCCTTTTTCTTTAAAAGATTATGCAAAATCTTGGCTTAACACTTTCAAACCAAGATCAATTAACACATGGTAAGAAATGCAAGGTAAGTTCTTAAATAAATTTTTTTCAACACATAAAACTTGAAGATTGACCAATTATAACAATAATAGAATTCATTTTTGGGGTGTCACAAAGTAACCGGAGGGTGCCGTGATGAAAGGTAATTAAAAAATTATTAAAAAATTTGTATAGAGTTGCTACTAATTTTTATTCAAGAAAAATAACTGAAAAAACATTTTTTTATTTTGCAAACTGGTCTTTTGAAAGTGATATTAGGTTCAAAAGTTTAATTATGTATAGGAAATGATGAAGACTTAACCTAATTATATCCTGATACATCTATAATAACCAATTACCTTAAAGTTAGTTGTACAAATTATTTATAACCTTAACAATATTTATTTTATCCCTTTTAACAAAGAAACTAAATTATCAAAAGAGTTGAGTTGATTGATTTTAATTATGAAATATTATTTTGAAGAAATATTTTATTTAGAAAAAAATAAATTCACTTTTGCACAAGGTTCAAAATAGTAAAATTATACAATAAACTCTTATAATTCATACGATACTTGATGATGATAAACCATATAATCAACATCATAAATTGTTACGAAAATCAAAAAGATTTTTTTAAGAAGAAAAAAACAATTTTGAAAGTAAAAAGGACCAGGGAATTAAACCTTTTTTCAAAACGTTAATCACAAAAAAAACAACATATATCAAAGTAAAATAGCAAGAACACAAGAATCATGGTAACGACCAAAGTAATATGAATATTAAGAAGTAAACTAATTCTAAACGATTCAAATAAGAGAATTCAAAGTATTACACCCACTTCAGATCCATAATAAAATATATCTTGGTGTCAGTAAGCTATCAGGCCCTTAGCATTACAAAAATAGTATAAGCTCTTACAATTTGGAATCAGTTACTTGGTCTAAAAGGGAAGTAAATTATTTGGAAGAATAACTTACCACTATCGATATTAGGTCTCACCATGGCATGTATTATGGCATTTTTCATTAAGACATGTTTGCAGCATTTGGTGATTCCAAATTCAATTTTCAGCATTTCGAGCAATTGAATGTAAAGGCAAAAAAGAGAATGAGTATCCAAAATTAGGAGCAAAATCGGTATGATTAACCCTTTTGTGTGGATAATCCATTACATAAAGTGCACTCAATTGTCAGGAAAACAGTAACGGACATCAAATTAAACCCAAATTGTTACCAAACCTATTCCTTATTATTCCTAATTGTCCTTTCCAAATAATTCTGTACATGAAAAGAAAAAATGTCTAAAGAGGAATGGCCCAAAATTATGATTTCACACATAAGCTGGGTATGAAGAAAGGAAACAGCTCGGTATGCATGGAGAATTCCTCCATGCCCGAGCATGCAGTTTGAGTATCTCTCTTGCTTTCTCTTTGGCCTTGTTTCCACTATCCACTTGAAGCACCAAACAAAGTTTAGCCACCACACCCAGTTTCAGCATTTCTTGAACAACACTTGGAGTTGCAGAGAACTTGGAAATGGACAGCAGAATCCTGACAGCCCTATCATTTGCCATCGTGGAAACCCTTAGAATCTTTTTTGACACGATGGCTAGCCCCGCTCCATGACTCAACAGTTGTGCACGTCCCTCAGCACACTGGCACAGCGACTCCAACAACACCAGCATCATTTCACAAGGCTTTCTGTCCTTACAATCAAGAAGAAGTTCTATCAAAACCGAAACCGCTCCTGCTTCCACAGCTTTGATCCTGTTTCTCCCCCAAGGACACACTTGAATCAGTGTCTGAAGTGTCGCTTTTGAGACCTTCTGAGAAATCTGATCTGTCAGGACTTGCACTAATTCCACGAACAACTCATTTTTTAGATGGAATAGGTGCATCGGATCAGCCACTTCAGTCATAGATTTCAACAAGAAGACTGCATAAGCTCGTGACTCATAGATTCCCTTCTTCATGACTCTTGTTAAGGAGTCAATAAACTCTCCGCTTTTGAAGCCTACGAGAGCCTTCAATCCAGCTTTTGATACATGAAGACTATGGAGGATGCTTACGGCTTCGTCGCCTGCACTTGTTTTCAACTCCAAACCATCGTCTGGGTTAGCCTCTAATTCTTGTAAAGGTTCAGAATCAAGGTTGTTCATTACAACTGATGCTAAGAACTCAACAACACCTGCAGCTTCCATGCAACGTTTGTTTGTTTCACTCCCAGAAGCGATGGATTTAAGCCTTCGGAGACATTTAATCTGCATAAGAGGTGAATGAGAAGCATCTTTGAGGAGCTTGGTGATTTGGTTTTTGTTGACTGGAGGCTTAGGAGTTGGAATCCTTTCGATGCCGTGAGAAGCGTTCATGGTACACCATGCTTGAACTAGTCGCCGAAGGGTGTGGTTAGGAGTGAGATCAGTGCAATCTGAGAGGGGTTGTTTTGTGACTGGACATGTCATGTTCTTCCCAGAAAACAGCCACTTCTCAATACTCTCTCGGTCATAGGTGATACCGGTGGAGACAGTCACTGGATCCTTCATGATTTCTAATGAAATGGGGCAGAGAAAGAATGGAGGAACATCAATTTCCTCATCCATATCTTATCAAGAACGTGAAGGCTAGCTGTGAAGAAGAAATTAAGTCTGAAAACCTTAATATGAGATCAGAAAATATAAGAAGAGGTAGGTATAGGTAGCAGAGATGATGAAAAGGGTTGAAAATTGAAGGAGTTGTAAAGGTTTGAATATACTTTGGCAGTTGAGAGTGGAGAATTGAGAGAGGGGAGGTCTTCTTATTTATACGCATATCCGTGTTTTATATGTGGGAAAGTCAAAACACGCAAAAATCAGAGCCTCCATTCCAGAGAGAGAAACAGCGGGTGATGACTTTTCCAAGCACTAGAAGGGCTCAACTCAGTCGTTAACATTAATACCACATGGCGGATTTGCTACTTGCTAGCTTTAGGTATCATTGCAATTTGTATGTAAACCCTTTTGACTTTATCTGTCTAGTGGTTTCTCTCTCTTTAGCTTATGCTTCTCTATCAATATGCTCCTAAAATGTCTTTTTAGTAATTTTTTTTAGTTTATAAAAAACATTAAATAAGAATATATGTATTTAATATGCTATAAATATATAGAATTTTTTAATAAATATCCTAAGTATACTTGGTAAATAAATTAAAATAAAAATTTTATATGAAAAGTAATGCTCTTTTCAAATACATTAAATACTCAATTTTTTATAATAAAAAAATACTTATTTTAAATTCTTAACAAGTACGCCTAAGATACTTTTTAACAAAATCTAAATATATAAAGTATTTTGTAAAATTTTATTTAATAGTTAAAAAAATTATTTAAAAGAATAGAATTATTCTTATCTTAAACGTTAGGAATGCTTACTAGAATATTACATGTGTAAACCGTAAAGCAAAGAAGCGCAGGTGGAATTTTCAATTTTTTGTGCTTGAGATTAATTAAGATAATAAGACTTATGGTGCTGCCTCATTCGCTTATTCTCGTAACTTCTTCACTCGCTCAAGCTTTTACAAGGATCCCACTTGTCACCGTTACTTTGAAAAATACTTGGATGCTATAAGAATAAGACTTTCAACACTTTTATAGTCGTCCAAATTTAAATTTAATATAATATTTTATTTTTAATCTACTGATACATATGGTTATTTGGTATGTGTTACATTCTTAGTAAAATAATTTAATATTCTTAGAGTTTACAAAAACTTCTCATTACTTTGACTAAGCATGTGTCTATTTTTTTTAACCATGTTTTTATATTTATAAATATTCAATATTTATTGGAAGGATTTAATGTTGTCCACTTTTATCATATATTTTCAAATCTTTAATAAAAGAATTTAATTATCACAATAACTATTTTAAAACTCTAACCCTTTAAATGACACTACAAGAAATTTATAGATTAGCTACGGAAAAATCCGTAGCTAATCCGTAGCTAAATTGATTCGCTACGGATTAACTACGACTTAGCTACGATTTGGTCTGTAGTAAAATTTTGGTAGCTAATTAGTTACAAAAAATTTCTGTAGCTAATCCGTAGCTAATTAAAAAATTTTCGTAGCTAATTCGAAGTAAATTCGTAGCTAATTTTTGTTTAGAGATTTTCTACATTTCCATAGGTAATTAGCTACGGAAAATTCCGTAGCTAATTTTAACAATCGTAGCAATTTTACAGCTATTTCCTAGTTATTATATTGCTAAATCCGTAGCAATTCCGTAGCTAATCCGTAGCAATTTTTCATAGCAATTCCGTAGCGAATCCGTAGCAGTTATCCCTAGCAACTCCGTAGCTATTTCCTAGCTATTATGTTGGTAAATCTGTAGCAATTCCATAACTAATCCGTAGCAATTATCCCTAGCAATTTCGTATCGAATCCGTAGCAATTATCCCTAGCAATTCTGTAACTAATCTGTAGCAATTATCCCTAGCAATTCCGTAGCTAATCCGTAGCTATTATGGTGTTAAATCTGTAACGATTCCGTAGCTAATCCGTAGCAAATCCCTAGCTAATCCCTAGCTAATCCCTAGCAAATCCGTAGCAAACCAAAATTAATTTTGTAATAATATTAATAAATTTTAAAATTATACCTGTAAATAAAATTCAATCCAACCAGAATTCAATCCAAACAAAATTCAATCCAACAAAATTCAAATCCAAATAAAGAAACCCAACAAATAGTTTGTGCAGAGTAACAAAATATCATAATTACATTAATTCAAAACATGTTATATGTACAAAAGAAAAGGATAACTAATCAATAAGTACAAAATCAATCTAAGTTAGTCTCATCATCATTAGCTTCATCATCTTCTCCAACTGCATTGCCTTGTGATGGTGTTTGCATCACACCACTTCTTGCTTGATTGTTGCCTTTTAATGGAGCATCAAGGGTTAAATAAAACCTTCATGTGTTGTACTGTCCTATAGCAGCAGCTGGCTCATCTAATAGTAATTCATTTTTTTAAGTTGCATCTACGTGCAAAATGTAAGATTTGGCTATTTTTTATGGTAGTTTTTACCGTGGACCATTTAGTCAATGTTTCACTTGTGAACTACTAAATTTACTTGCTCTAATAAATTTAAGATATTTGTAAGTGAATTCATTAATTTATTTATCAAAAAGTTTTATATTCATTTAAAATTATATTTTAGTCCTTTTTAATGATTGGCTCACAACATGGTCCATAAGTACCAGCAAGGGTGCCTCGTCGGCGACACTAGCCTCCGCATGTGAGCTTTGGTAGGACGTAAGCTATTATTTGAAAGAGAATAAACATCACTGGTTTGGGGTTCAAGTTCATACTGCATACTATCAACATTAGGAACTCCTTTACTTGCTGCAAGTGGGTCTTCTTTGGATTTTATTTTTCTTTTTTTCTTACGCGTTTATATCTGTTTTGTTTAAGTTCTGCTTTCCTAAATTTGGCAAGAGTGTTATTAGGAAACCTTTTATTTTATATATTCATTCTGCATACTATAGGACAGTACAACACATCACATCACATAACAGATATTTCTGCATTATTTGAATAATTACACTACTGCTGGGTGTTGAACTTTTTACCTGTGGCTTTCCTGCAAGTATTGCTGTTGTTGCCTCAAGCTTGCTGCTTCATACCTATTAGACAGCAGCAGTTGAGTAATTTCACAACTGAGAATTCTAAAATTAAAATTGACAACAACCCAGAAATGAAATCCAAGTCATACATTATATATGAAAATTTAAGGTCTTATAGGATATGCTATATAGAGTATTGTGGTCCATAAGCTATTTATGTAACAGTGCTAAGATTTTTGCTCTGACATAAGCTATTTATGCAACAGTGCTCAGATTTTTGCATCTAATATAAATATTATTATACTGATCAATTATTACAATATAAATATTACACTTTAAATCAGACTCTCTGAACTACCAACGTGTGCTTGTTACTATGTTTTAGTGTATATATTCATCTCTCCCCATACCTCATAATGATAGGAACTTCATGTACTAAGCCATCCTTTATGTATCTGTAGGAACAGAATCAGTATATTCTTTTGATGGATTTCTAACACTCAGCATTTCCTTTCAGCTAAAATATTAAGTTTGAATTTCAATGAACAGGCATTAGCTCTTTGCTATTTTTTTTAAAGATTAATTGACCTGTTTTAATTGACCTATTGGAAACCAACTTATTGTATTTTCAACCAATTGCAATAAACTGCATTTCAACCAATTTTCTTTTTGAGTGTATATATATGTGTGTGTGTGTATGTGTGTGTGTGTGTGTGTGTGTGTGTGTGTGTGTGTGTGTGTGTGTGTATAGACAGATAAAAAAATTTAGATTTAATTAACTATCACTGTGGGGAGCAATGTGTGTGAAATGTACTATTTTTTTTCTTTTCGTGTCTCAAATATCTTTCTCAAATAATGTGAAAGAATTAAAATTTAAACTCAAATTGAATTCAGAGATAGACTCAAAGGAGAGAGATAGTCCAAATTAGCAGGAAAGGACATTGGCAAGTTCAACCAGAATTCTCTTGATTTGCTGCAAGTTGGCAGATAAAGGGGTATCAACCTGATTGAATCTAGCTTTGCTTTTAAAATATATATATTGTATAAGAAGATAGTATATTATCTATTGAAATATGACCATTTATAATTTTATAGCATAAATCATATCCAAAAAGAAATAATTTGATAGCATAAATAAATGCTCTAGTTTAAACTATCTTGAGATAAAGAATCTAATAGGACTTAAAGAGGACATCATGAAGAAAGAAATAGTAATCAAACGACTACTTACTGAAGCTGTAGGAAGCTGAATAATACACTTTACCCAAGCATGAATGTATTACTGAAAAGGTTCTCACAGTGATACCTACAAGGTAGAACAGAGCAAGAGTGAAGCAAAATTTAATCTGAGTGTATGGAACCAAGCTTATTATGGATACTGCTGAACAAATTTATAATAAGCAGCAGTAATAGGCAAGGAGAAAAGAGACGTATAAATAATATTGAAATAAAAAGGGAATTTCTCCATTGATATCTCTTACACCACCCAAGTTGCAAGAGAACATAGATCAGAATATATAGTGGTCCTTATTAAACCATGATGGATGAGGCCAAAGGAAGGCAATTTGTTCAGAGGGGTGAATCCAAGAAGCTTTCATTGATGCACAATGAATCTATATATGTCCTGTGTTTGATTTCAGAAGCTCACTAATGAAAATCCACGCGTTTACAGAAGGACACATGCCACAAAAACATACCTTGGGTACCATGATTAAATTCACCAAAATTCAATTCAATTAAATTTAACGAGAATATGAGTACCATGATTTATTGCCAAATATAACAGCACCTTAACCTTGGGCCTTGGTTTATTGTGCTGTTTGCAACAACAAAAATATTCCCTTTTCCTATCCAATAAAATAACCCCATATGGCTCTGAATCTAGCCATTTGGAACCTCTACAGCTCCTGACTCCAGAATAAACCAACACGATTCTTGAAATTCAACTACTTTTGCCATTGGACCTATGTCTTCCCATGCATGAACCTACAAATACTAAATCTCTTCACAACCTTCAAGCAGTGGCTGGGATTAGATCTGTCAAGTATGGGTATGGCCACAGGACAGGAGAGCTAGAGCCCGCCCTGAAAATAGTAGTTATTATAGATCTCTTACAGCTTTCTTATATTAAAAGTAAATCAAGAGGCACTTCCGTGCAATTGTAAATTGTATAACAAGCTTCAGAGGGTTGTGTGATTTGGTTTCAACTGAAAAAACCAAAGTTTGTGAGCTTATGTTTTGGGAGAGGGCACAGTGTGACAGAAGAGTAAAGACTAAAGAGCCATAAGATCCAGTAGTCGGTACAAAGGCAATCTCTGAAGAGATTAGCCAAGTGCCTTATTAATTAGGCTAACTAATCAAGAGTTATGGATTTAGTTCAATAATTTTAGTTAGCTAGCTGGAATGAGCAAAACTAAAGTTGCAACAAAGAAAGATCTAGTTGGATTTCAAGAGTGACACTTATTTTGCTAGAATTTGGAGGAAAAAAACTTATTAAATGTAAAGAAACAGAATGTCCTATTACTATGTGGCTTAAAGAAATGACTATAATATAGTTTGTGATAGTCTTTAGAGAAGCAGAGCAGTGCATCATAAGCGGCAAATTTCTGCATTATTGACTGTCAAACTAGCACCAGAGTGCAGCTTTATTTGATTATTAGTAACTGAAGAAGAAGATTATTATAGTCTTTAGCAAACTTACTTACACTAATTAGATTTTTTTTTTGATGGAAAGAGGATGTAATAGATCAAATAGATGTAAGGAAATAGTAGAGTTAAAAGGAGAATATAAAGAGGAAGAACCAATATGTTGAATTGGCACACCTTGACCATTCCCCATTAAGATCTGCTCAGTACCAGGGAAAGAAAACCTCTCCATCAAATTATGATGATCATGTGTCACATGATTTGTAGCACTTGAATCAAGAAACCATGCAAGGTTATTTAACAGATCAGGTGTAGCAATCATAGCCTGAGCAAGACCTTGAAATGGAACAGAAGTTGGCTGAAATGAGGAAGGTGTGGATGCAGGATAGGAACTTGAAGAAGGACAAAATTGATGACTGGAGGAGGCATAGGGAATTTGTGGTGAAGAAATAAAAGAAGGATAAGAAGGTAAGTATTTAGTAGAAACTGGTTGCTGAAATTGTGAACTTGCAGCATAATGTGATTGATGTGATCCAGAAAAATCAAAATTCTGTGGTTTTGATGTTGTAGTGGTGTCAGCAACATTTGCAGAAAGATTTGGATTAAAAGAAGACGCAGCAGTAGAAGTAGTTTCCATGGATCAAAGCTATGATCACCATGAAAGAATATCCAAGGCAGAGAAGAGAAAACAAACAAGAAAGGAAAAGTTACAGAGAAAGAAAAGAAAGATTATGGAACTTTTGTATTTCATCTATGACTGATCTTAACTATCAATCACGTGTACAATGAGCAATTGTTCGTAGCTCATAGTTGCTAACTATACAACGAAAAACTAACTCAAAAAACTAACTCTAACAAAATCGAAACTAACTCATTATTGGCTTTGGTTGAGAAAGGTGTTATGTTTCATTGTTTACGTGATTGAGGAACGACATGCCCTTAAGGAAGGTGACAACATTGTATAGGTTGACATCAGCAAGCCAAAAATTTAATGTGCATTTTTTCTTAATCTGGTTGAGCAATCTAAATTTGGATTTTAATATGCATTTTTTTCTTTGACTACCCCAAAATTTACCACCCAATGACATAACTCTCTGTCTTTAACATACTAACTACCTAAAGCAAACACATTTAAAATTTATTCCTTAAAACTATAAAGTATTAAATATGTTTTTAACTAAAGTAATTTTGAATCCTGTATATTGAAAGGAAATTCAACTTATTTGAGTCAAATATCAATTGCAAAATAGAAACCATATAAAAGCTGAAACCATAACTAAAAAAATAAGTATGCAAGGAAAAGTTACAAACCGTGTCTTTCTTACTATTCTGCTTCTCTTCCAAATCTTGATCACTGGTATCAAGACGCTTCGACACACAAAAAGACATTTACACTTATGTGTGATAGTAGTAATAAAAATTGCAAAGAGAGGATAAACAAGAAAAAAACCAATCCAACCATAAAAAAATGAAAAGATGACAAACAGTAACATGCAGCAAGCCAGCAACAATAAAACAGTAACACAAAGGAACATTAAGAGAGGAGATAGAAAGATATAGACATATGTCCTATATGCATAACAAGACCTACAACTTCTGCTAGGATCCTACCACTTCTCTCCAGAGTAATTGCATAGACCAAAACTTCTACAAGAACAAGATTACTTAGGAGTACACATATTAAGAAAGGAGGAACAACATTTTAAAATATGACCAAAGTCTTCAACAAAGGAACAACTCATCAGAAACAGCTAATCACTTGCTTAATATTGAATGAGAAGCTTTATGTGACACATGCTCTTGAAGTTAATGTTAAAAACAAGTGTCTAAGATATGTTCTCTATAAGACAAACTTCTTTCTCAATACTCAAAGATCTCATAAATTTGGCAAATTACAATGAAGTATCACAAAATCTGATTGTTACCACCAGCAGGAAAACCAAGTTCACCAAAACTCAAGCAAGGAACATAGATAGGCAACACAAAATTAACATGAGAAATAGCTTCAAGTATTCAACCAATAGGTTCAATGCTATATTACAAATATTGAGAGTAAACAGTAATCCAGACAAGCAAATGAAGTGAAATTGTGCCACTTATTCAAGATTAAGATGTATACTTCACAGGAGATGCAGAGCCAACATTTTATGAAGCCTTGAAATCTGTTCCTCTTGATTAATATCCTTAAACTCTTGCTAGAACTCCTCTAAACTTCCAAACTATCAGCAGTCAAAGAGAAAGTCCATAAGATACTCTTGACATTCATGATCAAATTCAATAACTTAAAATCATGCATTATCTTATAATACAGTCCTCACACCAACCTTCCCAGCATTAAGGAAGTGCATAAGCATAAAAAGTTCATCCAGGTTGTTCTGAAATGCATCAGAGAATCTGCCATAAGTATCTTTCAACTTCCAATAGATAAATTCAATAAATGCAACCAAACTTTAAATCAATAATATGTGTATCAAAAGGTGTGAAGTGTACCTAAACAAGTTGCACAAGTAAATTTCAATAGAGAATTCAGAAAAATCTAACCATTATTTGTGCCTTCCACATTGTAAAGATCAAATTATATCTTTTTTTGCTAGTTATAATTGTAAAGATCTCTCGTGGGAAAAAAATTATACCTTCCACATTCACATAACAATAACAAGTAACACTAATATTATTTCTGTTTTAGAAAAAATTTTAAATCTTTCGCACTTCCTAATTCTTACCATTTTCTCTCTCTCATTATTTTTTTTCAAAAATAATGAGTGTCCAGAGAGGTGTATGGGTTTGAGGGGTAGAAAATAACAATCTTGTTCTCATAATCTCACTTGTTCAACACAAATTATATAACCACAATTGGAAATTTAGAATACCCTAGAAGAAACAATAATTAAAGAATCACAAGGTCAATACTTGGCAAATGAATGAAAACCACTTCAACAGAACATCTTAATTCCCAAATTAAAGCCAATTTTATAAACAAGTCATCCAAGAAAATTAGGAATAGTGACACTCAATACCATTATTAGATTGCAAGAGGTAAACAATAAGAAATGGAAAACAAAATCAAGAAAGAATAAACAATAAGAAATGGAAAACAAAATGAGGAAAAACTAAACTGAGTAACTAACCATAATCGAAACAGATTGATCGAATGAAAAGCGAAAAACAGAGGCAAAGAAAGAACAAAGATTATAGAATAACCCGATGGAAAATTGATGAAACAGAGAATAGTTTATAACTGATTTAGGAGCCATTAAATTGGATGGAAAGCAAGAAAAAATTGAAAGATAGAAGAAAGAAATAACCAGGAAAATTCCAGCCCTATTCATGGAAAGAAAGGGTAAGATAATAGAACTTAAAGAATCACAAATCACAAATCTAAATGAAAGTAAACATAAAATAAGGAATGGGGTTGGTATGGCAATAATGGAAGACTCAAATCTTACCTAGATGGACGAGCAGCTACGATGATGGCTCTATGACAGAGAGGATCTGCGGGTTTGGGCCCAGATGCGGGTTGGAGTGGTGGGTGAAGGTTGGGGTGGAAGAAGAGAGTGGGTTGGGTTTTGCTACGGGTTTGGGTGGTGGTTGGGAGAGCGAGACGATGGAGGTGGGGTGGGGTTTGGGTTTGCCCAACAGAGAGAGAGTGGGGCGGTGGAGCTACCGCGTGTTGGAGTGGTGGGATGGGCGCGGGTTGAGGTTGGTGTGGTGGCTGGTAGGAGGGAATGGGGGGAAAGCAGTGAGGCGCGACGTGGGTGCCTGAAGGGAGAGAAGACGAGGTGGGGGGTTTGGTGGCTGAAGGCAGATTTGGGAAAATGGAGGGCGGGTTGCTGAGCACGCTAAGTTTTCTATCAAAATTAGCTACGAAAATATTTGGTAGCTAATTTAGCTACGGATTAGCTATGGATTAACTATAAAATCAATTTTTTTAGTTAAATTCTGTAGCAAAATTATAGCTATTCTGTAGCTAATTGTCAAAAAAATTTACATTTAAGATTTAGCTACAGAAATTTGTGCCATAGCTAATCCGTAGCTAACTAGCTACAGATTAGCTACAAAACTTTTTCGTAGTTAAATTTCGTAGCTAAATCGTAGTTATTCTATAGCTATTTGCTTCATAATTTTTTTTTCCTATCCATTCGTAAATTAGCTTTATTCCGTAGCTAAATTAGCTATTCAATAATTAGCTACGGATTAGCTCTGAAAAATTTCGTAGCTAAATTTGGTAGCTAATTTCTAAAATTCTTGTTGTGTGATGTGTTAACACATCATTAGATAAATATTGTAAAAAAAAAAGATAATAGATCAAATTAAACTCTTGTTAAAAAACTATGATTTAAATTAGGTTTTTAATATATTAAATAATTTTATTTTTACTTAATAATTTATATTTTAATTCATTGACCAGTATTTTAAGTGTATATGTTAACAAAATCCTTAAACTAATTAATAGTCATATATAAATAATTTATGGTTATGATTTTAGAATTTAAAATTATTTTGCTAATGAAATTCATAATTTTGTGTTTACATATTTCTATGGAGTTTTGGTAACTTTATTTTGATTTCACTTTGGATTTCACTTACAATTTTTTTTAGAAGCATTGCTATTAGGCCAAACTCTCATATACTGTAGTGACTAATTGACTCTCTTATTATAAGATAACAAATTTAAAATAGGTTTAAAGTAAATTTTAGTCCTTATAATTGTCATCAATTTGAGTTTTGGTCCTTATAATATATTTTTTTAGGTTTCTATTCATTAAAAGTGAATGATTCCCATTCTCTATGAAGAATTGGTTCTTATAGTTTAACTTACTAAAGTATTAGTCCTTGAGAGACCAAAACCTTAATGATAGGAAATCTTAGGGACCAAAACCAAAAATTTTCAAATATAGAGACCAAAATCAAAATAAGAAACAAATATTGGGACTAAAAACTGCTTTAAATTTGTTATCATCAAATTATATAATCTTAGATTCAGTAGTTCCATTGTGTTTTAAGTTTTAACCCACCAACTGCCAAAGGAATCAGTAGTTCCGTTGATGACTTTTTTCTTTTTTTCTTTTTTAAAAAAAGACAAGTTGATAGTTCTCAGTGTTTTTAGGGTATCCTCAAATCTTTTTAAGTATAAGACTAATTCTTTTAGGTATAAAGCAATATGATTAGGATTTTTGCACAAGTGATATATCTAGAATTCGAACATTTGTCTTTTTTTTAAAAGTGCAGTTCACTTATATATCATTGCACCCAACTCCTTGTTTCTACTCGTTGAATACATATACATAAGGTGTTGTTTACTTTTGGGAAAATATTAGATAGTCCGACTTTTTTTTTTTTTGGTCTAAGTGAGTTAACATTGTTATTAACTGCTATATAGATGAGTAATCTTCATCACTTTAATTTATTTGATAATCAATTTTAAATCTTTAACAAAGTATGGCTTAATTCTATTAAATTATTTTAACAGTGTAACATTACTCAATAATATCATCTTGTGAAAAAAATAAAGTCTGTGTGGATGGATTTTATTTGCCATGTATATAGCTTTTGAAATCCATTGAAAGTACCTTATAGCTAGCCACTAACCAAGCCGATGTCTAATTGAAAAATTAGTTTCACACTTATGGAGTATATATGAGAAATCTTGCAATCTTTAAATCAAATAGTGATTACGTTTTTTTTTTTTTTTGGTAAGTAAAGTAATACCGATTTCGTTAACACAGTTATACAATTAGTTGAATGAAGCGTATTAGAATAATTATTTAGATTAAAAATGGTTGGAGAGGAATCTTCTTAAACATATTCAAGCAATTGCATGTTCGACGTTCATATTGATTTTGTTCATGTTAAGGGGGCTATAAGATTCTGCTGTTTTTTCTTTTTTTTTTATGTATAAAAAAATTGATAACAAGCTGCTCAGCTGGAATCTAACTCGCAAAATCATACTTTTGGTGGTTGGACACTTCATGAGCGGTGGTGTGCCAGCGTTTGAAAATAAAACTTATGATAAATAAAATAAGATCTATCTATATATATAGAATTAAAAATTAATGCTACGTGTATTTTTATTATATTTCATAACAAATGGGAAAGAATTAATAACCTAATTACGTCTTATTAAAATGAATATTGGCTTTGGCTGTATTACACAATAATTATATAAATAATATAATCTACCAATTGGGTGTGGTGGTAAGCAAACCACACTCTTAAAGAGAGGATCCAAGTTTAAATTATGAAAAAAATAATTATTGAGAGAGAATCAAAGTTTAAATTATGAAAAAAATAATTATTGAGAGAGAATCAAAGTTTAAATTATGAAAAAAATAATTATTGAGAGAATTTCTTAATCGCAATAATATAAACAATGCTTATAAAGATAATTGATCAAAGATAAAGAAAAATAATATAATCAACATATAAATAATGCATAGCAGGTGTATTTTACAACTGGTTTTCAATGTAATTAATAATCCTCACCAACGAGTATAGGATTGTCCAATTGAACAAAGGCAAAGTTAACTTTTCCTCACAGGTTCTTTTACTACACATAGGATGTGAATAGGCCAAGCGAACAAGTTAGGTGATGTATTATTTTTTTAAAAGATTTTCTGTTATTTTATTTTGTTAATTAAAAATTTTATTTATTTTATAATTAAGATTATAGTAAGATCCTATCAAATCTTAAATATTATCTTTAAGTAGTTGTATTTGATTTATTTTATTTGAAGGTTATAAATACTCCTCATACATATCTTGATTGTTGTTAATTATTAATTATTATTAAATTTAATAAATTATATTCTTACATTAAAATTAAGTCTCTTGACACTGCATACTTTTAAACTTTCAAGAGTTCTTTGTTCCTTTTTTTCATTAGTTTTAATCATTAGGTTTAGTTATTTAGAAAGATTTATTTAATTATATAAGTTAAATTTTAGGCTTTTGAAAAAATATATTTATTTTATATATAATATAATAATTTTATTAAAAATTATACTTATTTATAATTTTATTATAAATAAACTTTTAAATCAGGTTATACTTTTATATTTTCTTAAATAAATCAAGTCAAACTTAAAAAGATCTATAATAAATAATAGATTAAGCTTAAACCAACAATATTTTACAAAACAAATATAAATTTATTTAGATAGAGTCAAACCTAACTTAATCTATTTATTCTTTAACTACACATTTTATCCTTTTCTTTGAGGGCTTGTAACTCATCCAAATATCGCAGTGGTTAATAATATATAAATATCATATTATATTACTGTAACTCGACAGCATGGTGGATTGTGAGTCATTTCCCATTATATAAAGTAACCAATGCAATTCGTGTGTGTAAAGCATCGAATGTGGATCATAATTAGTTTTGTCGGCCTTTTTTTTTTTTTTTTTTTTTTAAAACTGTCTTGTTGGCCTTTTCAATCACCTCAGTTATAGATTTTTACACACAGATTAATGTTAGTTATGGATGTGATTGTCAAATTTCATTTTTTATTTATAATTACTTATTTTTTATGATTGTTTATCTTTGTAAAATTATTAAAAATTTCATTATATATGTAAACGAGAATTTAAATTTGAAAATACGATTATGTTAAAGATGAAACCAAAAAAATGTTTTAGAATATGAATAAAATGTTATTCATATTTACAACTTTATCTTTACATAAAAATTTTAAAAAATAAAAGGTGATTGTAATTTAAAAGAAAAATTGACACAAAAAAAAGGCTATCGCCTTATATTAATAATAAATATCTTTTATTATTTAATCACTGTTAATCTTATTAAAATTTATGCTTATATACACTCTGATGTAATGTTTACGTGCTAAGCATTTTCCTTTCACGTACCACCACTTTTTTTGCCCTTTTGCTAGGGTTATGTTGTGAACTAGGGGCTTTCACATTACGTTTTAAGCAATTAACATGAACAAAACGACTGTGAAAGAAAAAGCAGTTAAAAATGAAAGATAAAAGCCCAGAAGAGTAAGTAAAAAGAAAATTATTAATGATGATACTGATGTAACTGGCAATTGTCGGCTATGAAATGCATCACGTGATGACCCTATATTCAGTCAATGTGTACCTAATATGACAGGGTCATATTGCTGCATATTACTAGTAAGGAGAGCGTCAATATGCATGTAGGTGTTAGGGGAAATATGCTACGCGAATTGTTCAAAGCCGCCACCCAAACCCAAGGGCCCATACATGCATCCAACGTGCAGTGCACCTGCAACATCGATCTGTCATCTATGAATCTTGTTCTAGTGGCGCAAGAGCTGCAATCATATCCTCGCTTTTTAGGTCATTTAACAATCTCTTTTCACTTTTTTAGAAAAGAAACGTGCCACATCTTTATAAAGTCTTTTTAAAAACATAACTATTCTGGTTATAATAAATAATTTTTAAAAAATTTGCATATTGTTAAGGGATAACTATTAAACTATCTTCGTTTAAAAAAATCTAAGAGAAAAATACATATTAATTTAAAAATGGATGAATGTTGTCTAATACTTCAACTTATTTAACAATTAATTATCTTTAAATTCTAACAAATTCAGACTAATTTTGATCTTTTGTTTAAAAAATGACATCTAACTATTCTAAACTTTTATTCAGTTATATATAATTATCTTAAACTTTTAAGACTTTCAATTTAGTCTTTAAACTATACTAATTTTGACAATTAATCATTTGTAGTTCATCATCTAAGTTAGTTGATTAACGGTGCATTGTATAACAAGAAATTCTAAATACTTTAAGATCATATTATCTGAACATTTTTGTAACAACACGTTTATATTTAATTTAATAATATTTTATTTTGTGATATAAAAACGTGTATAGTATAAGTATCACGTATTATAATTTGAGTAAAATAATATAATAATAATAACTTCTCATACGTCGTATGTAATTACATGAGTCATTAATGATTTATTTATCACATCGATTAAAGTGATTTGCTAGTCAATTGACCGAGATTTGATAAAGGACTAATTGCAACAATCACAATAGTTTAAGAAGTAAATTGAAAGATTTGAAAGTTTAATGTATATGTGTTTGCAACAGAGTGAAAGTTTAGGATAGCTGTATGTTTTTTTTTTTTCTTTCTTTCTATGTAACATATACTATCCTTAAAATCCAGATGGGCAAAATAAAGACATCCCTCATTACATTTAGGTAAAGCAAGCCTTCACACACGAATATGGTATAATTATAAACTCTCATGATAATATAGAAACTGAAAGGCATGCACTTAGTCAAAGCTTAAACTCATCCCTCTCATTACATTTAGCTAAATAAAGTATAATTTTCCCTTCAAACTAATGTAATGTATAACTATCAACTTAAATGAAGGATAATATAGAATCAAGGGGAGTTGCACTTAGTCAAAGCATGGTAGTCTATTTTGTACGGAAAATTCTATAAAAAAAAGTGCTCCACCATTTTCTTATTTTACAATCATCAACATTAACATACACATTACTCATATTTAGGAGGAGCAACTAACTGGTTTCCCCAGTTTTATGAGCTGGTTTATGATCCACCTACGATTTAAGTTGCAACAAACGTTCAACTTTCTTTCTTTGGATAAATGCTTCCTATTTTAGTTTTACATGGAATACAAAGTAAACGAAGCCTAACCTAGTCATACAATGTTGTTTATCTATACATAATTGAAAATTTTAGATAATAAAATCCATAAAACTCCGTTAAGGAATTACTCCCCATCGATGTTGCGAGTTTATTGGTGAGAAATGATTGAACGTATAGGCTACTCTAGCTATGTCAACCAACCACAACATGTAACGTTAATTAAAGCTAGGTTGTCAATTTATCAAATTAAAACTGAACAATGTTATATGAATAATATTTTTTTTATCTGTTATATGAATAATATTCAAAGAAATAAAAATTAATAAATGCATAAAATCATTAAAATATATGTAAATTTGTTGAGATAAATTTAACATGTACAACTTTTTATATCTATGAAGTGTTATTCATATAACTTTAATTGGGTAATTATGTTTTCATATATATATATATATATATATATATATATATATGAATAATATTCAAAGAAATAAAAATTAATAAATGCATAAAATCATTAAAATATATGTAAATTTGTTGAGATAAATTTAACATGTACAACTTTTTATATCTATGAAGTGTTATTCATATAACTTTAATTGGGTAATTATGTTTTCATATATATATATATATATATTATATATATATATATATATATATATATATATATATATATATATATATATATATATATATATACACATATATATATATATATCCTATATTCATATAACTTTAATTGGGTAATTATGTTTTCGTGTGTGTGTGTCCACAAAATTAGAAAAAAAAATTATATGCACAAATCTTAAAAAATAATATAACAATATACAATAAATTAATTTTTTTCATAATTATATATATAACGTAATTCATTAGAATTAATAAATATGTTTTAAGAAACTACCTTTTTAACAATTGGGCAATAAATATAGCTATATGCCTATAAATTTACCAAAACAAGAAAAAAAAACTGTGTAGGTAACATTTTTATATTAAAAATATAAGAGTTTAATTTTGATGTATTGTTATTATAAATTAGTATAAAAAATTTTATACTATCAATTAATTATACATTATTATATGTATAATTTTTGAGATAATTATTATGAGAGTCAAATATTTTTAATAACATGACAACTTATATTTGGATGACAATATAAATTTTTTTATATTAATAATAGATCAAAATTAAATCTAAAATATAAATATGTTATTGTAATTATTGGCTTCTATATTCAATTATTATAATTTTGCTTTGAGGAATCGTCACTTTAAAAAAATGTTTTATTTAACTATAACTCTAATTTAAAAGTTAATGTCATGATAATATTTGTAAGAATATATTTGTGAAAGATAAAAAAAAATATATTCCAGCCAAAAAAAAGACCAAAAAATATTCTATTTTTGCTAATCCACATAGTACTATACGCTAATTAGTGGCGTTAGCCCTAGTGCTTTACCAGGTCAATCGTCTTCCTAATGTTAACATTAAATCCATGTGCCAAAATATGACGTCTTGTTTGGGTAACATATAAAGATATAATTGGGTCAGTTGACTTGCTTTAAATGTGGCCAGGGTGGTTCAGTAGCTAAATTGAGTTTCATCCGGGTGGATTTTACCAACAATATAAGTATGGAATTTATTAAAAGCACTTTCCGGTCAACGCGGAGCCAAAATCCAAACCGAATTTAATCCAACATTCCATGAATATAAAGATACTTTATAACCTTCATAAAAGAGAGAGATACTGCTATTGGCTTAAGCGTTCATTAGTTATTCATGAGTTGATTATTGAATAATTTTAAAGACAAAAAATTTTAATAATTTTTCACTCACAAATTTTTTTTGATATTTTTCATTTATTTACTCATTCATTAATTAATTTTCTTGTCATTTTATATCTTTAATCATCTATTAAAGAGACTATAGGCAGATTATTTGGAGAATCTTAGTTTTAGATTAAGTTCATGTTATTATGTTATTTACTTGTAGTAATTTTTTTTTGTTGTAAATAGAAATTATGATCATTATCTTCTTCTTCTCTCTTTCTTTCTTCTTGCTCATGGGTAACTAATTTTCATATTATTTGCGTGAAGGAGTGAAGCTTTTGGTAATAAAATAAAGTTAGATTAATTTCTTTCTTGTGCTTAAATGATATATTATCAAGTGTTCATTACACGTGTTGTATTTTGTTTATAATCAATTTAGAAACCTTCCTTATAAAGTGGAGTTCTTGATTCATTGTAGACAAGTAGTTTGGCACAATGAATGCTTGAACCCATTTACAAGTGTAGGTGTTAGTAAATAATTAAAAGAACCATAATATAACTACATATATAATTCTAAATGGACTTTGAATACTTTATTCTCTAATTAGAACCTTCGTTATGCGTGAATTTTAATTGAGTTATAAAAAGAATTAATCTTGTCCTTAATTTATTACCAAAAGTAGATCTCCTAGACCAAACAAGTTCTTTAATTTAATTGTAAACAAGTTTTATTATCTTTATTATTGTGACAAAGCCTTCCATTACCTCAACGAATTTTTCTTCATCAACTCCTGTGAAGCTATGTTCATCTTTCTCTTCTTCTCTCTTTTTTTCTTCTTATCTATGAGTAACTAAATTTTCATCTTGTTTGGGTGAAAGAGTAAAACTCTTGGTAATGAAATAATGTTAGATTATGCTATTTCTTGTGCTTAAGTGATATATTATCAAATGGACATTATATGTGTTGTATTTTGTTTCCAATCAATTTAGAAACATTCTTTATATAATGGAGATCTTCATTTATTGTAGACAATAGAATTGACACAGTGAATGCTTGAACTCATTTATAAATGTTAGTAGATAATTAAAGGAATCATAATATGATTGCATATATAATTGAACTTTGAATATTATATTTTTCGATTGGAACCTCCGTTGTGTGTGGATTTCAATTGAGTTATAAAGAGAAATAATTTTGTCTTTAATTTATTACCAAGAGTGGATCTCCTAACCCAAACAAGTTTTTAAATTTAATTGTGAACAAGTTTTATTATTTTAATTATTGTAACAAATCATTTTCTTACCTCAAATAATTTTTCTTCATTAATTCCTTGTGGATCGACCTCGGACTCCCGAGAATTTATTAATTGAGACAACCTACACTTGGGTTTGCATCCTTTAATCCCGCAATCAAGTTTTTGGCGTCGTTGCCGGAGACTTGATTTGAAGTTTTAATTTATTGAGATTCTTTTTCTTTAATGAAATCTGTTCTCTCTTCTCCCTCACCGGAACAAAAGATCGACTTGTCGATCTTTCAGTTTCTTTACTAACTTTCTAACTTACTAACTTGTTAACATACTAACTTTCTAACTTTTATATTTATGTCATTTATTTACGCTACTAACTTTTTAACTTTTATATTTATGTCATTTAATTTTGCTATCTAACTTTTTAATTTATGTCATTTATTTTTGTTTTTTGATTTACTAATTTGTACATTATTTTATTTTATTTTTATTTTTAAGACATTTATTTATGCTTAATATTTAATGATTGATGTAAACTACCGACTTGTATATTATTTTTTCTATTTTAAGTCATTTATTTATGCTTAATTGGTATTGTGATTTAAATTCTGGTCGTTTAGTTAAAATTAATCATAATACTTTATATATTGATTTGTTTGAATCACAATCACACACAATTGACATAATGGCTGAAAATGAAATTGTACATGATGAACATGAAAATCAACCGTTGTGAACCATGCGTGAATATTTGCAACCACCTCGAAATTCTAGTCCATCGTGTTTTATCTTTCTACTCAATGTCAATAATTTTATATTTAAGTCATGTATGATTTCTTTACTTCATAATTTTCTTGGTTTAGAATCTGAAAGCCCATATTTACATCTAAAAGAATTTGGGAAAGTATGTATGGTTTTCAATGATCAAAATTGTACTGAAGAGATTATTAAGCTTAAATTATTTCTTTTTTCTTTAAAAGATAAAGTAAAATCTTGGCTTAACACTTTCAAACTAAGATCAATTAGCACATGGCAAGAAATGCAAAGTAAGTTCTTCAATAAATTTTTTTCAACACATAAAACTAATGCTATGAAAAGACAAATCTAAATTTTTTTCCAAAATTCTAGTGAAGCATATTTTCAATATTGGGAACGGTTTAAAGATTTGTTAAATTCTTGCTCACATCATAGTTTTGAAAAATGGCGCACTATAAGCTTCTTTCATGAATGTTTAACACTTGAAACTAAACAATTTGTGAAAACAATGTGCAATGGTGAGTTTCTTGATAAAGAACCTGATGAAGCTTTAGACTATTTAAACCAGTTAGCTGAAAATTCTCAATCTTGGCATGGTACTAATATTTCTGAAAATTCAATTACATCTAACCTTGCAAGTGCTAATAAAGAAAAATATCACCTTAGTCAAGAAGAAGATCTAAATGCTAAGTTCACCAATTTGGCTAGAAAAATTGAAGCAATAGAATTAGGAAAAGCAAAAGAAATCAAATCTATACAAAATGAAGAAATTTGTGGTATTTGTGATGACTTAGGACACTCAACACATGAATGTCCTAAGATTCATGTTTTTAAAGAAGTTGTACATAAGCAAGTAAATGTAATGAATAATTTTAAAAAGTCATTTACTTCTTCTTTTTCAGATACATACAATTTGGGATGAAGAAATCACTTGAACTTCAACTGGAGGAGTAATAATTAGTCACAATTTGTGCAACCGCCACCTTCTCAGGCACAACAGGACTCTCAAAATTTTTAAGGATATGCACCTTATGTCCCACCATATAGAAAAAAAAAACCTTGAAAAAATACTGCATGCATTCATAGAAAAGCAAAAGACCATTAATAAACAAAACAATCAAACCATAAGTAACATAAAAAAAACTCTTACTAAACTTTCTTTTGCACTCACCATTCACGAGAAAAGAAAATTTCCTTCTCAACCTCAACTAAATCCCAAGGGTCAGTACAGTCTAAATGAAGGGAGTTCAAAAAACCAATAACTAGATCAAGTCAAGTCAGTGATAACTCTTAGAAGTGGAAATGTTGTTGAAAAACAAATTCTTGAGCTTTGTGAGAAAAATGATGAACCAATTCTCTAAGAAAATAAAAAAGTTGACCAAAAGAAGACCAAACTTTTACTTGCACCCTCATTTCCTCAAGCATTAAACAATTCAAGGAAATTGAATCATGTCATTGAAATTTTTGAAATTTTGAAACTAGTAAAGGTCAATATTCCTCTGTTAGATGCTATCAAACAAATTCTTTCTTATGCCAAATATTTGAAGGACTTGTGCACTGTTAAAAAGAAACTAAATGTGAAAAAGAAAGCATTTTTGGCTGAACAGGTAAGCTTCATTCTTCAGAATAATAATGCGTTGAAATATAAATACCTTGATTGTCCTACAGTTTCATACATTATTGGAGAACATAAAATTGAAAAAGCTTTACTTGATCTTGGTGCTAGTGTCAATTTGCTTCCATATTCAGTTTATCAGCAACTCAACTTGGGTGAGTTAAAACCAACTTCTATAACTCTTTAACTTGCTGATAGATCAATTAAAATTCCAAGAGGAATAGTGGAAGATGTGTTGGTACAAGTTGATAAATTCATATATCATGTAGATTTTATTGTTTTGGATACTGAACCTATGGTTAATAGTTACAAGTCAATTCCTATTATTTTAGGCCATCCATTTTTAGCAACATCTAATGCTTTGATAAATTGAGAAATAGAATGGTGAAACTAACATTTGGAAACATGACACTAGAATTCAATGTTTTTAACATGTGCAAGCAACCACAGGAATTTCTTGATGAAAAAGAGGAAGTTGAAGGCATTGAAGTCATCGTAGATGATCATATTCAAACAAGGAGTTCTTATGACCCATTAGAATTTTGTTTAGTCAATTCATTTGATTTAGGCATGCAATTAAATGATGATATCATTGAAATATGTTCTTTGCTTGATTGTACATACGTAATGGAGTACAAGGGATGGAAGCCAAGATTTGAATAGCTAAAACCCATGAATGATAATGCCCATAAAGAAGTACCCACACCGGAATTAAAGTCATTACCTACTGGGTTGAAGTATACATTTTTGGGAAAAAAATAAAGTTTTTCAGTCGTAATTTACTCGTCTCTTACTGAAGAACAAGAAGGTATGTTAACAGAAGTACTCAAAAAACATAAAAGTGTAATTAGATGGACATTAAAAGACATAAAATGCATTAATCCATTAATTTGTACACATAGAATACATTTAGAGGATAATACTAAAACTTCTCAACAACCTCAAAGAAGATTAAATCCATGATGGGATTTAATTATAATTAAATGTTTTAACCCAAGTGTAGGTTGTCTCAAGTAATAAAGTCTCGAGTCCGAGGATCGATCCACAGGGAATTGATGAAGGAAACTAATTAATTGAGGTAAAGATAGTATTTGTCACAAAATTTAAGATGATTTAAGTTGTTCACAATGAAAAAGATTTGCTTGGGTTAGGAGATTCACTCTTAATAATAAATTAAGAATAAGATTATTTCATTTTATAACTCAATTGAAATTATGCATATTGAAAATTCCAATCTAAGATTTAGCATTCAAAGTTCAATCATGTAATTATATTATGATTCAATAATTATTGACTAATACTTGTAAATCGTCAAAAGCATCCAATGTGCCAATCCTATTGTCTACAATGGATCAAGATATTCATTATACAAGAATAGTATCTAAATTAATTGGAAACAACATATAATACATATAAAAGTCACATAAAAATATATCATTTAAAGCACAAGAAAGAAATAAATCTAACCTCAATTTATTATTAAAAGCTTCACTCTTTCACCCAAGCTAGATGAAAATTAATTACACATGTGAAAGAAGAAAATAAAAGAAAATAAAAAGAACGAATCGAAAACCAACACCGAGAGAGAGCAAGTTTCTCTCCCCGTACTTATTTATAGAAGTTTTTGAGGTTACTATGCATCTGCGCACGGAACACCTGCATAATTTTCACGTGATGCTACAAGTGCTACGATAATCGCTTCTACGATGATCAAGCTACATGAATATCGTGATACTACAAAGATTGCTACAAGATCTTCTATACGATTGCTACATTTCTAAATTATGCTTGCGTCATGCTGATGTCATGCCGACGCTAATGCTACAAGAATCACAAAAGGTCTGATTTTTTTTTTTTTTAGCAAATCTTCTATGCAATCACATCCATTCTTCGATCCTTTGCATTTACCTAGTAAAAATACATAAAAATACATAATTACAACACAATTTAAAATACTAAAAATATAACAAAACTCAAGAACAAACCCAATTAAAAAGATTAAAAAGAATGAAAAACACACACAATGAACCGTAAAAATTGTAAGTTTTACAGGTTCATCACACCCCCACACTTGAGCTTTTGCACTCCTGGGCAAAATATATAGGACCAAAGCTAGAAATAATACTGAACTAACAAGCTAAAAACTTAAAAGATTTAATGAAACAAGAAGAGCAACTAGTCATTCAAGGAACAAAGCATTTTTTTTTTTTTAATATTTCTTCACATCTCAAACCATCAAACAAGGAAACTTCAGTTAAAAAGAATGCATCAAGAATGAAAGATCCTCACGATTTACTCTCAATCCCTCTAGTGTTTAAAATGGTAGATATTTCACTCGATTCAACCCATGAAAATTGCACTACCATAAGCTTGCTTATCTTCTACTTCTCCACTACTCGAACACATGCACACAAAAATCAAGAGGACTTTATTCAAGGTTGTAACAGGGTCATGGTAAAGGAAAATGGATAATATGGACATGAGAAGATAAATACCAAAGAGAATAAAAAAGCATTATGGTACAGCTTAGAGTGGAAAAGATATTTGAGAATATTCATCAATAAGGACAATGACCAATATCTAACTAATGTTTTGTTGAAGATTAATCCCTAAATTGATGAGTTGAATTCATTTTTAGGCATAAACCTTCTCCTTCTCTTCCCGTTATTTCCAAGCATCTTTCTTTATTCTAAATATGGATATGTCACATAGTGTATCAAATGGTCGATTTTTTTTTCTTTTTCTTTTTTTTTTTCTTTTTTTTTTTATACACACACACACACACACCCCCACACTTGTTTAAGAACAAAGTCAATGCTCTCTTATTCCCTAAGGTCGTAAAAATATTTTTTTTAGGGCACGTAATAAGCTAAAAACAAGAACTGCCAAGTAGGCTCAAAGGGGTTATACAAGGAAAATATACAAGGATGGCTATTTGGTCAAAGTAGCTATTTTAAAATGCCTCAATCATATTTATGTATGCATGTGAAAATGTAGCCTAAAAAAGAATCAAAGCAAGTTCTAGTAGTAACAATTTCACGAGTGAAAATCACACAAGAAAGAAAGAGAATGAATGTACAAGTGTTCAATCCATTCATCAATAGGCTCAAAATCTCACAGGCATATTTCTATCATTCTCAATTCACCAATTTAACATTCAAATCCAAGCATGTGATTTTTAAGAAAGAAGAAAATTTATGCTATGACCCAAGATATGCTTTTTGCTACTTCTAAAACTTTTTTTTCTTTTTTTTTCTTTTTTTTTTTTAATTATAATTTAAAAGACAAAAACTTTGTTACTTCTACAAATTAATACTAGTTAAATACTAACTAAAAACTCCTTACTCGCCACCAATTAAGATGCGTCTCAAGAGTAAATCACCGCAAGGGCAAAATTACTCCTTACTCTACCACCCTTCATTAGTTTAGTAAGTTCTTGACAATCATATCAAACATTCCACAATGTACTATTTTTTTTATTATTTTTTTTTTTATAAAACTATCCTTTCCCCCAACTAGATCACAACAAGTGTCCGCAATGTTAAAATATAGATGAGTAAAGGATAGAAGATATTACTATTTGGAGAAATCTAACACAAATTGAAACAGAAACAAAGTACGATAAATAAAATCAAACCCATTAAAGATGAAGTGTCGATCCGGCTTTCTTTTCTTGCCGCTTCTCACCGCTTTGCTTCGATGACCAATCTATCCGAGCTAGGACTTTATCGTTCATAAACAAAAGCTTCTAATTTATCAATCACCTCATCAATAGTGGAGGCAGAGATAAGAAGTTTTCTTCTTAAAGGAGTGATAAATTGTTGTTCCACAACTTTATCAAGAAAAAATAACAAAAGATCAAAGAAATTATTAACATTCAACAAACCAATGGGTTTATGGTGGATGTTCTGTTTCTACCAAGAGACAATTTGAAAAATTTCTTCAAAAGTACCAAAACCACCTGGTAAGGCAATAAATGCATCGAGTTGTCAAGCATTTTTTTCATTCGTCCATGCATAGATGATACCTGGATTTCTTCTCCAACCTGCTTGCCAGGTGATGTTATTTTGAGTTAAAGGTTTAGGAATGACACCTAAAACTCCGATCACCGCTATAAATGCAGAGAGTGATATAGCCCCCATTAACCCACGACAACCACCCCATATACAACATGAATATTCCTTGCAGCAAGTGTTTGACCAAGAACGGTAGGCTGCATTTGCAAACTCTAAACCCTTCCCATAACTTGACCCACAAAAACACAGACATTTTTAATGTTATGAACAGGAGTCCCATAATTTCACCTTCCTTTGAATGATTTTGAGTTGGAAGAAAGTGAAGAGAATGGAGTGTTTAAATAAGAAAAAGAAGGGAAAAAGTAATCATAACACCTATATGGGTAGGTTGGCTGTTGTCAGAAAGGTTTGAAATTAAGAAATACGATTTTTTTTTTGTTTTTTTTTTAAACTTTTTTTTTGTTTTTGTTTTGTTTTTTTTTTAACTTCAAGAAAACCATCAGGGTAAAGAAGTTTAGAAACCCCTGAAGGATCCTGCTCAAAGGATCGTCTGTCCAAAAATCAATATACAACAAAATCATACAAAGATAAAAGAAATACAATAATAAATGAGGACATACCTGTATGTACAGTTTTCATGGCGTATCTTTATAGCACGTCATGAGTGCAAGAGTGGCATGTATTTAAGTTGCGTGTCACCGGTGCAACATATGAATTCCACAAGGATTGCCGAACCGACAACAAGTACCTTTGAATCCTTTCTCGTCCGCTTACGGAAGAACACGACCCTCTATCTTCCTCGCAAACCTAATTAAAGGCCTCGTATTCTAAGAAGATGGTACCTAACCGCGCGATCAATCGAACACGCCATAGAGACCTACTAATTAAAGTAAGTATACAAATTTCATTGCCATGTTTCCGTTCACTCACCGTAAAGACGGACGCTTTTTTCGTCCATCGGCCGCTTCTGAGCCTTGGTTCCAAGAACTGAATGTAGCACACGGCTCTCTACAGAGCATGGCACACGAACTTTATTTATATACTTGGTGTGTGAAGGTCTTCTCCCCGAGTCTATGACAGACGGGCATCCGCCCTGGGGCTCCTAATCTAATTAAAGATCAAGTACAACCGTAGTTTCGCCCTCTATTATTTTATTTTATTATTTTTTTATTTACTTTTTTTTTTTTTTTTTTTTTTTTTTTTTTAGGTTATTAGAAACATGATGAAAGATGGGTGTATACTTACTTGAGATTGGGATGGAGGTAGTCTCTCTTTTTCGGCTCTTGTGCCAAAGCATTGTTGACCAAGATTAGACCCATTCAAGACCAAATATAACATAGGGCTCCCAAAAGGGACAAGTGGCCATAATACGATCGGCTGCCTCACATGTGAGATACAATCTACCTTCTTTGTTTTTTAATTAAGAAGGCTGGATCAGGATGCATGTATTTCCCCATTCACGTTGTGTGTTACCAAAGCCAAACCCAAGTTGTATTCCCTTTTTTTTTTCTTTTTTTTTGTCTTTTTTTTTTGAACATGAAGAAGAAGAAGAAGAAAATAAGTACATGTTGTTGTGGATGTGGCTCACATCTGTCTCTGGTTTCACGTCCAGAAACGGCTTAAACGCCTTCTATGAGTCGAGGATAAGCTTCCCATCCAATTTTCTTATAAATTGGCAAACATGGTCTTTTAGAGTCAGATTCCCAAGACTATATTGCTTTTGTTCATCCTTGAAAAGATTCCACAAATTAAGAATTTCACCCCGCACCAATCTATAAGAACGCGTCTCAAGAGTCAATAAGATATCATCTAATGAATCCTTACTCAGTCCATTCTTAATGAAGGATCTATTTGCGGAAACCATCCCCAAAGTATGACATCGCTTGTTACAGTCTCCATCGTCCACATTTGTATGCATTTGTAATCTTTTGCTCTTCTCCTTTTAGAATATGAACTTCTACCAAGTCCTGGCATGTATGAGTCAAATGAGATTGAAGACTCACCAGCTAATCGGACCTTTGCTTCGATTATCCAACGTACATCTTCTGGTATACCTTTGTGCATTAACAATCTCAATCTTTCACATCTAGCCTTGTAAATTTTTGTTAGAACATTTTGAGGAAGAGAAGGAAAATGTTTTCTCAGGTTTGAGAGAATGATATCCATTTTGAAGATGAAGAAGAAGAAGAAGAAGAAGAAGAAGAAATCAGTTATTTTGGGAAACTGAAAGAGAGCAAACCGACTTGAGAGTCACGGAGTACCGTCATCCGCCATTTAACCGGGGAGCTAAAGAACTCAGCAGCTTGATTTTCTAGAAATAGTTTAAATCTATCCATTGACCTTAGACACATTACCATTCATAGGATTCTCAATATCTACGGCTCCATAAGCATATACATGTTTGACAATAAAAGGAGCACTCCGCTTAGATTTCAATTTTCTAGGGATTAGGTGCGGTAGAATCATAAAGCGGAACTTTTTGACCAATTTTAAAATTTTTTTTTTTCAAAATTATCTTGATTGTGGATTTTATTGGATTTGTCTTTTGACAATTTTCACAACTTTTGAAAAAATATAGCAGTCTTTAAATAAAGTGGGCTAATAAAATCCGCTTTACAAGATTTTTGCAGCTTTTTTCTTTGAAGAAAAATTACCTCCACATGCTTCTGAGTGACAAAATTTAATGACACTACTTACCTCATTGTCGGGCACGCATCTCTGAAAAATTTGATCAGAACAATGTTTGAACAAGTATGGGTTATCCCAATAAAAGTTTTTCACCTGTCAAAAACTTTTTTTTTTTTTTCTCTTGATGTGACCACTGAGGCGACATCTTACCTTCTTGTTCTTCAGTAAGAGACGAGGAAATTACCACACGAAAACTTTGTTTTTCTCCCAAAGATGTGTACTTTTTTTTTTTGGCCGACACTATTTTACATCCCCATACAAAGGCTCCGAAATCTGGGAGGCACTTAAGCCGACTCAATAAAAATACAAACAAAATACTAAAAACTTACCTTAGCTTTGGTAGACAGAATCTCCTACCAAAGTCTCGACTATATCTGGATCTTTCAACTCAAGTTATGGCTTCAACTGCTGACCATTTACCTTCCTCCAATTTAATTTCATGAGAACAGACTAGGGGACGACCACATTTTTTATCAGGAAAACTCCAACCTTTATTAAACAACTTCTTAAACTTTGGATTCCATCCCTGAATGTCTTGATCTTGAGTTAAATAAAAGTTAGTACAATTATCAAATACATTAGATAGATTACTAATAAAATTAAACTCAGAATTAACAAGAAGATTATCAAGGCGATTAGAATCAAAGGTTGTATAAAGTTCCTTTTCCATGATTGAGTCAATCATGTATGTTTGGTGACCCTTGTCATTATTTTCTGGCTTAACTGGATTCTTTGTCACCTCAGGTTCCTTGGGTAACTCGACATTACTACTATCTTGATTCTTTTTCACCTCTTCTAGCTCATTTACACTCAAGGAGTTCATCATTCTAGACACTAGGCTCTTTATCTCCTTACTTTCTTCAACAACATCTTTGGGATTTAGTTGAGGTTGAGAAGAAAATTTTTCTTTTTCGTGAATGGTGAATGCAGAAGCAAGTTTAGCAAGAGTGTCTTTTATGTCAATCATGGTTTGAGTGGTTTGTTTATTGATGACCTCTTGCTTTTCTATGAATGCATGCAAAGTTCTTTCAAGATTTTTCCAATATGATGGGACATAAGGTGCATATCCTTGAGAATTTTGAGAATCCTGTTGTGCTTGAGGAGGTGGTGGTTGCATGAATTGTGTCTGAGTATTATTCCTCCAGCTGAAGTTAGGATGATTTCTCCATCCCGGATTGTATGTATCACAAATTTCTTCATTTTGCACAGATTTGATTTCTTTTGCTTTTCTTAATTCCATAGCTTCAATCCTTCTAGCCAAACTAGCATACCTTGCATTTAAATCTTCTTCTTGACTAAGATGGTATTTTCCTTTTCCAAAGATTTGCAAGGTTATATCTAATTGAATTTTCGTAAGGATTAATTTCATGCCAAGATTGAGAATTTTCAGCCAAATGATTTAAATAATCTAAAGCATCTTCGGGTTCTTTATCAAGAAACTCACCATTACACATCGTTTCCACAAATTGTTTAGTTTCAGGTGTTAAACCTTCATAAAAGAATCTTATAGTTCGCCATTTTTCAAAACCATGATGTGGGCAAGAATTTAACAAATCTTTAAAACGTTCCCAACTTTGAAAATATGCTTCATTTGAATTTTGGGAAAAATTTTGGATTTGTCTTTTCAAAGCATTAGTTTTATGTGTTGGAAAAAATTTCTTTAAAAACTCACTTTGCATTTCTTGCCATGTGCCAATTGATCTTGGTTTCAAAGCATTAAGCCAAGTTTTTGCCTTATCTTTCAAAGAAAAAGAAACAATTTAAGCTTAACAATTTCTTCAAATAAGAATTTTGATCATTGAAAGCCATACAAACTTCTTCAAATTCTTTTAGATGTAAATATGGGCTTTCATTTTCTAAACCATGAAAATTGGGCAGAAAAGAAATCATACCTGCTTAAATCTAAAATTATTAGCATTAAGTGGAAAGATAAAACATGAAGGACTAGAATTTCTAGGTGGTTGCAAATATGCACGCATAGTTCTCAATGGTTGATTTCCTTGTTCATCATGTATACTTTCATTTTCACCTCGTTGTGTTTGATTATCATGTTCAACATAGTGCACCTTCAAATTCAACCATTGTGTTAATTGTGTGTGATTGTGATTCAAATAAATCAATATATAAATGACTTGGATTAATTTTAATCAAACGTCCGAATTTGAATCACGATACCGTTAAGTAAATAAGTGACATAAAATAAAAATAAAAATAATATACAAGTAGGCGGTATACACCTGCCGTTAAATATTAAGTAGGATGTGGTATAAACCAGCCACCCAAAAGTAAAAAAAATAAAAATGACAGAATTTAAAAGTTAGATTAGTTAGATTGCGTAAAAAATAAATGACGATTTAATTTAAAAGTTAGATAAGTTAGATTGCAGAAAAATAAAAATGACAAAATTAAAAGTTAGATTGCAGAAATTAAAAGTTAGATTACGTAAAATAAATAAATAAAAAAAAAGTATACACCTACCGTTAAATAGTAAAAAGGATGGGGTAATTAACCACCACCAAATAAAAAAAATTGCGAAAAGTAAATTACAAGAAAATAAAAGGAGAATTAACCCCACCGAGTTAATATATACAAAAGGTTAAATTTTTTATTTTTATTTTTTTTATTTTTTTTATTTTTTTATTTTTACTATTAACTATTTACTATTTACGTTACTATTTACTATTTACTATTTATATAATATATATATATATATATATATATATATATATATATATATAATAATAATAATAATAATAATACTAGTTAGTATATTAGTAAATAAATAAATAAAAATTGAAAAGAGTAGAGGAAGAATATACCCTGATGGAAAAAGTTTATTTACGTAAAAGAAACCTCAATATATTAGAACTTCAAATCAAGTTCTTAAGAACGGCGCCAAAAACTTGATGGGATTTAATTATAATTAAATGTTTTAACCCAAGTGTAGGTTGTCTCAAGTAATAAAGTCTCCGAGTCCGAGGTCGATCCACAGGAATTGATGAAGGGAAACTAATTAATTGAGGTAAAGAGAGTATTTGTCACAAAATTTAAGATGATTTAAGTTGTTCACAATGAAAAAGATTTGCTTGGGTTAGGAGTTCACTCTTAATAATAAATTAAGAATAAGATTATTTCATTTTATAACTCAATTGAAATTATGCATATTGAAAATTCCAATCGGAAGATTTAAAGATTCAAAGTTCAATCATGTAATTATATTATGATTCCAATAATTATTGACTAATACTTGTAAATCGTCAAAAGATCCAATGTGCTGCAATCCTATTGTCTACAATGGATCAAGATATTCATTATACAAGAATAGTATCTAAATTAATTGGAAACAACATATAATACATATAAAAGTCACATAAAAATATATCATTTAAAGCACAAGAAAGAAATAAATCTAACCTCAATTTATTATTAAAAGCTTCACTCTTTCACCCAAGCTAGATGAAAATTAATTACACATGTGAAAGAAGAAAATAAAAGAAAATAAAAAGAACAGAATCGAAATCCCAACACCGAGAGAGAGCAAGTTTCTCTCCCCGCTTACTATTTATAGAAGTTTTTGAGGTTACTATGCATCTGCAAAGAACTTGCACAAGAATTTTCACGTGATGCTACAAAGCTGCTACATCATCTGATCATACAAGAATATCGTGATACTACGCATACAAGATCGATACAAGCATACTTGCTTGCGTAATCGTCGATGTCATGTTGACGTCATGCTACTACAAGAACTGCTACAAGACTGTGTTTTTTTTTTTTTTTTAGCAAATCTTCTATGCAATCACATCCATTCTTCGATCCTTTGCATTTACCTAGTAAAAATACATAAAAATACATAATTACAACACAATTTAAAATACTAAAAATATAACAAAACTCAAGAACAAACCCAATTAAAAAGATTAAAAAGAATGAAAAACACACACAATGAACCGTAAAAATTGTAAGTTTTACAGGTTCATCAATCCACACATGAAAGAGGTAGTTAGAGCTGAAGTCCTTAAATTACTTGATGTTGGAATTATCTATCCTATCTCTGATAGCCAATGTGTAAGCCCTACACAAATTGTGCCTAAGAAATCTGGAATAACAATGGTTAAAAATGATAAAGGTGAATTAATACCTATGCGAGTCTCATCCAATTGGCGTATGTGTATTAATTTTAGAAAATTAAATACTGCTACTAGAAAAGATCATTTTCCCTTACCATTTCTTGATCAAATTCTGGAAAAGGTAGCAGGACATCCATACTACTATTTTCTTGATGGTTATTCAGGTTATAATCAAATACTAATTGCAGTGGATGATTAAGAAAAAACCACTTTTACATTTCCCTTGGGTACTTTTGTATATAGAAGAATGTCTTTTGGCCTTTGTAATGCTCCAGCAACATTCCAAAGATACATGCTAAGTATTTTTAGTGACATAATTGATCATTATTTAGAAGTTTTCATGGATGATCTGATAGTTTTTAGAAATTCTTTTGAAAATTGTCTTGTTAATTTGGAAAAAGTTTTTAAAAGATGCGAAGAAAAATGATTTGTGCTAAACTGAAAAAAATGTCATTACATGGTTACCTCAGGAATAGTGTTAGGTCATGTGATATCTTCTAAATGAATTGAAGTTGATAAGGCCAAAGTTGAATTAATTGCTCATTTGCCTTCCCCAAAAATAGTCAGAGAAGTTTGTTCCTCTTTAGGACATGCAGGATTTTACAGAAGATACATAAAGGACTTTAGTGCCATATCTAGACCATTATGTAATCTTCTGTTAAAAGATACATCATTTGATTGGACTCAAGAATGTCAAAAATCATTTGAAAAATTAATTAGTCTTCTGACATCTGTTCCTATCATGCAATCCCTTGACAGATCTTTGCCTTTTGAGTTAATGTGTGATGCTAGTGATTTTGCTGTGGGCGTTGTTTTAGGCCAAAGAAAGGAAGATAAGCCTCATGTGATTTGTTACGCAAGTAGAACTTTAACTAGTGCATAAATGAATTACACCATTTCTGAAAAAGAACTCCTTGCTGTAATATTTGCACTGGACAAATTTTGATCTTATTTAATTGGTTCTTCTATTGTGATTTTCACCGATCATGCTGCCATTAGATATTTGATATCTAAGCAGGATGCTAAACCAAGATTGATACGGTGGATCTTGTTATTTCAAGAATTCAACATCACAGTAAAAGATAAGAAATGAGCCGAAAATGTTGTCGCAAATCATTTGTCCAGACTTACAACAGGCTCACCTCTTGATAGCACACCCATCAATGATTCTTTTCCCGATGTTTATTTATTTTCTGTCAATTTCATGTCTTGGTTGCTAACATAGTCAACTTTCTTGTAACAGGAAGATGTCACCTCAATGGACGCAAGAAGATAGAAGGAAATTCTTGACAGAGGTGAAAAATTTTTATTGGGATGACTCATACATGTTCAAATATTGTCTTGACCAAATCTTTCGAAGATGTGTGCTCGACAGTGAGATAGGTAGTGTCATTAAATTTTGTCACTCAGAAGCATGTAGAGGTCACTTTTCTTCAAAGAAAACAATTGCAAAAATCTTGCAGTGCAAATTTTATTGACCCACTTTATTTAAAGACTGCTATACTTATTGCAAAAATTGTGAAAACTGTCAGAAATTGAGCTTCATATCAAAATGAAACATGATGCCTCTGAACCCTATCCTTGTCATTGAAATTTTTGATTGTTGGGGAATTGATTCCATGGGTCCATTTATATCCTCATTTGGATTTGTGTATATTTTGGTTGCAGTTGATTATGTTCTCAATGATCATAAAATTGTTCTCAAATTTTTAAAAGAAAATGTCTTGTGTCAATTGGGAATTCCTCGAGCTATCATCAATGATGTGGGAACACATTTTTGTAATAAACCATTTGAATCTTTAATGAAGAAATATAGTATTACATACAAAATTATCACCCCTTATCACCCTCTGACAAGTGGATAAGTTGAATTGGCAAGTAGGGATATTAAACAAATTTTGAAAAAAATGGTTAATTCAAATCGTAAAGATTGGTCTTTAAGACTAAATGATGCACTTTGGGCTTACCGTACTGCTTTCAAAACATCCTTGGGCATGTCACCATATCGGTTAGTCTATGGAAAACCTTATCACTTGCCTGTAGAATTGGAACATAAAGCATTTTGAGCCATTAAAGCTTTCAACCTAAACCTTGATGATGCTTGCAAGATACGCAAATTACAATTAAATAAACTTGAGGAATTGAGAAATGATGTATATGAAAACTCAAAGATTTATAAAGTTACAACAAAAGCTTTTCATGACAAGATAATTTTGAGAAAATCTTTTGAAATTAGTCAAAAAGTTCTACTTTATAATTCTCGTCTGCACCTATTCTCTGGAAAATTAAGATCTAGGTGAAGTGGTTCTTTTGTTGTCAAACATGTGTATCCTCATGGGACCATAGATATTGAGAATCCTAGGAATGGTAATGTATTTAAAGTCAATGGACAAATACTTAAATCATTTCTAGAAAACCAAGTTGATGAGGTAGAATTCATCTTTTTTTCTGATCTTTGTTATGAACAGAATTTATTCTAATTTTGTTGCCTTCTTTTTGCAGTTCTTTGTGTTCCCGGTTAAATGACAGATAACGGTACTCTGTGACTCTCAAGTCGGTTTGTTTTTCAGTTTCCCAAAATAACTGATTCATTCTCTTTTAAAATGGATATCATTCTTTCAAACCTGAGAAAACATTTTGCTTCCCTCCCTCAAAATGCTCTGACAAAAATCTACAAAGCTAGATGTGAAAGATTGAGAATATTAATGTACAAGGGTATGCCAGAAGATGTACGCTAGATAATTGAAGTAAATGTCCGACTAGCAGGTGAGTCTTCAATTTCATTTGACTCATACATGCCAGGTCTTGGAAGAAATTTGTATTCTAAAATGCGAAGAGCAAAAAAGTTACAAGTCTATCACAAATGTGCATGATGGAATTGTAACAAGCGATGTCGTTCTTTGGGGATGGTTTCCGCAAACAGAGAAGATAAAATATTTTTCATTAAGAATGGACTGAGTAAGGAGTCATTATATGATATCTTATTGATGTTTGTCCCTTTAAAAGGCCGCAAGTGCATGGGTCATTCAAGTAATACAGATATAGAGTAAAAGTTTGTTCCCACGAGGATAAATGACTTCCAATACTAAATATCAACCAATAGCTTAAGTAATTCTATTCAAGAACATATAAAATAGGAAAAATTGCAGTAAAACTAAATCTAAAGACTACAAAGCCATAATTGAAAGTAAAGATAATGGTTTAGAGATTTAGGGAATCATTCTTAACCTTATACTTCAACTAATGCTATATAACCCTTTAAGCAACATAGATGAATAGTTAAGTTAGCTTGAGAATCTGTTTTAGTTAAAAGTCTATGTCTAGGTCACTTAACACTGACTTTTTTCACATAGCTCACTATGTTTCCATGATAACCAGAGTGAAATCAACTAATGAACGATCTATTCTCAAACATATGCTATGCATGACTAAGAGGTATATTTCTATCCCATTAGCGAATCAATTTATCCAAGTCAATTGAACTCATCGAACATGCATCAACCATACATATGATCTCAAATCCAAATTCCTATGTCTAGGTTCATTAGATTTCATCAAATCACTTAAAAACTGATCAAACTATTAAGAGCATTAACATCTATATGATTGAACATAACCAAACATCAATATATACTCAAAGTAATACATAAACATCAATATTCATACAAAGATCCAAAGTAATCCCTAAATACAACTCAGCTAAACATTGAACACGAAATTATACAACAAAATCAGTGCTCAAAAGATAGAGGGAAGAGAGATAAACAAAGAGAGAAGAGGAAGGAAGCTCATAGATATGACTTTGATGCTTGAATCTCCTTCCATGAAGAAGATAAACTTTAACTAAGCCTTCCTAGGCCTCCAATCAGTCCAAAATGTGAAAACTTAGCGCAACTTCTCTAAACTCTGAAAGCTCTCTTTGTAAAATTTGTTAAAAACATATTTATAGTCCCAGAAATCATAGTCATGCCGCGGCATTAACATACTTATGCCGCAACGCCCTTCAATTTAGGTCAGGGACGCCACGACATTACATTCCTACGTCGCGATGTGCAAAAATGCATAGCTCTCTGACTTGATGCAGGGGATGCACCACGCCTCGACATTCATATGCCATGTCGCGACATGAGATGTTGAACTTCACACTTGGCTTTCTCTTCCAGATTTTGCTCAAATGCTCTATATATCAACTTATTTGGAACCCTTCCTATAATAGAGAAATCACTAAGTCAATAAGAATAGAAAATCCACTTAATTAATCACAGAATAACCATAGTTTGCTCAGAATCATATAGGAAGGTATCAGAATTGAATATTACAAATATCAACATAAAACCCTTCAAATATGCATACAACCAAGGACTTAAGCAATCCACAAAGCACAACTATGGGCACAAATAACTACACATTGTGGAGTTATCACACCCTTAAATTTAAACTTTTGCTTGTCTTCGAGCAAAACAAAGTATGACTAAGTAAACTTATTTTAACTATTTCATACTTCAACATGCATTCAGCAACTTTCAATTTCAATTTTCATTCTAATATTTACCAATATAGAATGATTGCATCGGTCTTCAATGAATGCTAAAATTTCACAATCAACTTCACACATACACAATCCTAAACATGCTAACAATCTAAGTTTCCTTTGATGCAAATCACATTTTCCACAAACATGCAAAATAAACTTCTCCTATTCAAGTCATACACATCCGGATAAGTTTATAAGCATACACATATATGAATAATAAAATCCACAAAATTGAATCTAAACTCTCTCTCCACTAATATAAACCACACATCACTGAGGATCAAAAGAGTCTTTAACAGTTTGTAATGTTAGGCCAATGGCATAGGATAAAGTACAGAAGGGAAATGATTTAAAACAAACATTGAGAAACATAAACATGTTATTCAAGACTTGAGTCTCCCAATGATACTAACATCAAGGTAATCAAAAGTGAAAGGTAGAACTCTACAGAACCATTCATTTTTTCTTTTCTCTTCTTTTTTTTTTCTTTTCTTTTCCTTGCTTGCTCTTTTATTTCTTGTTTTTTTAAATTTGATTATTTGAACAAAGCAATACTTTTTTTTACTGCATATGGTTCCTTCAAAGCTCATTTAATATTGAACATACATACCCCTACTCACTGGACTCACTTTAAGAAATAATACATCATGTACTCAACAAACATTGATGGTAGGAAAGAAAATGCAATGCTTTCACATGCATTAGAATGGTTACAGGGTTAGGAATACGATGGTAATGAAAAACATATACGGCCAAACAATTATCAGGCTTCAAAATGGGACCTAGAGATATCATCATATCAGGGTAAGCTTGAAAAGGCTCAATCGGTTCAAACAATACCCTAATCATTTCCTTAGTCATGCACAATTTAGGATTTTGCCTCAAGAGAGTTTAAAAAACAACTTCTAGGATAATCAAAACTCTACATGTACATTCATAAACTTTTTCTAAACATGCACTCTTATCATTTTCAAAGTTACACTTGCATCTAAGTGAAATGTAAATCATACATAAAAAGTAACTAAATTGTTTCACATGCTTCTGATCACATATGGTTTCGCTGAAAGTAATCAAATTATAAACATTTATGTCACTGAACAACCAATTCCACACTAGCATCGATCCAATCGTGCATTAAAAATTAAAATTTTTTCTCAGAAACCCATTAGTAATAGTCAAACTCAGCCTATGATCATGATACATAGTGACTATCATTACTGCACACTTAAAATATCAAAACATGTTATACAAATTCAACATTAGAATAACAAAACATGTAAAGATACTCCCTCAAACTGCAGTGAAACAAAGTCCTCAATGTCCATGAAGTTTAGGGTACCTGAGCCTATCAACATACTGAAATGTGAGAGCTGAGTAAACTACAAATATTCAAAAACACTTAAAATAAACTAACAATGCACAATATATACATTACAGAATGACATGCCATGGCACACAGCATCCATGCCGCGACATTTGGTCAGAATGGGTGCTTTTAACAGCATCCAGATCAAATCTCTTTTATTTTTACTCAAGTTTAAAGGGCACGCCACGACATTGAACTTGCCATGCCGCGGCGCTGGGATCTCTAGATTTTGGCTTGATATGCACAAATAATGGTCACGCCGCGGTGTGTAACATACTCACACCGCGTTGTGAGATGTTTGCATGCAGAATTCTACAACAAATTCAATTTTGCTGCAAAAATTAGTCCAAAGAGATCTTCAACACCTCTAAAACTTATCCAAATACTAAAAATATAGTATGGACAACTAAAATATATAGAAATACAAAATCACACCTATGAACCTACATATGACTTAAAACTTAAGAACAGCATAAAGACTAACTAAAACATCAACAATCAAAGTACTAACATATATAAGAATTAAACTAACTAAAACTACAAAATCACTCATACAATCTAACAAAACTACAAAAATCACACATACTAACTTATATAAAAATCAAAAAGAGAAAAACATAAAAACTAACTAAAGCTACCACATCAAACATACTAACATATGTAAGACTTAAAACTTAACAAAAACATAAAAACGAACAAAATCATAAAAACCTGGGTTCCCTCCTAAGAAGGGCCTGAGTTATAGTCCTGGCAGGACTTTCACAAGGCAACCGCCAACTCTTTGGATTATGGCCGATTTGATCCCAAAATGGATGGATCGGATGGTAGGCCTTCTTTTGCCTAAGTGAGGTTCTCCATTTGGGTTTCTCGAGCTCCTACAAAGGCCTTGAATGATTAAGCTCATCCACCATTTATTGTACCTAAAATACAAAGAATGAAAAAAGAACTATACAACTTGAATTAGAACTAACTAATCTTATTGTTGATATTAGCAATATGGAATTAAACCGTTATCCTCGGAAACAGCGCCAAAAACTTGTTTGTCCCTTTATTAGGCTACAAGTGCATGGGTCATTCAATTAATACAGATACAGAGTAAAAGTTCGTTCCCACAAGGATAAATGACTTCCAATACAAAATATCAACCAATAGCTTAAGTAATTTTATTCAAGAACATATAAAATAGGAAAAATTGCAGTAAAACTAAATCTAAAGACTACAAAGCATTAAATGAAAGTAAAGATAATGGTTTAGAGATTTAGGGAATCCTTCTTCACCTTATAGTTCAACTAATGTTATGCAACCCTTCAAGCAACATAGATGAATAGTTAAGTTAGCTTGGGAATATGTTTTGGTTAAAAGCCTATGTCTAGGTCAGTCAACATTGGCTTTCTTCACCAAGCTCACTATGTTTCCATGAGAACCAGAGTGAAATCAACTAATGAACGATCTATTCTCAAACACATGTTATGCATGACTAAGAGGTATATTTCTATCCCATTAGTGAATCAATTTATCCAAACTAATTGAACTCATCGAACATGCATCAACCATACATATGATCTCAAATCCAAATTCTTATATCTAGGTTCATCAGGTTTCATCAAATCACTTAAAAGCTGATCAAACTATTAAGAGCATTAAGATCTATATAATTGAACATAACCAAATATCAATATATACTCAAAGTAATACATAAACATTAATATTCATACAAAGATCCAAAGTAATCCCTAAATACAGCTTAGATAAACATTGAACAAAAATTATACAACAAAATCAGTGCTCAAAAGATAGAGGGAAGAAAGAAAAACGAAGGGAGAAGAGGAAGGAAACTCATAGATACGGCTTTGATGCTTGAATCTCCTTCCATGAAGAAGATGACCTCTAACCAAGTCTCCCTAGGCCTCCAATCAGCCCAGAACGTGAAAACCTAGCTCAGCTTCTCTAAACTTCGAAAGCTCTTTTTGTAAAATCTGTTAAAAACGTTATAGGCCCAGAAATCAGAGTCACGCTGTGACATTAACATGCCTACGCCGCGGTGTGCTTCAATTTAGGTCAGGGATGCCGCGACATTATATTCTTGCGTCGTGGCGTGCAAAAATGCGTAGCTCTCTGACTTGATGTAGAGGATGCACCACGCCGCGACATTCATATGCCACACCGTAGCGTGAGATGTTGAATTTCACACTTGGCTTTCTCTTCCAGATTTTGCTCAAATGCTCCATATATCAACTTGTTTAGAGCCTTTCCTATAATAGAGATATCACCAAGTCAATAAGAATAAAGAATCCATTTAATCAATCACAGAATAAGCACAGTTTGCTAAGAATTATATAGGAAGGTATCAGAATTAAATATTATAAATATCAGCATAAAATCCTCCAAATATGTATATAACCAAGGACTTAAGCAATCAACAAAGCATAGCTATGAAACACAAATAACTACACATTGTGGAGTTATCAATTAACTCTTAAGACGCATTCTTGTGGATTTGTGCATCTGAACTTCTTAATTTGTGGAATCTCTTCAAGGATGAAGAAAAACGTTACAGTCTTGGGAATCTGACTCTAAAAGACTCTGTTTGCCAATTTATAAGAAAATTGGATGGGAAGCTTATCCTTGACTCATATAAGGCGTTTTAGTCGCTACTAGAGGTAGATGTGAGTCATATCCACAACAATCTGTACATATTATCTTCTTCTTTTCCATGTTTTCATAAAAAAAATATAAAGAAAAAAAGAGAAAAAAAAATTTGGACAAGGGCGATCCGGAAAGAGTATCATGACTTTAATTAGTTGTAGAGCCCCAGCCTTTGACTGACTCGTCATTAACTCGGGTGGACCTTTGCACGTTGGTCCTTAAAAAAGGTTCATGTACCATGCTCTATAAAGAGCCGCACTCCATAACCCAATGTTTACCATCTAGGCACTGTGGAGTTGATGGATAGACAGAAGCGTCGCACTCTGGTTATTAGTGAGAAGTAACCCGCGGTTGCCAAAACGTATGAGGCTTCTGAGCTTAATCCTCTCTTTTATTAGAAGGGGCTCTCAACGCCCTGGGATGGGACGTTCTAGATCTTGGACACTACGGATTTCAGATTTTAGCATCTTTGTTGATGTTACGAGTCTATGTGTGAGCTCTCTAGGTTCTAGACCCAAGATGGAAACCCACGATGATTTCTTCTTTTTCTTTTCTTCGAATAAACGAGTGTGAGTGTCTATTGCACTGGTGACATGCAGTATAAAGATATGGCACTATTACACTCATGACGCGCAATATAAAGATACGCCATGAAAACTGTACATAAAAGTATGTCATCATTTGTTATTATATTTCTTTTATCTTTGTATGATTTTGTTGTATTTTAATTTTGGACAGATGATCCTTTGAGCAGAATCTTTCAGGGGTTTCTAAACTTCTTTACCCTGATAGTTTTCTTGAAGTAAAAAAAAATAAAAAAAATAAAAAAAAACAAAAAAAACAAAAAAAAAAAAACAAAAAAAATAAAACAAAAAAAAACAAAAAAATAGATTCTCTGTTTCTTAATTTCAAACTTTTCTGACAACAGTCAACTTACCCTTATAGGTGCTATTATTACCCTTTCTATTTTTTTTTCTATTTAAACACTTCATTTTCTCCACTTTCCTCTAACTCAGAATCATTCAAAGGGAAATGTGAGAATAGAAATAGAAGGTGTTTCTATTCGTCAACTTAAAAATATCTATGTATTTTGTGGGTCTAAGTATGAGAAGGGTTTAGAGTTTGTAAATGCAGCTAACACTCTTGGTCGATCACTTACTGCGAGAATAATTCATCTTGTATATGGGAGAGGTTGTCGTGGGTTAATGGGAGTTGTATCACTTGCTGCATATATAGGAGACAGTTAGGTTTTAAGTGTCATTCCTGGACCTTTCACTCAACAGAACATCATTGGAAAGACAATCGGGAAAAAACTTAAGGTATCATTTATGCATGAACAAATGAAGATAATTATTGACAATTCTGATGCATTCATTGCCTTACTAGGTGATTTTGGTACTTTGGAAGAAATTTTTCAAATTGTCTCTTGGGTCCAACTGAACATCCGCAATAAACCTATAAGTTTGTTGAATGTAAATAATTTCTTTGATCTTTTGTTATCTTTTCTTGACTATGTTGTAGAACATAAATTTATCACACCTTCGGTAAGACAACTTCTTATCTTTGTTTCCACTATTAATGAGTTGATTGATAAATTAGCAGCTTTTGTTTATAAACCTGACCCAACAATAACTAAGATAGATTGGTCAGCATGAAGCAATTAGGGAAGCAGCTTGAAATGAAAGTTTGATCTGACACTTGGTTTATAACTTTTCTTTACCTTTGATTTTATTTACCGTACTTTGTGTCAGATTTCTCTAACAGGTAATATCTTCTATCCTTTACTCATCTATATTTTAACATTGAGGACAATGTTGTGATCTGGTTAGGGGGAAGGATAGTTGACCAAAAAATAAAAAAGAAATTTTTTTTAGGATGTATGATATGATTGTCATGGACTTACTAAACTAATAAATGATAACAAAGTAAAGAGTAATTTTACTCCTAAGACGCATCTAAATTGGGAAGTATGTTTAGTGATATGACTGTCAGAAACCTATTCGTAGTAAAACCAATTAAGGATGACAGAGTAAGGTGTAAATTTTGCCTTGGAGGTAAGTTTACTCTTGAGACGCATCTTAGTTGAGGAAATAATTATTTTGTATAGAAGTAGCAAATAGATTATTGGATCTTAGTATAAATTGTCTTCTTTCTTAAAAGTCAGAAGCTTAGATATGAATGTAGATATGGTGGATTGAGAATGATAGAAATATGCCTTGTGAGATTTTGAGCATATTGATGAATGAATTGAATATCTGTATCATTCTCTTCTTTCTTGTATGATTTTTTTTCACTCATGGAATTGTTTCTCTACAACTTGCTTCGATTCGTTTTTATGCTACATTTTCACATGCTTACAGAAACATGATTGAGACATTTTTCTTGAAATAGCTACTTTAACCAAATAGTTAGCTTTGCTCAGCAGCATATTGTCTCAATATGATATCAAGCACTCTTATGACTTCTTGAAAATTCTCTAATTCCTGCTAATGTAAGGCATTGGAAATGGTTTATTTCCTCTTGCTTAACCCCTTGAACTTATTTAATCATTCTTTGTTTCTATCTCATTACATGCCTTTCTAAAAAAAATATTTTTATACAACATTAGGGAATAAGAGAGCATTAGCCTTGTTCTTGAACAAGTGTAGAAGTGTGTATTCAAAATGATAAAAAAAAAGCTGATCACCGCTGCAATCAAAGGATTATCAGAGTCCCCTGATACACCATATGACATATCCATACCTAGAATAAAGATTGATGCTTGGAAACAACAGGAAGAGAAGGAGAAGGTTTAAGCCTAACAATGAATTCAACTCACTAATTTGGGATTGATCTTCAACAAAATATTAGTCAAATATTGGTCATTGTCCTTTATGATGAATGTTCTCAAACATCTTCTCCACTCTAACTGTACCATAATGCTCTTTTATTCTCTTTAGTATTTATCTTCTCATATCTATATTATCCTCTCTCCTTTACCATGACCCCATTACAACCTTAAATAAAGTCCTCTTGATTTTTATGTACATATATTTTGAGTAGCGGAGAAGTAGAACATAAGCAAGCTTATGACAGTGCAATTTTTCATTGGTTGAATTGAGTGAAATACTTATCTTTTAAACACTTGAGGGATTAAGAGTGAATCTTGTGAGGATCTATCACTCTTGACTTATGCTTTTCAACTGAAGTTTCCTTACTTGTTGGTTTGAGATATGAAGAAATGTTATCTCATTAATGCTTTAATCCCTTGAATTTCTGGTTGCTCTTCTTGATTCATCGAGTCTTTTAGAGTCATTAGCTTTTGAGTCTGTGTCATTTTTCTTTGTTCCCTAGCTTTGGTCTTATGTATTTTGCCCAGGAGTGCAAAAAGCTAAGTGCAAAGGAATTTGATAATCACATATTTTATACATTAATAAACCCTCAATTTTAGTCATTTACACTCTCAATGTACTTAATTGATTAAGTTTGGTTGTGTTTTGTAAGTTTGGACTCAAATTGGACTTAATTGATTTTTTTCTAACATTATTTTGGTCTTACACTGTTTCTATATTTTGGTCATATCTTAAGTTCTAGATGTTTTATAATTATGTATCTTACCTTGTAGGAAAGATAAGAGAAAGCTCTACAACTTTCATGAGAGTTCTAGGGAAAAATCGAACATCTAGTGGATTTAATTGGGCTTGGAAGTCAAAACACGAGTTTTGTGACTGGAACCCGAATAATGTGCAGTAATCATTGCATAATTTGAGTCGAAGGAATTGAAATGGGCTGAAAATTTGGCATCTGAAAGTTAAGACCCATATCTATAACTTTTATGAAGAGCACAAGAGCTCATTCCGACAGCTTAGAGGTCATATTGAGTCTAGAAGTCAAAACAGAGGTGCTGAAACTGGGTCTGAGTACTCTGCAGTAATTGGGTCATATCTTGGGCAGTAGGATGAAAGTTTGGATGATTCTAGTAGCATTGGAAAGCTGAGACAATTTCCTAGAACTTTCATGAAGATCACTTTGCTTTGTTCTGACGTTATCCATGAGTTCATCACTGAATGATTTCGGAGACAAGAAATTTCAATAATTTTCCACTCACAAAAGTTCTTTAGACATTTTCCACTCATCCATTCACTCATCCATTCGCTCATTAATCAATTCTCTTGTCATTTTGAATCCCTAATCTTCTATAAAAGGGACTATAGGTAGATTATTTGGAGAATCTTGGTTTTAGATTAAGTTCATATTATTATGTTATTTACTTGTAGTAATTTTCTTTTGTTGTAAATAGAAGTTATGATCATCATCTGCTTCTTCTCTCTTTCTTTCTTCTTGCTCATGGATAACTAATTTTTATCTTGTTTGGGTGAATAAGTGAAACTTTTGATAATAAAATAAGGTTAGATTAATTTCTTTCTTGTGCTTAAATGATATATTATCAAGTGATCATTTACGTGTTGTATTTTGTTTCTAATCAATTTAGAAACCATCCTTGTAAAGTAAAGTTCTTGATTCATTGTAGATAAGTAGTTTGGCACAATGAATGCTTGAACTCATTTACAAGTGTAGGTGTTGATAAATAATTAAAGGAACTATAATATAACTACGTATATAATTCTAAATGGACTTTGAATGTTTTATTCTCCGATTGGAACCTCCATTGTGCGTGGATTTCAATTGAGTTATAAAAAGAATTAATCTTGTCCTTAATTTATTTTCAAAAGTAAATCTCCTAGCCTAAGCAAGTTCTTTAATTTAATTGTAAACAAGTTTTATTATCTTTATTGTTGTGACAAAGTCGTCCCTTACCTCAAATAATTTTTCTTTATCAATTCTTTGTGGATCGACCTCGGACTCTCGAGAAATTTATTACTTGATACAACCTGCACTTGGGTTTGCATCCTTTAATTCGCATCAGAAAACAGGCACAATTATGACAATAAACTGATGAAGTATCATGTATGACACAATTCTAGAACAAATTAGCTCAAGGAAGGACCATGAAACAACATATGAGCCATGTAAGTGTTTTAAAATTCAAATCAAGCCAAACTCCTGCTAGAACTTGATCGCTGCCTCAGTCAAACCACTATACTTGCTAGCAATGTTCATGGTTAATTCCTTCTATAGTGATAATAAGATGTTCATTGCTAATTTTAATTTTCTAAAAAGTCTAGCAAATATTTTCACTGTCATATTTGTGTCCTTAAATTCACATTGCACAAATGAATCACTACACATTAAGATATTAACCCCAACGAAAATGTAACAGAAATTCAATAAACAAGCAAGAAGAGAAATGCCAGAGTAGTTCATCCAGAAGCATAAAAAAGACCAGTGGTAATTAATTAGTTATTAAACTCAAAATAACAAAAAAATTAGAGTGTCATGCTTAAGCTTTACCATTCACCATATGTCAAATCTTGTCTTCCTATATCTTCTAAAACAACCATCTGAAAACACATCAAGTTCAATAGTGAGCAAAATCCATCTATATATATTTGAAGAGAAAGAAATTCATGTTATAATATAATAACCAAGTGACATTTTCATTGGAGATGGATTTATTTACTTACTCTTGATTCCAAATTCATCAAGATTGCAGATTATCAATATCTTTATCAGTATTGGGTGTACATTGTGGGATTAGATTATCAATATCTTTATCCATCATTTATCTGTGGCTTTAATCTTACAGGTTGCTTCCTTCTCTTAGCAACAACTATCTCATTTTCAGTCTCCTTTTTGTTGTCGTGAATTAAAGGATAAGGTAAGAAAGGTCTTCTTTAGTAAAAAAGTGAAGATTGATCCTAGTATGTTTTGCTTGAATTTGGCTGAGAGCTTTGGAGATATTCTTCATGCTTGAATGACCAAATACTACTTGTTTGATGAAAAGTTTGAGTCATGGATTATATCGAACTTGTTTACGTTCCCATTGTTCTATTTTAATTTTATTCTTGATTATGATATGTTGAGGTATTCTCTAAAATGCTTGCTGTTGGTTCTGGAATTATGGGATAAATCCTATTTGCATATCAAATCATGATCTGTTTCATTACTTTGTTGGGTGCTGCATCTAAAACTTATTAGGAGTGTTAACAAGCCATTTCTACTCAACTATACTTATTGTGTGAATAGTATATGAGATAGATGGCTGAAAGAAAGGAGTCAGTTAAATATATCTTAAATGCTGAGATTCCTAATACATGTTTTGAATCTTGAATTTTTGCTACCAAAATAAGTAATGTCAGTTTTTGAATGGTTGAATGGATTTGTTAGTATCTTAAATGTCGTAGATGGTTGTTGTTTTAGGGAAACCTTCATAATGTTGTGTTGCTGGTTATTTAACACTTTACAGTGGCAACTTTCTTAAGTATAGCGCCTTCACACTTTAAGTTGTTGATTTCCTCTCTACTGTTGTGAGTCGTTTGAAGCTTTTAATCTTTGCTTTGGGATACTGTCATAAGCATCCTATTAGCATTAAGCAATTCATTTTATTTTAAAATAGTCATGTGAGGTCGAATAGTAAGGTTGTTGTTGTTTACTTCATATTTCTTTTGGTTTTGTAACATACAATCCTATTTGTTTTGTTTGACACCTTAATAGTTTCTTTGATTGCTTAATTGGATTGCAATTATTTGATAAGAGGACTATTTCATTTTATCCTTGGTGGTTGTTTGCATGAATTTAAGTATGGTCCATTTGGGATTTGGAAGAGGATGATATAGGATAGTCCTACAGTGATCATGATTGTTCAAACTAATGTAGGACCAACATTGTTTATGTAGAAAAGTTAATCCACCCTTCTACAATGACTTTGTCTTCATTGTCTTATGGTATTTAGACTTCAGTCAACTCATAGTGTGTTTGTTTTAAAATCCATGGTGCTTTTATCGAATGCGTACAACTCATATTTTGTTTATATTTTCAGGCTTCAAATGAAGGAAGTGAGTCAATTTCATCAGGTGCCAGACCGTCTTCCTCAGCAATTCATAATGCTCAAATTTGACATGATTCTAATCAGAGTGGAAAATGAATGTCTCATGATAGAAAAATGATTTGCTACTGTTGTATTCTTCTAATATTATTTTGTTTGTAATAAATTTTAGTTTGTTTATTTTGTTTGTATTAGATTTTAGTTTATTTAGTTTGTTTGTACTGGATTTTAGTTTGCTTGTGCACTGAATCATCACTTCAGATATTTATCTAAGATTTTGTTGATAAATTAATACATTTGTTGAAAGTTTAAATGTGTTATGATTTCATTTGAATATGCTAGCTAGTTATAATACAAAACAGGCTGAAATGTATTAAAATTGACATGCCAACAAAGTTAGGAAAATAAAACTAATTTAAAATAAAAAATAATAGCGGCAGTTTCCAAATCACCGCCGCTATAAATAAATAATAATGAAATATAAAATCTTAGTGGCAGTTTCAAAACGCTGTAAGAAAATTGTAGCTATTTTTTTTTCAATTTTAGCAGCGATATGGAAACCGCCGCTATAATTAAAATAATAATGAAATACAAAATGTTAGTGGCAGTTAAAAACTGTCGCTAAAGTACCACTACCGAAACTGCCACAAAAAAAAAAAACAGCGGTTGTTCCAGCGGTTGTCTAAAACTGTCGTGAAATGGTTTAAGGATGCCCGTATCGGCGGCGATTTTGTAACCGCTGCTAAACATAATTTTTAACCGTCGCTAAACATATTTTTTTTTGTAATGACATTCTCACTTGAACCAAGGCAAGTGACATAAAAATATCTTACATTTATCCCTCTATTTTTTTGGTGGTTAGGTGTAACATTTTAAGTATTTTTATTGTAAATTACTTGCTTACAAATTACACACAAATACGACCAATATAAAACACAATATGTCACAAAATAAATTCATCGTATACAAGCCTACAATAAACTTTAAATAAATTATGACATAAAATTCACAAAATTTAGAATTACCAAATTCAAATGTCAATTCTTCAATGGATCAATTTAATTTAAGAATTTTTTATTAATTCTTTTAAAGGTCTTCATCGTAATCCTTATCATGGTCCATAGTTTTGTCCATGTCTCAATAATGAGTTCATTGCACAAAAGTCATTTTCTAACAAAAGTTAACATAAAGGTAAATAATGAATTCATTATACAAGAATTCATTCTATGCAAAAGTCAACATAGAAGTTATAAAATTGTCTCCAAGTCAAGGCAACATAATTTAAAATAAGAAAGTCCGTGTAAATCAATAATATTTAAGTTTGATAATATTTTATTTTATTTTATTTTATTTTATAAATTATAATATTAGTCTTATGAGAAAATCAACATTCAAATTATAATAACTCTAAATTTTATTAAATATCATGATAAATTCAAAGTCACAACACAAACACAAATCAAATCAAGTTTCTACAATCTATCAAATACCCTTTCAACATTACATGTTAACAACTAAATTAGCATAAAAAAGATATTATAATAATATGCACAAAGTACTAAAGTGTAAAAAATTAATTAACCTTATAAATAAAATTACTAATAAAACATATAACCACACCTATTATATCAACTAACTATAAAACACACTTGGTGCCATAATTTTAATTTTTTAAAAGAAAATGTATTTCCTACCTCTTACGTAGTCTCTTTTCTTTTTCTCATTTTCTTTTTCTTCCCTTTTCTCTTTCTCTTTCCTTTTCTCTTTCTCTTTCTTTTTCTCTCCGTCGGTTTCACAATTCAGCATTCTTTCACTCTTTCTTTTCTCTCTCTCTCTATTGCTACGTTTTTTTTTTCAAGTCTGGTTCTTTACTACACTTTTTCACCACAACAGTTCCCATATTTATAGTCATTGTGAATAACTTTATGTGGTCTTTGTGGGGGAACATGTTGCACCTGGTTGAATGTTTTTTAAATGTAAGTAATGATTAGTTACATTTAGAGATAATTTCTTTTATAATCATGACTTTTAACAAATATTTCGCATTTTTATAATAATAATAATAATAATAATAATATATCTTCTTAATCTTTTCTAAACACAAAAATAATCTTAATTACTATTATAAAGATTAAATGTTAGATTTTATTTCAATAAATTCTTATTTCTAATTTCATAATTTCTATATTATTATTTATAATTTAATGTCACATATTTTTAGCTCATTCTTACCAATTTATTTAGAAAGTTAATCTTTAAAATTTCAATTCACTTAAATTTTTATCTAATCCTTTTTGTTTGGTAATAATTATAAAATCAAATCAAATAAAATGTTCAAGTTAAAAAAATTAAAATTACTCTATATAAAATATTTTATAAAAAATGGGATGTTACAAATCCTGACAGTAATTCTCCCAATCTTAATTCTCTACCTCCTTAGATTAAAAAACAAAAGACAAGTATTTTTTTTTTTTAAAAAAAAAACGTATGTAGTTTAACACTAGTTAAAGAGAATTTAAGATTCTTCTAGAAAAATATTAAATCATTAATAAGTATTTATTGTATAAATTATAATTTAAAGTTGATTTTCTGTTATTTAAATGATTAATTAAATTTATCTACTAAAATATTTAAGAAGATATATTTTTTAATTTCAGTGTTTCTATTTCTCACAAATTACTTTCTTAAAATCATTCGCGAACCAACGTGCCATATCATGGGATGGGAAACAAATCATGGATAAGTGAGAGAAAATAACATGGAGAGCAAGACAACTATACTTCATAAACTAATTCGTGTGAAACTTATCGTGTGATTTAGCATTTTTTTTTAAAATTTTTTTACCAGGATTATATCCAAAGTTTTTTCTAATGATAATGATGTGTCTCATAAGCTCATAACTTTTTATTTTAAAAAAAATACTTGTAGCCTGTGTTTTTTTTTAAAGAGAAATTAATGTGGTTATTTCTAATTAAAATATACAAGTTTTCCTTTAAAATGCTAATTCATTTCTTTATTTATTTAATTTTTTTTTTCCTTTTGACATGACGAATACGCAAGAATATACAATTTTAAGCAAATAATTTTGTCTTTCGTTATTTTAACATGATTCCATTAGCTACTAATTTTTATTTATTAAAATGTTTGATAAAAGATTAACATATGGGGAAAGTTTGGTAAAAAATATTAGTCAGATAAGTGATTAATGAAATTATATCAAACAAAATAAATAAGTAAATGTATAATTCAGTTAAAAAAAATTTAAATGTATAATTTGTTATCAAGTGACTTCAAGACTCAAGCGGAAAGTGAATTGCGTATTTTAAAACTTTTTGAAAATAAGCTCTTTTTAATTTTCGTTGAAGCTATTTATTTTAAAATGAATGAATTTATAACAATAACGAGTTCACACAAGCTTAGATAGAATGAATGAATGTAAGAACAAACAGTAAGTATGCAAAAGTAATAAATAAGCTTGAATGTAAAGAGATAAGGGTTGAGAAGATTACAAACACAGATTTATATTGGTTCAATCACCATTGTGATCTACGTCCAGTTCCTAGGATCATCCACCCAGGAGTTTCCACTATAATCAACCTTCACAAGGTGTTTGATAAATCCTTTACAATAGTTGAGCTCTTCCTACATTTCAAAGATCATTCACCTCTTGTATAGAAACCTCTTAGTTTATCAAAGAATCCTCCACTCTCTCACACTACTAGAAATTTGAGTTTTAGAGACCGATTTAGAGACCGATTTATTTCGGTCTCTATAGAGACCGAAATAAGACCGATTAAGAAAAAAAAATATAATTTGCTACCGAAATAAAATCAGTCTCTAATTCGGTCGCTAAAAAATTTAGAGACCGAATTAGAGATGAAAATTATGTTATAAAAGAAATTAAAAAAATAAAAATGTGTTTTTTTTAGAGACCGAATTTTCGGTCTCTAAAAAAAATAAAAAATAAAAAAATAAAAAAGAAATGTGTTAGAGACTGAAATTCGGTCTCTAAAAAAAAAAAAAAAAAATAAAAAAATAAAAAAGGAATGTGTTAGAGACTGAAATTTCAGTCTCTAAAATAAAAAAGTTTTTTAAAAAAATGTAGAGACCGAAAATTCGGTCTCTAAAAAAAATAACCTTTTCAGCGTTAATCCTCTTTCTTTCTTCACTTCTACAAATTCCTGAATCTCTCTATTAGACAACAAGCAACACTGCGCCTCTACACCGCGAGCAGCTCTCCCTATCGCCCTCTCCCTCTCACTCTCGCGCTCTCCCTCTCACTTTCGTGCTCTCACTCTTGCTGCTGTGCATCGCTGCTGTGAAATCCTCATTTGAAACCCCACTGCCGTGAAACCCACATTTGAAACCTCATCTATTCAGATCTGCCCAGGCCCTCACTTGATCTGTCCAAAGCTGCTGCCTGTCTCACTTTAGATCCTCCTTGTCTTCTCCTTCTCAAAGTTCCAGGAGCCCCAGCTGAAGCCCTCCTCCTCAGAGAACAAAAAGGTACGCATTATTTCTCCAATCGAATGCTATAGAATTAAACCCAACCAAGGCAGTGTCAAAAGAACAAACGCATGAGGCAGTGCCCTGCCTATAATGTTACTAAAATGAGAGATATGCTAATTGCCTTTTTCTTTGGGGAAAAAAAAACTTAAACATATAATTACTTCATCCTCTGCTACATATTGTTGAAGTTACACATACCTTGCATTTACGTTTATAACTTCGAAAAAAAAATAATACTACAACCAATTCCATTTAGCTATAGCAGGTGGTGCAAATGTTAAATAAATGCTATCTTAATTTGGTGAATTGTTAGTTATTTGCTATTGAATGTCAAAAGTACTCCATATTCAAGTTTAAAGCCATAACCACAGCTTAGAAATTCAAATTTGATAACAGAGGGACCTGACCTATATACACGTTTAAAGGTATTAGATAAATATTTGGTTATTGCTTTCAACATAAATATGGATTATATTGGCATTACATAGACAAATAATTGATTGTCAATCTACGTAAGATGGTTTTGTTTATAACTGCACGATTTGCTGTGGCTATATGGAGTTAGTTATGGCCATTTTTTTATGTCAGGGATTATGTGTTAGTTTAGCTTATATAAGGGAGGTTAGAGTAATTTTCTCTAAACAAAGAGTACCAGTGCTATGTTTTAAATTGATTTTTTGTTCTTTAGATTTAGGAACTTTTCTGTAATATTAGTCTAAATAGTATTACTAGACCTAATGGCAATTGGTTTTAGATCAACTAGACAAGCTTATGAGCCTGAAAGGTTGGGTTTTTTACAATTTGTGTGTTTGTGTTTTTTACAAGCTTATGAGCCTGCAGTTTGTGATATTTTCATATTCAAATGTGATTTTTGATTGTGAATGACAGCTAATAAAATAACAATGCTCTCAAATGGAAGTGTTATTTTGGTAGTATCACTTCTGAATTAGATCATGAGATTGCCATTTGTAATATTTGTCAATACAAGTATGCTATTTCTAAGTTGTGAAGGAAATTTATTATATGTCTTGCATGACAATAATAATGGCAGGGTGGAGGACTATAGAGGAGAAATGACCCCTTTTACCTAAGATTTAAATATTCTTAAAGAAGATAATACTGTTATGTTCACCACCCCTTTCTTATCACCTGTACCAAGCATAGCCTTGTTTGCCTTTACTCAAGTGATGGTTGGAACATTAGAAATTGATATGATTACAAACTTGCAATTTTTTAATTATATGATTTAAAGAAATGACATGCAAGCAAAAAAAAATGTGTTTAGCATAAAACATAGGATAGGTATTAAATCCAGCAATTTAACTAAAATTCTGATTTGTGGGGAATAGAACCTGGCAGTAACCTTACTGTTGCACCAAGGCTCACTTTAGTTTAGTATTAGGATCATGCAACAAATTGTAAAGTGAATTTGCAACCATCTTGTCAAAATTTTACATTTTAAAAAAAAAATCTAAGACAGAGTAACATGAGAAGGGGGTGACCAAGACCAACTAGGACTAGAACCCAATTTTTTTGAAAAATTATGGCATGCTGCATTAATTTAAGTATGCAATTATATCTTGCATATTATGATATTATAAGCAAAGCATAGATCTTTTCTAAACCTTCGCTTATATTTGCTATCCATCTTATGGAAAATGTATGCCTTGTCCACATGTTTGTGGATTGCTTATCAATCAAATTATACTATATAAATGCACACTGATGTACATAGACACCTTTATGCATTGCTTTCAACAATTTTATGCTCTGTTTAAGGATTGCCTGACATCAATCGTTACCTGAAATTCAAAGCTTGATAGTTGTCTTTCAAATTCTGGATTCAATTGAGAAACATGAACATATATTCCCTTCATGCTGGTTTTGGCCATTATAGTTTCAATCTCAGCTTTTTCATAAAAAATAAGTGTTAGGAATTCGATCTCCGAAATACACTTCATTTCCCATCACTCTTCCCCTTCACCGTGAGGCCTTCTATGGGCTGTAACTCCTTAGGCCCATTCCAATGTAAGCCTTCTTAGACCAGCAAAAAACCCTTGTCATTAAAAAAAAATATACATTAAAAAATATTACAAACATGAATCAATTATTAAATATTTAATGGATAACAAGTTTCATGTAATTTTTTTAATTTACTATTTAATATTTGTAAAAAATTCATATTATTTTCTACTTATGTGTTGTCATATTATTAAAAGAATTTAAATATAATAACAATAATTATTATTATATGAGATATCAAATTCTTTTATTGATATGATAATATATGATTTGATGATAGTGTTGAAAAATTTTCACTAAAAATAAATCAAATCAAACTTTTAAATTTTTTTTAATGCTTTTAAGTATATTCATGGTTTTAATTGCACTTGAAAGAATTTTTATTTTGACATTTTATATAGGGAAATGCCCATATACATGATCTAAAATTCATGAAACGACTCACAAAATATCGACCCCATTTGCTATTTCCTTGCATTTTTCAAAGAGTTTTCGTGGGGTTGAGCATTACTGTAAAACCAAAAAAGCATGTGAAATGCTATTTCGTGTAAATAGCACTGCTGGTTGTCATAACCCCCAACCCAATCCATATGCATTCTGAAACCTGCTGTTTTATAGTATATATACATAATTTTGGTCAACTCACTGCAGTTTTATATAATGTGTGTGTGTGTTTTTGTTCTAAGACTATGAAAATATACGTTAAGAAGACCAATCAGGCCTTGGATATTGGCATTTATGATGAACCAACACACTTCTCATCTTACCTGTACTTAGCAAGTGCTACAATCAGGCCTGCATGCATGAACAAGGGACCTACGTAATAATTAAGAGTAAGAGTAATGCTTGGTCACATCTCCTTAGATGATGAATTAAATAATATAGAATAACACTAATTACACATATTTATATTTATATACACATTATTTATATTTATATAATTTTTATTATTTAATTATATCTTATTCTATCTTATTTTTTATTTATTTACACTTTAATTTTATCACATCATTATAATGTAAAGTGATATACACCTTCGAACATTATTTAAGTATAAGTGTGTTAAAATGAAATGTGAGATAGTGCGTGTCACTATCATTAATTAATCATGGTAGGAATTTAACTAAGTGATAATTTATGTTTGTATAATTGTATAAGTCCTTTTGGATTCGGCTTCAAGTGATATGCCATTTTTTTTTTAAAGTTTATGTTAGGTCATGGAGTAGTTATAACTTATATTGAAAGTTGATATAAGAAGGTTCCTTATTGCCAACTCATTCATTTAAGAATTTTTGTTGAATTGTTGCTTGTCTCATGTCACAAAGCACATTATTTAGCTACGTGAGGTGTAAAAGCTTTTATATCATTTCCACATAGCTACGTGTTGACAACTACAAGAAAACATAACTATAAACTTGTTTTTTAGTTGATGATTATAAATAGGAGAAGCCCAGCCCATTCAATTACCTGGCCTTTCTAGTGTAAATTTTTTTTAGCAACGCCCTTTATGTAAATTTTAGTTTACTAGTGTCTACTTTCCAAGACTTAAAAGGAATAAAATTAAATAAAACTGGGTATTTTCTTAGCTTAGGATAAACTAAAGCCAGTAAAATCATGCATTGTTAAGTGTTTCATTTAATACATACTTAATATATGAACTACAATTTTAGTTTAGAATTGCAATCACCCCATATCTCTGTGTAGTTTTGCCACTGTATTTTTATATGCATGCAAAACTACAAGATTATATATAGTGTTATTTAAAAAAAAAATAGATGTAAGCTTGCATAAATCTAATTATATAAAATATTATATGTGAGAATTATTGGTCGAAGGAATCTACTTCTATAGAGTTTAATTTCATGTAGTTATAAATAGGTTATGTTTTACAAATTCTATGTTATAAATAACTTTTATAAAGCAGTCTTGGTGGACTTCTTTATTGCTACCATTTTCTTTATTTTGTTTGTTTTTATCAATTTAGTTTCCCTTATTTCAGGCTTAAGGATAGCTAAAACACAATCACGTGAGAATACTAATTTATTTTTTTGAATTTTGTTTTCGTATGTATAGGTGCTTGAGGTTGAACTTTCAGACTTTTGAGATAAGAGGTAAATCTCAATCTTTGATTTTGTTCTTCTTCTACTTTAGGCTTGTTTTTGGTATTATTTTGTATGTTAAACTTGTTCTAGGGTCTGAAATGCTTTGAAATGACAATGATTTTGAGGATGTTGTAGTATCTTAAATTTATATAATTTTTTTTTAAAGTAATGAACTAATGTCTAATTTTTAGACTAGTTTTAGAAATTTGTTGTATGTGGTTAGACTAAATTTCATTTGTAGTTTTAATATTTCATTTTGATTATGTTACAGAATATGGACATTCGTCAATATCGTTGTTGGATGTATAATAGACTTTTGCCAGGTAGAAAGGGACTTGCTGATATGTTTGTAGAGGGGGTAGAACAATTTGTTTCCTTTGCATGCCAACAAGCACATTTATCAAATGGAAATATTAGATGCCCTTGTTCTAAGTGCAAAAACTTGAAGTACTTGACTCCTGAGGACGTTAAAGTTCATCTTTATAAAAAGGGGTTTAAACATGATTATTGGTATTGGACAAGTCATGGAGAAATTGATCCAACTTTGATTGGAGCTTTTAATAGTCATCCGAGCACCTCTACCACTACACAAAAAGGTAGTAATGACCATTTAAATAGATCTGAGGCCATGGTTCATGATGCGGTTGGTCCAGAGTTTGGGTTCCATTCCAATCAACCCTTAGAGGAGCCTCCAAATAAAGATGCTAAAAAATTTTATGATATGCTTCGTGCTGCCCAAAAGCCTTTGTGGTCGGGATGTGAAGATGAAACTGAATTATCTGTTGCTGTTGAATTATTGAATATCAAATCGGAGGGAAACATTTCCCAACGATCTTTTAATCAAATAGTAGCACTTATGAAAAGGACACATCCTCCTGGAAATCTCATCCCAGAAAATTTTTATAAGGCGAAAAAAATAGTTTCCAAACTAGGTCTTACTGCAAGGAGAATTGATTGTTGCATGAATGGTTGTATGTTGTTCAATGAAAAAGGAGTTACAGAATGCACATTTTGTGGTGCGGCTCGATATAAAATAAAAGGGATTGGTAAGGGAAAAATCAAGGAGATCCCTGTAAAGAGGTTGATTTATTTACCTCTCATTCCTAGGCTAAAGAGATTATATGCTTCAATGAGTTCTGCTCCACACATGAGATGGCATTATGAAAATAGACGAGAATCGGGAGTGTTATGTCATCCATCAGATGGAGAAGACTGGAAACGTTTTGATGAAACATATCCTGAATTTAAAGCTGAACCAAGAAATGTTAGATTAGGCTTAAGTGCTGATGGTTTTACTCCATATAGTCAGTCAGCTATTCCTTACTCCTGTTGGCCTGTAATTGTCACTCCGTACAATCTTCCTCCAAAACTATGCATGACAACTCCGTATATGTTCTTGACTTTGATTATTCCTGGGCCACACAATCCAAAAAGTAAAATAGATGTGTATTTGCAACCTTTAATAGATGAGTTGAAAATCTTGTGGGAACAAGGTGTCCTAACTTATGATATTTCAAAAAAAGAAAATTTCATAATAAAAACTGCATTAATGTGGACAATAAATGACTTTCCTGCGTATGGCATGTTGTCGGGTTGGAGTACAGCAGGAAGATTGGCATGTCCATATTGTATGAATCGAACAAAGGCTTTCACTTTGAAACATGGTGGCAAATGTTCTTGGTTTGATTGTCATCGTCAATTTCTGCCTATGGATCATGCATATCGCAGAAATAAGGATGCATTTTATAAGAATAAACAAGAGAAATCTGCACCTCCACCTAGGTTGTCTGGGGCCGAGGTATGGGAAGATGTTTGTGATGTTCCAAAAGTAACTGAGGTGGGTCCATGTACATGTGTTGGGTTCGGGGTTACTCATAATTGGATAAAGCAAAGTATTTTCTGGGAGTTACTATATTGGGAAACTAATATGATCAGACACAATCTTGATGTGATGCATATTGAGAAAAATGTGTTTGATAATGTCTTTAATACAGTGATGGATATTAAAGACAAAACCAAAGACAATGTTAAAGCTAGAATGGATATGAAAGAGTATTGTAGGCGGAGGGAACTACAGTTGCAAGAATTGCCTAATGGAAAAATTTTGAAGCCTAAAGCAAAATTTGCGTTGAATATGGAGCAAAAAAGGGCTGTATGTAAATGGATTAGTGAATTAAAAATGCCTGATGGATATGCCTCTAATCTTCATAGATGTGTGAACATGAGAGAGGGGAAGCTAGTTGGGATGAAAAGCCATGATTGTCATGTGTTTATGGAGCGGTTGCTACCAATTGCTTTTGGTGCATTGCCAGATCCAGTATGGAAGCCTTTAGCTGAGTTAAGCAAATTCTTCAGAGATTTGTGCTCAACAATGTTACATGTGTCTGATTTGTTACTAATGGAGCAAAACATCGTCATTACAATATGTAAGTTGGAACGAATCTTTCCACCTGGATTCTTTAACTCAATGGAGCATTTACCTATTCATCTACCATATGAGGCAAGAGTAGGAGGTCCTGTTCAATATCGATGGATGTATCCATTTGAAAGGTAATCACCTACTTTATTGTGTTTTAAAATGTGGTAATCTTTTTATTTCAAAGTTTAGTAATTAATGATATCATGTTTCTTTTAGGTACTTGAATAGGTTGAAACGAATGGTTAAAAACAAATCACGTGTGGAAGGGTCCATATGTGAGGCATATTTATGCCAAGAGACTTCTCACTTTTGTTCTTACTATTTTGAATCTCATGTGCAATCAATGAGAAATAGAGTTGGCCGAAATGATGATGGAGGTTTAGATGAGACAATTCAACCCACTTTATCAATTTTCAATCATCCTGGCCGCTCAGCTGGAACTTGTAACAGTAAGTATTTAATGGATAAGGAAATAGATGCTGCACATTTATTTACATATCTTACTTAATTGTGAAGAGGTTCAACCATATATTGGGTAAGTGTTCTAAATCATTCTTGAATTATTCATTTTAGTATGTATATGTAATTGGTTCATATTTAGTAATCATGTGCATGTTATTAGATTTTTTGAGGAATATTTGAAAGCAGCTAATCCAAACATCACTTGTACTGATGTTGATGGTATGATTGCATCTGAATTTCCAACTTGGTTCCGAAGTTATGTAAGTGTCTTAACACTTTTTTTTAATGATATGCATTCTTGATAGTTATGTTATAAATTATAATGATTTTACTATTATCATTGGTAGGTTCACAATAAAAATAACTTGGTACAAAATCAATTTTTGCACCACTTAGCATGGGGTCCTAAGAGAAAGGTTCATACATGGCCTATCTACTTTGTCAATGGTTATAAGTTTCATACAGAAGATTGGAGTATCGGTAAAAAAACCATCAATTGTGGGGTTTGTGTTAAGGGTGATGACAAAGTAGAAGAAGAGAATTATTATTATGGCATCATTAAAGAAATTGTGGAAGTAGAATACCCAGGAGAACCAATGAAACGGTTAGTGTTGTTTAATTGTGAATGGTTTGATGCTGTACTTAATCGTGGTGTGAAGGTTCATAAACAATATGGAATGGTGGAGGTTCGACATACTCGACGGTATCCAAAATATGACCCCTTCATATTTGCTCAAAATGCAATTCAAGTGTATTATGCACCTTACCCTGAAAAAATAAAAGACAAGGCTAATTGGTGGGTTGTTATTAAAACCAAACCAAGAAGTACTGTTGATGCTCGATATGCATTAGAGGTTGCATATCAAGATGTTGCAACCTATGTGGATTTTATAACAAATGATGACCCTCTTGCCAACTTAAGAGATGAAGAATGTGATCATCATGAGGTAGAAGCTGATGGCGGCAAGGATGAGGAGGAAGATGAGGTAGAAAGTAATGAAGGAGAGGATAGGGAGGAAGATGAATTTGATTTTGACAATGATTCTGAAAATGACAATGAAGATGAAGATCTTCATCAATATGAATTGCTTAATGATGATAATGATGACGATGATGGTGATGAAGGTGATGACTATGATGATGATGATGGTGATGACTATGATGATGATGATGATGCTGATGATGCTGATCATGAATATGATTAGTGTTTGTTTGTTTTTTATTTGTTAACAAAAGGTAAATTAATTGTGTTTTGTATTTTGCACAAATGAATTATTATTTATTTGATAAGTATTTTAATTTACATTCCATTTGTGTTCATTGCAGATGTCTGAGAGAGATCGAGGTAAAGGAAAAGTTTCTAAGGATCGTCCAAAAAAGCAACAACCGGTGCGACTGGTGCGGCTTTCTACTTCTCACCCACCTTTAACCTCTTCTAGTTCTCCATCTCCTGCTACCACTCCATCACCCACATTACCCGCATTTACTTATTCTATCCCAAGTGCACTTTCACCACCTCTTACTCAACCATCTCACCGTGCGGTGCCTCCGACAGAGGAGTCTCGTCACAATGTTGGATCATCTATCCCTCCAACCGATGTAGGATCTGCACTTGGATCAAGTCATACTCAGGATGCATCAGATGCATAAATGTCTAGTAGCAAACCAATTTTATATCTAGAAGGAGATGGGTATAAGTAATATTTTTTTAAATTACATTATTATGTTTGATATATTATAACTAAATATCTGTATTGTTTGTAGATTTTTGCCTTTGCACATGGCGGCAAATGGAATTAGTGATATCTTCAGGGGCCATTATTTGGAGCCATGGACATCATGGAAAAGGATACGTGATACAACAAAAGATATGTGGTTTGCAGAGTTTATGGTAATTTCCAAATTTTTATTACTACAATTTAAAATTTGATAGACTTTTTTTATCATAAACAATTTGCTTACTTATATTTATTGCAGAGGAAGTATACTATCATCCCACCAGATAATTATTGGGCTCGAAGAAACTTTGAGAAACGAGGTGCATCATTGTTGAAGAATATTATGGAAAAGGCTCGCAAGAAAATGGAGAAACCAAGCTGGCTTGGGGATGAGATATGGGATGCGTTGTGTACACATTGGGAAAGTGAGGCTTTCAAGAAGAAAAGTGCAATTGCAAAAGCCAATCGGGCATCTGATTGTGGAGGATATGGAGCTTCATTTCACACCAGTGGCTCTATTACCTCATCTCAAAGATAGAGCTAATCTGGTTAAGTTCACTATTATCTTGCATTATTGTTGAAGTTGTCTAATATGGTTAAATTTACTAATATGATTTTGTTACAATTGTTGCAGACTAAGTTGAATGGTGTTGTTCCATCAGCACCAACATTGTTTCACCACACACATCGACGTAAGGATCACACATGGGTGGATAGGAGATCAGAGCATATAGTCAAAGTAATTATTTTATCTAATTCGAACTCTTGGGTTTGAAATAATGATGTTCAATAATTGTATTCATGTTGCTATCTTGATGTTTGAAGGGAGCTCTAAATATAAGTTATAATTTTTTTTGTGTGCTTGGAATATCTTGACTATGTAGTGCATGGGTAATCTAGAACAAGTTTCTTGGATTGGAACAGTGCATTAGCCTGGTAGCTATGTGGGAATGAGAGAAAGTTGTGGAATTCATTCGTTTAGGTTTTCTTTTTGTGAAATTCTAAACCTTGTGTAGGTGATCAAACTTGGTAGTTCAATCATCAAATAGACTAAGCATTGTAGAATAGGGGCAATATGCAACCACCACTCTTAGCCTAAAACAAAGCTTAAGTATAATAGATTCTACTCAGTATTTGAAACTAATTGATTTGACAAACACTATACGAATAAAAATAATGTCTCTTGGTGAATCCTGCCATCAATAATTTAGTTCATTCAATCCTCCCTCCAAAGTCTAAACAGTATTGTATGGCAAAGTCTAAAACATATTTAGCACTAGAAACTTAGAAAGGATGAGTTTTGCACTCACTTAACATAGCCACAACTAACCTCTAAAGTCATGTTTCTATATGGTCAAACTTCCATAATCAAATTTGGTATCAATTACGTATACACTATCATAATCTTTTACAAGCAACCTTAGGGTATCATATTAGGTTTAAACTCAAATTACTCTAATAACACTTGATCAGTATAAATAACTTAATTCAATTTTTCTAATATTCTCAAATTCCTATATTTAGAGCTTTACATGTTACTCACATCCTACTAACTCATGCCAAAATGACATTATTTGGTCTATCAATTGACTCTGTAACAGAATTCAACGTGTCAATTAATAAAAGCACTATACCTTAAAGCTCACTATACCTTGAACATGTGATTGAAACCATGTTTATTTTTATGTTGGCCTATTTTTTAACTTGTTAAACAAGCTTGCAGCTTTTAACATGTGATTGAAACCACGTTTATTATTATATTTTATGTCATGACTTATATTATGTTAGACTTATGTGTTGTTTTAACTTTTTGCATTAATTATTATCATATTGATGTCAACAGGCTAAATTTGCAAAAGAAATGCAAGAAATGACCCAAAGAGCATCAGAGCAGGGAACTCCTCCCCCAGATGAGTTGGATGTGTGGCGCAATGTGGCTGGAGTGAAAAAAGGTAAAATATATGGCCTTGGACTTGAGTCAACCGTAGTGGCTGGAAGACCACAATATCGTGGCTCAAGTTCTTCATCATCTGACTGGGTGCGAAGAGATGAACTTGAAGAATTAAGAAGTGAGAGAAATGAGCTTCGCGCTCAAGTGGCAGATAATAAGAGACAGATTGAGGAGACAAACCGGCTGGTACGAGAGATGATGCAGTCAATAAACTTTCAGCGTTGTCAAACATTTCCCGTGACTAATGGAGCAGAAGAGGAGGAGGACGAGGACGAGGACGAGGACGAGGACGAGGAATAGTTTTTATGATTAGAGTTTAGTTTGAGTTGTGTTCAATTTTCTTACATTTGAAATATTATAGTAATGAGATATTGTAGACAATGCTTAGTTTAGTTTATTTTAGAATGTCTTGATGTTTAAATGAGATATTCTAAAGATTGAATTCTTTTAGTTTATGTTATTTTTTATTTGTGTTTGGTTATATGATATTATTGACTGTTGTCTATCAGGTGTTTCAAAAATTTGGATTATAATAAATTTCAAAATAATTATAAATTTATATCACAAATCAGAGAAGGGATAGAAAAATCAGTCTAATAGTATTTTAGAGACCGATTTAGAGACTGATAAGTCGGTCTCTAAATTAGAGACCGATTTAGAGACCGATTTTATGAAATATATAAAACATATTCAATCTTTTTAGAGACCGATTTAGAGACTGATAAATCAGTCTCTAAATTAGAGACTGATTTAGAGACCGATTTTATGAAATATATAAAATATATTTAGCTTTTTTAAAGACAAATTTAGAGACCGATAAATCGATCTCTAATTTAGAGACAGCTTTAGCGACCAACCTTATAAAATATATAAATATTCACGTTTTTTAGAGACCGATTTAGAGACTGATTTAGAGACCGAAAAATCGGTCTCTAATAAATCGGTCTCTAAATCAGTCTCTAATGTACTTTTTTGAAAAATAATTGACTAAAATTTGACCAACATTAGAGACCGATTATTTTTAAAAAATCGGTCTCTAAATCGGTCTCTAAAGTTAGCGACCAACCAAAATCGGTCTCTAATATTTAGCGACGAGCGTTTTAGAGACCGATTTAAATCGGTCTCTAAATCGGTCTCTAACTATTTTAGAGACCGATTTTTATGATTTAGAGACCGATTTTTCGGTCTCTAAAACCTAATTTTCTAGTAGTGTCAAGTGTTTACAAATAGATTGAAAAGAATTTAGCTCTCGCAAAGAGCAGATATACAAATTGAAATTCTAATGAAGCTCTCAAGATATTTTAAATATTTCTCAAAAAAGAGCACAATAAATTGAAAGAAGTGATTTACAGATTAAATATTTGAGAGATGTTTTTTCAGAGAGTTAGCTAGCTGTAATAAGTATTCCAATATTTAAATTTATAGTCCTCAATAAAAAAGATCTGTTGCGGTTGGGGGGTCATTTTCTCAAGCATTAAATGCTCTAAAACTTGTCATTGCTGGTTTCAAACTTATGTTAATCGATTACCAACATATGATAATCGATTACCAAGCTTTTAAAATGTGTTTTTGGCTTTTTGGGCAAGTGGTAATCGATTACCAAGCTTATGTGAGCAGTGGTAATCAATTACCATAACTTGGTAATCAATTACCAAGCTATTGACTTTTGAAAAACAGGTTCCCGCATGCCTGTAATTGATTACCAGGTCTTGATAATTGATTACCAGCTTTCAAAAAAGTTGTTAATTGATTACTAAATCATTTGATGTGATTACAATCATCTTAGAATCTATTTTTGTGCCCAATGAAGTTTGATAAACATTTTCAACTTAGATCACTTGGATTTTTAAAAGATTCAAACTTGATTTTCATGATCTAAGGTTAAAACATCATTTTAGTTAAAAAGCTACCCACCAACTAAAATAATTTTTAAGAGAACTTTTTCAAAAATATTGTAAAACATTTCGAGATATTTGAAAAATTTCTCACATAAAGACCCTAAGTTTTATAAAATATACTATTTAAGCTTTTTTTGAACTTGATCTTTGACTTGACTTTATTATCATTAAAACTTTCATAGTATTCATAATATAAGCATTCACATAATTGATGGAGTATATTAAAAGCACATGTAAATTGAAAAGCCTAACATTGACTTTGTAATTTTAAAAGCACATGTTAATGATTCTTCCTTTATTATTAATAACTTGTTGACTAATAATCTTAGGAAGACCCTTTCATCAAACTCCTTTTTGTTTTTTGTTTTTATGCATGTGAATCGTCAAATAAGCTCATTCTTTAATCCCAACTGGTTTCACTGATTTGTTTTACCATGTCTGCGAGTGGGCGCCTTCCATTAAATACAGGAAGTGTTTTTGAACTTTCCAAAAATGATCGTGAAACTTGAATACAGAAGCGTTTTAGGAGCGACGAGGAAGAATCACATTTAGGAATATTTGATTTTTAAAATCGATCCAATCCAATTTAATTTGATTAATATTATATAATATATTTATTTATTATAAAATTTATATTTTTACTTATAATAATTTTAATTTCTCATATATTTTTCTTATTTTATATGATTAAATACTATTTTAGGCATGTAAAATGAGTTATTTATATTTTTTTTATTTTGATTGACTAAATTATTTTTAACTCACAAAATTTTTTGCTTAAAATTTTTTAAGTCAAAATCCGATTAGACTAATCTAATCTAAACTGATTTAAATTAGTTTAGATTAGTTCGATTTTCAAAATTTAACAAGTCCAATCTAATCAAATTTAAATATATATAAATAATATGATTTATATCAATTAACATTTTAACTTAAAATCAATACAAATCAAACCACAAATATCCCTATCCATACCTTTTGAACTGAAGCTGTTGGAAGTTTGAAGTTTGAACCCAATGGTCTCCAAACTCCTAAAAGGTCAAAAGTAGCAAGCTATTTGAGAAAGAAAAAATATGATCATATACTTTTATAAGGAGTGTAGGTACTATTAATATTATTTATCTTTAGGTCCCTTTTGCAGCCTTGTTTATATTTAACCTTTATTTTTTTTTCTTTTACCCACATTTTCCTTTTCTCGTACCCGTAAAAGAAATTCATCTCTTACACATCATTTGTTGAGTGCATGTCTTGTATTATTTTATTATTCAAGCTTTTGTTATTTTTGTGTGCATGAAATATTTCAGGAGTTGAAAAAAAAGAAATAAAGAAAAGAAATGGAAGAAAAAGTCAAAAAGAGAAAGTCCACCCAAAGTTTTATAAAGAAATAAGTTTGGGAGTGAAAGTTATTGAAAGAAAAAAAAATGTGCAGATAAAGTGATAGATTTTTATGCTTCGCGTTGCACTTGTTCTTAATTTTGAGGCTTGGATTGTAGAATGTGCATGATGTGTATCTCAACTTTTGTTTTATTTATTCTACCACGTCTTTCTTAACCCTCACAATTGGCCTTACATTACAAGCTTTTAAAGTTCCTTTTAATCCTTGGTTATGTGTTGTTTACATTAGTGGAAAGAGAGCTAAAGAACAACTCTATGGATGTGGGTTTGATGTGCATTTGCTTTTTTTATAAATTTATCTGAGCTTGTGCTTTTTGAGTAGATTTGGTCTTTCATTCATGTCTTTTGGAAGTCATTTTTGCATAAGAGTTGCATGTGAGAAACGATGTGATAAATGGATTATTCATGTGTGACACTTTGAGATTAAATTGTGAAGTAGTTTCTGAGGATATGAATGATTTTTAATACCCAGTATTGCCATGTTTGATTCTGTGTGTTTTGAGTTTTTTTGTTTTGTTTTTGTTTTTGTTTTTCTTTGCTTGAGGACAAGCAAAAACTTAAGTTTGGGGGGGTGATAAACCTTTAAAAAATCATATTTTTACAGTTCTTATTTTGAGTTTTTCATTCTCTTTAATCTTTTTAATTGAGTTTGCTCTTGAGTTTTGTTATATTTCTTGTTATTTTAAATTGTGTTTTAATTATGTGTTTTTATGTGTTTTTGATATATATGTGCATAAGGAATGAAGATTAAGTTGAATCGCAAGGAAGAAGTGTTAAAAAAGTTCTCTAGTCACTTAGCGCTCAAGAGCCAGCGCTCAAGCACTGGCAAGGCAGAACGTAGGAGCTCTCAAGCGCGCGACTTAGAAAATAGATGGATTTCAAAATGAGCCAGTGCTCAAGCGCTGAATGCCCCGCGCTTAGGCACTGAATGCGTAACAGCACAGGTTTTTGAAATTATACATAGAAAGTTATGCCAAATTGCAACATACTGCAACAACCGTTAAGACAACTCAATCCTAATTTGGTGTGGGCGCATCAAGGCTTGAAGATTAGGAATTTTCTTCAACCTTTCCACTAATTAGCAATGGAGTTTGTCATCTTTCTTCCTTTGTTTTATTCTTTTCCTATGTGTAACTAACTTTTCCTTGTTAGGGGGACGATGGATTTTGATATTTGGATAATGTAACTTCTTTTATGGGTTTAATGTATGTTTCTATTTCATATTTTATGTGTTTATCTCTATTCTTAATGCTTTTCTGAATCTGACCAATTTGGGAATGATCTTTTGGGTTAATGTATGATTTGAAAAAATTTGCATGAACTTAAATCTTGTGATACACACCATAATTTCTGCAATCACTAGGAATAGACGTTATGGGTTATGTGGTCTTTCTTTTAATTCCCTTGTTCTTGATAATGACTTTCTATTTGGAGTTAGACTAAGGGATTAGTTAATTCCAAACGGTGTAAGAGGATTAATATACTAATGGATAAAATATTGATTAATTTTGGGAATTGACCATAAATCATTGAATTAGAACATGTTTGAACTTATATTTGGATGTGCATTTAAAAGAGTTTAAGTGAAGTCTGAACCCTAACATTTTCCCATCATTGTTTTCAACCTTTGCTTAATTGTTTTAATTTACTTTATTTAATTTTAATTGTTTTCATTTAATTGTTTTATTCTTGTTTAATCTCACCTTTTGTGAAGCCTAAATAGTGTTAATTTAACAAAATTGGTAATTGGCAATATAATCCTCGTGGGACGATACTCTTTTCACTATTTTATTACTTGATGCGATTTGGTGCACTTGTCGATTTAACATATCAAGTTTTTTGCGCCGTTGTCGGTGATTATTAATTATCAATATTGAATAGTAGTTAAGAGAGCACTAATTCAGGCGTTTATTTTATTTTGTTTAATTTTACTTTTAGATAATTGTTTTTCTTATTTAACTTTCTTTTTAATTTATTTCTTGGCTTTTTTATTTTTCTTTTTTTATTTTTTTTTTTTAGTTTGTTTAGTTTTAATTTAATTTGTTTTATATTATTTTAGATAATAATTTGTTTTAATTGATTTCTAATTTTCTTAATTTAATTTTTGGTTATTTAGTTTTTTTATTCATTTTAGATTTTCTTTTTTATTTTATTTTATTTTAGTTTATTTTTATTTCTCTTCTTTACTTCACTCTGGTTTGCTTGTTTATGTAAGATTCTTTGAAATCAGAAATATTGCTTTTTGATCCAAAGATAACAAGAACAGAAAAAGCAATCAAAGAAGAAAAAAGAATTGAAGAAAAGATGGCTGAGAACACTAATGGAATACAAAGACGCACTTTGGCTGATTATGCAACTCCATCTGCTGAGAATGTTTCAACAAGTATTGTGCGCCCTGCTATTCAGGCAAATAACTTCGAGATTAAATCAGCTTTGCTACAGCTGGTGCAGCAAAATCAGTTTGTGGGAGGTCAGACAGAAGATCCAAATTTGCACATTGCTAGCTTCTTGCAACTCTGTGATACTATCAAATACAATGGAGCTAGTGATGATGCCATTCAGTTACGACTGTTCCCATTTTCTTTGACAGATAAAGCCAAGAGCTAGCTACAAGCTCAGCCTCAAGGAACCATCTCCACTTGGGATGATCTGGTTAGTAAGTTCTTTACTCGGTATTTCCCTCCATCAATGTTTATGAAGATAAGGAATGAAATTGCTTGCTTTACTCAAAGTCAAGGAGAATCTCTCTATGAAGCATGAGAAGGATTTAAAGAGCTTCTGAGAAAATGTCCTCATCATGCTTTCGAAGTTTGTCAGCAGGTGCATATTTTTTATAATGGTTTGAATTATTCCACAAGACTTATGGTGGATGCATCTGCAGGTGGATCTTTGAATACTAAGACTCCTGAAGAGGCACATGAACTATTTGAGATTATGGTCACTAACGAATATCAGTTGCCTAGTGGAAGAGCAGTGATCAAACAGGGAGCTATGGAGCTTGGTACTCTTGATGCCTTACTTGCTCAGAATAAAAGTATGACGCAACAGTTAGCTATTCTGACTAAGTAAGTTAGCAATTTGCAGGTGAATTCAGTGAAGCATCAAGCTCTAATTTGTGATTTCTGTGGAGGTAATCATGCTAATGGTGGATGTGAAGCAAGCAACATGGGTGTCATTACTCAAGAGCAAGTAAATTACATGGGTAAGGTCTCAAGGTAACCCTTATTCAAATACATACAATCCAGGGTGGAGGAATCATCTAAACTTTTCATGGACCAATCAGAATGAGCTGAGACCGCCACTACCTCCACAACATCAACCTCAGTTATCTTCATCCTCTCAACCTCTATAGGTAGGCTATCAAAACTTGAAGGTATTGTCTAGAAACTTGCTTTTAGCACCAGCACTTTTATGGAGGAAACAAGAGCTAGTTTTCAGAATCAAGGAGCAGCAATTCGGAATCTAGAGCATCAAGTGGGTCAGATAGCAAAACAGCTCTTAGAGAGATCTCCAGGTACCTTACCAAGTGATACCATGGTTAATGCAAAGGAGCAATGTATGGTAATGTCCTTGAGGAGTGGGAAAGTTATTAGCCCTCAGTCAATAGAAGATAAAATTAAAGAACTATCTCCTTCTCAAAGTCATAATCAAGAAAGAGACGATCCAGAGGATAAAGAAGCTAAAGAGACACGACCGAAGTGGCTGAGAAAAAAGAAGGAACGTGAATAGAAAAAACCTATTAATCCTTCTTTGTATATTAGGCTTCCATTTCCACAAAGGTTCAAGAAAGAGATATAGGAAAACCAAGAGAAACAATTTTCAAAATTCCTGGACGTTTTCAAAAAGCTGTAGATTAACATTCCTTCTGCTGAGACACTTGAGCAGATGTCATCTTATGCTAGATTCATGAAGGACTTACTGTCAAAGAAAAGGAAGCTGAAAGAAGATGAGTTTGTGGCACTTACTGAAGAGTACAACGCTATAATTCAGAGGAAATTACCACCTAAATTGAAAGATCTAGGTAGTTTCTCTATTCCTTGCACCATTTGTAAGCTGAACATTGAGAAAACTCTTTATGATCTTGGGGCAAGTGTTAATCTCATGCCACTATCTATCATGCACAAACTTAGAATTGGAGATGTTAAGCCTACTATGATTTCCCTTCAATTAGCATATCGATCTGTGAGACATCCATATAGTATTGTGGAAGATGTGCTAGTGAAGGTCAACAAATTCTTCTTTCCAGTTGACTTTGTAGTTTTAGATATAAACGAGGATGCTGATATTCTATTAATTCTTGGAAAATCATTTCTAGCCACTTCAGGAGTATTGATAGATGTGCCTAGGGGAGATCTTATTTTAAAGGTGGATGAAGATCAAGTGATTATTAATATTTTTTATAAATCTGCACCAACATCAAATCTTCATGCTTCTGTTAACTACATCCAAGGTAAAGCTCAAAAGGAGTCAGCTGGTAAGAACTCTACATCATTGATTAATATTGACTCTTATACTTCTAAGATTATTAATGAAAAGGAGAAATGTCCTTATATCTCTGAGATTATTGGGATTGAAAAAGATTCTCTAGCCTCCACTGATTCTTTGCATATCAGCCTTTTGTGTAATGATTCACTAAAAATTGACTCCTCACTTGTTGAAAGATTGAGTCCTCCATGGCCCGATGTGATTCTGCATGCTAAGCCAGTTCTGAATAATTTTGGAGAAGATTCTAAGGCCAGTGATTAAGTATAGAGATAAAGATCTGACAAAAGAAAAGTGTCATCGTGTTTTCAAGCCACTATGATGAAGAGAAAAAGGCAACGTCGAGTAATGACGTTAAATAAGCACTTTTTGGGAGGTAACCCAAATTTTCTCTCTTATTTTATTTATTTATTTTATTGACTAACATTTTTCTATTTTTGTTTTGTAGTTAGCTAGTGTTGAGTTGGCTTAAGTGCCTTCCTGAGTTTGGAGCATTTGTAGGAGGATGTATATAGTTGTCGGCCGTCAAAAAGAGTTTTTCTTTTCCTTTCTTTCATATTTTATTTTATTTTGTTATCATCACACATTTTGTGCTTTGAGTTTTTTTGTGCATGTTGGTGTGTTGAATTGAATATCCAATGATTGCTTGAATTGTGGATTGATTGATTTTCTTGGGATATCACATGAGATTCATGAGTTATGGTTATCTCTATATTTTCATTTGTGTATAGATATTCTTCCCATCTTTATGTTTGATAGATCTTTGGAATTTAAATGCATGACAAGCTTAGAGAAAGTTTATGGGAATGCATTTGTCTATGAATGATTTGCATCTAGAAGTTGTTTGATTCTCCCTTGAGGCGAAATCCTAGGCAATACATGATTAAGGAAATGATAAAGGCCTTCTTTGGACCGTCTGAGCTTTTCAAGCTAACCTATATACACAGTATATCCTTAGGTCCCTTTTGTAGCCTTGTTTATATTTGGCCTTTATTTTTTTTCTTTTACCCACATTTTCCTTTTCCCATACCGGTAAAAAAAAATCATCTCTTACACATCCTTTATTGAGTACATGTCTTGTATTATTTTATTATTCAAGCCTTTGTTATTTTTGTGTGCATGAAATATTTCAGGAGCTGAAAAAAGAAAGAAAGAAAGAAAAGAAATGGAAGAAAAAGTCAAAAAGAGAAAGTTCACCCAAAGTTTTGTAAAGAAATAAGTTTGGGGATGAAAGTTATTGAAAGAAAGAAAGAAAATGTGCAAATAAAGTGATAAATTTTTATGCTCCGTGTTGCACTTGTTCTTAATTTTGAGGCTTGGATTGTAGAATGTGCATGATATGTATCTCAACTTTTGTTTTATTTATCCTACCACTTCTTTCTTAACCCTCACCATTAGCCTTGCATTACAAGTTTTTAATGTCCCTTTTGATCCTTGGTTATGTTTTGTTTACATTAGTGGAGAGAGAGCTGAAGAACAACTCTATGGATGTAGGTTTGATGTACATTTGTTTTTTTTTTATAAATTTATCTAAGCTTGTGCTTTTAAGTAGATTTGGTCTTTCATTCATGTTTTTGGGAAGTCATTTTTGCATAAGAGTTACATGTGGTAGACGATGTGATAAATGGATTATTCATGTGTGACACTTTGAGATTAAATTGTGAAGTAGTTTCTGAGGATATGAATGATTTTCAATACCCGGTATTGCCATGTTTGATTCCGTGTGTTTTGAGTCTTTTTGTTTTGTTTTTATTTTTGTTTTTCTTTGCTTGAGGATAAGCAAAAGCTTAAGTTTGGGGAGTTATGAACCTTTAAAAAATTATATTTTTACGTTTCATTATTTTGGGCTTTTCATTCTCTTTAATCTTTTTAATTGAGTTTGCTCTTGAGTTTTGTTATATTTCTTGTTATTTTAAAATGTGTTTTAATTATGTGTTTTTATGTGTTTTTGATAGATATGTGCATAAGGAATGAAGATTGGGTTGAATCACAAGGAAGAAGTGTTGAAAAAGCTCTCTGGTCACTTAGCGCTCAAGTGCTGGCAAGGCAGAATGTGGGATTCTTTCTGGTGTCCCAGCGCTCATGCGCTGGGAGCTCAGCGCTCAAGCGCATGACTGGCATAATAGATGGATTTCAAAATGAGCCAGCGTTCAAGCGTTGAAAGTCCAGCGCTTAGGCACTGGATCTGTAACAGCACAGGTTTTTGAAATTATAAATAGAAAGTTATGCCAAATTGCAACACTGCCGCAGTCGTCAAGATAACTCAATCCTAATTTGATGTGGGCGCATCAAGGCTTGAAGATTATGGATTTTCTCCAACCTTTCCACTAATTAGTAATGGAGTTTGTCATCTTTCTTCTTTTGTTTTATTTTTTTTCCTATATATAACTAACTTCCCTTCATTAGGGGGACAATGGATCTTGATACTTGGATAATGTAACTTCTTTTATGGGTTTAATGTATGTTTCTATTTCATGATTTATGTGTTTATCTATATTCTTAATGTTTTTCTGAATTTGGTTAATTTGGGAATGATCTTTTGGGTTGATGTATGATTTGAGAAAATTTGCATGAACTTAGATCTTGTGATAAATAACATAATTTCTGCAATCGCTAGGAATAAACGTTATGGGTTATGTGGTCTTTCTTTTAATTCCCTTCTTATGAAATAAAGCAAATGAAGTATAAATGTATAAACGATGTTAGAAGTACAATAAGGAAACAATTAGGATAGATGAAGATTGTACTTCATTATTATGCAAGGAAGGTCTTAATTAACGTGAAAGGTAAATAAAGGTGAAGTTTTAAGCCATGTTCTTGATAATGCCTTTCTATTTGGGGTTAGATTAAGAGAGTAGTTAATTCTAAATGGCGTAAGAGGATTAATATATCAAGGGATTGGGTATTGATTAATTTTGAGAATTGACCATAAATCATTGAATTCTACATGTTTGAACTTATATTCAGATATGCATTTAAAAGAGTTCAAGTGAAGTCTGAACCCTAACATTTTTCCATCATTGTTTTCAACCTTTGCTTAATTATTTTAATTTACTTTATTTAATTTTAATTGTTTTCCTTTAATTATTTTATTCTTGCTTTTGTCAAATCTCACTTTTTGTGAAGCCTAAATAGTGTTAATTTAACGAAATTGGTAATATAATTCTCGTGAGATGATACTCTTTTCACAACTTTATTACTTATTGCAATTCGGTGCACGTGCCGATTTTACACATCATGCTTGCACTTTTATGTTATTTATCTTTAAACGAGAGTTTAGAGTTTAAGAATGAATGAAGTCGATATTATTATGATTTATTTACATGTTTGATAATTATAACATTTTTTTGGTTATGCTTAGAAAACCTATTACTAGGATTCTAGAATTGTATTTGAATTCTTGAATTTGAATACTTTTGTATCATACTTTGATATCGAGTCTTGATTGGGAATTTGGTAGTATTTAGTGGCTGGATGCTTATGGTTCTTATAGAGGGAGTATGGATTTCCTTACTTCTAATTAGTTTCTTTACTTAAAATGAATGTTAAATGAAGTTTATAACTTGTTAAATGAAAATTATGGCAAAAAAATTACTCTACATAGGCTCATGGTCAAGGTAAGGAGTGAGAGAGATGTTTTTGTTTTTAACTTGCTCAATTTGTACTATTGGGTACAAATGTTCATGAATTTATGACTTGAAATGTGGTTGAAATATATAATAGAAGACTACCTTGTTTTAATAAGAGTTGTTGATGCTTTTGTATTTGAAATTATGATTTGTTTTAATAAGGTTTATGACCAAGTTAACATGAATGGAATTCACGATCATGTATGGAAATCTCGGTGCTTGAATTATGTGTTGGATTTAAAGAGACATGGTAATTTCTCCATAAGACAATTAAAGTTTATGTGACAATATTGTGCTTGAATAGTTGAATATATATATATATATATATATATATATATATATATATATATATATATATATATATATATATATATATATATAACCAAAGCAAAGTTTTGTTTATGCTTATTTGAGTTTAGTGATGATTGGTTATATTTGAAAATAACCACTTAGATGAGATCTTATGAAATAAAGCAAATGAAGTATAAATGTATAAACGATGTTAAGAAGTACAATAAGGAAACAATTAGGATAGATGAAGATTGTACTTCATTATTATGCAAGGAAGGTCTTAATTATGTGAAAGGTAAATAAAGGTGAAGTTTTAAGCATTTTATATGTTTTTAGATTTCAAACTTGATGTTTGCTATTTCCATGTATTTGACTTGAGCCAAAGGTGCTCTTGATTGTTTTTTTGTGTGTGCTTGCAATATCATGCTTAGATTCCTCTTGATTGTCTTTTTGGTGATAAATCATAGGAACTACTTTGAACATGAGATTGAAACCATGTTTATTCTTATGCTGGTCTATTTTTTGACTTGTTATGATATTTGTTTATTACATGACAAAAGTGGCAGATAATAGGAGACAAACTGGCTGGTACGAGAGATGATGCAGTCGATTAACTTTCAGTCTTCTCAAACATTTTCCGTGACTGATGGAGCAGAAGAGGACGAGGACGAGGAGGAGTTTTTATGATTAGAGTTTAGTTTGTGTTGTGTTCAATTTTCTTATATTTGAAATGTTGTAGTAATGACATATTGTAGACAATGCTTAATTTAGTTTATTCTAGAATGTCTTGATGTTTAAATGATATATTCTAAAGACTGAATTAGTTTAGTTTACATTATTTTTTTATTTATGTGTTTGGTTATATATGAAATGGTTGATTGTTGTTTATTAGGTGTTTTAAAAATTTGGATTTTGGTAAATTTAAAAATAAATATAAATTCATATCACAAATTAGAGACCGAATATATAAAAAAAGATATTTAGTGATTGATTTAAAAACTGATAAACTAGTCTCATAATATATTGAGGCTTTTAGAGACCGATAAATCAATTTCTAGTTTAAAGACTGATTTAGTGATCGATTTTATAAAATATATAATATATTCATGCTTTTAGAGACTAATTTAGAGACTAATTTAGAGACCAAAAAATCAGTTTCTAAAAAATTAGTCTATAAATCAGTCTCCAATGTACTTTTTTAAATATAATTGACCAATATTTGACCGAAAATTAGTGACCGATTTAAAGACCGATAAAATCGGTCTCTTTAAAATTGGTCTCTAATATTTAGCGATGAGACTTTTAGAAACCAATTTAAATCGGTCTCTAACTATTTTAGAAACTAATTTTCTTGATTTAGAGACCGATTTTTTGGTCTCTAAAACCTAAATTTCTAGTAGTGCAATCTTCACCACCCATAAGTCCGCCGTAATAACCACCACCGACCCACCACGGCGACCCACCTGCACCGCCATATTCTTTGATTCGCCGCCATCCATACACCATCTGCCATCACTCAAGTCCGTTAACACCCTTGCGCCTGCAAACCCAGAATCCAACCAGATCCAAGTTCTCAGAGGCCAAATTTAAGTTCTTAGAATTTGGCGGTAGTGCGACTCCGTTCTATTCGCTAATGGCAGAGTGGCGATTGTTGCAGGTGACCCAGTGGTTGGCTCCTCAGGGCTGGACGTAGGTGGTTTAGGGACAACGACACTGTGGCTAGATCTTCTCAGAGGTGGGGGAGGATAGTGTTGGGTTTGATGGTGAATCGTATGCCGCCCATCGCCGTAGGAGACTGTCAATGCCTTGAACTGGTCGTCACTGACGAGAAGCATGTTGTCGTCATCTATGGCGGCAAGTTTGCTGACGCTCCTTTGTGCCGCCAAGGCACAAGTAGGGCCTGGTGGTGTTGGCTATTTGGGGATGGATGGTGCAATGGTGGTGGATAGTCAGGTGAAGCGGTAGTTCATGGCGTGGTCAAGCAGAACTTTGGCGCTAGAAGGTTCTGGTCGTGGGTCATAGAAGAGGGTTGGTGTAGAAATAACATTAATTGTAGACATTTAGAAAAAAATAAATAAAATAAACTTTGATGCAAAATTACAAAATTTTAAAACTTAATGTAATTGGTGAAGTCAAAAGGATCATCCATGATCCGAGTACAGAGTCTGTGTTAAAACGACCCATCTAAATGGAGAGTCATTTTATGTTGGAACTTCCAGTCAAAGTCTATCCATGAACCTTTAATTTGATTTAACCCATAATAATAAGTTTATTTCTTTTATGTTTCTCAACCCTTCAACTATTTGTATTTGTATACCAGTTTTTTCCAGTTTTTTTTTAACACAATTGTTTTATTATGTTAGAATCAGTAGCCTCTTTGAAATTGATGATTTTATTTTTTTACTCTAAAATATTCATTACCAAACTTAAGGCTCTAATTGATGATTATTCTTGGGTAGCCTTTCACAATTATGCCACAATGGAATGATTGTATGTCCGAATCAATTTTCTCTTCAATCTGGTCTTCTATTTTGTTCTCATCATCTTGGTTACTCTGTCAAGTTCTGCCATTGATCCCAGTAAGCTCCTTCTTCCCTCCTTTATTTTATCAACAGTGATAGTGGTTACATACATGTATATGAGAACCAATCTTTTGTTAGAGTAATTAAGACACTACAAGGAAGGACAATTACAAGTTCATGATCAACCTCGGGCTACAAATTCTGTGTCTTTACAACCAAATAAAAATAATTTTGAAGTTGCTGATTTGAATTTGATCTTTGTAGATGTGACTATGATGCTATGATTCCCACATAAGTTGAAGTATTTGGTGATAGATATTTATGCCAAGTGCTAAATATATATCTTTGAAATCTACTTTTGTCTCGATAATTCCTACTCGATATATAATACTTGATAAAGTACAAAAGAAATAATTAAGATTGGATTCACTAACAAGTTCATCAGATTCCAAAGTTGCTTTTAATTGAAAACTTGATTTTATGTCTTCAACAATAATTGGTTCATTTGTTTTTCAGACTTGGCAGGTCTGATAGCTACTTATGGTTTGAACTTGAATGTACTTCAGACTTGGGTAATATGGAATCTTTGCAATGTTGAGAACAAAATGATATCAATTAAGAGAATATTACAGTTCTCTAGCATACCAAGTGAAGCGCCATTAATAATTCATTGATAAGCTTGTTTGCCCCCAACCCTGCATACTTCTCTTCGGCCAGCAACACAGGGACCCATTTGCTTCTCATCGTTGACTTTGGAACACGGCCTCAAAGGCTATGGTATAGTCGTATCAGGGGAAAGGGTGTTTGTTTTCAATAATTTACCACCAACAATTTTGTTTCTATTAAGGACCATTCAGAAATATTTCCCTTCAACTTTTTACCATAATAACTAATAACCAATACTCATTAATAGTCGTTGATACAATTTTCAGTACTTCCAATGTCCAATAATGTAAGGTCCATGGACTGACTCTTCACAGGACGGTCCATATTAAAACAACCCCTAAATGGAAAGGGCGAAAATCATGCCCAAAACATGAGAAATAGTGAGAATGGATGACCTTAAAAAGGAGAAATATTTAAGTAGACTTTATTTACATAGCTCTACCTAAACTAATTAATATTTGAATAATTATCCTATACATTCTTGTACCGCACAATTATTTATATTAAAAGTAACAATGTGTTAATTTTTAATTAGTTTACTTTACACAAGTTGTATGAATAAAGTCTACACAAATATTTTTTTAATGAGTTTGCTAACAAGTTTCCTTATACAAGTGGTTTTATCTTTTGTCCTAATTCTATCCCTGAACTAAAAATCAACAACTCAAAAAAATACATCTTTATTTTAGTTAGCAATAACCTCGGGATTTTTTGGCCGAGTTGACAAAACTTGACAGGATTGGGAAATGGAAAATCCAACGGAAAACTTGAATCCCTATACATCTTATTTAGAAATATAAACTACTTTACAATAAAGAGGTGAGGTGACCATAGTAAAAATAAATGGAGTTTTGTTATTTGGACAATAATATTAATACACCAACTTTACACCTTTTTTTTATTGGAAAAATGAAGTTAAAAAAATGTGTGTTTTTTTGTTTTATTATTAAAAAAGAAAGTGGTGTAAGAATATTGTAGTGCAAATGTCCTGTTAATAACATGTTTGTAATAAATTTACTTAGCCCAGAGCATGTCTTTATTATTCTAGAGCTAAGAAGATATGACGCTTGAGCATGATGTCTTCTCTCTTCTCTCCTCTCTCCGTACAACTCATTTTATGTGGTTAATTGGATGTATAACATTTTAGTTGTTTCTACCATACAATTAGAAAGAAAGAAAACTATTTTCAATTGCTTCTGACAGAAAAAAGATAGGGGGCCATGAAGAGCCAAGTTATGAAGAGAACGACATTGCATAATTTGCATTTCACTAATGCAATTGCATAAAAAGACCGATCGATGCAAGGAGAATTCTTCCAAACCTTAGCATGAGACTTTAGTATTTCCCTTGCTTTATCTTTTAGATATGTGCCATGATCTGTTCGAAGCAACAAGCAAAGCTTTGACACAGTTCCAACCTTCAACATCTCCTGAAGCACCACCCATGTGCCAGAGAACATAGATATCAATGACAGAATAAACACGGCTCTGTCATCCACCGCCGACGAAACCTTCAACATTCGCTCCGTCAACGCTGCAATGGCGCCTTTGTGACTCAGAAACCGAGCTCTACCGTTAGCACAAGAACACAGATGAAATAATATCCCCAATTAATGTTAGCATTGTGGTTCTCTTTTCAGGTGTCTCCATTTCAATCTCAGTGAGTTCAAAAACCGCACCAGCTTCCACCATCAAGAACCGATTTCTTCCCCAAGTGCAAGCTTCTAACAAGACGTGAAGAGCAGCGTTCATGCCTTGTTGGGTAACCCCGTATCGTAAAATCTTCACTATCCTTTCAAAGAACTCAGGTTTTAGTCTCTCCATAACTCTGGACCTAACCATCTGCATGATTGTTTTGAGCACTAAAACTGCATGGGACTTCACAGCAATAGAATTTTCCACGTCACAGCCTAAAACCCACGTTAGAGAGTCCAATATTCGATCATTTTCAGCTAGAAGCAGCTCTATTTTCTCTTCTGAAACATTAACAAACTGCAATAAACTTAGAGCTTCTTCAAGACCCTTATCAGTTTGGCCTTTTTTATAACAAGTCAATATGAAGAGGATCATGGCCTTAGGCACACCAGCCTCTAGTAAACACTTCTTATTTCTCTCGTTCTCGGCCGCAAGCAATTCCAATTCCCTGAGGTTTTTGAGCTGCTGCTGGGGGTCCTTTAGGTCTTTGAGGAGCTTGAGAACTTGAAACTTTGTTAAGTGGTGGCTTAGGGGTGGAAATCCGATCAATGCCATGTGAGGCATTTTGGGTGCACCAAGCTTGGATTAGGCAGAGAAGGGTGTGATTAGGGGTTAAGAAAGAGTCTCTTGGGAGAGGCTGTTTGGTGACTGAGCAGGTGTGTTGTTGTTGTTGGTGGTGAATAGCCAGTGCTCAATGCTATCACGGTCGTATGTGATGCCTGTTATAGCAGTTTACTGGATCCTTCATGATTTGAAGGGATATAGGGCAGATGAAATATTGAGGAACTTCAATTTCATCCATTAAAGAAAATTGAAAACCAAGCTAGCTAGTTTGCAAAAATATACAAAGAAAGGACAAGTTCGATATCTATGAAGGAGGAACTATATATAATTTGCTAAGTGGTTATAGAATGTGGCTTAATTATATATTGATGACAATTGAGAAACTGAGTTTGCTGGGATTGGTCATGGCAATGCATGTATAAGATTCTAAATGGGACAAATGCACTTAATACTTATAGCTGAGTGTAATTCTACATTCTAAGTAACCGTTCGGTAGTCAAAGGAAGAAAAAATGCGGAAGAAACCAGACCCAAAATTATAAAAGCACGCGGAATTGTTGGTTATCTGAGTAGGGGCAATATATATAAGTAGTAAATTTTGGAAAGTCATACTGCACTATGTTTAGATGTGTAAGTTGGCGTAAACTTTTTTAAATTTTTTGATATTATAGTTAGCACAAACTTAACCTAAACATACATACTCGTCAACCAGTTCATACTTCATAGTATATATATAGGACGCAAACTTTTTTCTCAACAGCTAAGCCGAAGAAGAGACACTGGAAAATTCGCAAAGGAGTAGGGACACACATGGTGCGACGGCGTGATAAGTGTTTTTTTGCTTGTTTTCATTAAGTTCTGATTAGTTTAGTGCATTCAATTAAGTGTATCATGTTTAGATAATAATTTCTCGTCATATGATTCCGTCAGATTACCCCAAGCAAAAAGAGAAAAATTCTGAAATAATTAAAATTATGCGTGAAATTATAATTTTTGAAAAATTTTAGGGTCATAGTCTCATTTCCCTTCAGAATAAACTACCAGCAGCCCCTATACATACATGTGGCGCCAAAGTATATATACATGCATGAACCTGATTAGTAGGGGTGAAATTAAGTCAGACTATCCGTTAGGAGTCTATGGTCTAGTCTGACCTGTTTACTAAACAAATTAGGCTAAGATTTTTTTAAAATTAAGTCTGTTTAACTAAAAAGGTTAGCACTCAAGTCATCTAATAGATCTTTTAAACTTGACAGACTTGCATGACTGAATTGCTTTATTATATATATATAATATAATATATATTATTATAATAGTTATAAATTATAATTATAATTATTAATAAATTATAATATATTAATATATTTTTTAATTAAATTTTAATAAAAGTCAATAACTAAAACTTAAGTTAGTAAATTAGAATAGAAATATATATTTATTAATATATTTAATATAATATATTTATTAGAATGAAAATAATAAGTTAACACACACTCCCTACTTTTATAGATGCTCACTACTTTCTTGCTCTAGACTTTTGTCGATGTGAGACTTGAAGATATATGCCTTTAATAATTTTGCAATTTAGTATATCTCAAAGTCTCACATCGACCAAATATTAGAGTAAGAAAATAGTGAGCATCTATAAAATTAGAATATGAGTGTTAAGTTATAACAAAGACATATTGGCCTTAAGAAAGTCCATTGGCCTGTTTCATGGCTTAGGTCTGTTAGCCTATGTAAATGCATGTTGACATATTTAAAAGTAGGTCTGTTAACATATATAAAGGCATGTTGGCCTATTTAAAGGTAAGTATATGTTAGCCTATTTTAAAAGCTTCATTGTAAAGTAAGTCTTTAAATAGACTTTCAGGTCAGATCAGACTTTTAAAAAAGTCAAACTAGGCTTTAAAAATTGGCTTATTACAAGTTCATAGGTCAAACTCAGACCTTATAATTTAGTTACTATCTATGCTTGTGCCTTTAATTTTCCATCAGCTTTTCAGTATTTTCTCATGAAAAACAAACGGACTGAAGTGAGATGAATCCATGTATGATGAATTCGGCTAAAAATAAAAGAGAAAAGAGATTTGCAAAGGAATTTATTCACAACTTCCTACTTTCTGCCTACCCAATAATACTAACTAAAAAATCATCTCCTATAACACTTGTTTAGCATAATACATAACCTCAGAAAACGAAAGCTCTTCTAGCTAGTTGCCATAATATAATTAATATTCTACATTTTGATCTTTAGTGAATGTTTAGTTCTTAGTTTTGCTAGATTCATCGGTTCTACTTCTAGCCAATCTCTTAATACATGTGTGGAAAAGTACGTGTCGCGACCGTGATCGCGGCGGGATAACTACTTAAATTAACAAAGATTTAATGGAGTCGCCACCAATTTTATTTTTATTGGGAAAAAATGAAAAACCGAAAAGAGATGGTCTGCATTCAAAAACTCGAGTTCGGGAGTCTAATTATGCATAGGGAAGGGTGGAGACTAAATCCCACAGCACCCCTAATACATCCGCCCTAAGACGATTACCTTAAATCATTGCTTGTCTTTATGACTCTTAAAAATACTTATTTTACCTATTTATTAAAAAATAAACTAAATAAATAAATAAATTATGAAATTTTAATTTTGGCTTGACAGAAATTGAGATTCGCTCCTACGTATCCTCCGATCAATGAGGAATTCAAAGCCACATCGTTCTTCGAAAACGATTGTGGATTGTTTATTTTAATTTTGAAAATATTTTATTTTGAACATTCATTTGATCTTTTTTTTTTTTGGGAAAAGAAAGAATCGTCAAGCTGTCGCAACTCAGACGATTCTAAAAGTTACAAGATTAACAAGTTGTCATAACTCAGCTAATCCTATTTTATTACTTCTCTACAAAATTTAATTACTTTGTTTTATTTTATTATTATTTTTATTCCTTTTTTAATTCAAACTTGAATATAAATATTTAAGCAATCATTAAAAATAAAACTAAGCCAAAATTATTTTTTTTTACTAGGCCTTACATTACTTTACCTATATTAGGCCCAATAACTTTACTACATTAAGCCCAAAAAAAAACTGACAGAGTTTACAATAATAAAAAAACAAATAGAGGCTTACGAAAAAGAAAACAAAGGGGGGGTCTGTTTCTTCTTCCCCTTTTTGATACTTTGCAGGAACACCCAGGGGACAGAGGAAGGCCGACGACGCCAACGATGGAGGCAGGCGGAGCAGTGCGGCTGGGTCTGGTGAAGATCGGACGACAAAACAGCAGAGATGGTAATCAGTAGTTCGCGGAGCGGTCCGATATGGGCGATCACGGTTGAGGCGGAGCTGGACTGACGGTGAGCTGGGCAGAGCTTCTCGGATCTTGCTTCTCGGATCTGGTCCTGGGTGGCTCAACGAGGCTCCGCTTGGAAACACGCTCGGCGAGGACGAGTTGCTGGGCAGCCGCAAGGTGTGGTTGACGGAGCTCGTAGGTGCGGCAGGTGGTGGGAGACAGATCTACGATGGTGCTGCGCGTGGAAGACGACGGTGTGGTCCTGGTTGGCGCGGCGGAGCAGTACGGCTGTGATGCTTGTTGGAGGTAAGTCATAATGGTGGCTTATGGTTAGTGTTGAGTTTTGGTTATGGTGATGAGAGTGAAGAAGATGGTTGTTTGGTGTGTGGTGAAAATGAAGAAGATTATGAATAGGGTGGCTTTGGAAGAGGTGTGGGTGGAGGTTGGAAATGGCGTTATGGGTGAGAGGGTTGGTTATGGTGTTTTAGGGAGTTAGATGGTGGAAGAAGATTGATGGTGGTGAAGGTGAAGTGGGTGCTGTGTGGAGAAGATGAAGCTGCGTGAAGTAAAATGGTGAGGTTGTTCTCTGTGTGCGTTGGAAGAGAAGAATGGAGAAAGAAAATGTTGTGTCTACCCCCTTTTGCTGCTACTTACTTGAGAACTTATAGAAAAAAATTAGGGTTTGAGGGTTATAGATTTTGGGCTTTAGGTTATGGGCCAAATATGATCTGGGTTGAATGAATATGGGTTGCCCCTTATTTTATGGGTCACAAATTTATTTGGGCTCGATGTAGGATACTGGGTCATCATGTTTTTTTATTTTTATTATTTTTTATTCATTTATTTTTTGCCCGGACAAAATTGGGTGTTCATTAGCATTCCCTCTTTACTTGTTTCTTACTAGATATTAGGAATAACCGTAGTTTTTCATATTATCGTCGTAAGAAACGAGTAAAGACGTGAACTTAAATTTTGGCCGGTGATGAAATGGTGCTAATTGCAAACTAGCGAGCTCAAATGCATTTACGCAAATTGACACAATAAGGTTAATCCTACCAAGGTGAAGCTCAGCGTAAAGTCAGAGACGTCACCGCGTTATCAATAAGTTGTCGCAACTAAATTGATGTTTATTGACTCAAAAGAGTTTTTTTAAAAAAAAATAAATAAAAAAAATTCAAAGACGTTTTGTGATCTTGTGACCCGGAATGTAAAAGACAGTGGGCTTGGCCTAGAATTCGAAAGGCAATGCATGCGATGGCGTGGATTTACGAGTTGTCGTCACATCATTAATCCTACCAGGGTGAAGCTTAGCGTGAAACTAGAGACGTCACCGTATTGTCAATAAGCTGTCGCAGCTCAATTGACGTTTAGTGACTAAAAAATGTTTGTTTTTTTTTTTGGTTTGTTTTTTTTTTTTAGAAATAATGCTGAGTGGCCTCATGACTTGGAATTGTAAAAGGCAACAGGCTTGACCCGGAATTTAAAAGACAATAGGTATCTGATGTTCTGAAATTTAAAAGACAGTGGGTATCGGGCGTCCCGAAAATAAAAAATAGTGGGTATCTGGTGTCCCAAAATTTAAAAGACAGTGGGCATCTGGCGTCCCAAAAATAAAAGGCAATGAGTATCTGGCGTCTTGAAAATTAAAAGACAATGGGCTTGGCCCGGAATTTAAAAAGCATTGGGTATCTGGTGTCCCGAAAATTAAAAAGGCAATGAAAATCTGGTGTCCCGAAATTTAAAAGACAGTGGGCTTGGCCCGGAATTTAAAAAGCATTAGGTATCTGGTGTCCCAAAAATTTAAAAGGCAGTGGGTATCTGGTGTCCCGAAAATAAAAAACGATGGGTATCTGGTATCCTAAAATTTAAAAGACAGTGGGCATCTGGTGTCTCGAAATTTAAAAGACAGTGGGCTTGGCCCGGAATTTAAAATGCAATGGGCCTCTGTGTCCTGAAAATTTAAAAGACAGTGGGCTTCTGTGTCCCGAAAATTTAAAAGACAGTGGGCTTCTGTGTCCCAAAATTTAAATGCAATGGGCCTCTGTGTCCCAAAATTTAAAATACAGTGGGCTTCCGTGTCCCGAAAATGAAATGTAGTAGGCCTCTGTGTCCCAAAAATGAAATGCAATGGGCTTCTGTGTCCCGAAATGAAATGCAGTGGGCTTATGTGTCCCAAAAATGAAATGCAATGGGCTTCTGTGTCCTGAAAATTTAAATGACAGTGAGCTTCTGTGTCCCAAAATTTAAAATGCAATGGGCCTCTGTGTCCCGAAAATTAAAAAAGACAATGGGCTTGGCCCAAAAGATTTTCTTCTTATTTTTTTAGAAAGATCATTGGGTCATGAACCTTAATTTTGTAAAAACATAGTCATCAAGTCAAGAACTTAAGATTTTTTTTTATTTTTTCTTGTTTCATTAGGCCATAAACCTAATTTTTTGTGAAAGACACCAAGCCAAGGACTTGGAAGAATTTTTGACACTTCATCAGGTCGTGGACCTGGATTTTTTTTTAAAAAAAAAAACTTTTGTCTGTTTTTTATAGTGAAGCTTGGCGTGAAAGCCAAAGACGTCACTTTCAAAGCTGCTGCAGCTTATTATCTCATGAAAAGGTGTTATACTGTTCATTCCTGCAACTCAAAATATCATGTTGAAAGCCTTTCACTTGCATACTTGATGCTAATTGCTTCCTCGAAAAACTTTGATCTATCAAACCCGGGTGCAAGCTCTCGCAAACTAGGGCTTATCAACTTGTTTTAAATTCCTCGGGATCTTCAAACATTGAGACATTGGATATCTTTCCTTTCAAGTTTGATCATCAGGCACACAGTCCCTCTCTTCTTCCTAGCCCTCTTCAAAATCTTCATTTTTTTCGGGTACCTCTTATTTCTGAATCATCTCTTGAGATAACATTTCCCCTTCAATTGGAACTTACAAATTCTTTCCAGTTTGAATTGTTCATCAGTGAGTTACCATTAGATGATCACATCATAGTATTGTACTCATGTTCACCATACCTGAAGCATTACGTAACAGACAAACATAGATTCAGAAGTACAAAAGGAAAGAAATGAATAACTTCCAGATTGATTTTGGAATTTTGACCATACAAAGGTTATTTACAAAGGATAAATATCTGGACAAAAACACAAACAATGACATGAGATTCAAATGGGTATTGTCCTAATATGGATTGGTTCGACCTTTATGAAAGTCATCTTTAGCTGTCTACTGGGCATTATGGCCAATGATTTCCTTCTGCTGAGCATGTACATCAAGGCAAATTAAACCAAAGATAAATTTGCCCCAGTGTAGGTCAAATTGAACCGAAGAGAAATTTGTCCCAGTTTATGACTGAATTGAGTAGGGCAGATACCCTAATGACCTTAAGATTTACCCTAGCATAGGTGAAATTAAACCATAGAAGAAAAAAAAATTGCCCCAGTTTGGAATCGAATTGAACAGGGCGGAAACTTGTCCTAATGTAAGGCCAAGTTGAACTAAAAAATGTCCCAATGTGGGCTAAACCGAGTTAGAGAAACATACTCTAGTGTAGAGCTAGCTCGAACAGGGTAGAAACTTGCCCCCTGGGTAAGTTCCATTTTTTTCTTTTTATTCCTTTTTTTTAAGAAGCAATGAACTAGATACTTAGATGAGCATAACCTTTTGTCTCAAAATTAAAGCTTATGAAAATAACAGCAATCATTCATTGATCAGAATGGACTTTTTAAGGGTTGTAATGTGGCCAATGTTAGTGGTTATGAAATGAAAGATATAAGGCTCAAACAAGTATTTAAGGATTAAATGAGACCAAGGATCCTTGTTCAAAATTGAACCTTGTCAATTGTTTTTACATTTTTAAGCACACTTTTCTCTTATTGTTCTTCATTCCTTCCCTTTTCTTTTCACTTCAATAATTCACCTTTGTCATGAATCATTTCATTTCATTTTCTTTCTTCTTTCTTTCTTTTCTCTCTTTCATTTTATCAATTTTTTTTACTTCATGCCCTTTTCACCTTTACTTCCCCCTTTTTAATGCTTCAAAATAGTCATCATAGTATTCACTCTTTGTTTTATCTTATTCCCTAGTGTAGGGGTGATCCTTGTCCAGGGTTTATTGAAGAAAACTTTCAAGCTCAAAAAGGGATAACGAGGGATAATGAAAAGATGAATTCTCATGGAGGAGAGAGAAAGATGACCAATCTTCATTTCAAATCTTGATTGCTCATTTTCAAAAGTTTTAATTTAGAGACAAAAATATTGTGCACAACAAGTGATCACTTCTTTGTTCCATTTTATTATTATTATTTTTTCCTTAGAAAAGGACACCCCCACACATGGGCTTCATGACCACCAAAAGTTTTTTTTTTAGAATGAGAGTCCAATGGGATCCGAACCAAAAGAAATCAAGTAAATGAAAGAATGATAAGAAAGAAACGACAAGAACATGAGTGCCAAGAATGCTGAGATCCATGCAAATCTATCACATTAATGTTTCAAGAGAGTTTACATAAGTTCAAGTATCACAAAAGTCTAAGATGACAATCACATCAAATTAAATGCCTCAAATCTCCAATTGTTCAAAGGTTTCGAGTTGCTGGAGGGCGCTTGGTATAGACGGGATGAGTTATGACATATGAACGCGGCGAGGGAACTTGGTATGAGGTCTGGTAAGCACTGACTTCTAGCTCTTCCTCCCTTGTCGGTTCCACCATCTTAGGAAAGCTACTTTCTATATTTTCAGCATGCAACTTACCTAATCTCGCAAGGTTCTCAATCCTTTCTCCTGCCAAAATTAAGTCAGAAAAATCCCCATAGGCAATCCCTGCCATCAACCCAATAAAAGGTGCTCCTAAGGTCCCCATAAATTACGAGCTCATCTCTAACGAGGTCAATGGTGGTTGAACCTAGCCTGCCAACATTCTCCATCTTTGAGCATATTGCTTGAAAGTCTCATCACTCTTCTTTTGCATTGCTCTTAGCTGTTCTCGGGTAGGTGCAGTGTCGATATTAAATCGATAATGCCCCAAGAATAGGTTGGTCAATTCATCCCAGCAGGACATCCTTGAATGGTCAAGTTCCATGTACCATTCCAAAGCTAGCCCGGTCAAGCGTTCATGAAAGAAATTGATTAGGAATTTTTTATCTCGCGATCAAATGGCCATTTTGGTGATGTAAGCCTTCATATGAAACTTTGGATTAGTGCTTCCATCGTACTTTGAAAAATCTGAAATTTCAAAGTCCTTAGGGATATTGACTTCGACCTCCGGGCACAGTTCATCAATTCCTACCGAATCATACAGGTTAGGGCCTTGAATGACTTTAATTTGTGCTTGCATCTTTCCGATCAATTCATCTCTTATTTTTTCTTTTTCTGAGTTACTATTCAGGAATATCTTCACTGGCTGCTCCTGAGCAGCTTTTGCATTATTATTCTCCCCTTTAGGACTTTTGTTCATGAAACCATCCCCTTCATTTGTATTTGTTCTAGTGCCGACATGGGCTCCATTTATTGTTCTAAGAGTCTCGATTAACTGTCTCAGTAAATTCTCGACCCTTGATTGTCTTTCTGCCATTTCATCAATTCTTTCTCTCATTTCATCCATCTCTCGACCCAAATTTCTATCTGAGTTTGACATCTGTTGCAGCCTAGTTTGTGATCTCGTCTCGTTGGATCGGGTTTGTGTGATCTGCGTTTTCCGAGGATGAGCAATGGTTCAAGTTTTATTTTTTATTTTTATTTAAAAAAAAAAGAGAACATTAAATGGAATTTAAAACATAATCTTTTTCTTTCTTTTTTTTTTTAAAAAAGAACATATACAAAAATGCATGTTTATTTTTCCTTTATTTCAAAATATAGGATGAATGCAATGATAAATAGTTGGTCTATTAATAGTGACTTACATCCCTTTTCTCTCCTTTTAATTCCAAGTAAAACTTGTCTTTGAGCGGGGTGCGATTAGGTTTATCACACTGATGGACCACACTACTTATTATGTATATGTACAAAAATAATTATGACATGGATAATTTGAAGGTAAGATGAAGGTATGTTCCCTTTGTGCCCTAAGTGATTGCCTAAGGATCTATGAGTCCTTCTGATTCGTGAGAACTCTCATTGGGTGACTCTTCCATTCTAAAGGTCTCTAGAGCTAAGTCCCATTTCAGAATGTTGACCACAACAGTGGGTAAACCACTAGGTGCGGGACATTCATGAAAAAGGCACACTATAGATGAGGTTTTCGCAATAACCAATCAGGATGTACATCCAAAATGGCTACCACTACGCAACATCTACCTAACTTAGGCTTCACTCAGACCCGGGTATAGGGCCCTACTCGAATGTGTGTGAGAAACGTGTAAATACGGTGTGTGTAAGAAGCATACAAATCTTTATATTCTAACAAAACAAATGCAAAACAAATTTCCAAGAATCCTCTATCCTAAGGTTTGCATAATAAACATAAAATCATATTTAAAATAATCAATAAACAAATTAAACAAAGAAATAAAAATAAAATAAAACAAAAAGTGGTAAAACAAACATGCAAACGTCACAAAAATTTGCACAACCGACTCGCAAAGGCTTGACTCTCAACATCCCCAGTAGAGTCGCCAACTGTCGCGACCGTGATGACGGCGGGATAACGACTTAAATTAACAAAGATTTAAGGGAATCGCCACCAATTTTATTTTTATTGGGAAAAATTGGAAAACCGAAAAGAGGTGGCCTACATTCAAAAACTCGAATTCGGGAGTCTAATTATGCATAGGGAAGGGTGGAGACTAAACCCCACAGCACCCCTAATACATCCGCCCTAAGACGGTTACCTTAAATCAGTTGCGCAAATTTTTATGACTCTTAAAAATATTTATTTTACCCATTTATTAAAAGATAAACTAAATAAATAAATAAATTATGAAATTTTAATTTTGGCTTGACAGAATTGAGATTCTGCTCCTATGAATCCTCCGATGCAATGAGGAATTCAAAGTCATGTCGTTCTTTAGAAAACGATTGTGGATTATTTATTTTAATTTTGAAAATATTTTATTTTGAACATTCATTTAATCCTTTTTTTTTAGAAAAGAAAGAATAGTCAATGTTGATCCGTTAACTCGACGATTCAAAAGTTATAAAAGTTATAGGATTAATAAGTTATCACAACTCAGCTAATCCTATTTTATTACTTCTCTACAAAATTTAATTACTTTGTTTTATTTTATTATTATTTTTATTCCTTTTTTAATTCAAACTCGAATATAAATATTTAAGCAATCATTAAAAATAAAATTAAGCCAAAATTATTTTTTTTTACTAGGCCTTAAATTACTTTACCTATATCGTGCCCAATAACTTTACTACATTAAGCCCAAAAAAAAAAAAGCCGACAGAGTTTACAATAATAAAAAATAATTAAATAGAGGCTTACGAAAAAGAAAACAAAGGGGGGTCTGTTTCTTCTTCCCTTTTTGATACTTTAACGGGAACACCCAAGGGGACAGAGGAAGGCGGCGACGCCAACGACGAGGCAGGTGCGAAGCAAATATAATTATGTTGGTCTAGTGAAGATCGAACGCACACAACAGCCTACTTTTAGACGGTTTGCGGTAGTTCGCGGAGCTGTCCGATATGGGAGATCACGGCTGAGGCGGAGCTGGACCGACGGTGAGCTGGGCAGAGCTTCTCGGATCTGGTCCTGGGTGGCTCGATGAGGCTCCGCTTGGAAGCAAGCTCGGCGAGGACGAGTTGCTGGGCAGCCGCAAGGTGTGGTTGACGGAGCTAGTAGGTGCGGCGGCTGGTGGGAGACAGATCTACGGTGGTGCTGCTCGTGGAAGACGACGGTGTGGTCCTGGTTGGCGCAGCGGAGTAGTACGATTGTGATGCTTGTTGGAGGTAAGTCACAACGGTGGCTTATGGTTAGTGTTGAGTTTTGGTTATGGTGATGAGAGTGAAGAAGGTGGTTGTTTGGTGTGTGGTGAAAATGAAGAAGATGGTGAATAGAGTGGCTTTGGAAGAGGTGTGGGTGGAGGTTGGAAATGGCGATGTGGGTGAGAGGGTTGGTTATGGTGTTTTAGGGAGTTAGATGGTGGAAGAAGATTGATGGTGGTGAAGGTGAAGTGGGTGTGTGTGGAGAAGATGAAGCTGCGTGAAGTAAAATGGTGAGGTTGTTCTCTGTGTGTGTTGGAAGAAAAGAATGGAGAAAGAAAATGTTGTGTCTACCCCCTTTTGCTACTGCTTACTTAAGAACTTATAGAGAAAAATTAGGGTTTAAGGGTTATAGATTTTGGGCTTTAGGTTATGGGCCAAAAATGATCTGGGTTGAATGAATATGGGTTGCCCCTTATTTTATGGGTTACAAATTTATTTGGGCTCGATGTAGGATATTGGGTCATCATGTTTTTTTTATTTTTATTATTTTTTATTCATTTATTTTTTGCCCTGACAAAATTAGGTGTTCACAGTACGTCCCGCACCAATGAATTGAACTGTCCAAGGTGACTTAAAAAAACAACAAAAAAAGGTAAATATTATTTTTTTTTAAAAAATAGAGTAATATACCTCAATCTCAACCATTAGATATGTGAGATAAAAAAAATAAAGAAAAAGAAGCTTACTTTCTGGTTGAATAAGAATGCTTGTCTTTAATGTACAAATGTTTCTTTTTATAGAAGATGACTATACATAAAAGAAAATACAATAAATTATATATCAAACACAATAAATCTAACATCCACAGCCTCTCAAATTCAAGTAGGTGTGGAAGGAACTAACTTGAGTTTGAAAACTAGCATGCGAAAGCGATCAGGATGATAAACTTTGGTAAAGATATCAGCGGGCTGATCAAGAGTGCCAGTGGAGAGAAAACGAAGAGCAAAAATGAAGAATATGTTGGCGAATAAAGTAACAATCGATCTCAATGTGTTTGATACGTTCATGAAAAATATCATTGTGAGCAATTTGAATGGCACTCTGGTTGTCACAATAGAGGTCAGTGGAAGAAGATTGACAGATGCCCAAGTCATCAAAAAGCCAACGAAGCTAGAGTATTTCAGATGTAGTGTCAGCAAGAGCTCGATATTCGAATTCAGTACTGAAACTAGCAGTCAATGTCTATTTTTTGCTTTTCCACGAGATAAGAGCATCACCAAGAAAAATACAATAACCAGTGGTGGAACAACAATTAGTGGGATCTCCACCCTAATCAGCATCAGAATAAACTCAGAGGATTAAGGAGGAGTCAGCAGAGAAACGAAGCCCATGAAACAGAGTACCTTTCACATACCAAATAATACGAAGGACGGTCGCATAGTGAGTAGAGCGCGGAGCTGACATGAACTGACTGACTAAGTGAACAACATAGGAAATGTCACGATGAGTGACAGTGAGATAAATCAAGCTGCCTACTAACTGTCAATATAAAGTGAGATTATCAAGTACAGTACCATTCATAGGAGTAAAACGAACATTGGGCTCAAGAGGAGTGGACTCAGTGCGACTATATGTAAGGCCAGGTCGAGAAATGAGATCTGAGGCATACTTAGCTTGAGATAAGAAAAGACCATTAGCAGATAAAAGAACTTTAAGACCCAAAAAATAATTGAGGAGACTAAGATCCTTCATTTCAAAGTTGCGACTCAAGGAGACTTTAAGATCCGCAATACCAGAAGTGTCATCTCCAGTAATAATCATGTCATCAATGTAAAGAAGCAAAGCCACAGTGCCTTGATCAATTCAACGAATGAAAAGAGTCGAGTCATGAGGACTAGATGAGAACCCAAGCTGACTGATGGTAGAACTGAATTTAGCAAATTAGGCTCAAGGAGCCTGTTTAAGACCATACAAAGCCTTATGAAGAAGACAGACCTTATTAGGTTAGCAAGCATAACTGGAGGTGGTCGCATATAAATTTTTTTCTTTGAAGTCACCATTGAGAAAATCATTTTTTTACATCCATTTGATTAAGGGACCACTTTTGAGTAGCGACAATAGCAAGAAGAGTGCGAACTGAGGTGATACGAGCAACAGGGGCAAAGGTCTCCTTATAGCCAATACCATATTCTTGAGTAAATCCCATAGCAACCAAGCGAACCTTGTATCATTCAATAGAGCCATCAGAACAAGTCTTGATTTTGTATACCCATTTACATCCCACAAGTGCCTTACCAGTAGAAGGATCAACTAGGTCCCAAGTATTGGTGTTCTCCAAAGCCTGTAACTCTTCCTGCATAGCTTGCTGTCAATGGGGATCTATGGAGGCTTCTTGATAGATCTAAAGCTCATGAAAGTGAAGCATGGTAGAAAAATAATGATAATCACCAAGATAGTTAGGATGAGTTTTTACCCTAGTTAGACGCTCAGAAGGAGGAGGAGGTGTAGGTGTAGGAGAAGGATCTACGACTAGAACAGTGTCATCATGAGTGGTTGGAACACCGGAAGTGTCTGGAAGCTCACTAGAGGAACCTGCATCAGGATCACTAGAAAAAGGATTAATAGAGGGGTTAGTGAAAAAATAAGTTGAGGTGGAAGGAATTGACTTGAACTTAGTCAGAGAGGAAAACATAATATGTTCCCAAAAAATGACATAACGGGAAATATGAATGCACTGATAAATGGTATCCAACAACGGTAACCTTTGTGTTCGAACACAATGTTCGAGTTTAGTGTATTCATAGGGTTGAAGAAGTACAAAACAAGTACAACCAAACATTTTGAGAGAACTGTAATCTGGGGGAGTATTATGAAGACGCTCAAAGGGAGAGAGATTACCAATGACAAAGGATGGAAGACGATTAATGACATAAACTGCAGCGAGAGCGGCTTCACCCCAAGCACGCTCTGGACAAGAGGAAGAGATAAGCATAGCGCATACAGAGTCAAGAATATGACAGTGTTTTCTCCTAGTACAACCATTTTGTTGAGAGGTACCAAGACAAAAAAATTCAGAGATGGTACCTTGTGTAACAAGAAATGTCAAAAGCTTTGAGTCACGATATTCCATAGCATTATCACAACGAAAAACTTTAATAACTTTTGAAAATTTCGTTTTGATCATTGTGGCAAAATCAATATAAATTTAAGGCAATTCATGACAATGTTTCATAAAGTAAATCTAAGTAAAATATGAATAATCATCAATAAATAACACAAAATATCTAGACCCTCCCATTGTGGGTGTAGGAGAGGGTCCCCAGGCATCATAATGCACAAGATCAAAAGAAGAATCGCAAATAGAAGTACTTTTTATTAAAAGATAATGTTGGTTGCTTAGCAATTTGACAAGAAGTATAATTAAGAGATTCATTACTGACTGAACTTAGAGTTCCCTGAGAAATAAGAGATCACATTTATCTCAATGAACTGTGAACAAGATGTTGATGTCATAGCTGAATGGAGGAGGAAGGAGAAGTAGCACAGAGGTTGGACATATGAGGAACATGAAGTCTAATGAGCTCAAACAATCTTTCGATCTTATACCTAGTCCCTATGACTTGTCCCGTCTATGGATCCTGCACACGACAACTAGAGGAAGAAAATGTGAGTTCATAACCAAGATCACACAGTTGTCCCACAGAAATAATATTAAAATTCAATTTGAGAATGAGATAGGTGTCAGGAAAATTAAGGGTGGATAGAGAGATGGAACCCTTATGACTTACATTCATAAGAGACCCATCAGCAGTATATATAGAGTGAGCAGAATCATTAGTAGATAATGAAGAAAAAAGATGGGATGCAGATGTCATGTAGTTACAACATGCAGGGTCAAAATACTATTTAGGATTACCTGGTCTAGTAGATAAAGCAACAGAGGGATTACCAGAAGTGGAAAGAATTTGCTTAAGGAGAGACTCGAGGCCACTCGGAGAAAAGGCAGTCTGGGAGGCAGTGGAAGAATAGGCTAGAGAGTCATTGGCAGCAACAGTAGTAACAAGAGCATATTTGGAGGAAATGGAACGAGGCTGAGTCCTATGCTGATCAGGCCTTGGTGGATGAGTAGGGCAGTGCTCGATCAAATGTCCTAACTATTTACAGTATCGACAGATCAGGAAAGGGTCGTTGGGTACAATGTGGCCTTTACTTTTGCAGATATGACATTCTATATTGGGGCATTCAGGAAAAGCATACCCAGGACGGTGACAGTGATGACAAAATTTTTCCTTTTTATCTATAACTGCAAATGCTGAATCTACTTTAGATTGAAGAAGACCCAATCTGGTTTCTTCAGACTTGAGACGAGGGAGAGCATCCTTAAGAGTAGGCAAGGGATCCTGGTGTAGCAGAGATGCTCAAACAAACTCAGAATCATTAGTGAAGGCCATCAAAAACTAGATAAGTTTGGTGCAATCAAGGCATTCCTGATACAACTTGATATCACTTTTATCCTTCAAGTTTGGTTCACATAAGGTCAACTGATCCCAAATAGCTTCCATCTGAGCCAAAAATTCATACACAGCTTGTCCGGGCCCTTGTTTCATATTATGGAGTTCCTTCAGCAACTGATATTAATGAGATAAATCAGAAATGATGTATCAATTCTTCAAATGATCCCAAACTTCTTTAGTAGTCTCGAAATGCCCAAACTGCAAGTAAATACTTGGAGTAGAGGTATTCCGAAACTAGGTGATGATCTGATGATTTTACTGTCTCAATCTTCTAATTTGTCAAGATACTTTTCGTCAAACTCATTTGTAGCTTTGGTCGGAATTTTTACGTCACCTGTCACATATCTCTAAAATTTACTGCCTTTCAGAAAGTCACGCATGGCCTCAACACAGTGTGTGTAATTGGTACCAGTAAGCAGAACAGGAATAGGCTGAGCAACATCAGATCTTTCAATTATAACAGACATAAGCAATAGCAAAAAAATGTACTATCAGAGCTGAATTGATGAAAAATGACTTCAAAAATGAAAAGATCTCAACGAAAAACCTTGGGAAGGAAAGACCTCAAAAATGCCATGTCAGCACTACCACGTCAGTAGAGAAGTTTATGTCAGCATGCCACATCAGCAATAAGGACACGCCAGTGTGCCTAGTCAGTACATGAGTCAGAAACGGCTTGCAGGTCAGAATCGAGTCACGGGTCGAACATGGGTCAAACGTGTCTGGATGGGTCAGGTGTGTGAACTACACGCGCAAAAGAAGGAGTGGCGCGTGGCGGCGCATCACCGGTCGTCTGGAGATGAAATTTTTCAGGGTGGCAGATCGGCGGCCGGCGATCCCAATGGTGGAGGCAGTGTCGAAAATGAAGACCTGAAAGATAGTGAACTGATGATGATAGAACGGGTGGGAAACGTGGTGGCACTGGCATAAGCGACGGCTGTGCGGGGAGAAGGAATACAAGGCCACTGACGGAGAGGATCGAGAACCAAACTCTCTTTGATATCATGTGAGATAAAAAAAAATAAAGAAGAGAGAAAAAGAGCTTACTTTCTGGTTGAATAAGAATGGTTATGTTTAATATACAAATGTTCTTATTTATAGAAGATAACTATACATAAAGAAAAAACAATAAAATATATATCAAACACAATAAATCTAACAAGATATATGCTAAGAAAAAATGGCATGAAACCACAAGGTATATTTCAATTAACAAATTGAATTTTATGTGGACAAACTTTACTACATTGCAGGAACTCCAAACTTACTTGAAACATCTCGTGATGAAAGCAAAATCAACGCTCAAACAGAAATTGGTCACACAATGGTATCAGAACACCTCGTAGTCATCAAAAGGAAAAATGGCGTGCGTAGTGGATTAATCCTTTGATCTAGAGCGTTCTATGGCCAAAAATGTCGACTTTTCTGTGAATAGATTCTTTCTTCACCGTAATTGGTTCCAAGTCCACCTTCTTGTCTGTTTTCAACAAAGTTAGGGACAGCGTCTAGTGATTTGCTTGCTGGTGCATGAATCTTCCTTTCAACCTTCTACGCTTAGGACCATTGTTTTATGGGGCCTTGCTAAGGAATGTTTTAATGTTTTAACAACATTAATTGGTCAAGAAGTATTTGATATTTTTCATTATACTATTCTATTTTAATTTCTTAGTTAATATTTTTGAGTACTTGTTAACAAATTTATTCTTTTATATTAAAATACGTTAAAGGGTGTGGTAATATTCTGAAAAATTTAAAAATAATATAAAATACGCACGAAAGGCTAATTATCCATTTATTTGTGTTAGAATTATTTGATTACAACAGAGAGTACTACATCACAATTAATATCATTAGTTTACAAAAAGAGAAGCAAGGAAAAAATATCAACCCACAATGAATGAAATGTTGTGGTAAGCGAATTACACTTACATTAGAGGATAAATGTTTGAACCTTAGAGACACGACTTATAAAAAAAAAACCTACCTATATTGATCGATTTGTGTTTGAAAAGATTAATTTTATACTTAATAAGTGCAGAAATACAAAAAAAAAAAAAAAGAGACCATCAACCGTTTCTTCAAGATGCGGCCTTATGAAAATCTATAATTGATCCTTGTCAATTTTGGATCTTTGAACAAATTTTGTTATCCTTCTAAACTTTAAACCTCCCATGGCTTTATTTAAAAAAAAAAAAAACTTGTAGTGTGGTTTTTTCTTAGTGGAGCGTCTCTCTCTCATTCTCTTTTTTTTTTTTCAAAACATTTATAATTTTTTTCATTGGCTTTGAGGGTATTCACATATCTTTAGAGTATAAAATTATTCTCTTCAAACATAGTAATCTAAGTTTTAAGAACATTCATATCATTATCACAAATTATAATATCAGTAAGGCTTTGTCCGTTATCGCGATGGCCAATTTCATTTTCCTTGCGACTCCTATGCAAGAAGAAGATAACTCCATGAAGGAACCACCAGATGGAGGCGGAGATGGTGGCATGGCCATGAAAGAGGACAAAAAACTCAAACCCTCTTTCAAGGATATGGTTCTTGGCTCCAAGAAATCACCACTACCTAGACCCAAGGTGGATTTATTTCAGGCGAAGTTAGCAAAGATTGAATATGAGGATGGTAACTCCCAGAAGCCAATGGTGCATATTGATGATGCAGTTTTTGAAGGCCTGTATGAGCCCTGGCAGGATGCCTTGGTGGTGAGTCTTCTTGGCAAGACTCTGGGTTACAATATTATGAAGGACAGACTAACAAAGCTTTGGAAACTGAAGGCAGGATTCGAAATAATGGATATTGGGAATGGATACTATTTGGTCAAATTTGAAGAAGAGGTGGATCGTTCTAAGGTGATGGACGAGGGTCCTTGGATGATTTTCGACCATTATCTCACGGTGCAATCATGGACTCTGGACTTTGTCTCTCCTAAGGCCAAAATCGAAAGAACAATGGTCTGGATTAGATTTCCTAGGTTGAATGTGTTTTTCTATGATGAAAGTATTCTCATGACATTGGCAGCAGCTATTGGCAAACCAGTGAAAGTTGATAGCAACACGCTTGACGTTAAGAGGGGGCGTTTTGCTAGAGTTTATGTTGAAGTAGATCTGAATAAACCAGTTGTGGGCAAGGTTTGGTTGAAGGGGTTTTGGTATCATGTGGAGTATGAAGGTTTGCATCGTATCTGCACTAGTTGTGGCTGTTATGGCCACCTTGCAAGGGAGTGCAAGAAGACTCAGATCAAGCCAGTTACGACCTCGAACGGAACTCCGCCACTGTCCAAGGAGGCGTCGCCCCATAGTCAGCCAGGAATTCAAAATCCAATAGCCATAAATGTGGACTTGAATGGAGAGAAGAGCTAGGCGGATTTCTTGGGAGCGAATAATGGAATTTCTGATACTACAGATCAAGAGCAATTAGTAGGTGATTGGGTCATGGTGAAAAAGAAACCCCACAAAATCAGCAACCATGCAAAACAGAAGGCTCCAAATGAGACCAAAGGAAAGGCAATGAACAACAATAATGTGAAGAGAGAGAAATCCCATGCATCAAGGGATTTACCTCATGACAACATAGACAGCCATGCAAATGTCCAAAGGACCCCGCAAAGTGACAAATACGGCAATAAGCTGAATTTGGCCTTAGAAAAGAATAAGAGACAAAGAAAAGAAGTTGGCACTGGGGTTTTTAAAAAACACATCCCAACAGCCATCGTGGCATCAAGAATCAAGGAAGGAGTAGGTTCAAAGGCTAAAAAGAGTTCAAACCAATGGACTTTTAAGATCCCTCTCATCTATGATATCGGAAATGGAGCCAAATCTACCATTAACATGAAGCCTCTTAATGCTTTCGGACTCTAGATACATAATATATCATGAGGATGAAGAAAATCCGAAGAACAAGAAAATGAATATTGTCAATGAAGAGGGTGCACTTCACAACATGCTGATGGGTTAGAAGGTTGTCCACGAGACCCAAATGTTACCAGGTCGTGAACATGTAGCCATGTGAAAGCTTGGTCTCACTTTTATCCTTTTTTTATGGATTTATTTCATGATATATCTTTTCTTTCTTGGAATATTTGTGGTGCTTTTAGCCGTAGCAAAAAACGCCATGTGAGGGATATTGTGAGCCTTCATCATCCGTCTCTCTTCCTTTTATATGAGACGCATGGTCCTTTTATCAATGTGGAACCTTTTTGGTCATCCTTGGGTTATAGTCTTATCTATGTCCAGGAGACAAGAGGGCACTATGGAGGAATTTGGGTCCTATCATCCAAAGACGATCTCCATTTCTCTCTGATTGATAGCTTCTCCTAAGCCATTACCTTTTCTATCAAGAGAGGTCAAACCACTTGGTTCTGTTCTGCCGTTTATGCTTCTCCAATTTTCTCAATTCGGAGCACTCTTTGGGATCACCTAATGGCTCTTCGAAATAGAATCATTGGTCCTTGGATGCTCATTGGAGATTTAAATGAGGTGCTAAGTCCAACTGAGGTGATGGGAGGAACCTTTTGCAGGTCTCGTGCCAACTTACTGGCCAATGTTATGGCTCACTGTGATTTTATGGACCTTGGACCTGTGGGTGGCCTTTTTACTTGGAGGAGAAATGTTCACAACAATGGTCATGTTAGGAAAAGGCTTGATAGATGCATGGTTGATGTTGAGTGGCATCTTCTATTCCTTCATGCACTGGTGGAACTCCTCCCTCCCCATGACTCTGATCACAATCCGCTTTTGCTTAGTTGTAAGAAAGCTCAAAGCAAAAAAGCAAAATTTTTCCACTTCCAGGCAGCTTGGATTTCCCACCCTGACTATGGTATATTGGTGGAAAATATGTGGAATACCACTAATGGAAATGCAGTTTTTAAAATGGAAAAAATTCAAGATCAATCTATTATATTCAACAGAGAAGTCATTGGCAACATATTCAAGAGGAAAAGGAAACTTGAGGCCCGTATTGCTGGTGTCCATAGACAACTTGATGTTCATCCTTATTCTGATATGATAAAGCTTGAGAGAGAGCTTCAATATGATTATAACCAAGTCCTGGCTCAAGAGGAACTTCTCTGGTACCAAAAATCTAGAGAGAATTGGGTCAAATTTGGTAATAGGAACACAAAAATTTTTCATACTACTTGCACAAACATTCACGTGAGAAGAAACAGGATTACCTGGCTTTACATAGATGGCATTTGGTGCACGGATGATGAGATGTTAAAGATCAAGCCTATTCCTATTTTAAGGATCTTTTCTTTATCACTTGTGCTCCTCATAGTCTAGTGCTAAGATACACTCCCGTCTGATTGAGAATGAGCTCTATGATAATGCTTGAAATCCCTTTCAACCTTCCTTGGAAGAAGTTAAAGAAGCCTTGTTTTCTATGAACTCCTACAAGGCTCTAGGGCCCGATGGTTTTCAACCAATTTTTTATAAGAACTTTGGAGTATTGTTAGCAATGATGTCCATAAGATGGTAGGCTATGACCTTTCAACAATGGGAGAATTGACCCCTGGTCACGGCCGAAACTTTGATTGTGCCCATCCCAAAAGCTAATTATCCATTTATTTGTGAACAACCCTACTAGTTTGAAGGATTTTCGCCCAATAAGCCTCTGCAATGTCCTTTTGAAGCGATTTCTAAGGTTTTGGTGAGAAGAATCGGACCGCATTTGGAAAAAAAAACCTTCCTATTGGTCCGCTTCAAAGTAGTTTCATCCCTAATCGTGGCAATGCTGATAATGCCATTATTACTCAAGAAGTGGTTCATCATATGCACAAGAAGAAAGGTAGACTTGGTTATCTTCTATTCAAAATTGACTTCGAGAAAGCCTATGACAGGGTAGATTAGAATTTTCTTAAACTCACTTTGGAGGATTTTGGTTTTCCATCTCCCATTACTACTCTAATCATGAATTGTGTCACTAATTCCTCCTTGGCTTTGAAATGGAACAGTGAAAAATTGGATAACTTTGCCCCTAACAGAGGATTGAGACAAGGTGACCCAATGTCTCCTTACCTTTTTGTCATATGTATGGAAAAGCTAGCTATGCTTATTCAAGAGAAGGTTCAAGATAGTAAGTGGAAACCAGTTAAAATCTCAAGGAATGGTCCATCTGTCTCTCATCTTTTCTTTGCAGATGACTGTATCCTTTTTACTCAAGCTACCTCGGCCCAAGCTAGACTTGTCAAGGAAGTGTTGGATGCTTTCTGTATGGCTTCGGCCTTAAGGTTAATGTGCAGAAAACAAGATTCTTGGCCTCCAAGAATGTTTCTCGATAAAAAATCAATAAATTTGCCTCTATAACTACCTATCATCATACTTCTAACATGGGCAAGTATCTCGGTTTCCCTATGTTTCATGCGAGGGTTAAGAAGTATGATTTCAGCTTCATAACTGATAGAATCAGCAGCAAGCTTGCTAGTTGGAAGACCAAACTCTTGAGCGGGCAGGTTGTGTCACCTTGGCTAAGTCTGTTATTGCTTCTGTTCCCATTTATTCCATGCAAAATAATTGGCTTCCTTCAAGTATATGTGACAGATTAGATGCTTCTGTGAGACAGTTTATTTGGGGTGACAAGTCTAATCATTGGGTTAATTAGGAAGTTACAACTCAATCAAAGTATAGAGGAGGCCTTGGCATTCACACTACTAGAGAAACTAACACTGCTATGCTTGGAAAACAGGTGTGGAGTCTTATGCATCAGCAAGAAAAACTTTGGGTCCAAATGCTTAAAGCTAAATACCTGAAAGATTCTCATGTGCTTGCTGCAACTCCTATCTCGGGTATGTCTCCTACTTAGAAGGCTATTGTTAAAACTGTGGATATTATTAAGACCGGGTTCAAATACAGAGTTGAAAATGGTACTATATCCCTTTGGTATGACAAATGGCTAGATGAGGGCCATCTATGTCAGCTAGTTCCCTATGTCAGTATACAAGATACTCAGTTACAAATTAAGGATATCTTCTTTGATGGGGAATGGCATTGGAATATGCTTGCTACTCAAATTCCAATGGAGATCAGACAAAGAATGCAGAACCTTTTTCTAGATGATAGTAGTGATGATGTCCTTATTTGGGGGAACTCCAACTCGGGACAATACTCGCCAAATCTTTGCGCCTGGGATGGCTCGGTCATGATGCTAATCTGTACCAATATGTTTTTACTTAGTACACGCTTGGTCTTGGATTTGAAAGCTAGCTATTCCGTATCAAGCATTTCTTGTGGCTTGTCTATCATAACGACCGCCAACAAATGATTTTAGAGCTACCAGGCATGTTACAATGATGCTTCTTGCCATAGGTGTGGTGTTACCCATGAATCTCAATCCATGCCCTTAGAGACTTTTTGGGACTCCTCCGCCTATCAACTCATCATCGCTTTATTCTCTCGACCTTTATGATTGGTGAGATATTTACGTATGGACTCAATAGCTCCCTTTTTATTGTGGCTTGTTGGATCGTTTGGAAGGCCGTAAATGTTTGAAATCTTCAATGATTCCGGAAATGCAATACTTGTTCTTTGCTCAATCAAATTCATTCCCTTTCAAGTAACTTTGGCTTCCTCCTTTCGTGGTTGGATTGATTCTTCCTTCTTTTGGTAGTTCTCCTTGGTAGCCTCAGTGCGTGATTCTTTCTTGGATCCTCCTAGAGAGAATTGCTACAAAATCAATGTGGATGGGAGTTCTTTTGGGAATCCAGGGAGGTCAGGATTTGGTGGTGTGGTTAGAAACAATGTAGGAGAATGGCTCTATGGCTTCTCTGGGCTTTTGTGGTGTTGCTTCCAACCTTCATGCCGAGCTTCTTGCAATTTTTCAGGGTCCTCTTGGTCTTTAGGTCTCAGTGTCTATTATCTCGTGAGTCGACTTTCAATTAGCTTAACTCTAATTGCTCAAGGAGTGGATAGATTTCATCCACATGTCATTGCGTTAAAAGAATCGTGGACCTTTGTCTCTTCCTTGGAGTTTAACGTTCAATCATACCATAGAGAGGGTAATGAATGTCTTGATTGGTTGGCTAAGTATGGTTTTGCTAATGACATTTCCTTTTTTTTCTAGGAGAACTGTCCTATTTAATTTTCATATTCATTGGCTCTGTCTCTCGGATTGTGAGGCTTAGACCTTAGTGGTGTCTTTTTTGTATAAAATTATTCTCCTTCAATCAAAAAAAAAACATAGTAATCTTGTTAAGCCTTCCCCACAAGCAGTATATACAAAAGTTATACCTTTGTTTTCTCTTAAAAATGTAGTTCGTTTATCATTACATTCAATACCTTGTTATTTTGTACTTATATATTAAACTTGAATATCTTGAAATTAATGTAAAGTTTTTTTATATTATTATTTAATTATTTATTAATATATATAAAAGAATTTGAATATGATAATAATTATTTAAAAAAATGTGCATGTTAATAATTCAGTTAATAAAGTTCTTTGCAATTAATTGTAAGGATTTGAAATCAAAGTAGTCCCCGTCCTTTTCAGGTGTAATGTGAGTGCATTAATGTTTATAAAGTCAATTAATAGTTAAAATTTTTAGAGTTCTCATATCTAATATGAAATGTTAAAAAAATTATTTGAAACATGAAAGTGATCAAACTCTTTTAATTATATATTTATCTATAATTAAATGAGAATTTTAGAAAAATTTGATATACAGAGATATCCATGGCAAGTTGGCAAGTTGGCAAAAGAAAGAAAACAAAAGAAGTAGTGCAACGATGCGTTTAAACTAGATAAGTATAGGCAATGGCCAATAGGATTATCATATCGGGTGGTAGTAGCAGGTATGCGAGTGTGACACTCACCCTACACTCTCACACTCGCTTGTAGTTCCTTTCTTCTCCAACCTCTCACACCTCACCTCACCCCTCACCCCTCAGGGTTTCCCTTTCCAAACTCACCAGCCGCCATGTATAGGAATTAGGACACGACATCGAAGCGGTGCTCTTTGAAGGATACAACATAACGTAATATCGCTAATCCCTCCGTACTTTCGTTTCGTTACCATGTATTGTTCCTTGCTTCTACTTCTACCCACTTACTTGGAATGCTGTCTATTTTCTCTCAGCGTTGTTCTTTAAATCCTCTGTTCCACAACCCCCATTTCCCAATATGGAATATGAAATAGATCCCCCTACTTATTTGACTTCTTTGCCCTTATTGGGATCTCATTTACGCATTTTGCTTTTCCTCAACAGTGTATAGAAAGTTGTGATTGCTTCTTTTTAAGATCGCCTCTTTGATTTGTTTCAGTCATTTGATTCGCGAATGTTTTCAGTTTCAGCTGCATTTGATATTTCTGACTGACAATTACCTGAGTCCTTATAATTGCTACAAGATTCAATAGGTCTTTCCTGTCTTGCTGATTTGGTTTTGAGGTTCAAACTCTAATTGTTGTTTTCTAATTTCAGGTATTATCATGTGTAAAAAGATTGCTACTTAATGGTCTTAATTTCAATGGAGGCTACTGTAAGTTTGTTTTTCACCATTTTCCCCTTCTCGTTTACCCTATCATCAAATTTCAGTAATATGCCTTTATGAAGCTTTGTTTGTTTGTAATTAGCTTGTACAGACTCTTCTTTCGTTGTTAATTCTTTCATATCTTAAACTGACTTCCTGGCTACCTTAATGTTACACATCAAAATTTGAATTATTTAAGTGCAATTTTTGAGTTGGAAATTGGAATGCTGCAACATTAACAACAGCGGACTTCATCTCTTTTAAATTTCAGTTATTGCCTCATAAATGTATGCTGTCAGAGTCTCTCTTCTCTGTATTTATATTATTCTTTTTCTTTCAGGATAAAGAAGAAAAGATTACCTGCAGGATTGGTGACCGATCAACAAGTGATGTTGTCGTGAGGCTTCGCACACAGGGAGGTCGAGATGATTGGCTATACTGCCACTCTGAAATTCTTACAAAAAATTGCAAGTATTTTGCTGACCGGCTGTCTGAGAACTGGCCAACATGTCAGATCCTTGATTCGCGCAACTGTGTTGATGTTTATTGCCAAGAATCGGATTTTGATTTCCATGTAAATCTTATACGCCTTCTCTATGTAGTCATAGATGGTTCAGTTGATGATCTGTGGCATGGTGTAAGAAATGCCCTTGGCATTCTCCAGGTGGCGGTTGAGCTTGGATGCCCACAAATTATTACTGCATGTGTGAACTACTTAGAAGCAGTCACATGGGAAGAGGCTGAGGAGGAGGAGATATTGAAAATTGTACCTCGAATGGGATTACAAGCCGAGCCTATCCTAGCTAGACTTCAACCAGTCAACCAGTCAGCTATCATAAACATCTTTGTCTCAGCCATCCGCTTTGCTACATCATCCCCTCCACCACCAATGAATGATCTTAAATCTTCAGCACAGGAGCAACTAGAGTACATGCTAACTGAAGATGATGATGCCCCCTTATTGACAGCTGATGACAACATAAAACTTGAGGTAAAGGAATGTGTAAACAGATTATTTTCCAGGTTTAACAACTCATTAATAGCTTTGTTCTGTGATTCCACCGAATCACTTTCTGAGGCTGGGAATATTCAGCTGTTTCAATCCTATTTGACTGATTTGTCGTGGGTTTGTCAGATATTGAGTAAGTTGGAAATAATGAGAGAATTTGTTGAGTATTGGTTTGATGCATCAGAAAAGATTGTCAAGGTGCTTGAGCAAGGAAGTTCTACAACTGAAGTCATTGAGATAAAGTTGCGAGCTATTGAGGTGACATCTAAGGTTTTAGAGGCAATTGGGTATGGTACTGTTATATTGCCAACTGTAAAACGGCTGCAGGTTTTGAAAGTGTGGCTTCCATTTGTGAGGGTTACAAAACCATTGATTGATTCTGCTACAATGAGTTGTGAGAATGCTGTGGTGCTTAAAATAGATTGCGAATTGTGGCAATCCCTAGAATCCACTTTTGTTTCTATCATTCTTGCATTGCCATCAGGGGATCAGTCAGAGGTTTTAACTGAATGGTTGGCAAATGAGTATATTCAGTATCCAGACCTAACGGAGGCATTTGAAGTATGGTGTTATAGGTCCAAGGTTGCTAAGAGAAGACTATCATTGCTAGGGGATGAGCATACCATGACCAACTCAATTTGATGCTTTCACAAATTCAGTTTCTTTATATTAGACTGCTAATCCAAGATTCCTACCCTAGTCAAGGCATTTAGAAGAGAACATCCTCTCGTTTTTGCACGAGAATGGAAATTTTTGTAGGTGGCATCTAAATTTAATCATCTCCATTCTCATCAATTCAATGTAAATTGCGTTGTAGAGTTTGTAAAACATTGTAGTTCTAACTGTAAACTGTAGAGAATGTATCTTTGAAATGATTGATTTAAGAGTAAGCAAAATCATAAAGCATGATACATAATTGACCTAGTACACTCACTGATTGATTTTGCTCGGGCATTTCTAATCACATGGAGATGCAGCTCAAGTCAGTTAGTGCTGCTTAGTTTCCAAATACTATAAGAGGATAGAACAAAGCTGCATATAAGTTATTAGTTATTTTATCTTACCCAACTTTATTTCGCAATTTAAATTAGATACTGTACGAAAGATATATAATAAAAATACTATCTCTATAATCTTACACTACTTGGTATATACATAAAAACATTCTATAACATCAGATAGGATAATTTATCTTATTTGGCTCAATTTTATACGATACACTAAATGCAACCTTAGATTTCATAGTTAAAAGTTAAAACATCATGTTGGAAGAAATGCTTAGGGAAATAGGCGGTCACAATCTTCAGTGAATTGTAGCCAAGAGATTTCAAAGCATCATGTCGGTAGGATTGCTAGGGAAATGGATAAGCAGTTGATCTTATTAAGCTTATAAATTTTAATTCAATGAGAAAACTGTTGCTAGACTAGAATTAAATATGATATTTTTGGTACCCAAAAATGCAAAGAGTAAAAAAGAAAACAAAAAGAAAGAGAGAAAAGCAGAAAAGAATATTTGGGAAAAGTGAGTGGAGTGGGACAAAACCAAAACATCAAGTTTGGTTGAAACCAATTTATGTTGTATCCACTGCGTGTTCGAGCCGTGTAGCTAGCGTGTACCAATTTTGGATATTCGTCAAGTCCCAAAAAAAAAAAATTTTGGATATTCGTCATATGTGTGTCTTATGTGTTAACTATTAGTCATTTTGCTATAGGAATTGGGAAAAAAAAAAGTAAAATTTTTATCAACAACTTGAACCTAAGAATTCTCATGTTATAGGCCAAAACTGCAATATTAGTCGAAAGAACATCGTTTGATTACATAGCTTTTACTGACATAGTAGCAAAGATCAGCAACAATTTAGCAAATGCATAGAAGCTAAAATAATCTATCAGCGCTGCTCCTTTTATTGAAGTAATGTCACATTACATGCCTGATAGATGCTGAATGATGTTATTAAATACAGACTTCTAATGGAGTCACCATTAATTATTTTTATATTTGAAAATATTTAAAATGACAAAATCTTGTTTTTGTATTACCGTAGAAACTAGTTTAATGTTTAGTAATCTCTTTATTGAGTTGGTTCAAATTAAACAAACATTTTTACCTCGGACTTCGCGATTTCAATTCACCTTCACACTTGTTAAAAAAAATTGAAACTTGGGACAGCAAAGTGAAGAGTAAACTTTCTTACTATTTAAGAAGAGTGGATTCAAGTAAACTACTTTTCCAACCGATACGTGTGTAGAATGGTAGTTCTTATTAGGAATGTTTATAATTCAGATTTGACTTGACTTAACATGACTTAACATCTTGATTGAGATAAATTTTTAGATTTGAACTTAGTACGATCATGATATGATTAATAATCGGGTTAAAATTGGTTCAACTTGATATTAGATAAAATATAAAAGTAAAAAATTAAAATTAATATATATTTTATAATGTGTATTTTAAAATAAATAATATCAATATAAACATATTATTATATTATATAAAAGTTATTAATTTAAGTAAAAAAATTTACATTATAATTAATGATAAAAAAGTATAGATTTTAAAATAATGTGACACAGTATCAAGTTTGGATAATCTAAAATATAATCAGAATCTAATTTAAAAATATATTTGATCTAATTTTTAGAATTCAAATTTGTCCTAATAAGTTTTGGATTGAGAGAGATTATTAAGACGGGTTGAGTCTTGAACATCCTTAATTCTAAACAAGAAAAGATAAAAGTTAAAACAGCTTTAAGAGGTGGTGAAAAAAAAAATATAACAACAACAACTCAAGAGATATGTTAGTAAAAATGTGCTTATTTGTACCGCTACCTTCTACTTCGTACATTGGCATCAAAGCGGGATTCAGTGTTCTCCTTCATGCAATATGGTTTTAAACGTGTTTTATGTGCGGTTTTCACGGATCGTGAAACATAGAGAACTCTTCAGTGGCTAATTTTACTTTCATTCCTGACTTTTTCTAAAAAAACTTTCTTTAATAACATTTTCACTTTTACTTTCATTTATTAAACACAGAACCCTTCTAGATTTTACTTTCATTTATTACATTTTTTTCTAGATTATTTGTTGGCTTCAAATCAGCCACCATTAAAGGGTGATCATTCGTCGACGACGGGAGGCAAATGATAAGAGAGCAGCACTTTTACATAGAGCCAAAGTTTGTAATTATTAGGAGTGGGAGGCAACCCGAGGGATTAACATAATATTAATGCCTATTGAGCAGGTCTAAGAAATAAAAAAAATGTTTTGTTAAAAAGGTATAAATAATCTTAAAGGCACTTATTAAAAAAGGTTAAAATAGATTTTTTTTGAATAAAAATAAAGTATTCAATGTATTAAAAATTTAAAAAAAAATAATGTGTGTCTTGTTTTCATCAAAAGATTTTTATGTAGACTCTTTTAATAAGTACTCTTAACAAAATCCAATAAAAAAAGGTGTTCCTTCTTAAAAAATAAAGAAAAATATTTTTTTTCTACTCAATCTTTTTATTAATTCTTTTAATTACTAAATAAAAAAATATTAAATATTTTTATGTTTCTAAAATATTAGATGTATTTATTTTTTTATTTAATTTTTTTTATTTAATAATAAAATAATTATTAAAAAGAACTTTGTAAAAGATATAACATTACTCAAAAACAAAAATAAATGGTAGTTGGCTGTGGTTTCCTTAACGGAGGATTTGCAGAATATCACAGCATATATTTCCAATCAAAGATATATTGGTATCTTTACCAAATAAAACTTTTATGACATCAACCCATCTATCCCATCTTCAGAACTTACAAAAATAATATACAACCTCAACCATATACTCTCAAATCCTAAGCTATCTAAGAACTCAAATGGTTCTATGCAGGGTATAAACCTATACTAAAGTAAAATTCCTTCTTTCTTTACACTACAATTTTTCATTACTCCCCCGCATAAGCGGGTAGATTAGAAGAAATTGTGAGCGACCCAGAAAAAGCGTGTGCTATTGTGTGTGCTACCACATTGCTCACCCTTGAATGTCTTATTTAGGTCACAAAGTCTGGCAACAATTGTGCAGCAAACCTCTTTGGGTTTTGCATGCCGATACTCTCAAATGCAGCTGTAGAGTGAGGGGAGGAAGTGTTTATGGCACCAAACTCGTTTGGTTCACTGATGTCCAGGCTTCTTCCCAGTTGAATGTTCTGGTTTGGGAGAAACGTTTGATGGGTTCCTGGTAATGAGTCAAGACCAAGAGTGAGTGAAACCCCATTACCTGAAAACCTTGGTGTGAACTGCTCTGCATCAAACCTACTAATATCCCCAATTGGGTACTGTCCAAAACCTCCAATAAAGTTTGTTTGGTTTCCCATAAAAGAGTAGCCATCTCTGCTCTGCCTCTCATCCCCAAATTTCATTGAGAGCTGCTCATTGTTTGCCTCATTAGGCTTGACATCCATGTTAATTGAAGGAACACTACTTGGGGAATGCATGATTTCCAGGTTCCTTGGTTTCTTGGGACTTCCTTGTGTGATACCTTCTAGTTCTGATGACCCAATAAAGCTGAATCCTGATTGGTTTCTGACATTTCCCCCAACTGGTGATGTTGATGGTCTAGAAACTGAAACTATTGGAGTCTTCTGGCTTTTAGAAACGTCTTGTTTGGGATTGAAACTTTTAACTTCAGTTTCAGAGGTAGGACCTTTCTCTTGTGGGGCTGCCATTTTCATTGAAGGATCTTCATTACTCTTGCTTGATTTGTCCTCAGAACCATTCTGCTCATGCTCCTTCATCTCCTCCAAGTACATTTCTTCCACCATTGGCTTCCAAAGCCGAACTCGAGCATTGATAAACCAATTTGAAACCTGTTTCACTCCACACCTTATTACCATGATCAATGCCAAAATTTAATAGAAAAGAATCCTTCATAAGAGCAAAGACTATTGGTTACCTGGCTCCTGGTAAGCCCCGTTTGTTTTGCAAGCATGTGCTTGTCTGAATCCTTGGGATAACTGAAACCAAAACTCAGTAACTTCAGCACAAAATTGACAATATCCCAAATCTTTGAAGTATCAATCAAAATTATAAAATGGGATTTTTAGGAATCTGAGTGTGCTTACGGGTGGAGGAAGTGTTCAAAGAGCCAAGCACGAAGAACAGAAACCGATCTTTCGGGCAAACCTCTCTGGGGTCTCCAAGCATTGTGCTGGATCATTCCCAACTGTTGGAGAGCTCGCTGTTGCCGTAGATGATGGTCTACATATTTGAGCCTTGAACCTTCAATTTTACCTCCATAGCAATCTTCTTCTCCTAAGTTCTTATTTGCAGCTCGAATTTGACCTGTTATGGCATCTTTCAAACACCGAAACTGCTTGGAGATTGTTTGCAATGCAAGGGCAGTGTAAGTTCTCGCGGAACCAATCCCTGCAGCTTGTTCGAATGAGGAAACCACAATCTCCATCTGGTGGTGGTACTGTCTGTACCTTTGTTCCACCTTCAACCAACAATACCAAAAAAACCATATCAATTAGAAATTAATCAACAAAGTAACGTTATTAGTGGAAAACTCATACCTCCCCATTCTCGTCCATTGAACTGTCTAGTATAATTATCCCACAAATAACTTATGATCACTACCAAAATTTCAGGTTGTTGGATTTAGTACAACTGAATTTTCATTCATTGGATGAATCTATGAATGCAGGGTATATAACAAATGGAGTAATGCTATACAGCCAGAATTTCTCAAGATTCAATTATGGTGATTAGATAAGTTAGAGTAGTGAGAAGTACTAATCCATTCAAAGGTTAAAAATAATCACAAATCATTCTGACAAAAAGAAAATTATAGATATCTTGTATTTTCCTAACAAATCTTGCTCCACATGGAAATCATACCATACCAATACTTGTATACTCAATTATATATTACTCATTAAGACCATGCAAAAACACTAATTAAAGTGAACTAGCAGCACAACAAGTACCTCATCAAGCATGCTGATTAGCTTTGCCTTCTTCATCTGGATTTCTTGCCTTTCTGTAGTTGATAGCTCAGAGCTACGCTTCCCGGTCCCCTCTCCACCAATTGAAACACCGTCTCCACTAGCAGCTGTGGATGACTCCCCAATCACCTTGGTCCCTCCACCACTCTTCTTTGCCAATTCAGTATTAATCCCATTGTTAACATTCACCACCTCGTCCAGAAGCTCATGCGCCGCCTTCAAATACTTTGAGCTCAAAAGCACACTCTGAATCCCCGAAGCACCATTCGTAATCCCAGAAGCCGACGACGGTGACCCACCAGACACGCGCAGATCATCGCTGGACATAGCCGGCGCCTGAGCCTGCGGTGGCACATCACGATCAACCCGGAAAGACCCAAACCCGGCTTGCTGGGAGGAGAGGCTCAGCGACAACCCTTGCTGGGCGCGTGGGATGTCACGCGCCGCCGAGTTGGGGTCAATTGTGTTCCAGAGATTGTACTGCATGCGGGGTAGGAAGCCATGCAAGGCAGAGACGTCGTGGTGGGTGTGCATGGAGTGGTGGTTAAGGTCTTGGGAGACGGTGGCGCCGGGGAGAGGGATGCCGACGAATTGTTGGGTGTGAGAGGGTGGCGCGTGGGGGGTGAAGGAGTTGTTGTTGTTGTTGTTGTTGCCAGCAATAGTAGTAGTAGTGGCGGCGGAGTTGAGGAATACAAGGTTGCTGGTGGCGTGGGAGGGTGGTGGGTGTGGCGGCGCGTCTGAGTAGTGGATGTAGCCAGGATTCATGAGCACAAGTGTTTGGAGTCCATCTGCAGCACCAGCTGCTTGGATTTCCGAATTACCATGAAAGTACGTCGCCATCGGTTTTGGGTAAAATAAGTTTACTTCACTGAAAAGAGACTAGTACGTTAGTTAGGCAAGGCTTTCATAGTTCACATCCAAGACATACATACCATAAAAGATAAACCCCATGTCCTAAACACAAATATAAACAAGCTCACACATATGTTAATTAGTTACTGTAAATCGACATATTTACTATATGTGCCTTACCTTCAGCTAGCCTTGTGATGAATTATCTGGGTATAATTTGTGGATCAACCCATCAAACATCTCTCAATAATTGATGCTAATTAATTTCTTTCTCCAAGTCCACATATAGTCTTCTCAAAAGAATCCTGAGGAAATAAACAGTCAAGTAGAAGAAGAAATGATGAATCTGCAAATCCGATGAACATCCTGAATTTCCAAATTATGTTATAGGTGAAATTAGTTCTGCTTTGTAGCATGGTCTTATGTTATCATCGTACTCTCCCATGAACTTGAAGAAAAGTTGAAAATTGAAAGAGGAGGTATATATATATATGCAGTGTAGAGGTAGGCTTCTATATAAAGAAAGAGATGCGGTAAGAGAGAAAGAGGTATAGAGTGATTGAGAGAAGGGGAGATTGAGACAGAGAGAAGAAAGAAAAGGAGAGAGAGTTCATTATTTATATATTTAGTTAATGAAATGATATCGTGGCTGTAGTAAAACCTGGTGTGACGGAAATTAGAGTGCGCACGTGCTTCATGATCATCTCTGAACTGCAAAGGAAAGGAGAATTTCAATTACAATGACCCCAAACCTATGAGAAACGGATTTTAGACACACAGAGAGGGAGGGAGGGAGGGAGGTAGAGACACACACACACACGCACAGTTAGTCTCACCCACCAAAGCAACACAGTTAGTTATGGCTAACATACATCAAAGCAAGATATAGATGCATCAAACTCACCTGTCAACATGCATATGTGATCTATCTATCTTTGGGATTTGATCAGTCCCTTCACTTACAAAGAGGAAAGCTCTCTGTCAGACTCAAATCCTCTGCAATTCCACCCCAACTGAAAAGGGCAAAAAAGGAGTTGAGGAGAGAGATGGTTAAGAAAGACTCGGAAAAAAGATACCCATCTTTATTCACCTCATTATCCACACATTTATGACCATTTTCTTGAATAAAAAAATTAAAAAAAAATTAATATATGAAATTCTGGGCAAGGGGAAATTTTGGGAGAACTATGAAGTTAACATGTTTCAGTGGCTTTTTTTTAAGAGAATTACCTGCGAATAGATCAAAACAGGGTAACTTCTTTTGATTTGACCCTCTCTTTTCAAATCATTTGATGCAGCCAAGCACCCTTTGATCAGCAACAAAGAACTTTTGAGAGGTAAGAGAGAGAGAGAGAGAACGGTTCTGTGCTGAGAAATCTATAAAATATATATAATGAAAATACAATCAAGGTGTGTCAGAAGATACAAACAGCTGAAAAACGAGGAAACGTCTCCTTCCACAAAGCTTAATTAATTGTTTGTTTAATAAGAAAAAAAAAAAAGGAGGTTGATGATGGACAAGAAGCGGGTGGAGGGATCTCATTGCTCATTTCTCCATTAAATATTTTCTTGTCGTTTTCACAATTTCCATATTTTTCTTATCAACTTATTCGGGAATTTTTTGTGGTTGGATGCCTGAGTTTGAAGATAAAGCAATTAAATTGCTAAGGAACACAGAACCAACTACCAATAACACCAACTTTAATGCTTTCAAAACTGAAAATACATTTGTCTAAATTATTTTCGAGAAATATTTATATTTATGTTTACTGGTAATGATTATCTCGTAAATTAATTTTTTTGGTACATTATTATCTCTTAAATTTTACCTATTTTACTATTGAGCTTATAATATGAGTAGATTAAAAGTGTAAATGGAAAAAGAGAAAAGGAAAAGACAGAGTTAGAAAAGCAACGGGTCCCAATCAAGTGCATGTATGATGTGTATTTGAATCATGAGCTCCTAAATAAGTGGTCCCACCTTGGCTCTCATGCATCCGACCTATACTAGCAAATATCAGCAGATCATAATGATCAATAAAATTAAAATTTCAGGTCAAGATTTTGCTGATATTATATTATATAGTGTTTACATTTTACTTATTTCTTTGAGAGCGTTTTATTCCTCTCTCGTTTTCCTTATACCAAAAACATGAAATACCCAATTTATAATCTTTGACGACTCCCAAAGGATCACTTAGATGCATAAAATTAAAATAGAATAACCATAGAGTAGTTCAGCAATTTCTTCTCTTATATTATTTATTAAATAAAAATGGACATAGAGGGAAATGCACGACCCACTAAATAATTAGTAATAACCCTTTGAAGTTTGTGTGAGGTAATCCCATCATTTGCATGGAAAGACACAGAATAGGCATATTTATTAAATAAATTCTGCACTGCAACGGCTATTTTCTCCATCCCAGCCTTTAAAAGTTCTCAATCACCATCAGTAACTATTATTGTGTAAGAATGAGCAGTGACAAATTTAAGGCCCTGTGATGTTAATAGGACTCAAATTTTCGAAGTTGGGGACATTCATTCACGTAGCTCAGGTATCATCCATTCGGAAAGCAAAGCAGTGGTAGGCGCTATTAATATACTATATAGAGGTTGGTTACTATGAATGGCCCTTTTGTAATCAAGCTGTCATTCTCGCAGAGATCAATGTCAATAGTAGTATTTATTTTATACTTCTCTTGGATTCTTTCATGAAAACTCATTGGAACTTTTTGTTCTCAGTCAAGTTGCATTAAAAACCAGGTTTTCAGTTTTTACAGCTAGTAAAAGCACATTGGATCTCCCACGGACACCCGTAAAATCGATATTAAAAGGGTATGCTCAGTTAACTCTTGAATATTCATGTCAGAAGCCTCTATTTGTTCAGGGTGTACTTAAAAGTACAAATGATCTAGACACGAATGTGATTCGTTTCATTTTTTGTTTATTATAATATTTTTACTTTTTTTAAATGTAAAATAAATTCTTTTAAACACAAAATAACTATATGATTGAGTTTTTTTTATAAGTGACGTATTTAGAATTTAAATTTTATCCTTTCTTAAGAGCGCATTTCATTTATCATTACACCCATTGTGGGTAATGTGGTTCTTTTATGTCTTTTCTCATATTTTTTAATATCCCTTAAACAGAAGAAATTCTTACAAAAAACTTTATTTATATATTACAATTGTACACTACATTCTTATACCTTTTTCTTTAGGAAGAAAGAGAGTGAAGCTCATTTTTTTTTAATTTTTCTCAAAAAGGTGAAGTGTAAGAGTGTGGTTGGGGATAATAATTTTATCTGTGGGGGTAGGTACCCACAGATAATATCTGTAATGGAGATAGGTAATACCTGTTTAATTTTTCTCGTGAGGTATAAATACTCGTTTATATTATCTCTTGTTTAATAAACAGGACAAGGCGAAAGTGGTTCCTCCGTACCTGCCGGTATCTACAAATAAAATTATTAAAATATTTTATATAAAATTATTAAAATAACCTTATTATTATTTAAATATTATTAAAATATTATTATTTTTAAATTTTTTGAATTTTATTTTATTTTTTTCAAATTTATTGAAGACTCACGATATCTACGAATATATATTTACCCACGAAGGATTAATAAACAAATACTTGTATGGATATGGAAGTAGAGGGTAGGGCGAATATTATCCGCAAGACGAAGGGGGTTACCCATTCCCTGCCCTCCCGCCCTGTTGCCACCCTAAGTGTGGTGCAAAAATGTGATGTATAAATTACATTTTAAAATTTTAATATGACAACTCAAATCTATTATTGACATATGCAAAAGTATTTTTTAAAAAGAGATATATTTTAATAATTATTTATACAACTTTACACATATTAATTATTAATTTGATTGTCTATAAAGAATGTCTATCTAAAAATTTCTCTAGACAAAAAAAAGATAGGCTTATTTTATTGTTATGAAAGATCTGGTGTGGTTGACCCATTTTCTAAATTTTTATAAAATATAATCCAAATATGATAAGACGGTGTATAATATAGTAAAAGGGTTAATTCCACTTTAGGATTTTAATATTAATCATAATATGAAGAATAAAATAATTAATGGTTAATCATATGTTGCTCGTAGTGAACCTATACCCTTCCTTCTATTTGCATTTTCTTCTCGATTTAAATTCACTGATTTTTCATAAGAGAGACACTCAGGAAAAAGAGAAGTATTGTTTATTATAAAAAAGTTAAAGAATTATGAAGAAATTTGTTTATGATAATGTACATACAATGAGCGTGTGATTTGTGTGTGATTATTTCAATGATAAAATTAAAGGAAAAAGAAACCTAGATGGTTCAAATTCCTCCTTTTGATTTAGCAATGACTTTATGTTATATAATTGGATGCATGTTCCTTAGTATATGACTTGAATAGTAAAAACCATGATAGAATCCTAATCCTATAGAACCTAAGAAGGGGGAGGTTATCACCATGATGATGGTGACACGAAAATTACTTTGGATATGATGTTTCCCTAGAGAAACAATTGCGAAGCATGACATGATTTAGTAATAAAACAACTATATAATTAATTATTGATTACAAAATCTCCCAATTTAAGTTATAATCAGGTCATTGAATTTTTAACCCAAGTTTTTATCATAACAATAGACATCACTGAGCCGATAAGCAGCAAAACATGTACAAGCCCGTACTGGTGTCCCCTAAATGGATTTGGATTCTGTTGATTTTGAACTAACCAAATAGATAAATGGCACACATCACATCATAGAAACCCCAAGGGTCTCTGATGATACTGATCGAACTCACTCTGTCCATGTTTATGGGCGTGACTATATAATATAAAAGTGGATTTTGTAAGTGGCCGGGTATGGTCCCTTTGTGTGTGTGCCCATCTATTTCAATATTGTTATCATGGGACTCTTTGCTTGCTGATGGTTGTCTCGCTCTTTTCTTGTACCAATTTCTTTTCTGAAGAAAATGACTTCAATAGAAGAAAACACTGAAAAAAGGTCTTAGATCTCCTACTTAAACAATTCCATATTGTTGCTATGTGTCAAAAAGAGGCCAAGAAAAAAATATTGCAAAGGCGAAAGTCGGTATGTGGAAATAGATACAAGCATAAGTCATATGTATGCACCAATCATAAAAATTAAGATCTAGCTAGTTGAATCAACACCATCATTCTATACCAAAGAGAGTCATTTTATATATTATATACTTCGAAATTCTCAAATATTGGTAGTGCTATATGTCTGAAATATTATGAATTAGAAAAGTATAATGTGATTTTCTTTTCTTTTGAAAATTTTTAAAAATGTGTTAAAAAGTGAATTTAAAACTTCTTCTCTCTATCAGGTGGGTTAAATCAGCATACTTTCAGCTGCACTGCAGCATATGGTATAGTCAATAGTGTGTCCCGTGAGATTGTTGACCGGGCAGTAGCACAGAGGGGTGCATGTATTTTAGGAGTGGACCCATGTTTTTATTAGCAACAAAAGAGGAGGGAGGGAGAGTTCGTTTCGTGATCTCTACTTTGTGGTTCTCTTTTCTTTGACGCAACTATTATTATTGGGTTCTGGTGTACACCCTGACACAGCTGAAGGAGTGAAGACCAAAGAGATTATAAAGACCCCTAATATTGCCCCAAAAGTAATGGGGCCACATTTACCTACTTACGACCCCACTCACCCCATTCCTGCTGCTTGCCACCAAGCTCTTCTTCCCCACCAGCATGTGTATAATTAATAATTAATAATTAATAATTAATAATATAATATAAACCTCTATTAATATGTAATTTTTATATGTTTACATCAAATAATACATACATTTATTTTTATATTTATTTAATATTATTTATTATATATATTTTTATATTATTATTTTTATTTAATCATATTTATTAAAAATAATATAAATAATATTTATACTATTAAAAAATATAAAATAATTATTTTCTATTAATATGTGTCTTATAATATAATTATATAAGTTTCTACAACATACACATATTAATATTATCTACATCAGTGCGTAACTGCACTAAAAAAACACATATTTTCCCTTGCGATCCTTCAGTTCTTTCTTTTCTTTTTTTTTAATAAAAAAACTGAATTAATTGTTGATATACGTGGAGGAGATCATCATATTTCATATATAATAAATGCTTCTGTATGTGTCCATGGTCCTGTAATTCTAAAGCAGGCGGCTATTCTGTTCCAACTTTTGCCTACCTTTGCCTTTTGTTTTGATATATATCCAACCTCTACTGGTGGTTTGGTTAATTGGTCTGATGTGCCTTGAGTGTGGTCAAGACTCAAAAGTCAAGAGATGGACTAGCAGGTAGAAGTTGAAAGCCATGTCAAGTTCATTGAATTACACGTACATCCTTTTGGCATCACTCCATCCTTTTGTTCTTTTTACTTTCGTCCTCAACATGTGTAAAAAAAATTTTCTATGGGAAAAATGAAATATTTATAGGGATTTGGTTTAATTATAAAAATTTAATTATTGTATAAAAATTTATTATTATAATTGATTATAATAGAATTAATTTTATGTTCAGATATATTAGTTAAAAAAAATTAATTTTAAAAAATTTTATTTTTATATATTAAATTATCAAAATAAATATAAAATAATTAAAAAATTTATTTAATTAAAAATAAAATAAATTTATATTTTAAAATATAAAAAATAATTTATAATATAAAATAATAAATTTTTAGCTTTAGTATTATAAAAAAAATTATAATATATTAAATTTCGTATAAAAATTAAAATTATTTTTTTAAATATATTAAAATATTATTATAATAATTTTTTTAAAAAAATATTTGATTGAAAAATAATCTCAATTAAACATGTATTTAGTCACTTCAACATAGCTCAATTAATTAAAGTAGATAAAAATGCAACATTCAAAGCAATAATAATTTTTAATATTAAAAAATAATGTGATTAAGTGAAAAAAATAATGTAATTAATAATATAAAAATATGTAAAATAATAATAATATAAAAAACTCATGAGTGATAGATAAGCATGAATGCATGATACCTATAAATCTACAAAGTACCATGGAGCCCGTTGAGCGACAGATGGAGGGTCCTGGTCCCGTCCCTTAAAAAAAATTAGTTTTTATTTTTTTAAAAGTACAGATAGTATATTTTTTATGTAATTAAATATTGGATTCTATATTCTTTATCACGTAAAATATTAATTGGACTGTGAATGAAATACTCAATGTAGTTTATGAGCTTTTATTAGTCCACTAATTAAATAAGAAACATTATTTTACAGTTTTATCTAAGGCAACACTCACAGTCTCTCACACACATATATACATATATATATATATATATATATATAAAAGGATTGATTTATATCAATGTAAATTTTTTGCGCGATTTTTAATTATTAAATTTACTTTCATCTAATAATTAAGATTACACAAAAATTGATCTAATATATATATATATATATTAATATAAATTGAAATATATATATATATATATGTATGGGGTTCGAGGACATTCACTAATTTACAGCCGTAAAAACTCAAAGGGGATGATTTTCATAAAAGCTTAGATGTCGGAGACAGCGGGTGGTTTTAACTTTTAAGTATCACTTAAGCAGAAGACAAAGTATGTGAAAAGTAACTAAGGATGGTTGGCTCAATTCATAGAATTGAACAAACTTTGGAATAAAGCAAATTCGCATTTTCATAAATTTTCCATTACCAAAGGAAAAAAGAAATGTGAAAAGTGCAAAACGTAGCTTGTATACTTATATTAAAAAAATATTATTTAAAAAATTTAACATACATTCAATTATTGATAAATTTTATAATATGAAAGAATATCATACTCAACATTGATAAACATATAAATATTTAACTTTTGGACTATGTAAATTTTGCTTAAATTTTTAATGTTTATAATTTTGGCCCCTCAATACAGCCGCCCTTGCCGTTATTCGATAAGCATTTCTATATTTTGTTTATTAGAACTTTTTGATACATTCTTATTATTATTTTAATTAGTTAATTACTTAATTATCACCTAATTTGTTATTATGAACAATATTTATTGGAATTAGTTTCTTTAACTTGTTTAAAACAAAAAGCTTACCACACTTTTAACATTGATCCGACTATGTCCTGTGCTCTACACAAATGAATTCTTTTATATATGTTTTTTATATGACCTTATTATATATAAAAAAATAAATAAATATAAATACTTCATAACGTAAGACTGTTAAAAAATTATATGATCTTATTTATAACAAAAATTAAAATTTTTTTATTAAGTGAGATCGATTACATAAATCAAATGATGTCGTTATTATACTCTATCATAAACATATGATCTTATTTAATGTATTTATATTTTTTCACAAAACTTTTTTTGTAACATTTTTTTATATAATTTTATTATATAAAAAATACAGATAAGATGATCTTGCTTCGTTGGTCACTATTTATGGGCACGATATACTATCTGTTACATGTTTGATCTAGTCCTTCGCTAATACAATAGAAGAATTAAATTTTTTTAAAGAATTCAAAATAAAAAATTATGTATGAAATATAAAACTTTATTATATTAAAAGTTAAAAAAATTATACTTTTTAATAAATGTCTTTAAAAAATTTCAAAAAAAAAAAGAAATAAAAGCACTCTCTCGATACTGCCCAATACATGACTGAATAAGCTTATGTTATTTGAAATAATGCAAAAATAATATAATAAAAATAAATAACTAAAAGTTGAAATTCACTCATGGATTTAATAATTATCTTACTCAATGATACAAAATAGTCAAATCTCATCATTCAAGGAATTGGAATCCGTTCTATTGTTTCTCTACTGAAGAATCTAATTAATTTTTTTTTTTTTTAAGTTTGGGTTCTACTACCAAGTTGGCTTTACTCATAGTTACACAGGTCGAATCGGATCGATTGTTTTATATATATATATATATATACACGAACAAGAGTCAATTTATATTAATATAAATTTATTTTAATTTATATTTATTTTTAATTATTAGATCTATTTTTATCTAATTGGTTATTTTTAATTAAATAATAATCTATTAAATAAAAATAAATTTAATAATTAAAAATAAATATAAATTAAAAAAATTTATACTAATATAAATCAATCTTCCATATATATATATATATATATATATAAAACTTCGATTTGATTTTAAATTGGTTCGATTAATCTATTTAATTGATTTTTTATTAAATTCGGATGATTCGGTGACTCACCTGAATGGATTCACTCAGATTGATTTTTTTATATATATAAAATTTTAGTAAAAATGTAATTTTTAAAATTTAAACACTATAAATAAAAATTTGATATAAAGTATATTTTATCATTAAATTAAATTATATATTTATATTAAATATTATTATTAATTTTTAATTTATATTATTATTTGACCAATATATTATTATTACAATTTGTTTAGAAATATTTTTTATATAATACTTTTTATTTAAATTTAATTTTAATGTATTATCAATATAATTTTTTTATATTATCAATAAATTATATAATATCAAATATATAACTTTTAATATAATTAATATAAGAGTTAAATATTTTTTATGACATAATAATACATTATTAGATGATAATATAAATTTTTTTATATTAATAATATATACAAATTAAATATTTTTTAATATAATATATCTTATATCAAATAATATTTCATATAATTTTTTTAAATTTTTTTTTTATCTAAATGTTTTTATTTGACTGTTTAATTCACTGTTACACTATTGATGTAATATCCTAACGCACCTTTTGACCCAATTGGCCTAGTCTGAATTATAAAAAAATGGCTTTACTTGTACATATAATATTTTTAAAAATGATATTTTTTCTTATCTTAAACTAGTTTAGTGAATCTTATTATATTATAAATAATTTTTAAAAAAATAAAAATTAAAAGAGTATGTAAGAATAATAATATTCCGTTATTTTAAGAATTTAATTTCAAATTTTTTCCAACAAATACCTTAAAATAAAATATTTAATGAAAAATAAAATATTTAATAATTAAAATTTTAAAAAATTTAGGTTTTATTAAAAACTCCATGTTTTAAATTCCTTAGTAAAACACTTAATTATAATGCAGTATAAAAATAATTTTACAATTATATCTAATAATATATTACCATATTATTTAATGAGTTTGAAACCCATATAATTTTTAATATAAACAAACTTATTAAATAAAATGTCAACAAAAAATTGGATGAAAATGTAAAAAAAATATATTTATATAGCATCAAAATTGAAGACCTTTATTGAATAAGGTATCAATTCATGTTGACCCATCATTTGAAACTGGGTTAGTTGATAATGAAGACCTAATATTGAAGTTTTTTAAAGAATAAATTATCACATTTTCCTGGAATAGCAATAAATATATGATCTAAAAAGATATATACAATTGATTTTAAGCATACTTACACATATTTTACTAAGGTTAAATTAAAAGTTTAGTCTCGATATTTAATATTTATTTTTAATTTAATCTCTATAATTTTTTTAAAAATAATTATTATAGTTATAAGTATTTTTAAAATAATTTATACTATTAATTTTTTTATAATATCGTTAATTTAGTTCTTATTAGAGATTTTATAAAAAAAAGCATATAAAATAATACATACTAAATAAAATAACACCTAGTCAGAAGAAAAGAAAACTTAAAGAGTATTTACTATAATGTAAGAGCATCTATGGGATGTTTTATTATATATAAAAGAATATTTATTAGATCAAAAAATACTTATTAAGTTTACCAACTAATAATGTTATAAAGCGTTATAATATAAGTTGACGGCAATTACTTATTTGGAAAATATTTAAAAATGTGAAAATAATTTAAAAAAATTATAGAAACTAAATTAAAAATAAATAAAAATTTTAGGGATCAAAACTTTAATTTAACCTTTTACTAAATAAACTAACTTAAATCAATGATAAAAATATTCTCAAAACATGTATTTATTATTATTCTAACAACATATAAAAATTTCTCTTCCCAAAGACTTGCAAGAATCGCATTATTATCCATGATGAAATGTCCAAATTTATGGACTAGCACATTCATGAGAACCCAATAATCTACACTGAATTAGCATGATTTAAATGTTAGGGTTAATATTACAATGTTTTAAAAATCAGAGGGAATTGGCTAGATCGTGAGTTGGTTATTTCTTTGATTTAAATATTATTCAATTTAATTACGATTTAATTTTAATTGAATTATAAATTAAATCAATTATACTAATCGAATTATAATTTAAAAATATCATCAGTTCAATCTTTAATTTAATTTTTAAAATATATTAAATAAAACAAATTTTTATGATTATGCAATTAACATCGGGAATTATATGCTTATAGATGATCAAACACAAACATTAAAACGAATACTACATCATAACATCTTTTACAATATGTGTGTTAGTAACTATTGTCTGCATATTCGAACTAAAATTTATTATTAATATAATTGAAATTGTAAAAATACTATCGTTAGTAAAAATAAAATATGACATTTTCAGCACTTCGATTTATTAAAGAAATGATGGACAACCGCGTGTCAACAAAATTCAACAAATAAAAAGTAAAAGAAAAAAAATAATGATATAAAGACCACATTAATTCAAACATGAGAAAAAGCGAGACATTATATATAAGAGCCTACGTTTTTTAAGTGAATGGATAGCTACAGTCCTACAATCAGATTATTTCCTTTTCACCATTTTCCTTTCTCAGAATTTTCCATCTTTTTCATTACTTATTATTATGCTATGAATTTTGATGGATGTACTTTTCGATAACATATAGATTTCAAAATTTGGCATTTACTCAAAAGCTGGACCCTTGACCGATTGAAACTTGGAAGAAGGCAAGTATTGGACAGCTTCCGCTTATCTTGCCTTTCATAGGGCATGTGATGTGCTTTCATTTGGACTGCAATAAAATGGCATGGCACTGCTTAAATATTAGTAATTACTATAGGCATAGTTGGTCTTTACCAGGAAAAAAAAATTAAATCATAAAATAAGATAAAATAAAGTGAAGACATGGTTAGCCAGTTTCGGAAATATGCATGCCTTTCAATGAGGCACGCGTGCTTGTGTGCTTACTTTAAAAAACTTTATGGTCCTATTTTTGCTTTTGCTTTTTTTTTTTTGTCTACAAAATCCCTTCAATAGTTGCCTCACAAGTCACACCCGGTGAGAGCATGAATAATTTAATTTTTTAAAGAATATTTAGTGAGTAATAAACACCTAATTGTTAAAAGCAAGAACAGCACTATTTTTTCATGAAACTTTGACATATTATTTTATTATATATATATATATATACCTATTACATCTATTTTTTTTATAATAATTACATGTATTTTTTAGTTTACAATAAATTTAAGATGATGGAAAACTCTCTCAATTTTATGATCATAACAAATTATCGATCTTAACGAGAATTTATAATGACATTACATATTATTTATTAATGAACGATTCTAAAAATTAAACCTAAATTATATTATTATCATGAATGAAAAGTCGACCAAATAATGCCAACTCTCATTGGCTACATGTATTTCTTTTTTTTTAACACCACGAGGTTCTTCTAATGAATTTCGAACATATGAATTGGAGGAGAATGAAAGTAATATAGAAAATATTTTTCACTTAATGCAGCATCATAAATGTTTTGCCATGATTGTGTAGAATTAACACACACAAGTTAATTACAATATCTTGGGACAGGTAGTAAGATATATCATTATGAATCTTATAGGGATAACTTTTTTTTATCTAGTTAAGAAAGTGAATTAGTCAATGTATGCTTAATCTGATGTAGATATCGCTTGACTTTGACCATAATATATGTTAATTTCATAAAGTCAGACAAAAAATATTTTTATAAATTTTTTAATCTCAATATAAATAATTTATTTTTGACCAAAACATGAACATAAATTAATTGAAGTGTGCACAAACTAACTTAAACACTACTTAATTATAATAAAAAAAGTTAATTACAACGTTATTTGACTTTAGCTATATGCAGTATGTTTGTTGGTCAAATTTAATTTTGATATACTATCAGGATATAAAAAATTTTATATTGTTATTCAATCATATATTATCATATCATTAAAAATATTTGATTTTTATATTAATTAATTTAAAAATTATACATATAATAATATATAATTGATTGATAGTATAAAAATTTTTACACTAAAAATACATCAAAATTAAACTCTTTTTTGTTTTAACAATATATGCGGTGAGATTAACACTAACACACCGGAAATTAAAATTATATGCAGTCAAATATTTTTACATGTCTTCAAAAAAAGAAGAAGAAGAAGAAAAATCACATGTCTAAGAGTAGGGAAGGAATTGTGCAAACAGGGAAGGAATTGTGCAAACAAGCCATATACAAAAAGCAACTAATGTGTAATTATAACAACTTCCGTTCTTCTCGTTCCCCTGCTCTACCCTTTCTGTTTATAAACAGTGAGAGTAGTAAGAATTGGGACATTAAATTATAGTATTTCCAAATTAAAAAATAAAAATTAAAGTTGAGTTAGTTTATTTAAAATTGAGAAATAATTTATCATACTATTCAATATTTTGATTAATTTTTTTAATTATTAAATAAAAAAATATTAAATATTTTTTATGTTTCTAAAATATTAAATATATTTATTTCTTTATTTAATATTTTTTTTTATTTAATATTAAGATGGTTGAAAAATTGAATAAGAAGATATAACTTACTTTTTAAAATTTTCTTTTTAATTTTTTTTTTTTAGGATACAACTCTTTAATTCATTTCTATCAAGTCCAAAATAGTAGAAAAGAAAGTCATCTGATACTTTTCCATTTCATTTCTCTAATTTTAAATTCTATATTTGCTTCCCACTCATTTTGTTCCCAAATAAAAGACCTAAGTTATTGCTAGAAATTAACCCATTTTCCAACCTTCTAACGTTATATTATTTTTATAGTTCACAGGATTGCTGAATAAATATCAAGAAACTTTTTTTCTTAAATTTGTTATATAAGTCTGCCCATGATATTAAAGGCAAAATTCACTTTAACAAGATATAATATAACTTGACATAGCTTGAAGTTTATGATCCCAAGTAGTATTACTAGTTGTAATGGACGATCTTGAAACAAAATGTCATATTTTTTGCTAAGAAAAAGTGAATTATCCTGGATTCATGTTGTCCCTTCGTGGCCATCACATTTTCGAACTTTTGAGATATTTTCTTATCTTTTCCCAATACTGAACTGAATATGGAGAGCTTTGTAGCCGATCTATTCTTCCTGACAATTCTTTTTTAACCTGAACAACTTTTTCGTTCCTTCGAACATGGCAGTGAAAATTAAAATGAACATAAGGGGAGACGAGGAGCTTAAAAAAAATAAAATAAAAACACACACAAGCTAAATGGATAGTGTTAGGCAAGGAAGGGGCCTGGGGTTCTACATCCGTGATTTCTTCAAACCCATGTAGGCAGGTTCCAACTTTCTATTTTAGATATAGATATAGGATATGAATATAATACAATATAAATATGTTTTATATAATAAAAAATTTAAAAATAATTAAAAGATATATAAATAAAAATTATTTAAAAATATTTAAATATCTGATATAATATATATTGGATATCGGTATGGTTATTTTACATTATTTTTTACTCATTACCTATTTAACTATTTAAGTAAAAATGCAAAAATTAGCCAAATAAAAAATATAAAAAACAAATTATTTTTATAATTTAATCCTAAACTTTCTTTAACCAAAAAAGAAAAGAAAAACTGGTTGCACATTTTTATTTTTATCTAGTTTAAACTGATTATCTAACAAAAATACCTAATTAAGTCACCGATTTTCGATCCAACCGAATACAAGTAAGTACAGCACTTTTCCTAGCAAGTCCTTTCTGCAAATATTTTTCGAATTAAATGTTTACTATTATATTTTGTTTTTGGTTGAGAGTTGAGAGATGGAGACTTAATTTTGTTTAAAAAGTTATATATAACAGTATTTTTATATATTTAGTCATATTAATTTTAATTTTTGTACGAATTTTAATATATTATAAAATTTTTTTATAATATTAAAATTTTATTTTATAATTTTATATTATTTTTATATTTTAAATATAAATATTATTTTCTTCGTAATTAAATTTAATTATTTTATATATATTTTATTAACTTAATATATAAAAATTATTTTTTTTATATTATTTAAATAAAATATATTAATTTAAAATTATTTTTTAATTAATATATTTAAATATAAAATTAATTTTATTATAATTAATTATAACAAAAAATTATATAATAATTAATTATTAAAATAATTAAATTTTTATAATTATTCCAAACACACAATTAAACTGAATGTAAAATAATTGATGAAAAAATCTCAGTCATATATATTTATGTTTTACGAGCATTTTATGAAAATCATTATCGGTGTATTTATCAATTTTGTTTTTATTAATTAGTAGAGGTGGTCCCACCAGCACAGGAGTCCCAGTCCCTATGTACACGCGTCAACCCCAGAATCCTCATCGCTATCTGCCCCTTCCTAATCGCTTTAACAAAGATTCGCTCTTTTTTCTGCTTTGTGAGGGTCCCACCGTCGATCCTTTTTTTAATTTTAGGCGTGTAATGCCACGAACTGAGGGGTCCCACGTGTGAGCCAAGGTCAACAAAGCAACCAATCACAAAGAGAGCTGGCACTCTCGGCAACTGCCTTTTTCTTTTTCTTAAATAAATGCGGATATATATCTACGACCTACGACCTTTCCTTGTCGGTTTCCTTCTGATTGGACACGTGTCTCTTTTCTATTGCTCCTCACGAACTGCCCTCTTCTTTCTTTCTTTTTTCTTTTTTTTCCTTTTCCTTTGTTTTTGGCGAAAGAAAAACTTTTGGAAATTATTGTACTAATCCATTTTACACTGTATTTCTATTTTCGGGAAGACGTCACCACCTTTATTGTTGGATTTCTTTCGTTCTAACATTCAAAGCTGGCGTTGCCATTGGATTGTTTGGGAACCTGTTGTCGGCGAATCGTACGGTTGTGACGTGTGGATGAGGATAGCCATATGAAGCGTGTGTGCGTAGGAGATTACTTGTGTTTGGCATGGCGTGTAAGGAGGGGATTGGACAGTGACGTAAGGCGTACGCAGTGTCCAAAAAACGACAAAAATGCAAATATTGTTGTGGGGGATCCTATTTGGGAGCGAGACAGGGGGGAGGGACAAACAAGAGGTGTGGTGAGCTCACGTAAACGTCATGCGCGTGTGATGTACCATGAGACGCGTTACGGTCTTGCCGGGGCGTCTCTCTCTCTCTCTTTTTTTTTTCCCCAGCTCTGTCAATTATTTAAGAGTGGACATTTTTTTATAAGGGGTTGTTAAAAAATGTTTTAAGGGTATTTTTTTATAAAAAATAAAGTATATAATATATTGAGAATTAAAAAATATATTTATGTAAAATTTTTATTTGAAATTTATTAATAAGTTCCATTAAACACTCATTAAAATAATTTTTTTATATTATTAGTAAAAATGCTTTATTTAAAGCCTAAAGTGTACATAATTTTATTTTTTAAAAATCAGAAAGTCCACATAGTTTATTCAATAATAATAACGCTGTTTTCATATATTTTATTTATACAAACTCTATAGATTCTTTGGTTTTTCTAAATGGTTCAAACGAATTTATTTAAAAATTTATAAAGCATTTGCAAAATAAAATATGTTCAAGTATTATTATACTTTTTTTGGTGAGTTGGAGTTTAAAGGGAATTATAGAATGTTGCCTTACTCAAAAATTAAAGCATGATGCTGCTCCTTATTCAATGAGATATAAAGTAACAAAAAAAAAAAAAAATATGAAATTATATAGTTAGGAAGCATTGATACGAATGCGAGATATGAATATGATATAATATTAATATATGAATACGATAAATTTTTAAAATAATAAAATATAATACGATTATGATATAATATATAAAATTAATATAATATAAATATAAAATTACAAATTGTAAATTAAAATAGAAATAATAATGTTTTATAAGTTAATTTAATCATTATAGATATAATAAAATATTATTATTTATTTAATTATTATGATATGTCACTTATATACATATAAAAATTTAAAAAATAATTAAAAAATATATGCTCAAAATATCTAAAAGTATTCAAATGAGATCTAATATGGTATATATCGAAAATGGATACCACAACTATTTTAAAATATCGATTATTCATAACTTAATAAACATTAGTCCAATAGGTGGGATGGAGTTGTTAGTAAATTATCTTTTTTGAAAATTACATTAATAGATCTTGCTGAAGTGAAACTTTGTATATATTAACATAGTTAAATTAGTCCGTCCAACAAAACAACAGTCAAGACTCGAGCGATTATATTTGGTCACACTAGCGTCCATAGTTTATTTGAGTAACTTCTGTTAATATTGTCATTATATAATGAACAAATAATATTGTTGAGAATATAAATTTGATGAATAAACTGATAAAATTGATCTACGAATAACTAACCTATAGTTTTACTTAAAAATCAATAGATGGGCTATCAATTCTCATGTATTTGTCTTTTTGTTTACATTATTATACTAAATTAGTAAGATACATTAAATTATTTTTATTTAGCGTATAATGTATATTACTATAGAGCTTATGATTCAATTTTTATACAATCAATATAATATAGAAAAAAAAGATACATAACTTAAAATTTTACGATATATTATCTAAGTTTATTAATAAATACATTAAGTTTTTGACATGTGATTAATATATTATTTAATTTTTTTATCATGTGTTATCGATATAAATTTTTAAAGGAATATTGACACGTGTAAAAAAATTACTACATATATATTAATATAATTAATCAATCAATCAATATAATTAATCAATAAATATAATAAATTAATAAATATAATTAATAATAATTAATAATAATTATAATTAATATAAAAAAATACATGGTTTAAAATTATATCATACTCCATCCAAGTCTATTAGTAAACGAATTAAGTTTTTGATAAGTGAGAAATACATTACTTAATTTTATATCATGTATTATATGATGTAACAACTTAAAATAAATATTGACACGTATAAAAAAAATTGACACATATACATAAAATAAAAAATAAAACAAAAAATCAATAATCAATTAATCAATATAATATAATCATATAATATAAAAAAGGAAAAAACATAGCCTGAAAAGTTGTCATGTGTTTTCCAAATCAATAAGTTAATGCTTTGGTTTGTTGACATGTGATGTGACAAGTAGAATAACTAAATTTTTGTCACATATCATCTGATGTAATATTTTTTTTACGTGTAAACAGATGTGATCACTACTATATGTACAAAAATAATAATAAATTAATACAAAATAATAAATCAAAAACCTCTAAAAAAATAAAATATATTCGAAAATACAAAGAAAAAATGTTTAATTAAATATGAAAAAAACATGAAATAATATGTTCAAAATTTTACCATGTAACAAATACATAATTTCAATAACTATCACGTAACATTTCATATTGTAATTTAAAAGGAATATATATATGCGTTGTCATGTTTTAAATTAAATTTATTACACACACATACAAATATGAAATTTATAATCACATATTAATTATATTGACATATATACATTTGCATATTAATTCATATTAAAAAAAATTGAAAAAGTTCTCACATATCTTTAGTTGAACACTTTATTAATTGTTTTAATTGGAGATTGATATTAAAATTTCAATTTGTTTATAGGTGTCGATATCATATTTGCTATATATGTATTGTCACACCGTAAATTAATTAATTATATTTTCAATTTACTTTATTTATTCATATATATTTATTCTATATTTAGAAAACTTCAATATATATATCATACGAGAATGAAAATTTTACATAAAAATAGAGTAAAATTAATTAAATATAATTTATTATAAGTAAACTCAGAAATGATTAAGTGTTTTTTAATTTTTTTCATTCATACATATAATATGTAATATTTAAAAAGTTTAGATTTATAATAAAATTTGTTTAGTAAGTTTAAATGCAATTGAAAACCCGTATCATATAACATTAATGTTTTGAGTAAAACTATTTGTAGGAATTGAGATAAGTTTATGAATAAATAATGAAAGAATTAACCTCAATGAGAGTATTGATATAACATATGTAATGGACAAACTATAATTCTATTCATATTAAAATAAATTGGATTTGTGAAATAAAATAAGATTAAAAAAATCTAAGAAATCATATGTCAATTGATTGATTTAACTAATGCGTTATTTTATTTATTCTACTTAAATTATGTAAACTAAATATATAGATTATAAAATGATAGGGTATTTAAATACATTAAGTATTATTTGATTTTATTGTTATTGACCATTTCAATTATTAGTAGGTTTTCTTTTTTATTTGTCATTATAATATCTACCCACTTAAGATTATTTTGTTATTATAATTTGATAAGGGGAATCACTACACTAACTGTTAGTGTAAGTTTTTTTTTTCTCTTACACTCATTTTTAACTGTTAGTTTTATTTTTATCTAATGATTAAGATTATTTCATTAAAAGTAACCATTAGATAAAAGTATATTTAATAGTTGAAAATTGATGTAAGAGAAAAAAAAACTTATACTGGTGTAAGTTGATCTTCTTTCTAATTTGACATTAGGGGTCAACTTTTGATACTCTTAATAATAAGTTGATAAAACATATTCAAATGAATAAACACATAAAAAATTTAATAAAATAAATAAATAAACACATAAAAATTAATATTAAAATAAAAAAAAAAACTAGAATCGAAAATCGAAATTATCTCAAACTATATAAACTAATTAATTTTTAGAAAGTCATATAAAAAAATATTTATTGAGATGAGTTATATAGTTAGGTTATCATAGCACGGAAAGAGTCGGTTAACGAAAATAAAAAAAAAAATTTGAATAAGTCTCACTATAAATTCTATTAATCATACCTTAATCAAATTCATTCAGACCATTCGAATGCCATATTTCTAAGATATATATATTATATATATATATATATATATATATATATATATATATATATATAAATTTTTATCCCATGTATTGCATGAATACAAAATACTAGTATAATTAAAAATAAAGAATACATTGATCATTTTATGGTAACCATTAAATCCATATCATGCGCTCATTTTTTATTTTTTTAAAAAAAATTATTTTAAAAATTATGATTTTTAATTTTTTTATGATATTTATATTAAAAAAAGCCTGTTATTTCATTGTATTATTAAATTAAATAAAATGATTTCTTTTTGGCACCTATATTTATATCGAGTATACATCGATCTTCTAATTTTATAAAAAAAAATAAACCGTTAATTACTTTAATTATTTCATCAATATTTCTCACTCTGCGCTATATTAGAGTTCTAAATTTCATAAAAATAAATAAATAATTAGAGTTACAAATCTTTTCTTTACATGTATTGTTTCAGTGGAGGATTGAACTGACATCATCACACCTCCAAGTCTTACAGAATTTGGCCGGTGTCAACTAAACTATAATTTCGTTGATATTTTGATCAATTTTTTTAGAAAGTTGAGGCCTTTTTGTTAATTGAAAGCTAAGTAATAGAGTAGGATAGGTGATCTAGTGAATAGTTAAACTTTTAACATTAGAATAATACTATATGCTCATACTTATATTTATATATATATATATATTACTTTATATTTATATAATTTTTATTATTTAATTATAGATAATTTTATCTTATTTTTATATATTTATATTTATATAATTTTTATTATTTAATTATAGATAATTTTATCTTACATATTCATTCTATCGTATGCCTAAAGTGTGAACTAATATGAACACATGTAATATACAAAAGCTTTATCCTTATCATTGTTATGATACATGTCTAAGAGACTTGAGCAAGAGATAGTCTCGATTTGGTTACAGGCTCGTTTGCACTTTCTTTTGCTTATTAACTTAATATAAACATTATTGATCAGTCCATCACATACGTACAATAATAAATTTTACCAGCCAACACCATTAAGTCCATTATTAATACAATTTAATCAACTGAATACGGTGCTCATAATTACAAATACTATATGGTTTTATAAAATGACACTATTTACTTTATTTTTTTTTTCACTTGTAACAATTCTTAATCTCATCATATATTTACAAAAAATTACTTATATTCTTTCATTTTTTTATTGTTTCATTTCCATCCGTTTTTAGTATGTTATTCATATCATTTGAAAAAAATATCTTTAAATCTCCAGTATTTAAATGAAAATAAATGCTGGTTTCATCTTTTGCTTTTTGGCCTTTTTATTATTATTTTCTTAATCTGCTTTTTGGCTTTTCTATAACTACAATAGAATGATAATTTTTATTAATAACAAGAAGAGACAAGATAATACTGTGTAATAAGAAGATGAATGAATTAATGTGGTGATTTACATTAAACAGGATTAGTTGAAAGTTTTAATACTCATTCGATTATTCATATTTTGAGTTGTTGAAAGGTGAAAGAGCAACAATCTACAGAGACATAAATTGATATTTTTATTTAACTTTCTTTTTATTTACTTTTGCATTTTTTGATCAAATATTTACTTTTGTATTGATAACTTATTTTAAAACTTAGATATATAGTTTTTTTTTTAAAAAAAATTTGCTAACTTTGATCAAGGTTTGTCATGGAACACGTACGTCAATAGTAATGAGAAAACTTGTGTTAAGATGGATTGTACACGTTCCTTTTTTGTTTGCAGAGGATGGAATTTTGGGATTGAATTATACTTTATAAGGGAAGAAGAGTTTAAGAAAGAGAGAAATTGCCTTCTATATAACTCACACGGATAGACCAAGAGAAATATCATTTATTGATTATGGAAAAATAACATTTATTTATTATGAAATATTTTTTCAAAAAATAATTTTATATAGATTTATTTTAGTAAGTTAGTTATAGTTTTTATAAACAATTTTTTATTCAATAAATTATGACTACTTTTCAAAATATGTATTGTTTTGTAATCACACTACCTAGTTTTTTATTAAAAAAAAATTGCGATGCGGTTAAGTTGAGCTTGCTTGTCATGTAAACCTATATTTCACCATAATATAATAGATACAATATTTATCATCTATTAATGTTAAATGCTTCTTTCTTCTTCGTTTTTTTGTTATTTCTGAATGATTTCAGTTTGTAGTCAAAATTTTTAGTTACTCTTCCCTTTAGAAACAAAAAAAGACTCACATAGTTCTGATACTGATACGGAAAAAACAAAAAGTAATAATTCCTTATAGATGGTTCAACTCCCATCATGACATCAAAAGAAAAATGCTGAACCAAATTGGAGGATATTGTTATCTCATTTAGCCATGCACCTCTTTCTCTGTCTCCCATAAGTATATATAAAGATCACGTTCCATTTTAGCTACATGCGGTTAATTTCAAAGCAGTATCTTTTCCCTTTCCCATTCGGGATAATTTTATCTGAATGATGTGGACCGTAGTGCAGTACTGTAGTAATTAGTAACTTAACAACGTAAGGTTGTAAAAAAAAAAAAACCCTACAGCATAGGCTTTTCCTGTACAGGTAGTATAGTTCCTGGTCCATCACTGATCACACGATGTAACAATCTTTGTAACCATCATTGTTCATTACCCTCGGGCCCCAAGAATAATGGTTTTGCTGAGTACACATGTTGGAAAGAGTTGTGAGCATAATACAGTGATGCAGAAATAAATATAAAATACAAGAAAATGTGGATTTAATATTGCTTTTTAGTTTACATAAAAAAATATTGCTTTTTAGTTTTAACCCCAAATTTACTGCACAACAAAAAGCTATGCAAATAAAAGTGATCCCGCAATACTCGATTTATTTAAGAATTTTGTTATATCTTTTTAAATATTTTTTTAATATTTAATAAAAATAATAAATAAAAAATAAATATATTTAATATTTTAAAATTATAAAAAAATATTTAATATTTTATTTATTTAATAATTTAAAAAATTATTAGAAATATTTGTCAAGAAAATTTAGAATTATTCTCCAATTAAAATTTTAATGTTGAAGTGATTCTCCACTGTAGCCTTGTTTTCCAGGCCCAATACATTATAGAGAGCAGAACGGAGAAAAGGCACGTAGTACTCTCTGTCAGGCACATGATCCACGCTCTAGAAGTAAGAAACTATAACACGCTTCCATAATACAATAAATATGCGCTTTAGAAAAAAATATTATTATTAATTTTCAACAAATTTATATAAATTTGGATTTTGTTAACAAGTGATCTAAGGAGACTTGTTAAGAATATTAAAATAAGATATTTTAAATAAAAATAAGATATTTAATATATTAAAAATTAAAAAAAATATTTTTTTATTTAAAATTTTTATTTTGATATATTTAATAAGTGTCATTGGTACTAACAAACACTTGTTAGTAAAATTTTATAAATTTTATGATTTTATTAATAAGTTTCTTAAAAGTACTTATTAAAATATAAAATTTTAAATAAAAAAATAAAGTATTTTTAATTTTTAATATATTGAATGTTTTGTTTTTATTAAAAATTATATATTTTGACTTTTTTAACAAATATTTAATAGAATCCTAAAACTTAAATCACTAATTTAAAAATAATAATAATAATCTAACCTAAAACATATATTTATTATACTCTAAAAACATTCCATAATTTTCAGGAAACAACGGATCACCATGACTCATACATAACTATTCCTTTTTGTGTGTTTTGGGCGAGGCCACCAGCCAGCTAAGCTATAGACTACATATACGAAGAAATCAAAGGGAAGATTGTGGTTAGGTTTCGGTCCTTCATGATTCTTCCTTTTTGTTTTGTTGCCCCTTCCGTCCTTTGTGGTTTGGGGACCTTCCTAGTTAATAGTACCCAACAAAATTCGTTGGACACTTGGACGGGGCAGGGCTACTACCAGCTTTAGCTCCTACCTTTTAAATCCTGTCACTTTGATGAATACTTTCTATGTGAATAATGTTATATATCACTACATATTTACATATATATTATTTTTATATTTATATAATTTTTATTATTTGAGTATAATTGGTTATATTTTATTTTCAACACACAATTTTATCATATATCTTAAATCTAAGAGATGTATACACAAATTATTTCTAACAAGCTTTTTTTTTAGTAACAATTTCCAACAAGCTTTATCTCTTTCTGTATGGCTAAAGTGCATTCCACGCATCTTAGGGTATTCATTGATTGACTGATACAATCGCTTCCCATATTGTCGGTATGCAGTGCCCACTTAGCATTTAACCCGATTGACTGGTTATTTCAAAGATGAATGTTTTTATAAATGGATTTTGTTAACAAGTGTTTTAATGTAGTTGTTAAAGATATTAAAATAAAAAATATTTTTTAAAATGTTTTTAATACATTAAATATTTTATTTTTATTTATTTTAATATCTTTAATACACTTATTAACAAAATTCTAAATTCTTGATTTCTTTCTAAAATGATGAAAGTGTCACAGTTACTATTCCCAAGCTGTCGGTTATGGCAAAGCTCGGTACTTCATCTTTGCGGTTTGGTGATAAGAAAGTCATGAATTTCTGGTTCATTGGTCATATGGGGTAAGGACAATGAGAATCATTTTTATTGATTCTTCATCATTGAAAAATGACATTTACCACTTTACTTTGGTAATGCGGGGATCAAACTATAATATGACTACTTTGACCTTTGAGAAAAACATTTGCAAATTCTTTTGGCTAGACGCCTAAAGAAAGGCTCTGAATAAATATAGAGGGAGAACTTGAAATAGAAGCTGACTTGCTTGTTTATTTATGGGTAAGACCTAAATAACAACTATTTTCTGAGAGTCTTAAATTTGATTGACTATTGGTAATTTATCATAAATTAATAAAAGTTTTATTAGAGTATTTGTGAAAGAAGTTAAAATAAAAAACCTTAAATAAAAATAAGATATTTAATATATTAAAAATTTAAAAAATATTTTTTTATTTAGATCTTTCTAATTTAAAATCTCTAACTATCCGGACACTTGTTAACAAAATTTAATTAAATAAATATGATTGATTAATCTCTATCTCCTCTTTGGATATGGAGATCTCCTATAATAAGGCTCACAAAGATCTCTCTAAACACTGATAGTCTACACATTTTCCCCCCTATTTTTTAGTCATGAAAAAGAAAAAGAAATTATTATCATCTATTTGGAGTTGGACATAAGTTAATATTTATTTTACTCTTTAGACATGTGGAGTTTAATAATATTTATTTTCATCATATGGACAAGTGGACATGAATTACACAAATTTTTAGATCTTGATACCAAGTAGACAGCACACCAAAGAAATGTTAGATCGTTTTTAGACATCTATTGTTAGTAAAAGCCCATTTGTAACTAACAATGTTTAGTTGTTAATTTTGTTTATAACTAATTTGTAATATGAGCATATATATATGATGAATGAAATACAAGAAGTAGTTTTTCAGAAAATAGAAAAGTCTATCTTACTTCCTAATTAACAGCTAGTATCAGAGCTTCGTAAGGGGCCTAATACAGAAACCACAGTTTCTGGTGTGAGAAAAGAGTGAGATGAAGGAAAAACTGAGTCATGGCAGAAGGAAATAACTTTGTTCAACCTGCAATTCCAAAGTTTGATGATCAGTATGATCATTGGGCCATGTTGATGGAGAACTTTCTCTGATCGAAAGAATATTGGAGCTTGGTGGAGAATGGCATTCTGGCGCTCTCTGCAGTGGCGAATTCAGAATAGATAAAAGCGGTTGAAGACAGCAAGCTGAAAGATCTAAAGGTAAAAAATTACCTGTTTCAGGCACTAGATAGAGGAATCATAGAGACAATCCTTAAGAAAGATACAGCAAAAGATATTTAGGACTCCATGAATATGAAATATCAGGGGTCGACCAAAGTGAAGAGAGCTCAACTACAAGCTCTTCGAAGGGAATTTGAGGTTTTGGGCATGAAAGAAGGGGAGACCATGGATAAGTACTTTGCAAGAACCCTAGCCATTGCAAACAAGATGAAGGCACATGGTGAAAAAATGAAAGAAACAGTGATCATTGAAAAGATTCTCAGGTCAATGACAGCAAGATTTGACTATGTTGTTTGTTCTATTGAAGAATCACACAATGTGGACACCCTCACCATTGATGAACTCTAGAGCAGTCTGTCGGTTCATGAACAAAGGATGAAAGGTCACAGGGAAGAGGAGCAGGCCTTGAAAGTCACAAATGCAGGAAAGACAAGAGGAAGGGCTAGAGGTCGAGGTGCCCCTAGAGGAGGACGTGGAAGAGGTAGACAACCCTTCAACAAAGAGACTGTTGAGTGCTACAAGTGCCATAAACTTGGACATTTTCAATCTGAGTGTCCAAGTTGGGAAGAGAATGCCAATTATGCTGAATTCAATGAAAAAGAAGAAATGCTACTGATGGCCTAATCAGAATGGAAAGAATTATCAAAAAAGAAGGTTTGGTTTATTGATTCAGGCTGCAGCAATCATATGTGTGGTAATAAGGGTTGGTTCTTTAGTTTGGATGAAAGCTTTAGAGTTTCTGTTAGACTGGGTGATAACTCTAAAATGATGGTCATGGGGAAATGGAACATTAAATTGCAGATTGATGGATTAATTCAACTCATCACTGAGGTGTATTATATACTTGATTTAAAAAATAGTCTCTTGAGCATTGGTCAACTGCAAGAAAATGGCCTTACCATTATTTTTCAGCAAGATATGTGTAAGGTGTATCATCATGAAAATGGATTGATTATGCAGTCCAAAATGTCATCAAACAAGATGTTTACAGTGGTGGCATCTATTATTTCCCCAACTTGTTTCAAGGCAGTATGTGAAGATGCTTCACACTTATGGCATTGTAGGTATAGGCATCTTAGTCTAAAAGGGCTAAGACTTTTGGCTCAAATGGGGATGATGAGAGGGTTACCTTTGCTCAATGATTCAACAAAAGTGTGTAGTGATTGCATGGCAAGGAAGCAACACAAAGACTCTTTTCCAAAGAAAGGCTCATGGAGGGCCACTCAAAGATTGGAGTTGGTGCATACTGACATTTGTGGACCTATCACGCCATAATCAAACAGCAATAAAAGGTATTTTATTATCTTTATTAATGATTTTAGTAGAAAAACCTGGGTTTATTTCTTGGCTGAAAAGTCTGCTGCTCTAGATACCTTTAAAAGATTTAAAGCTGTTGTTGTAAGGGAAAGTGGTGAATCTATTTGTTGCTTGAGAACTGACAGAGATGGAGAGTTTGCCTTTACTGAATTTGATAAATTCTATAATCAAAATGGAATCAAAAGACAACTTACAGCAACATATACTCCACAGCAAAATGGAGTGGCAGAGAGGAAGAATAGGACAATTAGGAATATCGTGCGTAGTATGTTATCAGAGAAGGAAATTCCAAAGGAATTTTGGTCAAAAGCTGTAAATTGGTCAATGTATGTGCAGAATAGAAGTCCTACAGTAGCAGTGAAAGATATCACCCCTGAGGAAGCATGAAGTGGAATAAAGCCTTCAGTCCATTTCTTTCGCATTTTTTTGTGCATAGCCCATGTACATATGCCTGAAAATCAAAGAAAAAAGCTAGATAACAGAAGTGTTAAATGTATCCTGTTAGGGGTGAGTGAAGAATCAAAGGCTTACAAGCTCTTTGATCCAGTGTCACAAAGGGTTCTAATTAGTAAAGTTATGGTTTTTGATGAAGCTGAAAAATGGAACTGGAGGAAAAGTGAGAAAGAAAAGAAAGGAGAGCTCATTGATTTGGGAGATAAAGGAGAACAAGAAGAATTAGAGGAAGAAAGGAATGTAAATGAAGAAAATGTTGCAACATTGGAAACAACAGAATGTATTGACACTCTGTTAAGAGAAAGTGAACCTGAACAAACATCAGTTCAATCTCAAGGGAGATATAGAAGAAGGCCAGCTTGGCTAGAGGATTATGTGACAAATGAAGCACAATACACAGATGATGAACAACATAACTTGGCAGTTTTTGCTCTCTCTGAGGATCCAACTTTCTTTGAAGAAGCAGTAAAGAGCAGCAAATGGAGAAAGGCAATGCACCTTGAAATGGAAGCTATAGAAATGAATGAGACATGGGAATTAACTATTCTTCCAGCTGGTGCAAGAAAGATTGGTGTTAAATGGGTATATAAAACAAAGTATAATGAGAAGGGTGAGGTTGAAAAATATAAAGCCAGACTTGTGGCAAAGGGATATTCCCAATAGCATGACATTGACTTTACTGAGGTATTTGCTCCTGTGGCTAGGTGGGATACAATTAGAACCATTCTTGTTCTTACAGCCATCAAGGGCTGGAGTGTGTTCCAACTAGATGTCAAAAGTGTCTTTCTTCATAGAGAATTGATTGAGGTTGTGTATGTAGAACAACAAAAAAAATATCAAAAGAAAGGGGAGGAGAATAAAGTCTACAAGCTGAGGAAGGCCTTATATGGTCTAAGGCAAGCACCCCGGGCATGGTACAACAAGATTGAATCTTATTTTCAGAGGGAAGGCTTTGAGAGGTGTCCATCAGAACACACTTTATTCATTAAATCTAGTAAGAATGGTATGATATTGATTGTTAGCTTATATGTTGATGATCTTATATTCACTGGAAACAACAGAGTTATGTTTGAAGAGTTTAAGAAGTCAATGAAAAGTGAATTTGATATGACTGATTTGGGGAGGATGAGCTACTTTCTTGGAGTTGAGATAGTACAGAACACAGATGGTATCTTTATTGCTCAAAGCAAGTATGCAAAGGAGATATTGGAGAGATTCGATATGGACAAAAACAAATCTATTAGCAATCCTGTAGTCCCAGGTTCTAAACTGTCAAAGGAAGGTAGTGGAGCTGAAGTTGATGTTACAAACTACAAGCAAATGGTGGGTAGTTTGATGTACTTGACTGCCACAAGGCCTGATCTTATGTATGCTGTATGTCTAATAAGTAGATACATGGTAAGGCCTACTGAGATTCATCTGCAAGCGACTAAAAGAATAATGAGATATCTGAAAAGTACTGTGAACTTTGGCATACTATATAGCAGACATAGAAAGGAGGAATTGATTACCTATACAAATAGTGACTATGCTGGTGACATTGGTGACAAGAAAAGTACCTCAAGGTATGTGTTTTTACTTGGAATAGGTGTCATTTCCTGGTCTTCAAAAGAAGCAGCCAGTGGTAACTCTCTCAACCACTGAGGCTGAGTTTATTGCTGCAACATCGTGTGCCTGTCAAGGAGTTTGGTTAAGAAGGGTCCTAGGCCAACTTGGTCACTCTCAGGACAAGTGCACAACCATTTACTGTGACAATAGCTTAACCATAAAGCTTTCAAAAAATCCAAGTATGCATGGGAGGAGTAAACAATGTTAGATTCCATTTTCTTCGTGACCTTACTAAAGATGGAATAATTGAGTTAGTTCACTACAATACTCAAGAACAGATCTCATATATTATGACAAAGCCTTTGAAGGTGGAAACTTTTCTGAAGCTTAGGAGGCAGCTGGGAATGTGTAGTTTAGGAAGTTAAACTGATTGCTGGTTGGAATTCAATTTAAGGGAGGAAAATGTTAGATCGATTTTAGACATCTATTGTTAGTTGGGCTTATTGTTAGTAAAAGCTCATTTGTAATTAACCATGTTTAGTTGTTAATTTTGTTTGTAACTTATTTGTAATATGAGCATCTATATTTGATGAATGAAATACACGAAGTAGTTTTTCAAAAAACAGAAGAAAAGTCTATCTTACTTCCTAACAAGAAAATCTTCATTAATTAAAGCAACTGACAAATATATTAATGAAGAATTTAATCAACCATATATCTTCTTCAAATGTCAGACTTTCTGATGAGGGAATGAGGGATGTTCATGTATACAGAATAGAGTCAGACTACCAAAACTTCACCCAAAGATAAAAAAGAATAGACTACCAAATGAATACAACTTTCTGGCTTTTACTTTTATAACAAAATAAAGGAAAAGGTAATTATCAAGGTAATGGGCGTTTCAAACCTGTAATAATTAGGTCATTATTATTAATACTATTAAGGCCATAATTCAGTTGTTGAAATTTCTAATTCTGTCAACAAACATAACATAATAGCTTCTAATTGAACAATTATGTTAGCTTCAGGCTAGAACAGTGGTTGAGAGATTCTTCCCCCGTAGCTAACAAACAGTGGGCCATATGTCAATTAAAACTTTCCACTCTTAGCTGAAACAAGCTGAGTAATGTGTTGCAAATAGTTTGTTTGGAAACTTTTACTTTTATGAACGTGGCCTGTTTGCATCCGCGGACTACCTACAAGTGGTCTCGAGTTAGGCTCTTACGAAAGGCCAGTCTCTGTTTGAGTTTGACACTTTTGACCCTTCTTTTATTTTCTTGGTAAGATAAGATAAGGACCTGTTTTTTCTAGTCGTAACAGTGACATTTTTCATGGAACCCCACAACCCCATCATTTGGAGATGCCACGTTATAAGTTAAATTTGTGTGTCACTTAGAAAGTTGGATTTCAATAGCAAAAGGGATCACCAGGATTTTTTTTTTAAAAGAAAAAGCAAACAAAGAATGACTTGCCTAACTATTCTTGATCCAAAGTACTTTATGCTATGTTTTCGTTAATTTCCACATTATCCCAATATTTAATCGTTACAAAAGACAAAGGCAAGAATCACATATTGAATCACAGATTGCCAAGTTATAAAGGGATTAGATGGTGACATTGTAGATGTTATCTATCCTATCGTAAGGAACAACTTGGTAGATTAAAATGATTTACTTAATGGAAAGCTAGATAGCACTATCATCATTACTTTTAAGTATATTATACAACTATTATATAGTTGAAGATTCATTATGGGGTAGTAAGCGGTCCGTGAAAGATACTTGAGTAACATACTTTATGTCATTGGATTATGGAAAATAGATCTCCAAGCATTATGAAAGTAAAAAATTAAAAAACAAAAAGGCTTTTGAATCTCACTGAAATATGATCTATTGGCTAAACAGGGCTCATGCGCTACCCCCTAGTTGGCGAATTGTGGTGTTGAATTCCCAAAACCCAATATTAAAATTGAAGTTGCTCTTTTGCTTTTTGTGTTTTGTTTGATTCATGGGTTTTTAGCATCTTTCATGTAGAATAAACTAAGGTTTAAAGGGTTAGTGCCTCAGAAAGTATGGACAACTCCAAGTCATACGTAATTTGATTACTTTTCCTAATCCCTTCTAAGCACTACGTAATGTACTTACACTGTCAAGATCGTGTCAATTGCTTTTTTTTTTTTTTTTTTGTTGAGGGGGAGAGAGATGTTTTCCTTCGGTTTATGAAGATTTTCTCGTACATCATTCTCTAAAGTTCCTTTTATTTCCTCCTCAAGTTTGTTTATATTCACGCTACTGATTAATATCCAAAGAGATTCAGTAATTTCGTGAAAGTCAAAATTTTCACAATTGGAAGCTCAAAGAGAATTCAATCAAGTCGGAGGATTGGATTCTTGATGGAGAAATTAAAGTATTTTCTTTCTTCTCCTTTTGTGTATGTGCTTTATTTATTTAATTGATTTTCATCACTTTTGATGACTGGAGGGAGGGGAGAGTTTGGCATGCTGTGTGTGTGTGTGTGTGACTGGGGAGTGACCCAAAAACTGAGACTCTGCTGAGAGTGGTTGGCCCATGAGTCAACTTGGTGAATTCTGAAACAATAATGGAGAGGGGATATGGGTCCTCTATTGCCACTGCCGATAAACGATTTCATTTTGTTGTTCAATGATGAGATTCCCAAATACATATTAGGGTGGTGGTATCCTACCATGTCTTCACACGCAACACTGCTCCAAACACATTACAACATCATTTGCCAGTCTCCTCTTTGCTCACAACACAAGTCACAGCTTCATTAGTAACAAATTTATTTGTATCCAATCTCTCCTCTCATTCTTACCTATACATGAATCACATTAGAGGGGACAAAACTACACTTAACAACAGCATATAATCCAAATAAATTTGAGAGTAAATTAAGCGTCACCTGTGTGATATGTTAGTGTTGTTAGTAATTATAATGTTTTTCTTTTTCACGTGTGGTGCTCCAGTTTCTCTACAATTTGGTATTAAAGTTGGTTCAATTTGAGGGACTAGCATTAGATCAAGTTCAATAGGGATTGCTTTTAGAGTGGGACGGTCATGAGGTGTGAAGAAAAGCATTGTTTCTGAAGTTTTTCTACACAAGACACAATTTGGTACAGTTGATCTATATTGGTTTGGGACCAAAACAATGTGAGGGTAGTAGAAATTTCAATCACAAAATTATAATATATGCGGCTGTCCATGTGGTTGGTAGGATCAAGATGTTCAACACTCAAAATTATAATATATGCGGCAAACATGTGGATGGAGTCGTATCTCCAATGCCAAAATTTTGAGAAATTCTAATATATTTTGAGAATAATAATTTCAATGATTCAGATTTAATATCAAATTTATTACATAATATTTTAAATTTATAACGACTTATATAATTATGTAACTTACGTGTTCTGTTTTTATAAGATTCAGTATAATGGATATTTTCATTATGCAAGTAAAATTGGTTGGATTAGCCCACTTTTATGTAAGTTAAATATTTATTTATGCAGCTTTCTTGATTGCTTCTATATTGGACTTAATTTAATTTTTTATTGTATCCGTAATTATGTATCAATTTGGATTTTTTTATCTCATTAAGAAAAAAATATTTTAGATTCAAATTTAAGAATAGTTCAGGAATTAATAATTAACGATTTCAATTTGTTTTGAAATTTTGGCACTCTTAAGGGTTACAAAAATCTGCCCAAATTTTGTGGGAAGTTGTGGGTGGTAGTGAAACCAAGCCACATTTTGGAAATAATAGGTTGCATTACACAGATTGAAGGTTGGAGCTGGGAAGGCCATGTTCGCTTTCAAGATCACAATCGAAAACAAGATGCTGGAGCATATAAGGAAGGCAAAGACGCTGAAGGATTCTTGCAACACTTTTGCAACGCTTTTTTCTTTTCTTTCTATTTTTGAAGGCAAACTACACGTGGTTGCAGCTTCTTGAGGACGAGTTGTTGTCTTTCTCATAAAGAGATACGATGATCAATCAAAACTTCAGTAAGGTAAAAACTCTAGACTGTAAAATCTTTTAATTATTTCTTGATAGAATGGTTTCTGATCAATTTATGAAAATTATTATCCACAGTTTGAGGCATGAGTATTGGGGATTTATTGCTGCATACTCGACTTAATTACATAAATAAGACTGATTGATTTATGGCACCCATGGCTTGGGCATGTGACCTAACATAGACTCAAGGTGATAAGTGAAGAAATCAATATTTAAGGGATTTCTCCTAACGCGAAGACACTGTCTATGCGGGATGCCAATATATATATATATATATATATATATATATATATATATATATATATATAAATAGGGGGTTTAGATTCGGATTTATCTTATTTTCAATATGAGATCCACTTTCATGTAAGTTTTTTATTTCATTAAAAGAACTATTGTATTTATGGATCTTATTTTTAACCACAGAGATCCACCTCTCTCTCTCTCTCTCTCTCTCTCTCTCTATATATATATATATATATATATATATATATATATATATATATATATATATATATATATATATATATAAAATACATGCTTTTTTGAAAAATCGTTAGATCAATTTAGTTAAAAGAAGCTTAATTTACTAACAAATGAAAATGAGTGTAAGTTAATCACCTCTCTTGATCTCTCGAGGATATATATATATATATATATATACATCGATTTACATCAAGTATAAGTTTTTTTCTCTTACACTTATTTTTAGTTGTTAGATCTACTTTCATTTAATAGTTACTTTTAACGAAATAATCTCAACCATTAGATAAAAGTAGAATTAATAGTTAAAAATGAGTGTAAAAAAAAATTACACTAGTATAAATTGATCCTCCCTCATATATATATATATATATATATATATATATATATATATAATATATCTAGTTAGAAGAATTTTTATTATGAGAAGATAAGAGGAATAAATCATTATGAGAGGGTAAGAAGAGTAAATTTTGACCATATAACTATATATAGATGGTCAATATTAAAAGTTATCTAAAGGTCATGTGATTACTTAAAAAAGTCATATGTATTTATATTTTAACCTTGATTATTTATATAAGATCTAATAATCAACAATTATTTATCTTACTTTTTATAATAAACATTCATCTCATAAGATCAAGGACATCAAGTGCCATTTTGAAAGATCTAAGTTTCAAGCTGAGTCATCGGAGTTGGTCCTGTCAGATATGTTTGGAAGTGTGAAGGACCGTTTTAAAAGCAATTCCAAACACGCCATTTGAGTTAGATTGGGACAACCCCCAAAGTCTTCGGAATTTGACATGTATAATTGTAACCATTCAAATCGAGGGCTTTCACTTTTCTGTCCACAATGAAAGAGAGAATCTTAGGTAAAAATGTTTTCTCTTGAAATATTTTCTAAAGTTCTCCTATAATTAGAGTTTACAAACCTGAAGTTTTTCTTTTTTTCTTTTTGCTTTTGGAAGGCATATAGCGAGATATGATGAAAAATCATTACATGCTCCATCTCTTTATAACAATCATAGCATCTTCCATGAAGATTAACCAAATCAGTCCCATAAAAAGAGAGAGATGAGCCAGAACTCGGTCCTAATGCTATCAAAGTTTAGCGGCAATCTTAATTCTTAAATTTTCTGCTTTTCTTTTATTTGAATGCTGGGATCTCTTGGAGGAAACTACACTGTTTCTGTCATTGAATGTGTAATTGGTAAGCCCGTAACTGACTTTGGCTTAGTTGAGCAATTGAATACAAATTATACAGTGAAAAATTAGATCAATGTCCTAAATTCTTCATGTAGACGAAAAAAAAAATAATAGGCCCATAATCAAATCCATCTTTCTTAAAATTGGGAACTGCTTCTGTGGGGTCATCATGACCCAAATGAAAAGACCTGTGAATTCATGGGCCTCCACTAGGTATATTGCATTTACAGCTTATTGTGGTTAATGTTTGCTTTATGGACTGCTGATCTTAGCCATCAACTTATGGGACTGGGCAGCTACGAACTTGAACTTCATCTGTAAACGATCCTTCAAAATAAGTGTGATATGACCACAGAAATAAATGTTAGCAATTGGGTGGGAAAATCTCCCTTTTTTTTTTTAATCTCCTCCATAAGTACAGGGAATACAATTTGAAAGAAAGATACATGGTGGGTCTCATCTGTGGCTGTGGCCTTCATTCATAGGCCCAATTTTATTAATTGGATCTTCTTTGGACTTGAGCAGTAGAAGGTATCGACCATTTTACCTCATAGGTGTAATTTAAAGTTAAATTTATCATATAGGTATAAGTTAAAAATCAATTCTTAAAATAGTGTAAAATAAATAATATTATATAATAAGTTGTATTTACAATCACAACTTACATGCAATTTTTTATTTTATTTTAAAGGAAGTTGTGCTTCTCAACCGCACTTACTTCTTCATCATTTTTTTTATTATATTTAAGATGAAATTGTAATTTCTATATATGATTTACGTTATTTTATATTTTTTTTAAATAAAGTTGTGCTTTATATCCATAACTTTTTTTTTTATTTTTATTTTTTACATTTTGATATAAGAACCACGACTTTTTTTTTTTTAATTTGGCACATAAATATTATGGGTCCAAAGCTACAAGTCCACAACTTGTTGTGTGTGTGAAACAAGTGATGTCCTCCCATGAACACAATCTTTATGCATGATCATGTTATTAAAATATTATATTGTTAATTTTAGACCGTTTACATATTAATGAAGTTAAATATTTTTTTTTTATTTTATCTTCTTTGAATAATAATATTAATTAATATTCAAAAATTAACAATTACATATATTTAGCAACATAATTAAGTATAAATGTTATGCTCCTAATAAGGCACCACATGTTACACACACACACATAAAGTTGTGGGTTTGTGGTGTTGGAGTCATGATATTTATGTACCAAATTGTAAAAAAAAAAGAAGAGAAGAAGTCATGGTTAATAATAATAATAATAAAATCAAAGAAGTTGTGGCTGTGAAGCACAACTTCATTTCATTTTTTAAAAAAATAGTGTAAGTCATGTATGAGAACTACGATTTTACCTTAAATATAATAACAAAATAAAATGACAAAAAAGTAAGTTATAGTTAAGAGTCTCGACTTCCTTTAAAATAAAATAAAAAATCTGCATATAAGTTATGGTTAGAAGATATGACTTATTATATAATACTGTTCATTTTATAACATTTTGATAATCAATTTCTAACTTATACCTATATGATAAATTCAACTTCAAACTACACCTATGAAGTAAAAAAGTCAAAAGGTATCTTAATCCACTAAACAAATGACTTTGAATTTTAATGTGCTGATGAATTTATAATCTTTATATATGAAAAAATGTTAAATGTGTGTTTAAATAAGTTTATTTTGTATTTAAAATAGTTTATAATTAAATTTTTCTTTTTTGAATTGGTTTATAATCAAAATCTTACTTATATAGTTTAAGAAAAACAAGCTTTCACTAGAATTTAAACAAATCCAAACATATAGTAAATGTCATGAATAATGTTTTGACAAATTAAATACGTTTTCAATGATATGAGTAATTAAACGAGAGAGAAATTGGTTCGTGTAGTTTTCTTAAAAGTAGATGATGATGATTCCTGTAAGTCCTATTGGAGAAGTTGAGGTTAAAACAAATAATACCATTCGTAACTTTTTTTAAAAATAGTTTCCGTATGAAATAACACTGCTCATCTATATTATTTCTGGATATGTTATGTAGATACTTATTTGTTTAGATTTGGATATAATTTTTTTTTAATTCTAACGATGTATTCCTACACCCTTTAGGTGTGAAATGTTTATTTAAGTGATGGTGAGGCGCGATTTTATTTTAAAATTTAAATTACTCTTATTATATTATGATAAATATTTTTTTGACTTTACTAAGATTATTCTTTATGTTAAATTGATTAAAAAAACTTTTAAATATTGAGCCTAACAAATATTAACATGAATATAAATATATAATTTTTTATCTATTTTAATAAATTTCCATAATATAAAAATAACTAAGAATAAATTTTATTGTTAATATAAAATAAAAAAAAATATTTGCAATAATTCACGCACACTCAAACTAAGTATTTTTTTTTTGAGTTATTAAGGCATTTTTATACTTTTTCAATATGAGACTAATATTTTAAAATACGAAATAAAATGAATAAGTCCTTCCCATAAGTGATGTGTCTAGAACTCACATTTATCCTTTCCTATCACTGTGAACAAACCCTTGTACATAAGTAACTATGGGTGTTTGCATATTATTTAGATAGAGGTTAAAAATAATATCAAGTTTTGGATTCAAGTGGAGATAAAGCAAAAAAGGAAATGTTAATCGAGTGGTGAATTACCGGATTCAAACCTAAAGTTATAATGTGGAGAAATCTTTGTCAAGAGCATCGATCTTTATGACTACGTTTCTATATTTTAACAAGGTTGCGTTTCTTTTGAGTTGGTTAGTTAGTAACCTAACTCCATATATTAGTACTACAAACCATAACAACTTGATCAAATGATTACCAGGTTAGCAAGTGGCCTACAATGTGATCTCCAATTTATCTTCAACTATCGTTGACGTTGTTAGATAATAAGCTTATAAGTTTTTATCAACTTTTCTCAAATGTTATCTGATGCTATACGTAAGATAATTTTGGTACTTTTTTTTTACATATTAAAATCAATGTGTACCTAGGTACTACCACGCCACAAATTTCACATTAAGAGGATGCCATTTTTTCTTCGCACGTCAAAAGGATGTGCATTCAAACTATAATGGCAGAGTCAAAAGTATGGATTATATATATAATTGAAGGTAATTTATTAATAAAACACAAATGATACAAATTGCTTTTAGATTTCCATTTAATAAATTTAATTTTTGTAAATTATGACTTTTAATATTGAATTAAAGCATCTTACAACAAGTGTGTCCAAAAATTATTTTTTAATCTATATTCTGAAAAATATAAATTTTTTACACTTCACCTTTCTCGATTCTTTTCAAAAAAACATCTTGTTCATAATGAATATATAATTTGATTTTAAATTTTTGTCATCATCATAATAAAACATATTAACGAATTAATTAACATCTTTAATTATACACGGTTATTTTTTAAAAAAATAAGAAGACAAGAAACTAGCTAAACAACATTAGGCATGGTTTCAAGAGTCAAGGTTGAAAGTAACATCCTATATATTAAGTACAGTAAAAATATTGCAAAATCATGTTGTTTTTCATGTATAACCAGAAGAAAATGTATATTATGTTGTTGGCATAGTGAAAATGATAAAGGGTGCACAAAAAGAGAGAAAAAAAAAAAGAAATCAATTGCAAGGTAACTTGTCTAGATAGATTGGGAATTTCTCCCTTCTCCTTTTTTTCTTTTTTTAAGCATATCAACTAAAGAATTTTTATGTTAATCAGTACTGTCAAAATCAATTGAAAATCGAACAAGTCAGAGAAGTTTGGTTTATATAGAGGCATTTGCCTATAAAGTTTTGATGACAGAAACCAATGACGAGGTAGAATTTAATTATTTGGATTTAATTTGAATGTAATGTGACTATAAATTTTTTTTATATTATCATTTAATTATATATATTGTCACATCATAAAAAATATTTAATTATTATAATAACTATTTTAAATATTACATATGTGGTGACATATAATTAGTTGATAATATAAAAAAATTTAAACTGATAGTATATCAAAATTAAACTTATTAAAATTTTAACCAGAGAGATACTAATGGTTAAAAACCAGTTTGACTATTCCACAAGGATTCGTCTAATTTGCACCATGAATGAGGTAGTGCAATGTTGCACCAACTGATGGAAGCACCAACCGTTGGAAGTTGTTGATTTTGTAATATAAAAATGAAGAGCCAAGATTGAAGACCTGAAACCTCTTGAACCGATCATTATCTCAACCATGCCTATCATTATCGGATCAACATATTGGAGTTTCCATTGCCCTCAGGCTCTCAAACACTGTGAAGTTGGAAATGGTGATAGTGTGACACCCGGGGCCGACGAGGGTGAGGAGTGGTCACCTGTGCAAAAAAATGAAGCATAGACAAGAAGCGGCTCCTGACAGGCTTCTAAGCGAAGGGACACATGAACGAACTGAATACACATCAGAATAAGAGAGATTCAAAGACTGTGCAAGTATGAGACTACATAGTTGAAGATGGCTTAAATGAATTGATTAGCACCTCCCATGCATATCAACAAGATGCATCTTCTTTTTGGGAGCCAAGAACATAAGTACTCCATAGTTAAGCTTGCTTGACTTGGAGCACTTGTGGGATGAGTGACCTACTGAGAAGTCTCCTACAATGCCTGTGAGTGAGGAAAAAACACGCTGAAAAGACCTGTGTTGGTTTGTGAGAACACTCATCAATCCTGCAAGCAGTTCCGGGACATTACAAATGGTATCAGAGCAGGACCTCTCTCAGTACGGTGTGGTTCGGGGACGAACCGTGCTGAAGCTAGTGGGCATGTGACACCAGGGGCCGACGAGGGCAAAGAGTGGTCGCCAATGCAAAAAGATGAAGCACAAACAAGGAGCGGCTCCTGGCAGGCTTCTAAGCGAAAGGACACATGAATGAACTGAATACACACCGGAATAAGAGAGATTCAGAGACTGTGCAAGTATGAGACTGCATAGTTGGGGATGACTTAAATGAATTAATTAACATTACCCATATCAACAAGATGCATTTTCTTTTCGAGAGCAAAAAACATAAGTATTTCATGGTTAAGCGTGCTTGACTTGGAGCACCTGTGGGATGAGTGACCTCCTGTGAAGTTTCCTAAGATGCGTATGAATGGGGACAAAGTACGCTGAAAAGACCCGTGTTGATTTGTGGAGACACTCATCAATCCTGCAGGCAGTTCCAAGATATTACAGATGGGGCTACCTGGCTCGATGGGGGTGCTTGGCTGGAGGTTGGGAATGTTGGCTTCAGGTTTGCTGGTGGTGGAGCAGTGAGGAGTGATGTTGATGTCATGGAGGTTGTTAGGGGTTTTCATAGAGTCACAAGTGACTTGGTGATTGCGGGTCGGTGCTGTCCGGTGACTAGTTTGGTGTAGGAGGTCACTGTGGTTATGGCGGTTCAATGTTCAATTCGAGTTCACTCCATCGTCGCCCATAGTCACTGAGCCACCCAAGTTCGCAGGTTCGATTTGAGGTTTGAAGTTCGAGGTACGGTGACTGGTGTGGCTTGGAGAAGAGATCCGACAACGGTTCTTGTGGTGGTGGAAGTAGACTAGGGTTGGGATGGTGGTTCTCACTATGGTGGGAGTGAAAAATGATGAAAAATACAAAAAAAAACAAAAAAAAATTGATTGTACGTAGTTACAAGGTTGGTTCAATGCTACACCAAAAGCTCTAATGGTGTAGCATAGAAGCCTCCATTCCACAATGGTAGCCCATGGTTTGAAGTTAATTTGCTTAATGGAAGGGGCAGTACCTAGGGGTGGAAATAGGCTAAACTGTTCGTCAGGAGCTTATGATCTGGCTTGTCTGAGGCCTAATTTGACTTGGCTTGTTTGTTAAATAAATTAGGTCAAGACTTTTTTAAAAACTTAATAGATCTTTTAAGTTTGACAGGCCGGCCTAACTTGTTTAATTATATATAATATAATATATATTATTATAATTATTATAATTATTAATTTATTTTAATATATTATAATATATTAATATATTTTTAAATAAATTTTAATAAAGGTCAATAACTAAAACCTAAGTTAGTAAGTTTTAATAGAAATAACATATTAGAATTATGTTATAACTTAACACTCATATTCTACTTTTATATATGCTCATTGCTTTTTTGTTCGAGTCTTTAGTCGATGTGGGATTTAGAGACATAACAAGTTACTATCACAACACAACAAAAAAAAGCAATGCACAACATCTTCACTTGTATTTTTTAATATTTTTTTCCTTCGTGAATCTTCTCTTTTACGCAAACATCTTCACTAAATTATTATGTTATTAAAATGTTTAAGCATTATTGACTCTCACCTTGATCCATCTTTAAGCGATTAGCTAAAGGTAAGCTCTCTCTCTCTCTCTCTCTATATATATATATATATATATAAACATTATGTTTAAGTGCCTGAGGCTGTAGGTCTAGTATGTTTTATGCTTTTTCTTTCGTGAGAATTTAAGTTATTTCGTCTTTGCTAATTCTTATGTACAAACTTAGAATATGTTCGTATTGTGTTACACCCCTTGTTAATTCAATTCAAAAATGGGTGGACTTTGATGTTTTGTGTTACATAGAATGTGATGGATGGAAAGTACTCATCTCATTCTTATGAGCAAATGACCTGTTTTTAAACTACTATCTTACACGTGAAACCAATTGGCAAAGGGCATTGTTACAAGTGGCCGGTCTATTTTCCACATTAGCCAAGCATTCTTGTTTTCTTTGGTTATTATGGCTGTGAAAGTTAGTAACTAATGTGCTCTGCTTTTTTTAGTTGTGCTGTGATAATAATTTGTTATATCTTCAAATCCTACATCGACCAAAGATTAGAGTAAGAAAGTGATGGGTATCTATAAAAGTAAGGATGAGTGTTAAAGGCCTAGGCTCGTTGGCCTATTTTAAGACTTATGCCTGTTAGATTATGTAAAAATCTGTTGGCCTATTTAAGAAGGTATGTTTGTTAACTTATGTAAAGGTTTGTTGATCTATTTAAAAGTAGACTTGTTAGTTTATTTAAAAGTCTGTTAGCTTATTTAAAGGTAGGCTAATAACATATTTAAAGGTCTTATTGTAAAATAAATTTTTAAATTAATTTTTAGTCCAGATTAAACTTTTAAAAAAGTCAAATCAAACTTTAAAAATTAGTATATTTCAAGTTCACAGACTAAGCTCAGACTTTTTGGTGCTCTTTATTGTTTCATGGTCATAAATCTTAGGCTCTTAAGTTATATCCTGTCAATATTTTCATTGAATACCTCAATTATTCTCTCTACTGGCTATTAGAAATTAGATTCTCATTATATACGTATTCATGGTGTGAAGTAACTCAACCCCCTCCGAAATAACGATACAGGTGTATTAATTCATTTTTGGTGTTAAAATATCCTAATAGGCTAATACACATTGGAGTTTCCAATATTCTTTCATGTAATCTCACTAATTCTGTCAACTGGTATCTTGATATGCACTTACCTGTGTATCGATATGCTTTTTCGTTTTATTTTTTAAAGGATAGAGAGGAAAAATGTTTTGAAATTTTAACTGATTGCGAATATTTTATTGAGAGAATAAAAATGGAAAATAGAAGTTATGTAACTTTAAAATAAATGTCCACTAGTCATTAAGTTACAAATTTATTTTTTATTTAAAAATAAAAAAGATATAATCTTTTGGTAGTTTGAAGATTAAATTTTACTTACTATAGAGAGAGCACAAGACTGAAACCTAGTTGAGTGCGTAGATCACGTCTACTTTGTGATTTTACTTTGAACTCAAAAAGTTGACTCATTTTCGTATATTCAATTATGGATTTTATTTCAAGTTTTTATATATAGGATCAGGATCTTCTCTTATTCCCCTTAGAAACATGATGAGATCTTGTCCTTTAAAACATTAAAATAAAAATAATAATCAATTTTAAAACATGTAATTTAATAAAATAGATGGTGAGATCCTATTCCAAGAGAAATAAGAGAAGATCTCGGTCCCTGTTTATAATGTACTGGTGGTATATCTCAACAAGAAAATTGAAGTTTATGTTTCTAAAGGTATCTGAGTACCCAGAGACATATACTAAAATCACTGCAGTTTATAATATGCATGAACTACATACAAATTGACAGATCGATAAAGAATGATTTTAACGATATGAACATATTCTAATTAAGCATATACAGTTAGCTGTGTGTAAGTAATTGCCCTGTGTTGTTTGTCAGTCAAAATCAAAAGAAATAAAGTTGATAAGAACTTTTCCATTTGCTACGTGAGTTTCAGGCCATTCATTGATTTACATAATTATATGAATGAAGTGTATTTATTTGAAAAGAAAGAAGGGGCTTAAGACTGAAATGAAGCCGAATTTGGGATACCACAACTGTACTAGCACTTTCTAGCTTTGCTGCTTCCGTTTCTGAAGATTCCCCCTCGAAGCATAAAGTTATTTTCTTTATATTTAAGCAAGATAACACTTCGCTGATGAGCCTGAGTTTGAGTTTAAATGATTTCAATCTGAAAAGATTAATGTTAGCTTGTAGCGCTTGGATGATTATCATGGAAATTTCTTCAAACATGAACAAGACAAGACACTCTTCACATGAAACTAGTTGGCCATTCTCATTTTCCAAACCTGGTAAGGAGTCTAACTTTAAAATATCTAGAGCGTTCTCATTTAAAAGGGAAATATAGTGAATGAATAGGATTGAGTCAGATCCTACTCACTAGTGACTGCTGACACTGCTACTGATTCAACACACATGGCTAAACAATTACGATCAGCTAAGTCGAATAATCAAGTCAATAAATTGGAAAATGATTCCCAGTTTAGTGAAGATAATTCAAAGTTCTTTTCTTTATGTTAATTATTACTTTAAGTTCACAAATGAAAAGATAATATGGAGGGTCATTATCAAATGTTTAATAACTTCTAGTGCTTATATTCCACTTTTCATTTTTTAAATTGCTTTATTTCCTTCTGCTTGTTATATATTTTTTTTATTGGCTATGACAAAAAATGCAATGACGTTAAATTCACTATTTTTTTGGTGATATGTTCAATTCACTTTAATTGACCTTATTGGAGATTTGGAAGTGCTGATGCATGCATGGCTCTGACTAATCCTTTTTTCTTCGTTGTGTCGTTTCTTTTTATCTGCAGGAATACACTAAGTATTGTTGGATGTGAAGCATAAATTTTAATTAGTAGGTTCTTTCTTTTGGTTTCAAGAACAGGCTACTCTAGCGAATATATATTTTCATTTCATGCGTTCACGAACTTGCTGCTGAGTTATTTATCTTCAAATACATATTTGAAGCTGAGCTTCTTCGGTGGAGCATTTGTTGCGCTTATAAACATGAAGTCCTAATGTCAGAATGAACTTAAAGTCTGCTTATAAAGTAGCTGATTGACCAACATGAAGCCACTAGAAGTTAAAATTGCTACAAATTATTGCTACCGGAATACCATTTTGTTTTCTTTTGCTTGCCTTCAAGTGAAAATATATCTTAATTCTTTACGTAAAGGCCCTATGATTGGTCCATTTCTTTAAGGGAGTGTTTTTTTTTTTCAAATGTTTACTGCAAATGGCTGACTTATACATGCTTCGTCATTTTTCCACCTTCTAACCCAAACACTTCAAACTATATATGTAACATGAATTAAAAAGCTAGCCTCTGTATGCATTGCTAAGGGGAGAAAAGACTATTTAGGTATATCCCCTAAGTTTTGTAGCCAATTGATTCCCCCATCCATCTACCCTCGTCCGACTTTATCCGCTTTAAGTTTTTACTTCAAAAATTTCAGTATATTACTTTTAAATTTTATAATTACAATAATCAAATGTTTAAAACATATATAGTGTACTTTCAAAAATATTTAGAAGTAGTGTAATATTTTTTTTAAATAGTGTAAATTTTATCATCTTGAATTGATATTTATCTTTTAGAAGATACTAATAAGAGAGATAGTGTGTTCTATATATACATAAATTGTGAAATAAAAAGGGGTAATAAAAGATACTATGAATTTTTGTCTTAAATAGTAGAAAATGTTAGATTTAAACACTTATTACTAGGTGAAAAGTTTAAAGATTACTTGCGTTCTCATTTTAGGATTAAGATATTGATGTACTTTAAATTAAATTAAATTAAGAATAAATACATTTTTAGTTATTTATTTTAAAAAAAATTACTTTAATTTTTTTTAAAAATAAAATATAGAAATAACATTGTTGATATTAATATCACTCTCTAATACCTCTAGACTTACTGCAGCAAAATACTAATTGACTTGGACAACAATCCATCGAAATCTAATTCTTGTTGTGTCTTTCTGGGTAATTGTACTCGTCGATCACCTCATATATGATATCACTTATTTGATTAAATATTTACAACTAAGTCAAAAGTTATATTTAATTACTAAGGCTCAAATTTTCTTACTTAAATGCACTACCTCAAGTTAGACATCTTAGGTTTTGCATGATACTAACGCACCTAACTAACAGAAAATAAAGCACTGGAAATAAGAGAATTAAAGCAGTAAAATATATATTTATAAAACATGAAGGGTGATAAAATGTAAAACTTTAAAATAAATACATTGAAATTAATTTAGACAAAAATTTTAGAAGGTAAATATTATTTACCCAAAAAAAAGAAAAAGAAAAAAAGAAGGTGGGATACAGCGATTCAGGCCAGGGTTGACAGTGACTAAACAATATGTGCCAGTTACTTGTCTTAATAAATTACTACCATATTTTATCTTTCTTATACGGGAATACAAGTAAATGAACTTTGTTTAATCTGCTTTCGGAACTAAACTATTCTTAGCTCGAGGTATATATCTTACAATTCTATTTTCTTATCACAAATAATATATATATATATTTTATATTTTTTAATATTATTTATTATATTTATTTTTTTTTATTATTATTTTTCACTTAATCATATTTATCTAAAATAAATATAAAAATAAATATAAAATAAAAAATGATGTAAAAACATCTTTATCTTAACATTCCCTGTCTATGTGTGTTTTGGTACATGTTATTTTGGTTAGTGGGATGAACTCCTAAAAGTTAAAACTTTTAGAGTCATGGGCACTTTGTGCTTAATTATAGTAATATATATTTGCCGTGCTAAAGTACTTTCTCAAAGAAAACCCGTCTCACTATTTCAACGAAAAGACAGCAACTCATATATCCGATAAAAAAAATTCTTAGCTGCACGAAATTCCTATAAATATCAGTCTTCAAAGGCATTTTTCCCTCAAGCTTCTCAACCTTAAATGCACTCCCCAGTTACTTTGAGGAAAACCACTTCATATTTGTTATTTTATTCCTTTTGAAACTTATAACAGTACAGTACCCATTCTGGCAAACTTGTTCTCCACTCTATAGCTAGCCATGGATATTGAGTCAACAACTCAAGTCAACAACGATGGACACTGGGAGGGCTGCCTCAAGGCTTTGCCTAGGAACTCCAAGTGCAAGGTTATCAACGTCACAAGGAGTATAAAGAAGATTGGACAAGATGACCCCAGACGAGTAATTCACTCATTAAAAGTGGGAATTGCTCTCACATTGGTGTCCTTGTTTTACTACTCGAGACCTCTTTATGATGGCTTTGGAGTTGCTGGAATGTGGGCTGTTCTGACAGTGGTGGTAGTATTTGAATTCACCGTAGGTAAGTTCAGGCATCGCAAAAAACTGCACATATATTGCCCCTTATTACATAATATTATAAAGACCAAAGTCTACGAGTTCAAGAATAATGCATGAACATATATATGCTTTAATTTGTTCCTGTCCAGGTGCAACCCTCAGCAAAGGTTTAAATAGAGGATGTGCTACACTATTAGCCGGTGCTTTAGGGGTTGGAGGTCAACACTTAGCTACTGCTTTTGGAGAAAGAGGAGAACCTATTGTCCTTGGGACCCTTGTCTTCATTCTAGGTACTTAACAATTTGAACAAAGATAAAGAAGCTTATATTTCTCTTCATGAGTTTTAGATCAGAATATGCTATAACACTTAATTCCCAAACAATGTGTGTGTAGCTTTGATTTCTGATTTCTGATTAATTTGAACAGCTGTATTGTTTGTGTTTTATATATGTTAATTTGCAGCCGCAGGGTCTACGTTTTTCAGATTTTTCCCCAAGATCAAAGCAAGATATGACTATGGGGTGATGATATTTATATTGACATTCAGTTTAGTTACAGTCTCGGGGTACAGGGTCGAGCAACTCTTCGAGCTTGCTCATCAAAGACTTTCAACAATTTTAATAGGGGCAGCAACCTGCATGGTCATCTCCATATTCGTTTGTCCCGTGTGGGCAGGCGAAGACCTTCACAACTTGGTTACTTCCAATATAGAAAAGCTAGCGAATTATCTACAAGGTATAAATATTTGACCCATCATTAGTTTCCATGTTAATTTTCTTTTTCTGTTGTATGTTAATAATAATATCTAAAGCTCTTAAGTCATTCTCAGGATTTGAAGGAGAATATTTTCAATGCTTAGAGGATAAAGAAAAATCTAAGAAGTCAGTTCTCCAAGGATATAAAAGTGTTCTCAATTCCAAAGCAAATGAAGAGTCCTTGGTGAGCATTTTCTATTGTTTGTTTTGAGATATCATTCCACATTTTCGTTTTCATTTTCTGGATTGATCAAATATATATTGACCCTATATATTCCACACTATCCACAGGCAAATTTGGCAAGGTGGGAACCAGGACATGGCGGTTTTCGTCTTCGTCATCCTTGGAAGCAGTACTTGAAGATTGGGGCACTTGCTAGGGAATGTGCTTACAAGCTTGAAACTCTCAACAGCTGCCTTGACCCTGAAATCCAAGTAATATACATCATTATTCTTTCTACATCAAAGGGAAATTAGTTTAAGCGCACTTTATAATTTTAATTTTTCAGATCTTTTCACTTCAGTGTCTATAATATAAATCAAAGCATTTATTTTAGCTTGAGTAGCTAGATGCTGATATGCATTTTGGTTACTGCAGGCATCTTTGGAATTTAAGTGTAAAGTTCAAGAACCATGCACAAAGATGACTTCAGAGTCCAGCAAGGCGTTAAGAGCATTATCTTCATCAATCAAAACAATGACAGACACATCAGCTGCTAAGTGCCACATAGAAAATTCCAAAACTGCAATTAAAGACCTCAAAATTGCAATGGAAACCGTTTCGTTGGAAGATGTAGAACTCCTAGCCATAATCCCAGTTGCCACAGTTGCAGCAATACTGGAAGAAATCACCAAGTCCGTGGAGAAAATTTATGAATCTGTTTCTGAGCTTTCTCATTTAGCCCATTTCAAGAGTGTAAAACCCAATGTCTCACCAGAGAAGCCACCCCTACTTCATCGAGGAATCATAAAACCTGTTGTGGACATTGACAACGCCGACCGTGTTGAAATTACCATCCAAGAGATAAGTACAGACTCACCAGAAAAAGACAATGCACCACCAAAATCCCCCCCAACGAGTGCAGCTGTAAATACTTGTCATTATTAACTTGAGACTATGGTAATTGTCACTCAACTTAATTTCTTATTCTTAGTTGAGTAAATAGTCTCCAAACTAATTTTACCCTTGTTATGTGGAATACTTTTTTATTGTCATAGATAGCTGACGATGAAAACCTAAAGAACCTAATTTTACCCCTGAAATGTGGAATAATTTTTTTGTTGTCATAAATAGTTAATATGGAAAATACTAAAGATTTAACTGACTCATACATTGAGAAGGAAGAAAAGAAATGATGAAGACCTGATTTGATTCTAGATCTTTATATTCACTTGCAAAAGACTTTATCACATTCTATAATGTGAAATACTTAAATTAAGGGGAGAAGCATTTTCATATTTCTTCCCTTGCTTTGTATAATTTAATTTCTTCTTTACTTTGTCTTCTGTGTTCTATTATAACAGGTTACGCTAGCTGTCATTTTATTTACTTAATTAGCTTCAGAAAAGCGTATGGAAAACTTGCTATGCTCTCAGCCACATTTGGTGCTTTGCTTCCATGTCCCTCAGAACGCTTCTATGAGTATATGTTTTCCTTTTTTGATAATATTCATTATAAAGCCACAAACAAAGTGCACCAAACCAAGAAGTTGAAACAAAATTGACATGGCCATTATGGGTTTCCTCGTGGATGCCCGGAGCGTGAATCTCTAAAGCAACTTGCTGGATGGCAAGTAAATGTACGGCCTTAAGTATTTCACGGCAAAGATCAATTTAATTGGATAGCCAAAATATACTTTTATCAAAATAAAAAACAAAAAGAAAGGGTAAAAGGGGAAGAACAGAATATTTGTGACTTAAAAAAGGTCCACTAAGAACGGTAGAAATAGTTTAACCAGAAAAAAAAAATAAAATATAAGCTCGTTTGGATAAAAAAATTAAAATTAAAACATAAAATTTTAATTTTAATTTTAATTATTTTATAATTAAAATTAGTTCAGAATCTTAAACTATATATTTAAAGTTGTCAAAGAATTAAAATAATAAATTATAATTTTAAATTTAATTACAATTTTATTTTTAAAAAGTATAATCTAAAATATTAAAAAATTATTTATAAAATTAAAATTAATAAAAATATTCATACGATAATATTTTTATAATATAATAATCACAATTTTTTTCATAAAAAAATTTTCATAAATTTTTTTAGAAAAGAAATAAATAACAATTATAATAATTTTTATGTAAATATAAAAATAATTTTCTATATAAATATAAAATTTCAATAAATATTATTATTCATAAATAAATATAAAAAAGAGAGAAAGAGTTTAATTTTTAAGTTATAGAATTGATAATTCTTAAAGTATAAGATAAGAATTAAGAAAAACTTAAGTTAATTATTTTTCAATTCCATGAAATTAGATGGAATTAAAATTCTAATTTTAAATGACATTCTAAATATAAAAATTGAAATTAAAAGGTTTAATTATAATTTCAAACTCTAATTTTATACTCAATTTCAAGAGTTAAACGGACACTAATAGTATAAATTAATGATTCAAGTATTTTGTTTTGAAAAAGATAATCATAGATTATTTTTAGTAATATATGTATTATTCATATTTTTTTTAAAAAATAATTAAGTGAGAAAAAATAAGATATATATATATATATATATATATATATCAGATAAAATATAAAAAATATATATATTATTTGATATAAGGATATAAAAATTATTTTATTTTACGGCATAGAAGAAGAAAAATGTTACCTTAGACGCTTAGGCTAAAATGGGTACGACCAAATGGCAATTCTAGTTACATTAATCTGAATAATGAAATTTTAACTCAAAGTGGGGGACCCAAGATTCAAAGCTAAGGTCTTGCGGTATGCGTAGTATTGCTTTCTAGTCTTGGAAGTACCGGTCATGCTTACTTGCAAATAAAACGAAGTATTATTTGAGTATTTAAATTTTTGATGATAAATTATTTAAAGGACTAAACTTTAAATTTTACCAATTAGAGATACTTTAGTTTTATTAAAATATTTTATAATTTATTAATACAGATAAAAAATAATTTATTAATAAAAATGCTAAAAGATAAAAATATCTAACTCGATAAATGAAGATAATTTATAGCATGCCAAAACATATGGTATACATGACATAATTTTTTTTCTAATTTTTTAAATATAATTTTTACACCTTTTTATGATGGCTAGTAGTTTTTGTTAATTAACTTGTTATAGCCACTAGCCATTCTGTGCTGAAATTTTTTTGTATAATAATTTATTTGTTATCATTATTCAAAAGTTAAGTTACTAATATATTTAATTTTTAATCTAAACAAATGAAATTACAAGCAAATATAAGAATATGTAATAATATAACTAACTCAGTCCATGCATACATATTGAATATAAAATTTCATATAAATATACAACAATCATTTTTAAAAATAACAGATAAATATAATTTTTGAATTGTAAATAATTTTTATATTTATTGCACATGTCAATTTTTTTTATAAAAAAAACAATTATAAATATGATCAAATAATTGACAACAATAACGTTAAAATCTGAAATGAGAAAAACGAACGTAGCATATATGCTCGCTGTTTGTCCCCATATGCATTATTATTTCACAATTATGAACTTCATTTTTTTTATTATGAGGTATCTACACATGTTTTGTTCATTTAAATCATCCATAAAATTAATCCCAATTTTGCCATAGAAGTATAATAGTTATGTGGTTTTCTAATAATAATTGCTTACCTGATATTTAAACTTGCGTCCTCTTATTAAAAAATCAAAATTACTTACCATCTCAACTCATCATTTGTGGATAATTATTAACTTCCGTTATCTAAACTAATTAATAAGGCAAGTTAAAGGCAAATAGTTCACTCAAGTAGAGCCGGCCTTAGTTTTTCCCTTCTTCTTTGTGAAATTTTATCTTCTTTTGTGGTGTTTTGGTTCCTTCTTGTTGGGTTTTTATTATGGGAGCTGTCGTTGGTTCATTCAGTTTTCTTGTTTCTCTTAGTTTTTCAAAAATAAATTTATTTAGATCTATAGATTAGAAGAGTTTGACTTTGAATTTTTTAGAAATGTTTTCTATTATGGTATGGATATGAAATATGTAGCTTTGATTTCTTTGATTGGTCGCATGCATGGCCTACGAAATAGGAAGACTGTCAAATTTAAAGAGCAAAGTTACGGGTTATAAAGATGCGACAGAGTAAGTGAAGGCTAGACACAAGAAAAAAACATTGAAACAAGATCAAGATACCATAAGTTTAATGGAAAAGACAAAAATAACCTTTTATTTTATCGTTTTGCTCTTCCTTAGTTTCTTTGTTAGGAATTAAGGAGGTTTGTGTTTTTTCTTATAATGTTTCTTCTTTATTTTTTTCCTACCCTGTAAGAAAAGACTTTGAGTATACAACTATTGCTTTGTATATCTTAAAACTTTGATTTTCTTATCATTCTTACACTATGTTTGAATGATAGGTAATGAGGGAAAATAAAAGAGAATGAGAGGAAGGGAAATAACTTCCCTTGTTTGGGAGTTTTAAAATATATAAGAAGGGAACAACATACATGGAGAACTATTTTCTCTCTCTTGCCTTCAAATGTCTAACTTTTGTTTTCCCAAAATTGAGGTAGAATGGAAGGAACATATGGGTAATGAAGTTCCGTTTCGTTCCATTAATGAAACCTCCAAACAAAGAGAATGATAACTATGTTCCATTCATTCCCTTTCTTTTCTGGTCCATCTCCACCTCTTTCATTCCGTTCTGTTCCGTTAATGAAAAAACATCCAAACACAGGGGTAGGAATGAATTTTCTCTATCTTTGAAAAAAACAAATAATAATACCACACCTTCATTTTAAGAAACACAAGGTAGTCAACTACTAATATAGAATGAGTATGGCATTGACGTTACTAGATAGAGCATCAGGCGAAAAAGGAAGACCCTAGCTTGCCACAACTTTTAGCTCCTAAGAATGTTGGTTCAGATAAACGATGTCTGCTACCACCGATTACATTGAAACTTAGCGTAGATGTTGCGGTAGCGCAAAACATTTTAGGTGGTGTTAATTTATTATGGTGGTTATTCTGGATGGGAATGGAATTATCTTGGCTGCTAACCTTTCAAGAAGTGGTTAATATTAAATTGGTGGGGGTTTTATAGCAGTTCATGCTGGATTGCAATTGGCCTTGGAATGTTGGACATGATCTTTTGAAGGTTGTGCAAACCATATAAACGACAAAGTATCGTGTGACTTATCACATGTTAGACACACAAGAAATTTTGTACCTCATGCATCAACAAACTTGTCTCTTTATACCTTGATATGATACTTACATGGGTGGGAAGAAACATCTAGACAAATCCTCTATTTGCCTTATGTCTTAGCTTGACTTTCCAATTGATGAAAATTTTATCCCTCTATAAAAAAAATCTAACACATGGTGGTAATTGCCTTATACTTCATGCTTTAAAGTTTAACACTGTGTTTGAATGCTTTTTCATTAATAAAATGAAACGGAATGAGTGGGGATAGACCGGAAAGAAAAGGGAAGTGTTTCGTCCTCTACCCGAGGTGAGGTCACCGGGAGAGCCCTAAGTTAGTCGTCTAGCAGTTACCAGAGGAACACGGGGTAGAATGTCAGCAGAGGCACCCTGATCGATCAATTTTGGAGTTAAAACAGTGATGAAGGCATAGGTAGAGAAAAGTGAACATGTCTGACCTAGGCTGCCAGACCAGTTTATATAGAGATCTAGAGGACCGGCTCTCCAGATACCTTCAAGCCCTTTAGGATTCTGAACGTTATGTCTGGTTATTATGGCGCGAGACGTTATGTTTAGTCATTATGACGAGAGGCCGTTATGTCTATTGGTGGGTCGTTGCCCATTCAGGTATTAGTCGGTCGTTGCAAAAATGGGTCTAGCTTATGGTCGGATGTCAATTGGGTTAGGACAGTCTACAACCCCCCAGCTTGGTCATATGTGAAGATGAGCCGAGCTTATGAGTGGTCGGATGTCAATTAAGTCAGGACAGTCCACAACCCCTCAGCTTGGGCAATCAGTGATGATAGCTCGAGTTTGTATTATTATGAGTGGTCGGATGTCAATTAGGTCAAAACAGTTCAATAAGGAATGAAACATATTTGCATTTATCTTTGTTTGGAAGATTAATAAGAGAACGGAAATGATTTCACCTCAATTTTAGAAGAACAAAAGTTGAGTCTTTGAAGGGAAGAGGAAAAAAAAAGTTTCTCATGTGTTCCTTTCACTTCGTATGTATTTTAAAATTCTTAAGCAAGAGAAGTTATTTCCGTTACTCTCATTCATTTTCTCTTTCCCTCGTTACCTATAATCCAAACATAAGTTAAGAGCATATTAAGAGTGAAATTATTAACATTTTTAATTATTTATTGATACTTTCTTTTTATTTATAATATTTGTTCACGTGTTGAAAATAAAATCTATATTTAAATTGTCACTTAAAAGTTTAAGTTTTTAGGTGATTGTTTTTTGGGCACTAATTAACTAGGATAAAACCAGTATCAATATGATAATATTAAACGAGAAATAAAATGAATCTTTATTGAATTGAAAAATAAAAAGAGAAGAAGAGAGAAAGGGAGGAAGGAATACGACTCATGTATAGTACAAGCGAATATAGCACGTACAACCAATATTCATTTACAGACAATATATAGATTTACAAAGTCAGTTTCTCCATTGTTTTTTTCTTTTTGAAAAAATAATCTTCTCCTTCTTATCTACTTAATTGATCATAATGAATACATTTAAGTTCTCCCAGCAGGAAGTATATCGTAAATTTAATTCAAAGATTATGAACTTAATTTGTTAGTTTACGATCTAGGCAATCATTGTTTGCTGTAGACAACAATCAGAAGCTCTTGCGTAGAATATGTTTACATAAATAGGCCATCGAGAAATGCATGCTTTAGTCTGTTAGCGTAATAATAGGGATATCTTGATTATAGGAGATTCTGATATCTTATTTTTAGCAGTCATATCAATTAGATCAATCTTGTATATTTTCCTAAATTAGCTAGTGCTCTGTTGTATATAACCAGTTTGTATCCTCGTACAAAACACAATATATGATACACTTTTACTCCAATCCCTGTGCCTACTTTCTGCTAATATGGTATCAGGAGCTTAGGTTCCAAGCCCTCGTCCCTGCTCTCGTTCCTTTTTTTCTCTCCTGCGACCTCTGTCTTCTGGCCCTTTTCTTTTTTTTCCTCAACTCTTGTGCAAACCCAGTTTGTTATTCTGTTCTATTTATTCCCGTAGCTTGTCATCATAGAAAAATCTGAAATTTCAACACCTATTACAACTATTTTGACCAGATCAAATTATAACCTTTGGGTTCAAGGAATGAAAAGTTTCCTGATAGGCCGCAAGCTTTGGCGGATTGTCACTGGAGACATCACCAAGCCAACCAGAGAACAAGAAGAACCTGTTGCAAAATTTGCTGACCGTCTTGAGGATTGGGACAGCAAAAACCATCAGATCATCACGTGGTTCCGCAATACTTCTGTCCCGTTTATTCATGTTCAATTTTCTGATTATGATTCTGCAAAAGCAATATGGGATTTCTTGGCTAGCCGATATCAGACCACTGGACTTGCTCACTATTATCAGTTGTGGACCTCACTTCTCAGTCTCAAGCAAGAATCAAGCCAATCGGTGAATGATTTCTTTGCTCAAGTCCAACCAATTTGGGATCAAATATCTTCAGCCAAAATCAGTGAAGATCATCTTCATCTCATTCAAGTTCTCATGGCTCTTCGGCCAGAATATGAAGCTGTTCGAGCCTCACTATTGCATCGACATCCACTTCCATCGTTGGATACTGCCATTCAGGAAATTATTTTTGAAGAAACTCGCCTGAATCTAGACAAAACTCCTCAGTTTGATGCTGCTTTTGCAACTACTCGATCCTCACAACAAAAGTCTAACCATCAACCCTGTAGGAATTGTAATCGAACTGGTCATACGTTTTCCAATTGTCCTACTGTAGAATGCAGGTATTGTCATGGTCTTGGCCATATTCTTGAGCACTGTCCCATACGCCCTCCAAAACCGAAAGGTGGATTTTCCAAATCCAAGATTGTCCCAAAAGTTGGGCTCTCCTCCATCACTGCTGCTGCCACCGAGGGTTCTACTGCCATTACTATGAGTGATCTTGAAGCATTACTCAAATAGGTTATCTCTTCCAATATCTCTACTACCATGTCTGCTACTCCGGGTAATTCTCATTGGTTTTTTGACTCTGCATGTTGTAATCATATGACCACTGACATTAAGACATTGCCTTCTGCAACACCTGTTTCTTCTCTACCACCAATCCACACAGCAAGTGGTAATAAAATGAACATAACTCATACTGGTCACGTATCTACCTTCAACCTCACACTTCCTGACACCTACTACATACCCAACTTGACACTTAATCTTATCTCTGTTGGTCAGTTGTGTGAACAAGGACTAAATGTTCTTTTTTCTCCTTTTGGTGTCCAAGTACAGGATCCACAAACGAGACAGATTCTTGGGACGGGTCGCAGAGTGGGTTGGTTATTTGAGCTCCAATCTCTTCATCTTCCAAAGAAACATGTGTCTGCAGCTACCATCACCTCTCCCATTCATCAGTGGCATCTTCGGCTTGGTCATGCATCAGCCAACAAAATTCAGCCTTTAATTTCTCGTGGATTGTTAAGATCTACAAAGTTTGAGTCTTTTGATTGCTTAAATTGTAAACTTGCAAAACAACCTGCATTATCCTTTACCAGTAGTGATTATATTTTAGACAATCCTTTTTGTTTAATTCATTCTGACATTTGGGGTCCTTCTCCTGTTCCTTCAGTTAATGGTTTTCGTTATTTTGTCTTGTTTGTTGATGATTGTTCTCGTTTTACGTGGATATATTTTTTGAAAAATCGATCTGAGTTATCCCAAATTTACATTTCATTTGCACATATGATTAAAACTCAATTTTCTTGTACTATTAAAACTCTTCGCACTGACAATGCAATGGAATATCGAGATTCTTCTTTGCTTCAGTTTCTCAGTCAGCAAGGCACTGTTGTTCAACGCTCATGTCCTCACACCTCTCAACAAAATGGTCGAGTTGAGCGAAAACATCGGCATATCCTTGATTCTGTTCGTGCTCTTCTCCTCTCTGCCTTGTGTCCAGAAAAATTTTGGGGGAAGCCGTTCTTAATGTTGTTTATACTATCAACCGACTTCCCACCTTGGTTCTTCAAAATTTGTCTCCTTTTGAAAAACTGTTTGGTAAGCCTCCTGACTATTCAATTCTTAAACCTTTTGGATGTGCTTGTTTTGTTCTTTTGCAACCTCACGAGCACACAAAATTAGAACCGCGTGCTCATCTATGTTGCTTTCTTGGTTATGGCATTGAACACAGAGGATATCGCTGTTGAGATCCTATTTCTAATAGATTACGCATCTCTCGCCATGTTACCTTCTGGGAACATACCATGTTCTCTTCTCTTTCCAAATTTCAACATTCTGTCATCACTAACTCTTTTTTTTTCACTGATCCTTCCATTGAGTTATTTCCAAGTTCTGATACAGGTACTTCTGATGGGCTCAATACTAGTCCTCCCCCACCTGCTCCTCCTCTGAATGATGGTGGACGTTAGCGATCTTGTCGTCGATTGCGATCAAATGTGACGTCGTACCTACATCTGCTTCTCGTCGTTCCATTCGGGTAAGAGAAACTCCTTATTATCTTACTGATTACCATTGCTATTCTGCTATTGCAACCCTTCATGAGCCCTCCACTTATCGTGAGGCAAGTACTAATCCCATTTGGCAACAAGCTATATCTGAAGAAATTCAAGCTTTAGAGAAAACACATACTTGGGACTTAGTTGATCTCCCTCCAGACAAGATCCCTATTGGCTGCAAATGGGTCTATAAAATCAAGACTCGTTCTGATGGAACTATTGAACGTTACAAAGCTCGCTTAGTAGCCAAAGGGTATACTCAAGAGTATGGGGTAGACTATGAAGAAACCTTTGCTCCGGTGGCTCGAGTTACATCTGTTCGCAGTCTCTTAGCTATTGTTGTTGTTCGTAAATGGAAGCTCTTTCAGATGGATGTCAAAAATGCATTTCTTCATGGTGATTTGATAGAGGAAGTCTATATGCATCCTCCTCCTGGTTATCATTCTCCTCATAAGGTTTGTAAGCTTCGTCGAGCCTTGTATGGTTTGAAACAAGCTCCCAGGGCCTGGTTTGCCAAATTCAGTTCTACTCTTACACAATTCGGCTTTCTTTCCAGTCCACATGATTCTGCTTTATTTACTCGAAGAACTGATGGTGGTATTGTACTTCTGTTGCTTTATGTTGATGATATAATAATAACTAAAGATGATAAGTCTGGAATTTCAGCAGTACAAAGTTATCTCAGTCGACAATTTGAAATGAAAGATCTTGGTTCTCTTAGCTATTTTTTGGGTCTTGAAGTTTCTCAAGATTCAGAAGGCTTTTATCTCTCCCAAGCCAAGTATGCATCTGACTTACTCTCTCGAGCGGGAATCACAGACAGTAAAACTGAATCAACCCCCTTGGAATTCAATTGCAAACTCACACCGCTTGATGGCACTCCTCTTAATGATGCCACCTTGTATCGGCAACTTGTTGGTAGTCTTGTTTACCTCACTGTCACTCGCCTTGATATTGCATACATTGTTCATATAGTCAGTCAATTTATGTCTGCTCCTCGATCATCACATTTTTCTGCAGTTCTTCGGATTCTCCGTTATATTAAAGGAACTCTTTTCCATGGTTTACACTTCTCTGCTAATTCATCTTTGATCCTATCTGGATACTCTGATGCCGATTGGGCTGGTGATCCCACGGATCGTCGCTCAACAACGGGTTATTGTTTCTTCTTGGGAAGCTCTCTTATTTCTTGGCGTAGCAAAAAGCAAACTGTTATTGCCCGCTCTAGCACAGAATCTGAATATCGTGCTCTTGCTGATGCTACCTCTGAATTACTTTGGTTACGGTGGTTATTAACTGATATGGGTGTTACACATCCTTCTGCTACTATGCTTCACTGTGACAATAGAAGTGCCATACAGATATCTCATAATGATGTTTTTCATGAGCGTACAAAACATATTGAAATTGATTGTCACTTTTAGGGGTTAACTGGGGGTCGAGCATTAACATTGGCCGGGAGTTCATTTTAATCAACTTTATGTTGGCATACGCCATCATATTGCTAATGGCACCATACGTTTGATTCTTGTCCCGTCTGCTGACCAAACTGCTGATATCTTCACCAAAACGCATCCTCCTGCTCGCTTCAAAGATCTCTTAAGCAAACTCGAGTTGGCATCCACTATACCAACTAGAGTTTGAGGGAGAGTGTTAGCGTAATAATAGGGATAGCTTGATTATAGGAGATTCTGATATCTTATTTTTAGCAGTCATATCAATTAGATCAATCTTGTATATTTTCCTAAATTAGCTAGTGCTCTATTGTATATAACTAGTTTGTATCCTCGTACAAAACACAATATATGATACACTTTTACTCCAATCCCTGTGCTTACTTTCTGCTAATATAGTCCATAACAAGAAAGGAATATGCAGCCAAAGCATTTGAAAATTAAAGTTCCTAGCATGTGAAAATTGAAGTTCCTAGCGAAGTATCCATCCGCAAGTCGTTGCTATTATACACCCTGCTTAATTAGGGTATATAATGTACTATTCAAACTGACCTATAATGGTAGGTCAGTTAGTTAGGTTTTTTTTTTTGTGTAAAACTCTCAAACACCCCTAGAACCACCCCATCCCCACCCGACCCCCACCACCACCAGGACGGCACAACGCTAACGATGACACGACAATGGGAGTAGACCCAAGTCACATTCGCGGTTGGTGCTGCGTGGTGGTTTGTGGAGGGACATGGTGACTTGCGATGGTGGTTCGTGGACGCGGGTGAGATGCGGATTTGCGTGGTGGTTCGCGGATCTGACACTGGATCTGCATGGTGGTTGTGGGTCGAGATAGAGGTTCGCGGTAGTTGGACGTGGAGCAGGGCGGTGGTTTTGGGCTTGCAGGATTGCAGGGTTCGACACAGTGGTGTGGGTGGTGACGTGGCTGGGGTGGGCGCCTGTTGGTAGTGAAGGAGTGACGGTGGCGTTGGTGTTGGGCGTGTGACAACTACGTTTGCTTCGATCTCTCCAATGACCTAGTTATCGAACGCTGGCTTCTGCTTCGATCTCTCCAAAACCCAACACTAGAATGTCGAAGTGGAGACTGAAACGCAGTTGCTCCAGATCCAGACTCGATCAAACAGAGGAACCGCTGGAACGCTGTCATCAAGTACTAAAACACAGCAGCTCCAGATCGTTGGTTCTAGTTTTGGTCACGCATGGTGGTTCTGGTCTGGACGGCGATTGGCACGGCAGAGACTGACAACAAACTTCATGGTAGTTCTGGGGTGGTGAACGGAGCTTTATGGTAGTTGTGAGATGCAGTTTTCTGTTGACTGAAACATGTTGTATAGGTAAAAGGTCATCAAATTTGACCATTGATACATTTTAATCATATATCAATGATTATATTTTTAAAGTGTATGATACTTCCTCTTTTATAGAGTATATATTAGAAATGGCCTCCATGTGCATATACCTCTTGGGAAATCCAAAGAAAAAGAGAGAAAAAACATGAGAAAAAAAGTCATTATAGCACGTGACTAAGTGGCATGAACTCTACAGTCTACACATAATAAAAAGAAAAGTCATTATAGCACGTGACTACGTGGCATGAACTCTACACATGACATGCATGTTATGTTGGTTGTGTTTAATAATAATATTCACACATTATTTTTATTATAATTTTTTTAAATTATTATTTTTTAAATAATTTAACAAGACAAACATATTTTTTAATACACATATTCTTTTTTTCTTTATATCAATTAAAACAAGTAAAAATGTAACACAAGTGTAAAAGAAATGATGTGCAACATTCATTTCCCTTATGTGTTTTTCTATTTTAGTTTCTTCTTCTGGAGATGGTTCAGAATGGAGATGTTACTTACTTAATGGTCAAAAGTTGAAGATGAAGTTCTCGATTTTCAGGATTTTTATTCTCATTTTTTAATCTGTAAAACCGCCACTAAACCTTGCCGCTTAAATATAACAAATTAACAATGTAAGATTAATTTTTGTTCTTAAATGGCAGTGACATCTTGATCTGTTAGTGATTTAAAGAAATGGAATGCGGGCAGGTCGTAATAAACAACATATTAGATTTAAAGTAACAGTACAAACTCCCGAGTATGAGGATTAAATATTGTTCCAAAGAGAGGTTTTTGAAACATGGTAAACACAATTGCGATTTATATATCAATCCCAATAAAGATATTTATAATTAGATAAAGCAGCAATTCATGTTTTCCTAATTAATAAAAGGCAAATAGAGCTAAAGATGCATTGAATTTTTATATTTTACTACTTAGAAAAGCATAATAAGATAATGACAAAATTTAGGTTTATTTTTTTATATTTATTATAATTATTTTTTTAATTAAATTATAATATATGTATATTTTTATAAAAAATAAAATAAGAGAAAACCGGCATATTAACGAAGCTAAAGAAAATAAGAGAAAAATATTAATACATAAAAGAGAAAATAAAAATGTATATATATTATAATTTAATTAATAAAATAAATATAATAAATATAAAAAAATGAATTTAAATTTTGTTCATAAAATAAAAGTTTATACCAAAATAAAAAAATTTATGCTAGTACACTGCTGTGTTCTGTCTTCCAACAACAGAAAAGCAGTGCGTTGCTATATAATAATCCACGAGCTCAAGCTATATCTAGAAAGCTGAACATTCGACTGCTACTAAATCACTTGGATCTTAAAAAATGACGTGGACAAATGACTATAAGAAAACAGGCTATTAGATGCATGAATTCATCCCAGAAGTATCTTAAAAAAAGATGCTCAATGTTTTTTTTTTTTTATAATTTGCTCAATGTTAGCCTTATATGAAAATGGCTATAATAAAAAAATGTTTCTATAGTTTGCAAGAAATCCGAAATGAAGAGGCAAGCTTCTTATATTATAGTCTAACATATTTAAATTATTATTTAACATATATATAATAATAAAAATTAAAAAAAAAGTTACACAAATTTAAAAAAAATATATATATATATATATATATTAAATAATAATTTAAGTATTTAAAAAATAATATGATAGACTATGTTTACCTAAAATTTTTTTCTTATAATAATCAACAAAAATTACTTTTTGAATTTCATTTCAAGGATTCAAGGATTTTTCTGTATCATTAACATCCGTAACCCTTTAGGATTAATTAGGGGAGGAACCAATATCTATATAATTTGGCATAACCCATTTATTATCAGTATACAAGCCTAAACCCTCCTCTCTCCAAGAAGAAGGGAAGAAAACAAAATTAAAGTGATAGAGAACAAATGGCATGAGTGTTTCAGTGTAAATCATTTGGATTCGATGAATACTTGCATGTCTTTCTCTTTTTTATTTCAATCGAACTGAACTGAACATATATTTGGTTATCCAGCACAGAGCGTGCAACTTCCGTAACAAAGCAACAGTTTTTAAATGGACGAAGCATGCGTCTGGTATGCATTCATAATCATACCATTAACAATTCCCATCTCTTAATTCCTACCAACTTTTAGATCCCATCTCTGTTCCCAGATAGTAAAAGACTAAAAGTGGTGCATGCATTTCGGCGATAGAAGATACTCAATGGTACAGAATAGCAGAAGTAAGTATGGGCTAAATCAGATTAATCCCAATCAAAAACTGGAAGATTCCAGTACCTTAATTACCACAAGGTGGGAGTACTTATCTTGAAACCTAATTCTTCGTAGGAGGGTTATCAAACTTGGCCAATGGGAATCACATGCTATCACAACTTGCATCATGAAACGAAACGGTTATTAATTAACTAATTGACTGCACGTGCACCGCACTCCATGTAAAGTTGGGCGTGAAAGTAATACTGGCATTTAACTTCTGCTTCTGCACCAGCAAAAATAAAGTCTTTTTTGTGGTTATGCAGTAGCCAAAATTTGCACTGATTTACTTATTATTTAAAAATGTCAACTTGACATTGACAAAGAATATTATGGCTGGTCAAAAGTTGATAAGCTAAAAGAAAAAGATTGGTGATTTTTTTTTAGCAAAAAAGGTAATTGTAATCTGCGGATTAGCCCGGGCATATAAACCGGGGCTAGCGATCCTAAGACTCTCCCCACTTACTTAGGATTGATTTCTTTTTAGCTCCCTACTTCGACGTATTTATCATGCTTGATTTTATAAGAAATAAAATTAAATTGGGAAAAAAATTGAAAAGAGAAAATAGAAAAAGAGAGAGAAATAAAAAAAATTAATCTAAAATTTTGCTAATATTAATTATTTGGTTGAACTTTTGAACCCAACTTTAAAATTATCTATTGGGCCTAATCTTAGGCTCATCAATCGATAGGTCGGGACTGGAAAAAAAAAGTTAGGCTGAGGTTAATTCCTAGGCCACCCATGAACAAGTAGGACAAGTAGTACCCAGCTCATCTCCAAAAATTCCTACTTACTCCTCTATTAGGAATCTCTACTTTTGATTTTTGTCTTTCACTCTTTTATCCACCCTTAAAAGCAAAGGCAGAAATGTTCTTTGGAGGAAGAATTTTCTTCTTAAGAGTACGGTAAAAACACTCGCTCATCTTGCCTCACTCTGAACCAAGTTATATGAGATTTCGTGTCATGTTCACACTAAACGGTGTGGGACAGAGTGAGTTGAAGTCTTACAAAGGAGTTTGATTTGTTTTTTATTTTGATTTTCAATGGATATGTTTTTATTAGATTTATAAAATATCATCTTACTTTTATTTTATTTCTTGTTTTCAAAATTTTATAATTTGTTGACCTTGAAATTTCATCCTTATCTCTTCCAAAAACTCAAATGCTAAGGCTGAGGTTAGTTCCTAGGCAACTCATGAAAAAGACTAGGCAGTATCTCAACTCACCCCACTCCGAATATGAGGTTTCTTGCCACGTTCCCCTTCAAAATTTTGTAAAATAAATGGTTTTGTTGACGGAAAAAGATTTTTTTACACTTCTTTTAAGAGTGTAAATATTATTGATATTTTTTTAAAGATATCAAATTTAATGAAAAATAATAATAAAAAGATATATATAATAAATAATATTAAATAAAATATAAAAAGATATATATATACTATTTAATATAAGATTATCAAAGTTAATCACCAAAGATTTCCCTGTGGAGTGTGCATACTCCAGGAAGTCCTCGTACTGATCTGATCAACTACTGCAATAAGTGTTATTCTGTCCTGATGAGTTAAACAAGGCGTTACTGTCCCCAATATCAGCTGTTAATAACATCCCACGTAGTGGACGGCCATTTCTCTCAAAGCATGTGACTAAGACACTTCTGGCTGAAATTTCAAGGAAATAATCACTCCCAACTATTTTGGCTTGTGCTCTAGGGTGATCATGACTTACCTGTTTTTCCCTGTTAAATTGATGCATATTCATGACATTTTAATCCCACAAGTTACGTGGGAGAACCTTCTTTTTTTTGCCATTACATGGTAGAACTCAACATTAGCGTTCTACATAAGTGTTTTGATAACAAGAAGCTACATCACTTACAAAAAAGAAAAAAAGAAAAGAAAAACTAAAACAAAACAAAAATTATGGACTGAAAAGCTTAGCAAGCTCCTAATTACAATCAATAACTATAAAACAAAGCAGAAACTACAAACTCAAACCAGGTAAATCTATTCACCAGCCATTGATAAAAATTTCTACCTACATGCATGAGACAAAGGTTTTTACAGTGCTGCTCATCATATTCCGCCACCACAAATTCAAACTAGTCAATCCATTCACCAGCCATAGATAGGATTTTCTACCTGTGGGGGCAAGAGATTAAGGTCTTTACAGTGCTGCTTGTCATAGTCACGTGTCCCAGGTATTGCTCCAGAACATAATCTCAGGAATTCATTCCCTGTGAGACAGTAGTGAGCAAACGCTAAGCCTCCATCTACTAGTTCTGTCAGATTAGGTATTGACACTGACTTAGCAATGAGCTTTCCATTATCTGTACTTGATTTAGCACCATCCTTTTCCTTGTTCAAGATTTTGTCAAGCTCGGAATATTCCATGAATCTTTGAGTAGCAGCCTCCCAAGAAAGTTGATATCTTTGCTCAGGTGTAAGAGGATAAGGCTCATTTGCTAATGCTTCTTTTACTTTTTCCACAAAGTCTTCAGATGTCTTGTAAGTCAAACAGTTGGGGAATGACCTGAAGAACTCATTTGATGGATGATCAGCACAAATTACAAATTTTCCCATGGCAAGTGCCTCAGCTGTAGCTGTGCATAGCACATCGCTAATGCTAGGATTTATAAAGACTTTGTACCTTCATGAAAGTAGATAAACAGTGTCAGAAGGAGAACCAAATGTAATAAAAGCAAGTTCAGTATTAGTGTCTGGGTACATGAAGCATTAGCAAGTATCATGTGTAGGTGAAGGTGTATTTATACATGTATGAATAACAACAGTTTTGGCCCTTTTGGACATTGCACGTTCCTTAACACACAATCTATTCACTTTATGAAGATAGGGGAAAGTAGTTCCATTTAAAGGGGATTCCTTGGGTACCCTTGATTATTGGATAAAGCTCCTCTAAACTGTGTTTGTCTCTAAAATTAACTAAGAGTGTATCAACCTTTGATTTGATAGAGTGCATCGAGACCTTAACCCACTAAATGATCTAATGATGAATACACCATTACTTGCTCACTTTAAAGAGAAACTCACTTTAGAGGATCTTTTTCCTTGTTTATTAAAAGGTACCGGTACCTTGCTAACTTGGCATAATATTATTAGTTGATTTTATAAAATACCTCATTGATAATAACCTATAATTTGATATATCGGTGTATATACACGTTTTTTATCGTGTGACTTTGTTCTCATTTCTCCTCGTAAGTTAAGAAACACAATCAACAAAGGTTCCAAGAATATGAGATGTAGAATAGAAAGTAAAAATTTAAAAAGTAAAAATTTGAAATATTAAAATCCAAAGTCAAACTTAAAATTAAAGAATGTTAAAATAAAAGTCAACTGAAATAAAAATGTATCCGATAAATAAATATATACGACACATTTTGATTGAAAGGGTACCAGAGATAGGCCCCCCATTTAAAAGTTACTTTCCTCATTTCATTTAGGTATGTTTCACAACAACATGGGGACCTTTCCAGTAAATATATCTTAATTTAAATTTTGAAACTCAGTTTTCAAATTATTCTTACCCGTGAAGAGAATCATCTGCATGGTCTCTTCCTTTCTTAAAGTTGAGATTCAAATCCAACCTCCTAGCTGCACTCTGAACTTCATTAGCATCCTCCCCGTTTCCAAATACATCCAACTTGAAGCCATCAAGGTCAGTCTTATGCTTTGCTAATAAATCTATCAACTCCTTATATCCCTTTGCCCATACCATCTTTCCCAAGAAATATGCCCCTTTTGTGAAGGCTTTCTGCCCTAGCTCCCTTTCTGCAGCAATCTTTTCTCCAATTTTTAAGAACTTGGGATTCACACCATGAACATTGCAAATTACAGACTTGGGTAAATCTTGAGTGGCAGCTGAGAGACGAAGAACCTGAATGTAAATCATAAATAATTTAGTTCATTTTGTCTCATTTAATTCTCTTCTGATAATCCAACTCGATGACAAATTTATCAAGAAAAAACACCAAAATCATTTATAATTATCTCCCAAGTTAATCCAAGCTTACATACTAGGATGATAAGTATCATACCTTGTGGCAGTATGCTCTTGTAACCCAGTTGTTTATGTGTTTCACAAGGAATGCCTGGAGTGCCCCATTTTTCTCCCTCTTGATGTATTCTAAGTAATTTGTGTGGACAATACCAACAACATGGTTGAATTTGTCCGTCCAACGCTTACCATGATGATACCAATTCAAATGTTCTGGTTCTTCCAGAATAGCAATGTCAGCATCCCTGGATGGTATAAATTGAGAAGTATCTCCAGCAGGTATTATACTACGTCTTGATTTTGAAAACTACACACAAGAAGGACAAGGTGTACAAATTGACAGTAATGATATGAAACATGATAGAATATAACTAACTTTATCAAAAAGTTACCTTCCCAGGATAAAAGGAAATTTTGAAGTCTGCCTTGAAACCAATCCTTTCCTCAAGCCAGTTACGTATATAAACTTCTTGCTCTTCTGGTGAAGTAAAAGTGAGACTGCCAGGATAAACTACTTCTTGATCTGATTTACAAAGCCATGGAACCAGCAGAGTGACTTTCTGCTTTGCAGATTGTGATAAATATGCAGCTCGAAATAGTGGGTTTACAGCTGTTCCCGTCATCCAAGGAAGACTAGCAGTTGTGACTATTGCAACATGTCTTTCATTGTCTGATGCATCATGCTTTGCATGGTCTGTCCAGAATCCACCATCATACCGATGCCCTGTGCTCTGAAGGACACTTGCTATTCGCAAATCCAATTCATCATTTATGTTTCCATTCTCAAGAACAGTAGATTCTTCCCCAGAAAGGGACTGCAGTAGAAGTTGGTTCTTGCGTTTGCTATACAAGCTTTCTACTATCTTGTCACATATCTCTGCAATCACATTTGGACAAATCATCAAAATTCAAGGGCAGATAAAGTGAATTATTCACTTGCTGACTAATACATTTGATACATCTTTCTTCAACTAGAAAGCTATAACCAAGAAAGCAAACAAATAATCCTGCCTACTCACAATCGTTGATCTTGCACCAAATTTCATAAAATTTAAATAACTGTAAGCATGTGATCAAGCAGTAGATATTTTCATTTGATCGAAAATCATATGACACATTAATTTTAATATAAGTTGATGGTGTAGAAAACAGTATTGGATTAATGGGAAATTTTATAAGCATGTTCAAACCAATGGTGGATTCGTAAAATATTCATCCTCTAAATGATTTTGATCAATCCAACATTCCAACCATTGAAATATAACTAAATAACTAATTATGTAGATCTTACATGACAAATTTCAGAAATTTTAAACAAAAATAAGTTGATGATCAAATGGTTAATATTTCATTTGAAAAGTAAATTCTCTACATTAATTTTAAGACATTTTGGTGGAGTAAAAAATGAACTTGGATTAATGTGAAATTTTATAAGTATGATATATGCAACGTCTGCTTTCATTGATGGATTCTGTGAGAAATTCAATGGTGAATAACTTTAGAATGAGTGTTTTACAAAATCTGCCATTGGGTTGAAAGTATACTCCGAGTATACAATGCTCATAAAATCTCACATTAATCCAAGATTGTTTTCTACTCGCTCACCTTATATTAAAAGTAGTGTAGTGTATAATATGATTTTTCAAGCAAATGAAAATAGCTAACTCTTGATCACATGCTTGTAGTTTGAATTTTATGAAATTTGGCGTGCAAGATCAAGATGACAACTAGGTATAATTCAGATAATCGGATTGATTACAATTATTTTATACAAGACAATATTAGATGGTGTAAATGTGTCAATTTTTAGTGTCCTTGAATTATAGTCTCCATCTACTCACCATTTTCATGCCCTCGTTACAAAGTTGCACCAAATGAGTGACTATGGTAAATCACATTGTTGAATAATTAAGGAATGATGCAGCTAACAATTATATCAGAAGCTGACGCCTTCTAGCTTGCCAAACACAAAACAAAAATAACACAGTAATACAGCTTAGCAAGATAAATGCCAAAAAGAGGAGGAGAAAAAACGCACAAGAGAAATTATTGCAGTCGTAATATATTTGGAAACATTGCATTGGTTTGTTCCATGTACCTAATTTACCACTAACATGGAAAAAAAAAATGTCTACACCAAGAGTTGACTGCAGATATGCAACAACTTTTGCCAGATTCTTTGCTCCCATTTTATTTCTCTAAGAACAGAAAGTTATATAATTGTTAAAGACTTAAAGAAAGGGAGCAAACCAACTTGCCGATTAATGAAAACAAGAATGTTGAAACAGAAAAACACTTTCCATTGCAAGAGAAGATGTTGCTAGAAAACATTACTGATTAAAACAAAACACAGACATAAAACTTCCAGATAAGATATAGAAAGTGAGAAATCATGGCAATGAAATCCCATATAAGTTAAGAATAACTATGTACCTCTTCTAAGTCCAAGTTGATCCAAAAATGGCCCGGATTGTTTAACAAAGTAGGCTAGAAGTTCAGGTACGTCCAATGGTGGCACTTCCTGCAACAGATGTTAAAGTGAAAATGTTAACTGTAGTTCATGATTCAAATCAAGGCCCCAAGTTCAGAACATACAAGAATCAGTCCACAGGAAAGTTAATGACACATGTAGAAGAATGATATCCTTATCACAAAACCAACTATTTAAATATAGCATTCTTATCATGCTTGAGTTGCTTAGCCCCCATTTCTTTAGCATCTCATGTATCCAATCTTCTCCCAACTAAGTCTAAATTAAAACATAACACTACTAATATGAAAATGACGTACCAAATAAAAAATCTATGACCACAAACTAAAGCAGATATTTTTGGATACATAACAAAGCAAAATGTAAAGAGTAAGTGGGACTTTATGTCCAGATGGACTTAAGGATACATGGGCAGGTGTATTCTATAAGATATCATATGTATAGTGGTCCAAGGAAAGTTAGAGCCTTGTCACATACAAATTTTTCTTGTTTCTTTACACAAAAGTGCACAATATTTGACCAGGCATATTCATATGAACAAAAGAAACTAAACAAATTATGCACAAACCTTTGACTCTTGAGGATCCTTGCATATTGATTTCTGCAACAAACGAACCAGAAAATTCTTAGAATGAAATCACTTATCAAATTTATGTTCAAATGCACAAAAACATATACCATCAATCACAAAACCAGTTAAAAATAAGAACTACTAAATATTGATCATATTAAAGAACATTTAATAGTAGTTAGTCACATGCATGAGCTTGACATGTAATTCACTGAAAGTAAATAAATAAATCATAATATCCACGCCATCCCAACTAACAAATGGATTGACCTCACTCCACTTCCACTGATGAATCATCCCCAAAAGGTGGCTCTTGCAAGGAGGGTGTCATTTTTATTTTTCGATGAATCATTAAATTTATTAAAACAAGCAGCAAAACCAGCAAACAAATACAACCAGCAAGTTTATTGATACCAACAGCAATTTCCTACAACTGCCATCATAAAAGAAAGGTTTTTAACAGGACATAATCTTCCTTCTAACAGTAACCTTAATCCAACCGTACATATAATCTTCACTAGAAAATTTGCTTTGATGAATACAATGGGTTAGCCAAGCAATCTTTTCCTTCCTCCAAAGAACGAATGACTTTGGCCACTTGAAAGTCCAAAAGAATCCCTACCCAAAATTTCCTTGTAAGACTACACTCACAAAAAAGATTATTTCCGCTCTCCATGAACAAGTCACTAAACACGCATAGCAATTGAACAAAATAACTCCATTGTAACAACCGCTCTCTAGTATTAGAAAGTTTGAAAACTGGGATAACAAAAAAGCAACTTTCATGTAAAATTAACACCGAAACCCAATAATTCACACTAAGTGCACGTTTGGGTTTTTATTAAATTTTAGGGAAAGAAACTTTTTTTCAAAAGCTATGTAATATTTTGATTATAAGTTGTTTTGAACACAAAATAAACGAATTACTAAAGGGGGGCCATACCAAGCTTGACTTGAATTTCTCCACGAATTCACTGTTCTTCTCAAACTCTTTGAACCTGCTCTTCAACGCTCGAATTGGGTCCCAATCCCGAGCTTCACCCTCCCCTTTCCACTCCCCCCAATCCCATAACTCCTTCAAGCTCAACCTCCTTCCCCTCTTTCCCCTCTCGAAATCCACAACCCCATTCCCATCCCCTTCCTCCTCCACCTCCGACACGATCGCCTTCCTAATGGCCGACAAATCGATCCGAATCCGCGACCTCGGCCTCCACTTCTCCAGAACCTTCTTGCTGAATTCGGGGGACGAGTACGCCCGCCGAATCTCTGAGAGCTTCGGCTGCAACTTCTTCACGAAATCGATCTCCGCCGGCGGCGGCGAAGGAGAGCGCAGGGCCGGGACGGAGAACGGCGGAGGAGCCGCAGAATTGAAGAAGTTCTCGAGCTCACGGTCAAACGACGTCGCTAGGTTCTTGAACGAGTTGGCTCGGTCCCGCATCAACCGGAGATCCGCGTCCGCCGAGTCTCGAACCTCCCTCCAACCCTTGGAGAGGAACGAAAACGCGTTGGGAGAGGTGGAAGGTTCCATCGCCGAACCTGAACCTGAACCTGAACCCGAACCTGAACCTCAACAGCTAGGGATCCCGTAGCAAAGAGCTTTCGTTGGTTTGTTTGGGAGAATGCAAAGTATGCTTGCGGAGAAGATGAAGAAGAAGCAGAAAAGAGAGGGAGGGTTTTTAACGGTTGGGATTTTGGGACATCTCTGAAATTCTCTGGAAGCGTGCATGTACACGTGTCGTTCCACGTAGGATGTCGGGGGGTGTTGACGAGATTTGATGGGATGACGTGGTGAGATCACGTGCTGTGCTCAGATGGCGACGTTGAGTTGGACGATGTAGGATCGCGGTAATTGTTGGAGGGAAGAATATTCTAGTCGCCACGAGAGATATGCTAAGATGTGTTTGTTTTGAGGAATTGGAGTCGGTCTGAGAGTCAGTAAACGTGTGCAACCAAATGCGAATCTTAATTTCTCGTTTTTGTCGTAAACTGGACGCCAATGACTCTTAACCAAGACCCGCACACTATGAATTGTGTTCCATTTGTTACTACAAAATTATTATTTGAATCCCAAAGTTGTTTACTGCCTAAATTTTTGACATAACATACTTACAGCGAGACTGAGAAATCAACTTCACTTAATTTCTTTTTTTTTTTTTCATTTCCGAATTCCAAACTTATTTTATAAGGTGTCCTTTCTCCTTTGTGGTTTGTTTAATTAAAAAAAATAGTAATGGGAATTTTTTTATCTTATAAATTATTAAATATTTATTGAATGTTAATTTTATTATAATTATTTTAAAAAAACCAATAACAAATAAAATACTTAAAAATTTACTCGGAATATCATACTTCGAAAAAAAATGAGTGTCATGGATTTTTTCGTCTTAAATTAAATTTAGTTATTGAAGTCAGACAAATAAGTGAATAAAAATCACAAGTTGCAATTCATAAAGGGTAGGTCCAAGTAAAAAACATCATCAATCTTATTGGATAAAGACACAAATTTAAATTATAAAAAATAAGTTTTATAAGGAAATTATATAATTTTTGTATTCTTAAGATTGAATAAGAATTAATCTTATTAGCTATTCAAACAGACATAACATGTTATTATATATAATTTTTATATTTTTACATCAAATAATATATATATATATATTTATATTTTATTTAATATCATTTATTATATATATTTTTTTATTATTTTTTTCATTCAATCATATCTTTTAAAAAATATATAAATAGTACACTATTATTAAAAGTAATGAATCACTATTTTTTTTATCACATATCGTGTTTCAAAAGTCACAGGTTGTAATAGTAATAATTTAATAAAGTGAGCTTTTCTCTAATAAGTTAATAATGACTCTTGAATGTAATGCACTCAAACCCATCATCTGACTATAAGCACCACATAATAATGCGTACAAACAAGTGAAATGTGCATGACAAAGCAATTGACACCAACAGCAACGGCTAGGAACAACCATCCACGATTCTCTCTCTCTCTTTAGCTGGTGAGCGAACTATTGATCACTGGGTTTTCAACTTCTCATATCATCCAATGAAGATATTTGGGGGACCAAGCAAGACAATTTCTACCAATGCTTGGACAGTAAGCTTCATTAGATATAGATGTAATTTGACTCATTCGGAAGCTACTCCAACCCATACCCAGTACCATTACTTCACATCACACATCTGTGTGGTTAGCTGCTCCCCCATCGTCATTCTGTGGGCTGCTACGAATGTGAACCCACTATCTTTTGTCCCATTGTGTTTCTTATTTTTTTCGTTTTGTGCAGCTTCAATCACGCAACACGCGGGTCAAGTTCTAGTTCTTTACTTCTTTTCCCAATGTTTCAGTTATACAAAAACAGAAAGAATGTCTATTATGAGATTATGACATGCGGTGACTGTGTATGGGATAATTATTTTGGGTTGTCACAACTCAAGGCCCATTATAATACGCATCCTTCCCAGTCATTGATTCATTTGGGTCCCCAACAATCGGGCCAGACGCCCAACAGTAAATTACGCACCACCAAGTTGGCTTATTGCATCTCTATTCTCTATCCATTAATACTGACAAAAACAAAAATGCAATGAATACTAACTAAATCTCTTCAGATTACTAGTTCATTACAATGTTCTATGACAAAGGCAAATACAAAGGAAATGAAAAGGGAAGAAGAAACAATAAGTTGATCATCAGTAGTTTTATTAGGATAACAGTTAAAGGTTATAAAAAAGAGTACAATAAATTTCTGTAAATAAGTGAATGATTAATGATGATTTTAATATTATGAATATAATGACAACGATTAAAATATATGTGAATGACCATACAATACATTTATACAAGGATGTCAACCCCACTGCCCCCCCCCCCCCCCAACCTTCGTCCGCTAAACTTGATGTATAGATTTCAAGTGCAGACTACACTTTATTCTATAAAATAGAGGCCGCAATCCCTTCCATTTTATCATTAGTAAATAGGTTCTTTTGGTCAATCCCCATCTCAGTGTCCAAGTTTTAATTAACCGAGACTTGTCTGAGTATCATACAACAGTTACCTTCAAATAAAGAGTATTATGATATGATAATTGGATCGACAATAAAAAAAAAAAGGCGAAGAATTACACTACGAGTAAGTATTCCACTCTTACACCAAAAATGCTTCACTATCTTCCCGGGAGAATCTTGTATGTTTTCGAATTAATTTATTTTGTATTTAAAATAGTTTATAATAAAACATTTCTTAAAAAACTTTTTAAAAAATAAGTGATTATTTTTCAAAAGATAAGCATTACCAAACATGTCAAATCACCAACAAAAGGTGGTGTACTACTTTCAATCAAACATTGGGGATGGACATACAGTTGTACATATAAGACAGCAAAAAACAAAGCAGGCACTCAGACCACTGCTTTTGAGTTTTGTAGACAAGTTAGTACTCCACTGAACGCTATAACCTTAAACTAGCAAAACTGCATTTATACAACCATCGTTTCTGGGTTGTTGGTAACCTGGGCATATTTACCTGCATTTATAAACAATAAACGAACACATTATTTTCAGTTAAAAATTCAGCCATTTGTGATAAGAGAAATATTAATAATATATTTTTTTAGACATTTTTTTAATATTTGTTATATTATTAATTTAAAAGTAAATATTTTTAACATTCTTTTATAATAATTTTTTTAAATGTATGAAATGAATTAATAATAAAATAAATATTTAAAAAATGTGTAAAAGAATGTGTTACTAACATTCTTAGTTGTGACAAAACCAAGATACAAGTAACATAAATAATCTTACCCCATACAACTTTTCCAGCAGGTGTGACCAGACCAAGTTCACTGACATTCACCTGAAATTACAGTAAGCAGAGAAATACATTAATATCTTGACAACCATTCATTCTGCATTTGTACTTCAGGAGAAATATCAGCAAATAAAAAGTGCAAGTACGGATCAGCCGAGAGGCCATAAATTTCGAGCATGAAAACATCCTTCGAATTAGAAGAGCAGGAAATAAAAATACCTCAACGACAGATCCCTTGGTTATGACACCAAGAGAGGTGTACATAGGACCGTTAGGATTTTTCTTCACTCCAATTATTTCTAGATTGAAGGTGCATTTAAGTTCCGGATGAGTGACATGAGCTTTAGTAAACCGCAATCCTGTAGGACGAATGAACCGCTCATATTTTGGAGGTTTTCTGGTAAAACCAGGCCCAACAAATGTAGCTTTCGTGACCATCCTCTTCCATTGCTTGGCTGCAAAATGATGGAGCACAAACTATTAGATGCATTTCTGGGAGGGAACATTATGCATTCAATCTAATACACCTTTAATTATAGTTCTTAAAGTGAACTAAGAAACTAAAAAAAACAAAGATTCTTAAGATTCATTCAGAAACAATAAAGAGAATCCTCTGATCATTTAAGGAAACCACAAGACCATGGTTGAAGTGTTAAGTGTCTCAAATTAGCTATAGCTCAAAGACAAAAATGCAGGAACCTCAACAAATTAAAGCAAAGAAATACATATCACTTGGCTTTGTCCATAAACAAGCTAAAGATAGTGACGGACCCAAAAATTTTAGTGAGTGGAGGCAAAGACAAAATATAAGCATAAAAGAAATTTTCAAATGAAAAAATGTATTAATACAAAAAGATGAAAAATCTATTTACAGTTATTCTATCATCAATATTATCAAATATATCTTTCTATATATGTTTAAATAATCTTGATAGGTAATCACCTGAGATGCAGCTTGAGGAAAAAAAAACTTCGATAAATTTTAACTTTTTTCATTGTAAATTTATTTACTTACCCATCATATGAAGACAAAGTTATAAATATAAAAGAAATAAGAATGACATATAACTATCATAAATAATATAAAAATTTCAAAAGTGAGTAGGGGCATGTATCTCCAAATTTCTCTCATTGCAAATTTATTACTTACTTATCATATGAGAGTAAAATTATAAATATAAAAAGGATAAAAATGACAAATGGCTATCATAGATAATATAAAAATTTCAAAAGTGAGTGGGGGCATGTGTCTCCCACTTACTACCAAGTAGGTCCATCCCTAGCCAAAAGAGGAAGAGGAAGAAACTAAACTAAATTTTGTTACATGATTTATGGAAAGATACAGAAATGACAACCATGTAACTAGCACTTGAAAATAACAATTTTATACTATTTTTATCACAGGGCACCAATTAAAACATGTGCTTCGAAGTTAGGAACTGAAGCCAAATATTAACTTACGGAAAACTATACAATAAGAGCCAAGGAAGACAAAATTAATATTTACTCTTTCTTTTGCCAGACCTGACGACTTTGAACATTTCATCTTCGGCCACAGGACGTACCTGAAGAAATGAGGAAGCAAACACTTATGTAATTACTCAAATGCAACTCCAAGCATATTTCAAATAAGAGATAACATTTGACATTATCATATCAAAGTGCTGAAAAAAATCTCACCTTAGGTAGAGGAACATCCCATTTCCCAGCCTTCTCCTTCCTTTTTTGCTTAATGGTGTTGCTGAGAACCTAAAAGCAGTAAAATGTCAGATTATTATGTACGGGAAGAAAGGCCAGAACAGAATAACCAGAATCATCATTGACTCCATACTGCACATTTGTCATACTTTAGCCCTGGTGGCATTCTCACGATCCAAAAGATATGCAGGAACAGCTCCGTCCTGAACATCATCATCAACCTTGCGCCTAGATGACGACTCTTCATGCATGGCCAAACTGTTGATACACCATAGTCAAGTTCATTTCATGAATCATAATAATATCAAATAAAGATGCCATTCAAAAATAATCTAAATTATAAGAGTGAAAAAAATAACATAAAGCAAGTAAAAAGAAAACCGACGTCTTCTTCATCTGTGCCTTTTCAGCATAATTTTTCTTGGCAATCATCTTCCCCTTGATACCCAGAGCCTGTTCCACTCAAATTAACAAAATCCAATTACATAGCTAATTAAAATGAAAGCAATTTCTTTATTTATTTTTTTAGAAAAATAAAAACTGTAAAAGTGTGAAACCTTCTGGGCAGTGGCAGAGCGCTTGTGAACTTGACGAGCCTCTTTCTTGCGCTTGCGCTCGAAATGGTCAGGGCGATAGCCATTGCGTTTTCTGTGAAGTTCTATGTAATCCCCTTGCGGCTGCAATCACACAAACACAAACTAAAGGAAACATCGAAAACTGGAATGAGTAATTGAATGCGATGTTCAGAGTTCAAACTCTGAAGAAAGCTTCAAACAAAGGCTCCGAATTGAAATTGAAGAAAAAGCGAACCATGGCGACGGTGACAGAGTGTTGAACGATCAGAGAGACGTTAAACGGAAGAAACAACGAGATCGATGCGTCGGTTATAAACCCCCAGCTCTCGAGCGGTGCGGCTCTGAAACACTGTTGGACTTGGACACCACTTTGGGCTTAGAATTTGGGCTAATGGGTTGGACCACACCAATTGTCACTCTCCTAACAAGGGTGCACCATTGGGCCCAGGCCACAAATAGATACAAAATCTTACACTTGCCTTCTTCTTCTTTTTTTCTTTTTTTAATTACAAGGGGATCCTTATCTAAGTCCTGATATGAGGAGGAAAAGGTTGACTAAAATCAAAGTAAAGTGGCCTGGATGCAATTTGATCGATCCTTCAATGAATCAAGCATTATTCAAAGAAACTTAGTGCTGCGAATCTTGGTCTTGGACCTTTTTGAATACTATTACTCCAGTTTCAAGTTTCATATTGAATCCTATTTAGTTTATAAAAAAATATTGAATCCTATTTTTGATATTTAAGAAAAATAAAATTACTTTTTTATTTTATTTTCAACAAATGCAAGGAAGACGACCACACAGTGACATAATAACCAGAAACCCGACATCGGGGACCTTCTTTTCTTTTATTGGATATGCTGAGAAATTTTCAAATATTTTCCAAGTGTGAAAATTTTCTTGTTATATATTATTAAATGTGTACTAAATAAGTTTTGTATTATTATTATTTTCTATTGTAATTATATTTTTAATATTATAATTAATATAATATATATTAAAAATATTTATTTTATTATTCTTTAAGATTACTTAAGTATCTCTCTTTGTTGTACGTATTCAACTTGTCACACACTTGTACGGAAAAGAGTTCATGCAAAATATCATTCATATCATAATCCATACCATTAACTGATATCCTATTCCCGATGCATAAAAGAAAATGAAAAAGAAAAATCACATTTCTCAGTTTCGTACTGGGAAGGCAAATGGGGGCTGATTGAGGTAAAATGTTGTTTTTGCATGTCTCTATGTGTTTTGTGTGTAATATATATGTAATAATAGCCTCAGACAGTGACCTTCCTTTAATTTGAGTTCCATGTTGAGAACTGGATGTCATTGTTGGCCAATTTTAAGGTGAAAGGAGGGTGTATTATATATTATTTGATTTAAATTATTAATTTAATTATAAAAATAATTAATGACTTAGATCAAGTATAAGAAATTTGTTAATTAGATTTTTTTGTTTTATGTATATATTTTTTGGTTTTATATTTTTTTAGTTTTATTTTTTTATGATTTTTTTGGCCACTACTTGTCGTCGATCGTCCATCACTATCGCCGTTTCGCTAACCATCAACAAATCTTCACCACTTTTTTTAAGGTTATCTTATTTATTTTTTTTTAAGTTACATAATTGTATAAATAATATTAGTTAAAATAATATTAATAAAAATTATATCGATCTTTTTATTTTTTAATAAATAATCACAGTATATCTTAAATATTTTATAAATTTTAACGATAATATTTATATATATTGTAATATTTTTAGATATACTGCTGATTATTTATAAAAAATATAAGGACTAATCTGATTTTAATCGATAATATCTACATAATTATGTAACTTTAAAAAATAACAAGATGCCAATAATAAACAGTAATTCTAGTAGGTGAACAATAATTCAGCCATCGGTGAACAGTGATTAGAGTGAATAGTGATTTAGCCGTCGGTGAACAATAATTCTGACGATGAACAATAATTTCAGCCAAAATCTTTAGCGATAAATAGTAATTAGATCAGACAACCAGCGATGAACAATAATAACCTAAAAAAAATATAACTTGCAAAAAAAAAATATAACCTACAATAATAAATAATATCAATGATGTATGGTACACTATAATTTGACCTAGTGCACCATAACAATGACCATCATTGTAAGGCAACGGCTAAAGAAAGATATTTGCATGGAAGTTATAATAAGATAACCCCAGAATCACGACCACGAGAAAATGGATATTATAAACTGTACATAAACTATAAAGAATAATGTAAATATAAATTCAATTTTATGGTGAATTCTATATATCATAATATATTTATTATTAAATTTTATAATGTATACATATTTATAATTTTAAAATTTATTTTAAATAATAAATATACTATTTTATTGTGAATCTGAATTTATTATAACATTACTCAATTATAAAGTATCAAGTTTTTGTTTGTAGCAGCTTGACAGTGGAGCTTTTCCTTCTGATTGGAATTGGAAGAGGGGGTATATATTTCATTGTATGACGGATGCTATTATACACTTTACTATGTTAAAGTATATGATATACTTATTAAGTTTTCATTTGTAATAACAAGTTTTTTTTTTATTTTATGTATTTTTTTTACACACTTTATCACCACCATTATCACTTTCCTTAGATCAATCCCACCCTTGAATCACAGTAGTTTTCCCAACTCGTGAATCAACCAATACAGAGCCATCACGCACCACCACCGTTGGTGGCACGGGTTGATGCGGTAGAGGAGGATTGTGAGGCACAGGCTCAGACGGCTACCAAATGGTAGTACGACCATCACTGCGTCTCAGAAAATGCTGGTCATCACCACTGCGTCTTAGATCGGCGGCCACCACCCACTGCGAAGCGACCCAAACTCCCTTGCGAACCATTGCGTCGCCCAACCACCGTCCTTTGCTTGAGTCAAACTGCACCACCTCGAACCACCAGCCTCTGTTGCGGTCAACCCACACCAAACATGTGTCGATAACCACCACCCTTGTCAATGCCATTGTCATTCCCTGTCTCTCACCCACAAACTCACAACCCTCCAACCCAACGGAGCCGTTATGGCCCAGATTTGCAAGTCTTATCACCGCTACTAGAAGATGAGAGTGGTGTGCGGTTACTTCGATTGACGCGAGAGCAGAGCCTCCAACAAGGTTGAGCCTCCAACCAGATCTGACCACCACGAACTCAGATCTACTACCCATAACCACATGTTGACAGCGTGGCCCACTCAACCTTCGTCTCCCTCCGCCTCCTCTCCTTCTCCCCCTCGGAAGAAATCGTCACGGAACACCCCCTCTCTGCTCTCAACCTCATCCAACCCCAACAAACAAGATAAGGGGTGACGAAGGTAAAGTGGTTCGAGTTCATAATTGCTAACTATTTGGGTGGCAGAGGCGTGGTGGATGGGGTTACAACGGCTTGTGACTTGTGGTGGTAGGTGGCTAGTTCGAAAGAAATGACTAGCTTGAAAGAGATAACTAGTGGTCGAAGGAGATGGTGGCTTTGCAATTTTAATCCATTGTTTAAGTTATAAATAATGAAATATAGCCATTCAAACATTATAACTATAAATCAAAAGCACTCATATAAGATGTATCATATATCTTTCCTTTGAATGGTGTATATTACATGGCGCCTTTATTGCATATCACATGTACTGACCAATAATAATTACAGGGATTAATGAGACTTACCTTTTTAACAATTGGTGCTCTATGATCATTGATCAGTGGTCACACGCACAAAACTCCCAACTAGTTTTTCCTTCCCTAGCTCTTCGTTTACCTACTCTCTGGGCCCAATGTCTATATCCCCTCCTTTCAGCATTGTACAAGAACAAGACAATACCATTCGATCTTGTTGGGGGTTCTTTTTACTTTGTCCAGTTATGAATTGTATATATCTTAACTTTCACCTTTATCACCAATAATTAGTAATATTTGTCCCAATGTGATTATTAAAATATATAATACATGTTAACTTATACAGTTTTACCATTGATATACTCAAAACTCCGTGTAAATAATTGAAGAAGGATATTAATCGCTATTTGGTTTTTTTTTTTGGTACAACGCAATTTGGTAATCTATATAGGCCCATTTATGGAAGAAGTTATTATATACCTACTTCACTCAAGTGTAACATATTACGAATGGTTATAAAATTGTCCTGAATAATATTCTGTGAGTGTTTTAGAATTTCTCCATTTTTAGGTTGGGGAGAGGAGCGAAAATGGTTGATAATGGAGTGAAGTCAAATATTCAAGAAGTATGGCACTGTATTATATAAAAACTATTGATGATACTTTACTTAATATCTTAAGCTTTTACAATAATTGATGCTTGATATAATATTAAAGCTTATTTGACTAAATGGTTAAAAGTTTAATTTTTAAGTTGAATTTTAATATATGATAAAAATATACATGTGAATTATTTACATTTCAAGTTCAAATAACTCTCGATCTTATTTAAGAAGAAATGTTAGAGATATATACAAAATTATTCATAGCCTTTTACCTAATAATTTAAATTTTTAAGAGAGTTAGTCTTTCATAAAATATCATAATTTTTATAATTAAGTGGTCAAAAATTCAATTATTGTTGCCTTCGTTCTTTTAACAAAGTTTAATTTTAGTACATGATAAAATATGTACCTCCACTATGTCCATATGATTCAAGCTTTAAAGACTATTCTTTTTTTTTTTTCAAAATTTCTCTTATTTAATAAATAAGAAATTAATATTTTAAAATACAATTAGATACTTAAATAATATTTTTTTTAATATTTTTTTATAAACATTAATTTTAAAATTAAATCTAAAACTAATTACTTAAAAAATTTAAAAAAAATTTATTCGAACCAACACACTTTGATAATTCTAAAGACTCTCTGTGTAAAAGGAATGTTGTGATTCTCACTTAAGAAAATGAATAACCAGTTGAATATTATGGACCATCGGCCACCTGTCACTATCAGTCTAGCTAATAGTTGGACGCATAAGTCACATTAAAATTTGGTTTGGTTTCATTTTAAAAGCAAACTTTGATCAGTTGCTGGTGAATCAGATTTAATGACAAATTTTCAACGAATAATATTCCATAAAAAAAAAAATCATTGAATATGCAGACCATTCAGTCAATAACCCAAACATCACGAACCCCGGCCAGCCTCACCCATGACTTCTCAAACGAATAAATTGAACAATATTCGAGCTCTATGTATTCAACATTATTTTGAACATTCGTAATGAAATCTATTAATAGAAGAAAATGGAAGATCCACATGTAAAGGTTGGTACAAAAGTCTCACAGAACATAAATGAGTGATTGACATTTTTTTTTGTAAAATTCGTTATATGTTCATCTATAATTTCTCTTTATAGAAACAAGTTTTTACGTTTTATTTTCACTTTAGGAAGGTGTTCTTGAAATTTCGTTCTTGAATTTTGATGCGTTCATGTGCATTGCTAATGGCTTATTAACGAAATGGCTGAGCTGCAGCGGCATTTAAGGCGAAGTTAATGAAATTTGATTTTTGAATGCCAACGGACCGGTTCTTTATACGATAAGCCAGATTTCGTACATGTGCAATAAACGAGCTTGTAATATATTTAATATTTTATTTTTTAATATTTATCTTTTTAAATTTATGATCAACGATGTTAAATAAACTGATTTTTTTACATTATTATATACATAAATAAATAGAATACTAAAATCTGTTTTAATTTTTTTTCATCCTTTTAAACTCGGTTTTTTTATACCAGTGCACGGGTTTGTAATATATATAATATTTATAATATTAATCTTTCAAAGTTTATAAATAACAATATTAAAATGATTGGACTTATTTAGATTATTATACATATAAATATAATACTAAAATTTAATTTAATATTTTAATTTATAAAAAAAATTCTGGATATTATTTTTATTTTATCATGTTAATAGCATCAATATATATTAAAAAAAAAAAAAATTAAACTAGTAAAAATAACAAAATAAATTACATTTACTTACTTTCATAAAATAATTGAGTCATAACATATGTTTTGGATTTGTGTTAATGTTTAATAAAAAAATCAAATACAATAAAATTTGTTATAATTTTACACTTGCATTAAAGGGATATAGTTTTCTTCACATTCCTTTCCCATTGTTATATCTTAAACTTTTATTTTTATATAAATTCTTAAGTAAGGAAAATATTCATTTCTTATCATTTTTCTTTTATTTTTCATCACTTCTTATCAATGTAGACATAAGGTTAGGTATTTTAAGAGACTAACACAATTTTTTACTCATAATATGTACTCCAAATTTGTTAAATTTTATACTTACATTAAATGGATATAGTTTACATCACATTTCCTTCCTATTTTTATATCTTAAAACTATTATTTTTTTTATAAATTTTTAAATTCTTAAATAAGGAGGATATTCATTTGTTACCATTTTTTCTTTCATTCCCTCATCACCTGTTATTAAAATAGACAGAAATTAAACATTTTAAGAGTTTAACATAATTTTTAACTCGCAACAGAGTTTTCAAATTTATCTTAGATTCGTACTAAGGTGTGACTTAAGAGGAAAGTGATAAAATTATTTTTCTTGTTTAATTGAATAATATAAAAATACTATTTAAAAGATCATCAATAGTATTTATTAAATTCAAGTATATATATACATGTATATATTGATTACTTTAACAATTATATATATATATATATATATATATATATATATATATATATATATATATGTGATATTTAGTGATAAAGTTTTTATTGTGAGAGGTGAGAGAAGTAAATATTGACCATACAATTATACATGAATGATCAAGATTAAAAGTTACTTAAAGGTCATGTGATCACTTAAAAAATCATATGCATTTATGTTCAATCTTGATCATTCGTGTAAAATTTAATAGTCAAAATTCACTCTTCTCACTAGATATCTCTTATATATATATATATATATATATATATATATATATATATATATATATATATATATATATATATATATAGGATTCACTCTAATTATATTTTGACATGTCAATTGTAATTAATGATGAGATTTATCATTAACTTATATATTTACTATCTCAACCTTTTTTTAAAAAAAACACAAAAATTGATAAATATGTAAGTTAGTAATTAGTCTCATCATTAATTATGGCTAAAATGTCTTAATATAATAATTAGAGTAAGTACAACTTTAAAGAATACTATAAAAACATGCAATAATTTCTCCATTATACATACATCGTTTCTAAAGCCTTTTTGAAGATTATATGATACATGATATATGATTTACATCTGATAACTCCATGAAATGTAGTTATTTGTGTCCTATCATTGTGTTATAAAGAATGATTAGTCCTTGTTTACGATGTATATTTGGAAGGTTTTATGCTTATATTTGATATATTATGATTTGGATATCCTTCTGTATGTTTTAGAGCAAATTGTGCGTATTTGGTAAGAGATTGAGTGAATTTGTATCTATTATTGATTTGGTAATTTCTCTATATTAGGAAGGGTTCCAAACAAGCTCAAACGTGGAGGACTTGGACAAAAAGTGGAAGAGAAAGTCAAATCTGCATCTCAACAGGCAACGCCGTGGTGTAGGCATATCAATGTCGCTGCATGGTACATCCCCTGCATTAATTCAGAGAGCTACGCATTTTGAACACCGCGGCGGAGTCATGTAATGCCGCAGCGTCCCTGACCTAAATTGAAGCACGCCGCGGCGTAGGAAGATGAATGACGTGGCGTGACTCTGTTTTCTGAGCCTATAAATAGGTTTTTAACAGATTTTACAAAGAGAGAGACGAGAGCTTTTTAGGTTTTAGAGAAGCAGCGGCTAGAATTCGCGTTTTGGAGGCTGAGGAGGCTAGAGGAGCCAAGAATGGAGGTCATCTTCCTTATGGAAGATGATTCGAGTTTCAATGATCACATTTATGAGCTTCTTTCCTTCTCCTTTCTCTTTTCTCTCTTCTATCTTCCATGAACATGAATTTTATGATAGATTTTCATGTTTCATGATGTAGCTAGGCTGTATTTAGGGATGACTTTGGATCATTGTTGAATATTAATGATTTTGTTATCTTTTGAGTATATATTGATGTTTGGTTTTGTTCTTCTGTTTCTATGCTTAATGCTTGCTTTGTTTGGTCATCAATTGCATGATCTTAGTGTTGCAAATGAACTAGACATAGGGATTTGTGAATATAGATATGGTATGGTTGATGCATGTTCGATGAATTCAATTAGCTTGGATAAGTTGATTCGCTAACTTGATAGAAATATACCTTTTAGCCATGCATAGCATGTGATTGAGAATATATCGTTCATTGAGTGGATTTTGGTTCTAACTTTGGAGTTAGGTAAATGAAACTATGGTTATTGACCTAGACATAGACTTTTAACTAAATCAAATTCTCAAGCTAACTTAACAATTAATTGATGTTGCTTGTAAGGATTGCAAGTTATTAGTATGAAATAGGAGGTGAAGAAGGATTCTCTAGATCTCTAAATAATTATCTTTATTGCTGTTGTAGTTTAGATTTAGTTTATTTGTACTTTCTCTATTTTTACATCCTTGAATAGAATTAATTAAGCTATTGGTTAATATTTGGCTTTGGAAGCCTATATCCTCGTGGAAACGATCTCTTACTCTGTATTTGTATTACTTGAATGACTCGTGCACTTGCGGTACAAATGGTCTAACAAGTTTTTGGTCAATAAAACAAATTTTTTATCTTATGAAAGGACCAAGAATTTGCTATCAACATCCTAACAAGTAATAACTTTTTTCGGGGAAGAATTTTCTAAGTGATTTATAAATATTAAAAAAAGTTAGAGACTAATTAAGAAAATTGTTGATACTCAATTTTGTCTATAAAATTTTTGTTGCTTAATCAAGGTATTAATATCCAATTTTGTTTGGGTCATTCAAACCTATTAATTCATAATAAAAAAAACACAACAAAAAAGAGAGAGAGATAAAAAAAATGAAAGATTTTAAACTTGAAAAGATGAATGAAAATCCAAAATATAAAAAGCAAAAAATGAAAAAAGAGAAAAAGAAGAAATTTGAAAAAACTAAGGTGTCTTCATTGTATCACAAAGTCCCACATTGGAGAAGTCATGTTCCTTCTCCCTCCTCTCTTCCTATATAAAGGGGTGGTTCTCAATGGTTTTAGCATCCAAAAATTTACACTCTTTTACTTAATACTAAGTGTAAGAGATAGATGAAATTATACTCTTGGGCTTAATACTAAGTATAAGAGCTATAAGACTTTAGTAAAAAAAATTTCTCTTGCAAGTGTGTTACTTTTCAAGGTTTGATTTGAAGAGAATGTGTGGGATTTTGTGCACCAACTTCTTTGAGCATATCATTTTTTATATACATTAGAGGTAAGTTTGTTTTTTTTGTGTTATTATCTGTCATTATATATTCGTGTTATTCATTTTACCTTATTTATTTATTAGTTTGGTTTATTTATTTATTATTATTATTATTTTTGAAAATTTTTTTGTTTTAAAATTAATTCAATAATAAATTGGGATTAGCTGAGTTGTGACAGCTTGTTAACCCTATAACTTTTAGAATCAACTAAGTTGTGACAGCTTGATGATTCAAATATTTTTCTAAACATTAAAAAAAATTGAATGAGTTTTCAAAATAAAAAATCTTTTCAAAATTAAAAAAACAATCAGCTCACAATTATTTTCTAAAGAACTGCGTGACTTTGAGTTTCTCATTGCACCCGAGGATACGTAGGAGCAAAATCTCTACTCTGTTAAGCCAAATTAAATTTTCGCAAATTGGTTCTTTCATTTTTTTTAAATATAAAAAATGAAAATAAAAAATAGTTACAAAGTCTTTTAAAAAAGGAATAAAATAAATACATTTGAGATTATTAAAATTTGCACAACTAACTTAAGGTACCATTCTTGGAATGGGTAGTGTAGGGTGCTAACATCTTTCCTACCTGTAATCGACTCCCAAATCCAAACTCATTTTCTAAAAGACCAATTTTGTCTATTTTAGGGGTTTTTCTAATGTTTTTCCAAATTAAATAAACATTGATGGCAACTGCATTGATTTTCAAATCTCGTATTCTTCGGCTCTCCTATCGCGATCCTAGTTGCAACAGCTGGTGATTCCACTGGGGACATTAGAGAGTCAGGCATGTTGTTATTGGTTATGCAAATTATTAATAACCTCTATTTATTTATTTTCTCTTTTTTGTCTTTGTTTTTGTTTTCTTATTTGGTTGTGAATAGTTTTTTTATTATTATTACCTTTTTGAAGTTATGATGGTGTTATCCTGTGTTAACTTTATCTACTTTTATATATTTTGTTGCTTCAATATTTCTTGCTTAGTTGTTAAAACCCTAGGGTAAAAAAATTAATGGTTGGTTATTATATATATGTTCTATTTGACTGTTATTTTTGCAGGATAAGGTTAATTCTTAGGATTATTGAGGTTTGTATGCTCTCTACACCCACTGCACCTATACGTTTCTCACACACATTTGAGTGAGACCCTATGCCCAAGTCTGAGTGAAGCTTAAGTTAAGTAGATGTTGTGTAGTGGTAGTCATTTTGAATGTACATCCTATTTGGTTATCATGAAAACATCATCTAGAGTGTGTTTTTTTCATGAATGTCACGCACCTAGTGGTTTACCCACTATTTGTAGTCAACATTCTGAAATGGGACTTAGCTCTAATTGCCTTTAAAATAGTAGAGACACCCAATGAAAGTTCTCATAAATCAATGACTCATAGATCCTTAGGATATAATTCCTCAAGTTTAAGGCAATTCCTTAGGACACAAAAGGAGCGTACTTCTTTTTATCTATCTCTTTCTCATTTCATTCATTCATGCATCCTTTTTTATGGCTCATTTTCCTAGCATTCCTAACATTGTTAAAAATAAAAAATAAAAAATATATCATCTTGCATTTTCATAGTTTGCATTTTCATTCATTCTTGTATTTTTTTAAAATAATCAGCTTTCAAAAAAGATACATCATCTTGCATTACTATGACATTTATATTTTTTTTTTCCATATCTTGGCATTCATAGCATCATTGCATAAAAATAAGTAATGAATACAAAAATCTTCCATGTTATCAATCTTGCATCCCATGACAAAAACAAAAGAGGTTTCTAAGTCAAATGCTCATTTCTCTAATCATCCTTTTTTATATGATAGCATAATATCTTTGCAAAAAAAAATCATTTTTCATCATTTTTATAAAATAAAAGTTCAAAAATGTTCAATTCAAATGTTGACTTCTCTTTGCTTTATAATTTCCAAAAAGAAGAAAAATTTCATAAAAAAAAATCCTTTGCTACATGTTTGCACAAAAAAAAAACCTTCCCTGCATGTAAAAAAAAAAAAAAAAAACAAAATAAAAATAATTTTTTATTTTCATAAGGTAAGTAATAAAAAATTTCCAAACCAAAATGATCTTTTTATCCTCTTTGCATAATAACATCCCACAAAAAGAAAAATAAATTTCATCTTGATCAAGTTGTTTTTTTTTTTACATGATAGCCTTAAAAAGAAAAAAGAAAAAAAAAGAAGAAAAATCTTGTTTTTTGCTTCAAAATGAGTTCATTTTCTTTTTAACTTTTTTCTAAAAAAATAATAATTTTGAACCATTATGCTTCTAAAGGAAATGAATACCAATCAAACTTGGGTCGATGAGGTAGAATTGCAAACATGACCTATGCAAGACATGACCTATGCAAGTGGTTAGAAAAATTTGGGTCAAGAAATAAATGAAATAAAAGGAAGATTGCATCAAATGAATGACGGACAAGCGAATATGGAAAAATGTTGAACCGGCTAAGGGTGGACCTCACGTCAAATGAATCAAATGGGGTTTCAAGAAAACTCATGGATGACAACAGCTACCTAAACAGTAATCTACTAGGCAAAGTCAAATGTTTCTATACATGTTCATCTGTAAAAGGAGCGAATGTTTGGAGTGGTCAATCAGGGACAACCTTAGAAAGTTCAACTTAGTGGTGATTCATTTTCTAACTGTTGCGGAGGAACAATACCTTGGAGTCCTCCAGCACTAGAGAATTTTTGGGGGACTGGTATTCTCATTTATTTATCAAGTTGTTACCACGAAGTGATGATTTAATTATATTGATCTCATGCATGTTCAATCATTTAGGTTTTGAACTTATGTAAATTTTCTTGAAGCATTAATGTAATGAATTTGCATGAATCTCAGCATACATTGTTTCATTTTTCTATGTTCTTGACCCTCATGTTCTTGTCAGATCTTTCCTGTCATTCTTTTCTTCCCTTTTACTTGCTTTCTTTTGGTTTGGGTCCTATAGGACCCTCATTCTAAAAAGCCTTTGGTAGTTATGGAGTCCACGTGTGCAGGCGTTCTTTGAAAAAAAAAATAAAAACAAAAAAAGGACTAAAGAGAGGTGAAAGAAACAAGAAAAAAATAAAAGGAGCAAATAAGTAATCACTTGGTGTGTATTATCCTTTTGTCTCTAAATTAAATTTTTTGAAAATAAAGCATTCAAGATTTGAAATGAAGATTGGCCATTTTTCTCTATCCTTCATAAGAATTCATCTTTTCTTTCCATTATCCCTCGTTGTCCCATTTTGAGTTTGAAATTTTTCTTCAATAAATCTTGGACAAGGATCACCCTCACACTAGGGGATAGCACAAAACAAAGGTTAATTGTTATGGTGACTATTTTGAAGCATAATGAAAAAAAAAAAGAAAAGGAAGAAAAGGTGAAAGAGGTAGAAAGTAAAAAAAATAGAGAATAATAAGAGAAAAGTGTGTTTAAAAGCGCAAAAGCAATTGACAAAGTTTAAATTTGAATGCGGATCCTTGGTCTCATTTAACCTTTAAACACTTGTTTGAGCCTTTTATCTTTCATTTCATAACCACTAACCTTGGCCACATGATAATCCTTAAAAAGTCCATTCTGATCAATGAATGATTGCCTTTATTTTCACAAGTTTTAATTTTGAGACAAAAGGGTTGTATTCATATAAGTATCTAGTTCATTGCTCCTTAAAAAAAAAGAGAGAGACTTACACTAGTGCAAGTTTTCACCTTATTCAAGGTGACCCTACACTGGGACAATTTCTCTAGCTCGATTTGGCCTACACTGGGGCAAATCTTTTAGTTCAATCTGGCCCTACACTTGGACACTTTTTTCTCTAGCTCAATTTGGTCTACGTTGAGGCAAATCTTTTGATTCAATATGGCTCTGCATTGGGGCAAGTCTCTATCCTTTTTAATTCAATTCTAAACTGGGACAATTTTTTCTAGGTCTATTTGGCCTCACACTTGGGCAAAACAAAAAAATCTCAAGTTCTCCACGGAGACAAATTTTGCTGTCAAATGGCTTACACTAGGGCAGTTTTGTTCTCAAATGGTTTACCTTGAGCCAAATTCTTTTTTTTTTTATACCTTACACTGGGGCAGATTTTTTGTAGACACTTGATATAACAATGGTCATGATGTCCAATTGTCGAGTAAGGATCAATCACATCCAAACTGGAGCAAAAACTCTCTGGCTTTCTTGTTATTCTATTTCTTGTGTCTTTATCCTTTGTAAATGCCCTTTGTGTAGTCATACTCCTAAATTCAGTCAAAAGGTTACTCAGTTAGTAAATCTATTTCTTGTGGTTCTTTTGAATTCATGCATATCTAGTACAGGATGTTTAAAGTTGGGTGAACATGAGCACAATAGTACAACATAATCATTTGATGGTAAGCTCTTGTTGAATAACTTAAGTCAAAGGAGCTCATAAATTTCAATCAATAAAGGAAATGACATCATCAATGAATAATTCAGATTGAAGTATATCCGGTGGAAATAAGAACCTTCAGAGGAGGAAAGTCACAAGCTTCTACATAAGCCATATCGAATAAAGTGAAATTTCAAAAAAGATGAGATTGACAGTGATCCCTTTTGAATATGGGTTTGGTTGGTCAAAATTTTCCAAGAAGTGTTTAGTTTAAGACTTTGGTTAAAAAAATGGTTTTTGTCAAGTACATTAACTTCTTTGGCTCATGACTCATTGCACAAAGTTCTTAGGCTCAAGGCCCACTGCATAAAGTTTTCTGGCTCAAGGCCCTATAAGAGTATTGATGAGGAAAGAAAGAATAACCAGCAAATCAAGAAGCCAATCAACAAATTTCATTACTATTTGAACTTAATCCTGTTATAGGAAAAAGTCCTTAAGGGTTGTGGAACTAGGAGCAACTCAATTAAAGCTCTGATGTGCAAAAATAAAAAATAGAAATAAAAATAAAACTTTGTTTACCCAATTTGTCCATAAGAGTCTCTACAGTAGGACATCAATTGCATCGTGCATCATCTCAAACATCACATGCATTGTCCTCAAGCATCACATCCATTGCATCATTATGCATCCGCTGCATCATGCCTTATCTCAAGCATCACATGCATTTACAAGCTCAAACACCTTGTCTTTTTAGTTCTCAGGGTCTTATGCCCATTGCTTTTAATTTATGGGTCCCCAAACCCTTTGCTTTTAGCTTTCACGGCAAGTCAAGGCTTTATGCTCATTATATTTTCCTCTATGGGTCCTGCACCCATTGTCTTTAAATTTCCTGTCAATACTTTTCTGTCTAGCTTCGACGGACACCCTACCCCGTAAGCTTTTTACATTTCTGTCCAGCTTCAATGGATACCCGACTCCGCAAGCTTTTTACTTTTCTGTCTAGTTTTGACGGATACCCGACTCCGCAAGCTTTTTACCTTTCTGTCTAACTTCGATGGGCATCCTATCCCACAAGCTCTTTACCTTTCCTATTAAGCTTCGATGGGCACCCGACTTCGTAAGCTTTTTACCTTTCTATCTAGCTTGTACGAGCACCCTACCTAGCAAGCTCTTTACCTTTTTGTCCAGCTTCGACGGGCACCCTCCCTCGCAAGCTCTTTACCTTTTCTATTAAGTTTCGACGTATACCCAGCTCAGCAAGCTTTTTACCTTATTTTAATGTCCATTTCTTTTTGCGTCAATTTGCTTAAATATATATATTAAAAAAATAAAAGAAAAAGAAGAAAAGAGAAGAAGAAAAAAAAATAAAAATAAAAATTTTCATGGACAAAATTGAATAAATTCCTTTGCTTCCCATTTAATTTAAATATAAAGTAAAATGGGGCAGCTGTTGATATTCAATTTTGCCATAAAATTTGTTACTTAATCAAGGTATTAATACCCAATTTTGTTTGGGTCATTCAAACATTTTAATTCATAATAAAAAAAACACAACAAAAAGAGAGAGAAAAAAAATGAAAGTTTTTAAACTTGAAAAGATGAATGAAAATCCAAAAGATAAAAAGGAAAAAATGAAAAAAGAAACAAAGAAGAAATTTGAAAAAACTAAGGTGTCTTCATTGTATCACAAAGTCCCACATTGGAGAAGTTATGTTCCTTCTCCCTCTCTTCCTCCTATATAAAGGGGTGGTTCTCAATAATTTTGGCATTCAAAAATTTACACTCTTTGACTTAATACTAAGTATAAGAGTTAGAGAAAATTATACTCTTAGGCTGAATACTAAGTATAAGAGATAGAAGACTTTAGTAAAAAAAATTTCTCTTACAAGTGAGTTGTTTTTTAAGGTTTGATTTGAATAGAACACGTGTGGGTCCACTGACCAACTTCTTTGAGATATCATTTTTTATACACCTTGGAGGTAAGTTTACTTTTTTTTTTTGTTATTATCTTTTATTATATACACGTGTTATTCATTTTAGCTTATTCATTTATTAGTTTGGTTTATTTATTTATTATTATTATTTTTTTGAAAACTTTTTTGTTTTAAAATTAATTCAATAATAAATTAGGATTAATTGAGTTGTAATAGCTTGTTAATCCTATAACTTTTAGAATCATCTAAGTTGTGACAACTTGATGATTCGAACATTTTTCTAAATATTAAAAAAATTGAATGAGTTTTCAAAGTAAAAAATATTTTCAAAATTAAAAAAACAACCAACTCACAATTATTTTCTAAAGATCTACGTAAGTTTGAGTTCCTCATTGCATTAGAGAATATGTAGGAGCAGAATCCCTATTATGTCAAGCCAAATTAAATTTTCACAAATTGGTTCTTTCTTTTATTTTTTTAAAAATATAAAAATATATAAATGAAAATAAAAAATAGTTACAAAGTCTTTTAAAAAATGGATAAAATAAATACATTTGAGATTATTAAAATTTGCACAATTAACTTAAGATACTGTTCTTAGAACGGACAGTGTAAGGTGCTAACACCTTCCCTACCTGTAATTGACTCCCGAATCCAAACTTATTTTTTAAAAAATCAGTTTTGCCTATTTTAAGGGTTTTTCTAATATTTTCTCAAATTAAATAAACATTAGTGGCGGTTCCATTAATTTTCAAATCTCATATTTTTCGATTATCTCGTCGTGATTCCGGTTGCGACAAAAATGTTTAGTGAATAAGGCGAAAAGGGCAAGTTTCTATAATGTTGTAAAAAACAGGAGTATGCTGCAATCTATATTTGTTTATTTTTCTTTTTTTTTTCTGACTAACATGATTTTCAACATTAGAAATATTCTCTCATAAACACATTCAATCTCATCCAAATGTAACCAAAAAAAAATTCAAATGTACCAAAAAAATCAATCTCATCCCATGCTTAAATTTGAATTTTATATGTATTTTTTTTAGTGATAATTGTTAACGCATAAATTTATAACATTAACCTCGTCGTAAAGGTATTTTGTAATATAATATATATAATAAAATAAAAAAGAAAGATACATGATTTGAAAAATTGTTATGTGTTTTCTAAATCAACAACTAAATACTTTGATTTATTGACATGTGACAAGTATAATAGTTAAAATTCTACCACGAGTCATCTGATGCGATATTTTTTTTCACGTATAAATTGATGAGACAATTGCCACGTGTACAAAAAAATATATAATAAATTAATAAAAAAATCAAACAGAAATAAAGCTAAATTAAATAAAAAAATAAAATTGAATGATTTAATCATTTACAAACATTTTCTTTCATCCTCAATCTCATATTTCTGAGCTTCAGTTGGCTTACACTTTCTTTCATGACCATTAAGTTGAGCGAGTCCACCAAGTTATTGTGGAAAGGATAAGAGATGTGTTCAAGAAGGTTTTGCACATGACCTTTACCCGTCAAAGTTACTTGTAAGTAAAAGCCTAACCAGACAATCATTGCTAAGCATCTATTTTTTATTTCTTTTACTTTCAGCTCTTCAAAAGCTTCATTTTAACTCAAATTGAGCCAGTGTCTTTGTTGATGTAACTGAAACTAATTAAGGACTCCATTGTAACTCAAATTAAGGATTCTGAGTCTTTTTCACCTTTGTTTTAAAACTCCGTTGTAACTCAAATTGAGACAATGTCTTTGTTGATATTTCAGCAGTCATGTTTGGTCTTTTTTTACCCAATACTTTGTTTTAGTAGCCATGCTTTGGAACTAATCAAGTTCCAGTAGCATTTTGATTGATTTTCAAATGCCCTAAAAAATTTTGATTAATTTTCAATCCATTTTAAAAAAATGAATGCATTTTATTATTTGACAATTATTGTCAAATAATAAAACGGTGAAAAATTGTTGTACAATAATAAAATGGTGAAGAATAATGGTCAAATAATAAAATTTAAAATAATAATTCAATCATACTGATTTCTTTCTTTTTTTTTGTATAAATTAAAACTATTGTCAAATATGGAAATAAAAATGTATTAGGTGAAATGTTTTACAATTTGTGTTATAATAATTGATTTGTATTATAATTGATTGATTGGCAATAAGGTTGTTGATTACTATCAATCTAAACAAATTTGAATTGATTTCCATTTCTTTCAAATATCATAAGTTTTTATGTGATTTCCATATTTAATTATATTGATTTTGTTATTTTCAATATTCAATATCATGTTTAAGTTATAATTTATTTTAATTTTTTGGTTATAATCAATATTTTTTTTATAATTGACACTTATATTGAATATTTTCAATTTAAATAAATTTGAAGCATTTTTCATTTGTTTCAAATATGAAAAGTTAATGTGTGCTTCCTATTGCTAATTTTGTCGAATATAAAATTTCTAAATATGAATATCAGGTTTAAATTTTAAAAATATATATTATATTATGTGCTATACTTGATATTTAATAATTGATACCTATGTTGACTATCTTCAATCTTCAATTTAAATTAATTTGAATTGATTTTCATTAGTTTCAAACATGAAAAATTATTATGTGATTTTTATATCTAATTATGTTGATAGTGTTATTTCTAAATCACAGTAACTCTCATATTTCAGACACATATCATACAATCAATTTATATATGTGTAATCATGTTGCACGTCAATACATCTGCAAACAATTTTAACAAGGACTTCTTATATGATCTAAGTGATTAGAAATAATTTTGACGAAGGTTTCTTATATGATCTTTGTTTTCCTGTTTTGTTTTTTTTTTTATTTTATCTATTATTATAATATATAGAAGTAATTATTTCATTACGTGAATTATCTCATGTTCTAATTTTATTACATATTAATTTTTTTCATACTGTCTCTTATACATAGAATTATGTAATATAAAGTGTAATTGTTATCTATTGATGTATTTTTATTGTAGTTATAATTATAATTATAAATTTATATAATTATAATACATATATTTTATTTAATATTATTACTTTTATTTATAATTATATTTATTCTTTTATTTAATTAATTGTTCATCTTATACATTGTACATGTATAAAATCTAATTAATTTCAAATATGAATGTATGATAATGAAGCATTTCCTATAAAATAGTATTTTCATCTTACTGTTCTGCTTTTTTTTTTTTGGCCGGGGGGAGGTGGGGAGGATTGCAAATTGCAATCTACCAAGAATCACGTTACTGTAAAAGTCAAATGACAATGACAAACGTATAATAACCGAAATTAAAATGGAAAGAGAGATAGAAAATGAAGATTTTAGAGAAAAGGGCATAGTGAAAGGAGAGATGGGCCTCCAACTTTTGACTCTTTGGTCCCAACAAAGTACCATCTTTCATTCACCACACACTTACAAACCAAAATCATGGCACGATATATGGACCCGGGCCCCAACTTTGTCTGTGCTCTGCGGCTCACTCCGAAGGCAACTTTGCACCGGCAGGGACTCACTATCTCACGATCCTTTAGAATCATTATTGATTGAGCTGTGTGCCTTACCCCACAACAGAAAAGAAATTGAAATAAAGAATTGAAAATTGAAAATTTTGTTTTTTAAAACAAAGTAAATTAAGGTGATGGATAGACTGGCTCCACAATTGTTGGTATGTTTGTTGAACATTAATGATTGGTTAAACATGTCCAATGCAATGATGCGTACTCAACTACATATGGCTTTTTGAGGAGATTGATCATTAGATGCGATACGTTATGTTGGTCTGAATAATAATCAAATTTCTAACAACAACAATAATAAATATATAGTATGATATTTGTTTATCAAGATGTAACCCAAAATGTCAAATTAATAGTAGAGGTATAAGTATGAGATACGTGGTTATATGTATTATTGTAAATTTAAATATTAAATTTTATATGCTTTAGTGTGTTATAAAAGCCTTTATAAAGACATGATTTATGATATAACATAATTGTATTATTTGCTCTATGCAACTGATTCTACCTAATTAGAAATTAGATATAGTGTTTTCAACTTGAATCTTGACAAAATTTATAACTTTGAAAGTATCACTTAAAATTGAAAATGAAAATTTTAGAAATTCGTTTTTTCATATAAACTCATTCATGGATTTTTTTTTTATACATAGCTTTTTTTCAGTAGAAACTAAACTTATCCTAACTTATCCCAAATAGAAATAAGTATGTTATGAATTTATGATATTTAATTGTAAACATTATGTTTGAGTAATATATAGATCATTATAAATGATGAGTAAGAGCATATTTGAGACGGATTATTTTCATCCCCAACATACATTTGTTGCCCAAAAAAGTTGTTGCTCATTAAATGCAACGTGTTTGGGTAATAATATTAAAAGTTGTTGATTGTAAAATTTGTAGGATAACATACGTTTTTGGTTAAGCTAAAACTTGAGCATTTTGCATTTCAACTATTAGGATTATTTTTTACTTTGAGATGTAAATACTATTTTATCTTCAATCAAATAACTTTTTAAATTAATTAAATAATTTTTTAAAATTATTCTATACTTATTTTGGTAATTTAATACATAAAAAATTCTTTTTTATACAATTCAAATGAAACAAATTAGGCTTAAAATCGTTTTTCGGTTAATATATCTAAACATAATTGATTATTAAAATAATTTAACTTTTATAGCTTGATTATTAAAATAATAAAGCTATCACAATTATCCCAAACACACTAAAATAGTTTTTCAGTACTTAAAAATGTGCATTACTTGCAATTTAGTCACTGATTTGATTTAAGTGTATGATTTAATCTTTAAATTATTTAAACTTATTTCATGGTAATTCTTACAAGAGATGACATAAGGACTAATGTGAAACAATATTGAATCATTTATCATGATATCTTCACATTTTTTAAATTTTTTTTATAAAAAATTTAGGATCAATAGTAACTATCCTATCCTAAGATCAAGGCATACCTTCAGATCAACGAGTGTATACAAAAATATTTATAGATAACTCACCAACATCGAGTTTGACTAACTTAGTTAACGTGATTCGTCCTCATCAGTTGTGTTAACCATTGTTGACTTCACATTTTTTTAGTATAAGACTAATTTCTTCTAAGACATAATGATTTTTAGTCTTCCTCACAAGTAGCGTATACAGGACTTAAATCTTCATCCTTTCCACTACGCCAAACCTCTTGGGTTTGAAAATTTCATGGTTGTTTGACTATAAGCTTGTGTAGATATGGCAATTTTACTGGTGGGGGCGGGTACCCGATGGTAATACCCATGACGGGGATGAGTAATATCCGTTTAATTTCTCTCACGGGTATAAATACTCGTTTATGTTATCCTCCGTTTAATAAACGGGGCGGGGGCATGTGTGGTTCTCCTCGTACTCGCTTAATACCCGTAAATAAAATTATCAAAATACTCTTATATAAAATTATTAAAACAATCTTATTGTTATTTAAATATTACCAAAATATTATTATTTTTTAATTTTTTGAATTTTATTTTATTTTTTTAAAATTTATTGAATACATGCGAATTTACTCTTGAAAAATTATTAAACGAATTCTGACAGATATAGAGATTGAGGGGGGATGGGGACGGATATTATCCGCAAGGACGGAGGGCTGCTATCCATCCCCGCCCCGCCCCGCCTCGTCCCGTTGCCATCCCTAAGCTCTAGTAAACGATATTCATGCCTACATTTGTGATACGTTGCTCTTACAATTTTGGGGGGTGGGGGAGTATAAAGAGGATTACGCGTAAGATAGTTTGTTAATATAATAATGAAATAGACATTACACTTTGATTGCAAGCACAGAATTGGAGGTGCTGAAGCCTTTTTCTTCACCGACAGAGGAACTTCTTTAATTAATCACCAATAGAAATTAAAAAGCTGATTACGACCTTTGTCCATTTTCTGTAACCAACTTCCATTAAAATACACAAAACCACTTCAACTGAAGAAGAGCTCCACAGAGCAGAGATTCTAGCAATTTCCTCTTTCTTTTCTTTTTCCCCCACTTAAGCAACCATTTGAAAATTTTTATTATACCACCAATTACTTCATTCTTCAAGAGGTACCTGTGCGTTAGGATGTTGCTGCTATAATTCACATAAAAAACAACTGAAATGATCGCATTCTCCCATTTTGACCAAAACAATTTTAAAAAGAAATACAGCTGGATTGCAATCTTAGTGACTTGAATTGTGGAAAATAACAACTGTAATTTTGTGATATGCACGACATACATAATCTTGCATGTGTTCCTTTTATCACGAGTGTATATCTTAAATAATATTCCTCTTCTCGTGTTTAGATGACTGTTTATAGGTATAGAAGAACCTTTCTTGTGAAAAAAAAACTAAAGAATTTTTTTTATTTGGGGGTGGTTGTGAAAAAAAACCCGTATTTTTTTACTAAAGAATTTTTTTATTTGGGGGGTGGTATGGTTGGGGTTATAAATTAGTCTTATTTTTTGTATTTATTATTTTTATGGTACTAAATTTATTTTATTTATTTTATTTTTTTAACGATTTTTTTTATTTTTTATATATTTTGCATATTGCATTTTTTATGCAAGTTCATACACATCAATTATTAAGGAGATCCTTCGAATCCAATATAGGGATCCCATTGCTTCATACACATCAATTATTAAGGAGATCCTTCGAATCCAATATAGGGATCCCATGGCTACCAAAATCTGTTGAAGTCTTAGCTAAATTATCATATTTTTATAGCATTAAATCATGGCATTTTTTCCCCTTCGAAAAGATAAAGATAAGTTTGTTATTTTAAGTATCTTAACTTCAAGAAAGATGATTGAGTGGACCTTATCTAGTGAATGAAATTCTATATATATTGCAAACAATTATCATTATTGTTTAACAAGGGGATTAAGTAGCATTTTGATGGGCACTATGTACCGGCCTTCATTAATCTACATTTTTTTTTTCAGTTAAGATTAAAAAAATACAAGTAATAATGAAAAATTCATTATAGATATAGTGTTAAAGAAAAAACTTTACATAGATTAAAACCATTACATGGATGAAACTCAAGTTGCACAAAATTACTTTACATCTATCTAATGTTGTAAATTACTTCCTCCCATTGTTATTTTCTGTCGTCTAAGGTTGTTACGCAAACGTTAAGAAATATCTAGTCCCATACTTTTAATGTGGATGGCCTTTCTTTATATTTATCATATTATTAAAATAGTAGCTATGTCATTCAAAATTTCATAACTAAAACTTAGATTTCCTTTCTCTCAAGTGAGTTGGTGGCCACCCACTTTATAAATAATAAGTAGGTGTTCCTCTACTCATAAATTCAAGGTTTGAACCTCCTTATATATATATATATATATATATATGATCGTAGAAGAAGAGATTGTAAGAGATGAAATGAGTAATTCTTACATGAATGATCAAGATTAGAACATAAATACATGTAACTTTTTTAATTAATCACATGACCTTTAAGTAACTTTTAATTTTGACTATCCATATATAATTATATGGTCAAGATTTACTCCTTTTATCCTCTCATATATGGGGATATATCTAGTGAGAGGAATTTTTATTGTGAGAGGATGAGAGGAGTAAATCTTGGCCATATAACCATACATGAATAGTCAAGATTAAAAGTTACTTAAAGGCCATTGATTAAAAAAGTCACTGCATTCTATTCATGTAAGATCTAATGGTCAACATTTACTCCTCTCACTCTCTTACAATAAATACTCCTCTCACCAGAGTAAAATTATATATATATATATATATATATATATATATATATATATATATATAGGGATCGGCTTACTGTAGAGTAAGTTTTTTTGACTTACACTCATTTTTTAACAATTAGATCCACTTTCATCTAATGGTTGAGATTATTTCATTAAAAATAACCATTAGATGAAAGTGATCTAACAGTTGAAAATGAGTGTAAGTCAAAAAGACTTATACCTACAGTGTAAGTTGATCCTCCCTCTCTCTCTCTCTCTCTCTCTCTCTCTCTCTCTCTCTCTATATATATATATATATATATATATATATATATATATATATATATATATATATAATTATCACTCACATAATTTATAATAAATGAACAAATAATAAATTTAAATATTAATATCAAGTTATACTCTAATCACAATAAAATTTAATAATTAAGTCCTTAATTCTAATATAAATTCTTATTGAGGTTGATAATTTATCTTGATTTTGAAATAAAGAACTATATCATCCTAAACTTTTGTATATAAAAAAGAAATTCAATAATTAACTAAAAAATAAATATATTATTACTTATTTAATAAATCGTGGGTACACGCAATAAAACTAATACACTTTAAAAAAAAATCTTATTGTTTGTCACCCTTCATATGTAAAATTAATGCTTGATGACAAATCTAGCTGGATAATCAAAGGATCTATATTCCCTTAATGTGCCTCTGAAACAGGAGAAAGTTCCGTTTTTATTTTCCCATCAACTGGATACCTCCTTAGCTACTCCAAACTTATAATAACAGTCAAAACACAACATCAACATGTAAGTGCATAATATTTTTCTCATTATATAATAAGAAATAAAAACTTAATCGATATATTTATCTATATATAATCTATCTATCTATAATTCTATAATCTAATATAAAAGTTCTTCCATAGCCACCTGTTATCTTTCAAAAGTTATTTCTTGCACTTTAATTATCATGTCATCAACTTATTTAATTATCTATTTCTTGAGTTTTGATTTCTTACCCTCTCATCTCCTCAAACTTTTCATCATCTCCCCTCTTTAATCTTTTTTCTAATTTAAATTTAAATTCTAAACATTGAAAATGCAAATAATCTTTATGAATAAAAACCAAAATAGAAAAAAATGTTTTTTATGAATTAATTTTAAAAAATTATACTTTTAATATTTTTTATAGGAGCAATTAAATTTTATCATTTTATAAAAAAATAGAAAAAAAACCCACATATTTTGTTGCCTAAACAAATCAAAAGTTTTTCTCATTTTATAATGCAATAACTATTTTTTTTAGTTTTTAAGTGTGTATTTGAATGACTTTAGTAATATATAATTTTAAATTCTTTATGTGAAATATAGGAAAATGCAGCTTATACTTTTATTTTACAATAATTTTTTAAATGTTTAACTTTGATTTTGCAAATTGTAAATAGAGCTGGGAAAACAAGTTCAATTTATTGGGTTGACTTGCCAACTTGCTATTTTTAAGTGAGTTAAATTCAATATTTGAACTCGTTTCTATTTTTTAATTCGTACAACCAGCCCCACTTAACCTACATGTTAAGTGGGTCAGGTGCGGGTTGTAACACCCTCCTTAGGGCATCACATTTCTGACTCCCGACTCATAATTTGAAAATCAATTCATAAAAGGTTTGAGCTATGAAAATATGAGTTTCAAAATCTCTTCTTTACTGAAACGTAAATTTACTGAAAATATTAGGTAATATTGAAAATCATATTTTAACTATTCATTATGCAATATTGACACCAATTAATATTTCACAATTTAAAGAGAAATATAAAATTAACAGACTTTTTTTTAATAAGAAAGCAAACCCTATAACTAGGTCCTACTTAATAAAGACGATAACACTAACGAGAAACTTTAACATACTTATTCCTTTTTTTATCCATCTTGATGCATCATACTTCTGTTCCTTTGTCAACACTGCACCCCTTCGAGTCTTGAATGTTCATTCCTTATTGTTGTTATCAATCTCAGAGTATCCATCGCCTGTTATGTCTAAGACAACTCGATCCTTCTATTATTTGATTTTAACAAGATGCATGACACAAAGAAAAACAACATAACAAAGAGGTGAGATCACCTACACCAATACCAACATGACAAAGACAGAGATAACACAAACAACAATATCATACAGGATATCATACCGGACTTCCAATAATATATTCAATATTAATCAACTATCATCATCCAATCATATATCAATCCAAGTATTCAAAACAGGTTGTCATAGCCAATATTCCTCAATTAATATATCATACGGATATAAGTGTTCAAATTATGCATGTACACAAGACTCGATTTCCTACTCCATGGAGCTAAACTCAGTCGAGAAAATGATCGAAAAGACACTGCAGACCACGTGCCTCAAACCACGTGCTTTAATTCTCATTTCAATTTTTGCACATCTAGCACATACACGACAATCTTTATCAGATCTTGATTAAGAATAGTGTTTCGGTCAGGATCATTGGTGTGTTGCATCGGTCTAACCTACGGGAAGAAGCGCGACCAATCACCCGTGTAAGCAACCCGCACCCCGATACCCCCAAGGTCAACGAGTGACTTACACTACGCATATCGCACCCACTCAAGATGTGTGTTTCTCCTAAAAGCAATCACCATATCCAAATTTCTCATCGGACCATTCCAATGCATGTATAATGCACCAAATACCAATCACAGGTATAATACCAATCACAGGTATATCTCATAATTTCTCGGATATAGTTTATACAATGCACGAATATATCGGTCAAGTCAACCACAAGCCATTCTGTTCAAATTCATTTGTTCAATTAAATTATATGCCTCAACACATATTTTTTTCCAATATATCTAAAATGCACCACGTGCAATAACAGTAAAACTCGTTGTTTTCACAAACAGTGTATGGACACTGTTTTAACAAATCATCATCATGTTATTATATTTTTTATAGTTATAAAACACTTTTGTCGTGTTTTCACAATCGCGTAACATTTACATTGCGTTTTCACCATTCCACAACACTTCACAGATTTTCAAAATATCGTAACACTTTTGTTACATTTTTAAAATTCCAAAACATTTTTATTACGTTTTCATAATACCGTAACACTACTGTTACGTTTACAAAATTTTGTAACATTTCTGTTACGTTTTCAAAATGTTGCAACTCTTTTGTTGCACTTTTAAACCACGTACTAATTTTTTAACATTTTTTCCAATTGCGTAAAAATATACGTTTCTCAATTCGCATAGTATTTTTTTACTGTTTCAAAATCGCGTAACTTAAAAATTATTCTTTTTAGTCGCGTAAATCATTTTTCATCATTCTCAAAATATTTAAAACACTTTCCAAATCACATAACGATTTTCTGTTATTTTCACAATCACGTAAAAATATTCTATTACTTTTAAATCACATATTAATTTTTCAATAGTAGTTCAAATTACATAAAATATTTAAACATAATTCAAATCGTGTAGAAATATTTCTTGTATTTCAAATCATTTTTAAGATAATAAAAAATATTTTTCAACATTTTACAATCACGTAAAATATTCCTCAATATTCCAAACATTATTTTGGACTTAAATAAATCAATATCATTTTGAACACATTTTTTTTTCAAATTGCGTAGCTTAAAAATCACGTTTTTAAGATACGTAAAATATTTTTCATCACCATTTCATTACAGAAAATATTTCTTAACCTTCAAAAATTTCTTTTCAACTTTTCTCAAAATAATATGACTTTGTATTTCATTTTTCACATTTCCTTACTCAAGAAAATCTTTTTCCAAAATATAATCCACAAAAATCATATTTCCATCAACGTTTCAAAATTTAACATTTTTTTTTCTAACGTATTTCAAAATTCAAAAATCAGTTATACGTTAGTAAATTTTAAAACACCATTATATTCTTCATTTTTCCTAAATCATTTCCAAACATAACCTTCTTCAAAATAAATTGAAGTTCAAAACATTTTTGTTTACAAAACTTGATTTTCTCAAGTGATAAACGCTTCTTCCCTTTCCAAATTCTTGTATTAAATCAAGTTACATCTCCACTTTGAAAATCACTTTGTTCATAAAAATCTACAAGCCCTCAAAAACGGACATGGCTATTGAAAATTATCAAAATATTTTTCCTTCTAAGTCAATATGGTTTCACAAACAAAACCATTAAAATTTTACTTTCAAAACCGTAAGACTTATGGTCATAAAAACCAAACCATTTGTTCAAATTCATTTTCACTTTCTTTGCAAATCCTTTCACTTTCTTTGCAAATCCTTAAAATCAACGTTTTCGCTTCTTTCAAAACTCATGTTTAGAAAAATACTTAGGATCTTTTTACACAAAATAAATTAATAAAAATCCTTCAAAATCATGTTCTTGTTCTCTTGAAAAACATGTCCTTTGTTCATTTTCCATGCTTTTCAAATCAATCCAATTTTATTCTTCCATGAAAATATTAAGTTATAAACACCTATGTTGAGGTGTCTTGGCCGAAATTCTCAATGTTCTAGGGACCCAAAATTAATTCCCTTGTCTTAAAAATTTTCAACATAAACCCTCTTCATGGGTATCAAAACCGTATTTCCTTTCCTTTGGCCATTGAAGCCAAAAATTGATTTTCTTTCCATCATCACATCATGGCATACATATACATAATTTCAACATATTCTCATCATGCATATTATAAGCATACCATATTATCATCATGCATATTGTAAGCATACCATATAAGCCATAAAATCATGCAAAGCATATCAAGCATAGGCAAATAATCAAAGTTCATAAACACACACAAATAATTTACGTGACCATGGATATGAATCCTCACATGGATTCACTATCCATCAAATATAAGACCATCTCTCACCACCATGCTTGGTTGGTGAGATGGATCTCCCTCTTACCTCTTGAAGATCCTCAAAAGCTCTTTGTTTTGTTTCTTTTTCCAAGTCCTTCACCACCAAGGGCTTCTCAAATACAAAACAAAATACATAAAAATTAATATACTAAGCTTGATTAAGGGGAACCATGGATCAAACATGGTTTAGATCATGAAAAAGAAGAGAAGAAATGAAGTTTCCTTACACTTCACCACAAATACCCTATAACTTTGATCTTGAAGGAAGTCCATGAAGATGAATGATTTAAAGGAAATCTCCAACATGAAAGTTGTTTAGAATATCATGTAGATTCAAGATCTATGGTTGGATGAAATTAAAAAGTGATGGAAGGTGTTCTTGATGGTCATGGCCGAAACATAGAGGAGAAGAGAAGATAAGAGAATTTCTTGTATTAGTTCTTGGTTCTTTGGATAGAATGATGAGCAATTGAATAAGTGAAATGAATAAATGAGTATCGTCTCCTACTTTTGAGTGTATGACCGTGGGTTATCAAGAAGAAAGAAAGTTAGAATTATTTGATAGCTTTAATAGATATTGAATAGGATGATGACTATAGGTTACATGTGCAAAGTCACTAAAATTGACTAAGCTTTGCATTAAAAGATGATAGCTTCCTTTTGTCACAAAGTGAAGACAATGAAATGAAATGTCCTCTTTCTCAAGTGCATGGCCGTGGAGTGTGATGGAAAGTGAAGAGTAGATTATTTATTTATTTATTTTTTGAGTGATAGACAAGTTACTAGAATAATTGAAAGAAAAGGTGATAATGCATGAAATAATTTTGGTCTCCCTCCAAGAAATTTCCTAAGGATGCAAACAAGGAAATCATAACCAAGGATGATGTAATATTGACCATGACATGTAATAATGGTCATAAATCTTTTTTTCTTTGTCTTCTAAACAATCCAAAACCGTTCCCTTCCTCCATTTTGCATGCAATAATGTTGTCATCTTTTTCAAGCCATTATTTAGAGCATTTTAAGCCATTGATTAATTCAATGGTTAGGATTTAGGTAGACTTTTGATTAGAAGACTTAATCTAGGCCATTAAATTTTTCTCCTTGAAATTCTAGCCATTGGATGTGTATCCAAAATTAAGGGTCAAGATTGCTCTTTCAAACTTTAAATCCAAGGGTCATAATTAGTCTTTGTCACTTTTTAAGACCAAATCTCTACCCTTGATCAATTCTAAATCCAATGGTTGTAAATGGTCATAGCCATTATATAAAACTAAATCTTTACCCTTGATTTAATCTCCATCTAACAGTTATAAATAATCATATTTACTTTTAAGATCAAATCTTCACCGTTGATTAAATCAAGATCAAGTCTCCATCATTAATTAAATCAATGGTGGATATCCAAACCACCAATGTTGACTTAAGCAATATAATTTCTATTTTTATCTGCTAAAATCCCACGAAAGATTATATTTACTGTATTTTTATCATTTGATAAATAAATATAGTACAAAACAAGATACAAGAAAATTTCTAAAACTGTTTCCGGATTTAGGTTTAGTAAGATCCCCTGTCTCCGTCTAAACAGTACAAATTTTTTATGCGTAAAATTTTTTTTACTTTGCGGGACCCACCTGAGCTCACGTAAGGTCACTTGGGCCCACATAAGACCACCTGGGCCCATATACAGTAAAAAAATTCATAATCATCCACAAAAATCACAAATATTAGAAAACGTATGAAAATCAAGTCAGATTATTAAAAATAATTAACATCGAGAGAAATAAATATTTAAAGATTTTCTTCTACCAAAATTATTATTTTCCGACACCTGGAATAAATCACTCAAAACGATCAAATACGCTGATGGAATAAACAAAATAATTTTACAGTACACAGAAATTACTAAACACTAAAATTCTGTTAACTGTCAAAATTATTGTTTAAGTGATAGGAAATTCAGGGTGTTACACGGGTTGACCCGTCAGGTTACCATTTTTTTTCTTTCCAAATCTACATCTGGTCTTTTCGTGACTCACTTTCCATTCCAATCTGGTTTTTTTTTCCAAATCTGCAAATCAGCTACCGCACATGCGCCGGCTGCCGTCCCGTTGCTGCTCATATTTGTCGTCCCTCTTTCTCTTTCTCTGTCGCTCTGTTCTGTCACCAGTATTGTAGTATGGTACGTACTTCAGTTCCTTTTTCCTTGCATAAATGCCTAACTGAAAAAAAAATAATTTACTCTTAAGTTTGTTCTCACTATCTTCGCTGTTTTGGACCACACACTTTCTCCCTGTGTGACTGTTATTCACACCAATATATTCCATTGTTCTGGTGGGCACTACTTAATCACCTCATCCTCATGAAAACTTTAGGCGGATTGACCTGTCAACCTGCCCACTTTTTCTTATTTTATCTTTTGTGTTGCCTCGTCAGTGCGGGGAGCCTTTTTCTTTAAGGACTCCCTTCTTCCTTCTATCTTCCGGTTGGGTTGCTTGTTGAGTCATTAACCCACCAACTCATCCTAAAACGGGATGAGTTGAGTCTTCCAACTCATTTATCAAAACAGGCCAAAACTCGTTCCGCCTGATATTTTGGCGGGTTAAGATGAGTCGGGGTGAATTAACCCGTTTTGCTAGCTCTAATTGTAAATAATATAGATCATTATACACCTTTTTTAGGGGCGTATACACTGTACATAACATTTTTAAGGGTGTGTGATTTAGTGAGAGAAAGTGATAAAAAAAATGTATGATGAATAGTATTGGAAAGAGTGTAAAAAGTGATGTGAGAAAAAATGTGTAAAAAAATCAAAATTGAATTATAAAAGATAGTGAAAAATAGTTTTAATTGATGTTGAATTATTTTGTTGGATGCAATAATGAACTTAATTATGAAATAGCTAAAATAATAGTAAAGTTAGAGTGCTATCATTTAATTGAACAAATAAAAGTATATGCTTAGGCTTAGCTATCAAGTCTTTTTTTTCTTTTAATCTGAAAACTAAACTTTTATTCCAATAGAAGTATGTACAATCACTTTTCTAACAATTAATTATTTCTTATCTTTTTTGCAATACTGATCAACGATATATGTTTTCCATTTTTTTTTATTTATGTATGTTTTTTATGTTAAATTGTATTTGCCGTATTCATTTTTTTTTTTTATTTAGGCCTTACTCAATTTTTAGTCATGGCTTAAAATGGATTAAAAATATTAATTTGTAATAAGGAAGAACAAATATCTAATATAATAAAATTAATACTATTTGAAGAAGTATTATACAACATCGCCTTAATAAATATGCTAAATTATATTAAACATTATATATGTTTCAAGTTTAATATCATTGTTATTATTTAATATGTATTAATAATAATATTAGATATATATTAATTATTTAAAATTATATTTTTAAATATCATAAGTGAAAATCTATATATATTGCACCGGGCTAAACACTAGTTAACATAACTAGCTCTCCACTTTCTGTCACCTTAGTAATCTTCCTTACTTCAATTCCACTCAGACTCCCACTTTTTTTTTTTTTTTAAAGTAAGGATTGTTATGATACCCTTATGGATTTAATATTCATAATGAGTTGTCAAACTTTTATTAACAGATAATTTTATAATAAATTTTTAAAAATCTATAATTTTATAAACTTCTATGCATATAAGCGTGAGCCTCCAATTAGAATAACGGTGGTCACATAATTAATTAGTTAGGCCATAAAAAATCACACCCAATTTATGCAAGCTGTTTGATCTTTAGTGCGTCAAATAAGTTTGTGCACTGAGATTACACAACTTACACAAAGGTGCATTTTTTGTACTTTAAGGTAATTGAAGGCAAAGGCAAACCCGATCAACCACGGTTGGCTTGTGAAAAATTCAAGATTCCCTTCGGATCCGTTACCTATTTTTCCCATTTCATGCTTGTCTTGACTCTTGACAAACCCCAGAAGACGATGCGGGCTCCATAAAAATCCGTAATTCAGGTTATGATTCTTTTGAATCTTTACCATTTTGGATGAATCCCTAGCTCGTTGCGCTGCCCCTGCCCTAATTTGTTACAGTATTAAAAAAACAAATGAATCTACGTTCTTGTTGGAAAGGTTGAAACATATGCACTATAGAGTTGACGTTACATGTACCCCTATTCCATTTTGAGTGATTCGTCCAAATTAGATCTAACACAATTGGTGGAAGATCATGTTGAAGAAGCAAACAAAGTCCCACATTGGTTAAAAACAAGAATAAGGATATGGTTTATAAGTATAGAAGTTGTCGTCGTGGTTTCTTTTGCTCGTCCCCTCGTTGTCCTCGGTGGTATGAGGCGCTTTTGGGTGATGTCCAAAAGCAAATCCATAAGGGTGTAGGCTGAAAGTGGACAATATCATACCAATGGAGAGTTGACGTGACTACCCAAAGAACCTAATAAGTGTATCGGAGCCAGATGGTGTCGGGCTTTGATATTGGAGTAGGCTGTTGGAATAGATCCTTGTGTCGGAGGCTTCCGGAGAACTAGAGGGGGGATGAATCATTAGATCTTTGTTTGAGGGGAGGATTGTTGAAGAAGCACAAAGTCAAAGTGGAGGAGGCATACGTGAGGAAGCCTAACAGATCCGAAGACATGGAAGATAGGTTTGGTTTCTCCAAATATACAACTTCTACAGCTAGCTTCACGTTGCAAGCTGTAGCTTTGTTTGGGATGATATATGGGTCACTTAATGTTATTCTTTATTACTCATTAATTAAGTATATAAATTTGTATAAAATGTTTTTCATTTATTCAATAAATAATGATAATATGTCAATTCTTTTTTATTACGTGAGCCTGAAAAATAATTCCTACATAAGACAATCCTAGGTTGAGCTGAGCTTTTAATTAGTATAACTGGATCACATTGTATGAGTTTTTTTTTTTTAAATAAAAAACTTTTACCTCTTTCTCTCTCCCTCTCTCTCTATATATATGAAGCTTATCAAGTGAGAGAAATGTATCATTATAAAAATGAGATAAGTGAATTTTAATCATTAAATTATTTATGTATGATCAAAATTAAAAATTGAAGTCATATAACTTTTTTAATTGCACATCACTCTTGTAACTACTTATTAATTTAACATGCCTAGATATGAATGTTGGCCGCAAAAGGTTATCAGGTTAAGGTTTAGGTTAGCAACTAAATATTTTGCTACTAATAACAACGGGTGTGCCTCAGTGCGTGCCTGGACGTGCTAGCAACAAAGGCACACCAACCACAGAACCGTGGAAGGTATAGTAAACTATTGAAGTATTAACAAGGATTCACTCAACTGACAAAATTTAATTATATTAATATAAATATCTTAAATTTGATTTATGTTGATATTTTAAATAAATTAATAAGTTATTTATAAGTATTCCTTGTTAAGGCGTAACATTCTTTAACCTCAGAATAACAATTTTATCTTTTATATATAAAAGAAAAAAAATATTCTGGTGTTGTCTTAGGTTAAAATTAAGGTTTTTTTCTCTCCCAAATTAGGGTCACTTTTATAATTATATTTAATTTTCGTATTTTTGATTTTTTTAATTAGCTTAATTTAAATTTTCAATAATTCTCCTTTTATTGCAATCTTTTTTCGGTGCAACCCTCTTAAATATTTTTGATAGTTATCACCACTCACCACTAATAATTTCAGCTACTAAAATTTTCACTTACCTAACATTTACTTTCCACTCACCTGTCACATGATTTTTAAAATTTCTGAATTTTTTAATTCATGTAATTTAAATTTATCTTAAGTATATTTTTATTATTTTCAATTTCTCATGTATATCTCTTAAATCTTTATTTTAAAAAAAAAATTCTCCACTACTCTTAAATGAAGAGTCACGGCTGGTGGAGTATAAAAAATGTGATCTTCCTGGTCGCCTACAATGAATGTGCGTAGCTCACGGTAATATTAATATTGGATTAATTCCTTTTTCAAGTTGCGTTTTTTTTACGTGTTTTTTCAAGTTTTGTTATTTAGTGTAAGGAGATGCATTATGGACAAACATAATTGTTATATATATATATATATATATATATATATATATATATATATATATATATATATATATATATATATATATATATATATATATATATATATATATATATGAGTGTTAAATTTCACGTGTGAGAAATGAGGATCATCCACTATCTCTATTATAGATAATACTTCTGTTTTATAATATCTGTGTTTTATAATTTTTTACAAAAATTAAGAAACTTATTAAATAGTTTAATTTTAGAAAAATATAATTATATTTAACTAAATTACCCTATCACTTTATTAATGTTTTCTTATTCCATTTGGTAGAAATATCAAAAGTCAAAAATAAAGTTTAAAAAAATAATTATTTTTTTATTTTTTAAAATAACAAATAAAATGAAAACAAAATTTTATCTTAAAAATACATATATTTTGAAACCAAGGGAGTACATCTGAACATATACCTTCTATATTAATTTTTTTCTTAAAATGATATCACATTATTAAAAGCAATCTTAAACTTCTTTTACACAGAATTACTGAAGTATTGTACATGCAATAGTTAAATATAATAACTGTTTGTTGATATTTAATTTTGTTAATAAATTTTTTATTACTTAATTAATTATTAATAATTTGATAAAAGGATGTTTAATTGCAATGTTATGATTATATCATTTTCTTTTTCAGATTTTATTTGCTTCCATCTTATTTTTTCTTATTTATGTAAAAATAAAAAAGGTTAATCTCGATATAAAAAAAGGAAAAGAGGGGAGGGGGAGGCAATTCTTCAATATTCCTGTTACGTTCAACCATCGAAACCAAGTTAAGCTTTTAGTTGAAGTGCAACTAAAAACTCATCTTCTACTCATTGTCAAATTCTGTTACATTGCTATCGCTTATGTTGGTCTGGCTTCTGGCAGCCACCAATTCTGCTAACTCAAGGCTCAATGCAGCACTAAAATAACAAATTTACAGAGATTGAAACTATCCAAAAGGTCACAATTCAAAGAAAATACATGGAAATAGAAACTAAGCTAGAAAGTACCAGCCACTCTATCTGCTGTCTATGCTAATCTCCTTGGAGTTGCAGATTTTTCTTTCTGCTTACAAGAGGAACAAAACGAGAGAAGAGTGGGGAGGGGCATTGAACAAAAACCATTACAGAGGAGTTGAGGGTTCTTCGGAGGATTTTACAGAGAAACAAACGAGGATTTTTGATAAGTCTCCAACCTCACTACTACCTTAACTCTCACTATTCATCACCTTTTACATTCCTCCACCGTCTTCATCTTCTATAACCAACCCTCTCACCCACATCACCATTTCCATCCTTCACCCACACCTCTTCCAAAGCCACAACACTTTAACAACCACCCATCACCATCTTCAACTCACCTCCATCACCACCATTAACAACCAAACCTCCACCTTCATCACAAACCACCCACCACCTTTTACAACAACCCATAACCACCATCTTCACCTTCAACTCACTTCCATAACCACCATTGACAAACACATACTCTCACCCTTCATCACCTTCAACCCATAACCAATCACCAACTTCACTATTTTCAACCCAAGTCTCCACCTCTATAACCACCCATCACTTATCACCACCTTACCCAAGATCATCTAGATCTGGACCGAGCCACCAAGCCCCAGCGACCCACTCACCGAGTCCGTCGCATCCTGGCCATCCTTCAGCTGCTCGAAGTCGTCGAAGCCGAACCAGAAGTTGACCAGTCGCACCTACTCTGGGATCGCTACCCCGCGGCTCACTGACTGCCGCACGCGTCACTGCCCAACCCAGAAGCAGCCGCGAACCGATCGCTTGAACCAGGCGAAACCCAGAGCTCATCGAGTCGTTTAGATCCGTAACTGTCATTTGTGCAGCACCGCACCAGCCGGGTCATTGTCGTTCGCGCAACATCGCGACCTATGACAAGCCCGAGCCAGATCTGACCAGATCTGCTACGTCCAACGCACCTCCATCATTCCGGCCGCAACCGTCCAAGCTCCTACCGTCCCGTCACCTCGCCGCAAGCCCTCATCTTCCTCCCCTGGTCTCTCTGCAAATATCAAAGAAGGAGACCCCCCTTTGTTTCATCCTTCTTGTAAGCTATTGGGTTTTCTTTTTGTTTTTTTTTCAAAGTTCATAAGTTTTTTTTAAATAAAGTTTTGTTTATCTGTTGATAACAAAAAACAAACAAACAAACAAACAAAATTATTAGATGGGCTTGGACTAAGTTTTGCTGAAATTAGTTACATGGGCTAGGGTCTCATCCATTTGATAATGAGTTTTAAAAAGAAAAAATAAAATAAAAAAGGGTTAAGTTTTGGAAATATAAAAAAAAATTATTATTTTCTTTTTCTTTATTGATTTTATTAAGGTTTTAATTACCCTATTATCTGTTTATACTTATTTTATTTATCAAGTATGTTTATGTTAATTATGTTAATATTGTCTTTTCTTAGTTGTTGATCTTACAATCTTTTTTTTTAAATAAAAATAAAATAGTTGAATCCTGTTAAGAAAAATAAAATGGAATTGACTGAGTTATAATAACTTGTTAATCTTGTAACTATTATAATCATCTGAGTTGTGATAGTTTGATGATTTTTTTTAAAATTAAAATAAACTAACCCTAATTATTTTTTAAAGAACTACATGACTTTGAGTTCCTCATTGCATTCGAGGATACGTAGGAACAAAATCTCTATTCTGTCAAGTCAAAAAAATAAATTTTCATAATTTAGTTATTTATTTTCTTTTTTAAAAAAGTGATAAAATAAATACATTTAAGATTATTAAAATTTGCACAACTAATTTAAGGTATCGTTCTTAGAATGAACAGTATAGGGTGCTAACACCTTCTCTACCTGTAATCGACTCCCGAATCCAAACCCATTTTCTAAAAAGATTAGTTTTGCCTATTTTAAGGTTTTTTCTAATGTTTTTCTAAATTAAATAAAACATCAGTGGTGACTCCATTGATTTTCAAATCTTATATTTTTCGGTCGTCTCGTCGCGATTTCGGTTGCAACAACTGGCGACACTTAGATAGTCAGGTCTGTTGATGGTAGTTGCGCAAATTATAAATAATTTTTATTTATTTATTTTACCTTTTTTGTCTTTGTTTTTGTTTTATTATTTGTTTGTAAATAGATTTTATATAGTTTTTTTTATGTAAATATTTGCTAGCATTATTCTGTGATTTTTTTTACATGATTTACTTGTATTTTTTTTAAATATTTTGCGCTTAATTGTTGAAACCCTAGGGTAGAAAATTACTGGCTGGTTGTTGTATATATGTTCTATTTGACTGTTATTTTTGCAGGATAAGGTTAATCCTTAGGATTATGGAGGTTTGTATACTCCCTACACCTACTGGACCTACACGTTTATCACACACATTCGAGTAGGGTCCTATACCCGGGTCTGAGTGAAGCCTAAGTTAGGTAGAGGTTGCGTAGTGGTAGCCATTTTGGATGTACAACCTGTTTGGTTATCGCGAAAACCTCATCTAGAGTGTGCCTTTTTCATGAATGTCCTGCACCTAGTGATTTATCCACTGTTTGTGGTCAACATTCTGAAATGGGACTTAGCTCTAGAGGCATTCAAAATAGTAGAGTCATCCAATGAAAATTCTCACAAATCAAGGACCCATAGATCCTTACGATAAAATTTCTCAAATTTAAGGCAAGTAATTAGGATACAAAGAGAGTGTACTTCTTCTTTATTTATCTCTTTCTCATGTCATTCATCAATGCATTTTTTCTTATGGCTTGCATTTTCCTGGCACTCTTAGATTCTTAAAAATAAAAAAATAAAAAAAGGTATATCATCTTACATTCTAATGGTTTGCATTTTCATTCATTCTCACATTTTTTTTAAAAAAAAATTTAGCTCTAAATTTGATACATCATCTTGCATTATCATGGCATCCATAGCATAACAAAAAAATCATATACATACGTAGTCAATACTTCGCATACATGCTAACTTTGTTCAGTCAATACTGACATTTGCATACTCATATCATATCTTCCCAAGCAGAAAAGTTGATAATATAGCAAAAAAGCAGTTTCCGCGACATTCTTATAGGATTTGTTCCCGGGCTAAGATCATGGATGAAAGAGAACAAATTCAAGAGCTGAAGAATGAGGTGAATCAGCTCAAAGAACAAGTGTCCAAGATTATGGAAATATTACAGTCCATGGAAAGAAGAAGGAACACAGATGGAAATCCCTCAGCGGCAAACGAAGGACACCCGACCACACATTTTCACCCGCTTGATTTCTCTCCAACCCCAATGCAATATCAAGGCTTTAATCCTCAAGTAGTTATGGTGTCACTCACCATTCAACACTCAGTCACAAGTTCTGAGGAAACCTATGTGCCATCATTCCCATCATATAGCCTCCCTTCCAACTTTGTACCGCTACAGGCTACCAATTCCCCTGATAGTGACATGTATGCTTCAAACTCATTGAGCACGACTCCACCATGTACTAATTACCCTAGTACCTGTTAAACTTTAGCAATGCAGCATTTTGTCCCAACTTTTCTGCCACAATACTCATCTAGTTCTTATGCTGAAAATCCTCAGTTCAATGAGAAGTTGGAAACTTTGGAAGAGAGATCATGGGTCATTGAAGGAGCAGGTAGTCGTGGTCTTAATGATGCTACTGATTTTGTCATTCCCCTGAAGTTTAAAGCCCTTATGGCACCAGATAGACTGCAATTGCATAATATGGTTAAGAAGGATGCTGAAACTTTCAGGGAGTATGCTTAGCGGTGGAGAGAAATAACAGCTCAGGTTGAACCCCCACTAACAGAAAAAGAAATGGTGACTATGTTCATCGACACTATCCAATCACCCTTCTATAACGAGATGAAAGAAATTGTCATCAAACTTCTCGAACATGATCATCATCTGGGAAAGAGTCGAAAGAGGAATGAGAAAAAGAAAAATTGCTGAAAGTTCGACAAATACGATTAGTGCCAAGGGGACCCTAACAGGGAAGGAAAGAGAGGGAGAAACCTATGCTAATACTTTCAATAGGAGGAGTTTTACCTAAGAAAACCCTAGCCACCCTCAACCATCCTTCCATCCTCCCTATACACCTTACAACCTATACATTGCTAATGCCTCCCAAGTTCTATACCCTCAACATTACCATCCAATGATCCTTTATCGTGCATAACCTCCCATTCTAAACCAAACACCCCCTACCATCCCATCCAAACAAACCCAACCATAGACCCAATACCCAAATACAAGCCAAAGAAGACTACTAGCCAAACCAAAAAAGAAACTTGTTCAATTTGACCTAATTCTTATGACTTATACTGAGCTGCTACCACAACTCATATGTAACTCCTTGTTGGTCCCTTGCCCATTGAAGCCGGTAGAACCCCCATACCCAAAGGGATTTGACCAAAACGCTAAGTGTGATAACCATGCTGGGGCTATAGGTCACTTAACAAAAAATTGCAAAGCCTTGAAGTTCAAAGTATAAGACTTGATCAATGCCAAATGGTTGAACTTCAAAGAAAGAACTTTTAATGTAAGCTGCAATCCCTTACCTAATTAAGGAGATTTTGGAGTCAATGCCATAGATAAGTCTTCCGGCCAATGGCTGATAAGTCGAGTAGCCAACGTCAAAACCCTCATGAAAGTCATTTTTAAAGAACCCTGCAAATTTAGGATGATAGCTCAGGTTGAGGTGAAAAGGGGCAATAACGATGAAATAATTTATAATCTCCATGGGAATGTAAGCCACTCTATTGAAGAATGTGGTGAATTTAGACAGATTCTTTAGAATCTAATGGACATGCAATTGGTACAAATAGGTCATCTGTATGACGAGAGTGACATAAACATAATTGATGGGTACGTCATTCCTCAACCTTAAGCTAAAAAAAAAGGTGGGCTTGCTTGGAAAATCGGGAGCCTAAAGCTGAGGGGACCCCTATATGTGACATCCGATAGAGCTTTCGAAGTGCAGTGACCGCTATTAAAGATGATCAACCTATCAATTATGGTGTCCATCTGGTGTACACTTGTTCCCCAGATGCAGAACCCAACAATTGGGAGATCATTGATTTTCCCATGACCTTTGAACTTGATTCAAAGTAGTTCTATAATGCTAATCCTATAGCTTTGCCCAAGGCTTTAGAAAGATATGTTATGAAAATGGGCTCATATGTTTCCATTTCAATATTCACTATCATCAATAAATGCATTTTCTTGTCATCCCTGCTTTTTTTAGTTTCTGCATCAACCTTTATTCATTCCCTTTTTTTTCTTTTTTACTTGTGTTAATATCAATAAATATAGATCTGAAAGTGATTCTCTTAAACGTGACAGTGCTATGATCTCGTTGTATGATTTTGACCATCCCATTGATCATGATGATGAGGACAATGATGACAATTAGGAGCCCTCTCCTACGCTAATGAGATTAATAGAACAATAGGCTAAAGAAATTCAACCCCATGAAGAGTCAACTGAATTGATTAATTTGGGGATGAATGGTGATAAAAAAGCAGTCAAAATTGGCACTTCCATGAAATAAGATGATTGGAGCAGGTTGATCAAGCTCTTATTGCAACATTTTCCCATGCTAGGGTTAGATCCGAGCATAGCTTCCCACAAAGACGAAGAAGAAGAAATTGAGGAGAATGCATCTTGAAGTATATTTAAAGGTCAAGGAGGAAATCACCAAACAATTAGGGCATAATTTTTGAAAAGGAACAAATAAGCGATCACTTGTGCATTATCTTTTTGTCTTGACTTTAAAGTTTTGAAAATGAAGATTGATCATCTTTCTCTATCTTTAAAAAAAAATCACTGTCTTTGTTATCCCTTGTTACCCTTTCTTGAAAATTTTTCTTAACGAACCTTGGAAAAGGATCACTCCTGCACTTGGGATTGGCAAAAAAAAAAAAAAGAAAAGAAAAAACAAAAACAAAACAAAAAAAATAAAAAAAAGATGATGAAAGATGAAATGGCTCAAGTGAAAAAGTAAGCAAAAAGTGTTAGTGCTCTTGATAATGCCAAAGACAATTGACAAAGCTTACTAAAGATCCTTGATCTCATTCAACTCTTAAACACTTGTTTGAGTCTTATATCATTCCTTTCATCACCCTTAATCTTGATCACGTTATAAGCTTCAAAAAGTCCATTATGATCAATGAAGGGTTGTTTTCATTTTCATTAACTTTAATTTTGAGACAAAAGGTTCATGCTCCTCTTAAGTTGAATTTCCTTGCTCCTAAAAAAGAAAAAAAAAAGAAGAAAAGTGACTTGCTAGGCTGACAACCTGAAAAGGCAACCTAGGCAAAAATTAAAGTGACCCGCTAGGTTGAAAACTCGAAAAGAGCGACTTAGGTAAAAGTTAGGGTCCAAAAAAAAAAAAAAGAAAGAAAAAATGGGTTCTTGACACATCCGAAGAAGTGGAGTCACCTCAAGTCACAAACTGGGGCAACGTCAATTTATTAAGGCTAAATGGGGGCATTTGGAATTTATCATGGCATGTTTCGATACAAAGATTTAGGTCAAACAGGGGCAGTTTGAATACATGAAGTCTTTATAGGAGAAGCTCCTAATGTGTGAAAGTTGGGTCAAATCATATTCTTAGAAACAGACAAAAAAGGTGTTTAAGGTTGTATGCAAGGGAAATTAGCACTGATCATCCTACACAGCATCACTGAAAGAGCTGGAAAACTCTAATCCAACATTTCTTTTGTAAACCTTTCAATTCTAATCCTTTTTGTGCTGCTTTTCCTATACTTTTCCTTTCTATAAATCCCTTTCGTTGCAACTTATTGTTGATTCAAATGCATTTCTTATGATAGATTTATATTGATATGTGAAACATGTAACAATGATGTGAAAGCATTTAGATTTGCTCAAAGGGTCATGGGAAACACAATGAATTCTCGATAAGAGGATTGATGGAAAGAAAGAATAATCAGGCAAATCGCAAAGCAAGTTAGTGAATTTCGTTATTGTTCGACCTCGATCTTACTGTGGGAAAAAGTCCTTAAGGGTTGTGGAAGCAAGAGTGATCCAACTAAAGCTTTGATGTGTCAGTTTTGTTTACTCGCTTTGTTCATGAGAATCTCTACAGTAGGATATCAATTACATCATCATGCATCCATTGCATCATGCATCAACTTAAGCATCACATGCATCTATAAGGTCAACATATTTTCTTTTAGTTCCCAGGGCCTTATGCCCATTGCCTGGCCTTATGCCCATTGCCTGGCCTTATGCCCATCTGCCTTTAGTTTCTGGGTCCCCGTGCCCATCTTTCTTTAGTTTACAGGTCCCCGCGCCCATTTTCCTTTAGTTTTCGGGTCCCTGTGCCCATCGTCCTTTAGTTTTCAGGTCCCCGTGCCCATCGCCTTTAGTTTCTGGGTCCCCACGCCCATCGCCTTTAGTTTTCGGGTCCCCCACCCATCGCTTTTAGTTTCTGGGTCCCTGCGCCCATCCCATTTAGTGTTTGAGTTCCGGCCCATCGCCTTTAGTTTCCGGGTCCCTACACCTATTTACCTTTAGTTTTCGGGTCCCCGCGCACATCGCTTTTAGTTTTCAGGTCCTCGCAACCATCGTTTTCACGGCAAGCCAGTGTCTTATGCCCATTGCCTTTAGTTTCCGGGTCCCCGCACCCATCTGCTTGTAGTTTCCAGGTCCCCGTACCCATCTGCCTTTAGTTTTCGGGTCCCCGTGCCCATTGCCTTTAGTTTTTGGGTCCCTGAGCGTATCGCCTTTAGTTTCCGTGTCCCCGCGCCCATCGCCTTTAGTTTCTGGGTCTCCGCGTCCATCGCCTTTAGTTTCTGGGTCTTCGCACCCATTGTGTTGTAGTTTCCAAGTCCCCGTACCCATCAGTTTTTACCTTCTGGGGTCATCGTACCCCAGGTTTTACCTTGTTTTAATGTCCATTGCATTTTGCATCGTTCACACGAGAAAATTTCATGGACAAAATTGAACCAATTCCTTTGTTTTCCATTTATTTTAAATATAAAGCAAAGAGAGGCAACTGTTGATACTCAATTTTGTCCATAAAATTTTTATTGCTTAATCAATGATTAATAATTTGGTGAAAGGATGCTTAATTGCAATGTTGTGATCACATCATTTTCTTTTTCAGATTTTATTTGCTTCCATCTTATTTTTTCTTATTTATGCAAAAAAAGGTTAATCTCGATATAAAAAAAAGGAAAAGAGGGGAGGGGGAGGCAATTCTTCAGCATTCCTATTGCGTTCAACCATCGAAACCAAGTTAAGCTTTTAGTTGAAATGCAACTAAAAACTCATCCTCTACTCATTGTCAAATTCTGTCACATTGCTATTGCCTATATTGGTCTGGCTTCTGCCAGCCACCAATTCTGCTAACCCAAGGCTCAATGCAACACTAAAATGGCAAATTTACAGAGATTGAAACTACCTAAAAGGTCATAAATCAAAGAAGATACATGAAAATGGAAACTAGGCTAGAAAGTACCAGCCACTCTATATACTGCTTATGCTAATCTCCTTGGAGTTGCAGATTTTTCTTTCTACTTACAAGAGGAACAAAATGAGAGAAGAGTGGGGATGAGGCATTGAAAAAAAACCATTACAGAGAAGCTGAGGGTTCTTCGAAGGATTTTACAAAGAAACAAATAGGGATTTTTTATAAGCCTCCAACCTCACTACTACCTTAACTCTCACTATTCATCACCTTCAACTTTCCTCCACTGTCTTCTTCTTCTATAACCAACCCTTTCACCCACATCACCATTTCCATCCTTCACCCACACCTCTTCCAAAGCCACAACACTTTAATAACCACCCATCACCATCTTCAACTCACCTCCATCACCACCATTAACAACCAAGCCTCCACCTTTATCACAAACCATCCACCACCATTTACAACAACCTATAACCACCATCTTCACCTTCAACCCACTTCCATAACCACCATTGACAAACACATACTCTCACCCTTCATCACCTTCAACCCATAACCACTCACCAACTTCACCATTTTCAACCCAAGTCTCCACCTCTATAACCACCCATCACTCATCACCACCTCACCCAAGATCATCTAGATCTGGACCGAGCCACCAAGCCCCAACGACTCAGTCACCGAGCCCGTCGCATCCCGGTCACCCTGCAGCTGCTCGAAGTCGTCGAAGCCGAACCAGAAGCTGACCAGCCACACCTACTCCAGCACCACGACCATGCGGCTCACTAACCGCCGCACGCGTCGCCGCCCAACCCAAAGCAGCCGCGAACCGCACCGTTCGAACCAGGACAAACACAGAGCTCATCGCGCCGCTCAGATCCGCAACCGTTGTTCGTGCAGCACCACACCAGCCGGGTTGCTGCCGTTCGCGCAGCATCGCGACCCGTGACGAGCCCAAGCCAGATCTGACCAGATTTGCTATATCTGACGTGCCTCCATCGTTCTGGTCGCAACCGTCCAAGCTCCTACCGTCCCGTCACCTCGCAGCAGGCCCTCATCTTCCTCCCCTGGTCTCTCTACAAATATCAAAGAAGAAGACCACCCTTTGTTTCATCCTTCCTATAAGCTATTGGGCTTTCTTTTTGTTTTTTTCCAAATTCCATAAGTTTTTTTTTAATAAAGTTTTGTTTATCTGTTGATAACAAAAAAAAAACAAACAAAATTATTAAATGGCCTTGGACTAAGTTTTGCTGAAATTAGTTACATGGACTAGGGTCTCATCCATTTGATAATGGATTTTAAAAAGAAACAAATAAAATAAAAAATGGTTAAGTTTTGGACATATAAAAAAATTATTATTTTCTTTTTCTTTATTGATTGTATTAATGTTTTGTTTAACCTATTATATGCTTATGCTTATTTTATTTATCAACATGTTTATGTTAATTACGTTAATATTGTCTTTTCTTAGTTGTTGATCTTACAATTTTTTTTAAATAAAAATAAAATAATTGAATCGTGTTAAGAAAAATAAAATGGGATTGACTGAGTTGTGCAACTTATTAATCCTGTAACTATTATAATCATCTGAGTTGCGACAACTTGATAATTTTTTTCAAAATTAAAATCAACTAACCACAATCATTTTCTAAAGAATTACATGACTTTGAGTTCCTTATTGCGTCCAATGATACGTAAGAGCAGAATCTCTATTCTGTCAAGTCAAAAAATAAATTTTCATAATTTAGTTGTTTCTTTTCTTTTAAAAAAAAGGATAAAATAAATACATTTAAGATTATTAAAATTTACCCAACTAATTTAAGGTACCATTCTTAGAATGGGCAGTGTAGGGTGCTAACACCTTCCCTACCTCTAATCGACTCCCGAATCCAAACTCATTTTCTAAAAAGGCCAGTTTTGCCTATTTTAAGGTTTTTTTCTAATGTTTTCCCAAATTAAATAAAACATTAGTGGCGATTTCATTGATTTTCAAATCTTATATTTTTCGATCGTCCTGTTGCGATTTCAATTGCGACACTGTTATTCACTCATGCGCTCCTCATTCATTTCACTATTGAACACTTTCATTTTTCTTTTTCTTTTGCTTTGTGTCAAACAAGGTAATTCACATACTCGAAAGTTGAAACCCAGAGCTGATTAGTCTATCCTGTAAGTTTTTGTAACCCCGTGGAGCTACAGGAGAAAAATAAAGTATGTAGATACTTGTGAGGATATTTTTCAATTACAAAGATACATTTTTATTAACTTTTTTTATTTCATTTTCAATACATTATCCTTTTTAATAATTTATTTTTACACTGTTTACTGTTTTTAAAAATTTTTAACACCCTTCAATTTCTCATCATTCCTTTGGTGACTAACGATGGGGGGCATGGCTGGACAGCTATGGGGTGGCGCCTTATGTGTTGGTGGAGGTGAGGTGCGTTTGGTGTGCGAAGTAAGGGCAACAATGATTGCAAGATAGACGGACGACTCGATTCAAGGCTAACGATGACGACTTGACGACGGGGGTGTGGTGGGGAGTGGAGCCAGGTTCAATCTTGGGTGGTGGTTCACGACTGCGTGGTGGTTGGGTTATGGTTCGATTAAGGATGGCGGTTTCTGACAAATGACATGGTGGTTGATCTTTGAGTCAATGGGTGTGCAAGGTGGCTCGAGGCAGAGGTGGTTATGGTTAACGGTGGGGGAGGACGGTGGTGCAGCGGCGTTTGGTGGCCCTGACGTGGAGGTAGTAGGATGGGACCAGTGATGAGGCTTGACAATGGAGGTGTGATGACTGTTTGATGGTGTTTCAGTCGGACTTGAGTTGCTGTAGCAGCGCAAGATGAATTAATGGTGAAGGACAAAGACAAGTGGTAGCAAAGGCGCATCCCAGGGGCTGGGGTTGGTGGTTGAGTTTGCTTATGAGTGTTGTTTGATGATGTCAAAAGAGAGAGACAGGTAGAGAGCATGGTAAAAAAAGAGGTGTAAGAAAAAGTAAGTAAAATTTAAGGTGTTGAATACATAATTAGATAATAATAATGTGAAAAAAATAATACAAATGTATTTTTGTAATTGAAAAACAATACCATAATTACTTATAATACTTTACCTAAATTTTATCCGGAGCTATAATTCTGATTTAATTATTAGTTAATTATTTGTGCAAAGTGCTGTTGAAAATTGACATTACTCATTAAGATAATTACCGTAAGGAAAGATGCGAATCAAAACACCTAAAGGACATGCATAACTAACTCCACCATTTTTTTTTTTGACGTGATTTGCACGTAGCTGCCCAATTAAATTAATTCGTCATTCTAATCGAATGTGTACGTAATATAGGAAATCAGTAATATAGTTTAAAAAAAAGGTGCAGCACTCATCACTTCACTACAGATTATTTGTCTTGAGCAATGAAGCACCTCCTTTTTAGTGTACGTGACTATATGTTTTTGTTTAAAATTGGAGATGCCAACACTCTCGTTAAAAACATAAAAAAATATTTTAAATAAAATATTTTTTATTTAAATTTTTAATAAATCAAATATTTTATTTTTATTAAATTTTTTATTTTTACTTCTCTAACAATTGTCTCCACAAAACTCTTAAAATTATCGACAACTTTTTTGTCCCATTAAAATCTTATTTCTCATGTGAAACGAAATTCATTTGGATTTTGACACTTTGCACGACTGTTCGATGGATGAAAAAGGATAATTGTATATTATTTTTATTAATGTATATATTATTCAAGTACTTTTTAAGAGATGCAATTAAATTAATAATAATAATAAAAAATATAATAAATAATATTAAATAAAGTATAAAAATAAATATATATATTATTTAATATAAAAATATAAAAATTATTGATTTATAGAATACATGTTATCACGCGAGTGCTATCATTTGACCATGAGGAAGTGTAGAAATTTAAATACTCTACTAGATCTTGTACGCAAGTGAATTATACCTATCAGTTATGATTTTCTTTGTTCTATCCGCTCGGAATATGAAATTAGAAGTAAAGTTTGGGTCGATAATTTGACATTGTATATCTGAAGATCGAAGTTGGTTACATTCAAATTCGTTAAAATGGAAAACACAGAGATTTCTCTTTATGATGACTCCAGAAAAGGAGAAATTATCTAATATATTACATAAGTTCATTAATAGAAAAACTAAGACATCATTTTTAAAAAATATTTTTTTTTAACACAAAAGCTTATACCAAATTATTTTATTCATTTAATAAAATTAATATGTTCATATTGAGTTTGTAGAAAAATTTGTCAAATTAAGGGCACCTAAAGCCTCATTAGTGAGGGGCACTCGTGGTCAACTGGTCTTAGTCAGAAAAAAAAATTCTTACATCTTTTTTAGAGTAAGATATATATATATATATATTTTTTACTTAAACTATTCATTTTAAGTAAAGTCTCCAACACTTTATCTCATCTGCCTAAAATGAATGATGGGAAATCCTCTTATAGTAGGAATTTTTCTTATTTTACGTGAATATAAGATTTTTTCTTTAGGAAGGATAAGTTTTCGCTAACTTGAGAATAATCAGAGGGCTTGAGTTATACACTATAATGGGAATAGATTTTTTAATGTGTATTTTTTATAAGATTTTGTTAAGTTAAAAAAGAGATAAATATAAATATCATAAATAAAGTTTCATTTCATACATTTTAAAAGAGTCCATTCAATAATTTTTTTTTTGTTTATCTTAATCTTCACATAATTAAAAAAATAGACATAAAAATATATATTTTTATTTCTTTTTTAATGAAAAGTATAATTTAATTTAATAAATAAGAGAATAATATCTTAAAATAAAGTCAGAAACCTGCCCTCTCATCGTCCATATTGATTCTTATTATATACAGTAGCACAGTGGATATGTGGTACAAGTGGTGGCGTGGCAAACCAGTTTCCAGAATATGGAAGAGACGAGGAGGCGTACAGAGCACTAGCATAATCACGCGGAATTGCGAATTTCTCAATTCTCAATTCTCAAGTCAAGAGCCACACCACACCAAACAAACCGAAATCCCCATTCGCCCACCTTAATTTCCGCTTTTGCATTCACCATTTCTTTCTTTTTCTCACACTCACACTCACACATCATTCCTTAGCTTAGCATTTGCACCCTCATCAATTTCTTTTCTGTGTCCGAATTCACTGCGTTTTGTTTTGTTTTGTTTTTTTTCTCTCTCTCCCGTCTCCTAGATTCGACATCATGGGTTGCTTCAAATCCAACGCAGCATTCCATTAAACACTTGGCCTTCACTCTGTCAGATGAACCCTCACACTCACACTCACCCCCCACCATGCCCGACTCTCCTCCTCCTCCTCCTCCTCCTCCTCTCCCTCGCCGCACCCTCACCGGTCCTCAGCGCCACCGACCCAAACGACGTCAGCATCCTCCTCCAATTCAAAAAAGGCCTAGACAACCCGAAACTGTTACCGTGGCCCGAAAATGGCGGCGACCCATGTGGCACCCCACAATGGGACTACATCTACTGCGATGGAAACAGAGTTTCCCAGATTCAAGCCAAGAACTTGAACCTCAGCGGTCCCCTTCCCCAGAACTTCAACCAGCTCTCCATGCTCGAAAACTTGGGTCTCCAGAATAACAAGCTCAACGGTCCCTTGCCCTCGTTCAGCGGGTTGTCGAAGCTCAAGTACGCGTTTTTGGATTACAACCATTTCGATTCCATTCCTTCCGATTTCTTCGACGGACTCCAGAGCCTCGAAGTTTTAGCATTGGATTACAACAATCTCAATGTTAGCACTGGAGGGTGGCAATTCCCTTCTGCGTTGAAGGATTCGAACCAGTTGACCAATCTCTCCTGCATGACTTGCAACCTGGCGGGTCCCTTGCCGGGTTTTCTCGGAAAAATGAACTCTTTGTCGTTTCTGAAACTTTCCGATAACAGTTTGACCGGGGAGATTCCGGCGACGTTTAACAACACCGTTTTGCAGGTGCTGTGGTTGAATAACCAGCAGGGTGGGGGTCTCACTGGCCCAATTGACGTGGTGGCCACTATGGTTTCGCTTACAAGTTTGTGGCTTCATGGGAACAAGTTCACTGGGTCCATTCCGGGGAACATTGGGGACTTGGTGTCTCTGAAGGATCTCAACCTCAATGGTAACCAACTCGTTGGGCTAATCCCTGATGCTTTAGGTAATATGCAATTGGATAATCTAGATTTGAACAATAATCAATTGATGGGTCCGATCCCAAATTTCAAAGCATCTAAAGCCACTTATGGTTCCAATGATTTTTGTGAAACCAAACCAGGGGTTCCATGCGCCTTTGAAGTCATGGCGCTCTTGGAATTCCTTGGTGGGTTGAATTACCCTTCAAATCTGGTTAATTCCTGGACTGGTGATAACCCATGTGAGGGGCTTTGGTTGGGAATTAAGTGCAATGCCAATGGAAAGGTGTCTATGATTAATTTGCCAAAATTTAATCTTAATGGTACTTTAAGTCCTTCTGTTGCAAACTTAGGTTCTCTTGTTGAAATCAGATTAGGGGGTAACAATCTCAGTGGTTTAGTGCCTAGTAACTGGACTAGCTTGACATCTTTGACATTGTTGGATCTGAGTGGCAATAACATTTCCCCTCCCCTGCCCAAGTTTACTGCTACCGGCTTAAAACTTGTGACTGATGGGAATCCTCTATTAACTGGTAGCCCGGAAGCTCCTTCTTCGGGGAACAACAGCCCATCATCTGGATCTGGGAATGCTGAACCTTCACCAGAGTCTACACCATCACACTCAAATTCCAATTCAAGTAATTCTCATGAAACAAAGAAATCCAAAAGGAAAGACTTGGTTTCAATTGTAGCCCCCATTGCGGGTGTGGCGGCTGCAGCTTTTCTGCTCATTCCACTTTATGCATATTGTTTCAGGAGGAGAAAGGATGGCTTCAAGGCTCCAAGTTCACTAGTAATTCACCCTAGAGATCCATCTGATTCAGACAATACGGTGAAGATTGTTGTTGCTAATAATAATACCAATGGAAACATTTCCACTGTAACAGGGAGTGGGTCTGGGAGTAGAAACAGCAGTGGGATTGGGGAGTCTCATGTCATTGAAGCTGGAAATCTTGTGATATCTGTTCAAGTTCTACGAAATGTGACCAAGAGCTTTGCCCCCGAGAATGAGCTTGGCCGTGGTGGATTTGGGGTTGTTTATAAGGGAGAATTGGATGATGGGACTAAAATTGCAGTAAAACGAATGGAAGCCGGTGTGATTAGTAGCAAAGCCTTGGACGAATTCCAGGCTGAAATTGCGGTTCTATCAAAAGTCCGACACCGGCATCTAGTGTCTCTTTTGGGTTATTCCGTCGAAGGAAATGAGAGAATTTTAGTTTATGAGTATATGCCACAAGGGGCTCTCAGTAAGCATCTTTTCCATTGGAAGAGCTTAAAACTGGAGCCCCTCTCTTGGAAGAGGAGGCTCAATATTGCCTTGGATGTTGCTAGAGGAATGGAGTATCTTCATACTCTGGCTCACCAGAGCTTCATTCACAGAGATCTTAAGTCGTCAAATATTTTGCTTGCTGATGATTTTAGAGCAAAAGTCTCAGATTTTGGATTGGTAAAACTTGCTCCTGAAGGTGAAAAATCTGTAGTGACCCGGCTTGCCGGGACTTTTGGATACTTGGCACCAGAATATGCAGGTGATTTTTTTTTTCCTACAAGTTCTTAAAATTACATATACCCTTATTAAGCCACTCTCTTCTTTATTTTTTTTATTAACTGTATATAAATTACTTAATACATACTGCAGTACTAGTATATGCTTTCTAAAAGCGGTGTTAGCTTTCTCTAAGGTGTGCATTTCCTAGTGGAGCTCTCTAGCAGAATTGGCAGCCAATGACCTCAGATTTTCTGTCCAAGTGCATTATTGCATTGGATTTAAGGCTGTTAGCTTGTTAATAAAGAAACCGATTCTAAGTGAAAAAACTTCAATTTACATTTATGCATCATTAGAGTATGTTGATTATGCATTATACATGGAATAATAATGAGACGTGGTTTCTATTTCAGAATTACTGAAGAAATCAGTCAATTTTGTTATTTATAATACTTTAGCAATTCTAGTAAGACTTGAAAAATAGTGAAATATAGTTGTCTAAGCATTTTCCTGAGAAGAAGTAAAATATTGGCATCTTAAGCATTTTCCTGAAAAGAAGTAAAACACTGGCATCTTAAGCATTTTCCTGAAAAATTGGACGTGGCAGATAAATCTCTTTCGCCTGGATAACCTTTTCATTTCTGCATTATATGTCTTGTACCACATATTTCAACTTTTCTTGTCCTAATTTGTTTGATACATTCGAATATTATGCTAATCCTGGCTTTTATCTTTTAATATATTTCAGTGACAGGAAAAATCACTACCAAAGCAGATGTTTTCAGTTTTGGGGTTGTGCTAATGGAGCTGTTGACCGGATTGATGGCACTTGATGAGGATAGACCTGAGGAAAGCCAATACTTGGCAGCATGGTTCTGGCATATAAAATCAGAAAGGGAGAAACTAATGGCTGCTATTGATCCAGCCCTTGACATAAATGAAGAAACGTTTGAGAGCATCTCTGTCATTGCTGAGCTAGCTGGGCACTGCACTGCCAGAGAACCAAACCAACGGCCAGATATGGGTCATGCTGTGAATGTTCTGGCTCCGCTTGTTGAAAAATGGAAACCATTTGATGATGACACTGAGGAGTATTCTGGCATCGATTATAGCCTTCCCCTTAACCAGATGGTGAAGGGCTGGCAGGAGGCTGAGGGAAAGGACTCGAGTTATATGGACCTAGAAGACAGTAAGAGTAGTATCCCTGCAAGGCCTACTGGATTTGCAGATTCTTTTACTTCAGCTGATGGCCGATGAAACAAATGGTTTGTTGCTTTCATGAATGTACCTTTTTCCCCTTTTCTTTTTATTTTTCAATAGTTGTAGATAGCATGCTCTTTTCTTTCTGTCTAAAAATGCCTTGGCAAAATGTTTAGTACCAGTGGTGTAATAGTGGTTACGTTAGAGATTTCATTTGCTCATGAAATCTCATTTGTATGCTTTGTATTTTCGACTATGACATTTAAGTATTAATGGTTGTAGATAGTGAGCCACGATCAATGAGAATGCCTGTTATTTGTTCTTTCATTAACGTTTCAACGTTCATTTGTCATGTGAAATGGATTGGGTATTGATGAAGATTCTTTGCATTATATAAACATAGTTTTTGGGCAACTACCTATTTTTTGATAGGAATTTTCTTTTTATGGGCGTGCATAAAAAACTAAACTGATAAGGTCATCTTTGCATTTAAGATTCTTCAAAAAATTGTGTGTTGGCGAATGAGCCAAGGCCCACAGGCATATTGTTGGCTCTTGATTGTCAATTTCATGCTTGGTTGGCAACAGCAACGAACATATACAAAAATTGAAATTCCCAATACATTTTTTTTCACTATTGTGCTATAAATTCTTTCTATCAGACTGTCAGTTAGCTATGAACTTACGGATTTGTGTCCTCTCATTTTGCTCAATAACAGGATATTAATCTCATAATAATACGTGTGAATATCTTGGTCAAATATATAAAAAAAAAAACATTCTAATTCTGTTACATACTTCTATATTAAGTTACGTGTTTCTTTCGTATGTATAAGATTCATTTTTCGTTCATTAAATACACTTAATTATCACACTTTCAAACGTTCAAGTTTCAAGTCAATGCCTAAATATCCACCCAGAATTAAATATCAAACCGGCCATGACGTGTCGAAACTACCTACGATCAGTAGAATGCTATGTTCCATTTGGTAAAATTAAAATATCAACGAAAATGCATGGTTCAATGAAACTAGTACTAAAAATTCAGAACTCTTGATTGATGGTATGTACTAATAATAATAATAACACTAAAATGTTGGACACGAGTCACAAAGTCCTTGCACATCTGTTTACAAAATATTAAAATTTGAGAAAATCTTGTAAATAGTTGATAAACATTATTTTTTCTTAATAGTGTATCTTAGTCAGTCTCGGTAATGTAACGGAAAAATCCTCTTTCACTATCATCGATTTTGTTGACAGCGATTTTTGAATTTTGATTCACAGTCGAATGAGTAGTGAGTGGTGAGTAGTGGACCCTCTCTCTTTCTCGACTCCTGACTTCCTTGCACTGCGCAGGAGGCAGCCAAGGATAGGATGTTGTTATTTGATGTGGATTATTGAATAATCTCACATGGCATAAATGGAGTCATGGGGCTGCCAAGTCAAGAGAAAGATCAAATCATTATCTGCCATGCAGTTGGCAGTTGGCAGTTGGCACACACAAAAGTCCCCTCGTAAACAGAAACAGGTGTGGTGGGCATACAGGTTGTTCGTTTTCAATTGGAAAAGGACACTCACCTCAATTAGGAACACTAAGAATCAGCCAAATGCCAATAATCCAACTGAATTACTCAATGATCAACCTTGGGCCACACTCGTAGCAACTCATGTTGACAGCTGGCCTTAGCCTATCAACCCTTGATCATGATGACAAATTCTTCTCCTGCGTATTCTATCAGAACGAACCAATGAATGCAATTAATTGAGTATGGAATTCTTATACTCAATGTTGTCGTGTTTCAATTTTCAGATGCCATGAATACCTGCTGGCTCCTGTGACGTATGAAGGGGTTAATTTTTTTTTTTCTCTATTAATGTTAACGTTCAGCTTCAGGTGATGGTTATTTTTTCCCTCTTTAATTCTTGCATAATTTCTGCACCAAATGGGACCTGATAAGGATTAATTGCTCAAGAGTCCCAATCATACTGTTATTTCTTATGTTTGGAAGTGCCCAGCTGTTTCCCATTAATCACGATAGGTGTTTTTAGACTTTTGTCTCTTCTGCGAATTTATGAATAAGTCAAAGGTCGGAAAGTTAACATGGATAAAGTTATTATTTTCTTTGGTAAAAATACACCAAGTGCTCCCTAGCAGTTTGGGACACATGCTGAATAACCCGTCAATTGGAGCACATGATATGGTATACTTGGTCTTCAATATCTTTTCAATCATTCAAGAAGGGCAACATTTGTCATTCTTAAACACAAGTTTTAGGCTAGAATTTTAGCTTGGCTTAGCAAGTACTTTCCCAGGCAGTAAAAAAGTCTTGATAAAATATGTTCCTTCAGTTGTTCTTCTTTTTTCTATGGCTTGCTTTAGGCTTTCTGATCTGTATGTGATGAATTGCCTAGCTATATGCAAAGATATTAGTGGGGCTCTACGATGATCATAAGAAAATTCATTGGATTTGTTGATCGAAAACTTGCAGTCCTGAACAACAGAGGCCTAGGATACGAGGGGGAGTGTTTCAATTGTTTTTTATTTTCATTTTTAATTGATATGTTTTTATTAATATTTACAAAAAATGATATTGTTTTCATTATTTTTAAATTTTTGAGAAGAAAATAGTTTAAAAAAATTAAAATCAAGAACAAAGTAAAAATAATATAACATTTTTATAATTATTAAAGAAAACATATAACTGAAAATGAAAATAAAAAATAAACTAAACACCACGTAAGATTTTAGGATTTTCAATTTAGTCATGTTGACCAAGCTGGGATGGTCTCTGCTACAATCCAACGATATTTTTTATTAGGATAAAATTTAAGTCAATTTTTTTATATTCATTATATATATTTTATTAATTAAATTATGATATATATATATATAATATTTTTTTTATATATTAATATTTTTTATTTTTTAAAAAAATATATATATATTATAATTTAATTAGTAAAATAAATATAATGAATATAAGAAAATAAATTTAAATTTTATTTTTATTATTATTATTTTTAAAGAGAAATATTTTCTCCATTTCAATTTTAAAGAAGCTGGTGTGCCTAGTAACAATCATTGAGTTCGGAGAAGCCTAGTGCAAAGTAGTCAAATTCTTGGAGAGAGCTTGTACTTTGGAAAATACTCGAACTTGGACGGCTAGTCTAGATAGCTAAAATTTTTAATTCTATAAATCGACAGGCTCCTATAAATCTTTTATTAAAGGATTCCATCATCGTCAAACGTTACTAACAATAATAGTTGAAGTTGGCCAAACACCCATAGACACCTAAGAGTCCAACACATAACGACATACATGTAACAGTGTAAAACAAAAAGACAAATACTGAAAAATTCATCTGATATTGATTATGTAGAAAATAGAATCAAGTGATTCTCTGCAGAATGCTGATATTCAAATAGAGAAAGAAGAAGAGTCTAATAGAAATGGAGATAGAGGAAAATATAGAGAGAAGATAGAAATGATCTCATACACTCCACACTCCTCTTATTCACATCTGTATCTTTATAATCACTCATTACACAATTTTTCTCGTTCTCAGGTTGTCTCTCCTCACTCTACTGCTTTTCTTGGTCCTTATTATTTCTCTAAATGTTTTTGTTTCATACTTTCACCATGTAGCTGAGCACCTGATTTTGCTGACTCAGAGACCATGTCAGCATTATCATTATGTGTCACCATAACATTACCTCCACCAACCTTGTCCTCAAGGTTGAAGTTAGGATAATGTTGCTGTATGATATTAATGTCCTCCAAACTTGCATCAGAAATCTCCAATCCTTCACATGTAACTAATACTTGAGGAATTTTCCTAGCACCTCTGAGTTTGTATCTAATATGTAACACTGTTGTAGGCTACAGAAGGGGCCTTTGATCATTTGTATGCAAAGGTAGAGGGAAATAAGGAGCATTAGATTAGCCATGAAAAGGTTTTAATAGGGAGACATGGAATATGAGATGAATTTTACATTATCAGGAAGTTGTAATTTGTATGCTACGGGACCAACCTTAGCTATAATAAGAAAATGACCAAAATACTTCATACTAAGCTTTTGGTTCCTTACTCACTGAATGTTGTCTATAGGGTTGAAGTTTGACCAGAACTAAGTCTCCTATGACTAGAGTGAGATCTTTCCTTTTTTTATCCGCTTGAGCCTTCATAACCTGTTGAGCTCTCAGGAGATTAACTTTGAGTTGAGTCAAAAGAGTTGAGTCAGAAGGAGGTCTCTTTGCTGCAATGAGTCCTGTAGTGAAGGAGGATCAACAATATTTAGACTATAGCGAGTTAAGGTTGGTGGGGACCTGCCATAAACTATTTGAAAAGTTGGCATGCCTGCAGTAGTATGGAAAGAGGTGTTGTACCAATATTCTGCCCAAGATAAAATCTTGAACTAGGATTTGGGGTTTTGAAAAGTGAAACATCTTAAATACATCTCCAAGCACTTGTTAAGAGCCTCAAACTGTCCATTAGTTTGGGGGTGGTAAGAGGAACTCATGGCTAGGGTAATCCCCTACAAGTGAAACAGGTGCTGCCAAAATTTGCTGGTGAAGACTTTATCTCGATCAGAAACAATGGATTTTAGCATGCCATGAAACTTCACATAAAGACCTTGGCCACTTGTTGAGCTGTGAAATCTAACTTTAAAGTAGCAAAATGGCCATATTTAGACAACCTATCAATGACTACCAATATAACATAATATCCAAAGGATAAAGGAAGACTAGTGATGAAATCCATAGCAATGTCTTCCCACACTCGGATAGGTATTGGTAAAGGTTATAGGAGTCCACGAGGGACAATGGTTGCTAATTTTGCTTATTGGCAGATGGCACACTGTTGCATATAGATTTTTATGGCAGTTTTCACAGCTGGCCAGTAAAATTGAGAACATATTCGTGTTGTAGTTCTGGCTATACCTGAATGCCCCTTAATTGGTGAATCATGATATTCCCTCAAAATTTGTTGGATCAAAAGACTGTTTGTAGGCACCACTAATCTATCTTTCCAATATAATATTTGATCTTGAACAATGTAATTTGGATCAGGTGATACCTTGGCTTGACATAAATGTAGAAAATGGTTAAGTTCAGTATTATTGCCAATAACTTGTTATAAGTCCTGCAAAAATTGAGATTTAGGCTCTGATTAAGCCAAGAAGAAGGACCTAGATAAAGCATCAGCTGCTATATTTTCTTTGTCAGGCTTGTATTCAATTTTGAAGTCATATCCAAGGAATTTGTGCAACCAGTCTTGTTGCTCAAGGGTCTGTAAAGTTTGATAAGTTAAACTCCTCAAGCTCTTTTGATCAGTCTTTATGACAAAGTGATGACCCACTAAGTAATGTCTGAATTTTGCCAAAGTCTCAGTAATAACATATATCTCTTTAGAGTAAGCTGATTGTCTTTGCATTATAGAGGGTAGCTTCTTAGAAAAATAGGCTATTGGGTGATTATTTTGGCATAGGACACCCCCTATTCCAGTTCCAGAAACATCTGTTTCTAATATGAAGGGCTGTGTAAAATTAGGTAAAGTTAGGACAGGAGTAGTAGTAATGGCAGATTTAAGTTTGTGAAAAGCCTCCTCTGTGGCAGGGTTCCAAAAAAAAGCATAATTCTTCAATAAATTAGTTAATGAGCTTGCCAAAGTAGCATAATGGCTAATAAATCTGTGATAATACCCCTGTGAGTCCTAAAACCCCCCTCAATTGTTAATGTCCCTAGGTGTAGGCCAATCCAACACAGCTTGTATTTTAGTTTTGTCCATGAAAACTCCCTTGCCATAAACTACATGCCCCAAATAATCTACTTGAATCATGCCCAAAGAACATTTGGATAACTTGAGAAAGAGTGTATGTTGCTGTAAAATCTGTAAAACAGTTTCTAAATGCTCCAAAGGACTGTTTCAAGAAGGGCTATATATAAGGATGTCATAAAAAAAACCAATACACACTTTTAGAGTAAACCTTGAAAGATGGTATTCATCAAACTCTGAAAAGTTGCGAGTGCATTGGTTAAGCCAAAGGGCATTACTAACCTTTCATAATGCCCTTGGTGAGTTCTAAATGTTGTCTTGCGCCTATCAGTAGGGTCGACTAAAATATAATGATATCCAAACCTTAAGTCTAATTTAGAGAAAAACTAAACCCCATAAAGTTCATCTAACAACTCATCAACAGTGGGCAAAGGAAAACAATCATTTATGGTGATGGAATTTAAAGCCCTATAATCCATACAAAATCTCCATGTACCATCATTCTTCTTAGCCAATAAAATAGGAGAAGAGAAAGGACTAGTGCTATGCTGAATTATACCTTCCTCCAGCATCAATTGGACCATTCTTTCAATTTGTTCTTTTTGGCTATGAAGGTATTTGTATGGCCTGACCTTGACAGGATTAGACCCTTCCAATAAAGGAATATGATGATCTTATTCTCTCTTTGGAGGTAGACCACATGGCTGTCCAAAAACCCTGTTATATTGCTACAACAATAAGGCCAGTTCTAGTGCAAAGTCAGTAGGAAAATCTGGTAAAGTGTCTTGAACCATAATAGTTTGCTGTAATTGCAGTGTAAACAACTCAAAAATTGCTTGATGGTATTGAGCATGAGTAGGTAATTGAGAGTGATCACCATGCAAAGTAATGAATTGACCATTGGTGTAGAATTTAATAGTCAAAGCACTATAATCAGCCACATGAGGGCCAAGAGTGGCTAACCAGGTTGCCCCCAAGATCATGTCTGCCCCTGCAACAAGTGTCACCTTCAAGTCTTTAACAAAACCAACAATGGTCATAGTTTGGCCATTCCTAAGTAGCATTTAGAATTATGGTGCAGGCTCAATTGGAAGCTTTAGAATTTGAGCTATCCTTGGCTACAAAAAATTATCAAAACTGCCACTATCAAGCAATATCTGAAGTGTTATCCCTTGCACATAGCTTGCAAATTTTAAAGTGCCAATACCATTGGACCCTTTTAAGGCATTGAAGGATAAATGATGCTCCAACTGTGCTGTAACATCTAGCTAGTCCTGGTCATCTTGAGGGTCAGGCTCAGGTTGCAATATAGAATCTTCAGTAGGTTGAAGGAGGAGTGATTGTTTGTTAGGACATTTATGGTTAAAAGAGAATTTCTAATTACATGTATAACACAATCTTTTTTCTCTTCTCATTTGCATTTTAGTAGGGCTTATTTTTTTTACAGGTATCTTGTTTGTGTTTTGGTTGAATGGTCGAATTGGTGGTGTGGGTAACAGGGGAGGAGGCATAGCTTGCCTAGTCTGTGGGTTTGTGTTTGGGCTGAATGATTGGTGTCTGTAAATATTCAGCCAACGTGCTGGGTTAGGTTTATAGGGATATTTCTCTTCATACAGCTTTGCCAGAGCCACTGCCTTAAGTGAAGAAGAAGGAGCTTGGACAATAACTTCTCATCTAATGTCCATTTTTAGACCACTGATGAAACAATCTAGAAGAACATCACTACTCAGACCATATACCCTATTAGATATAGCAGTAAATTCCAGATAATACTCACTCACTGTGGAGGATTGTAAAAATTTAAAGAGCATGGATCTTGGACATTCATAAGGAGAAGGTCCAAATTCTAACTCCAATGCTAAAGTAAAAACTTGCCAAGACTTAAAGGGGTGAGTTCTTTTCATCATTTGAAACCAGGGATTTACCTCCTTGTTAAGATGCACAACAACAATGGTTAAACGATGCTCATCTGATGTGTCGTAATACTCAAAGAATTGTTGTGCCTTGAAAATCCATTGTAAGATATCAGTACCATCAAAATGGGGAAATTCTAGTTTGACATTTCGCATTTGAAAAAGTTGTTTGGAAACACCCATATTTTCCACAGTTGAGCTCAAATCACCATGGATCTGATGAGAAGAATTTTGCAACATATCCATTGCAACTTCCAAATTTTCCAACATGACATTGTTTCCCACCTCTCGTTTCACCAATTCTTTATTATGCGCTTAATATCCTTCACGTTAGCTTGTAATTCCTTCATATGGGTATTATCAGCCATGGTATCAATTGAAACACCAATGTAACAGTGTAAAACAGAAAAGACAAATATTGAAAAATCCCTCTAATATTGATTATACAAAAAATAGAATCAAGTGATTTTATGCAAAATGCAGATATTCAAGTACAAGAAAGGAAGAAAGGAGACAAAAATGGAAGTAGAGAGAGAAGACAAAAATGATCTCATACACTCCACACCCCTCTCACTCACACCCGTATCCTTATAATCACTTATTACACAATTTTCCTCATTCTCACGTTGGCTCTCCTCACTCTATTGCTTTTCTTAGTCCCCACTATTTCTCTAACCGTATTTGTTTCATACTTCTTTTCACCGTGTAGCTGAGCATCTGATTTTGCTGGCTCAGAGACCATGTCAGCATTATCATTATGTGTCCCCATAACAATACACAAGGCAATACAACACCTACACAAATTTGATCGACAACTCTGCACAATAATATAAATGAGTTTATTTGAAATATAGAGTTGCGCAAGTTGCACTACTAACAAATACCAGCTTTTCATGTATAAGCAGCAACACTTGAAAGTTCCAGCAGAACTCCATAGTTTATTGTTTTCACTTGACTGTTGAAGCAGTTCACCAATTACAACTGATTCAACTCCTGCAATGAAATGAGTAATGAACGCTTTCGAATTGTTTAGCAGTTACAGTAAAGAAAGTGTGTAGGTATGCATGGAGACATCATCCTCTATCAGAACATTTATATTCATAGGACCACGGCAGCAACTTTCAGCAACAGCACAATATTTGCATCTACCACTCCACATAACTGTACAAGTGGCTAATCTCGGATGGCCCCTTAAACTTTTTTCTATTATATTTCGAAGGAGAAACAAGTACATACAGAGAGTTGTGTAAGCAGCATCATTCTAAAATCAGAAATATTGCTAATAGTATCATAAAAATGTTTCATATGCTGACAGAACATTTAAAAATTACAACCAGCTGGCATCTCCATCTACCAAACATAATGGTCATACTTTTATGTTTTTGTCTTGTGGCAATGATCAATGTCAGAGTGAGGATAACTTCCTGGCATCCATAAAACCAATCTTTCAATGAACATGATACGAACCATCTTAAGAGAATAGATGCTGCCACTCTCATGATGCTTGCACAACAAGCCATGTACTAATCAATTTCCTGAAGATCAAATCTAAGACATTAAAAAAAAAAAAAGATAACATCAATTACTTCCCCAACCCCTTCCCTTCCTAACTATACATGAGGAAGAGGGAATAATACATATAACAATGAAATGGAGACTCTTGCTCCTTGTAGTTTCACATCTACTTGGGCACTCAGCTTACCAGAATCATTGGTAGATGCAATCACACTTCCTCAGTGAGACAGCCAACATGATAGGCCTGAGTAATATCTGAATTCTGGTCCTTTGAGGAGATGGTTGAATAAATTTTTGAAAAGGAAAACTGCCAATAAGGACGGTGGACTGGAGGTAACAGTAAAGCTGATTGTTTATCCATGGCAAGGAGCCGTGAACATTTGCTGCACCACCAATAAATTGAGATTTGTAACTCTACCACATGATATGGAAATCCAAGGATCTGGAAACAGCAAATCAAACCTGCATGGTCTTGAAAACAGAGTCTGGTAGCTGCAAATCCAGTGCTACAATAAAAAAGGCAGTAAACTAAGAAAACCTCGAGTACATCAGGAATGAACAGCTTCTAACCAAAATAAGTATAATGATTTGCAAAAGCAAGACAATTTCAATACCAAAAGACAATAAAGAGATGTTTCAGCTTGGTTCCCAAGAAAATACTGCAGAGCTGTAGCTGCATAATCCTACAGTGGAAGACAAAAAAGCTATAATCAGAAAGACTTCAGAGACAGATAGTCACTAAAAGAATTACATGAAATATGTAAGTTAGCAACAGAGACCATTACCGTAATATGTCTATACACATGATGAACCGAAAACCCCCTTGCATGCACATAGCTTCCGCTCTGTTAAAGTTTTACACAATTAAATACACTGAGCCAAAGGTAATAAAGCAACTATAAAACAGTGGAATATATGGATGCAAAATTCATGCAAATTTTACTAAGAAATAACAATTTTTTTTATTATTATTAAAAAAGAAGTCAATTAGAGAGAAAATAAGTGATAAACAAATAGGGGATAAGATATCCTCCAAATCAGGGGGAAAAAGCAAAATGAAAGTGAAAAAAAAACAGAAACACTGACTAGTTTCTGCAAATCAGAAATTGAAACTCCCTTGAAATAGCCATAAGCAGAGCACCAAAGAGCTACTGTAATCACAAGATTCACAAACCTATCCCAACACAATGCTAGCAGCAATGAGGCACCGTTGAAAATATTCCAACCCAACCAAAAAAGGACTGCAAAGACTGTGTACAGCCAAAAAAATTCAACCTTCTTGTGTCTACCAAAACCTTTAAAAACAAACCAAGAGAAAATGTGACTAGGCACACTCAATATTCATCCAGCACACCAAACAAACAGCTTATTCCAAAGGAAAGTAGACCTCTTACAAAGTAAAAATAAATGGGCCACGTTTCCAAACTCGAGCTGTACATAACACAAATATCAAGAGAAAGAGATGTGCAGGACCTACAAATCTATTTATATTACCCAATTGAGTACCACCGGCCAGTGTCTCCAGACAAAGGACTTGATCTCAGAGGGAGTTTTAGATTCCCATATGGGCACAAATACAAGTTAAACTGCAAAATCTCTGAAAACTTCAGAATCATAATAAAACATGCATATTATGAACAGATACATGCTATGAGGCTGAGCAAATAAAGGAAATCTTAGATGGGGTAAAGGAGAAAAAAATACAATGACATAGTGGATGACCACAGCCCAGAACACCCTGAAAACAAGTTGATTATTATGAAAATAATTCAATAAGTAAATAGAAAAAGCGCTTCACGAAGGCAGTGGAGTCTCGTAGACAAGCAAATTCACAGTTCAATCTGAAAATGAAGCCTTGTAGCTACTGAATTTAATTTGGGCTTCATACAAGCTTGATTTACAGAAGTTAACCCACATTTCTACCAACTAGGGCTTCAGAAGAGGGGAATCGCATTCTTTACAAGAAACATCACAGAACTGATGTTGAGACAATATCTAGAAGGTTCATAACATGCAAATAACCAAACAGTTCACACCCCATAATTAATATTAGGAAAGAGAAAGAACGATAAAGATAAATGTCACAGTAATATTGCAAAGTATACCTCGTCTGGAGAAAAGAAAGCTACAGCATCAGGATCAATGGAACCAGCAGGATGCAAGGAAACAACAGCTCTGAAGATAGATGGCAACAACAACTCTATCACCGCAACATTCTCTGCAGCAACAGTTACCACTGATCCTATCCTTAGCTTATTAGAACCATGATAATTAGGTTCCAGAGAACTCTCATTTGTTGAAGAGGTAAGGGTAGAAGCTCTTTTTAACCAGTCCAATCGTTCAAAAGTTAAAATTTTCAAATTTGGCACTTCCTTTTCCAAGGACTTGAGAATATCTGGTAGTGTCCTAAGAAAACTAATTTCTTCCTTAGGATCCATTATAATTTCTTCAGACCCACAACGTTTCTTTGAAGCTGGTTCATTAGTTTCAAGTCCATCATCAAGATGAGGGAAAAAACGCCTTTTCTGATCAGTGAAGGCTTTGAGAGCTAACCTGAAATCATTCAAAAGCCTAAGTGAGCAGCTAATGTAGCATGAGTCAGTAGCTTTGGGAAGTCAGTAAGAGCACTGATTTATAAAATTTATAAATCACAATACGCAGTTACCCACTAAAAAGCAAGTAAAAAAGTTCTTTTTGTTAACTGTGTAGAAAAAAGGGAAGCAACAAAATGTTGAACAGAATCCAGCTGGCGAGGATAACAATATAAATTAGACCTAGTCCAGCTAAATTTGGAGGTGAAACTTCAAGAAAGTGAACTGAAGTGAGCAAATACAGCAATTTTTACCACTTAAAACGCAAAACAGCCATAGCCTTGCTTCTACTATAATTCTATAAATAAACTAGTATACTCATACTAATCATACTTGGCTAAGGCTCATATCATGTATTACTGTGTGCTATGAATTCTGGAGGCAATTTCTATTAAAAAAAAATAATTTCTGGAGGCAATTAAAAAAATTGAAGAACTAAGACATTCACTTAAGCATGCACAAATTCTCCAGCAGGAACCAATTGAAATGAAACGAACCTAGTCCTGTCAACGGCAGAAGCACCGGCTTGTCCCGCAAGCTGTCGTTTCCAAGCATACGCAACCACAGCGCCATCCGGACAAACCAGTGGCATATGCAACCCCCAAAAATCTTTCCGCGATCGAACCGATTCGCTGAGAACTCCAGACTCTTCCAACTCCTTCCCTAACAAATCAAAATCACGCATACATGATACATGTCTAAGCACAGAGCAACACCGCAGAGCCTAAAACCCTAATCTCAGAACCGAAAATCAATAAAAAAAAACGGAGGGAAATGGAATGAATGTCATACCAAGGGATCGAAGGTCTTGAAGATACTGACGCATGCAAGCATCTTCTCTGAGGAACAACTGGAGAGGCTTGTTGCCATGGTGAGGCTGTGCGGCGGCGATGAAGAGAGCTTCGAGGAGGCGGTCGGCGCCGATTCGGATATCGGCGATGATGCGTTCGGCTTGTCCGAGCTTGTCCATTGCTAGCGCCACCTGCTTCGGCGGTGCCTCAGCCGCGGAGCCACCGGAGGAGGAGGGAGGAGGAGTGGAGGTCGAGATAGGTGCCGCCGTGGCCTGCTGAGTTTGTTGCATTTGTGCTGTGTTGCAGCTTGGGATGCCAACAAAGTGGGATCCCTCTCAGTTAGTACTTTCGTACAACTCGGATTGGGCCTTCTTTCACCACTTTCGGCCCATTAACAAAACACAACACAACTACAATAACACTCTGCCTTCGCGTTTCACCGTTGTGCCGCCACAAACACCGGTGAAGCAGCGTTTTCATATGAAATCACCGTTTCAACTCACATCTACAAAACAAAAGCCAAATCACAGTCACAAGTAAAGTACTTCTTCCATCTTTTTACTCAGCTTTTGCTTCTTCTGCTTTTTTAGCACAAGATGACTCGTTCTAAAGCCAACTCGAAGAAACAGCGTGGTGTGGACTTCAAGGTTACCTCTGCGTGCCCTAGCACAATTCTTTCTTCCATTACTGATACTTGCCTGCATGTGTAACTGTATTTATGAGTGTTTTTTAAGCTTTTGAACACTCTTTGGCATTTTACTCGCTCAAAATTTTCAGAAAATAAGGCGAAAGGTTGGGAGGAAACTGCCGCCGCCTAAGAATACAACGAATACCGAAATTAAATCAAAAGGTACTACGTTTACATCCCTTGTGCTCCAAAATTTCTACGTTTGTTCTTGACATGTTTGTTTATTGTTTTCTTTACTTTTTATCATGAAATTGTTTGTGTTAGTGAGGAAAAACTCAACAAACATGTTAAAATTTATTCTATCTACGTAATAACTTGTTTGTTTTGTTGATGAAAAATATTAACTGAACTGATTTCTTTTGTTGTATGCTGGAGGCTTACTTTGAAATATTTGTTTTTCCTCTTTAAAATGCTAGACAAATTTGTCAAATTTAAACTTATTTGTGTTTTATCTGCATTAGTATTAGTATAAGAATGTCCATCTGCTTGCGCTGTTAATATTCATATTACTGACACATTTCCTACAGCAATTGTTCTACCGGAGCAGAGTGTAGCAGCAGAGAAGTCGGGCTTAGCTGTAAACAAGAAAGGTTTAACTTTAAAAGAACTTCTTCAGCAAACATCTCATCACAATGCAAAAGTTCGTAGAGGTATATTTTTTGTTGGTTGAATATGTTGTCATTATATAATTGCCTCTAAATGTGCATATCAATATCATTAAATCTCTAACAAATCCTATATATTTGAAACCTACAAAATCTTCAAAAAGATTAATCTTGATAAACTGAGTTGAACAGAAGTTTTCAGCTCAACACAAATTAATTTATTCGATTATCTAACAACCTTAAAAGCCAATTTGTGGTTATGCATTAGCAGCTAACTTCTAGTTTAGGGAATATGACTTATGTATGAACTACTTAGATAATTCTATATATTACAATTATCACGTGTATTGTGTTATTATTATTAATAGAACGTTGTTATGAGTTGAAACAACAATGAACCTTGGTTTGAAACTGAACCACCAAACCAGGACCAATGGTTTGGTTTGGTCAATTCCAAATTCCCATAATCTGGTTCAGTTTTTAAAATTTAAGGATCGATAAATGTCAGTTTGCATCAATATCAATAATTGTTTCAAAATCTGTTGAAAAGAAAATTAAGATTGCAGTTAATTTTATTGTTTGGATCCTACGAAAGTTACTCTAATGGCACGTCATGATCTCTTTGAGGTGTTGGTTCCTAATATACTTTTATACTTTTTCAACTGTAATATCATGAGGTAATGTTGTTGCTTTTTTTAATCCAGTCAAGCATTGGAATTTTCATTTAAATTCAGTGCTCCTCATATTAATACTTTCTTTCCCCCCCCTAAAATATAGATGCATTGATGGGTATTAAGGATTTATTCATCAAATATCCAGCGGAACTGAAGTTGCACAAGTATGCTGCAGTAGAAAAACTTCGTGAGCGCATTGGTGATGATGATAAAGTGGTTCGAAAATCATTATATGATCTTTTTAAATTGGTGATTTTACCTGGCTGTAAAGAGGTACTTTCTGTTTTGTTTACTTAAATTACTTTTCTTTCACATTGAGAAGATGCTCCATTATCATTTGGAAGGATAAAATATTCTAACTTCTTTTTTTTTCCCTCTCTTTTGATAAAAAAATTCGTTAAAATTCGTTTAGAGGAAAGAAACTAATGCAAAACAGAGGATCAAGAACCCTCCTGAAACTACAAAGGACACTAAGGAGAAAAGAAAATAACAAAAAAGTACATTAGCTCAAAAGAGCAGTCCTGTACTTTTGCTTGTTAGAACTAGAAACACCCTTAAAAATCTTCTAAAGGTTCTGGAATCATGCTCCAGCCAAATACACCACACTTAAGGAAAAAGAGCAACACACCAAAGCACCTTAGTATCCATCCTACTCCCAAAACCTCTATAATGGGCAGAGAAAAATAAATGTGGGAGAGCCATTCTGACTTCTTATTGAATTTATAGAAATATTTGCAGGGAAAATTTTCATCCCTTAGAAACTCAAATATATATCATTTGTGAAGGATTTCAATCAGGGATAATTATATTAATTTCCAATTCATCTAAAATCAATTTGACTATCTTTTTTTGGAAATACTCTGACCTTCTGACTTCATAATATTCAGCCTCTCAAAAAGTAACTTGCTTATTAATATTATTTATTTGTTTAGAAGATTATATTTTTCCTTGCAGATTTTATCACTTGAACATCTTTTTGATGCTGATTGATACCTTAATGATATAATAGGACTCCACCTTGGGGGGTGGATGGGTGGTGCATTATCATGTCTTTTCTATTCAGGATGGTTGAATTTTATTATGGGCACTAATGCTAATAGGGATAATTATTTTAATATTTTTTTGGTACAATTTTTAATATTTTAATATTTAAAAAGAAAAAAATGATGTCACAATATGCAATTAAATGAGAGATACTGATACATATATAGATTACCATGTTTATTATATTATAGTGCAGTGACCAAGGAAGGCATAAGATTGTGTTGGAAGACTGATGCTTGATCTGTTTTTCTCTTATGAGAAAGGAAATGTTGGTTTTTTTCTTATGATTTCTTTTTTCTTATTGCCTTCTGGTTATTAATATATGATGCTTAAGATGTCTGGCTGTAATACTCTATACCCTGTGAAGCTGATTGCTATCCTCGTTGTTTCTGATTGTGAGGATCTAATTTGTTTTACCTTAATGCATCCTGTAATCGTTATCATTATCATTAGAGTAAAGATTACTCTTTTTTAAAGTTCATTCGCCTTATTGTTATACTTGGTTCTCCCTATATTTGTAGGATAATCAAGAGCTGATCATTTCTTTATTGATGGCTTACATTTTTAATGCGATGACACATTTGGCGGTTGACATTCGGATCATGGCATTTGATTTCTTAGACCTCGTTCTTGAGTTTTATCCTCCTTCCTTTTCTTCTTATGCTGAAAAGGTGATATTATTTGTCCGTATTATAAATTTTCTTTAAACAATTTGTTGGAATTGACCCTTGAAATGCATTTACATGTACTTTGTTTTAAGATGCAACCCTTTCTTCTATGGTGGTGGTTAGAGGGTTGGAGGTGATTTACTCATGCAATAGCTGCAGTTGTGGGCTCCTTTCAATCTCTTGATGCTCTTGCAATTGGATTTTGCACCCACCTGTCTCTTGATGAAGCTTTTATTTATTTATTGGCATAATGACAAAGCTTTTGCTATTAAAAGTTTCATGCAAGGGCTTTTTAAATTTTAAATATTTTTTTGTGCTGAAATGTTGCCTAACAATATGAAGAGAAACATAAGTTAATGCTTCAATATTTCTTGGGATTTGATAGAACTTTGTGCACAGTGTTCCCCAGATTTGACAAAAGCTTAAAATTTATTTGAGGGGCCATTTCCTTGCTATTTTTAGTAGCCTTATTTTCAATTTCTTTATTTTATTCTTATTTTGAATTTCTATAAGACACTCTGTTTTTATTAATTTGAACATATTTGTCTGAGAAAATTTGTGAAATTTGCTTCAAAGAATATTGCCACAATTTATTTCTTGATTATGTTGGCTATGATTTCATTTCTATTTCCCATGGTTTTTCATAATTGGTTTCTGTACCAACATCTTTTTATCTATCTCCTAGCCTGTTATTTTATTCTATTCATCTACATACTTTATTCTTTAAACCTTTCCTAACTTTGAGTTTGTTTCAGTCCCATAATTGTACTTGTCGTATTTCTGTATTTGGGGCTTAGAATTCACTGTAATGCTGGTTGCATGGTTAACAGATTTTTCAGAATTACGAGGATATTCTAAAGAAGAACCAGTACTATTTACAAGACAAAGGAAAACTAAAGGATGCTCTTGCTGGGTTGGTTCGCTGCTTGTCACTCTTGCCATGGAATAAAGGAGAAACTGATTTGCATAATAAGGTATCTTGTTTTCATTTAATTGTGAATACATCAGTCTTTGTGACATGGATCAACGATACAATTGTAAATACCCTGGTCAGTCATTTTAAGCTTTGGTATATCTATATGTGACATAAACCCCTTTGGGCATTTTAGCAATCTCTCCTTTTGTCATTTCATTTCCTCTTTGCAACTTTATGCTTAAACTGATTGAATTACGTGCATCTGGAACTTGTAACTATTGCTCAGGAAGTATGTTGTACTTTAAAATCTTGCACAAATCATAATACACATTACTAGCTGGAAAAATATATAAACTATGAGTAGCATGGGAGATATGATTAAATTCCTGGCTTTTCAGACCCTGGTAGGTTTCTGTTGTGAAAACCATCGCAAATCACTTGCTTTGTTTTTCCCATCGTGATTTATGCAGGATTTGTTTATTTATCAGCTGTTCTTGTCTTCTCCAATTTATTTCTAATGCTTTCTCTAATTTTAATAGGATGATACTGGGCAAAGGGTATTGCATGCTTTTGAAGCTGATATGTCTGTGAGCTCTAATGGTACGTGAAAAATACATTTTAGATTTTGAAAGAAATAACTAACTCACTAGTGTTGCATGAGTTTGCATAATTTTCAAATATCTAAAAGGTTTTGCTGAGCTTTTATGTTCTTGATAATTGTTTGACTGTCCTGTTTTATGCTTTATCTGTTTGTGCAGGTTTTTCTCATATCATAAAGAAACTGAAGGATCTAGTGCCAGTATTAATAAATAGTTTCCAGGAATTTATTCCATTGGCTCATGCTATTGCAAGTCTTGAAGGGAAGTCTTTTGGTTGCATGCTATCTATTCTTCATAGCATAGATCTTATTGTCAGGTCCTTTGCTTATGGGACTGATAAGGAGTCAGAATCCCTAAGTTCTCAAGGTGGACCTGATGTGGCTGTATGGGATGTTACTATCTCTTCTGTACTGTTGAAGAAATTATTTCCTCTCTTTCCCCTCAATCCAGCGCATCATCTTTCAGAAAAGGTATATATATTTTTATTTGTTTATTTTACCTTTTAGTGGGGAGGAGAACAGTAATTTTAAAATTTGGGGTCTAAAGAGAAGATAGAATTATTGAGAATGACTGTTTTCCCCTCCTTATAACCCATTCAATGTGAATCTGACTTCATTTAATCAAATATAGTGGTTTGCTAAGTTAGCTATTTAGTTATTGATTTTTATTCATAAAAGAAGACATTTTATTAGGAGGAAAGGCGTAGTACAAAGGAGGAGGAGGAAGAGGAGGATAAGTTAGCCTCTTTAAACAAAACAGAAAACAAACAAAGAACAGCTCTCCAATTTCTTTGCATGCATATCAGGGAGGTTTCTTGGTAAAAGCCATGTCCTTTCCCAAATTAGGTCCGAGGACAGATTGTCATAATATCTTTTTTTTTCTGTCTGTTTTGGAGGATATCTTATCCTCTGTATAGTTGTACTTTCTTTTCTCTTCAATAAAATTTGTTTTTATATCCTAGAAAAATATATCAAGTATAATTGGTACTGTAAAATTAAAGAAATGTGACTTATGATGAGGCATATCTAATGTTCCAACTGGTCTGCTTTGAGGAACATATATTTATATCTAAGTAACAGCTTCTAGCCTTATAATTTGACAACTAATTGGGAGATTAAATGATGCAATTTGTGAGTTCATCTTGGTTTATGTGTTTGCATTGGGCATCAGAACTCAAATTTGATGTGTTAAGACCAAGTATATTCAAAAAATACATCTGGAGTTTAACCCTATAAATTGTTCTGCTGTGGTTTATCCCTTATTTTGTTTAGTGTTACTGTGATCCCCTTCCTTTTGGTGTGTCAGGTGGGGAGCAGCAGGACTATGATATCATTCTAGTTGCAAATAAACTAATTCTCTCTTCCTATGCTTTGCAGGATTATGATAGGTTGGTTGACTTAAACATGGTCATTGCAAAAATATTTTTTGAATTGAATGAATGGATCTGTCTTCCTCCTGATTTGTTGGAGAAATTTCTAGAATTTATGGAAAATGCACTGCTTGGGAAGGTTTGATACATACACCAATAAAGTCCTTTTAACTTCAAAGTTTTATAAAGTTGAAAATAATGGTCATTCTACATCTGAATTTGACTAAATTGTTACTATACAGGTCTGCAGGACTGCACAGTCTGGCAAGGCTGTCTGGGAAAAGCATCTAGTTCAGCTCCTTCCTTTTATTCCAAAATTTGTTTCACATGGGGCAAGCTATTGGACATCTCGTCTTCTTCAGGTTTGACTTACCACAATAATTCTGAATATTAATTTGTTTTTGTTGGAAGCCATTGATTGGATATTCTGATTTTCTGAATATTAATTTTCTGCTTTCATATTTTCTGGTACCATGTTTATGTTTATATTTTTGTTCTTTTGTTTTTTCTATAAAGGTTTCCGAGTTTCTATTGTAACATGGAATTTGTGGCACTTGCAGGCATTTACCCAGACATTCAGGGAAAGCAAGCCAGGTTCCTTATTGAAATTGACCTGTCTTTCTGCGATTGAAGATATGCTAACTCCTGTAAGTTTGGCTTCATCTCTATCCCAAAGAATGTCCTTGAAATTCTTGACTCGTGGATAATCTTAGGAAAGCAATTTATTCCCCTCTCTCCTTCTCTCTTTTCCATATTGATGTGTTTTTTAGTTTTTGGTTCAAATCTAGATCCAAAGCATGCTTTCCCTGGATACAAGCAATCCAGAAAGTTTAGAACTTCAAGATGCTTTAATTGCATGGATTAGGGAGCTCCCTCTGTTGCTGATCCAGCTCGGAGATAAACACCCAGCCTGCTCCCAGGTAATCATTATTTTTATTTTGAAAAGCATTTCTTTTTGTGAAATTCCTGATTTGACAGAATTTGTAGAGATTTATGTGCTTTGGTATTTATGATCTTAAATCTCCAATTTAGTATCTATTTGTCGCTAAAATGTTCAATGTTCATTATAGGTTGTGTTGCGTCTTCAACTTCATATTGGACAATGTGCTTTGTTGAATTCATCCCTTGTTTGCATGTATGACAACATGCAGTACTCGTTGCAAGAGTTTTATAGTACATGTCAAGGAGGTAAACATGAACATGCTGTTGGCATCAGTATTAATAATACACTACCCGCAGAGTTATTCTTTGGCTTCTTATCACATTGCTTTTCATCTTGCAGGACATATATGCTATGGTCCTTTTCTCAGGCTTCCTAGAGAATCTCAAGAGCTCTCTTTGTGTTGCCTTTACTATTTCTCTCATTTGGACTTGCCTTTTTTAAAGTCAATAGCTTGTTGTTGCCTAAGTAAGCCTTTCATGCTTGTTTAAAATTTCACCTAACTTGATTTCTTGTTATCATTTAGTTCAACGTATCTCTTCACTTAATATTTTACCTGTTATCATTTGCATAATTGATGATGTATATTTTAAAATATTACTGTGATACCCGATGGTGAGTTATTGAAATGCTTAACATTTAGAACGTTGTCATTGAATGTGAGTCGTGAGATATAGTTGTTTGAGGAGAATAACTTTCCAACTTGGTACTTTTTTTTCTTCTAATAATATTTTTTTTCTTTAAAGGTGAGATATAGCATTGAGGCCCAACTACTTTGATGTATTTTTTTAAGTATTTTTTGAGAGGTTTCTGTAATCTATGTCCTCAAAATTTACTACTAATATTTTTAAATTAAATAATTTAAAACCTGTAGCTGTTGTCTCATCAAAAAAAGAAAAGTGAAGATATTTGTCTGACTTGATACCAATATTTTGTATTTATTTTTATGGCTTACATTACACAAAGAAGTTGGTACTTTACAATCTAGAAGTTTAAAATGTGATTTATCTTTTGTTGGAATCCTGTATTTTGATATGAAAGCTGGGGCAGTGATAATTTTAATACAAGAACATAGTCCCTAAATGACCTGGGAGAGAGATCCCTAGAAAGACACTTTGTGATATTATTGAGAAATAAGTGTTTTGATAAGTTAAAACTATGGAGGATACTTTTGTACAGTACTTTTTCCGCACGTCTAGTACCAGTGTTTTTGATGTGCAATAAAGCCAATGCCATTTAAGTAGGATTCAGATACCGATGATACAAAAATGCTGAACAAGTTTCTTTTGGGTTAAAGCTTATGTATATTAATTCTGTTTTATACTTATTGTAGGTCCTGATCTACGTTCGTATGTGTTATTTCGGATCATAGAGATTTTCCATTCAGCCTATAGAGATGGACATATAAAAATTGCAGATCACTTGAGTGTCTTCATTACCTTGGTCTTGCGTTTCAAAGTTTCTCCTGGTAGCTTATTTCACTTTTCCAAATTAGTGTTTTTGTCCATTGTGCTCAGTAGGAGTGATCAGAAGGGACTGGAAGGGGTTGAAATTGGCAGTGCTAGACTATATACTCCATGTCTGCATTGCTAATTCTCATCCTCACTAATTCATCCCATTTTCACTCCTACCACCCATATCTTGCTTCTTAGTAACTACTAACTACTAGATAATAAGAAGATTCATATAGCATTCTTTTCATGTTATTGAGCTAGCAAGTCACTGAAATGAGGAAAATGTTTAGTCATTGATATGCATGTATAACTTGCTAGGTAGGTTGTGTTCACCTCTGGCCTGGAAAAAAGTTTTAGTCATCCGTGAATTAGCTATCCTTGTCAATCTTTTTGACCTACCTTTGGTAGTCTTCTGACATCAGAAATGTTATTCTTTCCGGATTTTGCAGAAGTCGGTTCTACTGGTTTGAAGAGTAACCCACTCTGTCAAACTTTTAAGTCAATGACAAGTGTTCTTTGCTCATACATGGCACAGATGGGTGATAATTCTCTTGTTCTGCAGATGATAGAGAAAGTGATAATTGATCAGATGGTAAGTTGACTCAATTGTGTGTTTCGTTTTGAGCTTTCTTTTGCATTTACTTAAGCATTTGTTTTCCTTTGTTAATTTTCCGGTGTTTCTTATTCTCTCATTCAGAGACTTTCTAGAAGCATTAGTTCTCATACTGGTATTTTGTGTCACAGCTGCTAAAGCCTCCTCTGGATAACAGTTGTTCTCTCCTAAGAATGCTTGTGACAGTGGATTCCAAGCCCACAAGTCTTTCTGAACAAAGCATTATCACTCTAGGCCATTATCTTTCTGAATATCTGATGGATGCTGTGCAAGTGAGTATGCTTTCTAAAATCCTCTGACAAGCCAACAATATATGCTTGAAGCTATGTTGTCACTTACCCATTTCATGTGTCTCACTTTATTCTTTTGGATGTCCCAGATCATGTTTCACATTGAAAGTAAAAAACTTTAGTGTTTTTTTTTTTAATTTTCTTTGTCCTTATTTTTGTTTTGGAAGTCAAAATGTTTAGAACATCTTTGAAATATTATGATTGATTGTTATGATATCTTACCATGTAAAATAAAAATTCACAAATTTTAGAAAGAAATGTGGAATCTAGCAAATCGTCAAATGAGACAAGTTGAAGGGGACCTGACCTTTCAGATGATTAGTTTGGGTTTCTGCCCTTTGTTGATAATGGTTGTTGATAATGACTTGATTCTTTTGGATGTTCCACGTAAGAAAAAATGGAGAGGTATATAAAAATTACCTTTAAACTTCTAGGGTATTATTTTTAACAAATAATCAACAAGCATATTTCATTTTCTCATCGTGGTATTTCTAATTTTAGTAACATTTATCAATTATTATCTTTAAAAAAAAAACTTTTGCTAGATCCCTAGTATGTTTTCTGATACTAGTAAGTAGTAAGTGTGTCTTCTAATTTATCTTAGTTTTTCTTTTCTTTTTTTTTCCCTTTTTCGCGCATGGTGTTCTTTAAAGCAATTGATCTTAATTTTTGTTGACATGAATTGATTAGTACTTTTATTGATCATATATTTCACTTTCCTACAGTGCATTCCAGAAGATGATGATGAGCAGGGCACTCCCTCCATTCAATCAAGTACTCTGCATTATTATCTTCTACCTTGTTTTTTCTTGTTTGATCGGTGTCATAAACTTATGAATCTTGTGTTGAAGACAATGGGATCAGCTATAACTGATAGTAGTTTGTCACCGGCATCTGATAATTGCACTCAACATACAAGGAACTGTTTGATTTGGGTGAATGCTGTCGCATCTGTTCTTGTATTGATGCACAAGGATGCTAAATTGCAAGAGATTATGTCTTTATTCAAGGAAGATATTGATAACATTACACAGAAAGTTCTTTCTTTACAGGTATATGTAACCTTGATGAACAACATTATTGACTACTAATTTGATGCTTGCTGTTCTTAAATATTAGTTATCTGCAAGAATTCCTTTCCATTAGATAAAATGTGAGTGATGATAAAGGTGTTCTGTATTTTGTGATTGTCTATACTCCAATATGTAGATATTTACATCCTCTTCTATGAGATTTGTGTCGTGCAACTTACTAGGGGATCTACTACTCCTTGGAATGTACAACTTCTGCACCAAATGCTTAAACGTGTGCACTTAGCATTTAATACACAACATCACTTTTTTTTTCTTCTGCATGAAGTAAGCAGAGTGCTTATTGCATGCTATGCAGATTGGCTAGCTTTCTGGACCAAATAGCTTCTAGGCAGACATGAAATGAATCATGCGGGAAGATGATTCTGTATTAACGGAGTAGTGTAAAATGGGCTATTTTAAGAAAGATAATTCGTTGTCTTCGAAAAAAGGTTTGGTTATGGATTTGAACTATAACAATGTCTCCAATTTTACGAGTGGGGTACTTAGATAAAATGTGCTAGGATTCCTTAGGTACATATTTTTGTTCCGATTCATCAGCTCTTTAAGGGGTTTAAGTTTGTGTTACACCAGTTACACCAGTAGTAGAATTTTGGCAGGTTTAGGTGAGTTGGGCCAGGTGTGGTGACTATGCAAGCAGGCTTACTTAAGGGTTTCATAGTTTGATGTACACCTAGTACCAGGTTGGCCAGAGATGGTCAAGCGAGTAGACTAGGTTGGATTGAAGTCTGTTCAGGGGAAAATGCAATTTTCCTGTCCAACTGATAATTCATATGCTGTAGCTCTTTTAATGTTTTAAAATATTGTCGTTTTTGCTTGTCTTATTGTTATGTTAACTTGGTTTTTCAAAAAATCACGATAGTCCTTTGTTTTTATGCAGTCATCAGAGAGGATCAATATGACAATTGAAGAAAGGCATAAAATTCAATGCGCATTTGATCGACTGAAAATCTTAACGAGATAACAATGGTCAAGAAGGATGTTTTGGAGTGAGAAACTGGTTCATGTTAGTTTTTCAAGCCTGGAACAGTGTTATGTCGTTAGCCAAATTTTCTGACATATGACATATCATTCACCTTCATGCTTGTCACTAACGCATGTTATTATGCATAATTTTGGGAATTTGTTATTTCATTGCCTAGTGTCTACTATACATCTTCAGGAATTTCAGAATTATCTGTATTTATAGAGATAGAATGATAATGGCTTGTGTGCTTGTCAGGTGAAGAGTGTATTCATGAGGACATCTGTCTAATAGATCTTTTGCTTCATTAGTTTGCATTCAGCCCTTTAAATGAATCATATTATTTATGACTGCCATGGTCACCTAATAAAATGAATAAAAATGCCATTAGTTGTTAAATTTGTCTATGCTTATATTTCTTTAAATATGATAGTAATGAAAGTAGTATTTGGGTATTTCTGATTTGCTTTGACCTAATATTTGCAGACATTGTTGGCAGAGAAGGGACTCCTCTATTGTCAAATTGGCAAGCAGAAGGACTTGGACCAAAGTTTGTGGTAGACAAAAAGTTATAATCGTGTTCACTTTATGAACATATGTTTCAACTACTTTTTTTTTTGTTTGGCGGGGGGGGGGGGGGGTCCTATTTCTTATCTTTTTAGATTGCTTGAGTTACCATTTTTTCTTGAACTTATAGGGAACTCTGGATCGGAACTGGTTAAGGAGGATGTTATGAGCTTTTGCTAGTGGGACTTGGCATCAGTTTTATGAATGTCGGAGTACCTTGCCATTCTCAACTGCCTACTTACTTTTTCCAAGTTCAGTCGGCGGGCAATTTTGAGGTCTGCTAGCAGGCAGTTTATTTCACGGTGGAGAAATATAATTTTTGCCTCCAATTGTCCATAATAATGTTTTGTTCTAACAGTTAGCTTCTTGTTATGAGCGTCCATGGCCTAGACATAGGAAATACTGGAAGTCCTACCCCTTTAGAGAAGGATTGGATGTACTCTTCCAACTTGAAGAAATGAAATGATTAATGCCATTCTTACTTTGTGTTATATTATTGCCGAGAGTTAAGTGATAGGAATAGTTTCCTATGCAGGACTGCCATGTTGGTAGATGTCCTTCAACGGCCTGCTTAGCTACAAAATTTTGAACGTGTTTAAATATGTCTGCGACAATTGATTCAATTCGACCCAAACTAATCTGGTGACTTATCCGGACGAGCCAGGTTACCTTTTTTTTTTTTAATTAAAACCTTAAAAATGTAACTTGAACGATTTGAATATATTAGTTAATAAATTTGTTATGAAATGTATTATATTATTAAACTATATATGCTCTTGTTAAGTAATATATGTAATTGGAAGCTTTTTTTCATATAATATTTTTATTTAAATTTTATAAAAATATATATTTTTTAAATTTATTAATTCGATCATTTGACTTGTAATCGAATTGTTAATTTGGTGATTCAGCCTCGTCTCACCTCCCAAGTTTCCCCCATCTTCATTTCGAAGAAAAATTTTCCTTGTCCTCATTTGTCGCAAGACTCCAAAATTATATTTAAAAAAAAAAATAAAATAAAAGAATATATAAAAGGTTGTAAAGAATTTCAATTTAAGTTTATAATATCAAAAAATTAAAACAAGTCAACAAGTTACTACTTAGTGATATTTTTTATTTTGTTAATTTAAAAAAATATAAAAATTATGTAGATAGAAATTATTAAAAGAACAAAATTTAATATGTATATATGATATATGATATAATTATTAAAGATAATTTAATATTTTTTTAGGAATAGGGATCATGTGGGCGAGAGATACAATTTCTATTCATTGTCCGGTGTTAAATGGATGGATTGATTTGATTTTGGATTGGATCATAATGGATGGATCCAAAATAAATCATTAATCCATTTAAGATCTATTACAAAATGATTAATATTATCCAATCCATCCATAACTCAATTTAACGAATAGATATTCAATTCATCTATTAATCAATTTTAATGGATTAGATGGATGGATATCCAATCCACTCATTTAACAAAAAAATCTATCTCTAAAATTTTCTTTTTCTTTCTAAAAGTTTTCATTCTTTCTCTAAAAAATATTTTTCTCTCTAAAAATTTTCATTCTCTCTAAAAAATATTTCTCTTTCTAAAATTTTTTATGTCTAAAAATATTCTTTCTCTCTAAAAAAATGTTTTCCTCTAAAAATTCTCTCTAAAAAAAATTTCTTTTTTAAAAAATTATCTCTAAAAACTTTGGGATTTAATACTTTATGTTATGAACTTTTGGGCTTTAGTAAAGTGAAAGTGTTGAAATAAAATAAATAAATAAAATACATTAGATATCCATTTGATTGATTTATGGATATCTAATGGATATCCAATAGATCCAACAGATATTTTGATTAAATTACTAATTATCCATAACTAAATTTAATCCATTAGATATAATATGATAAAATATATTATTATAATTAAATAGAATAGATTGATTTTAATATAAATGATTATATGAATTAAAAATTAATAAATTTTTTTGTCAATCCACCTTACATTGACTTCAAGAGAATTTTTATCTTTGTTCTCGTAGAAAAAAAAATTTCAAATTCAGCTCTTCAAATGAAAGAGTCTCTACAAATATTCTTAAATACAAAAAGATTTTGCCATTTCTTAACGAGAGGACCTTTAGTCTAGATTATCCAATTATGTTTAACACTTAAATCTTCAATTTCATGGATTCACCTTCAAGCCCTCTTGTTCAGTCTCTTTTAAGAAAGATAATGAGCGGGAAACTTAAAATCTAACCTCACTTTTGAAGTTCGAAGTTGGTTTTGGCGGCAAATGAAAAAGAGGATCCATAAATTAGCAACATGGCTGTAGAAGGAGCGTGCAGATCGCAGATGCAGTCCAAGATCAGCACTTTCTTCAAATCTCCTTCTGCTTCCGCTCCCAAATTCATCGCCGACGACAATGACGAATTGGCTACCTGGGAGAACAAACAACACCATATCTTCATCACTTATCGCCGAACACGTTTCAACCCTGACACGGTGGATTCGTGTTCGAAACAGGAATCCACCATAACGGGAACAACAGTTGTCAAGAACAAGAAGAGGAGCTATGCACAGTTCCATTTGGATTTCGGTCAATCCGATTTCCTGTTACGCGCTTGTTCTACTTGTGGGGTCAAGTTTACTCCCGGCGATGCGGAAGACGAGAAATCGCACAAGGAATTTCACAAACGTTACACTCAAGGGATCCAATTCAGAGTAACTTCACTGCGAATTCTCTCTGTTCCATCCATGCCTGATGCTGAATTTATCTGATCCCTATTCCTAAATCTGTTTTGTAGGGTTGGACCAGCGAAAGGGTTGTCCCTATACCCAGCGTCAAAGGGGGTCGAATCATTTTGGTCTTACAGACTGATCCGTCTGCTCACAGAAGCAAGGTTTCACCTTCACCTTATTTCTTAGATTTTTTTTAAAAAATTTTCTGACCCTTTTTTAAGCATTTAATTGGGAAGATGTTATAATCGCAGGTTGAAGAGGTTGTGAAAATGATGGAAATTGAGCTAGGATGTGGATGGATAGTCCATGAACTCTGTAAGGTGGATAATGCTTTCCTTCTCCTGAACAAGCTTGTTTGCAATATAGATTATGTTCGGTTATGTAATGCTTATTTATCCCTTTTATTGACTGGTTATGTTAGAATTTTCAGTGCCTCATGAACAAGTTTTGGGGATTGAGACTATTCACTACCTTCGTTGATTTTGTTCATTTGCTTTGTGTTATATATACAGGTCTATCTTTTCATTTCCCAGCATAGGATTATTGGGTGCCTAGTTGCAGAACCAATCGAAGAAGCATTCAAAGTTGTGTCTTGCTCCATTGCGGGACATTCTGATTGCACAAGGAAAAAGGAAACAAACTCACATTCAACCACTCTCCAGTTTGGGAATATTATTTTTCAAAGGGAAGTTGAAAAAAGAGCCGTCTCAGAGAGTGATTCTGAGGTGATGGACGGATCACTTGGTGGGGCAATCTTCTGTGAAAGCAAAGCAGTCGCTGCTGTTTGTGGCATTAGAGCCATTTGGGTTACTCCCTCTAACAGAAGAAAATGCATTGCTAGCCGATTGCTAGATGCCGTGAGGTAAAATAAATTTGGCTATAGTTTTATAGTGAGTCTTTCTCATAGGAAAGCTAGAAAGAAAGTTTCTTCTACACCTCAAATATTACACCTGACCTACACAAGCTAATCAGTTAATTATTGGTTAACAAAATATGTTAGTCCATGAAACATTCGATACACGTTAACTAATAATTAACTCATCAGTACCAAGTGTAGAAATAACAGAATTGAGCTAAAGATCATGTGACCCAACCCACGGTAATAGTTGGTGTGTCATGAGTCCAAGGTTTATGCATTTCGAAATTTTTTTTTACCAATTCATCATCACTGCTGAAACTTTAAAAATTTTATATAACCACAATTCCCTGGCGTCTTTGAATGATGCATCAGGTTCTACCGAAAGAGCCAATAACAACAGATAGGTTCAACTAGTACACAGATAAAGGAAGATGGCATTAAGTAATATCATATCTCTTGAGTTTTTAATACTAGTTGCATTGAATTATTGCTAATTGGTTGATTATTCTTCAATCAATTGCCAGCTCATTGATTTGTTTTCTTTTGTCTGTATTAAATTCATGGCAGGAAAAGTTTCTGCGTGGGTTTTGTGCTTGAACGTACACAGCTAGCATTCTCTCAGCCAACCTCTGCTGGGAAGGCATTAGCATCTAGTTACACTGGCACTGGATCATTCTTGGTGTATAAAGCCAACAAGACAGAGTCATAGATCAAGGAAAATAAATACATCAATCGATATCTTGATTAGTGATTACTTCAGTTGTCTGTTGATTAACACAAACATTTGCTAGTATTCTTGCAAAGTATTAATTATTTGCTCACAGTTTATAAGCTGTGAATCCGTGTTCTCATCCCTTCCCTCTTGTTTTAAGGCTCGGTTATCATTCTGAGTTGATTTTCCTATTTGGTTCGTGAGTATCGAAGATTTAGTTGATAATAACACGGACCTAGTCTTCAAGTTTAAGAAATTTTGAGGTTAAGTTAGTAATGATATATGTGAGAAATCTTCCCTTTCCTTCTATTCAAACTTGGATGATCTGTATTCAGTGCAACCTATTTGCAAGCGTCATTTGTCTATCAACGGCTGAGCGGACTCAGGTGAGATCACAATTCTAAAATTGGGTAAAAGATCACTTTATGAGAAAAAGCACATGGTTGATCTCATCAATATTGGCTAAACAGGAAACCGTAAGTCACAGCCCTTCTTTATATATATATATATATATATATATATATATATATACATATTGAAATGAGTTTTTTTATTACGAAAAAATAAGAAAAATAAATTTTGATTATATAATTATATATAAATGAGAGAAGCGTTAGTTTACGTTAGTGTAAGTCTTTTTTGACTTATATTCATTTTTAATTGCTAAATTTATTTTCATCTAATAGTTAAATTATTTTATTAAAAGTAATCGTTAGATAAAATAGATTTAATAGTTAAAAATAAATGTGTTAAAAAAAATTTATATTAATATAAGTTAATTTTTCTTTATAAATGAATAAAATTAAAAATTATTTAAAAATTATATAATTATTTAAAAAAATTATATATATTTTATGTTTTAATTTTAATCATTAATAAATTTTGATCACATTAAATACGTTTTATATATATATATATTATAATGTTCAACTATTTATTTAATATTTTATATCTGTTTATAATTTTAAAAGTTAGAAGTTGAATAATGTATTGTTTGTTGTTACATCGGTCTTTTCCGGAAATTTCCGGTGGCTGCTTTTCTAAGGTCTGTATCCTCTACTACACTAAGTCACGGAACAACCAAAATAAATACACGAGGACTAGTAAATCATGTGCGGCGAAGGAGTACAATGCTGGGATGCGAGTAAAACCGAAAAGCTCACAAATGATAAAAGCATGAATAGAATTTGAATTTGAATTTAATTAGTATTAATTAGTATACATTATTAATGTAAAAGAATTTTACATTAATATTTACTAATATTTTAATTATTTTTTATTTATGGTTTTTTTATTAATTAAAATAACAAATAAAATATGAAAATATTAATGAATATTTGAATAAAACTCTTTATATTTAGTTACATATCACTTTAATTCTTAGAATTGTCTTTATTTTATTGATTTTACAGCCAAGCATCCATTACTTCATAAATTGAGTGTGTTTGGAAACGAATTTTTCGTTCTCAAATAATTTTTTTAAAATAAAAAAGTTATTTCAATAATATTATAATATATTTAATAAAATTAATTTTAATTTTTATATAAAATTTAATATATTATAAAAAAAATTATAACGTTAAATATTAAAACTTATGATTATAGATTATAATTTATTTTATTAACTTTTAAATATAACTATTATTTTGTCATCAATTATATAACTTTTTGAAAAAAAAATATAGAGTCCTCTTGAACTTTCACTCTTTTTATAAATTACTCCCATAAACTTAAAAATCTTCATAATTTATCTCTAAATTTTAACTAATATTTAATAAATCATTCTATTAATTATCTATTAAATTACTAACAAAGATATCACGTGACATCATCTTAGATATCTAAGCTCATTAAATTTGGACCCTTGATTTTTTTATTCATTAAAACCTCAGTTTTTTAATTATAGTTTTTTTATTTAATTTGTTAACTATGAAATATAATTAAAAAATTGAGATTTAATAAATAAAAAAATCAATGGTCTAAATTTAATGAATTTAGATGAGTATAATAGTGTCACATAACATCTTTGTTAGTAATTTAACAAATGATTAACAGAATAATTTATTTAATCATTAATTAAAATTTAAAAATTAATTAAGAATATTTTTTTAAATTTATGGTAATGATTTACAAAAGATAAAAATTCAAGATAACTCTATTATTTTTCCTAAATTTTTTAATTATTTTATATATGTTTTAATAATTTAATATATAAAAAATTTATATCATCTAAATAAAATAAATTAATTGAAAATTATTTCATAATTAATATATTTAAACATAAAATTAATTATATTATAATAATTATAAAAATAAATTTTTATATAATAATTAATTATTAAAATAATCAAATTTTTACGGTTAAATCAAATATTCATAAATGCATATAACGGAAGTGGAAATGCACTTTCCCGGTATATTACACCAAATGGCACGACTTCATTTCTGCTTCAGTAATAAGGATTCAATACTAGTTTCAAGGTGCGTTTAGATAAATGTTTTTAAAAAATTATTTTAAGATAGTTAAAATCTTTTTTTTTCTCTATTTAAATTTTTAATTTTTTTCCTTTCACAGTATGATGAAATCGTTTTTAACATATAAATAGCAAATTTTCTCCTACTGTGAAAGGAAGAGAGGAAAAGGAATTATTAAATTTATTATTTTCCAAAATTACTTGTTAAATACTTAACATGTAAAATAAATTTTCTTAATCTTAATTATCATATATAAAATATTATTAAAAATGTTCAATTTAACACGTATTAGAAATTTCCTTTCAAAATTCTGCGTGCTAGAAGTGGCCTTCGGTGCAAATATAACCAATTTGGGAGATCCTTTCAAAAGGAGTAGATTCAAGGCGTTTAAATTTTTTCCCTAGTGAGGGACCAAAAGAGTCTTTTCCCTTTCCAGATAAACAAGTAAAAACAAAGCCTTTAATTTATGGAGACATTTAATATGCACATGAAAAATTATACAGCATGGATGTTCAAGCCTTGTTAACCGTTGATTAATCAGAAAAAAAAAATTAAAGGTCGAGAATTAAGAAGGGCTACCGGTAGAAGAAGTAGTGCTATAAAAAATGAAATTTTTAATCTGCATCCTCTTCTTCTTTGCTTCTCTCAAGCATCCCTGCCACCAAGTCTTCGATGACGGCATCACTCACTAACTGACGCTCATGACTCTAGTCATTAGATATAATAAGAATTATAAAACCATCCTTTGTATTTTTATTTTTTTTATTTTAGGGTTAATTCTGCTGTGGGTTTTTTCACTAATTGTAGCAGTGTAATGGAACAAATTGGAGGGTCTCGCAGCGTTACTTAAAGGGTGAACAGAGGTCAGCGTGGTACGTGTTTTGGTCTGCCCAAAGAACATTGTTACAGCAGTAGTTCTAGTCAGTGGTTCGATGTTGGTGGTGGAGAGGGTGGCCGTCGACTCTTCGACATCGATCCGCCATCGTTGCTTCAATCGTCGAGGTCATTTTCGACGCCAGTGGATGAGAGTGACTCAAAAGAATCCGCTAACTAGCTCCGATGTTGCAGACCAGATGAAACGTTGCCATTGACTTCAAGTTGCTGCCTTTGCCTCCACCACTGTTGCTTCAACCGGTGAGATCTTCGTTTTCGAAAGGCCATCTCTGACGAGTTCGATGCAGATACAGTAAAACAAAGGAGAAAAAAATTAACATTAAAGTCTTGAAAGCAAAAGAAACTACAATGTTTAAAAAATAAATAATTAGATATTAAAAAAAAAAAAAGGAGAAACCAATGACACCTACAATCATAGGTATTTTAGCTAGAGCATCCCAACCTTTGATTATTATTTTTCTGATTAATTAACGATTAGCATGACTAAATCATCCATGCCCCATAATTTTTCATGGGCATAATAAACGTCACTTTTATTTATTCCTCATCAAAAGCATTTATAAAAAAGATTATTTTACACTCTTAAAAGACATATAAATATTATTAATATTTTTTAATGAACATTAAATTTAATAAAAAAATAATTAAAAAAATATGGATATAATAAATAATATAAAATAAAATATAAAAAAAGAATATATGTATTTTTTACGTAGGATTATCGAAATAGAAGCATTTATGATATTGATACGACTCGTTTCGCGATTTACTTGATTCCCAAGTCAACAATTCAATTCAGATTCCACTAATACCCCTCACCGCCTTTCCCTAAAACCTCACTTCTTCCATATTCTCTTTTGTACCATTTATTTATTTATTATTCGTATTTATTTATTTGTTCGTTTATATATAAAACCCTCTAATCCCCTTAATCATCGATTCATTCATCGGAAACAATATGGTTGACGGCGGAGGCGTGTCCTTCTCCGTCGTCTACTTCGACGGCGAAACAGAGTCCACCATCGGCGAAGTCACCGTCGATCCCTCTTTTAACTTCAACAAGTTCCTCTCCTTTCTCAGCCAGAAGATCGGCATCTCGCCGCACCAGTTCTCCGTTTACCTCGCTACCTGCGGGACCAACCGAAAAATCCCGATCACCGCCAAGGTCAACTTCGCTGCCATAGCCCGCGACAACGCCTCCTCCTTCTTCTTCGTCAAGCGATCCAAACGCCCCAGGAGGAACAAGGCGCGCAGCAACAAAGATTATCAGAATGCCAATAACATCAACAACCCGCCGCCGAACGTCGTGCTTCTGCGGCGGAACCCCGCCGTGCCGTTCTCAGGGTTCGGTGCTACTGCTCCGGTTCTGAGTCGGGTCGAGTATGAGAAACGGGTGAGGGATTTGCAGATGGAAAGGGAGCGTTACCTGATGTGTATGCGGATCGGCGATCTGTGCCTGGGAAGTGGAAGGGAATCGTCGAATGGCAATGGCGGTGGCGTGATGATCTGCGAAGAGTGTTCGACGGGGATGGACGGCGGTTTCCATCAGTGCGTGTTTGACGCGGTGACGGTGGGTTTCAGGTCGCCAGCGGGTCCAGTTGCCCGACCCGTCAAGGGATCCGGGTAAGAGTGACGTTATAATTTTCTCGGGTGTTTTCGTTTGGTGGTGTTGTCATGTGCATATTAGCGTAGATGGCAGGTTGGAGGGTTTTTTTGGAAACTGAAAGGGGAATTGATTGGGTGTGATGTGGTATACGATAAGAACTGAAAGTTGTACTCACACTACTTTTTTGACATTAATTAATAATTAGGTGACTATAGTGAAGTCTATAGGGAATAGTATACACGTGGTAATGGTATCGAGACCGTGTTGCCCCGGTGGAGAAGGGGGATTTTAGATTCGAGTTTTTTTGTGGAAAAATTGGTGGTTACGATGGCTTTTGTGTCCTTGAAAAAGAGAAATGAAAGGTTTTGTGAGTTGTGGCGGGAGTGGGGGCAGCAAGGGGCTGCTTTCCATGTCATGCTCAAGATAGAGATTGCAACCTCACATTTGAGGGAAGGATAAAGGATTGATTGGAGTGAATGAATCATGAATGAGATGTTAAAACTGTTTGGCCTTCCAATAATATTCCTTTTCCAAATTGACACTTTTTCCCACTTTTCATTATTTTTCCTTTCTTGTTGAACGTTTCATAAATTAATTGTTATTTCAATTTTTCTTTTGGTTTCAATTTTGTTAGTGTGTCATCCGTCTTTCAACTATTGAATGAATGTCCAATACTAACCTAAATATGCCAACTCATTATTATCATGAATAAGATCCAAAACTATCATTTAGAACGCCAGAAACACTCTCATTCTGAACATTCATTGTCTCTATCGTTACCATTTTTTATGAAAAACTTCTCTCTAAAACTAATCTTGAATTTAACCATTGAAATCTTGGCATAGCTCCAACTTTGGCAAGTTAATGGTTACTTGTTTTTATATATATCTCCTGATCACTTCACTCTTATATTTAGCTGGACCTCTAGCAAGCTGGCTGTATCAAAACCAAACATCCCTTCTTTTACAACAAAATGGCTTCAATGACTTCTTGATTTGTATTCTAGCTATTAAAATCACTTAAGTATGACATGAAAGGGGAAAAAAATGCTATACATAACACATATATAAAAGGGAACTTTTTTCCCATTCTAAATAAAAATTTAATTTTATATGTATATACACGTAGATTTAGATTCTCTCAAATGGTTAAGTAGAAGAGAGAGATAAATACAGAAATTTATTAGTAAGATTCAATTAAGATTTGTGAAATTTTTTTTATAATATTTGTATTTTTTTTTACTTAACAACTTAAAAAAAACAACTTGAGAAGATCCAAATCCTTTTTGAAAAGTTATTGCAAAGATATGTAGAAATAGAGCGCAAAGGAGCGTCTATAATTGCGGGGGAAGGTACCAGTAATCAGGACGGGCTTCCTACATTCCTTTTTGCTTCTCAATTATTTGGTGGTTGAACAAAAACAATTGATGATTGAAGGGTAAAAATAGGCCAACAGAGCAAATGATTTTGGATAATTCGCTGAAGCTACCAAGATTTGGTTATGATCTATCAAAAGGACTGCACCCATCTTTTCTCTTTGCTTCTTCTGCTGTACGAAATGCTTCAAGATTAATTTATTATCCATTTCCATACTCTTTTTAGCACCATTGTTGCAATGAGAACTTATTACGTGGACACGGAAGGCCTCTACATCAAACCTCTCGGACAACAATGGACCCAGGGTTAAGATCTACTCCAAAGGCCCAACATCTTTGACCCAACAAAGCATAGCCTGCAAAACTCTCTCTTTTAGCCCAGCCCGATAAACTATAATCAAACTTTTCAGCAATTCTTTTTAAAATATATAAATAATCCATCAAATGACTTACCACATTTATTTTTAAGAATGTTCTTGATAATATTCATGATTTTTTTTTGACAAAAGCCAAATCAGCTTGATTCCATTGCAATAACATGATGAATACATCGAGGTATAACAGAGAAAACATGATTATCAGAAAAATTAATAGAATTCCTGGCTAAGAGATGAGCCACCTCATTAGCTTGTCTTCTAATAAACTTTATAGAATAGGTAGGGTTGGCTAAAGACTTGTCTAATTTGGTTAATAACCACCCCACATTCTGATATATCTTCCCTTTCAGACTGAATTTGGTTTGCTATATATTGGCAATCTGTCTCAATAATAACATGAACAAACCCAAGGTCAATGAGCCATAACAGTGAGTGTAGAATAGCATAAGCCTCCCCTTCTGGCACTTTCAAAATAGCTTGTATATAACCAGATGTGGCCATCACAAACTGTCCAGAACTATCTCTTATGCATGAACCATAACAAAAAGTGTTGTGTCGGTATTGCATTTCACCGACTCACCATGCTCTCGATTGGTTACAAGTAAAGTTCCCAAGTTTGCTTGCTTTCCAATCATCCAGAGTTGTTCGGGCTCTTTGTATCACACTCAAATCATTATCCTCATGAGACCTCCAAACCCCATTGTTCCTTCTCTGCCATATACTCCATAAAAGCATAACCATTAGAACCACTTTATCCTCCTGTAAACTGCTACATAAAATAAGAATTAACTCCTTGAATGATTCCACATCATGGATCCGAGAATCAATTGAATTCCAAAGTCCACAGTGCTGCCATATAGGAATACTCTTCCTACACGTGATAAAACAATGCCAGCAATTTTCAATAGCATCACTACAGAAAGTGTAACTTGCAGGACAATGGATACCCTTAGCTTGCAATCGTGCACGGGTTAGAAGAAAATCCTGACAAGCTTTCCACAAAAAAATTCTCACCTTAGGTGGAACTTTGAGATTCCAAATGAGACTCCAATCACCTTCCTCCTTAAAATTTGTAGTATCCGCCACTTGCTGCATGATTAACTTATATCCTAATTTAATTGAATATAGACCATTGGTATTAAAATTCCAAATCAACCTGTTCTCCTGACGTCCGCTAGGAATATACATCTTAACCACGCAATCAGCAATATCTTGTGGCAGCAATGTATAAATAAAATTTTTGTCCCATTCCCTTTTATCCTGAACCATCAAATCACAAACTTCTAGCAAAGATACACTAGGATGAGGAACTTGTTCAATTGTTCTAATCTCAGCACCCTTCACCCAGGGTTGTTGCCAAACATTGATTCCATTCCCATCTCCAATTCTCCATCTAAGGCCAAGTTTTAGAACCTCCCGGGAACTCCAAATGCTACGCCAAATAAAGCTAGGATTATGACCAATATTGGAATCTATAAAGTCCCCTCTAGGGAAATATTTAGCTTTGAAGACTCTAGACACCATAGCATTAGGGTTAGAAATAAACTTCCACCCTTGTTTCCTAAGCATAGCTAAGTTAAAGCCATGAAGATTCTTAAAATTCATACCTCCATCCTCTTTGCTAACCGAAAGTCTCTCCCAAGATATCCATTTCATTCCTTTACCATTTGCACCCCACCAATAGGAATTCAGCATCCTTTGAATTTCTTCACAAGTCGACTTTGGAAGTAAATAGGCACTCATGACATATGTAGGAATAGCTTGAAGGACAGATTTAATCATGACCTCGCACCACTGCTTTGGATAAGAATTTTCCACTCATAGAATTGATCTTTCTCCAAATTCTATCCTTTATAAAATTAAACATAGCCTTCTTACTGCGACCAACCATAGAAGGCATTCCTAGATACTTTCCTTTGCCTAACGTATTCTGCACTCCCAGTTTGGATGATAGACTAGCTCGCTTAGAATCAACTGTATTGGTACTAAACAGAATTTCAGATTTATTCAAGTTGATGGCTTGACCGGAAGCTAGCTCATAAACCTTCAAAATATTTTGGAGAGCCCCAACCTCATTTACTAGCCCCATTCATCCGCGAACAAAAGGTGAGATATTTTAGGAGCACCACGACAAATAGAGATCCCATGCAAAATGCCATCATTCTCCGCTTTGTGAATTAACGCACTCAACCCTTCTGAACACAAAAGAAAGAGATATGGGGAAAGAGGATCCCCCTGACGAAGACCCTGCACAGGTAAAATAGGACCTACCATATCTTCATTAACTCTCACAGAAAAGTTTACAGTCTTAACACATAGCATGATCCAATTAACCCAAGTATCACTGAACCCCATTTTCAACATAATAGCTCTCAAATAACCCTAATCCACCCGGTCATAAGCTTTACTGATGTCAATTTTGAGAGCTAAATCACCAACCCTCCCACTCCTTTTACACCTCATGTAATGGGTTATTTCGGAAGCCATAAGAACATTATCTAAGATAAATCTCCCAGCAACAAAAGCTGACTGTTCTTCTGAAATAATTTTAGGTAGAATTCTTTTTAATCTATTTGCCAAAGCCTTTGACAAAATTTTATAAATAACATTACAAAGAAAAATAGGCCTAAAATCTTTCATTCCCAAAGGATGATCACCCTTGGGAATAAGAACAATAGTAGTATCATTTACATGAGCAAGAAAAATACCATTATTTAACCAAGAGCAACAAGCTGTAGTGATATCATCACCACAAAGATGCCAGAATCTTCTATAGAAAGCAGCATTCGACCCATCCGGTCCTGGGGATTTGTCTGGATGCATCTGATATAGAGTTGTCCTAAAATCTTCCTTACCAAAAGGAGCAGTCAACATAGCATTATCAATATTTGTAACTATTGGATTAATCACCTCCAATACCATCTCGAAATTACTATCAGAGACATTGAAAAGGTCATTAAAATAATTCCTAGCTACACCACAAATACCGTCTTGCTCTGCTATGGAATTACCATTTGCATCCTGCAACTGAATGATACTATTTATTTTCCTTCGAACATTAGCCATCCCATGGAAAAAATTTGTATTTTTATCACCTTCTCGAAGCCAATGCATTTTGGCTCTTTGCTTCCAGTATGTTTCCTCCTGAACAAGCAACACAGTCAAACGGGCTCTTAAATCTTTGAATTTAGCAATAGAATACGCATCCTCCTGCTTCCTAAGCACCTCCAATTTTCTTTTCAGCCCAATGATCTCATGGCGGAATTTATTTTTGATATCCCGATCCCAGCGATTCAACTCCTCGGAGCACTGATTTAATTTTGACATTAAATCAACATTAGGATCAAACTCCCAACCACCCTTTACCACATCATTAAGCCCCTCTTCACTTAACCACGCATTCTCAAAACGGAACCGCTTCTTATAGAACACTTTTTTATTCAAGAAAAGATTCAAATGGAGAGGACTGTGGTCAGATATTGACGCAAACAAATTTTTAAGTCTTGCATACTGGATTAAATTAAGCCAAGATGGAGAAACAAAAGCTCTATCCAACCGTTCTTCCACAGCATTCTCCGTTCCAATGCTTCTAGACCAAGTGAAAGGATAACCTTCCAAAGGCATATCAACAAGATTGCAATCAGTCACAGCGTCTCTAAACCCATTGATCAACCATTGTGGATGATCCACCCTCCCATATTTATCTTCCGTAGACAAAATATCATTGAAATCACCTATAATGCACCACGGTAAGTTGGACATCGAATAAAGATGTCTAATTAGCTCCCAAGAATCCTTTCGTTTATGCCTTTCAGGGAAACCATAGAAACCTGTAATTCTCCACCACCCCAAGCTCGCATCCTGAACCTCCATATCAATGTAATTTTTAGAAAAAGATGTTATGTGACAGTTAAAATCTTTTTTCCACAGAGCAGCCATTCCTCCACTACGTCCCTCTCTATCCACCGAGAACGAATAATCAAAGTTTATTTTCCGACACACCTCCTCTACTTTATTTTTGTGAGCCAAAGTTTCAAACAAAAACACAATATCCGCTCTATTTGAACGAATCAGGTCTTTTAGAACAGGAACTACACGCAGGTTACCCAGGCCTCGGCAGTTCCAACTGATGATACTCATTATTCCTGGTAGGCCTGGGAACCAGGGCCTACCAATAAAAAATGACCAGAGTTTGATTCATTTCCATCCTGAACCACCATCTCCTTCTTTCCCATCAAAAACTCGCGCCTCCTTTTTTTCTCAGCATGGTCATCCACGTCCTCAGCATGTGACATGTCCTTAACTGTTGCATGCATGTCATTGATTACTGCATGGTCCTCATTCTTCTCCATTGACACCGCTACCTCCTTATTATTAGGCAATAAATTATTTGTAACTTCTTCTTCAATCACCATCAATTCCAACCCATTATTATCCTTTGCGAATCGCTCCAAATTGCCACTTTACGAATGCATTAACTTTGGAACTATGAGCATGAATGCCCCACAGAACCGGCTCCCGAATTTTCGGGATTGGTTTGTAACGTGACCAATCAACATGTCCATCCCTCACCACCGTGAACCACCACCTCCACCATCTCTTCTATTTTCCACCTTCAGTTCGGCCCCCACCCCCTCTATACCCATCATCATTATCCAACAAAAAAGGTGCTCACAAAAATGTTCCGTATGCCCCATAATACCGCAAAGGAAGCAAAAAATCCCCATCTTTTCATACTTGAACTTAACCACTCTCCACTCACCCCCCGGTTTCTTCACCTTCTTTTCTTTCTTCAAAGGTAGTCTCACATCAACCCGTACTTTGATTCTCATATAGGACCTCCAAACTCCAGAATTGTTGTTATCGTCGTACTCAACAAAAGTTCCTATAAAGTTCCCCAAGTGTTTGCCAATAACTGGTGTATTGAAACCAGCTGGAAGATCATGAATTTGCACCCAAAAACTTACATGAAATAAAGGAATCTGACTTATAATGTCCCCTGGTTTCACAGGTTCCAGAATAAGCATGTGATTGTCAAAGTTCCAAGGTCCTCCATTGATCACCCTCATTTTGTCCAATTTATGGTAAAATTGGAACACAAACACACCTGGCGTAATCTCTCGGATAGTTACTCCCCTTCCTGGCCTCCAAATGTTAGTCATCCTCTCCTTCATGATAGCAACTCTAATAGCTTTATCAGTGAGAAAGCGTCCCACTAGACAGAGCTCGAGGTTAGCCGTGCTTCTTTGATCTTGCTCCACATCGAAAACCAGTCCATCATCCTCCTCTTCCACCAACGATAGCCTTTCAATATTTTCCTCCATGACCGCGTAAGAAAGAAAACGAACGAAAAATAGAAACGAGACTCTCACCAAAGGAGAGAAAAACAAGACTCTCACCAAAGGAGAGAAAAACAATATTATTTCGATACTTTATGAGTAGACTTTACCTAACTATTACTTCTGACTCAAAATTACTTATGCAATCACTCAACAATATATATATCACATTTTTTTTGTCTAAAAAATATTTCACAAATTTAAGAATTTGATTTGTTAATAATTTAATTAACCAAATGAACCTATTTTTATAAAATAATGCTACTCCAATAAACTTATATACATATCATTTTATATTTGTATAATTTTTATAATTTGATTATAATTGTTCTTATCTCATTTTTTGTATAATTATATTCTGATTTTATCACTTAAACAAATGTAAGAGATGCAAGTCACTAATAAATGTGTAAGAATCATTTTTCATTCTAAAAAATTCAAAATCAATTAATATATGGAACGAACAAAATGCATAATAGACAACTAAAATTATAATTCTTGACTATAAAAAACACATAATAAGTGCTTTGATGATCCATTACATGTTTCTTGCAAGCAAATTATATCCAATTCTTATTCTTGCTAATTATTGCTATAAATTCTAAAGATCTGAGAAATATATAACAAATTAATTACACGAGAAAAATAAATGAGGATGATTGCTTGAAAGAAAGAGATATTTTTAGGTGAGTATGGTTTACCACATCATCATTTAAGTATTTAAATTATTATTTAACATGTGTAAAAATATTGTTAATAATTGGTATAATTATATGATGGTCTCTATTATCTTACATATGTCAAATAATGATTTAAATGTCTATAATGAAATGTATCTACTTAAGAATTACTCTCAAAGAAGAGGAGAAACAGAGAATGCTCATTGCATGAGGAATATGAGAAAACCAAGCCACCTTGCATGAAATGTGCGATGAAATAACGCATTCTTTGTTGTAATCTTCTTTCTCGTGAAACTGTTATCTCGAACCTGGATCCCAAAAACCATGTCGAAATTCATAATATTCTCAACTTTTACACTACATACGTACAATGCAACGAACTTGAGACGCAATGTCTGTTGTCTTCATCTAATCTTCTCATCTATTTCACTAATTAAATTAAAACCCGTAAGATAAACTGGTTTCTTTCGATACGTCAAAACGCAACAAACGATCACGGGCATAGGCGAGCCCATCTAAGATGCTTTATTGCGATCAACTTTCTCTGACTACACAAAACACATATTAATGGCTTTGGAGTTTCACAAAAGCAATGTAATTGATTATGGTGGTCAGGATTTCAATGCTAACAACACTTCAAGCCCTTTCTCAACAGCATTTTATGTTGGCGTTTTATTTGCAACTTGTTTATGAAAAAATAATCTATTAATTACTCGAGGTGCCACCGTATAATAAGATTGTACATACATGAAATTTTCTTGTTTTCTGAAGAAAATAAATAGTGAAGTTAGCTCAAGCAATTGTAAATTTTAAAATTAAAAAAAAATTGAAAAATGAAGTTAGAATTATAGGGCGAGCATTTCAAATTTTGGTAACATAATAAATGTATTGCTATATATGTGTAAGCGGTTTAATGTTTGCTCTTCCTTAGTATATACTGATTTTTCTATAATCAATACAAATGTAAAAATTTAATTATAAATATTATGTTTTTGGCAAATTGAATATGACTACAAAGTTTCTTTTTATATATTTTGACTCTGTTTATTGTTGTGTACAAATTTGATATTGTAAGAAGGATTCAAATCACCCATAAGAGGCTAGGTGCAAGTAAGCAAACCACTCTTTTAGGATATGACAAAAGTTTGAATGCTTAAAAACAATATTTGTGAGGAAAGGTCTAACCGTATCATTATGTGTTTAAAGGAATTAATTTCATATTTAAAGAGTGTGGACATATCCTAAAAAAAATTAAAATAAAATCAATAAAATACTAAACTAAACTCAATGGCTTGGCAATGCGATTAAAGAGAGTATGTTTCTTATCTTATTACTTTGGACAACATTTTTGTTAAATGCATCAGGTATAGGAGTATGCCCTTAAAATAATTTAGAGAAAGTAAAAAATCACTGCCAATTAAGAAAGAAAGAATAAGGTTTTGAGAAAAAAAATAAGGTATTTCCTTTATAAAAAGAATAAAAATGTTAAGTTATTTTTTAAAAAATCAATCTAACAAATGCATTAATTAACTAAAGATGAAAAAAAGGTAATTTCAAAATTTTAAAATATTAAATGTACATTTCTTTTTATTCTCTTTTCCCTTCTTATCTATATTATTGGATAAAGGAAATTTCACTTTACTTGGTCACATTTTCTTTCTCATTTGTCAGTGTTACTTATTTATATTTAACAAACACAATTTCAAATTTCAAATGCTGCACTATCTCTTTCATTCTCACAATTTTATCTATTTCATATTTCTTTTTAATTGCTTAACTACTTCTTTCACTCACTCTTGTAACTGTTACATTATCTCTCTCACTCTTATAACTGCTGCTTCTTCTTCTCTTTTAAATTACAATTGCAAACAACAGGCAAAGTGCAACTTTGGATTGGTTCTCTCTTTATTCTCTATTAATTTTTAGATATGTAACAAAATAAAAAATGCAAATAGTTACACAATTAATAGAATTGTTAAGTTGATTCTTGGAGGATAATTTAACATTGACACTTATATATAATAGTACTCTTTTCATATGTGAATATGGTATAGAGTAAGTAATCATTCATACGGTATACAAAAACAATGAGTCATATTCATATATGGTATAATGTCTCACACAAACATCATATTCCAAGTGTTTAAAAAATTTCCAAACAAGTCCACTTTACTCATTATATTCCTAGTGTTTTACTTACAAGTGCCGTCCTTATGGATACTTATTAAAAAATTCAAAATAAAAATGTTTTCATAAAAAAAAGAAGAAGAGATTTTTCAATTTTAAATATATTAAATATTTTTCTTTTTATAAAAAATTAACTATTTTAGATTCTTAATAAATGTTGATAATAATAATAAAATAAAGGAACTCGTAACGCTTTACCCTGATACCTCAGATCAGCCCATGTTTAAAGCTCTCAATTTGTGTCCACTCCCCAGTTTCCACTTTTTATATTTCACTCGTCCCACACTCCTCTGCCTCTGCCTCTGCCTCTACTCACCATTCGCAAATAGCTTATGGCGGAGTTAACTCCGCCGACGCCACCGCCAGCGGACAAGGGCAATGGTGCACATGTATGGGTTCTCCCCAAATCGAACCCAAACCCACAGGTAACTTGCTTCTTTCTGCGACTACTCTGCTTATAATTAAGTTACATAACTCAGCCAACTGCTAACTAAGTTGGTCTGACCCTGAGATGAGCACTCACTCCTGTTCCTAAATTTCTTGCTTGTTACTTATTATTAATGTTGGTGTTTGTCATTGGAATCGCAGGGTTCCATTCCAGCTCCAGCAGGTGGGCCTGGGTACGGACCTTATGGTGGTGGGGCATGCTTCTTTGGATATGGACCTTACAGTTATGGATACCAGTGTCTTACACCAGCTCAGCCTCAACACCAACCCCAGGTAACTTGTTCTGTTTGTTCTGATTTGTCCTATTCAGGCTGCTTTCTTTCTGCACTTTCATTTTGGCCGTTTCAGTTTCTGCTTTAATAATTAATTAATTAATTATTAATGAAAGGTTTGTTTTGATTTGATAGATAGAGATGCATGGGTATTGGTTTTGATTCCACGTTTTGTACTTTGTAGGTCAATGTGAGTGGGAATGGGTTTGTGGAAAACAGAGGCAAGGTGGAGATGGAGGTGGTGCAGGGCCACACAAGTGTCTTTGCCTTAGTCAGACGCGGGACTGGCGTGTTTCATCCTCCCCCCCGATCACTTCCATTTCCAAACAACAACAAAACCAGAGGTCAGTTATGTTACTGTTATCATTACCTCACCCTTTCTTTTTCTTTTTTCTTTTTTCTTTTTTGGTGACTAAATATCAAATGTCACTATTTTTTAACTAGTCGTGCAAACAATGCTAGACTTCTCAAGAGTTTTTCTTTTATCTCTCTCTCTCTCTCTTTTTTTCCCATTTTGAACTGGTCATTGCAAAACAATGTTATACTTTTCAAGAGTTTTAACCAAATCGCTACATTTTAAGTGAAGTTTGAAGACACTTTGTACCAACTCTGATTTCAAATTAATTAATGAATGTAAGAACTCATATAGTCACCTATCAGTTCAATTAAACGAGAAATATTTGTAGTTGACAAATAACTTGATTTTTCGTACTTTATCTTAATTAGTAATTATTTTTACAATTTAACTTTAAGACAATGTTGACTTGGTTTGTCGCAAATAATGCAACATTAATTAATAATTTTGTTAATAAATATTCTTAGAACACTTGTTAAAAAAGTAAAATAGAAAGTTTTTGATAAAAAATAAGCTATTAAATGTGTTGTAAATTTTAAAAGTTTTATTATTTATTTTATTTTTATAAAAAAAATTATTTTAATTTTTTTAACAAGTGTCATTAAAATTTTTGCAACACACTTTATTAAAGATACTTGTTAACAAAACACTTAATTAATTAGTAAAAATTTTGCAACACTTAGAATTACTTATTATTTTTGACATGATATTTGGGTGTAGTTTATCGTACGGCGTGCTATGAGTGTCCTGTAACTACTAACTACAGAAAAATACTACATGAACACTAATAGGATGTCAGAGTAAAGATGTAAAACTTTACAAAAATCTTTTAATGTTTATTAATCATTAATAAAGGAATATGTGAGAAATATACAAACTTTTTTATGATTGTGCTCAATCATTTTATCCCAACCGATTTGCTTTCCATGTGCCCATGGCCACATTGACATTTGGTGAGCTGACCGAGGCCAAGCCAAAACTTAAGAGAAGGATTCATATTTTCTCTAGGTCTCATGGCAGGAACGTGGAAAAAGCAAGGAGCTCATCAGGCTTGGAGAAGCAGAAACGCCTCTAAAGGGAATGATGGCTTGGTTAAGCAGGAGGAATATCAACATACGCCATCTCCTGAGATAGGCTTGCCTAAGGAGTGGACCTACTAGGCCAACGTTTTGTCCTTAGGCCTTTCAAGAGAGAGTAATAAAATAAGTGATGAAGGCGAGGAGGACAAGGTCAATTAATCTTCTGGATATGGTCTGATTAATGTAAAGAATGTTACTTTAGAATATAGGAGGATCTATATGGGCGAAAAAAAATAAAGAGAATATAGGTAGAACTTAATCAAGCAATAAGTGCTATTATTGTATTAGGAAAATTGAACTAGCTGCTTTAGAATGCAGCATATGCCCTGCTATTCATTAATAAAAAGATAGATAGCTCCTTGATGATCTTTCTCTTCTATCGTACTTGATGCTTTAGTTGGTAGATCCGTTGCTATACCTCAAAACTACTCTACGTACCTTGCATTCGGGTTGATCTATGAATCTATGTACATAGACTCCTACAAATTCGGGTTTCCCTACACAAAGATTTATGATATGTGAGGCATTGAGCAAGTGATCAACAACAATCCATTTCACACACAAAAAAAATCAACAAAAATCCATTTTTCGATTCGTACCATAAAGACGTGTGTCTTGTGTAGACAATGTACCCTTACCCACCCCCCATATATTTTTTTTGGGGGGTTCTTTTTAGGCTGTCACGTGAGTCCCATCTTGTATAAATAATGGCCGGTATAGCAGCTACCAGTGTCAAATAAGTCAGTTTTGTCCTGCTTTTTATTTTTTTTAATTTTTTTTTGCTGTTCAAAGTATAAGCCAGTTTGGTCCTGCTTTTTATTTATTTTTTTGTAACAATTTGTTTTAATTTCTTTTGGTAGCCATGTAATATTCAATGAATGGTCTGAAACTTACAGGTACATTACTATTTAAAAAAAAAATGGAAAAACCAAAAGATTAAACAAAAAAAATTGAGTCATCTAACTATTTTCTATTTCGCAAATTCGAAAAGCCAAAAGATTAAACAGAACATTTGAGTCACCTAACCTAACCACCCAAGCTTTTCAGAGCAAATGATAATGTAGATATATATCTAAAAATAAATTACAATACAAGCAAACTAAAAGTCAGTTACAAAATGCTTGATCATTGTGATTAAGATTTCTAAAATCCCAAGAAGTCGCGCACCCAAAATTAACCCCTGTTGGATGTATTTTGGTTGTAACACTGTCAACATTTGCAACTCAACTGATTATCAGTTAACGTCTTCCTCATCCCATCCACAAACATTGATATTTAATTAATGGCGCTTCCCTTAATTTTTTCCAAGGCACATCATCATCAAAACCTGGTTTCCCCTGTTTAATTCAAGTCTCTAATTAAGTATGTCGTTTTCAGCACCTCAAGTTGAAAACAGAATCCAGTTCTCACCTCTTCCACAAGATGTTGAGGAAGGGCATGATCAGATTATGGAGGACAAGGACGTCAACATCGTGATAGAGAAAGAGGCATGCGAAGAAAGTTTTGATTGGGAGGCTTTTGTGATAGTTTTGCGCTTGGCCTTGGTTTCAATGTTGCTTGTAGGGCTTGCCCTACGTCAGAGGCAATCAGATCAACCAACTTCAGATACCATCCCACCAAGATTCTTCATCCACTCGCTCCATGTTCCTCACTTCAAGGTCTCCGATGGCGAGTTATCGTCCACCTGGGACATGACTTTAACCATCTCCAACGTCATGAACTCCTCCAAAATCAAAATCATAAGGCTTGACGCCTCCATGAGTTACAAGGAAAATGAAACCCTAGCTGTGATCACTCCGATTGTGCCCCTATATGAGTTGCAAAGCCAAGAAGTGTTCCCGGTGGAAGCGAAAGAGATGAGAAGGCTGCATTTGAAGTTGAGTACCACGGGATGGGAGAAGGACCAGCCCATTGTGGACGACACTGTGATTCAAGCCATTGCCGAAGACATGCAACGAGGGGTCGCCAGGTTTAGTCTTCAGATGAGGGTTGTGGGGGAGGTTGAATTTGGTGATGGGTGGGTTGAGGCTTTTGTTATGTACCCTAGCTGCAATTATTTGGAAGTTCAGTTTGTAACGATTGATAAGCAGGGTGAGGCACCCACAATGATCCACCGCAAGCCCAGAGAATGCGTAGGTCCTATTCAATGGGAACCTGTGAGAAACTCATTATAGAGATTAGAGAAAATAGAGAGTGATATATTTATTTTTACACAATTTTTATGCCTTCTTGATTATAGCACATAGCTTGATTGTTGATAACTTATATTTTGATTCTTACTATAATTTATTATTCTATGTTAAATTTTTTATTATTTGAAATTTGTTAAAAGAAAATTAACCTATACAAGCAAACAAAAATAAGCATAGATTAAAAGAATATATATATATATATATCTTGGTTTAGCAAAGAAACATAAATTTTGATTGCTACATTTTTTTTACTTTACCTTTTGGTACAAAACCAAAATAAAAGGAAGAAAGAAAATTAAGTTACAACTTCGAGCTAGACAATCATGCTACTACATGGAGACTTTGCACATCCAACCTCGTACTTCCCATCTCAAATGTGGCTTTAAAGCCTCACTTACCCAATTACTATTATAGATGAGATATATTATTATGGAAAATACTATTCGTAACGAATACAATTTGTAAAAATGCATTCGAAAGGGAGTAAACCAAGATGCCGTTTTGATTTGTATCTTTTTTTAATTTGATTTTTCAAATACCTGTGGATGGTTATAACTTTGCCATGCCATTTGTAATTTGTTCATAACTCAACTTTCGTTATATAGAGCATTGCTGGATTATTATTGTTTATGGGAAATCCAGAACTTTAGATGGAGTAGCTCGAACAGTATATATTGAATTGATTTAAAAAACCAAAATTTAAATATTTATGTAGAATGAATAAAAATATGTTCACATATTACAATTAGTTTATATTCTCGTATGTTTAGACATGAAATTTCTTTATAATATTTATTATGAAAAATCTCTTTACAATTGAGAAAGAGTTAAAAAAAATAAGTAAAATATTCTGAAAAAAAAGGTAAAGAATTGTTTTATTTAGCTTTTAAGTGAGGCTATGCAACATGAAAAAGTGAAGTATTTTTCTTTTTAGGTTTATTGTGCTTAAATGACTTTGTTGTGGCATGTCGGGTGAGCTCATTGATCACTATATATATATATATATATATATATATATATCTTTTAACAAAAACACAATTAAATCTTAAAGTGTTTATTTTTTTGTATTTCCAAAAAAATTCTATCGTCTAAAATCTCTTTAAATGGAAAAAAAAAAGGATTAAGAACTGAGACAAAAAAAAAATGGAAATAGAATCGATATGCTGACATAAACATTCGTCCATTGCTGAACCAAATTTTAAAATCCCAAAACTATTCTTGACTCATTTCGATCTCGTTTTTAACCAGGCAAATAAGCCATCAAATTAGGGTAGTTGATGGAAGAGTAAGAATTCACCCAAAATGGTCTAAACTTAAATTAATTAATAAAGTAAAGGTAATAACTCTAATAGATTAGCCTAATGATAAACGAACATGTGATGTGTAATTAAACACATAATCATAAGTTCGGACATCTCCTAACCTTAATATAAAGGAAATGTAACTATTGATACGATTTTCATTTCCAAATTCTTTTTCGTTTCTAACAAAATTTTTCTGTTTTTATAAAATTAAATCCAAATATTATTTACTTTTTTAACTTTATTATTGTCAGTTAATAATTTTATTAGATGGAATAAGAAGGTATTAATGGCATGATAATCTATATCTATACTATTATTAATAAGGTGATTTCCTATGTTTTGAAATCCAATTTTTTTCTAAATCTATCCTTATTTATTATTTTAGTAAAATAATAAATTTGACAAATACAATTTCTTATAATTAAGAATAGTTAATAAATTTCTTATTTTTTACACAATTGCCTTAAACGCTTCATTTTAATGTATTAATAAATTGTAACCAAATGAAATAAAAAAATGGCATTATTATTTTTTATAAGAAAAGAGAATAAATTAGATTACACAAAACAACACAATTCTTCTCTATTATCATTATGTGTGATATGAGTAATAACAATATGTTGTTACTGTTAATGAATAGTTCAACTAGTTCGCATTGAATCACTTAGCTTGAGTATGTGTAAGTTATTGCTGAAACTTGTGGCACATTATGAACTTAGAATGTGTTAGCTTTTTATTTTTTTATTTTCCCCTTAGAGCCGCTTTTAGGTGATTTTAGGGGTCAGGTAGGGAGAGGAAGAGTTGAACTCGCGTTTTTCACTTTTGGTAGGATTAGAGCCAACCAACTCTAATGTGTGTATAATCTATCCTTCTCGTTAACAAAAAAAAATAGTCTATCATTTCTTAATTTTAAAAAAAAACTATGTAATTTTTTTTATTAATTTTTGACTTGGAAGAAATGGATAATATTAGCTAGGACTTAAAATGTCTAGATAAGCAACATTACAAATATTACTAAGGGCACCCTTCATCCACACAACATTTGGATTGGTAAGGGCTAATTGTGCAAGCTCATACGCTAGCTACACGATTTCAATCTCTCTTAACATGTGAAAATGAAAATGATCTAAAAGACTTTGATAAGGAAATACAATTACCAATTAGCAGTCCATAGATAGTTATTTTGGAGCAAATGGTTGGAGATAGCTCTAGTAATCTCCAAATCATCACTTTCCAGAACCACATCCATGATGCAACTATGAAAAGCAAACTGTAGGCCCAAACAGCAAGCCCATGCCTCAGCAATAATAGGCTCAGGATTTTGTGGAATGGACTACATCGCTGCTGTCAAAATAAGAACCTCAAAATCTATAATAACCGAGCCCACACCACATGATCTGTTAACTTGGATTGCTGCATTAACATTCAATTTGAGTGTCCCAGAGAGAAGGGATGTCCAAACTGATATGCTACGAGCAACACTATCAGGTGAGGCCGCAATTTGAAGCCTCAAAATCTCCAAACTTTTGTGAAATTCCTCAACAAATCTGATTGGCTTGTTCAAGACTTCCTGTTCGCCATGCGAGATGTCTTCAAAAACCAATTTATTTCTGCTGTACCAGATTTCTTGCTGGGAGGCATAGAAGAGAACAAACTGATCTTTTCCAGAGAAATCTTTGATGAGATTCAACTAGGAAGCAAAATTCATATTCTCCACTGCGTTTAATCTTATAGCATGAGAAATTTCTAGACCACTCACAGTCCCTGAGAACATGCTCTACCATTTCCTCTTTTTTCCAGCATCTAGGACACAAAGCAGAGCAGTTTATTCCTCTCTTCTGCAGTTTTTTTCTTGTTGGAAGTGCATCATGTAAAGCTCTCCAAATGAAGTTCAGGATCCAATTGAAGATATATCCTGCCTTTGGATCACTTGGGCCAATCTGAGATCTTTGGTTATTTCTGATAAAATGGTAAGCTGAGTTGACTTTATAGATACCATTCTTAGAATTCCTCCAATAAAACTGGTTAGGTTAGTTAGTTAATGCAATTGGCAACGACAAAATTTGCTGAGCCTCAAATGGAAGGAATCTTTCTGTAATGAGGTTCTGTTTCCATTGCTTAGTATCATTATCCATAAGCATTGCCACAGTGGCTAATAGATCCAAAGAGGTACATGGACCCCAAACCTTAAAACCAGATTGGTTTAGGAGCCAAGGATCCCCCCATATTCTAACTCGGTTGCCATCTCCAGCTCCCCAAAGGCCAGCAAGATTTAAGACAACTTTTGAAAACCACATACCATACCAAGTAAAGCTTGGCACATATCCAACCCCTGCACTGAGAAAATTAGATCTGTGGAAATATTTTGCTCGTAGCGTTCTAGCCATGAGAGAATCAGGTCTAGTAAGTAGACGCTACCCTTGCTTTGCTAGAAGAGCTACGTTAAAAGCTTCAAAATTTTTAAAGCCCAATCCTCCATCTTCTTTTGAGTCACATAATTTATCCCACTTCACCCAATGAATTTTCCTTTCTCCATTTTTGCTGCCCCAATAAAACTTGTTAATCATTGATTCAATATGGGAACTAAGGGCCTTACGGAGGAGGAAACAACCCGTAATATAGGTTGGGATTGATTAGACAATAGATTTGATAAGGACCTCTTTCTCCACTTTGGATAAGTACTTTTCTTTTCAACCCTTCAATTTTTTTCACATTCTATCTTGAACAAAATCAAATACCTGTTGCTTAGAGCGACCTACAAAAGTAGGAATTTCAAGGTATTTTGAGTGGCTCTTAACTGCTTTAATTTCGAACCAATTCTGGATAACTTTTTGTCTGGAAGTAAGAACATTTCAACTTAATGAGAGCTCTGATTTGTCAAGATTTATGCGTTGGCCAAAGGCCAATTGATAGGACTAGAGGATGTCTTTTACACACTGAATGTCTTGGTCTGAGGCCCTTGTAAATAGAATATTATCATCAGCAAAGAAAATGGTGGATATCTTATGGGCATGTCTAGCAATTTTAATACCATGAAGTGCACCTCTATTCTGGGCTTTAATAAGCAATCCCGAAAAAACCTCCGCACATAAAATGAACAAATAAGGAGACAGGAGATCCCCTTGTCTCAATCCTCTTCATGGTTAAAAACTTTCACATGGATTACCATTCAAGAGAATAGAGAAAGAGGTAGTATTGATGCATCAAATAATAAGATCAACCCTTCTAGCAGGAAAACTCATGGCAACAAGCACTTCCTGATGAAAATTCCATTCAACTCTATCATATGCTTTGGCCATATCCAATTTTAAATTCTCTTTTTTTCTTTTTGCTCATGTAATGGAAAATATCAAAAGCCACAAGTGCATTATCTGTAATTAATCTCTCAGGAACAAATGCATTTTGAAATTCATCAATAATTAAGGGAAGGATCAATTTCAGCTTATTTGCTATAGTTTTAGTGATTAATTTAAAAATCACATTGCATAAAGATATAGGTCTAAAATCCTTTGTGTGCTTTGGTTTTTTAACTTTTGGGATTAAACACAGAAAGGTAGAATTTAGCTTATTTTGATCTGCTCCATTATTGAGAACCTCTAGAATTGTTTGAACCACATCATCCCCCACAATTTGCCACATTTTCTGGTAAAAAAGAGACGTCGTATCATCGGGACCAAGAGCCTTTGTTGGGTGCATTTGTTTGAGGGCATTAAAAACTTCTTCTCTGGGAAAATTCCCATTTAAAATAGAGAAAATGTCATTAGTGATTATATTTTTCACTACATCAACAACCTCAACCACATTCTATATATTTTCAGAGGAAAAAAGTTGCACAAAATAGGAATTCATGACCATTGCAATTTCATCTTCCTCTTCAAAAACTTGACTAGCATCATCTCTAATAGAATCCACCCAATTTCTTTCTTTCCTTTGAGAAGCCTTTTGGTGAAAAAAATTGGTGCTCTTCACCTTGGGCCCACCACACTTCCTCTTCCTTCAATAATTCATTGATAATAACTCCATTAAATGTAGTTATTTGTATTCTATATGTGTACTTTATTGATTGCTTAAGTCTTTGTTATTATGCATATATGAAAGGTTTTTATACTTATATTTGTCAAATTCAATCTTGATATCTTCTTATATGATCTTGAGCACATTGTGTATATTCTTTAAGTGATTAAGTAGATTTGCAATTATTATTGATTTGGTGATTTCTCTATTATAGGATGGGCTCCAAATAAGCTGATATATGAAGCATTTGAGTCAAAACTAAAAGAGAAAGTCAAATAAACATTCTGGCAGCTCATGTTGGGACGTGGTACATTCCCCTGCTGTAGACAGAGAGACCCAATAATTGAATGTCATGGAGCAAAGAGAGTATGTCGCGGTGTGATAACCTAATTTACACATGCGCCGCAGCGTAGACTTGTTAATATCGCAACGTAACTCTGTTTTTTGAACCTATAAATACTGTTTTATCATATTTCTTAGAGAAAGTTTGTTCTAGGTTAGAAAGCTACAACTAGATTTTCATTTCTGGGCTGATAAAAGGTTAGGGAAGCCAAGGTTATAAGTCATCTTCTTCATGGAAAGAGATTCAAATATCAAAGATGACATCTATGAGCTTTCTTCCTTTTCCCTTGACTTTCTTCTCTTCCTTGTATCATGAACATAGTTTTTGTTGTATGTTTTCGTGTTCAATGAGTAGCTAAGCTGTATTGAGGAATTATTTTAGATCCTTGTATGAATATTGATGATTTTGTACTTCTTTGAGTTTATATTGATGTTTGGTTTTGTTCAATCATATTAATTTTAATGCTCTTAATAGTTTGATCAACTTTTAAGTTATTTGTTGAAATGTGATGAATCTAGACATAGGAATTTGGATTTGAGATCATATGTATGGTTAATGCATGTTTGATTACATTCAATTGGTCTGGTTGTGTTGATTCGCAAATGGGATAAAAATATACCTCTTAGTCCTGCATAACAGGTGTTTGAGAGAATAGACCTGAATGAGTGGAGTTTGCGTTAATTCTCATGGAAACATAATGAATTAGGTAGATGAAGTATGATTTATTGACCTAAACATAGACTTTTAACTAAATTAGATTCTCAAGTTAACTTAACTCATTCATTAATATTGCTTAAAAAGATTCATGTTATTAATTAAAGTATGAGATGAAGAAGGATTCTCTAATCTCTAACCATTATCTTTAATTTTCATTTATTACTTTTCAGTCTTTAGATTAGTTTAAATACACTTTTTTCCTATTTTTACGTTCTTGAATAGAATTATTTAAACTATTAGTTTATATTTAGCATTAGAAGTTTCATTATCCTCATAGAAATGATATCTTACTCTTAAGTTGTATTACTTGTTCGATCCATTTACTTGCGGCCTATAAAGGAACAAACATTCCATTTACTTGCGGCCTATAAAGGAACAAACATTCATGCAATTCACTTTCCACTTTTTTAATTTCCTGAGTGACAGCCTCTAATTGAATGGAGTCATTCAAAGCCTTTAGACGTTTTTGTTTCTTTTAGAGATAAATTTTGGAATGCACCCAAAAGTGTCCTCTCCTCACATGTCCCGACATGAACTACACCTATTAATTTTCTTATGAATTGGGTAGTTCAATTTGGACCAGCTTTGCTCCACCACATTATGCCATGATGGGTCGCGCAGCCAGACCTCTTCAAACCGATATATATAACCTTCTCCATTATAATCTTCCCCACAAGACTGTTTCGACATCCATGAATCCCATCTTCAACATCTCCTTCATCGTAAACAACTATCATCTCGGATTCACGCCCTTCATCAATATTCTCAATGACCGATGGAGAGGCCATAACAGCCACTAAGAAGAAAACCAAATCAAAGCACGAAGCGATTGGTCTACGATCAGACGGAAAAGACGCATCAAACTACATTCTCGGGAGAACCCTAGGAATCCTGCCGCAAACGAGAGAGAGGACAAATAAGTTAGGGATATTAGTTAATTAAATTGTAACATAAATGTAGATTATAAAAAACTATAACTTAAATGGTCATAACTACGCTTTTATTAATTTGTCATCAATTTTCCTTAATGAAGACATGACTAATTTCATCTCAAATCTCTGTATCTATTATAATGGAATTTACCAGCTGAACCTGGCTGTCACATTCTTTAAAAGCAATATATATATGTTTTTTTGGTTATATCTATATTTGATAAGGACAAAATCCACCACATTAGCTGTAGGCTGTAGCAAATTCATCATCGTCATTTCCATACAAGACCATCCACGAATTTTAGTATTTGTTACATATACTTGGGCGTTTCGACAACCTGGATGGGATTTCCCCATATAATACCTCTCATCCTTGTCTTCCCTGTCTATTCACTTCTTTTCCACAAACATCTATCTTTTCCCCTCCATTACCTACGCTTCTTGATCTGCAGCAACGCAAGCATCAAACATGGCCTCCTCATCAGCTGACGTTGAACCCCAAAATGAGAGAGGTCACGCTTACAAATTTTCGCCTTTGCCTCAATCAGAAACCGAAACTGATGATAACAATGATCACGAAGAACAACCCTTGTCAATTTCTGTGGAATCCACAGCCACAAGGCCCACCAATATTTCTGATTATTATTACTCAGACGAAATCTTCAGTGTTAGCGCACGGACTTGCGAAATGACTCAAGACCTCCTTGGCTTTGTAGTGTTGATGATGCTGATATTCTTACCTCTCTATAGGCGTTTAGGGTCACCAAATAAGGACCCTATTCCACCTATTTTCATTCTCAATTCAATGTATATTTCCAACTTTACCACAGGGACCGAGGGGCTTGCTGCCACTTGGGACGCCAAGTTTACGGTCATGAATACCAATGTGTCATCCATCTACTTCCGAAGCGTTGATTTCACCATATTCTACAAACAAAACCCAGAAGATGCTCTTTCCGCTGCCTCTTCATACCCTTTTTACTTGGACCAAGGGGAGTACGTGAAATTGCACTTGAAGTTCACAACCACAGTGTGGGAGGATAATCAGCGGTTTGTGGAAGAGATAGGCAAAGATAGGGCCAAAGATGGCTCTCTAAGTTTTGGTATGCAAATGAAGGTGCAGGCGATTTACTATGGTGAAACATGGGTCTCGGATGTGATGATGGCTCCTCATTGTGAAGACTTGAGGGTTCAATTTTTGCCTAACAAGGATTCAGGAAGGTTAGTCAACCCTAATAGGAACTTCTCCGTTCCTATAGAATGGAAGCCATTCTCTTTCTTTTGAATTCCACACCTTGTTAAGATTTCCAGTAATAACTGGATATATAGGTAGGTTGTCTCTGAGATTTAAGAGTTGTGTAGAAAGTGAGTGCTAAATTATTGATGTCATTGAGACAAATAATGCATGGTGATGACGATGTGAGCAATTCATTCAATTAAGAATGGCTGTGTGTATGTATGAAGTTTTACTCTTCAGCTAAATACAAAATCAAGCTAGTCCCGATCAATCCCTGTATCAGCTGATTTATTTTTTACAGCTTTTTTTTTTAATGTTAAAATGTGTAAGGATAATTCTTATAATCTAAGGAAATAAAATGGAAGGGAAGGAAAGAGAATAGGAGATTAAGTAATAAGTTCTCATTTTATTATTTTGATGCTTAATATATTTAAAAATGTTTATGAAAATGAATAATTAATTATTTTGGAGAGTTGCATGATAGTTCATAATTTTTTTTTTCTCATTGAGGGTTAGTTTGATAAGTGAAAAATTCATGAATCAGTTTTTAAACGCTAAAACTGATCAATGAAATTTTTATCCCCTTTTGCTACCTCTATAGCTTACCCCATTTTAAAAAACTTTTAAATAAGGTAAATATTTACTTGAAATATTATCCATTATTCCATTTTCCCTCCATACAGACATAGCTTATAGTTGGAAGAGAAAGGGATGGAAATGAATCAAAAGAAAATGTAAGGGCGAGTAATAATTTTTTTCGTTTAAAAAATATTCATAAAAATGAATAAAAGGATTTTGAAGAATTAAATAATAATATTTCTTTTTTTAATCTTTTTTTCATATTCAAATATATCCTTAGAATTAAGGACGAAACTAATTGCATTGATCACAAGGTGTGACCATCAATAAACATTATAACGAAAGAAAACTTAGACATCCTTACCAATTAAACGAAAAAAAAAAATAGACTTAGATATAATTAGTTATCTTACATGTGTGTTCAATAATTTATTTTCAATTATATATATATATATATATATATATATATATATGAAGGGGATCGACTGTATTAGGTGTAGAGTCTTTTTTGACTTATACTTTCATTTTCAACTATTAAATCAACTTTCATATAATGGTTGAGATTATTTCATTAAAAGAACTATTGATGAAAGTGAATCTAACAAATTGAAAATGAGTGTAAAAAAACTTAACCGATATAAAAATCTTTCCTCTATATTTATGTATATATATATATATATATATATATATATATATATATATATATATATATATATATATATATATATATATATATATATATATTGCCATCAACCAATAACACAATACATTCACTCATATGGCTTTACCACTTGACACTTTTATATATAATTATTTTTTAATTTAACAAAAAATTATCTAGCACATGTTTAAATTTGTGCTTGTATTGTTTTTCTATGAGCTACTATCACTAGGAGATTGGGACGTTCATTTTTCAAAACTGAATTAAATTGATAAGCCAGAAATAAACTTAAAGAAAGAAAAAACTACTGAAATCCAAACAAATACATAGCAGTTGAATCCTCCCAATTCCAAGAGTATGCTAGATCACTGTTAGTTATTCCATGCCACTAATATAGGATTGAATACAATGAGAGATGATAAAAAGAAACCGGAATGAGAATTAGTTATTCTTATATTTGATATTAATTTTGAAATTAGAATAATTATATTTTAAGGAATGTTGACTCCATTAAATGAAGGGATAGTCACTGGTTATCCGTAATGGGCAGGTGCTTTTTTTTGGTGGTATTGTCGCTAATCTAGGTCGTTGTACCTTAACTATGACTGAGTTATGGGCCTTCTTTGGGGTCTTAGAACGGCATACGAGTTGAGCTGTCGGAGAATTATTATTGAGGTAGTTTCTAAGTGTGTTATTCAATTTGTGAACCTTGGCATCCTCGTGCTTCTCTTCTAGCCAAGGTCAAGGAGTTTTTGGGCAGGATCCTCTCAAGATGGATCCTCTATAATTTACCTAATATTAAAAAAAAAAAACATCATTGGAGTGGTTTAGTCGCAGTTAATGATCGCGGTAAAATTCCCATTTTGATGGTCTGGACTTCGAAATGGATTTTGGCAATTTGCTGGGTTTGTGATGTTGGTTCGCGGCTTTGACAACAGAGGTGGTGTCATTGGCGTTTGGGTGATCGACGATGGAGTCGATTGGAGGTCGCGAGTCTGCACGGGTGGCTTGCGGTGGTTGGGACGGTGGGTGCGATGGTTGTGTTGACAATTTCTTCATGCCCGCCGCCAACGATTTCTCCATCTGGGTCTGCCCCGCTGTCGGCATCATCCCCTCCAGCTGTTCACCCATCAGTTTCTCCAGCTTCTAGCCCATCCAACAATGGGTTCCCGCAAGTACGGGGTCAACTTAACAGATGAACACAACGCCAACCGGTGGGAACAGTAGCAACAAAGGAGACAAGATTCTGGGATAGGATAAGGTTTAGGATACCAGTTTACCAAGTTACATGCATTAATTTTTAGCCACTGATCTATTTTTCTACACATACAACATTTATAAACACAAGGTCCATTCATGTACCTAATCTCACCTTGTCCATGACAAAACGACCCTTTTGGGCAGGTCAAGAATGTCTAATATGGATTACTTATAAAGTAATTTATGGATGGATCATGTCTTTTGAATTATTAATTTATTGTTAAAATAAATCAATGATTCAGATTAAAAAACAAATTTTAACTAGTAACATTCAGATTTATATAGAATTTTAGTCAGATCTATTTTTTTTTACAAATAATTATATATATAAGTAATTTACAGATTTTAATTGATAATTTTTTTCATATACCTAAATATATATATATATATATATATATATATATATATATATATATATATATATATATATATATATAAAAAATGGTTCATTGATGGACCCAAACTTATTGGGTCCATATTAGTATATCCATCGGCATTGACAAGTGGTTATTCAGGGAATGTCTAATATGGACCACCTCTATGGGATGGACTAGGGTCTTTTGAACTATTGATTTATTGTGACTGAGATTAAAAGGTTAGATTCAACTAGTAACACTCAGATTTACACAAAAATTTATCTAGATCATTTTTTTATGAATAATTATACATACAAAAAACTTATTACAGATTTCAAATGGTAATTTTTACAACACCCAGATCTATATATAGATACTGTCAAATAAAAAAAAATAATTCATCCATCGACCCAAACAATTTGGATCCATGATAGAAGCTTCCAGTTATTCAACATACTAAATGACTTTTACCATGGACCTTCTGAGATATAGTAGCTTTCAATAGGTAATTTTTAAGAATTTATTTATTAAAAAGCCCATTATATTACTTATTTTTAACCCCTTATTTTTGAAATTTTATAATAAAGTTCCCGTATTATTTATGATATAGTTCATGTATGGTTGTTTTCATTTTTCCTTTCCATTCAGTTCTATCCCCATCTAAAACCTGCATTAACAACCTCTTCCTCAAGCCTCCAGCAGTGGAACCTCCATGGCCTCATTGCAAATGGAACCTCGATGGCCAAGTGCAAGCCAACGGAGAAGGCCATGACTTGTGCGCTTGAGCAGTGGCTAGGGGTGGAAATAGGACATGTTGTTCGTCAAGGATTTATGGTCTGACCTGTCTAAGGCCTGGCCTGTTTACTAAACAAGTTAGGTTAAGACTTTTTTAAAAGTCTGTTTAACTAAAAAGGTAAGGCCTTAGGCCATCCAATAGGTCATTTAAGCCTAACAACAAGTAGACTGACTTGTTTAACTATATAATATAATATATATTATTACAAAAATTATAAATTATGATTATTAATTTATTATAATATATTAATATATTTTTAATTAGATTTTAAAAAAGTCAGTCATTAAAACACAAGTTAACATATTTATTAATATATTTAATGTAATATATTTATTAGAATGAAAATAATAAGTTAACACTCATATCATACTTTTATAGATATTCACTATTTTCTTGTTTTGGTCTTTAGTCGATGTGGGATTTGAAAATATACAAATTTATAAAATTATTAGATGCATATAGTTGCAAAACATAAAGATATAACATACGCTATTTCTAAATTTCTTGTTTATATATTTGTTAATAACATATGTAAGGTTATTATTTTAATTTCCTTGTGGTTAAATCGTGCAATTACTTTATCTTTAGTTGCAGAAACCTGACAAAAAGTTACTAAAGTTATTGGACTATTTTCATATTTAACTCATTTAGCTGTTTGTGGAATTATTTGAGTAATATGTGAACCTCACCAATTATTATATTATGATATTATCTTTTTTGTCAATTCATTATAGAACATGCAATTATTATTATAATACTAATTCATTATAGCTCTAGTCTTTTTTGCATTCATATTACAATTAGAGGAGCATAGGTTCGATCTTCATCACTACAAGAAAAATCACGATTTGTGAAAGATAAATATGTCGCAAATAAGCTAAAATTCGCCCTAACTAGTCAATTTGTGGCGGATTTGTTACTGCCACAAAAATGGTCGTTGCAATATAGTTTGCGGCGAATTTTTCCACCACAAATCCTTCACAAAACTCTCTGGAGATAAGCCAGATTCATTGCTGGAAATGGGGTGTTTGCGGCAGATTTAGCGGCAGATTGGCAGAGCGGATATAATTAGCAGAGCGATTTTTCCGCAGATTATGCCAACTTTTTTGCCGCAAAATTTGTGGATTAAAAAAATAAAATTAAATGTTGAAAAACCACAATTACATAACAAATCTTGTCAATGCAATTCCTGTCAATGATTACAACTTGATCCATAAAACATAACCGCAATTCTTGTCAATGCATCTAACTAATCCATAAAACAAACACAATAAATTACAAAGTTTGTTCAAATATAACCTAATCCATAGAAAAATTTAAAAGAAATATAAAAGAATCCATACAACACTCAATGACAAAAAATTGAAAATGTGCATAATCAACAACAGTACCAACACTCAAACATGAAGACCAACACACCACTGAATTTGAAGCAACTCAAGGGTACCTAGTTGGTGCCATGTGTGTCGCGTGGACTGGTGGACACGTGGAGCAATGGCGGCCGGCTGGAATGGACGAAGGTGAGGGCTGGGCGCGGGCGAGCAACGACGAAGGAGTGGGTGCGGCGCGAGGTGCAGTCGGTGGGCGCGGTGGTGGGTCGCAGGTCACCAACTTGGTGGTTGTCGCGGGTTGCACGGGAGAGAGAAGGGAGAAGATTTCAACAGAGAGAGAAGAGGGAAGGGAGAAAGTGATAAATGAGGTTGATAGAAGGGAGAGCATGTTTTAGATCTGGAAGTTTATTTTTAAAATAGCGGTGGATTAAATTCGCTGCAAAAAATTTTTTAAAATTGCGGCGGGTTTTTTTGTCACCATATTTTTTGCTGAATTTTTTATTATATTTATCAATTTTGTGACCGATTTATCTGCCATAAATTTTTTTAAAAAAATTGCGGTGGATTTTGCTGCCGCAATTTTTTAAGTTTTTTTGCTGAAATTTTTATTATATTTATCAATTTTGCGGTAGATTTTTCTGCCACAAATTTATTTTTTATATTGTCCGGTGCAAATTTTTTAATTTTTTAATTTTTCTTTGGAATTTTTTATTATATTTATTAATTTTGCGGCGGAACTATCTCCTATAAATTTATTTTTAAATTGCGGTGGATTATTTGCGGCAAATTTCTTTGCCGCAAATTATTTTATTTTTTTTATTTTTTTATTTTTCTCTCCAATTTTTTTATTATATTTATTAATTTTGCGACGGATTGTTCTGCCGCAAACCTTTTTTACCAAAAAAAAAACATGATGGAAGTGTCACTGGAAAAAATTTGGGGAGGAAATCCGCTGCAAATGGATCCATCGCAAAATTCCTTTCAAATTGAGACGAATTTTAATCCGCTGCAAAATTTACCCCAAAATAGCTATTTTCTTGTAGTGCATGTTTTGCAACTATATGCCTCTAATAATTTTTCAACTTAGTATATCTTCAAGTCTCACATCAATCAAAGACGATTATAATAACAAAGTGGTGAACATCTATAATTAGAAAGTGAATCTTAAGTTATAACAAAGGTCTATTGGCATTGAGTATGCCAATTGAACTATTTCAAAATTTAAGTTTGTTAGTCTATGTAAAAACATGTTGACCTATTTAAAGGTAGGTCTGTTAGTTTATGTACAGTCATGTTGGCCGATTTAAATGTAGGCATATTAGTCTATGTAAAGGTTTGTTAACCTATTTAAAGGTAGGCATGTTAACCTATTTAAAGGTCACATTGCAAAGTAGACATTTAAATAGGCTTTCAAGTCAGGTTAAACTTTTAAAAAGGTTAGGTCAAGTATTAAAAAGCGGCCTATTACAAACAGGCTAGATTCAAGCTTTATAATTGGGTTACATGTCAGGTCTGTTTAAGGTAAAGTCTGGTCTGGCCTGACTTGTTTTCACCCCTAGCAGCAGCGCCTTCGTCACATGACTGCATGCGAGTCGGATTGTGTTGACCAATTTCTCGACCAATGACATGTTGGTCGTAGATGTTGCATCTGACGAGGCTCAACAAGCCTAGGCACTGCTCAGATATGTCAACTCTTTTCATCGATTCGGTGCTTAGATCCCTTTTTTCGATGGCCAGTGATGTGGTGATTCACGACATATGGAAGGAGGCTGGCGTTGGAACAGGCAGTAGCCTGCATCTCAGGGTGCGGTGGTGCGACGGTGGCTTGGTGTTAGCACCCAATTTTGTCTAGGCATTTAAATAAAAATAAAAAATAAATAAAAATAAATCTTTGGAAAGAAAATATTTTATGGCCTAAAAGAAATTGTTAAAGTCCAAAGTAATTTTTTTGTTGGAGCCTAAAATTCACTAACTCAATTGAAGTGTCTAGATTATTCATTGCACTTTAATTTTAAGATGGGTTTCTTATTCCTTAAGGAATTATGACATGGCTGGGAAAGATATGATTGAGAATTAAAAGGTTGATTGATTAAGAAACTATTTAATTGATTTGATTGAAAATTAATTGATTGATTGAAAATTTATTTAATTGAATCTTTGACAATAAATGAGAAAATATGATTTTGATTTTATAAAAGCAAAAAGGAAAAGAATATTGAAATTTCTGAATCCAAATATATCCAAATTTAAATTAAATAATAATAAGGAAATATATTATTTTGGGATAAAATATATGTTGAGATTTTTAACATCACTAAATCAAATTTCAAATCACTTGAGATTACTTTTTAAATTATTTATAATCTGTAAGTAATAAAAAAGAGAAAACTTAATGATTCTTCTCTATTAAGTAAACTTGACCTATAAATAAGAAGGCACCAAAGGTACAATAACACACTATTTCTTGATAAAATAACCTAAAGATATTGTAAGAGAGAACACGTACAACCTACGAGGAGGGTTTCACTGAAAAATAGAGTTCAATAAAATTTTTGGTGCAAGAGGTGGTTTTCTTAAAGTTTTCTAATCAAGATTCTAAGTGTGATTTTGAAGCAAAAAAAAATATTTTTTCTTTAAAAAGTTAAGAGTTTTTTTAGCTTCACATCCATGGTTTGTATAATAGAAATTGAGTTTTGACTTTCATGAACCTCTATAACACTTCATTTTCCCCTCTCAATTAGTTTTTAAAATTATTATAATATTATAATTCATTTTCTTTTACCATGTGATTGTTGCAACGTTGACTTGCTATTTTTTTTTGTTAATTAGCCTTATTTTCTTTGATAACATACGTATCAATTCGTTTTGATCTGATTTTATTTTTTTATTTAATTTTGTTACTAACTTTTTTTATTTTTGTTATTTGTTCCCTTATCTCATTTATCCTTTTGTTGGCTTGGTGAGGGGCCACATGATCCTACCCTCCTCTTTGTCCTTATTTCCTTTTTTTTTTTGGCAATCACAAAGAAACATGTTAGATAATATCTTAGAGTCTTCTCATGATGTTCCTTCCACCCTGACATTCTTCTTCGATCTTCGGAACTTGTCTCTTCCCTACGTCATTCCATTTCCACCACCCCCTTCTTCATTTTCTAGTTCCACATAGTCAAAGGTACTATTTTCATTCCACCCTTATTCCCTTTTATATTTTGGCTTTTGATATGTTCTTCAATTTTCTAGCTTTTGATAGTGTGGTGGAAGGTGTAAAGGCACCTAGTGACAGTAGCAGTTGGGGTTGCAAAGTGTCAGTTGATGTTAAGGCAGACAAGTGGCAGTGGTCGTGGGTGCATGATGTGAAAGGGGTGATACTAGACGGCAGTTCATGGCAGTGGTGCGTCGAAATCTGGTTTGAGGGATGAGGGGCTTTGGCCAAGTACATGGTGCGTGGTGAAGGGATTCACAATGGTGAGTGGTGCGGTGGTTCACACTTGCAGACAGAAGCAGAGGTGGTCATGATAGTAGATGCAGACTTAGGTTGGTAGTTGGTGGTTGGTGGAGGTAGGGTTTTTTTTTACAATTATCTTTTCACCAATTATCCATTTTTTCATGTACTCCTTTTAAATCAAAACTCTACCAATTTACCTTTTCATCAGGTAGTAGGTCAAACATCTACCCTATCCATTTAATTTTCACGCAATCCAATGACTAATTTAAAGGGTCCATTTTAAAGGCCGCCAATATACTTATATAAGGAAGGAAATAGTTATGTTGACTCTTCGCAAAGCAAGGTCATAATCTCCCTCATGGTTTTCATTTTTTGCATACTCTTCCTACATATTTGTATTTAGTTTTTAGGTTGATAATACCTGTGTTAGCTTCAATCATGTAGTAGCTTCTTCATTTTTTTTGTGGGTGTTTTACATGGTGTTTACAAAAAAAAGAAAGAAGAAAAGATAGTCATTTTTTAGTGCAACTATTTTGGGTGCTCATAGGTCAGGTTGGACTAAGTTTAACTTAATCGAATCTTAACTTGATATTTTGATTGAGTCAATTTTTTAAACCTCAACTAGACCCGATCATGGCTTGACTAATTACTGGGCCAGGATCGAGCTGACTTGACATATAGATATTATGCATAACTAAGCAATAAAAATTTAAAAGTAGAAAATAAAAACTATTGCATGTTTTACAATATATATTCTAAAACATATTATGTAACATCAAGCTGGGTTGGACCAACACGATGTGTAGCCCAAAAAATATAGTTGTCATAAATTAAGAATCCATACCCGGCCAAATTAATTTCTAGTAGAGGCATCAAAACATGTTGGGCGACTTCAGGCTAGGCCATTTTGGGCGGAGCTAAGTCGAGTCAGATAAGTTTCAGGCTAGTATTTTGTTACCCCAGTCTGACAACTCTTTTTTTAAAAAAAAATCTAATATGAATTTAATCTTTAAAAATTTTGAATCAATAAAAATTAGGAGATTTGAGCAACTTGACATTAAGTCATTGACAAATAAATAAATTAGGGAGCTATCCCTGTTATCAATTGTGTTTTAATTTTTTTAAACAAAAAATGATAGTATACTTTTCGGTGATAGAGTATGTTAGATTAAAAAAAAAAAATTATGAACCACTAGGCTAGCTCAGCCCAAAGTGGGCTTGTTCGATTTGGGTCGGGCATAATCTAGTTGGACAAATTCGGGTTAAAATAAGATTGAGCTTAATTTTTGTTAGGTCAACTCACACAAGTTATTTGGGACCAACTCATTTTGATAGGTCTAGGTTCAAGTTGGGCTAGGTTATTGGGCTGAGTTGGGTCATAAACACCCTTAACTACTATGTAGTTGCATATAGATTTCATTTTTTTTTTCAAAATTACATGAAATCCCCATTACAATCCACCATAAATAACTTTAATTTATTTTATTCAATATCATTTTGAAAAATCTCAATATGTGTTCAACTAGAACATGAAAACGTGACTGAATTGGTTCTAGTTACTCTTCAGGACGAAGTGAAAAAAGAGGGGAGATTCTCAAATGAGGAAAATGATCCAATGACTTCGAAAGAATTGAACGAGGAGTCGTATGAAGTGAATATCTCATGTACAGTTCTGTAGAGTGACAGTAAGCATGACTTATCTGTCAATTTTTTTACTATTACCTCCAAAAAATCAAACTCTACCATACGTAAAGTTACTAGACTATGCTTAACCTCTAGATTTGAAATCATTTGTATTTTTGTTATCCTCACTTTACTCCTAATTAGCCCCCATACCACAATTATATTATTGTTACAAAAAGTTATACAACTAGAGTTATAAAATTGTAAACCCCGGTTTAGAAGTAGATGAGTATGTGACGTGTAGATAGATACACGATCATGGTTCAATCCTAAGTATGTCAATTATATAATTGGGGTTAGGTTATAAAAATATTTTATGAATCATTTAGTCCTTACGTGAATGATCTATTTTTAACCAAACTAAAGAGGTAAATTAATTGAGATGTACATAAGTTGACCCAAACTATCTAACTAAAAAAATAAAAAGAATTATATGACTATAAATAAGATATAAAATTATAATACATGATTAGTCCCACTTTTTTTATTATTTTTGTTGGTACACGCTTAAAATGTGTGCCTCCAAATGTGTTAAAAACTCTTGTTGATTTTTCTTAGATAATTAGTTTAAGCTTACCTACGAAGAATTAATAATAATAATTAAACATAAATGAAACCTTTTCATCATGTACTCGATTTTCTCAATTGATTTTATTGCATTATTAACTTATTATTACAATTCTCGCCCCCACTGCTATTAATTATCGTACCCCTACTAGTTTTATACTTTTCTTTTTTGTTACATTTTTACTTTTATTGTTTGGTTGTTTTGTTCTCATTTGTTCGTGTTCTCAAACTGAAATATATCGCTGGCAAAGAAAACCAATTCACTTCACTTCAACGTTCTGCATTTGTGTTTTGCACACAATGTTTATCTTTTTTAGCACTGCGTTCAGGCAAGCTTTTTTATTTTTTTATTTTTTTGGTAATAGAATGTAGTTACGTACGCTTTGTCATTTACAGCTAATTTCATTTGGCCTTAACCCATCACATAGAAACAAATAACCTACCATCTTCACGCATTTCTGTCAATCTATTTTTGTGTGTTTCTTTCATTGATTTCATTTCAAAAAATCTATAATACATAGCTAATCCCCCCCTTCTCTATCTCTCTCTCTCAAAGTATTATTTGGGAGAGAGAACCAAGAATCATCATGGATTCATCTCGCGATGGAAGAGGACCCTCAAAAGATCAATCATCCTCCGACCAGTTCTCAAACAGGGATGCACCACCACCGCACACAATGCATTACCCGGCAGCAATGGGCTACCCAGGTAATGGCGGGCAACCCCATTACGGCGCATACCCGAACGAATACCCTCAGCCTCAGGGATACAATCATCCCGCACCTGCAACCCTCTACTATGGCGCCCCCAAGACCAACAACGACACCGGTTGTAGAGCATTCATCCGGAGCTTCGTAATGTGTTCGTGTATAATATTCACGGGCTTCTTCATTATAGTACTTATCATGGCCATAGTACTAAATCCCGCACCCCCTCTTTATAAGCTTTACTCCCTCTCGGTGGTGAATTTCAGCACCACTCCAACCTTAGCGGGTGATTGGAACACCAGCTTTACAGTTGAGAACCCCAACAGCAAGCTAAAAGGTTTTTTTCCCGATTTCAAGGTGGATGTCATGCACAAATTTAAGGTATTAGCGGTGGGTTATTCGCCCGGTTTTGAGTTGGATAAGCTACAAATAAAACAATTGGATGTGAAGGCCTCATCAAACGATACAAATGTAATGCCGATCGAAAAGTCGAACCTGGATGAAATTGCCAAAGAACGAGACACTGGCTCCGTCACCTTCACTCTAAGGATATCTTCTATACCTACGTTTAAGTCTAGCTTAGTGACCTCTATGGACGGGGTAGAATTGGCCATTTGCGAGGAGTTCAAGGTTGTGTTTCAAAATAACACCGGCACTGGCACGTTGGACAATGGGGGCAAGCCCATTGAATGCCATCTTTATTTGCAATAAGTTGTACTTCGAAATAATTAAATTAAAAATAATTTGATTTGATTTTATTATTTTATATTTATATTTTTATAAAAATATTGTTAGAGATAATTAGTATTAATAAAATAATTTATTTATTTAAATTTAAATTAAATATTATCAAATTCTTTTAAATTTGATAAAAAAATTAGTCGCACAAAAAATGATCTTAAAATTAGTTTAAGACAAATTTTAATCAAATTAAAAATAAATTTAAATTAGTTGTAAAATAATCTTATTTATATTATTAATTTATCTAAAACAGTTTTTTTGAGAATTGCCTAACTACCACTTAAAGAAAAAATTTAAAACAGAGATATTAATTCTTTAAAAGTTAACACTAGCCATTATAGATATAAAATATTTCACTCATAATATAGTTTAACAATTCAAAAAAAAAAAAACTTTACAGTATGAAAATTAGGAAAACCTTGGTGGGTATCCAACGAGTTATGTAACATAATGCGTGTCAAACACCATGGGTTTTTTTTTTTCTTTTAACATTCCAAGAGTTAAGAATATGCTATGGGCATGTCTCATTGGTAAAATTAATTTAAAATTCATTATATTAATTAAAATATTAGCATGGGCCTAAGTTATTAATATTATTATTTTATAGACATGGCCTAAGTTTTTAAGATAATATGTATTGTTGATGTTGAAAATTTCATCTACCAAGCCATCTTTCTTCCTTAGTACCCAACTGTTTTCACCACTGATATAATTAAGGAAAAAAAAAGGTAGATGATACATAGTTCAAGAGAATAAAAAGATAAATTTAAGCCGTGATAATAATTATTAAGGTTTTGTTAAGGAGTGTCTAATAATACTTATTAAATATTCAAAATAAGAAATTTTTATGAAAATTAAAATTTTCAATGAATTAAAAATTGAAAAAAAAAATAACTTTTCATATGAAACTTCTTACTTTTAATTTCTTAACACATGTTCACTTATTACAAAAACCCAAATTGTTAAATTATTATTTTTTATTAATATCGGGGCATCAAGGCCAAAATCACAAAAGCCTACAGCCTGATTCTACGAATAAAAACAAATATAATAAGCAAATAGGTTCATGAGGAATCAAGATTCTATCAATTTTTTTTTCTTTTTAAATGGTCAATTATAAAAAATAAAAAGACATAAAATTATAAAAGATATTTTTCAAATTTTCATTAGATCTTATTAATAATATTTTTTGTATTTTTTTTCTTATAATTAACTACTTAAGAAAAAAAAATTGAGAGAAGACAATGGAGAAGAAATCCAGACATGAAAAAGGATATAGAAAATGTTTTGGAAAATTGAATCTGAGTCGTAATGGACAGAAAGTTAATGGTGCATGTTGTTTCTGAGAGGTTTCTCGCCGTAAAACGCGGATTTCAGATTCTTCATTTAGCTACCCAAAGTTAAAATTTTCTGTTTTTGCTTCCAAGTTGCATATTTGTTTCCAAAAATCTGGTCTTCGCCACGAACACAAGTCTTGTCCATTAAGAAATCGCGTCTTTCCCACTCCTTAAAAATTAAAAGGAAAGTATGCGATTATTATTCCATTAAGAAAAATATTAAAAATTCAAATTTTTTGACAGAATAATATAGTATATTTATTAATTCTTAGATAATGAGTAATTTCTATCATTTCATTTCATCTGACAAACACTCATATATTTCAATTGTGTAACATTACTTTCTATTAATTAAATAAGTCAATAAAAAATTTATACACTGGTATAAAAATGATCTGTTTTAAAAAAAATTGCGGCAACTCAACTTCTACACATACTTGTGTTATGGCCCTGTAATCCACACCATGGCCTAATCAGAGGTGGCCCAATTAGACTAACCCAAGTCGCGGCCCTTGCCTGTTGCGGCTATAATAACTTAACCACTATTTTATGAATAATTATTGTATTTTAACAAAATTTCTCATTTAATGAAAATATTTAAGAATTAAATCTCCTCTGCTTATTCTAATTTTATGGAAATCATATCTGCAAATATTACTTCCTTGAACACAATCTCTATAAATAATTAAATACGAGGTTAAATTACTATTCTCATGCACTTCTTCCTTCCTAGTACCCACCCCTTCTCTGTGCAGCTACCGCTAAAGGAAGAGCTACCATCTTTAACATCCTTTTTGTTAAAAGAAATTATTGCATATTTTTTGTATAACAATAAATACATGTTTCATATTAATCTTTATCATTAACACAATAACATAAATTTTAAATAAAATAACAAATTAATAATAAAACTCATCATGAAGCATGCATTGATTGATACTCCAAGAATATGCTATAATTTCTCTCCCATTACACATTTCATATGAGAAATTATTACGTAAATTTAATGCATATATAAATTAGATATACTAAATCAATCATAACATTAATTAATAAATTATTATTATAATTAATAAATAAATAATTATAATAAACTCTATCAACTAATAATATAATTAATCTAATACACCTAATTTAAATATTTTAAATTTATGCAGAAATTTCTCCATCTCATATATACGATTCTGAACAACTTGCATAAATTTTCCCTTCTACGCGCCCACCTATCAACCAAAGCCACTTTCCAAAGGCCAAACACACTTTCATTCTTAGTCTGTCTCACTTTCACTCATAGCTACTTATTCTAATAACTGTATATATTTCATCAAATTCTACTTCTCTTACAAGTAAACATGTTTTATAAATACTCACTTCGTCCTTTTATATTTGTCTTTTAATAATTTTATATAAAGATTAAAGATATTATTAAATAATCTCAAATATAAAAAAATGTTATCTAATATGACAAAATGATTATTTCTATCATTCTGTTAATATATATAATTATTGAGTTTAGTTAAAATAATAAACAATAAGGATAAAATTAAAAAATAATTAATTTTTTTTATGTTCTCAAACAATACATAATTTGAGATAAAATAAAATTTTTAAAAAGACATATATAAAGAGACGGATGAAGTATATAATTAATATATTTAGGTATGCATATACTCGGATTTAGATCCTATGCAATTGTATTTAAATTACAGTAAATGTCAACTATTGGAATTAAATTTTTTATAATAAGATATTAATGACAAATTTTAGTTATTGATTATGAACATGCACCAGAAAAAAGGTAATGCATGAATGCACCAGTAACACATAGCCGTAGATAAAAGGATTAAATAAAGCAACGGTTGAAATCATTAACATGAAACTGGAGGAAGTGGCCATATAGAGGTTTTTAAAATTGCGTAAGGGAGTCCTCCAGAAAACGTGTTTTGTTTTGAGTGCAGCTTCGTCTCATTCTTTCTTGAAATCGCCATCCTCACGAACACTGGAAGAGGAAAAGGAACGGAGATGAACCAAAGGTCTGACGTGGTGGAACGCAAAGCTCTGACGAGGTGGAAGGAAAAGGTCCAACGATGATTATGGCCTGGTAAGTAAGATGAAGCACAATAAATATGCTTTACGCTATGTTTGGTTTACGCTATGTTTGGATGACAGATAAAGAAGAAAACGAAAAAGAAATGGGAGAAATGAAAATAATTTTTTGTGATTGAGAGTTTTAAAATACATAGGAATGGAACAGAATATAAGGAGAATCATTTTCCTCCTCTTCCACCCAAATATCTAATTTTTGTTTCTCTCAAAATTGAAGTAGAATAGGAGGAACACATGTTCCGTTCCGTTAATGAATCTTCTAAACAAAGAGATGAGGAACTATGTTCTATTCTTTTCCTTTCTTTTCCGATCCAGCCCCACCTATTCCATTCCGTTTCATTAATAAAAAAATATCCAAACACAAGGTTAAGGTTTAAAAATCGTGTGAATTTTGATCTTTTTGTTGATTTTGTTGAAAGAGTGAATCCTTTGTGTTGTGAAATATTGATGTGGAAGGAATGAGTGTTTTGATTGACTGAGTATAACGAGATGCATTGTCTATTATGTAATTTTTATTTAGGAGAGTTAAATTCATAGGTGATACAGCTGGGGATTGATTATGAATTTTTTATTTATTTATGGTAATACAGGGGGGGCTAATTGCATGTTAGAAATAGAAAGGAAAACTAACTGGTAGAAGATTTAGGTGTAAGGCGTAGGGGATGATTTTAACAAGTTGGCTACTGTAAAATCTGCCATTTTAGAAAGGAAACTAACATGTAGAAGAATTAGGAGTTAAGGGAAAGTGGCATGCTATGTTGCTGTAAAAATTCATGTGGATATGCTATGTATAGGGTGATGTTTTGACTGCTGGATTTATGGAGGATAGTTGAAAATAGGAAGATGATCATGAGGGAGTATAATGAGCTTAAAAAATGTCCTTATTTATCTACATCCACAAAAGCCAAAACACAACCTTGAATGTATGGTGCCAATTTTGGTGAAGGTAATGAGTTATGATCATAATTGGGGCAAGAGATTTGCAATGATACAGGGTTGTAGACGAGCTTGCACAAACTTCCCAACTAGAGAATGTAAGGCCTCGCACCTGGACGTTGTCTTCAATCCTACCAAAAACTTCTCCTTGATATGATCATTTGCTCACACCATCTTCTTTTCATATAGTTCTTGCACCCATTTTACACCACTCACACTACATTCTTCAACCATTGACTCCCACCTTGCTTCAAAGTCATATATCTCAAAGTCACCAAACATACATGTTTTAAACAATTGTGTGAACCGCAGTTAACCCACATTTGCAGTTGCATTCCTCAGTAGATGCCATGCACACAATCTGTGGTTGGCCTCCGAAAAAACATATCGAATCGTATTTCTTATTGCAAGGTCACCATCAATAATTATTGATTTGGGGGGTTTGCCCTTCATTGCTTCCAATAATTGCTGTAAAAGCCAGATATATATGGTCTCTATTTCACCAGAGACAAGCACACTATCAAACACGCAAGTCTGCTAGTGATGGTTTACCCCAGAGAAGACAACTAGCGGACAATTGTACTTGTTCTTCCGATTAGTTGCATCAAAGCCCATTACATCCCTAAAATCTTCATAATCAATTTGACTGTATCCATCACACCAAAATAAGTGCATCAACATGCCTTCTGCATCCACCATATGTCTCCAAAACATTATTTCATCAGTTCTACGCATTTCACGAAGGTACCTCAATGCACTCTTTATATATCCATCTTGCAATCTTCTTTTCTTTTCAATCTGATTATATAACCCCTTTTTACGAAACCCAATCAAGTGAAACCCACCAGACTGTGTTGCAAAAGAGCCATAAATGTTTGGAGTACTTGTGTCATTCTGCCTCATGCTATTGAATTGAGCAACATCAGCATTTGTCATCCTCCGATAAGACCGCAAAAATTCAGTAAATTTCTCAGGCAAAATTGGATGATTGTGATCATCATTAAATAAGGATACATACCATCGGCCTGTACTACAATCCACATGAACACGCATCTCTATCAAGCACCCACACCTAGTCATAGGTCTCTGCTCCCTCTTGCGGTTAGGGTTATTCACATATTTAGCTTGTTGAAAGCCATGCCTAAAACAAACAAAAATCTGCCACACTTTATACCCGTTGTTATTTCGACCAACCTTGTGTTTCCTAACACTAGAACCATTCACCTTCCCATACCTGTTATAAAAATCATGTGCTGCCTGCCTCAATGTTAGCAAACTCCAGTATCTTCACATCACTTAATGTTATTGTATAAAAGTTAAGATCAACTTCAGAATTCCTCGCGTCTTCCCCAGCAATACCTTCTCCATCACTGCCTTCACTACCATTGTTTTCATCCCCACCTGAGCACATTCCACCCATACCCTGCATAACCATAATTACTAATAACTTAAAACTAGCAATTCAAAATAACCAATGCAATGGCTATGAAAGTTTACATACATAACGCATAACAAATTATCAAAGGATAACACTCAGAAGTTTCTGTAATAAATGCACCATACAAATTACATAATTTTTTTTTACCTCGGGACTGCCATTTGCCATATTGTTTGATGCTAAACCCTACCCATCCTCAAACATTGCTTCACCATCATCATCGCCCAAATCACACATAGCTATACTCTTCCACTTATTTGATTACATCATCATAGATTTCAATGAAATGGAGAAAAGCAAACCCAACACCCTACAAATCAAATTAATATGCTTATGACTACTTCTCATGCAAATTCGTAAAGGACATACTAAAATTCTCTTCAAACACATTCACTAATTTCTAGAGTCCAACATATTTTCAGATACCAACCAAAAGCTATTAATTCGAACTTACCTTCACCCTGACATCAAACTTGGAACTCCACAAATGTCCATCCTTTGCTGTGCAACTAATCGCCCAACACAGGTCGCCCACCGCTGCTTCAACAAGTCAAATCCACCACTCAACGTCAACACTTGAAATATGCCCCATTCGCAGATGACCAACTGAAATCTGATGATGCACTCATATGCCCGTAGAAGCCCCTTCCATTACGACCTCAACGTGCTGATCCTCGCTTCAAGCCTCTCTGTAAAGGTTGAGGGTTTCAACTAAGAATGTAAGTGGGTGGTTTGATTCAGGTTTAATAAAAAAATAAATTCAAACTAATCAAAATTAATTAGTTCAGTTTGGTTCGATTTTCATATTTTTTGATAGTTAAATCTGAACTAAACCGAATCGAATATCTACAAATTAGTTTGGTTTGGGTGATCAAGTTGACCATTTTTTTTCACAAAAATAGTTAAATAATTAGTTTTCCATAGAAAAAAAATACATAATAAACATATAATTTTTTTTAGAAATATAATCAAACTTATTTATCTCAATAAATATATTATAAAGTACAACAAATAAGCAAAGTCTAAACAAACAAACATAATTAAAATATATGTAACAATGGATAGCAATACAAAGACAAGTACATGACAACACTCAAACTTAGTCCAAACATAATTAAAAGGAAACACAAGTACACAACATAATAATGGGTAGCACTTAAAGTCAATTCGAACTCATTCTAAACTCAATCCAAATATAGAAAAAACATGATTCATCAAACATCATTCATCAAATCTAATTTATCTTTGAATTTCATCTACATCCTGTAATAAACACAGATGAAAACGTTATGCTCCTCCAAAATCACTCTTAATACCACCATGACTTATCCACTCTATGAATAATCACTCACCTATCCTACCACATCCTATTGTTTTATCCTACCAAATGCCAATGGATAATATAACTCATTATATCCTATTATGTATCTACCGTAAACCTAATAAGCCATAACACCAAGACCTCAAGCTTCTCGACTTTGCCAACTGTAAACTTCCACACACATGCTCAAGCTATCGATGAATGAGAGAAAAGAGAAGAATTCAACTTATTTGAATTGAGAAATCTCATTCATTCATGAATAAACTGTGTACATCAGATATATATATATATATATATATATATATATATATATATATATATATATATATATATATATATACACTAAACTAACTAACTAATAGACTAAGCATAATTAGTTAACTAAGTAATTGAATGCTAACAACCTAACTAACTGATTAAATATATCAGTTAACACCCCCCGCAAGCTGAAATGTATATCAATCATTCCAAGCTTGACATACAAATGTGAGAAAGGACCCAAGTGCAGAGGTTTAGTTAAGAGGTCAGCAACTTGGTCCTGAGTATCAATGGGCAAGAGATGTGTTATTCCAGCAATGACTTTGTCTCGAACCAGGTGGCAATCAAGCTCAATGTGCTTGGTTCGCTCATGAAACACCGGGTTAGCAGCGATGTGTAGAGCAGACTAATTATCACAGTATATTGCTACTAGTTTGGAGTGATTAACATGGAAATCCTGAAGTAGATATAGTAACCATTGTGCTTCACAGGTTCCTTGAGCAAGAGCTCGATATTCAGCCTCAGCTGAAGAGCGGGAGATGACAGTTTGCTTCTTACTTTTCCATGAAATGAGAGCATGGCCAAGGAAGAAGCAAAAGGCTATGATGGATCTGCAGGTATCAAGACAAGCACCCCAATCCGAATCTGTGAAACCACGAAGGCAAAGATCTGAATTTGATGGGAATAATATGCCATTGCCTAGAGCAGTTTTCAAGTACCTCAGGATTCGATGTGCTGCTTGTAGGTGAATATCAATTGGAACATCAAGGAATTGACTGAGCCTACTCACTGCATAACATATATCAGGGCGTGTATGAGTGAGGTATAAGAGCTTGTCAATTAATCTACGATATGAGGCAGGATTAGGGAGTCAATTTCCAACATCTTTGCTGAGTTTTAGTTTTGGATCCATTGGTGTGTTACATGGCTTGCACCCTAAAAGGCCTGAGTTTTGAAGTAGATCAAGAGAATATTTCCGTTGGTATAAGGAAATGCCTTGAGAAGACCTGGCCACCTCAAATCCCAAGAAATACTTAACCTTACTAAGGTCTTTAATGCTGAACTTCTGATCAAGTAATGCCTTGATGTGTTGGATTTCATTGAGGTCATTTCCAGCCAAAACTAAGTCATCCACATATACAAGTATGACAGTGAAACCTGTGGAAGTTTTCTTGGTAAAGAGGGAATAATCAGCCCGAGATTGAACATAGTTAGAGTGGATTAAGGTTTCAGTCAGTTTTGTATTCCATTGGCGACTTGCTTGCTTAAGTCCATAGAGTGACTTTTGCAATTTGCATACTAAAGCAGGATCAGGAACCTCAAGCCCTGGTGGGACTTGCATATACACATCTTCCAATAGATCACCATGCAAAAATGTCGTGTTTACATCCAATTGGTGTATGTACCAATTCAAGGATGATGCCAATGCAAGCAAAAGTCTTACTGTGGTCATCTTGACCACTGGACTGAATATTTCAAGGTAATCCAGTCCTGCTGTTTGTGTGAAACCGCGAGCCACTAAGCGGGCTTTGTGTCTCTCTACAGTGCCATCAGCATGATACTTAAGTTTGAATAACCATTTGCAACTAATGGTTTGCTTATCAGGTGGCAAGGGTATTATGATCCAAGTATGATTGTTGTAAAGTGCATCCAATTCAGATTGAATTGCAGCTTTCCACAGTGGGTGTTGGATGACCTCTTGGTAGGTGGTGGGTTCAGTGGATGAGGAGATTGTGAAGGAGAAGTGTTTATGAGTTAGAGATAGATGGTCATAGGTGAGGTATTAGGATAATGGATATTTGGTTGGTAGTTGGTTGTTTGTGATCAGTGAAGTGTGGTTATGAGTGGTGAGTGTGCAATGGTAATCTTGAAGGTATGTGGGGTTTCTTTGGTCTAGTAGATACCCTGCTAGGTTGTACAAGGTGTTGAGAGGTATTTATAGGTAGTGGTGAGAGTTGTGGGGTAGGAGGTTGTGGTGAATGTGGTGTGTTTTGTTGGATAGGTTGAGTGATAGTATGATGTGGTACAGTTGATGGTGATGTAATGTGCCAAGGATCATATGGTGATGAATGGGGTAATGGCAAAGGATTCATCTGTGAGCTGTCACCTGCAGGAAGATTTTCTTGCATGAAAGGAAAAACATCTTCATGGAAGAAAACGTTCCTTGATAAGAACACTTCTCTGGTTTTAAGGTCAAAGAGTAGATATCCTTTAGTGCCAAGTTTGAAACCAATGTGGACACACTTCCTTGATCTAGTGTCCAGTTTCTTTCAATGGCTTGGGAGAGATGTTGCATAACTTATGCAACCAAATACTCTCAAGTGCTGCAAATCTGGTAGTCTGTTGTACAATGCTTGAAATGGTGATTTGTTGTTCAAGTATGGTGTTGGGATTCTATTTATGAGAAACACTGCATGACTGGCTGCTTGAGTCCAAAAACATTTGGAATATTTGACTAAAAGATAAAAGCTCAAGTCATGGTCATGATATGCTGATGTTTTCTCTCCACAATTCCATTCTGCTGTGGAGTTTCCACATATGTGGTTTGATGAAGAATCCCTCTTTGATTATAGAAGCCATGTAATAAGAACTCTTTGCCATTGTCAGTCCTGATACTTTTGACCTTGGCCTGAAATTGAGTCTCTACCAAAGTTACAAAATTTTGAATATGAACAGCTATTTCTGATTTCAGTTTCATGAAAAATATCCAGGTATGCCTAGTACAATCATCCACCACTGTTAGAAAGTATTTATGACCAAACATGGAAGGGGTTGAAATAGGCCCCCATATGTGCATGTGCAGTAAATCAAATGGTGCATCAAATTTAGATGAACTAAGAGGAAATGGAAGTCTTTTCTGTTTTGCCATATAACAGATATCACAAGGATATGTGATTTTATTACATTTGATAAAAGGGAAAGATTTATTCAACTGAACCAGTCTCTCATATGAGGAATGTCCTAATCTCATGTGCCAAATGCAACTCTTACTAGTATTTATAGCATTTACTGAATGCTGAAATGTAAAATAAGTTCCTGCCCTTGAGTTCAGTATGTATAAGCCATCTCTCAATCTAGTTGTACCAATCATCTTCAATGTAATGTTGTCCTGTACATGACAGGCATTACAATCAAATGTTAGCTTGCAATCATTTGTCTTAGCCATTCTTGACATTGAGATTAAGTTGAAAATGAACTGAGGTATGAAAAACACATCAACTAAATACAATTTATCAGACAATGCCATAATTCCAGCAATAGTTATGGATACCTGAGATCCATCTAGCAGCTTAATGAGGATAAGTCTTATTCTTTTGTAACATTGAAATAAAGACAAAGAATGGCACACATGATCCGTGGCCCCTGTATCCAAAATCCAGCTATCACATTCTAGAGAATTAATGACAGCATACAAAGTACCTAGCTTATCAGATAACTGAGTGACAATGTGATTGGCATTGTGAGTTGTTGCAGGTTGTTGCAGCATGACCAGGATAGCCTTGTGTTGCTCTGGTGTGAAGCTGAGCTTGGAGATATCATCAACATCCTCTTTCATTTTCATTGATCTGGTGCTTCTTATATCATCTTCAATTTCATCATCCATCATACAGTTATTAGCACTTGTGTTTCTCTGAAAGTAGCCAGGTGGATAGTCATGCTTTTTGTAGCATGTATCCACCATATGTCCACTCCTGTTGCAGTAAGTGCAAAATTTCGTACTTCTGCCTCTACCACTACCACTTCTGCCTCTTGAGTATAATCCTCTTTCATGATTTCCATATCTTCTCCCTCTATAATTTCCATCACTAGTATTCATCACAACTTTTGATTCATCAATTGGCATTCCCATCTGTCTCTCTTGCTAAATGAGCATTGAAAACACTTCACTAATGTCAGGAAGAGGTTTCATCAACATAATTTGGGATCTAACAGCTGAATATTGTTCACTGAGGCCTTTGAGAAATCTAATCACATAGTCATCTTCTCTATATGACTTAATTATAGGAATCAAATTGCATGTACAAGTAATCTGATAAGTGCATGATGGAATGAGCCTAAAGTTATCCAATTGTTGCCACAAACCTTTTAGGTGAGTAAAGTAAGTGGTTATTGAAGCATCACCTTGTTTGTGTATAAAGATTTCCTCTTGTAAATCTGAAATCCGAAATATATCTCCCTGATAATACCTTTTCTTGAGATCCTTCCATACTTCATTGGCAGTCTCCATCCACAATACACTTTGCTTAATAGAAGGCTCCAATGAATGTATAAGCCATGAGAATACAAGTTTGTTGCATCTGTACCAAATCTTGTAATAAGGATCGGTGGCTTAGGCAGGGAATCATCCATGAACTATTCCTTATTCTTCGAACTCAATGCTACCATCATTGCTCTAGACCATTGATGATAATTCGTACCATCCATTAATTCAGAAACAGGAATTGCTCTAGGATTTTCATTCTGAATCATATAGTAAGGATTAGTAAAATCAGAAGTCACATTTGTCACAGTGACTTGAGCTGCATGGTTCACATTTGCATTTACAGGTTCTGCCATTTGAAGAGAATTTCAGAACTTCATGCACTTCAGAATCTCGAATTCACCAGAAACAACAAGATTTTCGAACACAACTGAATTAACAATCTCACCTGCACCACAAATTGAGATAAAGCAAATTGGAATTCAAATCAGATTTAATGATAAAGGATTGAATCAATTGAAAAATTCAAAACCTAGAAATCACAAGATGAAGAATAGCAATTCAAGAATTCAGAATCAAACACCACAAAAAAAAAAAAAGAATCAGAGTAGTTTGCAGCAGTAGCAGAGCCCCTAGGAAAGGAGCTTTGATACCATGTAAACTTCTACACACATGCTCAAGCTATCGATGAATGAGAGAAAAAGGAAGAATTCAATTTGCTTGAATTGAGAAATCTCATTCATGAATGAATAATCTGTGTACATCAGATATATATATACACACTGTGACAGCTAACTAACTAACAGACTAAGCATAATTGGTTAACTAACTAACTGAATCCTAACAACCTAACTAACTGATTAAATATATTAGTTAACACCAACAACAAAAGAATCATCACTGTGAGTTAAAATGTACACTAAATAATCACTCAATGAGATTCGAAGAACACCTTCACCATAACAAAGAAAACGGAATTGATGAATTGCATCGGCAATTGTGGATTGAGATCAGCTGATTAAGAATGCATAAGATTAGACAGGGAATTGTAGAGAGAAAACAGACAAAAAAGTTATAACCAAATTAATTATATGACTCATTACCAATGATTAAACATTAATATATTACCTTCAATAATTGTGACTTCTGCAAATGAAAAGTCTTGAAGTAAGAAGTTTAATATTTCATCTAGTACATGTGGATCAGGTTCACATCTCATATTCAATGACATAAAGTTATTGAAGCCAATAGGTACAGTATTGGAAAGATAAAAAATCAATGAGAATTTTATATATATATATATATATATATATATATGGGACATATCTAGTGAGAGGAGTGGTTATTGTGAGATCAGTAAATCTTGACCATACAACATCTACATATTCAAGATTAAAAGACTTAAAGTTATTGAAGCACATACTGATTATGTTATAATCTTGACCATTCATATAAGATCTAAAAGATTCAAAAAATCACTCCTCTCACTCGAATTCATATATTATATATATATATATATATATATATATATATATATATATATATATATATATATATATATATATGAGAGGATCAACTTATACTAATTGTAAGTCTTTTTTCTATTACACCTATTTTTAATTAGTTCTACTTTTATCTAATGGTTGAAATTATTTCATTAAAAGTAACCATTAGATAAAATTGAATACTAATAATAAAAATTACCTGTACAGAGATATATATATATTTAGGGAGATCAACTTATAAGTTGAAGTCTTTTTTTATTACACATATTTTCAACTGTTAGTTCTACTTTCATCTAATGGTTGAGATTATTTCATTAAAAGTAACCATTAGATAAAACTAAAACTAACAGTTAAAAATTAGTGTAAGAGAAAAAAAGATTTATACTGATATAAGTTGATCCTCCTTATATACACACATATATATATAATTTGGTTTGGTTTAATTCTTGGATTTAAAATTTTAAATCTAAGAATCGAACTAATTAAATTTTATTTGATTTAAAATTTATCCGAACAAATGAATATATCTGAACCAAATCAAACTAATTTAATTAATTCAATTCAAATTGATCAAATTAATTAAATTATCTAAATTAATTTACACTCCTAATTTCAACCGAGCCTCTCTTTAACATTCAAGCTTCAAGTGATAAAAATTTCATCACATTAAATTTTCGTCTCTGAATAATCCACTTTTCCTCATAAACTAAAGACAAAATAATGGTAAATAGGGTCATGGGCTCAATTGCAATATGAATAACTTATGGGTTATCCTACCCGTCTCTGCCACTTGCATAAAATTTCCCTTCTACGCGCCAATCAACCAAAGTCACTTTCCAAACGCACTTTCACTCACTTTCACTCTCTGCAACGCTTTATTATCTTGCTAATGGAAACGCCTGCCCGCGACAAAACGGTCACCGGCTACCCGCCTCCGCACAATCCAGCCATCGGCTGTTACCCCCGTCGGCGGAGGCGCCTATCCCTTTGCGGTTCCGCCGCCGCCCTCCTCTTCCCCTACCTTCTATCAAGAACAGAGACCCACTGGCTTCTACCAGCCCCCGCCCCCCGTCTGGTCTTCCTTCCTCTGCCGCCTTTTCTCCGCCATCGCCGCCGTCTTCACTCTCGTCACCTTGATCATCTTCATCACCCGGCTCATCCTCAAGGCCCGCATCCCCGAGTTCCGAGTCGACTCGGCCTCCGTCACCTCGCTCAACACCACTGGCCCCGACCTCACGGCCCGATGGGACATCACCCTTGTCGTCACAAACCCTAACCAAGCTTGCCGTCTCTTACGACACCGTTTCGGCCAGTGTCTGCTACGGCCAGGATCGCGTCCTCGCCTCCACGTTTCTTGCAGCAAACCCGGAGCGAGACCAGGGTCCGAGTTCAGTTCGTGGTGGTCGACGAGTTTGGGGATAACGGCTTGGCCAAGGGCATTGCCGCTGACCGGGCTCGCGGGTCGGTTCAATTTGGGGTTACGTTGTTGGCTTGGGTCAGGTTCAGGTCTGGCATTGTGCGCTCGAGTGATCTTCTCTTGAAGGTTGACTGTGATCCTGTGAGCTTTGTGTTTTCGCCCAACAACGGTACCGGCACTTTAATGCGTGGTTTAATCTGTGAGTAATGCAATGGGAGTGTGCTTGTAGACCTTGCTTGTTTGTTCATCATGTTTATGTTTCTGATATTCTAATAAAAGTTAATTGATATATTTTGGGAATTAGGCTAGTTGTTAAATAGCATTCGGCTATTAGATCATTATACATTTACAATGTGCTTTGTTTCCATATTAATCCTGGGTTCTTAAAGGGTCAATGTGGTTGGTTGCCTTTGCAGTAAGTATTATTATTTTAGAAAGGGGATTACCCTTTTTGTGTAAGCAAGATTTAATATTTTCTGAGTTGAGATGAAACTTAGGGTAAATTGGTTCAAAGAAGTGATTTTTGTGGAATTGAAATGGGAATAGAATGACTTAGAATAGAGTGACCATTCTTGATTCATTGTTTGATTCACCTATGGATGAAATCTATTTTATTCCCATCCATTTTGTTTTTGTTTTTAATACATGGAACCAATATAGAATTATAATGACAATATATAAGGAAAGAAAACAAACATTCATCAATTCCAGCCTGCAAGGAATGGCCATTCACACCTCTCTAGAAGTGACTGACCATTCTTGTTTCTATGAAATCTAGGCTTGGAATGGAACCACATGTACTATTGATGTGTCAGGTAAGTTGACATGAAATCCATCACGACAAACTTACAAGACTTTCGAAGTGTAGTCAAAGGTCCGTGTAATGCATTGAGGCGAGGCACCAAAAGGGGTTGGTGCCTCTTGTTAGTTGAGGTGTTGTCTCCAGTGATGCGCACACATCTACCACCTTAAGCGCTCCTTTCTGGTTTAGATGAGACACATCTTTAGCGCCTTATTGATAACTGTAAAAATCCCATAAATTCCAGCCATCTAACTTGCTAATTGTGATGCTAAAGGGGGTGAAATACTTAGAATGTTAAAAAAAAATAACTATTTGTCGGTCTATGGGACATTGAGTAACGAGCAGCTCTGGGTTGTGTAAATTGAACATCCTAATCTTTTATTTTTACTGTGAATATTATGCTTGAGTAGATAATTTATATGGAAAATTAATGCAAAGTAGTCAAATATTTTACTGTTTTATTCTTTTTGTAATGTTAACACCTTTCTTCAGTCAGCATGTGCTGTTTTGCGCTATTTGCCTCTAGGCTTTAGAACCCTCTAGCGCCTTCAGGTAGGGATGGCAACGGGCGGGCGGGGCGGGGACAAGTAGTAGCCCCCGTCCTCCGCCCCCACCCCCCCCCCCCCCGCCTCCATATCTGTGCGGGTATCCGTTTATTATTCTTCAACATTAAACGGGCACTACGTATATCTGCGGGTACTCCAATAAATTATAAAAAATATTAATAAAATTAAAAAATAAAATAAAAATATAAAAAAATATATATAATATCATAATATTTTAATTTATATAATGAGATTTTTAATAATTTTATATAAAATATTTTTATATTTTTTTTGAATACCCATGCGGAGTACGATTACTTCTATTTGCCTCCGTTTATTAAACGAGGATAATATAAACTATTTATACCCACGGAAAAAATTAAACGGATATTACCTACTCCCGTCACGGGTATTACCCACGGGTGGGGGCGAGTAAAATTGCCATCCCTACCTTCAGGGCACCTTTTGCCTTTGACTACCTTGCACTTTGAATTGGGACATCTGTAAGATGTGTCACTGTCAATTCAATTGAATATTCATTTAAAACCAACATCACAGATGGGCTACTTTCCCGTATTTGTATTGAAAAGATTTAGAATTTTTCAAGAGACTTATGATAAAGTAAGATCTTTAAGAACTTGTAAATCGTACTGAGTAACTGAGTAAAGAATCCAAGAAGGAAATTACTTTTGTGCTTCTCAGGCTTTTTCACATAAAATAACATAAATGTGGAATTTTTTAAATTTTGTTTACCATTTATTCAGAATGTGTTTTCTGCAAACAGCTGCATGAAAAAAAGGGAATTGTACAATTTTTGCTGATTTTCATACCAACCACCAGATAATGTGAAAAATGTTTCTTTATTTTTTCTTCCTAAACAAATGGTACCTAATTTCTTGACAGAGTACTAACTGACACTGCTTAGGAGGTAGGACATAAATATCAATACAAATATGTGCCTTGATTTGAGGTCTAAAAAAATTGCTTGTTTGGTATAACTTTCAATTGTACTGATCTTAGGAATGGGTTTGATGATAGTACCATGCTGCTTCTCTTATTTGTCTATTTTCCTACTTGCTATTTCTTTTATCAACATCCCTGGATAGTAGTTGTGCTATTGATTGTGCAAAACTAGTTTTTTTAGTCGAAACTAGTTCAATTGAAATCCAACTTAAAGTTGGTTTTAACTATTCAATTTTCATAAGCTTCCTCATTGCTCTTCCCTTTTCTCTCATTTTCATTTTATTTAGAGATCCACCGAGACTTACCAAACAATTTTTTATATTAAACTATTTCAATATTAAATTGTGATCAAACAAAATTATGTAAAACCGATTAAACTTTATAACTATTAGCAAAATCAGTTCTAAAACAGTTTTGAAGCAATTTTTTAATTTGCCAAATACCCTGTTGAAACATGCAAGACTAAGGAATGCAGCTTTGTCTTGATGCTTTGTTGAAGAGCAGGGGAGATATGTTGCTGAGGCATAGGAAATAGTAATGCAAGGAAGTTAGGTTGCATTGTCCTTGAATCATTGAATAGTGACCAATGGTTTTAAAATATGTATTTTCATGGGTTTCATAATGGTTGTACTTCTGTAGGAATCCTTAACTTGTTCCATTATTTTTTTTTCCTGTTCCCCCTTGGCTTGCTTTTATTCTTTGGCATAAAAAGCCTTGGTATCCACTGGATCTGTCCTGCTGGAAAATCTGAAAATGGAAAGCCTTTTTCTCCCCTGCCATTTCAGCTTTTTGAAACTTGAAACATTCCTAAACTCTCACTTTCTGGTTCTTTTTACCTTATTTTCTTACAAAGGTTTTAGCAATATTTCTATCTCAGACTTACCTGAAGTTTTAATTAAATTTATATAGATTTCTAAATTTTCCATTACTTCACAACTGATATGTAAATGCAATTGCAGCTATCACATTGTTTTCTTCCCTGTATCCGCTTCTCTCCTTACACACACACACACAAAGCTCTTAAAAATGCACTTATCTCCAGGATGTCAATTTTTCCATTCATGTGGCTGACATGATATATGTAGTTTCTGTTTTACTTGACCCAGGCATTGATATTTACCATTGATGTTACAGGTGAATAATTAGAACAACCTACACTGAAGAAAAGCAAAAGTAATATGGGTATTAATTATCAGCAAGCCATTTTATGATTCAGATCAGCATTGTACAGGGAACCAGTGAGTGTCATTGATTCCACTTAATGATAAATGATTTAATGTTATGTCCATGATCTGTTATTTTATTGCGTGAAAAGAGGAGTAAGGAAATGACACGGTTCAAGTTATAAAGAAAGCTGCTTAAACAAATGGATTCTTGACTGTAGTGATAAATTGATAAAAACCATCATTGTTATGAGAATTCTGGGAGCAGATGATTTTGATGTTACAAATTCTTATTGCGATGTAGGTTTCTTAGCTTCATGGATCATATAGAATTTCATGACTGGTGATTGGTTATTTGTTTGTATGAAATGGTACTTTCAAGCACATGTCCGTACTATATATATATATATATAGTTGTTCATGGTTCATGTGGGTTTTGAATAATATGTAGTTAACTTTTAAACCATTACCAGATTAAAATGGTGATACATTCTTTTGGGCCTTAATGCCAGAAATTTGATGCTAATGAACAAGGAGGATCAGGGATCAGTTTTCTTCTCATTTTTTATCGGCCAACTTGATTTTTTGGTTATTGTGATATATCATACTGTCAGATACTTATTCTCAATGATCTCCTTCAATTTGTTGTTGGCATTTTATTATTAAAGTTAATGAAATTATCATCTGACGAATATTATATATTTAATGCCTTGATGGTTAAGTAATGGAGTGTTTCTCTATTTCTCTAACAGAAGTTACAAGCCATGGTCTGGTGCATCAGCCATCTGGTGCTGGTGTGCTGGAAACAGGAAAGCTTGAATAAATGAGCTTGTAAAGGTCAGAGATTACCCTCCCCCCTGTTTGAAAATGTGGATTTCTTAACTCTGTTCTCCTCCGACGTTCTCGTCCAAACTCCAAAATATTTTTGTCAAAGATCAAGCAAGAAGTATGTGATGTCGAAGGTCTTCACGTGTTTTGGCTACCAGTTTCTTTTGTGCAGCAAGTTTACTCCTCCGCTGGCCTGAAGCTCGGATGTTGATTGATTTTTGTTTATTCGGCCAACCAGGCTGAAGATCTTGTCTTCAAATTTTACTTATACAGGGCTCACAAACTTGGGCTTATCATAGGATAAGGCCCTGTTTGAAAGGATTGTGTTACGGTAGATGCCTGATTCAATCATATGGATGGCTCTTGAATGACCTGGGATGAAGGTGAACCGTGAACGAGACATGCCGCGCTAATACTCCTGTGGTTGCCGGTGATGACATGTGATGGTTTACTTGGGGCACGCAGGATACAATGTATAAGGCTTGATATGATAAGTTTATACAATATATTATGATTTTATCAGTTATTTGGTGTGATTACAATATTGTATAAGTTTATCTATCATATTTTTCTTATACATTAAAATAATGTATAACTTAATCAGGTCTTGAGAGGTGGGATTAGGTCTGATTAAGTTTTGATAGATAAGTTCATCTGAAAATATTTTTTTTTTCAACTCTATTACTTGAACATCAATCTTTTGTTGTCTTTTCCTTTACAACGTCACCCAATCTCACCTTCCTCAGTCTTCGTCGTTCTTAACCTGTTGATCTCGTCTAAATTACGATAACTAGGATTGTACAGTTCCATCTATGATCGTGGACATATACTCATCACATTGAACACACCTCATCACATCCTGTCATTGTTTTCTTCCCCCACAGACAACTTCAATCACCTTACGAATCACCTACTCTGTCATCAATCAAAACCACCATTGCCTAGTTGTTGAGTATTGTCTCTATGCCCTTGCTCCTGTTGAATTCGCAACACTGCTACTATTTTTCTTAGACTTCACGTCAGCTCACACTCAGAGAAATTTGCTCTTCTTATTCTTTTTTTTTTTATTATTTGAGTATGTTATTATAAGTTAAGATCTGAGTTAACTTAAGTCTAAATTTGTTATCTAAAAGTGGACTTTTATTAGTATAAGCTAGTTTTTTTTTAGTTAAGGCATAGTTTTTTTATTAATATAGTATAATAAATTTAGATGAATATATTATATTTTTTATTAAAATATATTTTTATCAAAAGTGTTAATTTTTTTATCATATTCAATATTATATAATGTATCAATAAATTTATAATAGTATTATCTTATACAACACAATATCTTATATAATTTCGCATCAATCATTAAATAATATTAAAATTTTATCAAATTTTATATTATTAAATCTAAAACAATTAAGTCTTATTCTATCTTACTTATCAAACGACCCTTATAGTGAAATTCAGCACATGGGCGACCTATTGTAGGGATGGTGGCAATGGGTTCTGTTTTTTCTTTAGGTGTGGGTTTGAGTATCTCAATTCTCGATGAGCAAACTGGTCTTATTAAATTCTGAATCACTTTTGAGGCATATCATATGAGTTGCTGCCATTAAATGCGAATCTCAGACTATCTGTGTGCATATCCGGTAAGGAATTTATTTCATACTGGGTTTACATTGCTTCAATCCTCGGTGGTGAGGTTCTGAAATGCAATGAGGGGAGGACAAAATACTGGGAGGTGTTTTTTAACGATTTATATTTATTTATTAACTTATAAACAAGTTTTAATAAAAAAAGAGGAAATAGGAATAAATAATATTAAATTAAATTTGAGTATAATACTATAATGTACTTAATAAGAGTAAAAATTGTAATAAATTAAGAAATTGAAGAGGTAAAATGCATTAATTGCAAAAACTAACGGCTAAATTGCTAATAAAGCCGGCACCAACAGCTTAATACTATTATATATTAGGGGCAGGATCCAGACATCATGAGAAAAGAAAAAGAAGCACTATTAAAATGAGCGGTTTAAATGATAAGTAATTTTTTTTTATTTTGTTCTTTGGGTCTGAATGAAGTTTGAATGCAGTTGAATTCAGCAGATGAAAGATTTCTATAATATCAAAGATTTAAGACTTTGAAAAAAAAAAATTATACAGAGGGATTGCCTCTATATTCTAAGCAAAAACACGTAAAGGATGTGAAGAAATTTCCTTCCAAAAAAATAATAAAAAAAAAATACTCATGAAAGAAAGACTATCATCATTGTGGCCCTTTATATACTAATAGTTGCAGAGACGGACTCAGGTAGAAAAAAGTGAAAATTTATTTTTCATCTAATTTGAATTTTTTTTTTTGATGTTATATATGTATTTGTTTTTTTTTTTTATATGTATAATTTTTGTTCTCATATAAATAAATTAATAAATTTGTAGTCATAAAAAATAAAATCTATTTTTTAATATTACTTTTCAAAAGACCCCACTATCCCAATGTCATTTGGAGCCAATAAAGTACCAAAGTTTGTCAAAATATTCAGCACCAAAGTCTTCTCTCACATCTTTCTCTTCACTATTACGCTTTAGTGTTATCTTAAGCTTTTTTTTTTTTTTATTTAACAAAATATTCATAAAATAAAGAATCGGTTATACAATCATATATAAATGATTAAATGTTTTATAATATATAGGGAGAAAAATGTTTGATAATATTAATAATAAAGATTATTTTTTTAATATATAAATATAATTATTAATCTTTTAAAATTTTTTAATATATTTTTTGATATATAATATAATTATTAAAACTTTTTTTATACTCCAATGTATTGATAATATTACTTTTATCCTCAATTCCTAAAATTCCTAGTCCGTCACTAAATAGTAAGGGAGGACGTATGTGCTTGTGCATGTTAAGAAATGGAGAGATTTGTAGATGTGTATATTTTACCACATCATTTTTTAAGTATTTGAATAATTATTTAATATATATAAAAATATTATTAATAACAAGTGTATTTTTATCACATATCCTATAATTTTACACATATAAACTAATAAATGCACAATATTATATTTACACTCTTGAATCATAAGCCTTTTATATATTTTTCAATCATTAAATAAAAATTTAAAATAATTGCATATTTAGATAGATTCTATACACTAGATGTGACCTAATCATTTTTCTTAAAAAAATACTTAGGACGTGATTTAATAATTTATCCTTCAAAACAAGTTGAAACCTTCCATCATGTTGAGTATGGTAGTCAGTTGAAGGGTGGTGTCTGATATATATCTTTTAAAAGAAGGTGTATGATATATCACCAAATTTAAGTTATTAATTTATTTATAAAATAAATTAATAACTTAGATCAATTATAAGAAATTTATTGAGTAGGTTTTTTTTTTTTTCAAGTTTTTTTTTTTAATTTTATATTTTTTTACATACTACTACCACTACTATTGTTAGTTGATAGATCATTGTATGCTACTTATCGATCATACCAAATACCTCTAATTTTTTTAAAAAATTGTATAATTGTATAAATATTATCAATTAAAATTTATAAAATTTTTTAACAAACACAATTATAATTTTAAGAAAATCGATCACCTCTAATTTTTTTTAGATTGTATAATTGTATAAATATTATTAGTTAAATTTATAAGATTTTTTAACAGTTATAGTTTTAAAAAAAAAATTTCAATATCTGTGATTATTTATGAAAAAAAAAATTGATATAATTTTAACGAATATTATTTATACAACAGATAATTTTAAAAAATAAATAATAACCAACCGACAGTGACTAGAGGTTGGCCGACAGTAGTGGTGGGAGGATGGCTGGCCATGGTTGCCAGCGGTGGCCAACAATAACTAGTAATGGTAGCCTGAAAAAAAAAACAAAAATATATTTAAAAAAAGAGACAACTTATAAAAAAAATCTGCTGTTACATATAAAAATTTAAATGTATAATGCACTCGAATTTGACATAATGCACAACAGCATCCACCATAATTGAAGTTACTTATAAGTTCCAAATCATATGAATGACAACATTATTAGTAGTTGATTTCGACACCATCGTTTTGAAATTCAATACCGATATTTTTATTATAAATAATGTATATATTTTTTTAATTTTAATTTAATATATTTATTATATTTATTTATTTTTTTTATTTTATCTTAATTATACACTTTTAAAAAAATATATATACAATATTTATATCTTTAAAAAAATATAAAACCATCATTATTTTTGAAATTATTGAACTGGTGGTGGATAACCTCACAAGGAATTAATCAAAAGACTAATGTTGTTAGGTTTGGTTGGTATAGCTAGTGCGTGTCATGGTTCTTTCAATGATGTCATCAATACATGAAAAATGTTAGCTAATTGAAAAAGTCGCCATTGCATCACATCAATATGAATCACTTTTTGACTTGGCTCTGATCAACCACTTACATGCATTCGATTTTTACATGATTTTCATTATTTGTTTACTCTTTACATATTTTTTTTTTTTTTTATTTTTTTTCAATTCAATTAAATTTATTTTTTTATTTTATTTTAAAATATGTATTATTTTCTTCATATATTTTCATTTATTTACTTTTATTTCTAATTTTTATTTTATTTTATTTTATTTTTTTATTAATATTTGTTTTAATTATTTTTTATTTTTATATTTATTATTTGAATTACTTAATTATTAAAAAATTCATAAAAACAGTGATTCTTTTTTTTGAATTAAGATTTAGAATCAAATTATTAAATAATTAATAAAAAATTTAATAAATATTAATATCATCAATTTTGTTTAATTATTTTATTTTTCGAGAGTTTGTGCTAAGCAATAAATATTTTTTGTCTAGTAAGATAATGTCTTTCTTTTCTGGAAGATAATGTATTTTTAGTTAAGTTAATATCTGTTCAACAACTCTACAATATTACGATATCATTCAATTGTCATAAAAAAATGAATTCATATTTGGATATAGTTTCGTAATAAATGTGAATAAAACAACTTATCATATATTTTTTATTCTATGAATATTTTGAGTTATTTCTTATATATTACTTATTGTAGCCCCTTCTTTCATTATCTGTATTTTGATTCAAATTTAAAAGTTTATTTAGAAACTAAAATAAACAATTTGTTAAAAAGTAAAAATTGAGCCCTGATGTGAAATTAATTAATAAGTACGTCAATCATTCTTGCTTCTCTTTCAATCTCGTTTTATATTAATTTAATTTTGTTTGAGAGGAGTGAAAACAACGAAAAGAAACAACTTAATAAAATGAATGTCTCTTAAAATTAAATAATAGTTTTCTTTTGGGTGCATATGCTTTTATTTTATCAAATTTTGGATTAATATAAGTATTATCTTGTTTCAAGCTAAAGTCGTAATTTTTGTCTGCCTTTGGCAGGTCTAGATGCTCTCACGGGATTGCTTATTCAGCATAAATTTGTCTAATTAAAAATCATTGGCCTTTGGACGAATTAAAATAGACAAAAGAAAATGAAAGAAACCACGAGCTATTTCCTTTCATTATCCTCTACTTGTTTCTTCCCACCTTCTTTAGTTTGGAGTTTTCTGCCATTCTGGAATATTTCACATCATCCATTCCTTCAACTTCAATCCTAGCCCCAATGCTGTTCTATCCGTTTTCTTCTTTTTCGTGTCTTTTTTCACTTGGCATTATGCGCCAAGGAAACTAACAAGTTTAAAGAAAGACAGAATCTGTCCCAGAATTAGAAAATATACACAAATTAGAAGGAAAACCTTCTCTTGGGTGCATGACCCTTGTCGTTTTGCATTTTGATCCTGTCCTACGCATAAGTGGTTTGGTGAATTTTACAGGTCAATAACTTAATATATACACAGGTTAATATCCGATAAAAATAAAATGGTAAAAAGTGGATGTGCTGGACTGCCGGTTAAGTTTAGGAATTTTAGAAGTTCCACAGAAGATCTTGTAGGGACCTTTTAAGTTCATCCTATCACCAGTACCCATAAAATAAAATAAAATAAAATTATCACCTAAAAAAGAGTACAAACCTAGGGATCAGAGTCACATCCTGAATGTCAGTGCAAGTGCATGAACGCACACCTTTTAAGATCAATTTTCAGTTTTGACCCTAATTAATCCCTGGCTGGCTCGGCCACTACTGCATGCACATTTAGGTTATCTTTTGACTTCATTTTTTTTTATTTTATATCCCCTCTCTTCTTCCCGTCTCTTCGTACTCATACACCTTATATGCTATTTTGGGGTTGCACAATCCAAATTGGTGACCTGTGAATCTAGACATCTTCATCTGATTAGATATAAAATATTAGGATTAGGTTAGGTAATCGGATTAGATCGAGTCCAACTCAAAAAATCAGTTCTTCAATTAGTTTAGGTAGTGAATTTAGAAAATCAATCTAATGACCCGATCATTCGAGAAAAATGACGTCGTTTTGCCTTAAAGTTTTCATTTCTTCACTTTTCCTTACTTGAGCCCTCATTTTCGTTCCTCACTTCCTCTTCTCAGTTTCTCACTTTCTCTCCCAAATCCCAAGACCCTAACCCTCCAAGACCTCACCCTCCCCTTCCCCTGCCGCGAAGTCTCTGACCTCTCCCTCTCCTCCCTATCCTCCATCCAACACAACACTGAATCCTTAGTCCTCACCATTGCCCGCTCCATCCTTTTCGGCAATGGTTTTTCCTTCGACATCCCCTCTCGCTCCGCCGCCAACCAGTTCTACATCCCCGAGCTTGACCGCATCGTCCTTAAGGACAAGTCCTCCCTCCGCCCCTTCGCCAACATCTCCACCATCCGAAAACCCGCCATCACCACTTGCATCATCCAGCTCATCCACCAGCTATACTCGTTGTAACACCCTAAAATTTATTTTTCTACTATCAGAAATCATTCAAAAATATTTGTGATTTTCTAGAATTTTTTTGGAATTTTCTGAGAACGCGAAATAATTTAATATATTTCTTGTTTTACGTATGTACTGAGCGGAACCAGAGAAATGAGATATTTTCTCCGAAAGCCTTAAACTATAGAAACGTCGACGGGGGATCTTACTAAACTCGACATCGGACACAGTTTACAAGATTTTACGTTTTTCGAAGAAACTATCATGTCGATTTGTTAATCTTGACTTCCTAACCGTAATTATTGTCCATGTATTATAAAACATTATTCTACTATCCAAAATCTACTTTGTATCACATCCATTAGCTTTAATTCCAAAAAGAATGATTAAATTAATTAATTTGTCATCAGGAAGCTTCTTAGAAATTTCCCAAATAATTCATTTTTCTATCTTTTCACTCACTCCCCACACTCATCCTGACAGATGGCTATTTTGGGAGCCTAAAATACCCACTTTTCTCATTATCACTTTTATCACTCCACTTTCACACTTCAAACATTCTTCTCTTCTTCTCCTTGCTTCACCACCGTACACACACTCATTGGAGATCATCTCCATTGTTTGCTACAACTAAACTCATTTCGTGTTTTCTTCCACCATTCCAAGACCATCCTTTGGTTCTTCTTCTTCCACTATCCACCATTGAAGCTAAAGCTTTGAGCTTGGAGGTAAAGTCTTCACCTTTCTTTCACTTTCTTCTCATTTTTGTTTTTTCTTGATCACCTATGAGATCAAGAACTCATTTTTTCATGGTTTGAGTGGACATTATGGAAATCATTCACATTGGTGTTCTTCTTGAAGGGAAAAACGAAAATCTAAGGCAAGAAGAGGTAACACCTTGTGTTGTCTTCCAAATAGGTAAGAGGGAGATGATCCTCTTCAACCAATCTTGGTAGTAAGGAAATGTCTTGTATGTGTGTTGTTATTGATTTCTGAATCCATGTATAAAGTTCTCTCATTTTTATGTTGTTCTTCATGATAGTGCATTTTGTTGGGTTTGTATGATTTATTGATGCCTCTTACACGATTTAAAGATATATTTGAGTAACTTGTTGATTAAATATGATAATGATTGGTTTGGTTTGAGTTAAAGGACCTGGAGAACTCTGTCTGCAAGTTTACGCGCGGTAATCGATTACATGGGGCTTGTAATCAATTACCAAGCTCTTAAGGGTACGAAATCGTGATTCTGGGAATCACGTAATCGATTACAACTTGTAGGTAATCGATTACGGAGGTTTTGTCCAATTGGTAATCGATTACCAGGGCGGTGTAATCGATTACCAGGTCCTTAAAATTACGAATCGTGGTTCTGGGAATCACGTAATCGATTACAATGAGATTATAATCGATTATAGAGATTCTGTTACGCTGGTAATCGATTACCAGGGTGATGTAATCGATTACCAGGACCCAAAAATGAGATTTTTGAGCTGGAAATGATTGAAATTATGGTTCTTTGCCCTTTGTAACTCAAACATAACCTAAAAACCACAGATTCAAGGATTTTACTTTACTTAAATGCGATAGGAATATGTATTCATACCGATAGAGAAGAAATGATTTTGAAAATGGAATTCTTGGATCCATGACATGGAAATTGTGGTATGTGTGAAATAAGGAACATATATTGATACTGAGAATTATTGATGCAAATGTGATTCCCTATGTGGGTTATGCACTTATTGATTTAGTACTCTATGAGATAAGAATGATGATATGCCATTGAGGCAATGTTTTTAATAAATGTATTGTTGATATGTCATGTTGGACATTGAATAATGCTTATGTGCCATTGAGGCAAAGCTTATGTTGAATCCATCATTGATGAACATACATGATTGGACATTATGTCATCATGCATGCGTGTTATCCGTTGGACATTATTGAGAAGGCCATGTTGCCTAGGAGTTTGAATAACACCTTTGTGCGGGTGCGAATAGACTAAGCGTAGGTGTCATATGTTGTTGACCCTGGGGGCGTTGGGGTGTGGGTGTCTCACAATAGATAGTGGTAGCTCCACTGGGGCCGTGGGATAGACCAATGCGACACACCAACGATCCTGTCTGAGACGCTGTCCTATATCGCGATCAACTGTTGAGGTACCATGTATGAGCCATTGCGCAAACAATTTTATGAGAGAAAGCACACTGTATTTTAAGGCTACTGATATACTGGTATTACTCCTTGATCATTCACTCCGAAAATGTTTATGTCTAGCTCCATGAAGTAGGAACTTTGGTACCCTTGATGCATTGTGAGTTGTCAGTCACACGGTCCATTGAGCATTTATAATTAGATAATATGTTTACTATTATGACTGCGATATTTATTTGACTCTTGGTAATGCTAATGTTGCTAGCTGGCTATGGATAATGTTAACTATTGTTCTTTGCTGCTTTACTTTCGTTAATTACTTTTGGGTATTACTGCACTTGTATGTATTAACTGTGTCTTATGTGGGCGTTCGACGCCGTTTATTTTCTTCTTTGCCATGTTGTACCGAAAGCGGGAATCTCACCTCTTTCGGTAATTTCTCTATTTTGTATTTTGGTTGGATCGTGTGCTCTCGAGAAGACGCCGTGAGGAGGACAAGGAAACCACCGAGTTTCGGGTTTCGGCCTTATCTCGACCGAGATCGAAGTTGTTGAAGATGTCATTTCGGCTCCGTGGACTTTTTGGCTACGTGCGGATCAACTTTCTTGGAGGTGCGGACTGGCTTTGGCATATCAACGTGCGGGCGATCGATGTGTATACCACGGTGATGTGACGGTGTCCTTAGCGTGGAGACGTTATGACGCTCCTATCCTAGATTTTCATGCTTTTGTATGGCTGGAGTTCTATATGCCTGTGAGGGACATGTGGGGCGAAATGTATTATACCCCTCGTGAGGATTCCTTTTTGTCTACTGCCCGGGCTCCTGCCCGCTGTTTTGTCGTCCCGATGGATGTCTCGTCGGACGACGAGGACCCTGAGGAGGATCCATCTACGGTTCCTTCTCGTTCTAGGCAGTCTTAGGGTTGGTTTAATTGATGGCTACTAATGGCTGTCCGTTTATTTTGAGGAAGCCTAACGTACTACTGAATTAGTGGGTATATATTTGTATCTCTTGGGGTAGGTACACATTTTGTCTTTTGTATATTTTTGGAAATATAATTTAAACAGACTTGTATTTCTGGTACAAAGTATGTAATTATCCATATTATGAATGGTCGTATATTTTATTCCACGTCGATTTCTCTTTGACCTTTTTGACAGAAGTTTTATTGGAAAGAGAAACTTTTAATTTTAACTTAATCACGCGATATGTTCATAAATAGGTGTATATGTACATTAAATGGAAGTTTTAACCGGATTCATGTAAAAAAAAAAAGAGTTCAAATTTTCCGTAATCATTTGGATGTCGTTTCACTATAGTGCGACGTTCCTTCTTCTTACCTATTATGACTAAAGGAGAAAAAAAGGTGTTACACTCGCTGTCGTAGCATCTCAGGCTCTCAGCCCTCTCTCTCACTAGAATCCTCCTCTTCCGTAGCAACCACCTCGTCTGACATCATCAAGGCGAAGGAGAATGTCATTGTCACCATCCAGTTTCGACCCCTCAGGCTCCTTCTTATGCTTCCTTCTACCAGATCTGGGTTTCGACCGACGTAGCCCTGACGAGAAAACACTATCATTGTCACCTTCTTCTGCTTCCTCAGATCTGGGTTCGCCATCGTAGGCTCGTAGCCCCCCGCCAGAACCACCACACCAGAAAACAGATCTGGCCACCGTGAACCTATATCTAGCCACCGCGAACCCAAATCTGATCACCGCGAGATGGTCCTCTCTTTTTCTTCTCTTTTCTTAAAAATTTTTTTTTTCTGGTTGATTGAGTCATTTTGGTGTTGATGGCGATGTGGGGCTGTGGCGTGGTGGCTAGTTGGGGGTTTGGCGCAAAGGGGGTGGTGTGGTGGCTGGCTCGAGGTGGAGGAAGGAAATGCAGGGTTGAGTTTGTGGGGCTCAGTGGCTCATAGGAGTGGCAGTTCATGGTGGTCATTATGTGGGCAAGTGGGAGTTTCTAACCCGATTACAAACGGGTTAGTTCGGTTCAGGTTACCCGATTTTTTTTAAAAAAAACCGATCCAACCCAACTTGACCTCTAATGATTAGTTTGGATTTTTTTCACTCTAAACCTGAACCAACTCGACCAGTGTGCAGCCCTAATCCCCGACCATAAACAAAATAGAATAGTTAATTGCTATTGGCTGTCTGAGCCTAATTGTCATTTGACTATTTATAAATTCGGTCTATTTTATAGATGATTAATTTAAAAAATTATAATTTATTTTGATTTAATTATCATCCAGTCATTTATAAATTTAGCTCATCTTTACAGATGACTGAACTAGAAGATTATAGATCGTCTTGGTCTAATTACTATTCGATCATTCATAAACTTGACTCATCTTTATAAATACCGAACCGAGGAGCTGTAGACCATCCTGACCTAATTATTATTCGTCATTCATAAACCCAGCTAATCTTCACAGATGATCGAGTTTGGAAGTTGTGGATCGCCCCTCAATTGTCATTCGGTCATTCATAAGTTCAGTTCATCTTCACAGATATCCTAGTTATGTAACACCCATGAAAAACATGATCGACTTGTGTATGATTATTAAGGTAGCTTAATACTTGATTATCATGCCTGTTTAATTTTGTGACATTCTGAGCACGTTTAGTTACTTTGCTGCAACATTAGATGTAAAATATAACTGTTTTTAGCTCTGAAAATAGCTTAAATGTGGAGAGTTTATTTATAGGTCATAAATATATGAATTGTGCTACAATTAAAATTTAATGTTAATCAAAGTTAGTTTGATATTTTTTAAGCATACTGGTTGTGTGTTTTAATGTCGGATTGACTACTAGCAGATATGAAAAAATGTGAAAAAGGTGAAACAAGTTTCTTTTTTATGAATTTTGGGATCTATTTGTAACTTGTTGGAAGTGAGAAAATTGGATTTGGTGAAATTTAAGTGTTCTTAGCAGATCAAGAGTTGTAGTTAAATATCTAAAAGGCAAAAAGTCTTATGTTTTTACCTTCTTCCTATTTGGCATTTTTATGTCTTTAAATGAGATAATTCTCTCATTTCTAGCCCTCTTACACGGCTGCAAGCAGGAAAACAAAGAAGGAAAGGGAAACAAGAAACAAAGGGAGGAGAATCAAGTAACCAAGGAGAGAAGGAAGGAAAGGAAATGTTTGAGTTGTTTAGTGACTTCAATTTCTGACTTTTGAGGTAGGAGGAACCTTGTTTTCCTCATCTTTTTATTCTTTTCATTTCGTTCATGAGATTTGGCTTGATGTGAGAATTAGGTGTTGAGTGCGTGTTTTGGCGTTTCAGACTTGATTCTTGTTGGAGAACTAGAGGATAACCTAATTTGGAGTTATTGGTTGCATGGTGATGCATTTTACATCCTTTAAACACTTGTGATTTCATTTGAGTTAAAAATGGAGTTTTAGGTTTTTATGGTAATGGATGATGCATTGATGTATGTTGAGTATTTTCAAAATGGTTTTTAATGTTAAAACATGATTTGGGACCTTGGATGTGAGTGGAAATCACTTAGTTTTGAGGTAGGAATGGTTGGAAAGCCATTGTTCCTTAATGGAACAATGATTGTGTTCTGCAGAATTTTTATCGCAGGGTGACGCCTAGGCGTGGGTGAAACAGAGACCATCATGCCTAGGCATGATAGAACCACACCTAGGCGTGGTTTCCTGGATGTTACAAGGTTGTTGCCCTACCACCATCATGCCTAGGCATGGATGGGTGGCGCCTAGGTGTGACTTTCAGACTTGAAAAAGATTTGAAATGTGATTAAATGAAGCCTATGAAAGGTGTAATTCCTTCTTTTATGCTTCTTAGTGAGTAATGAGACTCTTGTAAGAGTATTTAATGAAGAGCGATTGTAATGAAATCAAAATGATTTGAAATGTTAATTGTTGGAAACAATTTCACTTGGTTATAAATACATATTGAGTATTGTGATGAATTGAGAAAGTGAGCTTTCCTAAATGTTGGACTCACTCATAGATGTTTTTTTTAAGAATGATAAGGTACTTTTAAAAGTATTGAATGAAGTGTTTGTAAAAATGAACTTGATATGCATATAAATCAATTGTGAGACTAATTATGAGAAGTAATTAGTAATTGTATTGCATGATATGAATGTGGGACGTAGTTTGAAGTGAGTGGTATACTCTCTATGTTTGTTGTGATATTAAAGATGGATTTCCTTATGATTTCAAGGATGAATTTCCTTGTTAGTTGATGTAAATCGTGTAGTTGATGGATTTAACTACTTGGATTGTTGATTTCTGGATGGATTTCTAGTGTTTATTCAGGGTTATAGATGTGACTTCCATTACTTTGTTCAGGACTCATACATTCATAACATTACCACGAACTTCATATCATACATTATTCATGTCATAATTAAGTTATTGCATAGGCATGCATACTAAACATAATTTGGCATAGCATGACAATTGTATGAGCGATTGCTATCATGACATGAACCCATAACATTGCAATTATATGAGCGGTTGCGTGTCTCTGAGATGTAGATGTTGTTTTTGGATACTTTTGTGATTGAAGTGTTAGTTGGTAATTATAAATTCTCTATGATTGTATAAAATGCTGATTTTTGAATACTTCTATTGAGAATTGTGATTTCTCACCCTGATTGTGTTGCCATGTAAATCCAGGTGCAAGTTCTTAAAAAAGGAAGAAAAAGATGTATGAAGATTAGTGTATCTATAGGCTTGATGTTGTCAAAGCTTGTATATTATATTAGATCTTATTAGATCTTATTGTTTTGAGAGTTTATGTATTACAATATGCATGTTGAGGCAAGGATATATATATATCTTCTGTTATTGTGACTCTCCATATTTACTCATTGTGTATGAATAATATGAGTTTAGTTTGTTGATGTACGTTTATAAGTAACATGTCTAGTATTGATTATTCCTTTATATGACGATATATCTGGATAGCAAATATTGGGCTGTTACAAGTTGGGGGCTATGGATTGTCTTAGGTCTTATAATAGGTCTGTTATGACTAAAGCAGACCTAAATGAACTGACCATACAAGCCCAACGTCTGTGCTAGGTAGGTCCATTTCCAAACGACAAGGCCCAAGAAAGTTTGGGTCAACCCGACCGACGTCTTGCCCCAAAATCTGACCGGACTATACTCGAACGAGTAGTGACATGCCTATCACGTGCTTAATATGATCCACCAACGGTCATTGGCTGTTAGGCGCCATCATAACCAACGGTCGAAAACGGCTTCGCGCCATAAAGACCAGACATAACGTAATCCTAACGATTAGAGCCCTAAATGACCTGAATGGAGGCTATTCGATGAGTCAATCCTTAGACTTCTATATAAGTCAGCTTGACAGCATAGGTCAGACATGTTCTATCTTTTACCTAGACAATCTGACCAATGAATCTTGCGTGTTATTCGACCATTCTTTTAACCTGTCTAGGTATCATTGATCTCGTTGTTGCCTTACTCGTAGGCCTCCAATGAGTCCTTCCTGCCTTTCGACTTCTACCAACTTAAGTCCCGATCAATACCTAGAATAGCTACCAAAATGAAGACATAGAGAAAGATAATAATGTCTAATAATATAGAACAACGAGAAATAAAATAGAATTGAAAATTCCATAGACATGTATTGACACTGCATTTCGTCTGAACACAAGAACTTTCCCTTGTATTTAGTCTACCTACCCATGGACTGAACATAAGTTATTCTTAAAGAAAGAATTGAAAGAAGACGCACTACTAATAATATATAAGAAGATGGGTGATTAATTAGTGAAAGTGGGCAAAATAAAGTATTGTTAATTGGGGTATTGACCGTAGAGAAACATACATAATGACAACAATAGGAGATTGTTATAACGTGGCCAAAGTGAATAGGCAATTCTTATTCTATATTATTAGGCCAAATAGGATCTCAAATAATGCATTATGACTGCGAAAGGCACCAAAAAATTCTGATAAAATACTTACTTTCTCCCTTTCTTTAGAGGAATTCAATTAGTGGTGCTTTTGGGGTCCTCATCTTATATGTGTCATAGCCATATGTGTCATAGCCACAAGTTGTCGGCGGACAATTTCTTTTCTTTTTATATAATTTAAAAAAAAAAGATATTTTAAACCGGATGGTTAGAGAATTCCAACTACATAGGTCCCGTCAAGTGGATGGCCCAGAAGAAGGTCTTTCTTAATATATGTTTAGTTGGTTAGCCCCTTGGCCTTAACAAAGTTCCACGCCTGGAGATCTAATTAAAGAACCTAACGTATATACGACCAACATCAAGAAAAATAATTTAAAAGAGTTAATCATAGCATCATGAATTCATAATTGGTGTACTATGTGGATTGTTAACAACTGAATATCATTTTCAAATCCTAAATATTTGAGCAGATTGGGATTTATATTCTTAATGTAATACGCATGATATTAATGTTCGTTACCTTAAATTTTAACCGTTCTTTTTTGGTGAACTAAATTTTAACCTTTCTTACTCCAAACGACATCTTTCAAAGTTTGGGCTGCTAACTACTACGTGAAAGAGCACGGCAACAAGTAAAAGTGAATCGTTAAAGAAAGTGATATGAATTTGACTAACAGGCATAGGTTGTTTACATTTGCATCTTGACTTTGAATTTTCAACGAAGAAATAGAGAGTTGCTTCTTAATTTAGTGTAAAAGAGAGTTTGGTTAAAGAAATCCTACTTATGAGTTGTGAACTGGTGTTGCTTGCATTATACAGTGAACCTATGTATATATAAATAAATAAAAAACATGCTTACTTGTAGCTTGTAAATACATCAACCGGAGACAGAGTGAGAGTAGTTGGAGTGTCAACTATTGAAAGCAACGTTAAAGAGACTGATAAAGATGTAATGTACGAAAGCATTTTAACACTTTTTGGATCAATTTCTTTGTGTAATTAAGACTCGCGTGGAATATCTATTTTTGAATTTGAACTTAATTAAAAAATAAATAGAACCAATTATATCTAAAAACAAACCAAAAAATGTCAAGATTTAGATAGAATATATTCTTAAACATAATTGGTTACACTTAAACTTTTTCAGTCAATTATAAATTAAATTCACTTGATGACATGATAATTTTTTAGTGGTTCAATCAACATATGTTGTATTGATTAGTCTATGCAAAAATCCCTCTTTAATAGTTGGATAAGAATTTCAAAAATAAATAATATTACTTCAAGTAAAAGAAATATCATTAATTAGAATAACCCAAAAAAAAAAAAAACTTTCAGAGTATAATTTATATGTTCTTTTTATTTCATAGTATACCACTAAGTAGTTGTGTTCCATTTCTCACCACAGACTCATGGAAGCATAGACCGTGTTCATGAAATTAGTACTAATCCAATCATTTGAACATTTCACATAGCAGCTTGAAAACTGTAATAAAAGTAAAGACTCCTGCGCGGTTTTGCTTTTCTTTGTTTGGTTGATGCAACTTTTGCTTACTAATATCTTATGAAATAAGAAAATAAATTGTGAAAAATAACGTCCACCTGTTTCTGAAAAGTGAAAACGAACACAAAACTTAATGGAAAAGCTTTCAGCTTTCAATTGAAATATGTGGGGGGAACTTTTCAATCAAGAGAAAGAGGAAAAAGTTATGAACTTTTTTAGCCTCAGTTGGAACATAGATATAAGGGGATCGGGAGCAAACTTCGCAACCCAAATTAATTGAGGTTTCCTTTCTGCTTTGGTTTGTTTTCTTTCTTTTCAGTTACCCACAATTCATGAAACCATAGAAATTTCTGTTTGCCCCACAATACATAAAAGTTGTGTTTAGAATGAATAAAAAAAAAGAAATGATTTGATATGATTTGAATTGAATTGATTTGATTTAAAAATTAAATTTTGTGTTTAATTTTTTTTAAAAAAAATAAAATTTGAATTGATTTAGAAATTAAATTTGTGTTTGAAATTCATTAAAATGAGAATTGACTTGATTTAATTTTATTATTTTATATTTTAACCCTTATAAGTTGTTAGAGGTAGTTATTAAAGATAAAATAATTTATTTATTTTAAATCAAATCAAATTCTAATAAATTCTATCAAAATTAATAAAATTTCTAAAACAAAAGAAATGAAATCTACAAAATTTTAAAAATCAAATCATTTCTTATTTTTAAACATTCTAAATACAAAATTTAATTAAATTTAATTTATAAATCAAATTATTTCTATTTTTTTATTTCATAAACACACCCTTTGATCAATGGAGATGGGAATTGATTTCTTTTTCTTGCAGGGGTGTGGTTCATTGATTCTTTACCCTCTCCCATGACGTTAGACTATACGCTTTAGCTTGGGCCTTCGTGCTACCTAGTATGTTCTCGAACCCCATTAAGAAAAGCCAAAAGATGGTCGGTGTGGCTGAGCTGGGAGCTTCTCTGTCATGATTAAGTGAGGCCTAGTATATGCACAAAACGTGTCGCTAAGATGTTCTTTTCCCAAATCAAACATCCAACGGTGATGAAGGAACTCAAACCAAACATCCAACGTGTCGCTGGGACTTTTTTATTTTTGAACGCATGACATAATGGAAAGGTAAAGAACTAAAGAAGGCAGCCATGAACAGAAAGTAGTAGTATTTAATCTTTTGTAATCAATTAATCCAATTCCTAATTAATGAAAGTTGATTCATTATTAAAGAGTTAAAATTTGAGGTACTCTTATGGTAAATTTTTTATATTATGATTCAATGATATATTGATACATTATAAAATTAACTTGTTAATAATTTAATAAATTATGCACATCAAAATTAAATCTTTATTTTAAAAACTCACATCTTCTCCTTTTTGTCTCTTTGTAAGTTTGATTAATTTATGAAATGTAAAGCAATCCCCTTTGTTGACTTAGCAAGCATAAACATTAATAAAATCGATGCCATCATTGAAATGGACGAGTACTATCTCAATGTTACAAGTTGGCGTAGAATACACCTTCACCATTGACAATAGCTATCTGGTTACTCGAATTAAAAAAGTTATATAATATATATATCGAATCAAATTTGACCGTGAGAAACGAGATAGAATCGTCACAGATTAGTATAAAAGTGAAGACAAGTATGAGATTTGTAATTACTACCACACATGTCTGAATTATTCATCGCCTTCTTTTCTTGGCTTAAGTGAAAATAAAATTTTCACGAATTGTTAAATTTTAGTATGAATAACCTATAATTAATCCAACTGAGGAGGTGCATTCTTCCTTAGCTAAGTTCCACGATAATGTGTACTATATATATATATATGGTATATGGTATATGGCCTTAAGGAGGCCCTACCTTGAGGTAGTAGGACCTACTAGCGCACCATCGGAGTCTCAAACTTGTAACTATAGACTTCAAGTATAATCTTAATTAACGAGTCAGTGATAATAATTAATCAAGTGACTTGTTTAAGTATTCACTTCCAACAACCAAATGTGATTACATTACTTTCCAATAAGAAGTGATCGTTGATTAGATATCTGTCAAGTAAATTAGCCTCGATTATTGACAAAATATTTGAGTAGACTTTGTTTGTAGACTAAACTAATATATCAACATTAAAATAATTACATAAATTTTTGTATTACATAATTATTTTATATTAAAAATAAAAATGTGTCAATTTTTATTATTTTAATCTATATAACTTATGTAAATAAAATTTACGCAAATATTTCTCATAATTGATATTCATATAAATATAATACTCTAGTAGCATATGTAACATGATCTTATCATATCATATATATATATTTACAAAACAACAATTTTATTTATTCATTTATGAATAAATTAACACCTTTAAAGTGATCAATAAATAAAAGACACACAACACACAAAAGCGTCCATCACACGGCACCTGCCCTCCCCTTTCCCTCACAACACCATTGTCAATATTTCCTCCCTTATAGTTCTTCCCTCCTCATCACTTCTACTTCTCACTTCTTTCATAGTTTTATAGCTAATCCCCACCCTTAAAACTCCCAAACCATTTTTTCTCTACACACACTCTCTTCTCTTCCATAAAGAAAACAACAACTACTACTACTACCTCCGGCGCGACCATGTCGGTGAAGGAGTGCGAGCACCACAAGTGTAAGAAGCGAAAGATCTTCCGGCGAATCTTCTGGGGCATCGTGATCTTCCTGTTCATCGTGCTAGTCACCATCCTCATCATCTGGGCCATCCTTCGTCCCACAAAACCCACCTTCATCCTCCAAGACGTCACCGTGTATGCCTTCAACGCCACCATGCCAAACTTTCTGACCTCCAACTTCCAGGTCACTCTGTACTCCCGCAACCCCAACGACAACATCGGCATCTACTACGACCGCCTCGACAGCTACGTCACCTACCGCAGCCAGCAGATCACGTACCGCACCGCCATCCCTCCCTCCTACCAGGGACACAAAGAGGTGGACGTGTGGTCCCCATTCGTCTACGGCACCAACGTCCCCGTTGCTCCCTACAACTTCGAAGGCCTCAGCCAGGACCAAAACAACGGCAACGTCCTTGTCATCATCAAGATCGACGGCAAGGTCCGCTGGAAGGTTGGTTCCTTCATCTCTGGCCATTATAACATCTTTGTCCGCTGCCCCGCCTTCATCACCTTCGGCTCCCGCAGTAACGGGATCGCCGTCGGCGACAACGCCGTTAAGTATCAATTGGTCCAGCGCTGCACCGTCAGCGTTTGATTCAACGTTGCTATGCTCTGCCTCTGCTCTGCTCCTTGGTATTACTATATTTAGTGTTTACGTACGCTTTTTTTTTTTCGTTTCATTTTTGTATACGTATTCTTCTTCTCTTCTACGTATATCTAATTCTGTATTGGTGGATTACTGTGTCATTAATTAGGTATACGTACGTACCTTTATTACGGTATTTGGAATTGTACATTTTGCTGTAGAATAAAAATGCAGTTGGAGGAGGATGTGAAATTGATGAAGGGTGAAATTGAAATTGAAATTGTAAAAGATGAAATTGATGAGGACTCATTGATCTGGGGGAATACCTGCCCCCAGATTCCACACTTGATGTATATTCTATTAAATAACACCCCCCTCCCTCCCCAAATAAAAATGCGAGGAAACCAAACAAATTCTGCATTTGAACATGTCATTGAATTGGACAGAAAAGGTTCAATTGTGGAATGGCATATCCGGAGACGGGATATTAATATATTATCGTGAATTTTTCCCTAATTAGCCTGGATTTAGAGGTTAGAATAATTTTTAGATGAATATAATTTATTATAGATATTTAAATTATTTTTTAATATATATAAAATAATAAAAATTATTATAAAATTATATTAATTATTAATAATATTTTTATACATATTAAATAATAATTTAAGTATTTAAATAATAATGTGATAACTTATGTCCATCTAAAAATTTTTCTTAGAGGTTAATTGGATGGCTGTTTGGGCCGAGGTGGTGGTGGTCCTTTTCAGTCCCCCTCACTTACCTTTCTTATTAAGTATTAATAATGTGGTGAAAGAAAGGAAGGGGCTTTTCTTACGTCTTACCTACAAATGAATGTCCCTTATGTTCATATATATATATATATATATTCTCCAATCAAATAAAGCTTGGACAACCCAACAGAACACATGCATGCTTAACATCCAAGTGGTTTGAAATTGAACATTTTGGCATTGAGCACCATCAAAGGTTAGGTGCAAGTTAAAGGAACCTTCTGTGATTTGTCAACATTCAAAACCGGTCACCATGTCCATGTGATGGGATCCCACTTTGATGACGACTCATGACGCTCCTTACGATACTCACCAAGTACTCTAAATTTAGCGCCTCCCCTCCCCTACATAGGAAGGTTACGCACCTATTATCATATTTTGCTTGCTTATAACAGGACACAATAATAAATCACATGCTCTCTGTGTCTCCATAGTTGAATTGACTATATAAGTCTGATCTCTCCTTAGCTTCTTCTTTCTTTATTATTATTATTATTTATCTGTTCTTCTTTCTCTATTTTATTTTAGTATTTCTTACAAGACGGTATCTTTCTCCGCTGTTTCGGGCTAAGATCAAGTGTGAAATATCTTAGAATATATTGACATATAAAATTGGTATAAAAAAAGCAGATGAACTATGTATTCTTAAATTAAATTAGATTATTGTACTGTATTCTAATGAATTGTGTCCAATCTTCAAAGTTTGAAAAGAAGGTATGTTATTTGAATAAAAAATTTGATAACTAAAATTGTGGTTTACTATTGTGAATTTATAAATAATACGATATGCTTAAAATTTATGATGCAAATACTATTTATTAAAAAAAGAATGCTATGTATTTATAAATTTAAAAAAAAATCCTAGCAGCATGAATACCAAAAGCGTAAGAACATTATTATAAATTAGTTGTTTGTAGAATTTCAGAACTAGCCCCGTAGTGAGAAATTATGGGAAAAGTACCTGTACTAACTAACATAAGACCAACTAGTTCCGTTCGGCCCAAACTTACGGCCTGAATAGAGCAGCCAGGCCCAAGCACAAGGTAGCAGTACATGCAAACAATACCTCCAGTAATCAATAACAGTTACTCCAGACCGGACACAATCAATAGCATAATCATGATACATAATTACCAGGTTTATTACACCGACCCGTCAACGAAAGAGACCAATGTTCTTCTTTCCTTCCCTTATAGAAAACAATAAAACAAAAGAATCAACCTCAAAAGATATGATCATTTAGCCTATTCTTATACACTTATTTTTCACTCTTTTTGACTTAAGTATTGAAGTATCTTTGCATGTACACCTCCACCCTGCCTCCACCGATCAGATTCGTGCTTAGTCAGATCGCAGTTGCTCAGATACTGATCATCCAACAGTTTGGCTAGAGTAATACCATAATACCACTAAAAATAGAAATAAACAAAAATAAATAATACATGTATCTACCACTAACAAAAATTTATATTTCAACTTTGTATATTGCCACCCTTTGATCGAGTGCTTATTATGAGTCAAATGTACTCCAAAGATCTAAAATAAAAATTATTTTCAACTAACAATAACTATTATTTTCTCTTGAGATTGTCTTATATTGGATTTAAATAATCTAAAACCATTTCGAAGTTCATTTTATTGTCTTTGATCCTTTCCGCACACATAATTAAGCCAAAAAAAAAATCTAGTACAGAAATTAATCGAGGATAGAATGCCTCCACAAACGAATTTGTTTATTATGGAAGATCAAATGAATTGAGAATGCAAGTACACCTGGGCCGATGGGCCTCATTTAGGCCAGATTAAATCAGGGCTAGCAGTACTTAAATTTGGTCTGCTTCTGTAGTTGTGGGCGAGTTTAGGATCATCTTGGCCCAATTTTCTGGTGGATCGGCTCTGCCTCCTTTCTCCTTCAATTGGGCACCATTTTCCCTTTAGCCCAATCTGCTTGCCCACCCAAAAAAAAAAAAGCCTAACGGAAATAATATGACCCCAATTTTTTTTTTATTTAAAAAAAACGGATGTAATAATTTCCATGAAAGTAAGAGAATAATAGTTGCAGTAGTTCCAAGTGGTGAGAATGAGATGCGATTACGTTAGAAGTTGAAGTTCCGTTCTCACATAAACAAAAACACGCATAATCCTTTTTATTGTAACAAATTTGAACAGTTCAAGTTTATTGGGGCCATTAGGAGAGTTCAAAACATTAGGATATCTGTTTCAATAGACTTCTCTGAGGAACTATATCAATAAGTTTGACATTACGTTTCAACTCAACCTTAGAACATTAAGTTCATAGGTTCATTCAATATTCATCCCAAGTCACAATACATAATACACTTAGGTTATTGGTTTTATTTATAATCAAGCATTCATGGTTTTCAAGTAAACTTTCTTTTTTTCCAAGACACTTTATGAAGATTCTATCATAATTTCTAAAATCGTAGTAAATTTTTCAAATTTTATGAAGATTTTATCATATTCTTAATTTAGATTTCCTATTTTTATTAAGAATATATTTGTTAAGGATAGATTTAAATAAATAAATCCCAACAAATTAAGTTTTGTATATACAATCACATAGATGTTCATTGAAGGTTCACCCAAAAAAATTCCACTAAGATTCCTTTTATAGTTTTATCAACTTTATGTAAATAAAAAATAAAAAAAAAGAAAGACATATGAAATTGTTTTTAAAAACGAATGATATTAATGAGTGTATTAATATGAATAGATAAACAAAAAGATTGTTGCCACATGGTGACAAGGTCAAGAGTCTTAGTTTGGGATAAGTATGATAACAACCATAGCATTTAACGAAGAGGAGGCGCAACAATTAAATTAACATTTTTTCGGATAGGACATAGGTCGGTAAAGTTTGGTAGGTAAAAAGGAGACTTGTTGGAGACTTACGTGCGAGATAATAGCAAGGTCAAGAACACTTAGGCAGGTCAGCAGATTGATTGCACAATATGATCGGTATGAATGTTTGACATAAAGATAGAACATGGTTGATCTAGGTTGTCAAGCCGGTTTATATAGTTGATCTTTGCACTGACTCATTTGATACTTTTCGTTCAGATCATTTAGGGCTTCGAGTGTTAGGGTTCGTCATGTCTAGTCATTAAGGTGTGAAGCCGTTCACAACCATTGATTATGATGATGTCGGCCAGATAATGACTGTTAAGAGATCGTATTAAACACGTGTTTAGTGTTTTTCGTTCAGGCATAACCCGACCGAGATCCTATAAGCAAGACTTGAGTCGAGTTGACCCAAATTCTCTTAGATTTATTGTTTCAAAATAGGCCAATATAACAGATAGACTTATATGATCAGTCAATATAATCTATAATAAATCTATTATGTCTTAAGCTCACGATAATCCATTAATTTTCAACTTAGTCATAGATAATGATGAACCAAACTTTAAAATGGTCAGATGAGGACAGGGCTGGTACTGTCCAAACAACTTAGCCATATTTTCTTCCGTACGAATGTTTCTTCGTGGTTGTTTCGGACCGCGCAAACTCATTCTACATCAAACTTTGCCACGGTCAAATCAATCCCCTACTGATCGTTTGCTTTCATGAGCGGAAATTGAATTAGGCAAATGTCCAACCACCGCAACGCGCACACGTACTCACAACCGCGTTGTTTCCACTTTTCATAGAAACTTCAATGTCCTTCCTTCCTTCTATATATACGCACCACTCCAATCACCCTTATCTCACAACTCATTAGCTTCTCTTCTCTGCATTAAGTCCTGTATTACAATTCACATACAACATCGATCTCTTCATCTCTCTGTTTCTCCCTTAATTTCTTTGTCACATCACATATATATCTCCTCATCATTCACTCATCTGCAGGCATGGCTGATAAGCAACCCCAGTTGAACGGTGCCTACTACGGGCCCGCCATTCCACCAGCGGAACAACCCCGCTACCGCCACCATCACGGCAGAAGAAGCTGCTGTTGCTGCCTCTTTGGCTTCTTCTGGAAGCTCCTAATTGCACTCATCGTCCTCGTTGGCCTCGCAATCCTCATCTTCTGGCTAGTGGTTCGACCCCGCTCCTTCAAGTTCTACGTGACCGAAGCCGAACTAACCGAATTTGACTACACCAATGTTAACAACACCCTCCGATACAACATGGTGCTCAACTTCACTGCTCGCAACCCTAACAAGAAGCTCAGCATCTACTACGACAAAGTGGAGGCCTTGGCATTCTACGAGGGTTCCAGGTTCGCCTCTTCCGACGTGATCACACACTTGAACTCCTTCCGCCAGTACAAGAAGAGCACCGACCCCATGAGGGGCGTTTTCTCAGGGCAAAAACCGCTCCTACTTGACAACGATCAGGTCTCTAAATTCAACCAAGATAAGAGTGCTGGGATTTATGACATCTATGTGAAGCTCTACTTCAGGATTAGGTTCAGGCTTGGGGACGTCATATCCAGACACTACAAGCCCAAGGTCAAATGTGAGCTTAGGGTTCCCTTAAGTTCTAACATTGCCACAACCATGACTCCGTTTGAGTCCACAAAGTGCGATGTTGATTTCTTCTAGACTGTACACGTCTGATTTGTTGGATTGGTTTTGGAATTTTCTTCCTTTACCCATTTTCTTTTTTCGTAGTTCTAGTGATTAATTATTCTGTGTGACCTTTGTCATTATTTTATTCATTCTTTGACTATACGTATACGTTTCCATGTAATAAAATATTTTTTGAGTACTCTAGATTTCTCTGTTGGTATTAATACGTTTCAAATAAATAAGTAAATTTATTTATTTTGATTGCTTACGATTAATTTATTCAGTTCTTAGTGTAAACTTCTTGTAATTAATCTTTATTCGAAAAATCAAATTAATCTTCATGTAGAAGACATGACCTTAAAAGGATGAATCTTAAGTTAAAGGATCAGTGATTTGTCCACCTTTCCCAAATTTTTCCTAAATAGCTGTGTAATTAGTATGGGTAACGTGATTAATAAAGGAAATTATTGTATAATAAATGTATATTTTAAGAAGGATCTTTACCATTAATTTTAAATAAACTTACATAATTTTTAAGTTATTAATTTAAAATTATACTTCAGAAAGCATACCTGTAAATGTATAATTTGACCACCCCAAATGAAACTTAAACTTAACGGTTGCCCTGCCGAATCTTCAAATAACAGTGGTGATATTGGAAAGTGTTAATTAAGAGCTCTTACAAAGGGTATGAGAAGTATGAACAATTTTTTATATTAAAAAAAATTGAGTGATCAGCCTAATTGATAATGATATTCAATAACAAAATAGCATTACTGTCAAGAGCTTCATGGGTAAGAAAGCACTAGGAAAATTGTTGGGTGTTTTTGTCTTGGATTGGATTTTGGGCTCAGCCCACTTGAAAAGGTTGTTTTAAAAAAATATATATATATGCGTGTGATTGTTATAGGGGTGTGTGTGCAGCTACCACGCGAAGGAAAAATCCGAAGGGTTTTAACTTCTAGACACTTCATCTCATTCTCTTTGGTGGGGCTGCGCCGAAGTGATGTTTTGGAAGAAAATTTGAGTTGCCGACGTCAGTTTTGAGATAGGGAGCTTTGATGATTTGAGAGTGCTGTGGAAGGTAGAGAAAATTTGTCACTGCTAGATCTTTTGGTTGAATAATTTGTTGTAGTGAAAAAACTATCGTTTTGTGAGACTGGGTTTATTAAAGTTGAGTTTGTAATAAATAATTTTTAAGATTGTTATTGATTGTAGTTGTAATTTTAATTGAAATTAATAGATTGATTTATGATGACTTATATTATATTAGTCTTAACCCATTTGGCCTTATGAGTTTTTAGTTATGTGGATTTTTTTGTTTTGTGAATTTTTTAGTTTTAATCCACGTGAGTTAGGACTTAATGAGTTGAGCTCAACTTTTTTGACAACTCTAATGTGAATAAGAAATATTTTCCACACAATATCTCTAGTATGCGCAATTTTCGTGATGACATTGTGCAAAGTTGATTTAGGCATAACTTATCACAATTATTTAAATGAAAACGGAAACACATAGAACAATAATAACAATGATGAAGGGGAAGGGGGAAAAAAATAGCATGAACCATTCCATTAGATTATATTTTGTTTCTTAGCTTTGAGAGAACAAGTTGAGCTTAGTTGGAAAACCTTTTGCAGTGGATGGTCTGGCCTTTACAACGAGCCAGTACTATCGTGGTCTTGAACAAATGAGTATAAACAGATGGGCTTTCCACTGGCCTTTATGCAACTGACGGACAGCGAGACATAGAGCAAGGCATCCGAGTTATATCCCTAGACTTGTGAGAGAAGAGATGAACCAGGCCCTCTACCAGCCAGTTACGGAGTTCGAAATCGAAAAAGCTGTTCATAGTCTTGGATCCCTAAAGGCCCCAGGTCCAGATGGCTATAATGGCCTCTTTTACTAGAACTTTTAGGAGGTGATTAAAGAGGATGTGTGCCAAACAATCTCCTGCTTTTTCAGAGAAGGTACTTTGCCTGATGCCATAAACGAAACTCTTGTTGTTTTAATTCCAAAAGTCCCTATGCCTGAAAAATCACAACACTTGTAACCAAAATATAACTAGAGGCACATCTTCGCATTCTATTCCTACAGAATTCTGCAGATCCCTCCCAAGATAAATCTTTATTTGGAAGTGTTGCTACAACTCCATTCCTATTCAGGCCAATCTTTTTAAAAGACGAATTGTTAAAGACCCTATGTGCCATAAGGAACCTGAGACTATTGAACACCTCCTCCTTCGTTGCCCGTGGACTGAACTTGTGTGGTATGCCTCTCAACTTCAATTAGCGCCCTCGCAGAAACCTATTAGCAGATTTGATGACTGGCTCTGGGGGTAAGCTACAGGTTAAAATGCCATAAGGACTTCTTCAAACAGGGAGCAGCAACTGTAGCCTTCATCATTTGGGGTGTTTGGAAGGGCAGGAACAGTTTTTGTTTTGAAGGGAAGGCTCCTAATCCTAGTTTTACTCTTACATGGACTGTAACCTCAAAGAACCTATTTGATGACTGCTTACAGCTCATACAAGGGTGGAGAGGTGCTTCGTCGGATTTTACTATCTCCTCCATCTTAGAGAACATTCGAAACCTGAACCACCATTTCTCCAGGAACGGGTTCCTGTGGACAAGCAGAGAGGCCAACTCGAAGCCCACGAAGTTGCTAAGCAAGCGATGGCAAATCAGCTACCGGCGTGCTGCATCAGATCGTCGCCTCTAAGCATTCTTCGCAAGCTCATATATGACGCCCTGTGAATGGTTAGTCAAGGGCAAAATGGGTCGACCCAGTTTGAATCGGGTTAGATTTTAGGTTAATTTTGTGTTAATATTTTATTAATCTAATTTATTTAATATAATATTATTAATACAAATTTGATTAATTTATTTAGATTGAATTATTTTTAATTTTTTGTTGATTTTTATTATTTAAATTTATTTATTTTATCATATTAATCGGATTAATTCGTCTAACTTAACTTATTTATGACAAATACAAAATTTGCTTTGTTCACCTTTTCAGTTTCTATTAGATTCCAGATCTGATGATGCCAGCAAGCGTGCTTGCCTTTCCTGTAGGTTTTTTGCGCATTGCTGTTGTGGCTGGCTTTGGGCCGTTTGTTGTCTCTTAGGTCCATCAGACTTTGTATCTTTGCTACTTTGAATGGTGGAAAAAAAAAATGATTTTCACTTGTTGAGGAAAAAAAGAAAGAGAAAGGAAGACTTTCATTCACCGTACATGATAAATCAATTTCGACAAAGAGCAATGCAATCAATTTCGATTAAGAGCAATGCAATCAATTTCGATTAAGAGCTATTATAATAAATGTGCCTAACTTTATCTTAAAAGTTAGTTTATAGAAAAGAATTGTTTAAATTATTATAAATGATATTGTCCTCATGTACTTAATCTTTTAACACACTTTCCTCACGCTAAGGAGGAGACATAATCTGGAGCATGAAATTTACAGAATAACTAAACGTAATTCTATCTTAAAAATTAGTTTATATGAGAGAATTACTCAAATTATTATAAATGATATTTTGTTCATATACTTAATCAATATGAATCTTCAACACGAGCAACGGTTGATGTCTTACAGCACGTACCAAGAAATGCATTATAAATGTAATATATGGTAACCCAACTCATACCATCCGGATTTTAGAAGAAGAAAATAAAACATTTAGGGTAAATTTGATGCACTTTAACCTATGTACCTGTTATAAAGTTGATTTTTTTTTTCAATCGTCGTGACTTTGGTTTAAAATTTATATTTATCTATAACAAAGTTTATTTGTATATTGAATAAAAAATTTTATAACCCCTCGATGATTTGAAAATGAACTCAACTTATTTTAAATCAACGATTATATTTATAAGGACATAGTTTTGTTGAATGGTTTTCATAAATAAGGACATGAAAGATTGGTGGCTTGTGAAATGTATATTTACTTTTTGATTGATGAAAAGTGAAAAGCAGAGGAAACAACCAAACAAGTTATAAGCTTCAAAAACGACTATTAATGATAGTTATAAAATAAGATTGCTGATGTTGAAAATTTAACTTATTTAAGCATTATAAAAAAATTGCTTAGACAACTGACTCCGTTGGCAAACATTGACAAAATATAGATTACAAAATAGAAATAGAAACTATTAGTATAAATTATATTAATTTAATAGTTGGTTTGTTGTTAATGTCACATTATTTGACCAATATACTTACTCACATATTATATACTTGACACTTGTTCATTGCCAAATTAACCACTGTGAGTAAAAAAATAAACAAATTAAACCACCAAGTTTTTATATATCAACTATTGATAGAAATAGTGTTTAGAAATATCATATCTCTTTTTTCAATCTTGTTAAAAAATATCACATCTTTAAAAAATACTAACCTCATAAATTTTGATGGAGAATATCAAATCCCCATCTTTATAAGTATGCATAAATATTAAAAATTAAAAAAATTTTTTTTTAAAAATATACAATTATGACTACATCAACAAATGAAAAAAGTTGAATTTACTATTAAAATAAGTATAATTTGAGAAACTTTTCAAATTAATCTCGCTTAAAATTTTATTCTCACTCTCAAATCCTTACAATTCCCAATATATATATTTATAGTCCATCATTCTTAATTTTCTATTATTATAAACAAATCTCATAAATCTTTTACATATATTTCAAATATCTTATATCTTTTATAAATATTTCAAATGATTCACGTATCTTTTACAAATATTTTAAATCTATGAATATAAGAAAATTATTGATAAATTTTTTTAATGAAATTTGGATAAAAGTCAAAGATAACTCAAAAAAGCATGCAAAAGTCAATGCCTTTGTAAGTTGAAACTAGGAAGTTTCGACGAACCAGCACTGTGGACGCACAGCACAATTTAGGATGCACACGCCGAAAACGCATATAACATAACATATCCCATTCAAAAGCAACCGCGTTTTGTAATCGAACTACTACGACTACAAACCCACACAGGTTAATTTAATACTTCTTTGCCGGCTGCTGCAATCCTTTGTGGTTAATTTTGTAGACTATCACGCGCTTTTAAGCACACCCCCTCTTGCTATTTCTGCTTATATATTCTGTTCTCTCACACTTTGTTACAACTTACAAGACAACACATCTTCCATTCCATTCAATCTCTCGTACCTTTTTCATTGTATATTTCATATTCTGATTATTATTCTTTCGTTGCTCTGCGTTACCTTGTCGTTCATTCACTCATCAGCGATGGCTGAGAAACAACCCCAATTAAACGGAGCCTACTACGGCCCCGCCATCCCCCCATCCAACAAATCCTACCACCGCCCTGGTCGTGGCACCGGCTGCTTCGGCTGCCTCTGCGGCTGCCTCTTTAGCCTCATCTTCAAACTCATCTTCTCCATCATCATCATCGTGGGCATCGCCGTCTTCGTCGTCTGGCTCATCGTCCGCCCCAACGTCGTGAAGGTTCACGTGACCGATGCCACCCTCACCCAATTCAACTACAACGACAATACCACCCTCTACTACAACCTGGCCCTCAACATCACCGTGCGCAACCCCAACAAGAGGCTTGGCATCTACTACGACTACATCGAAGCCCAGGCACTGTACCAGGACACAAGGTTCGACTTGCAGACCTTGGAACCTTTCGATCAGGGGCACAAGACCACCAGTGAGTTGAACCCAGTCTTCCAGGGTCATCAGATGATAGCACTTGGCGCTGACCAGACCTCGGAACTGAACAAGGAGAAAAGCTCGGGGGTTTACGACATCGAGGTGAAGCTGTATCTGAGGGTCAGGTTCAAGCTGGGAGTGCTCAAGTTCGGGAAGTTGAAGCCCAAGGTTGACTGTGACTTGCACGTTCCTTTGACTTCAGCAAATGGAATCTCCCCAGCCGGTGGTGGCTTTCAGACCACCAAGTGCGACTGGAGTTACTGATGGATCCATTAGATCCGACCCGATTCTATTTCCTCTCTTTTGTTTATAATAAATATATACGCTTTCGAGACACCGTCTTCTTGTTCTTGTTTTTTAATTTGCGGTTTTCATATGATATTTAATTTGTTCATTGATTGGACATAGTGATATACTACTTGAGAGTCATTCAGGGAGTTTATTACACTATATATGCATTTCATTGTATTATTTCTATATCCTCCGATTCCATTTGGTGGAGTGGATTTTTGGTTTATTATATAGCTTGTTATTTGTTAATAAATAAATATGAATTTTTGGCTTGTATGTTACTTGTTATTTGGTGGAGTAGATTTTTGGTTCATTATTTATTTCTTAAGTTGCTTTTGATTATGACGTAAATATGTATTTTTTGTTTTTTAAAAAAATTGTTATGCGAATATAAATTGATTTTTGAAAGACATTATAGATCGTCTTATTAGAGATATATTAAGTATTATTATTATTATTATTATTATTATTATTATTATTATTATTATTAGTGAAATTACATGTATTTTTATAGGTTTGATCCATTTGAGTTATTAATAGGATTAATTTTTATTCAACAACAAAAATATGATAATTATACATTTTTTTTAAAAGAGTTATTTTTTTAAAAATTAAATATTATTATTACTATTATTCATATAAAGATATTAATATAATTGTATTGAAAAGAAATAAAGCAATTTATGCTCTACCATACAATTAAGATATAAAATATAAATCTATAAAAATCCTAAAAAATTATGCTGATTGATTCAAAAACCGCCCATTGAATGCCAAAAAAAAAAAACCTATTGAAGAGACATTTTTACCATTTTTACTTACTCATTTCTTTTTTCCTCCATTCATATCATCATAATCTCACTCATATTAATATACACAAATGTTAAAAATTGGTACTCCTTTATTTCTTAATAACTGTTTTTTTTATTTTGATTTATCTTAAATTATCTATCATCTAAGACTATTAAAAATATTAATTAATTTTTTTTAATTTTACGTTCTTTAATAAAAAGAGAATTTATTATATCACGTGAAAATAATGAAGAGAAATAAATAAAGTAGAAAAAATAATAATTTATTAATCACATTATACTATATTTTTTATATTTATGACTATTCAATTTTATCTTTAATCTTTATAAAAAATATTTAAAAGATAATTATAAGGAAAAAGAAGAATAAATAAGATCTTTTTTCCCTATTGAAAAACAACTAATTACATGACTTTTTCCTCTCTCTCTCTCTCTTTCTTTTCCTTCACGATAATATAATCATGTTGACTTTTGGAATAGTGGATGGTGGCTGACCGTACCAAGGCTCTTACTTTAATTCATATTTAGACAAGTTGATTATACTAGTGTTATCACACTTTATAGAGATGTAATCAAGTTTAAAATTATAGTCAAAAAGTTGTTACTTCATTTAAAAGAATTGAGTACAATAACTTTCAGCTGTAACATATTCAGCTTCAGCTGTAGACAATGTCACACTATTTTGTTTCTTGTTATACCAAGAAAGTAGTGAACTTCTAAGTAAGTGACATGCCTCACTATTTGGTTTAGTTCATCTTGCATGATCAAGATTCAATGTTCATCATTAATGACCTTATTTATGTCTTTAGGTTCAACTTGAGAGACAAAAATCATATGGTTACATGCATCTCTAAGAGAGTTACGAGTGATTACCCCTTTTGATACATCACCTATTACTTTGTCAAGAGGATGATATCTTGATGCCCTCCATTCATTGTGAAGGTCCATGATTTGAGAATCCTCTTGTCTTGGGGGACCATATAGGCTCTTTTCTTGCCTCACGGCTTCTTTTTCTTTGCTATCTAGGTGAGTCCTTGCTAAAATATCTGTAACATCATCAATAAACACCTTTCTCAGCTAATTTAGGTTAGTTTCATCAAAAGCAACATGTATTGAATCTTCAACAGTCATAGTTCTCTTATTATAAATTCGAAAGGATTTACTATTAAGTGAATAACCAAGAAATATTCCTTCATCGAATTTAGCATCAAACTTGCCTATGCTATTTTTTTCATTGTTTAAAACAAAGCATTTGCAACCAAAGACATGAAAGTGAGAAATATTTGATTTCCTTCCTTTGTATAATTCATAGGGGGTTTTCTTTAAAATGAGCCTTATTAGAACCCTATTCATAACATAACACGCGATACTTACCACATCCGCCCAAAAATACTTAGGAATATTTGTCTCATTTAGCATAGTTCTTGCTAATTCTTCTAAAGATCAATTTTTCCTTTCAACTACTCCATTTTGTTGTGGAATTTTAGGAGTAGAAAAATTATGCTCAATACCATTCTCATTACAAAACATTTCAAATTCATGATTTTCAAATTCCCTACTATGATAACTTCTTATGGATGCAATGTTACAATTCTTTTCATTTTGAATGATTTTTATAAGTTTTCTAAATGCATGAAAGACATCATTCTTATGAGCAAGGAAAAGTGTTTATGTAAATCTAGAGTAATCATCCACAATCACAAAAGCATAGTAGTTTCCTCCAAAGCTCATAGTTCTTGATGGTCCAAAAAGATCCATGTGCAAAAGTTATAAAGGTCTAGTAGAGGAAATAATATTTTTAGCTTTGAAAGAAACATTTACTTGTTTACCCTTTTGACATGCATCACAATGTTTATTTTTCTCAAATTTGAGCTTTAGAAGACTAATCACCAAATCTTTAGAAACAAGTTTGTTTAGATGATCTATATGAATGTGAGCAATTCTCCTATGCCATAACCATGAATCACTCTGTTTACTCATAAGACATCTTGCATTTTGAGAGGTAATATCATCAAGTTAATCATATATATATATATAATCTATTTTATGACCAACAAACTTAACTTGCTTGTTATCCTTACCTTCAATTATGCAACAATTAGAATCAAATATAACTCTATTACTTTTATCACATAATTGACTAATGCTTAGAAAGTTATGTTTGAGTCCTTCCACATACAAGACATTATCAATTGAAGTTGAGGAATCCTTACCAACTTTTCCAATACTAAGGATCTTTCCTTTATTGTTGTCCTCATATGTGACATGACCATGATTTTTTGGTACAAGAAAGGAGAATTTGGATCCATCACTCGTCATGTGCTTGGAGTATCCACTATCAAGATACCAACTTGAGCTTTTGGTCTTTAAGCACACCTATAACACACATTCAAGTTTTAACCTTTGGTACCTAAATTGTCTTGGGTCCTTGTGTGTTAGTTTTAGGCAAGATTCCCTTAGGAACCTAAACCATTTTAGTTTCAATCTTGGTGTTTATGTTCTTTCTAACATTACAAGTAGATGTACTATGCTCTTTCTTCCCATAATTGAAGCATTTGATAAAGGGGTGACTTGATGTACTTGAGGAAACAAAGAAATTCTTGTAAGATTTTTGTTGCATGGTTATTGGGATTATACCCCAAACTGGCCTTTTGAAAAGCACATCTTTGTTTCCCTAATAACACATTCAAATTGTCTCTTCCTAAGGTGAATTTGGTAAGAGTATTTTTCAAATCCTCAACCTCCTTTTCAAATGATTCATAAGACGAGCAAGGTAATTGAATGAATGCATTGTCATGTGAGGAACAAGTTATACATGATGAGTTAACATCAATAAGTCCTAGAGTCTCATTCTCAAGTTTGAGTTCATTAATCTTCTTGTTTAAAATTGAAACTTTGTTTATCAATAAAGAGATTGTTTTGTTGGAAGATAAAATCATTTTTGTGAGTTTTAAGGATTCATCATGCAATTCTTGAAAAATATCTTGTAATTCACTATAAGAGGGTGAAAAGTCTAGGTTAAAAGAAGTTACCTTGGTGTTACTCTCATATGCTTCTTCTCCTTGAGCCATGAGACATAGATGGACTTCCTTATTTTTTGAGCTATTGGTGGAATCCATGTCATTGTCCTCCCAAGCTATGTAAGCCCTTTTTCCTTTCCTTTCTTTAGAATGTCTCTTTTCAAACTTCTCCGTCTTCTTAAGATATATAAGACATTCTATCTTCATATGCCCCAATTTACCGCATTCATAACATGTAGGAATTAATGAGGTTCTTTCCCATTTATGATATATCTTCTTTGGAGGAAAATGTGACCTTCTTTGAATTCCTTTCTTCTTGAGAAATCTTCCAAACTTTCTCACAAGAAGACTAAGATTTTCTTCATTTACCTCAAGGTTTCCTACTCCTTCTTCATCATCTTCATCATCATCTTCAATTGTGGATGAAGTGGCTTTGAGAGCAATTCCCTTCTTCTTTTTGTCATGCTCCTCACTTTGATTGAGCCTATTGAGCTCCAACTCATGTTCTTAGAACTTTCCAAAGAAAGTGGCTAGAGACATTATTAATAAATCCCTTGATTCTGTAATAGTTGTTACTTTGGGTTGCCAATTCCTACTTAAACATCTCAAAACTTTGTTAATAAGATCTTTATTTGGAAAAGTTTTTCCTAAAGAAATAAGATGATTTACAATGTGTGTGAATCTCTTTTGTATTTCTTGAATGCTTTCTCCTTAATTCATTATAAACAATTCATATTCATGAGTGAGAGTATTTATTCTTGATCATTTTACTTCACTAGTACCCTCATAGGTAACTTGTAGAGTATCTCACATTTCTTTAGCGGTCTTACAATTTGACACCAAAAAGAATTCTTCATACCTAAGGATGTGGTGATGATGTTCTTCACTCTCAGATTGTATTGAACCTTCTTTTTATCCTCATCGGTCCATTCACTTCTTGGTGTATTAGTTCTTGCACCATCAACAGTATGTGTGGGAACAAAAGCACCATTTTCAACGGCGTCCCACACATCTAAATCAATAGTTTCAATAAAAAAATTTATCTTTTCTTTCCAATAGGCATAATCATCCCCATTGAAAAAGGGAGATCTATTTATAGAAGAACCTTCCTTAGAAAGACCATTTGAAACCATATTTTCTCTTGAAGCTGCTAAGTTCTTTATACAAGAGTCTAGCTTTGATACCACTTGTTACCAAGTGGCCTCAAAACTCAAGAGAGGATGAATTGAGTTTATAAAAACTTTTCACAAATCTTTAGAAAAACTCTTGATTACCAATTTTCGTTGAAGTTATTAATTTATAGAAACGAATGAATGGATAAGATAGAAAGATATTGCTCACCAATGAACCAACTAAGAGAGAAATATTTAAGCAAGCAAATAAACTGATAACAATGTATTTTATTCATTTTATAATCCTCTCACTAGACTTTTTAAGGTTCAATTTGACTTAATTAAGTTGATTTTGTCACATTTTATGAAATTAAGCTTAATTGGATCATTGAAAAAATTATTGCTTGAATTATCATTAATTTGGGTGATTGCATTCTTAAGTAAAGTGGCCACAATTTGAGTTGCAATTATCTGATTAATGTGATTCTAGTCTTGTTGGAAAGTTTAGATAAATCTCTAATAACTATTCATTTGATAGCAAGAGGCACATTGATAACAATATATTTCATTCATTGTATAATCTTCTCACTTAGTTTTTTCAGTAATTTAGCTATAATTTGAGTTTCAAATATCCGATGGATATGATTTTGGGCTTGTTTTAAAGCTAAGACAAATTTCTACAATTTTCATGAAGGCCTCAAGACCGGATACACACGTTTGGATAACTCAAATTGGAGTTGAAGCAAAATCTAGAGTTTTGAACCTGACAACTTGACCTCTATGCATTCATTAGGCTATATCTCAGGCTATAGGAGTTCAACAATTCTGAAATTTTGATAGTGGATGGTTAAGACATATATCTACAACTTTCATGAAGAATACAAAATTCAGTTCGGATTCCTTGAAGGTGATATTAGGCTTGGAAGTCAGAACAAAGGTGCTAGAGTTGAACCTGAACCATGAGCAGTAATTGAATCATATCTCGGGCTGTGGTTGTTGGATTTGGATGAAATTGGCTAAAAAATGACGCATGCTATGAGTTCAGAAGGGAAACATTTTGGAGACAAGAATCCACCCATCAAACAACTATTTTGGCATTTTATTCTCATCATCCATCATCTCTTTTGGCATTTTATACTCTTCTAACTCTATAAAAGGAGGGAAAGGCTGATCATTTAAAGGTGTTAGCTTAGAGTTTACTTTCATGTTTGTATGTTAATTGTTTCCTTTGTGTAGTTTTCTATTATTCTTAATTGAAGTTATGTTCATCATCATCTTCTTCTTTCTTTCTTTCTTCTTGATTCATGAGTAACTAATTTTTATTTTGCTTGGGTGAAAGGGTAATGCTCTTGGTAATATGTTGAGGTTAGATTAATTTCCTTCTTATGCTTAAATGATATATTTTTAAGTGATCATTATATGTGTTGTATGTTATTTTCGATCAATTTATAAACTCTTCTTGTATAATGAATATCTTGATTCATTGTAGACAAGACGTTGGTGTAGTGGATGCTTGAGATCATTTACAAGTATTAGTAGATAATTATTAGAACCATAATATGATTACATATATAATTTTAATTGAACTTTGAATTTTAAATTTTTCGATTGAAACCTTCATTATGTATGATTTCAATTGAGTTATAAAAAGAAATAATTTTGTCTCTAATTTATTACCAAGAGTGGATCTCCTAACCCAAGCGAATCCTTTTCATCTTTGAACAACTTATATCACCTTTAGTATTGTGACAAATCTTCTCCTTACCTCAAAGAATTTTTCTTCATCAATTCCCTGTGGATCAACCTTGGACTCCCGAGAATATACTACTTGAAACAACCTGCACTTGGGTTTGAAACTTTTAATTATCCCATCAAGTTTTTGGCGTCGTTGCCGGGGACTTGATTTGAATCTAATTTATTAAGGTTCTTCTTCTGTAAGTAAACTTCACCAACATGTATATTCTTCCTCTACTCTTTTCACTTTTTAATTTACTAACTTACTAATTAACTTACTAACTTATTAACTAACTTTTATATTTATGTTATTTATTTATGCTTTCTAACTTCCTAACTTTTAGATTTATGTCATTTATTTTTGTTTTTTAATTTTTTTATTTATTTATTTACGTCATTGATTTATGTTTTTTATTTTTTTATTTATTTTCATTTTTTTTTTTATTTACGCTTTTCGCTTACTAACTATCTAACCTTTTAATTTACGTCATTTATTTACGCTCTCTAACTTTTAAATTTTTGTTATTTATTATTACTTTCTAACGTAATAAATTAATCTCTCTTCTTCTCTTCTCTTTTGTCGGCTCTGGTGGGACTCTGTCTCTCTCCGATTTTCATATTTTAAATTTATTTTATGCAATTTACTTTCTGTACTTTATTTTCTGTATTTTACTTTCTCCACTTTCTAACTTATTAATTATTAACTTTCTAATTATCTAACTTTTTAATTTATCAGTTATCTAACTTTTTACTTGTTAATATTTATTGGGTGGTTAGTTTATACCACATCCTTGTTAATATTTAATGGTTGGTGTAAACCACCGACTTGTACATTATTTTTATTTTACGTCACTTATTTATGCTTAACTGGTATCATGATCCAAATTCTGGTCGTTTGGTTAAAATTAATCCTGGTACTTTATATATTGATTTGTTTGAATCACAATTACACACAATTGATACAATGACTGAAATTGAAGGTGCATATGTTGAACATGAAAATCAAACACAACGAGCTGAAAATGAAGGTGTACATGATGAACAAGAAAATCAACTGTTGTGAACTATGCGTGCATATTTGCAACCACCTCGAAATTCTAATCCATCATATTTTATCTTTCCACTCACTGCTAATAATTTTAGATTTAAGTCGGGTATGATTTCTTTACTTCCTAATTTCCATGGTTTAGAATCTGAAAGCCCATATTTACATCTAAAAGAATTTGAGGAAGTCTGTATTGCTTTCAATGATCAAAATTGCACTGAAAAGATTGTTAAGCTTAAATTGTTTCTTTTTCTTTGAAAGATAAAATAAAAACTTGGCTTAACGCTTTGAAACATAAATTAAGTGGCACATGGCAAGAAATGCAAGGTGAGTTTTTAAAGAAATTTTTTCCAACACATAAAGCCAATGCTTTGAAACAATAAATCCAAATTTTTTCCCAAAATTCAAATGAAGCGTATTTTCAAAGTTGGGAACGTTTTAAAGATTTGTTAAATTCTTGCCCACATCATGGTTTTGAAAAATGACGCACTATAAGCTTCTTTTATGAAGGTTTAACACCTGAAACTAAATAATTTTTAGAAACGATGTGTAATGACGAGTTTCTTGAAAAAGAACCCCTTGAGATTATTTAAACCATTTGGCTGAAAATTCTCAATCTTAGCATGGTACTAATCCTTTTGAAAATTCAATTAGATATAACCTTGCAAATACTAGTAAAGAAAAATATCATCTTAGTCAAGAAGAAGATCGAAATGCAAGGTACACTTGTTTAGCTAGAAAGGTTGAATCCATGGAATTAGGAAAAGTAAAAGAAGTCAAATCTGTGCAAAATGAAAAAAATTATGGCATTTATGATGAATTAGGACACTCGACAAATGAATGTCCTAATATTCCTATTTTTAAAGAAGTTGTGCATGAGTAAGTAAATGCAATGAATAATTTTAAAAAGTCATTCACCTCTTCTTTTTCAAATTCTTACAATCCGGGATGGAGAAATGACTCGAACTTCAGTTGGATGAATAATAATCAAGCACAATTTATGCAACCACCACCTCCTCATGAACAACAGGATTCTCAAAATTCTCAAGGATATACACCTTATGTCCCACCATATAGGAAAAACTTTGAAGGAATATTGAATGCATTCATAGAAAAGTAAGAGGCCATGAATAAACAAAATACTCAAACCATGATTGACATAAAAGGCACTCTTTCTAAACTTACTTCTGCACTTACCATTCACGAGAAAGAAAAATTTCCTTCTTAACCTCAACCGAATCCCAAAGGTCAATATAGTCTAAATGATGGTAGTTCGGAAAATTAACAAATAAATTAAGTCAATTCTGTGATAACTCTTAAGAGTGGAAAGTTGTTGAAAAAGAAATTTCTGAACCTTGTGAGAAAGATGGTGAATCTATTCCCTAAGGTAAGGAAGAGGTTGATAAGCCATCTGGCCAAAATGAGAACAAACTCTCGTCTCCTCCACTCCTATTTTCTCAAGCATTAACCAAACCAAAGAAATTGGACCACTAAACTGAAATTTTTGAAATTTTAAAACAAGTGAAGATCAATATTCCGTTGTTAGATGCTATCAAACAGTTTCTTTCTTATGCTAAATTTCTGAAGGACTTATGCACTGTTAAAAGGAAATTAAATGTGAAAAAGAATGCCTTTTTGACCGAACAGATAAGTTCCATTATTCAAAGCAATAATGTTTTGAAACATAAAGACCCTGGTTGTCCTACGGTTTCATGCATTATTGGAGAACATAAAATTGAACAAGCTTTACTTGATCTTGGTGCTAGTCTTAATTGGCTTCCATATTCAGTTTATCAACAACTCAACCTTGGTGAGTTAAAACTAACTTCTGTAATACTTCTACTTGCTGATAGATCAATTAAAATTCTAAAAGGAATAGTGTAAGATATGTTGGTATAAGTTGATAAATTCATTTATCCTGTGGATTTTATTATCTTAGAAACTGAACCTATGGTTAATAGTTCCAAGTCAATTCATGTTATTTTAGGTCGTTCATTTTTAGCAACATCTAATGCTTTGATAAATTGCAGAAATAAAGTGATGAGGCTAACATTTGGAAACATGACACTTGAGCTTAATGTTTTCAACATATGCATGCAACCACATGAAATGAATGATGAAAATGAGGAAGTTGACGGGATTGAGGCCATTGTAGATGATCATCTTCTAAAAGGGAGTTCTTCTGACCCATTAGAAGTTTGTTTAATGAATTCATTTGATTCAGGTATGCAAGTAGATGATAATATTTCTGAAATATGCTCTTTGCTTGATTGTACACAGGCAATGGAATACAAAGGATGGAAGTCGAGATTCGAAGAGTTACAACTCATGAATGATAATATTCATGAAGAAGTACCCACACTGGAACTAAAGTCATTACCTACTGGGTTGAAGTACACATTTTTGGGAGAAGACCAAGGCTTTCCAGTAGTAATTTCATCAATCTTTACTGAAGAACAAGAAGATATGTTGATAGAAGTACTTAAAAGGCATAAAAATGCAATTGGATAGACATTAAAAGATATAAAAGACATTAATCCATTAATTTGTACACATAGAATATATTTAGGGGATAATGCTAAAACATCACAATAACCTCAAAGAAGATTAAATCCACACATGAAAGAGGTAGTTAAGACTGAAGTTCTTAAATTACTTGATGTTGGAATTATTTACCCTATTTCCGATAGTCAGTGGGTAAGCCCTACACAAGTTGTGCCTAAGAAATCTAGAATAACAATGGTTGAAAATGAAAAAGGTGAGTTAATACCTACGCGAATTTCATCCAATTGGCGTATGTGTATTGATTTTAGAAAATTAAATGTAGCCACTATGAAAGATCATTTCCCCTTACAATTTCTTGATCAAATTCTAGAAAGAGTAGCAGTGCATCCCTACTATTATTTTCTTGATAGTTATTCGGGGTATAATCAAATATCAATTGCACTAGAGGATCAAGAAAATACTACTTTTACATGCTCTTATAGCACTTTTGCATATAGAAGAATGTCTTTCGGTCTTGATAATGCTCCAATAACTTTTCAAAGATTCATGCTAAGTATTTTTAGTGACATGATTGAGCATTATTTAGAGGTTTTCATGGATGATTTGATAATTTTTAGAAATTCTTTTGAAAATTATCTTGATAATTTGGATAAAGTTCTTAAAAGATGTGAAAAAAAAAGATTTATTTTAAATTGAAAAAAATGTCATTACATGGTTACTTTAGGAATCGTGTTAGGTCATGTGATATCTTCTGAAGGAATTGAAGTTGATAAGGCTAAAGTTGAATTAATTGCTCATTTGTCTTCCCCCAAAACAGTCAGAGAAGTTCGCTCCTTTTTAGGACATGCAGGATTTTATCGAAGATTCATTAAGGACTTTAGTGTCATATATAGACCATTATGCAATCTTCTGATAAAAGATGCACCATTTGATTAGACTTAAGAATGCCAAAAATCTTTTGAAAAATTAATTAGTCTTCTGACATCGGCTCCTATCATGCAATCCCCTGACTGGGCTTTACCTTTTGAATTAATGTGTGATGCAAGTGATTTTGCCGTTGACGCTGTTTTAGGCCAAAGAAAGGAAGGTAAGCCTCATGTGATTTGCTACGCAAGTAGAACTTTAAATAGTACACAAATGAATTACACCACTATTGAAAAAGAACTGCTTGCTGTAATTTTTGTATTGGACAAATTTTGAGCTCATTTAATTAGTTCTTCTACTATTGTTTTCACTGATCAAGTTGTTGTTAGATATTTAATGTCTAAGCAGGATGCCAAACCTAGGTTGATACGGTGGATCTTGTTACTTCAAGAATTCAACATCACAATAAAAGATAAGAAAGGAGCCGAAAATGTTGTCGCAGATCATTTGTCCAGACTTACAACAGGCTCATCTTTTGATAGCACACCTATCAACGATTCTTTTCCTGATGAATTTTTATTTTCTGTCAATTCCATGTCTTAGTTTGCTAATATAGTCAATTTTCTTGTGACACAAAAGATACAACCTTAGTAGTCACATCAAGACAGAAAAAAGTTTTTGACTGAGGTGAAAATTTTTAATTGGGATGACCTGTATTTGTTTAAATATTATCCTGATCAAATCTTTTAGAGATGTGTACCTGACAATGAGGTAGGTAGTGTCATTAAATTTAGTCAATCAGAAGCATGTGGAGGTCATTTTTTTCAAAGAAAACAGCTGCGAAAATCTTGCAGTATAGATTTTATTGGCCATTTATTTAAAGACAACTATACCTTTTACAAAAATTGTGAAAATTGTCAGAAATTAGGTTCCATTTCTAAAAGAAATATGATGCCTCTGAACTATATCCTTGTCATTGAAATTTTTGATTGTCGGGGAATTGATTTCATGGGTCTATTTCCATCCTCATTTGGATTTGTGTATATTTTGGTTGCAGTTGATTATGTCTCAAAATGGATTGAGGCGATTCTATACCGACAAAATGATCATAAAACTGTTCTCAAATTTTTAAAAGAAAATGTCTTAAGTCGATTTGGAATCCCTCGAGCTATCATCAATGATGGGGGAACACATTTTTGTAATAAACCATTTGAATCTTTAATGAAAAAATATGGTATTACCTATAAAGTTGCCACCCCTTATCACCCTCAGACAAGTGGACAAGTAGAATTAGCAAATAGGGAAATTAAACAAATTTTGAAAAAAACGGTTAACCCAAATCGTAAAGATTGATCTTAAAGACTAAACGATGCACTTTGGGCTTGCCATACTGCTTTTAAAACATTTTTAGGCATGTCACCCTATCAGTTAGTTTGTGGAAAACCTTGTCACTTGCTTGTAGAACTGGAGCATAAAGCATTTTGGGTCATTAAAGCTTTCAATTTAAATCTTGATGATGCTTGCAAGTTACGCAAATTACAAATAAATGAACTTGAAGAATCGAGAAATGATGCATATAAAAACTCAAAAATTTATAAAGAAAGAACATAAGCTTTTCATGACAAATCTATTTTGAGAAAATATTTTGAAATTGGTCAAAAAGTTCTGCTTTATAATTCTCGTCTTCACCTATTCCATGAAAAATTGACATCTAGGTGGACTGGCCCTTTTATTGACAAACATGTATATCCTTATGGGGCCATAGACATTGAGAATCCTAGGAAAGGTAATGTGTTTAAGGTCAATGGACAAAGACTTAAACCATTTCTGAAAAATCAAGCTACTGAGGTAGAATTCATTTCTCTTTCTGATCCTTATTATGAGAATAATTTACTCTAATTTTGTGGCTTTATTTTATTTTGTAGTTCTTTAGCTCCCTGGTTAAATGGCGAATGACGGTACTCCGTGACTCTCAAGTCGGTTTGTTTTTTTTCAGTTTCCTAAAATAACTGATTCATTCTCCTTCAAAATGGATATCATTCTCTCAAACCTGAGAAAACATTTTCTTTCTCTTCTTCAAAATGCTCTAACAAAAATTTACAAAGCTATATGTGAAAGATTGATGATGGGATAATTAAAAGTTTCAAACCCAAGTGCAGGTTGTTTCAAGTAGTAAATTCTCGGGAGTCCGAGGTTGATCCACAGGGAATTGATGAAGAGAAAATTATTTGAGGTACGAAGAAGATTTATCACAACACTAAAGATGATATAAGTTATTCACAAATGAAAAGAATTTGCTTGGGGTTAGGAGATCAACTCTTGGTAATAAATTAAAGGCAAGATTATTTCTTTTTATAACTCAATTGAAATCATACATAATGAAGGTTCTAATCAGAAGATTTAACATTCAAAGTTCAATTTAGATGAAACATGTAATCATATTATGGTTCCAATAATTATCTACTAATACTTGTAAATGGTCTCAAGCATCTACTGTGCCAACGTCTTGTTTACAATGAATCAAGATATTCATTATACAAGAAGAATTTCTAAATTAATCAGAAATAACATACAACACATATAAAGATCACATAAAAATATATCATTCAAGCACAAGAAATAGAATAATCTAACCTTATTTCATAACCAAGAGCTTCACTCTTTCACCCAAGCAAAATGAAGATTTAGTTACTCATAGACAAGAAGAAAGAAAGAGAGAAGAAGATGATGATGAACATAACTTCAATTAAGAACAATATAAAACTACACAAAGGAAAACTAATAACACAATAGCATAAACTAAACTAAAATAAAAAATGATCTGAATGAGCACCCAAGCTCCTTTTTATAGAGCACAAGGAGTGCAAGAAGACAATGGAGTTGTTTGATAATGAGAAGTAAAATCAAAATCGATGATAAATGAGCTGAAATTATAAACTTTCTTATCTCTGAAATGTCTCTGCTCTTAGCTCATGGCATGTGTCAGAATTCCATCAAGTGGTCTTCATAAAAGTTCTAGAAAATTGTCTCAGCTTTCCATAAACACCAAGTTTAGCCAAATCCAACAACCACAGCCAGAGATATGGCTCAATTACTGCTCATGGGTCAGGCCCAACTCCAGCACCTTTGTTCTGACTTCCAAGTCCAATATCACCTTCAAGGAATCCGAGCTGAATTTCGTGTTTTTAATGAAAGTTATAGATATAGGTCTTAACCTTCCATTGTCAAAATTTCAGAATTGTTGAACTCCTATAACCTGAGATATAGCCTAATGAGTGCATAGAGGTCAAGTTGTCAGGTTCAAAACTCTAGATTTTACTTCAACTCCAATTTGAGTTATCCAAATGTGTGTTCTTAGTCTTGAGACCTCATGAAAGTTGTAGAAATTTGTCTTAACTTTAAAACAAGATCAAATTCACATCCATCGGATATTTGAAACTCAAATTATAACCAGTTTACTGAAAAAGTCAAGATTATACAATAAATGAAATATATTGCTATCAATGTGGCTCTTGCTGTCAAGTGAATAGTTATTAGAGATTTATCTTAACTTTTCAACAAGACCAGAATCACATTAATCAGATAATTGTAACTCAAATTATGACCACTTTACTTAAGAGTGCAATCACCCAAATTAATGATAATTCAAGCAATAATTTCTTTAATGATCCAAATAAGCTTAATTTCATAAAATGTAATAAAATCAACTTAATTAAGCCAAATTGAACCTTAAGAAGCCTTGTGAGAGGATTATAAAATGAATAAAATACATTGTTATCAATTGAGATTGTTAATGCACAAGGGTATACCGGAAGATGTACATTGGACAATCGAAACAAAGGTCCGACTAGCAGGCGAGTCTTCAATTTCATTTGACTCATACATGATAGGTCTTGGTAGAAGTTCATATTCTAAAAGGAGAAGAGCAAAAAAATTACAAGTCTGTCACAAATGTACATAATGGAATTGTAACAAGCGATGTCATTCCTTGGGGATAGTTTCCGCAAATAGAGAAGATAAAATTTTTTTCATTAAGAATGAACTGAGTAAGGAGTCATTAGATGATATCTTATTGACTCTTCATACACATTCTTGTGGTTTTGTGGATCGTGAACTTCTTAACTTGTGAAATTTCTTTAAGGAGGAACAAAAATAATACAGTCTTAGGAATCTGACTCTAAAAGACCCTGTTTGCCAATTTATAAGAAAATTAGATGGGAAGCTTATCCTCGACTCATAGAAGGCATTTAAGCTATTTCTGGACATGAAACTAGAGGCAGATGTGAGCTACATCCACAACAACATGTATATATTTTCTTCTTCTTCTTCTTCTTCTTCTTCTTCTTCTTCTCAAAAAAAGAAAAAGAAAAAATATGTATATATCTTGGGTTTGGCTTTGGTAACACAAAACGTGAATGGAAAAATGAATGCATCATGATCCAGCCTTCTTAATTGAAAAACAAAGTAGGTAAATTATATCTCACATGTGAGGCAGCCAGTCGCATTATGGCCACTTGTCCCTTTTGGGAGCCCTATGTTGCGCTGGTCTTGAATGGGTCTAATATTGGTCAACAATACTTTGGCACAAAACCAAAAGAGCAGACTACCTCCATCCCAATTTGAAGTGAGTGTACATTCACCTTTCCTTAGGTTTCTAACAACTTGAAAAAAAAAAAAGCGAAACTACGGTTGTACTTGGTCTTTAATTAGATTAGGAGCCTCGGGCGAATGCCCGTCCTGTCATAGACTCAGGAGGAGACCTTCACACACCAGTATGTAAATAAGGTTCATGTGTCATGCTCTGTAGTGCTGATGGACAGAAAGAAGCGTCTCGTCTTTACAATGAGTGAAAACTGTTAACTGAGTTGTATACTTACTTTAATTAGTAGGCTTCTATGGTGAGTTCTGACTGGCTGCGATCAGGTACCATCTTCTTAGAATATAGGCCTTTAATTAGGTTTGCAGGAAGATAGAATGTTGTTATTCCGTAAGCAGGACAGAAAGGATTCAAAGGTTCTTGTTGTCGGTTCGGCAATCCTTATGGAGTTCTTATGTTGCACTAGTGACACGCAACTCAAAGACATGCTACTACTGCACTAATGACGCGCAGTATAAAGATATGCCATAAAAACTGTATATACAGGTATGTCCTCATTTATTATTATATTTTTTTTATCTTTGTATGATTTTATTGTATTTTAGTTTTTGGACAGATGATCCTTTGAGCATGGTCCTTCAGGGGTTTCTAGACTTCTTTACCCTGATGATTTTCTTGAAGTTAAAAAAAAACAAAAAAACACACAAAAAAAAAGATTTCGTGTTTCTTAATTTCAAACTTTTCTGACAACAGTCAATCTACCCATATCGGTGCTATGATTACTTTTTCCCTTTTTTCCCTATTTAAACACTCCATTTTCTTCACTTTCCTCTAACTCATAATCATTCAGAGGGAATATGAAATTATAGGACCTCATGTTCGTAACCTTAAAAATGTCTGTGTTTTTTGTGGGTTAAGTTATGGGAAGGGTTTAAAGTTTGTAAATGCAGCAAGCGCTCTTGGTCAAACACTTGTTGCAAGAAATATTCTTGTTGTATATGGGGGAGGTTGCCGTGAGTTAATGGGGGCTGTATCACTTGCTGCTTTTATAGGAGACATTCAGGTTTTAGGTGTCATTCTTGGACCTTTAGCTCAAAAGAACATCACTAGAAAGACAGTTAGAGAAAAAATTTAGGTATCATCTATGCATGGACGAATGAAAACAATGCTTGACAACTCTAATGCATTCATTGCCTTACCAGGTGGTTTTGGTACTTTGGAAGAAATTTTTCAAATTATCTCTTGAGCCCAACTGAACATCCATTATAAACCTATTGGTTTGTTGAATGTTAATAATTTTTTTGATCTTTTGTTAATTTTTCTTGACAAAGTTGTGGAATAGAAATTTATCACACCTTCGGTATGAAAACTTCTTATCTCTACCTCCACTATTGATGAGCTGATTGATAAATTAGAAGCTTTTGTTTATGAACTTGATAAAGCAATAGCTTAGATAGATTGGTTAGTAGGAAGCAGTGAGGGAAACAACATGCAAAGAAAGCCAGATCTGACACTTCATCTTTAATTTTCCTTTACTTTTGGTTTTATTTATTGTACTTTGTTTTTGTTTCAATTTGTGTCAGATTTCTCTAACATGTACCATTTTTTTATCCTTTACTCATCTATATTTTTACATTGCAGACAATGTTGTGATCTGGTTGGGGGAAGGATAGTTTTAAAAAAAAGTATGGAAGTATGATATGATTGTCATGAACTTACTAAACCAATGAATAATGGCAGAGTAAGGAGTAATTTTACTCCTGAGACGCATTTAAATTGGGAAGTATGTTTAGTGAGATGACTGTGAGAAACCTACAACAAAACCAATTAAGGATGCCAGAGTAAGGAGTAAATTTTACCCTGGAGGTAATTTTACTCTTGAGACATATCTTAGTTAAGGAAATAATTGTTTTAGAAGTAGCAAAAAGCATATCTTGGTTCATAGCATAAATTTTTCTTCTTTCTTAAAAATCACATACTTGCATATGAATATTGAATTGATGGATTGAGAATGATACAAATATGCCTTGTGAGATTTTGAGCCTATTGATGAATGGATTGAACATTTGTACCATTCTCTTCTTTCTTATGTGATTTTCACTCATGAAATTATTACTCTAGAACTTGTTTTGATTCTTTTTGAGGCTACATTTTCACATGCATACATAAATATGATTGAGGCATTTTGAAATAGCTACTTTGACCAAATAGTCATCCATGTATATTTTCCCTTGTATAACCCCTGTGAACTTATTTGACCTTTTTTTGTTTTTAGCTTATTACGTGCCTTTAAAAAAAAGAATATGTTTTTACCCAACCTTGGGGAATAAGAGAGTATTGGCCTTGTTCTTAAATAAGTGTGGGGGTGTGTGTGTAAAATGTTGAAAAAGAAAGAAAGAGCTTACCACCGCTGCAATCAAAGGATTATCAGAGTTTCCTGATACATCATGTGACATATCCATACTTAGAATAAAGATGAATGCTTGGAAACAATAGAAAGAGAATGAGAAGGTTCATGCCTAACAATGAATTTAACTCACCAATTTGGGATTGATCTTCAACAAAACATTAGTCAAATATTGATCATTGTCCTTTATGATGAATGTTCTCAAATATCTTCTTCACTTTAACTGTACCATAATGTTATTTTATTCTCTTTGATATTTATCTTCTCATATCCATATTATCCCATTGCCTTTACCATGACCCCATTACAACCTTGAATAAAGTCCTCATGATTTGTGTGTGCATGTGTTCTGAGTAGTAGAGAAGTAGAAGATAAGCAACCTTATGGTAGTGCAATTTTTCATGAGTTGAATTGAGTGAAATACTTACCTTTTTAATGCTTGAAAGATTAAGAGTGAATTCTGTGAGGATCTTTCATTCTTGATTCGTTCTTTTTAACTGAAGTTTCCTTGCTCGATAGTTTGAGATGTGAAGAAATATTACCTCAAAAATACTTTGATCCCTTGAATGACTGGTTGCTCTTCTTGTTTTATTAAATCTTTTAGAGTTTTTAGCTTTTGAGTCTGTGTCATTTTCCTTTGTTCCCTAGTTTTTTTTTCTTATGTTTTGCCAGGGAGTGCAAAAGTTTAGTGTGAGAGAATTTAATAACAATGTATTTTATTTATTTTATAATCCTCTCATTAGGCTTTTTAAGGTTCAATTTAGCTTAATTAAGTTGATTTTGTCACATTTTATGAAATTAAGCTTAATTGGATCTTTGAAGAAATTATTATTTGAATTATCATTAATTTAGGTGATTGCATTCTTAAGTAAAGTGGCCACAATTTGAGTTGCAATTATCTGATTAATGTGATTCTGGTCTTGTTGGAAAGTTTAGATAAATCTCTAAAAACTATTCACTTGATAGCAAGAGCCACATTGATAGCAATATATTTCATTCATTGTATAATCTTCTCACTTGACTTTTTCAGTAATTTGGCTATAATTTGAGTTTCAAATATCCGATGGATGTGATTTTGGTCTTGTTTTAACGTTAAGACAAATTTCTATAACTTTCATGAAGGCCTCAAGACCAGATACATACGTTTGGATAATTCAAATTGGAGTTGAAGCAAAATCTAGAGTTTTGAACTTGATAGCTTGACCTCTATGCACTCATTAGGCTATATCTCGGGTTATAGGAGTTCAACAATTTTGAAATTTTGACAGTGGAAGGTTAAGACACATACCTACAACTTTCATGAAGAACACAAAATTCAGTTTGGATTCCTTGAAGGTGATATTGGGTTTGGAAGTCAGAACAGAGGTGCTAGAGTTGGGCCTGACCCATGAGCAGTAATTGGGTCATATCTCAGGCTGTGGTTGTTGGATTTGGATGAAATTGGCTAAAAAATGACGCGTGTCATGAGTTTAGAAGGGAAATATTTCGAAGACAAGAATTCACCCATCAAACAACAATTTTGGCATTTTGTTCTCATCATTCATCATCTCTTTTAGCATTTTGTACTCTTCTAACTCTATAAAAGGAGGCAAGGGCTGATCATTTAAGGGTGTTAGCTTAGAGTTTACTTTCATATTTGTATGTTAATTGTTTCCTTTGTGTAGTTTTCCATTGTTCTTAATTGAAGTTACACTCATCATAATTTTCTTCTTTTTTTCTTTCTTTCTTCTTGATTCATGAGTAACTAATTTTCATTTTGCTTGGGTGAAAAGGTGATGCTCTTGGTAATATGTTGAGGTTAGATTAATTTCTTTCTTGTACTTAAATGATATATTTTTAAGTGATCATTATATGTATTGTATGTTATTTCCGATCAATTTAGAAATTCTTCTTGTATAATGAATATCTTGATTCATTGTAGACAAGAAGTTGGCACAGTGGATGCTTGAGATCATTTACAAGTATTAGTAGATAATTATTAGAACCATAATATGATTACATATATAATTTTAATTGAACTTTGAATGTTAAATTTTTCGATTGGAACCTTCATTATGTATGATTTCAATTGAGTTATAAAAAGAAATAATCTTGTCTCTAATTTATTACCAAGAGTGGATCTCCTAACCCAAGCGAATCCTTTTCATCTTTGAACAACTTATATCACATTTAGTATTGTAACAAATCTTCTCCTTACCTCAAAGAATTTTTCTTTATCAATTCCTTGTGGATCGACCTCGGACTCCCGAAAATATACTACTTGAAACAACTTGCACTTGGGTTTGAAACTTTTAATTATCCCATCATAAACCAATGCACAAATGTAAAGAAAAAGATTTAGAGAATCAAACACAATGGTTTTTCCTGGTTCAACCACCAATCCACTTGTGACCTACGTCTAGTCCTCAAGCAACCACTCGAGATTTTCTACTATATATTCAAGCTTCAATAGGTGCTTGACAACCTTTGCAAATTGGAGCACTCAACACCTTGGGATACCTCGCCCTTTGTACTCGAGCCTCTACAAACAAGGGATGCCTCACCATCTTTTACAGAATAATCAAGATTGATAGAATAAAAATCTTACAAGAGTAATTGATATAAAGTGAAGCTCTAGAATGCTCTTCAAAGATATCTCAAGTGATTTTCAAAAAAAAAAAACAGAGCAACAAGGATTTCAAGAATTGATTCATGTATTAAAGTAATAGAAATATGTTTCAAGTTCAAGGTTAGCCATTAATGAAGTCCCAATTCAAGTATTTATAAAGATTTTGATCAAAGGAGCCATTGGGAGCTTTAATGCCCAGCATTTAATGCACTTAATATAACCGTTGGGCAATGTTAGACCAGTTGTAATTGATTACATGGCTATTTAAATGTGTTATTGGCTTTCTGGGTAGGATGTAATCGATTACCAGCCTTGTGTAATCGATTACATGGCCTTTGCCAGACTTGTAATCGATTACAACCTCAGTGTAATCAATTACATGACTTTTAATATGCTTGTAATTGATTACACGCTCAATGTAATTAATTACAAGACCTCTGTTTAGCTTGTAATTGATTATTGTAACACCTACCGTAGGGTATCATATTTTTATATTAATTATTACTAAATTACCCTAAGTTATAAAATAATATTTTATAATATAAATACGAGTTATAAAATTTCTTGATATTGACAATATAAACTTACCTGAATATAAAATTACCAAATAGTATTACTAACTAATTTGCATCATATAAATAACATAGGTACTGACAAACTTGAATATATACAAACGAAGTTCTCAAAAGAAATAAACATTACTATAACTACTACAATTGAACCAACCTCAAATGGATCCTCCCCAAGATCTTCCTCTATCTCCTCGAAAGATAAAAATCCCGGGTGGTAAGTAGTCCTACGGACAGGAGTCCGGGCGGACGACACTACACTGACTTCCCTAGGGGTGCGATAATGAGCACCCTAAAACTGCCTAATGGACAGAGGAAACTCTAGGTGTACATACACATCAACAGAAAAGAAAAGGAACTCCGTGATAAATCCTACTGAGAGATACTGTCAAATCTCCAACATAAATAAGGCCCTCCTCATCAGGGCTGAGACGCCAAGCTTCAGTGCCACTACGAAACAGCAGTCTCATATAACCAAAGAAACTAGGTCTCGACATCATAACAAGCAAAATAACTCTAATAGAACTATGATGCTCCCGCATCTTCTTCTTCACCGTCTTTACCAATCATAAACACAAATAGAACCATACAATAAAGATGTGAGATCACCTACACCAATACCATCATAGCAATAGAGAGACATGAATGACAGTAATGTCGGTGGCTTACCCGCACCCAGCCTAAGGTCAACAAGTGACCTACATTATGCCTATTGCACCCACACAAAAGTGTAATTCAACTCCTATGTCATCGACCTTAACATAGTCCACTGGACTTTCATAATGCATGATTGATGCACACATGCCAATTACAGGCCAAAGTCACAGCTTACAATTTTGGGTCTACTATATTGGCACAATAGTAATCCTACTGTATTTTCAATCGCGTAGTCATTTTATTGTGTTTTCACAATCGCGCAATATTTCTGTCTCGTTTTCAAATCGCATAAATATTTTTCAACGTTTTCTCAATCGCGTAAAAATATTTTGATGTTTTCTAAATCGTGTAGCTCAAAAATCTACGTTTTTGAAACACGTAAGGTTTTTCTACTATTTTTTACTGTATAAAATATTTCTTAAAGTGATAAATTCAATTTTGAAACTTTATAAGTTTAAAACATAATTTAGACTTCAAATCATCATTTTTCTCAATAAAACGTATTTAAATAATATTTTATGTCATTTTTCCCAAAATGTACATTACTTTAATTTTATAAAATCTTTCCTATTTATTTTACTAACAATCTTGTTTAACGAATACTTCAAATTAATATTTCACTTTAAATCTCTAAATTCTATCTTTATTGCCAAAAATCAACATTTGTGAAATAATAAAACTTATTTATTTCTTGTTTCCATTTATAAAATCCTTAATCATCTAAATCATTTAAATTTATCTTTAGTAATTTATTTTGGTACAAAACCACCTTATTTTGTACTTCATGGTCGTGAGCCATGTGGTCTTTAGGACTAAAATTTATTAATCCATTTCTTTAATTCTTAATCATCCAATTTTACTAATCATAAAATATTTTCAATTTAGAACACTCATTTTAGAGTGTAGAGGCCGTGAGCCTCATGGTCATTGGAGACCAAAAATTGTTTCCTTTCTAACATGAATCACATCCTATCATATACATCAAGCATTACTAACCTATTCTAACAATTTCATGTATAATATAAAAGCTATAACATCACATACCATAAAACATGCATAAATCATAAAACTTATAACCAAAACAAACACAAACAAATAATTTACACCACAAGATGGATAAATCCTCACATGGATTTCCCATCACAAATTCCGTCCCTCACCACCATGAATGATTGGTGAGGTTAAATCTCCCTCTTACCTTGGAGATGATCCTCCAAAGCTCCTTAGTTTGCTTCTTGAATCAATCCTTCACCACCAGGTTCTTGAGAACAAAAACAAACACAAATATATTAACATCTAAAGCTTGTATAAGAAGACCATGGATCATAATATGACCTAGAGCATGAAGATGAAGCAAATAGTGAAGTTTCCATGAACTTCACCTTAAAACCTTAGAACTTGAGCTTTGAAAGAACTCCTTAAAGATGGATGATTTTGGTAAAAGTTACTACACAAGAGTGTCTTAGAATTATGTAAGGATGCTAGAAGTAAGGTTAGTTGGAATTGTTGAAGAGTGGAGGTATGGTTTGGGGGGTATGGCCGTGGGGTTTGAGTAGGGGTGTCAAAACGGCCCGGCCCGGCCCATTCGGGCTCGGGCCATTTTCGGGCCGGCCCATTCGGGCCAAATAAATTTCGGACTGGTATTTTACCAGCCCAGCCCAACCCATTTAGCTTTATGTAGTGTAAAAAGAGCGGGCTGGCCCAGCTCATTCGGGCTCGGCCCATTCGGGCCATGTAAGGTTCGGGCTAGCATTTTGCTGACCCAGCCCATCCATTTTATCGGGCTAATCGATGGGCCGGCCCATCGGGCCTGGCCCATTTTGACACCCCTAGGTTTGAGAGAAGAAAAATGAGAGCTTTTGTGAAGGTTTTCTTAAAGTGAAATATGAAGATGAAGATAAGAATAAAATGCAATCCAAGACCCCTCCTAACTAGGCATTGTCGTGGAATGCATGAAGAGAGAAATGAGATATGTTTGTGTTGATATTTTTACCATGTAGATATTTTAGGATGCATAGATATTTTACTACAAGAGATAAGAATGAATTCAAGCCTTTGAATTCCTTTCCATGGAGCCTTGGTCGTGGGCTTCTTCCAAGCCTTGGGTGGTCAAAGTTTTCACCTCCAAACTTGTTCATCCAATGGTGTAGCATAAGAAAGTCAAGCCTTTATTGTTGACTTATTTTCATTGGTTCTTAACAAAGAGACTAGCTTCTCATTGGCTCACCATAAAGGTGTCATAGCCATAAACTTTGACTAGCTAGTAAGATATCTTTCTAAGTAAATTTATTACCCAATGACTGACAAAAGTTATGCTACTGTAAATCGGTATTTATCATTCAATAGATAATAATTATTGTAAAAAAAAATTTTAAAAACTATTTCCGATTTCGAGTTTAGTAAGATCCCCCGACCCCGCTTCAACAGTATAAAATTTTCTGGCTCCGAAATTTTTTTCTTTTCCGGGCCCACCTGGGCCCACATATAGCCCCTAGGCCCACATACACCTCAAAATAATATTAAAATAATCACAATCTCATAAAATTCCACAAAAATTCTCAAAAATCATAAAAATTATAAAACTCATATTTATTCAGAAAAAATAAAATTTGGGGTGTTACAATTACAACACATGTCTAATCGATTACCTTGTCATTTGAACGCATTTTTGCAAGCCCAATTAAGTATTTTGGCCAATTCTTACTTATAGAAACTTGGATTTGACAAGTTTTTCATATAATTTACAAATTCCAAGATTGAAATCAACATCTCTTTAAAATATGAACTTTGAATTTCAAGTTGATTTAAAAAGATCTTGAAAAATCTTTTGAAGATAATTGAGATACCTTGAGAGCATTTCACTTTGATATTCTAAGACCTATATCTAATATACCTCTTTTGATCTTGGTCTTCTTCTTTTGATCTTGATATTTTCTTTTGATCTCGGTCTTCATATTGACTTTGTTATCATAATAAATTCATTTGATATGCTTCAAGACATAAGCATTCACATAATCGATGTAAAACCTTAACACGCCTTCCTCACGCCCAGGAGGGGACATGATCTAGAGCATGAAGTTTACAAAATAACTGGGCGTAACTCCACTTCAAAAACTAGTTCATGAGAGGAGGATTGCTCAAGTTCTTATAAATGGTACTTTACTCATATACTTAATCGATGTGGGACTTTAACATGAGCAACGGTCGATGTCCTATTGCACATGTCTAGAAATGCATTCTACATGTAATATATGGTAACCCAACTCATACCATCCAGATTTTAGAAGAAGAAAATACAATATTTTGGGTAAATTTGTTAGAAACGGAAATAGGGAGACAAGTATTAGTAATTTGTGTATATTTCTGAATGAATGAATACAGAAGGGTTAGCCTTTATTTATACAAGAAGGCTGCTATACAGAAAAAGAAAATAATAAAATATAATTATATAATAAATTAATCTAATTCTGTATTAAATCAATTATAATAATCCCTAAAATCAATCGTGATCAATCATAATCTCAATTATGATTAATCACGCTAACATCCCCCCTCAAACTCAAGTGAGTATAGAAGAAACCATAGTATGAAATCGACCAAGATGATGATTGAGTTTGGAGTCTGGAGTCTGGAATCTAGAATCTAGGACAGAGTTTGGAGTCTGGAATCTGGAATCTAGGACAGAGTCTGGAGTTTGAAGTTTGGAATATAAGACAAAGTCTAGAGTCTAAAGTCTAGACTTTGGAATCTAGGACGAAGTCTGAAGTTTGGAATCTAGGATTGGATCGAGAGCCTAGACTCTTTAATATTAAGTTAGAAATTCTCTTCAAGGTGGATATCATGACTTTGATACTGTGTTAGAAACAAAACTAGGAAGACAAATATTGATAATTTGTATATATTTCTAAATCAGTGAATATAGGAGGGCTAACCTTTATTTATACAAGAATGCTGCTATACAGAAAAGAAAAATAATAAAATATAATTATGTACTAAATTAATCTAATTATATACTAAATTAATTATAATAATTCTTAAAATCAATCTCGATTAATCATAATCTCAATTATAATTAAATACGATGACAAATTTGATGCACTTTAACTTATGTGCCTGTTATAAAGTTGAAAATTTTTTCAATGGTCATGACGTATGTTGGTTTAAAATTTATATTTATCTATAACAAAGTTTATTTGTACATTGAATAAAAAATTTATAACCCCTCGATGATTTGAAAATGAACTCAGCCTATTTTAAATCGACGATTATATTTATAATGACATGGTTTTGTAGAATGGTTTTCATAAATAAGGACATGAAAGATTGGTGGCTTTCGAAATGTATATTTACTTTTTGATTGATGAAAAGTGAAAAGGAGAGAGACAACCAAACATGTTATAGGCTTCAACAACGACTATTAATGATACTTTTAAAATAAAATTGCTGATATTGAAAATTTAATTTATTTAAGCATTATAAAAAAATTGCTTAGACAACTGACTCCGTTGGCAAATATTGACAAAATATAGATTACAAAAAAGAAATAGAAACTATTAGTATAAATTATATTAATTTCATAGTTGGTTTGCTGTTAATGTCACTTTATTTGGCCAATATACTTACTCACATATTATATATACTTGGCACTTGTTCACCACTAAATTAACCGCTGTGTAAAAAAATAAAAAATAAAAAATTAAACCACCAAGTTTTTATATATCAACTATTGATAGAAATACATCAACTCACTACAGCACGTACCAAGAAATGCATTCTACATGTAATATATGGTAACCCAACTCATACCATCTGGATTTTAGAAGAAGAAAATAAAACATTTAAGGAAATTTTGATGCACTTTAACCTTTGTACCTATTATAAAGTTGAAATTTTTTTCAATGGTCATGACGTTGGTTTAAAATTTATATTTATCTATAACAAAGTTTATTTGTATATTGAATAAAAAATTTTATAACCCCTCGATGATTTGAAAATGAACTCAGCCTATTTTAAATCGACGATTATATTTATAAAGACATGGTTTTGTAGAATGGTTTTCATAAATAAGGACATGAAAGATTGGTGGCTTTCGAAATGTATATTTACTTTTTGATTGATGAAAAGTGAAAAGGCGAGAGACAACCAAACATGTTATAGGCTTCAACAACGACTATTAATGATACTTTTAAAATAAAATAGCTGATATTGAAAATTTAATTTATTTAAGCATTATAAAAAAATTGCTTAGACAACTGACTCCGTTGGCAAATATTGACAAAATATAGATTACAAAAAAGAAATAGAAACTATTAGTATAAATTATATTAATTTCATAGTTGGTTTGCTCTTAATGTCACATTATTTGGCCAATATACTTACTCACATATTATATACTTGGCACTTGTTCACCACTAAATTAACCGCTGTGTGTAAAAAAATAAAAAAATTAAAAATTAAACCACCAAGTTTTTATATATCAACTATTGATAGAAATACATCAACTCACTACAGCACGTACCAAGAAATGCATCCTACATGTAATATATGGTAACCCAACTCATACCATCTGGATTTTAGAAGAAGAAAATAAAACATTTAGGGAAATTTTGATGCACTTTAACCTATGTACCTATTATAAAGTTGAAAATTTTTTCAATGGTCATGACGTTGGTTTAAAATTTATATTTATCTATAACAAAGTTTATTTGTATATTGAATAAAAAATTTTATAACCCCTCGATGATTTGAAAATGAACTCAGCTTAATTATTTTAAATCAACGATTATATTTATAAAGACATGGTTTTGTTGAATGGTTAACATAAAAAAGGACATGAAAGATTGGTGGCTTGTGAAATGTATATTTACTTTTTGATTGATGAAAAGTGAAAAGGAGAGGAGACAACCAAACATGTTATAGGCTTCTACAACGACTATCAATGATACTTATAAAATAAGATTGCTGATATTGAAAATTTAATTTATTTAAGCATTATAAAAAAATTGCTTAGACAACTGACTCCGTTGGCAAATATTGAGAAAATATAGATTACAAAATAGAAATAGAAACTATTAGTATAAATTATATTAATTTAATAGTTGGTTTGTTGTTAATGTCACATTATTTGGCCAATATACTTGCTCACATATTATATACTTTGACACTTGTTCATTGCTAAATTAACCGCTGTGTAAAAAAATAAACAAATTAAACCTCCAAGTTTTTATATATCAACTATTGATAGAAATAGTGTTTGAAAATATCACATCTCTTTTTTCAATCTTGTTATTTCTTTAGAAAATATCACATTTTCAAAGAATACTAACCTCATAAATTTTGATGGATAATATCAAATCCTCATCTTTATAAGTATGCATAAATTATTCTTGCCTGGTGCACCCATCAAAATTTATTATTAAAATTTTATAAAAATATTAAGTATTAATTAATGTAATATAACTAATTTAAATATTATAGATTTAGTCAAAAATTTCTCCAACTAAAAACTCACATGGGTTAATTTAATACTTCTTGCCCCAAACCTATGGAGTTAATTTTGTAGACTTTCACGCGCTTTTCCAATTCCTTAGTCCCACACCACACCTCTAAAAAAATTTAGTAATATATAATTTTAGATATTTTTTAATATTTATTTTATTATTAATCAAAATATAAATATTATTAATATTTTTTTAATAACTTTTTTAAATATATAAAATAAATCAGTAATAAAAAAATATTAAAAAAACTGTCAAAAGAGTAAGTTCTCGCATTCTTCTTCTTCATTATATATACTGTTCTCTCACACTTTTGTTGCAACTTACAAGACAACACACATACTAGGAGGAGGTTGGAGTCTTCCATTCCATTCCATCTCTCGTACCCTTTTTCATTGTATATTTCATATTCTGATTATTATTCTTTCGTTGCTCTGCGGTACCTTGTCGTTCATTCACTCATCAACTTAAACATATCAGCGATGCCTGAGAAGCAACCCCAATTGAACAGAGCCTACTACGGCCCGGCCATCCCCCCACCCAACAATTCCTACCACCGCCCAGGTCGTGGCGTCGGCTGCGACTGCCCCTTTAGCCTCATCTTAAAGCTGATCTTCCTCAGCATCTTCATCGTAGGCACCGCCGTCTTACTCGTCTGGCTCATGGGCCTCCCCTACGACGTGAATGTTCACTTGACCGCTATCAACCTCACCCAATTCAACTACACCAACAACACCCTCTGCTACAACCTGGCCCTCAACATCACCGTGCGCAACCCCAACAATTACCTCGGCATCTACTACGACTACTTCGAAGCCCAGGCATTGTACAAGGACGCAAGGTTCGACTTGGAGACCTTGGAACCTTTCTATCAGGGGCACTTGGCCACCAATGAGTTGTACCTTGTGTTACAGGGTCAGCAGGTGATAGCACTTGGCGCTGAGCAGACCTCGGAACTGAACAAGGAGAAAAGCTTGGGGGTTTATGACATCGAGGTGAAGCTGTATCTGAGGGTGAGGTTCAAGCTGGGAGTGTTCAAGATAGGGAAGTTGAAGCCCAAGATTGACCATGACTTCCACGTTCGTTTGTCTTCAGTCAATGAAATCTCCCCGGCCGATGGTGGCTTTCATACCACCAAGTGCGACAGGCACTGACCGATGTAGAAAATATTCATTGAATAGGTCGAATATTTTGAATTCCCCTTTAGCATATAGTGATGTATTTATCTTTTAAATTATTTAGTGAGATAAAATTAAAATATATTATTTTAAATTAAAAATAAATATAATTTTATTTATTTATTTTATAAAAATATTTTTTATAATATAAAAAGATTTATGAGTAAAATAAAAAAATAAAAAAATATTTTTATATTAGATATTAAATATATTATAATAATAATTATCCTTTACATCATGATTTATAAGTAAAATAAAGTTTTTATATATACAGATTTTAAAAAAAAAAAAAGAGAGTGAAACTGAATGTGAGAAGAATTAGTAAGTTTATTATATAAAGATTAAAAATTAATAAAAAGATAAGTTAAAATTATAATATTAATGTATATAAAATAATCATGAATTATATGTTAAATACGTATAAAGTATAAACTCTTTTAACTTCACTATTTTTATCTTAAGTATAATTATACTGATTTTTCTTAAAATTTGTACTTATAATATTGACATCTTTTAGTTTGAAAAATTACTCTTGTCTCTTTTATTTTGTATTTTTAATGAGACTTTGTATAATGGTTATACATAAAGTAAAAGATATATGTATAATTTTGTAAATAAAAAAGAGTATTGAAGTACAATAATAATATATAAAATTAGATATATGAATATAATTTTTAAATAAGAGTATTAATATAATAAATATTAATTTAATAAAAAATTAATATTATTATTTCTTTATCTTTTAATAAATTAAATTAAATTATTAGCACTTAAAAAAAAATTGATGAGAAGAGAGGATTAAGTTTATGTTTGCCGCCCTTAAATCCGTCTGTGGAGACTGGGGTTATTGATGGATCCATTAGATCCGACCCGATTATATTTCCTCTCTTTTGTTTATAATAAATATAAATATAAATATAAATATATACGCTTTCGAGACACCGTGTTCTTGTTCTTGTTCTTGTTTTTTAATTTGCGGTTTTCATATGATATTTAATTTGTTCATTGATTGGACATAGTGATATACTACTTGAGAGTCAATCAGGGAGTTTATTACACTATATATGCATTTCATAGTATATTTCTATATCCTCCGATTCCATTTGGCGGAGTGGATTTTTGGTTTATTATAGCTTGTTATTTGTTAATAAATACATGAATTTTTGGCTTATATGTTACTTGTTATTTGATGGAGTGAATTTTTGGTTCAATATTTATTTCTTAAGTTGGTTTTGATTGCGACGTGAATATGTATTTTTTGTTTTTCTTTAAAAAATTGCTATACGAATATAAATTGATTTCTGAAAGACATTATAAATCATTTTATTAGAGATATATTAAATATTATTAATATTTTTAATGAAATGACGATATATTTTTATAAGTTTAGTTATTTTGAATTATTAATAAGATTAATTATTATTCAATTGCAAAAACATGATAATTATACAATTTTTTTATAAAAATTATTTCTCTACAATTTAAGTATTATTAATATTATTATTCATATAAAGATATTAATGTAATTGTATTGAAAAGAAATAAAGCAATTTATGCTCTACCATACAATTAAGATATAAAATATAAATCTATAAAAATCCTAAAAAATTATGCTGATTGATTCAAAAACCGCCCATTGAATGCCAAAAAAAAAAACCTATTGAAGAGACATTTTTGCCATTTTTACTTACTCATTTGTTTTTTCATCCATTCATATCATCGTAATCTCACTTACATTAATATACACAAATGTTGAAAATAGGTAAATGAGATTTTTTTTTCCAATTGAAAAACAACTGATTACACGACTTTTTTCTGTAGGAAAGCTACATAACTTTTGTATGCCTTATTAGTTTGTTTCCTCTCTCTCTTGTTTTTTCTTTCATGATAAAGTAATCATGTTGACTTTTGGAATGGTGGAGATATATTAAGTATTATTATTATCTTTGGTGAGATAATGAGATATTATCATACATTTAGTCTATTTGAATTATTAATGAAATTAATTTTTATTTGATTATGAGAAGCACGAGGATTATATAATTTTTTTATAAAGATTATTTTTTTTGATTTAAGTATTATTATTATTCATATAAAAATATTATTGTAATTGTATAAAATAGAAATAAAATAATGTATGCTCTACCATACAATTAATATATAAAATATAAATCTATAAAAATACTAAAAAATTATGTTGATTGATTCAGAAACCACCTATTGAATCCCCCCCCCCCGAAAAAAAAAATTCCTGTTAAAGAGACATTTTTACCATTTTTACTTACTCATTTGTTTTTTCCTCCATTCGTATCATCATAATCTCATTCACGTTAATATATACAAATGTTGAAAATTGGTACTCCTTTTTTTTTTTATCAGTTGGAAATACAAAGAAGGCGAAGAAAAAAAAGGAAAAAAAAAAACAGAGAGTGGGCTACACTTTCAACCGGACACAACCAGAAGCGTCGCCGAGCAAAACCAAAGACAGAGGTTGAGGGCAAGTTTCCCAGATCGTGTAACTGATATCAGTGGAAGCACCATACTTCGCTAACCAATCTGCGCATCCGTTCCCTTCTCTAAAGGTGTGGCTGAACAAGACCACCCAAGGGAGAGCAAGTAAGCTTTGAATACTCCTAATCAAAGGAGCAAACGGGTGCAACTGATGCACCCCAGATTGAATAAGCTGAAGAGCACACTTGGAGTCAGTCTCACAAATAAGAGAAGTAAAGTCTCCCTGCCAAGCCAGACGTAAGCCATGAAAGATAGCTAAGAGTTCAGCGTTTAAAATAGTGGTAATGCCACAGTACCCCGAGAAACCAGAGCACCAAACTCCCATGCAGTCTCGTATGACACCCCCGAAACCAGAACGACTCGGGTTGCCCAATGAACTCCCATCAACATTAAGCTTATAAGCAGCAGCAGGGGGAGCTACCCACGACACCTCCTTGGGAATTTTGGGATGACTAGTATGAGCAAAGCAGTCGCACACAAGCTGAAACAGACTCTCAATTTGATTAACAACATACCACATCTCCCATCTCGTATCTTTGAAAATTTCTTCATTACGGGATTTCCAAAGAATCCAGCATGCAACAGCGAACTTGACCCCCTATTTTCCGTTTATATGCAGATGCAACCAAGAAGAGACGTCTTGAATCAGAAAATGAGGCCCACAGTCCAAATGCAACCGATGCCAAATCTGTCTTGACCTGTGACAGTCCCGAAGAACATGTAAAATAGACTCCGAGGCTGCCCCACATCGAGGGCAGGACGCATCGTGCGTGAGGTGACGGAAGTTGCGAAACTGGTTCGTAGGAAGATTACCATGCAATGAAAGCCACACAAAATGCTTAATGCACTCGGGTAGGTGCAGCCTCCAAACCCAGGTCCATTGACTCACTCCCGGAGCTCGCCCAGAATTATGAGATATAAGCCAATCATAAGCGCAGCTAACTGAGTACTTCCCTGCTCTAGACGAACCCCAAATGTAAACATCATCCGAAATCCCATCAATAAACTTACACACAATCTTGTCCTTGATATCAGAAGAGAGAAAAGTAACACAATTGTCCCAATGCCAATAACCATCATAAAAAACATCCCGGACCATAAGAGCAGAATCATGAATAGCAATAAAGGGCACTTCATTACAAAGCGGGCCTTCCTCAAGCCATTTCTCATACCAGAAAGACACTTCCCCCTTGCCCAATCTAAGCAGAAAGCCATCCGAAAGCCACTCAACAGCTTTTAATATCGAAGCCCACGTATAAGACATGTCGTTAATAGGATTCGTATCAAAAATGTGAGTCGATTTAAGATATTTAGAAGTAAGAAGTTGAACCCAAATTTTGTCCTGGTCATGTAAGCACGACCAAATATGTTTCCCAAGTAGGGCAATATTGGTTTCACGAGCCTTCCTGATGCCAAGACCACCCTTATGCTTCGGCTGGGTAATGGTATTCCAGTCAACCCAATGAGATGACCTCCCACCCCAAATGAAGCCTCTCACCTTAGTATCAATGCTATCACAAACCCCCTGGGGGAGCCAATAATTCTGCATGGTATACACTGGGATAGCAGTCATAACTGATTTAGCAAGGGTGATCTTTCCCGCTCTATTGATTAACTTACTCTTCCAGCCAGCCAACCTGCTATCAATCTTGTCCAGAATATAAGCGAAGTCTGACTTTTTGACACGCCCGGAGAGCATGGGAAAACCAAGGTACTTGCCTAAATTCCTGGTGTGATGGTATCCTATAATGGATTCAAACTTTGAGATTTTGGCTCTGGAGACATTCTGTGAAGACAAAAACCGAGACTTCTGCACATTGATCTTCAAGCCTGAAGCTCGACAAAAGGATTGCAAAGTCTCTAGCACCATTCTAACTTAAGACGTCTTGGCTTCAGTAAAAAGCAAGCAATCATCAGCAAAGAACAAATGAGAAATGGTTGGCCCATTTTTATTAATACGAATAGGGGACCACTTACCGTCCTGAACCTTCTCCTGAATAAGGAGGGCCAATTTCTCCATGCAAAGAACAAATAAATAAGGAGACATTGGGTCACCCTGTCTAAGACCTCTTGCTGGGTTGGAAAGGATCAAGCTTTTCTCCATTCCACTTCAAAGACAATAATGTAGAAGTAGTGCAATTCATAATAAGTTGGATAATTTGAGGCAGAAATCCAAACTCATTAAGCGTGATTCTTAAAAAGTCCCAATTCACCATATCATAGGCTTTTTCAAAATCTATTTTGAAAAGAAGAAAGCCTTTCTTACCCTTTTTCCTCTTATGCATGAAGTGGACAATCTCCTGGGCAACAATAGCATTATCAACAGTACCTCTATTTGGCAGAAAGCTACTTTGGAGGGGACCGATAAGGCTATCAAGATGGGGCCGGAGTCTGTTCACCAAGACCTTAGAAATGAGTTTGAAGAGCACATTGCATAGAGGGCCGGAATTCTTTAAGACAAGAAGGGGCATCCACCTTAGGAATAGGAACAATAAGCGTTTCTGCAAGGCCCTCATTGAAAAAACCTGTAGTGAAGGCTCTAGCAACCATCTCCCACACTTCATTAGCAACAATAGGCCAATAGGTCTTGAAGAAAATAGGTTGAAAGCCATCCGGACCCGGGGCCTTATACGAATTCATAGCATACATAGCATCACGGACTTCAACCATACAAATAGGTTTAATGAGGTCGTTATAAACATTTTGATCCAAACGAGGGATGCACCTCAATTGAAAGCTATCTGGCTGGCATGGATGGGGAGCTTGGAACAAATTCTTGAAAAAACATTGAGCCTCTTTCTTAATGAAATCCTCATCAGTACACCAAAAACCATCAATGTTGAGCCCTGAGATCGTGTTCTTCCTGCGCCTAATAATAGTTTGGGTATGAAAAAATTTAGTATTTCTATTACCAAACTTAACCCAATTCTCACGAGACTTCTGATACCAGAGCATTTCCTCCTGCGCTAACACTTTATTATACTGAAGCTGCAAGTCCTTCTCCAAAATGATAAGATCATTCCAAGAATACGAGTCAAGTTGGCGATGGACCCCTTTGATACGAGCCTCCAACTTCCTCTTCTTTTTAAAAATGTTGCCAAATGTTTCCTTATTGAAGATGATAGACTCATTCTTAATATTTTCCAATTTGACCATAGCATCCCCGGGGGCGGTCTTCCAAGCGGTATCAACCAAACTCTCGTAGAGAGGGTGAGAGATCCAAGCAGCTTGGAAGTGGAAATATTTTACTTTGTGACTCGTGGATTTAAAACAACTGAGAAGGAGAGGATTGTGATCAGAATTGTGAGGGTGCAGAACTTCCACCAAGGCATGTTGGAAGAGAAGACGCCACCCCACATCAGCTAAGCACCTATCCAGACGTTTACGAACATGTCTCCCTTGCATAATATTCCTACGCCAAGTGAAAAAACCACCAACCGTATCAAGATCAATGAGGCCACAGTCAGACAGCATACTAGCAAAAAGATGGGCCCTATGTTGGCTAAAGGATCCACCAGAAACTTCAGAGTAATGAAGAATCTCATTCCAGTCCCCCAGTAGGATCCAAGGACCAGCAATACGAGAACGAAGGCGACTAAAATGATCCCAAAGTTCACAACGGATGGAGTGAACGGGAGATGCATATACCGCAGAGCAAAACCAAGATACCTGCCGACGCTGAAGAGAGAACGTAATAGCTTGGAAGGACGTGTCAATGAGGGAGAAGATAATATCATCACAACAAGAAAGGACCCAAATGCCACCTGAGTGTCCACGAGCCTCCTGCACAAAGACCAAATTATAACCAAGAGCGGACCACAACCCCTCAACCTTAGCGAAGGGACCATGAGTCTCGAAGAGAAGCACCATTGAAGGATGGTGAGCAGCAATAATGTCACGGACATGGCGCCGAGAGTCAGAACCCAAAGCACCTCGAACATTCCAGGAGAGGATAGAAAAATTCTTAAAGACTTCCATGAGACACTTCAAGAAGAAGAAAGTAGGGACGAGAGCCCTACACTGCTGCATGGTTGTCCATACCCGGAGTCTCAGGGACCATATCAACCGAGTCCCCCACTTGAATGGGTTCTTCCATATCGTAGGGCTTCTCCATATAACCCTGACCATTGATAGTCTCATCATCAATGAGAATAAACCTGTTAGCCGAGACCGCTTTCATCTTCACGGTTGATTGAGCCCCATATCCAAGGTCGTAGACCTTAGGTGCAGGAGGAAAATCCTTCTGAATAACCATTTTTGGTGTAGCAGCACCTTCGTCCTCAGGTAAAGTGCGCCCCACATCATGGTCCTTGCGGGCTCTTTTATTTTTGGCTGTGGAAGTCTTAGCCAAAACACCCTTCCTCGGCAAAGAAGAATCCCCGAGCGACGAAAGATGTTGCGCCGTTTTAGCATGAGACCGCAGCGTGCTTTTGGTTGCATGGGATTTCTCTCTCCTCTCATAATGGTTGACTGTGCCTTTATTCTTGACCGTATCTTTTCCCTTATTTTTCGCCTGGCTATTACGCTTTTTACGTTTCACAATCATCCAGTCCCCATGCAAAGAATCCTCCGACGTAACCGCCATATGATTATCCCATGGTAAATGCTCATTAATGTCGATACTGTCATTATTGGCCAAAGGTTGCTGCACCACCGTGGGTGTGGGTGGCCGAGGAACACCAGCGCCTCCAGCACCACCGGCTTCATTGACAGTACCATCATGAGGCAACTTCTTAATGGTACAATCCCGCCCCAAATGGCCATAGCAACCACAGGAGGTACATATCCTGTGTAAGCCCTCATATTCAATCCGATACCAGTGATTCCGGAGCCACACCTTCCCAACCACAGGCCTAGTGAGATCAACCTCAACACAGACTCTGGCGAAACGGCCTCTCTTCACGTCCAAGGTATTATGATCAACCTTAATTGGAGTCCCCACCGCAGAAGCCAAAGCCATCAAAATACTCTCATCATAATAAAACAGATTCAGCCCTGGAAATCTGATCCATACCAACGTTCTATCGATCCTCGCAGTTGGCGAGACAAAATCAGGAGACCACGTTTGGACAGTAAGGTAATGGTCAAAGATCATCCATGGTCCCCCATCCATGACTTTCGTTCGATCAGCATCATCATCAAACTTCACCATGAAAAAGTCGTTGCCTATATCCAAAATCTCAAAACCTGCCCCTAGCTTCCATGTTCTGGAGAGCCGATCCTTCATAGTATTAAAACCAATACTCTTTCCCAGCAATTTAACGACCAAAGCATCCTTCCAAGGGGCGCACAACCCCTCAAATACTGAATCATCAATGTGAACCATCGGTTTCAGAGGGTTACCGTCTTCATACTCGATACGTGCAAGATTCTCTTTAAGAAGGTCAACCTTTTGTCGTAAAGGAGGAACCAAAGCAGGAACCCCCTTACTGCCCAAAACCATGTCCCGAAAAGAAACTTTATGTTGTCTGCCACCACCACCATCAGGCGGCTCTTTCCCGGAGTCGCACTTGGCTCCCGCACTTGCAGAGAAAACAAACGTCCCCGCACTTGCCATTGGTACTCCTTTATTCCTTAATAACTATTTTTTAAAAATTTTGATTTGTCTCAAATTATTTGTCATTTAAAAATATTATAAAAGTATTAATTAAATTTTTTAAACTTTATCTTTTTTAATAGAAAGAGAATTTATTATACTACATGAAGTTAATTAAGAGAATTAAATAAAGTGAAAAAAAGATAATTTATTATTCACATTACATTATATTTTCTTATATCTAACACTACTTAATTTGTCTTTAATCCTTATAAAAATCTTTAAAAGATAATTATGAAGAGGCAAAAGAATAAATAAGATTCTCTCTCACACACACACACCTCTCTCTCTCACACACACACATGATAATGTAATGTTGTTGACTTCTCTCTCTTTCTCTCTCACACACACGCGTGCGGTGCGATAGTGTAATCTTGTTGACTTTTGGAATGCTGGATGTTGTCCTAAGGCTGTTACCCCTAATCCATACTTTTTTCATTTTTTTTGTCTTTTAAAATTTTTATATAAGAATTTAAAATACTATTAAATAATTTTAAATTAAATTAAATATAGATTGATATGATTAAATTATTTTTTTCACTCTATTAAATATATATAAAAAATTATAAAAATTAATTAATATGTGTAGTTATTAAGTTTAGTGAAGACAATAAATAGTAAGATAAAATTGAAAAAAATAAATTAATACATTCTTAAAATTTTCAAATGATAAATGGAATAAAATAAATGTTTTAAAAAACAGATAAAAAAATTAGAGTATTTTTTTTTGGTTAACTGCAGTTGGTATTTCATATATTAATTATTGAATTTTGTTATATCCTCCTAAAACAATCTCTTATTACTTAATAGAAAAAGTATTAAATAAAAAAATAAATACATTCGATATCTTGAAAACATAAAAAGTATTTAATTTTTTTTTTATTTAATAAGTAAAAAAATTATTAAAAAGATTATTTAGGAAGATTTAGAATTATTCCTAATTACTAATTAGTCATTTGGTTTGGTTTGTGATTGCCTGAGGTTTTCATTTTGTTGAAAACTTCAAAACTAAGAATCATGCTAATTTAATCAGGAATGCATTTTTACGCAAACTGAGATGCTGTTCTTTTTTTCTTTAATTCGAAGTTTGAACCATTATTCTAGTTTCCACACTCTTAAAGTGTATGTGTGTTTTCTTTTTTTTTTTTGGGATTAGAATATCCTATTATTTCGTGGAAGTTAAATTGTTAAATAACGTTTTCTTAGACTATTAATTTGTCGCAGATATTCCATGGGCATTTGAGTATGATTTGAATTGTTTCATCTTTGCCTTCCATTAAAAATCCATATCAGAAGTTGGGAAGGCGATTTTGTAAACTTTGAATACTGAATATTTATAATGCCCGAAGTTTAATTTGGGCCTTTTAGCATCACTTTAACACTATGTTTAGATGATAAATAATGAGAAAAATAGAAAGAGAATGAGAAAAAGGAAAATAATTTTTTTTGTTTGAGAGTTTTAAAATATATGAGAAAGGAACGGAACATATGAAGAACTAATTTTCCTCTCTTCCTCTCAAATGCCTAACTTTTATTCCCCTCAAAATTGAGGTGAAATGGAGAAAACACATGTTCCGTTCCGTTATTAATCTTTCAAATAAAGAGAATGGTAACTATGTTATATTTCTTCCTTTTCTTTTTCGATTCATCTCTAACTATTTCGTTCCATTCCATTAATAAAAAACTATTCAAATATAGGGTAAGGGATCAAATACATCAAAATATTCATTCAATGCATATATTTTTTTTATCAATAAGTTGGTCTTTCAATGTCATTTTTTTTTTGTTAACATTAAGCTGGTCAAAAGGATCAATTTGATATTAACATTTGACGTTAAAAAACATTTTAATGCATTTATTATTGAAGGATTAAACAAATGATACTTGTAATTTAAAAAAAAAACCAAAGTGAGCATTTACTCCACGTAACAATGCTTTAGCATGATCCTTCTTATAAAGTTTTGATCAAAATATTTAAACTTACTCCCTTTCCTTAGGTTGAGCGGTTCGCCAATTCCATATTTTCAGGTATGCCGGCTTATTTGGTAAAAAATTTAAACACAAGAGAGCTGCCTTTTGGAAGTCTCAATATAAACTAATTTCTTATTTAAATTTTAAGGACAATTCTATGATACATTATAGAAATATAATGTATGAATACATTGTTAATTTTTTGTGCGTGCTCAAGATAGTTATTGTATAGTGTAACTGTTTTAGGCCAATTACGGACCCATTAAACTGGAGCAACTCAACCCATCAAATTGTCTCTCAGACGTGTGATGCACAAAGAGCTACTCGCTCGCTAAGTATGTCCCCCCGACAGAAAAGAGGAAATACCACTCCACTCGGAAGGGGGGACAGGCCATACGGAATAGCAATTTCCTGCACTGTAGGGGGCAGAGTGCAATACGCATTGATACACTCAGACCCTCTACACCTTTTCATGCTCATATGTCTCTATATAAAGGCTCAACAAGAGGACAAATGTACGCATTAATCCCATGGCATAATATCCTCCTCGAGCAGCCACTGACTTGAGCATCGAAGTACCTTTCGTAGGTACCCCCCTCACTCCTTAAATCACTGCTGCTACGCCACGAAGGAATCAACCATCGCTTATGTTCTTAGGTAACTCTCAAAACTCACTTTTGAAAATTGACGTCGTCTGTGGGAAAAAATAAATTTCTACTCCCAACTCCACTTTAAAGGACTCCCCACACTACCTCCATCATGGTGACCAGAGAAGGAGACAGACTCCAAAAAACAAGAATTGAGCTCCTATGGTGCACAATTCATCTCCAGCGTATCGCTGCCTAGCATCGTTCCCTACTGCCCACGAACCAACCATAGCTCGATCGGAACCCAGGTAGGATGGGCATGAGAATTCCTCCACTTGAGAGAATCCCCCCTCCCCGCCCGTTTCCCAAGAAGGTTCAGGAGAGACAACGCCTCGGTTCGAAAAGGGTATACCTCAAGGATGATGAATGATAGTCGCCAACACTGAGGAGACCAAATGGGAGATAATCGTTGCCACTCCGAAGCAACTCAAATGGTAAACACTATTTCTAGGAGATTTGCGGGCGATGGAGAGTCAGAAAACGCCAGGAAAAAGGCCCTCCGAGCGGTGATGAGTGTGACCTCCCTCGTAGAATCCAAATTGGGAAGAGGGTCAAGTAAGGCCCTTCCTATCTCATTTTCTGACGAGGACTACGTGAGCACCATCCCAGACCATGATGATCCCATGGTCGTCACTGGAATAATTACCAACGCTGAGGTCTGATGAATGTTCGTAGACCAAGAAAACTGAACTGGTATAATGTTCTGAGACTTATTCAACAAGCTAGGATTGTCGAAGGAAGATCTCGCTTATCATACCGATGAGCTAATCGGATTCACAGGCGACAAGATCATCTTGGTCGAGTATATCGAAACTCACATCACATTGGGAAAAGACCTCCTCTTCAAGAAGGTCAAGGTCAAGTTCCTAATGGTAGATTGTCCTTCCTCCTATAATGTTATTCTAGGTCGCCCCTCACTTAATGCCCTAGGGGTCGTGATTTCCACACCCTACTTAGCCATAAAGTTCTTGGACCACCAAGATAGGGTTGTAACAGTTTAGGAGAACCAAGTCATGGCGAGGAAGTGCTATAATGAGAGTCTAAAAATCGCCAAATGGCCACGGACAGCCATCCGGTAACACCCCTAGAATTAATAACTATGGCACAATCGTCATTACACCACAGTCACTAAATCCAGGCGTGTCACAGTCTCAACAGCAATCTTTTCAAAAAAATTCATTATACATAAACAGAAAATATGAGTCCCGAATGAAGCATATTTAGTACCCAACCATTAAAATACAACCACTGAAGGAAAGACATATTTCATATATAATATATTCGTCCTTAACACAAATCACTGATAACACGAAACATAGTACTTACATATTCAAATAAAAGATGACAGGTACAAAAGCACTAAAGAGAAAAGTAGTAACCTTGGGATAGGTACTACTAGCAGACAAAGTCGCAGTCCATATATATGGGACGCTCGGTGTCCCAGTCGATATGTCAGGCATCAATGCCCCCATGAAGTTGTACCTATACGTAACCGAAGAAATCTCATCCAGACGCTGTATCGAAAATAATAAATCAGCCCGATCCAATCAGTAAGGGTGTGGCCTCATTTCTTCTTTCTCACGATCTTTTATCAAATATAAATATAAAACATAAATACAGGGATACAGGAAATAGGTGAGACACCCAGCATTCAACATCAATACGGCAGTAAGAAAACAGAACGGCGCAGGGCACCCACATAATATATATATATATATATATATATATATATATATATATATATAGTAATAATAAAATAAGCAACAAAAGAGAAACAACAATAATGTCTTAGACAGTAAGCGGTTCAATAGTCAGATAATTATTACAATATTAAAAGAGATAATTTCATAGTTATAAACACTCATGCCATATGAAATATGAGACCAACAATGCTCAATACACACACACACACACACACACACACACACACATATATATATATATATATATATATATATATATATATCAATAGTAATAATAAAATAAGCAACAAAAGAGAAACAACAATAATGTCTTAGGCAGTAAGCGGTTCAATAGTCAGATAATTATTACAACATTAAAAGAGATAATTTCATAGTTATAAACACTCATGCCATATGAAATATGAGACCAACAATGCTCAATACATAAGGTACCAAAATCCTACTCCATGGAGCTAGACATAAACATTCGAAGAGAATGATCAGGGAGTCAATGCCAGTATCTCGTCAGCCTAAAAATAAAGTACTTATCAGAAAAATAATCTTTTGCGCAACATGGCTTATACATGGCATTCTCAACAAGATCGCGATGTAAGATAGTGTCTCGATCCAGATCGTCGATATGTTTGCATCGGTCTATCCCACGACACAGAGGAGGTCCTAACTGTCCATGTGAGACACCTGCACCCCAACGTTCCCAAGGTCAACCAACATGACCTACACTTAATCTACTCGTACCCGCACTAAGGTGTAATTTAATTTCCTAGGCATGCACCGCCTTTATGATGACTCAATGCACATCATGTATATTCATCAATAATATACTTCTCATGAAACATACTACAATTTGGTCAAATTAAGCATCAATAAGTCTTTCGTCCCATACATAGACCCACAATGGCATATAATTAATCCTCAATAACATCATATCACAATTTGGTCAATTAAACATCAACAATTCCTTGGTCCCATTCATGGACCCAAAATAACGTAGCATCAAGTTCTCAAAAGTGATAAAACACTCATTACGGTTCATTATGGAATTTCACTTTAGCTTGATGATTTTTATAAAATCTCTCTCTCTCTAGAGGAATTCCCTTAATAAATCAAGTTATTTACTTTAGTTTAATTTTAACATATCAGTTATTGGAGTCATAGTTATCTTCTCACAACATTTTGGCTAATTCTGCCTTGGGCGCCAGGTCTCCAGCGCCTAAGCGATAGTTGAGCGCTTGGGCGCTCAACACATAGCGCCTGAGCGCTCACTGAGCTATGTTTCTGGAAATCATTCTGGACGTTGGGTGCTTGAGCGTCCAAGCTCCAACGCCTGAGCACTGATTGAGCGCCTGAGCGCTCGTTGCACAGCGCCTAAGCGCTTGTGCATCAACAAGGATTCTGCAGAATTCGTTCCTGCAGAACCTTGGCCCATTCATTTTCAAAGCTACTCATTCATTTTTCCAATAATCCAAAACATGGTTCATAGTCATCAAAGTACGAAATAACAATCAATAGATATATAGTCATCAAAACACATAATGTAATTCCATAAATTCATACAAATCAAACAACGACAAAATCATGAAAATAATACAATATAACAAAGAGAGTAATCCCACATGGATTCCCTCATCAACAACAACACACAACACATCTCTTTACTACCAAGATTGGTTGAAGATGATTATTTCCCTCTTACCTATTGAAGATAACACAAGGAAGCAAGCCCTTTTTGTTCTTGATTTTAGTTTTCCACTTTCAATAAAACCCTAAGGTGAACAACTTTGAAAATGTTCACTCAAACCATGGAAAGATGAGCTCTTGGTTACATAGGTGACCAAGAAAAACGAAAATGAGAAGAAAAGAAAAGAAAGTTGAGGACTTTATCTCAAAAGCTTCAAGCTTTAGCTTCAATGGTAGAAAATAGAAGAGGAAGAACTAGAGGATGACCACCAAAGAAAAGAACCTTGGAATGATGGAAGGGAACAAGAAATGTGATTTGTTTAGCAAACAAATGGAATGGTATCCAATATGTGGGTGTGCTGTGGAGGAGGAAGAAGAGAAGAAGAGAGAAATGCTTGAAGAAAATGAGAGAAGAGGAGAGAAGAGAAAAAAAAAAGTGTTTTTGTGTTTTGAAAATGGAAATGAAATGATAAAAGTGAGAAGCATTTCTTTGCTTCCCAAAGTAAGCTTTTGCCGTGGGGAGGGAAGAGAGAGAAAAATTGTGTATCATTAGGGAAATTTCTAGGAAGCTTCCCTTAATAATCTTTGATTAAATTAATCTTTTTTTGAAATAAAGTTAAAAGATGTGACGCAAAGTAAATTTTAGATAAGGTGATAAGGTTTTTTACTACAAGGTATTATCCAATGGACAATAGTCATAGTTGACAGAAGTCAGTGCTAATTGTCTAACAGATATTAAAATACACAGCGATTTTTATTTATCAGATAAAAATCTTAAAAAACGTAAAATCTCGTAAACTATGTCTGGCCTCGGGTTTAGTAAGATCCCCCATTGACGTTTCCACAGTTCAATATTCTCGGAAAAAATAACTCATTGTCTCAACTCCGCTCAGTGTGCACTCAAAACGAAAAATAATATTAAAATATTTCACATTCTCAGAAAAATTCAAAAAAATCACAAATATTATAAAATGACTATTTATAGTAAAATAAACAAATTTTGGGGTGTTACAGATCCCGCGCAATGATTCAACCCCTGTCACTTCGAACTCCATCAACATCCTCCTAACCGAGTTGGACGTACGCAAAGAGATACGAGATACACGCCTCCTGCCAGACGGAGAGCTCCAACCTCTTTACCTGGGGCCATGCCCAACTAAGTTATCAAGATTGGAAGACAACTCAACCAGGAAGCCTAACTGATCAAGATCCTTCAGAAAAACAAGGACTTGTTCGCCTAGACTTCGGCGGATATGTCAGGCCTAGACCCTGAATTCATTTGCCATCATCTTTCCGTCATGAAGGATGCCAAGTGGTGGCACAAAGAAAAAGAAAAGTTAGGCTGAAAAGACAAGAAGTGATACAAAGACAGGTGAAGGAACTCCTAAACGTTGGTTTCATCCGGGAGGTCCCCTACACTATGTGGCTTTCAAATATGGTCTTAGTCAAAAAGACTAGTGGGAAATGACGAATGTATGTCGACTACACTAACCTCAACAAGGCGTGTCTAAAAGACATCTGCGTCTTAACATAGACAAACTGGTCGACAACTTGTTCGATTTTAGGTTACTTTCCTTTAACGATGCCTATTCTGGCTATAGCCAGATCCCTATACATCCAGACGATGGGGATAAGATAGCCTTTGTAATTGAGATGGGAAGTTACTGCTACCGAGTGATATTGTTTGGGCTAAAAAATGCAGGAGCCACTTACTAGCACATGATGAATAAAGTCTTCGAAGGACAAATTAGCAGGATGTTGGAAGTATACATAGATGACATGATAGTCAAAACGACAAACACCAATAATCATGTCCAAGATTTAGAAGAGGCATTCGCCGAGATTTGAAAGCATAACATATGTCTAAACTTGGAGAAATACGCGTTTGGTGTTCAGGCTGACAAATTCTTAGGGTTTTTACTAACGAATTGCTGTATTGAGGCAAACCCAGATAAATGCCAAGCAATGCTCAACATGCGCAGCCCCTAATCTGTCAAGTAGATACAACAACTGACATGCCAGATTGCAGCTTTAATGCACTTCCTGGCCAGGGCCGCTCTAAAGTCTCTTCCCCTCTTTCAAACTCCAAAGAAGGGAAAGAACTTCGAACAGATCCCGAAATGTGTGGCCATGTTCTGGGAACTAAAAGAGATGTTATCAACGCCACCTATTTTAATAAGACCGAACCCTGGCGAAATGCTCTACATCTACCTTTCTATCAGCAGCGAAATGGTTAGCTCAGTTCTGATAAGAAAGACAAATGAGGGTCAGAGGCCGGTCTATTTTGTCAGCAAAGTCCTCCAGTGTCCCGAAGGCTATTATTAGAAAATTGAGAAGTTGGCCTTAGCGTTAGCGGTCGCCGCAAGGAGGCTGATACAATACTTCTAGTGTCACTCTATAGTGGTAAGGACTGACCAACCTATCAGACAAGTACTGCACAAGTCAGACATTGCAGGGAGAATGATTACCTGGTCCGTGGAACTTTCTGAGTTCGGAATCACCTATAAGCCAAGACTAGCTATCAAAGCCCAGGTACAATCCGACTTCTTAATCGAACTCATCCTAGACTCCTATAACCCTAGAGCGTATTCTTGGACCATCTATGTCAGTGGATCCTCGAATCCCAAAGGGAGTGGAGCCAAAATCATGTTGGAAAACGAAGCTGGTCTTGCGCTGGAGCATTCTTTGAGATTTGAGTTCCCCATCTCTAACAACCGGACCGAGTACGAAGCGTGCATAGCAGACATTACTATGGTAAAGGAAATTGAAGCTAGAAATGTGGTCCTAGACATCTTATCAAAACTCGTCAGCACCAAGAGCCCAGACAACAACAAGTCTATAATCCAAGACACCTTCTTCACTTCCAGTATCACGGGCGATGAAGTCCTCCTACTAGAGATTGAGGAATCCTGGATGATGCCTAATGTAGCCTACCTCCGCGACGGCTCACTTCCCGGAGGCCCAAAAGAAGCCCATAAAGTAGTGTTTGTGGCTACTTGGTATACCACTTATGATGACCAATTATATCGTCAAGGTTTCTCTTGTCCCTTCCTCAAGTGCGTCGGTCCCAAGCAGGCAGAGTATGTCCTTGTAGAAATTCACGAAGGAAGCTCTAGTCACTATCTCGGCAGAAAATTCCTGGCAAGGAAAGCACTGAGAGCAAGATATTATTGACTCACTATGGAGGCTGATAGCATAGAACATGTGCAGAAATGCGATAAATATCAGTGTCACTCTAACATCTAAGTTGCACCACCTGAAGAGTTGTCGACAATGTCCGTCCCCTGGCCATTTTACCAATGGGGTGTGGACATCCTAGGCCACTTTCCATAAGCTCCTAAGCAGGTCAAGTGCTTAGTTGGCCATCGACTATTTCACGAAGCAGATTGAAGCAAAATTGTTGTCTACAATCTCATCTGTGTCGTCGCAATTGTAATCGTGACGGAATAACAACTTAAATTAAAAAATTTAGGAGTCACCACTAATATTTTTTTAAAGAAAAAATAGGAAAACCTAAGAAAAATAGTCTATGTTCAGAAATTCAGATTTGGGAGTCTAATTATGCATAGGGAAGGGTGGAGACTTAACCTCACAGTACCCCTAACACATCCGCCCTAAGACAGTTACCCTAAGAAAATTGTGCAACTATTTAAAATCTTTAAATATTTATTTTACCCCTTTGTAAAAAAATAAAGTAAAATAAGATAAAATAAAATAAAAACTACTAAATAAAGTAAAATTAATTTTCGGCTTGACTTGCGCGCCTACGTATCACCTGATGCAATGGAAAACCCAAAGCCACGTAGTTCTTTAGAAAATGATTGTAAGTTGATTATTTTTAATTTTGAAAATACTTTGTTTTAATCATTTTGAAAATTCACTTGATTTAACGAGAAAAATTTCTAGTCATCAAACTGTCACAACTTAGATGACTTTTTTTAAAATAAAACTAACAAGCTGTCACAACTTAGATAATATATTTTTATTTATTAAAAAAATTAATTTGTAAAATTAGTGTAAAATCACTATTTAAAACAAAGATCAATAATGTAATAAACATACTAATAAAAAAATCAATAAGTCAACAAAAGAAAACAAAACATTTTTTTTCTTTATCATCATCATTATTGTTTATGATTTTTGTTTGTATCTTCAATCATTCTTACCTTAGTCCAATACAAAACTTAACCAATTACAAACAAAACCCAAAAAAAAAAAAACTAAGATTTCTTTCCGTAGCCCAAAACTTTTCAGCTCAACCTTTCAAAGCTAATCCAATCAAAAAAATAACACAAGTAAAAAAAGCATTATCTTTTTTATTCAAATAAAAAAAATGCAATGCAGTAGCACATAAACAGAAACAAATAAGGGGGATCGTGGGGGCTTGTTTACAGTGTGGGTGACGCAAGGGCCTCAACAGCTAGGGGGCGTGATGGTGTGCCGCTGATAGGATGGTGGCTGTTGGCATGATAGGCTGGTGGCGCGTGGTGGAGCGGCTTAGTGGTGGAGTCGTTGGCCTAGTGGGATGACGATGTGATGGCTGGCTAGGAGCTCGACTCAGACGCGTAGGAAGCTGCGCAAGTGGTGATGATGATAGCCAGGGGTGACCAATGGTGGTTGTGGGGTTTGGTTTGTGGCAGATCTACTGGGTCGAGGGTTGCAGGGTCGAGCTTGGTGGTTTGCAGTCCGATTGGTTCCAGGCGGAGCGACATAGAGATGGAGGCGGAGGAGTGGTAGTGTACGATGGCTCAGGACGCAGCGGTGGTGAATGGGTTTGGTTTTAGGTGGTGCAGATGGCGGATCTTGGCTATTGCGATATGGGTTTGTGATGCGGTGGGTTGTGATGGCTTGTTCACGGTTGTACAGAGGTTATGTTGAAGGTTGGTTTAGGTGCTTGTGATTTTCTGTCATGGTGAAGGGAAGTGGTGAAAATGGTTTGGTGATGATAGTTCGAATGGGGAGGTGCAGAGCTGTGCCTGCTACTCTTCTTATGGCTAGGAGACGTTGCTGCTGTGGGATTGGGTCAAGGTGATGGGTAGTTTGGCATATAGTTTGTTTGGGCGGCCAAGATTTTTGTCACAAAGGTGTGGGTCTCGGTTGTTTATTGTTTGGTATGTGGAGCTTGGTGGTGCCTGTGTTGGTGAATAGGGAAGAAGCTGTGTGATAAAATGGGTGAGAAAGTAGGTGAGAATGCCAGAGGAAAATCTGCGTGCGTGTGTTGCTGTACGAGGAGAAAGATGAAGTGGTTTACAGTGGGGATGTTTGAGTGCGTTGGCTCCATGTGTGGATCTGTTGCTTGGGTATTTGTGGAGTTGAATCCATGTATTCTCTGTCAATCCCCCTCAAATTATGTTTCACAATCCTTGATTTATTGGTGATTGGAAGCAAAAATGGAAAAAATATCTTGTCCGATGCTTCAATCAAAACAAAAAAGGAAACTTACCATTTGAAAGGGGTACAAGTGGCACAAATTGAGTGCTTTGATTGTTTGGTGTCTTGGTCTTGAATGCTGATCGATGGCTAAGGTTCTTGTTGGAGGAGGCTAGGGTTTGGAAAGGAATGAGGAGATTGGTTTGGGTGGAACCCGATTATAGGTGGAGTCTGCTTAGGCCCAGAACGCAAGCCATAAAGAGATTTGGGCCTGACCTGTGTCTATTCTAATAGGATTGGGTCTTTTTCCTTTTCATAACTCCATATTTATTTTTTTGCTTTATTATTATTTTTTATCTTTTCTTTTTTTGTTATATATATATATATATATATATATATATATATATATATATAGTGGACTTGAGCTTTATAATTATAATTTTTGAAGTTTTATATTTTTTATTTTTTTTTTCATTTTTTGAATGACCCGTACAAAATCAGGTGTTCATACGTGTAAATCCAAAAATTCATTTACCGGAATATCATAAGCAGATTCGAAGTCCTAGAGTCAATCGTTACGGACAACGAAACTCAATTTGTCGACAAGAAATTTAGAGACTTGCTGTGGGGCCTTAAGATCAAACATCATTTCATCTCAGTGGAGCATCCAAAAACTAACGAGCAAGCCGAGGCCACCAACCGAGTCAAACTTGGGAGGATAAAGAAAAGAGTCGATAACGCTAAAGGAAGCTGAGTGGAACAACTCGATCATATCTTATGGGCATATTGAACTACACCACACTCCTATACAAGGGGAAACCCCTTTCAAGTTAACTTATGGTTGCGAGGCTATGATTCTAGTGGAGATAGGAGAGTCGAGTTAGATGAAGCAAAGCTTTTTTGAAGAGACCAACCCAGACCTCATCCGTCAAGAATTGGACTTCCTGGAAGAACAGCGTTGCATTGCCCATTCCAAGAAGCGACTCTAAAACAAAAAATTGTTGTGCAATACAATTCCAAAGTAATCCTGTGATGGTTCAATCCCAGCGATCTCGTATTATGCAGAGCAGACGTTGGATGGAAAAACGCAAGAGAGGGGAAACTAGCGCCTAACTATAAAGGACCATACAAAATTACATCTACAACCAATAAAGGGGCGTACACCCCAGAAACCCTCTCGGGCAAGCTAATTAAAAATTTCTGGAACGTAAACAAATTGAGAAAGTATTACAGTTGAATACCTCGGTTATGTAAAGTGTTTCCAATATCAATAGATTGGTGTTTCTTCATGACCATCGACTTATCTCAAAGCTGATACCTCAGTTGCGACCTTGAGTCTGCGAGTACTTCAGCACGATAATATTTACAGCCGATATGCAGGCAGTGACTACTTGGGTCTGTTAACCCATAAGGTCACCACGCCTTACTGAGGTCTGAGGAATACGAGGTCCGAAAGGATCAGCTATTCCAATATCCTTACATAACGGTCAAATTAGGAAAGTTACTTGAACATTCCCCAAGTTTAAGCAGAGTATTCAAGGGTTCTCAACCGTACCAATTTGAGCCTAACCTTAACTCATAAACCCACCATAGTTTACAAAGGTAAAGCGCAATCGACAATCGTCTGGGATTATGGACCCCATAACTAGAGGCTTCTGTGTCGTCCAAGTTAAACGAAGCCAACTTCCAAGATTCGAGCCTCGGGCTTGTCTCAGTAGGCAAAATGCGCATTCATCCAAGTTAAATGAACCCTCCCATCGAGTTTGAGTTTCATATTCATCTCGATCGATGAAGCGATCGTTCAATCAAACGAATCATACCACCAAGGTCGAGTTTCGTACTCATCTCGGTCGATGAAACGAGTGTTTGTCCAATTAAACGAATGCTACCTCTAGGGTTGAGTTTGCTCTCACCTTGGACAGGTGAATGCAAGCATTCAAACATGTATTGAGACTTGACATTGGACCAATCTCAGAACTATGAAAGCAACTACACAAGACTGTAAACCATACAACACAATGGGAAAGAAGAATATCCAGAAAAATAAGTATTTACTCTTATTCCTAACATCGCCTAAGTTATAAGGAACTTTACAAAAATGACCTACAAAATTACTGCAAGGCAAAGGCACCCACTCAAGGAAGCAGAAAAGGCAACCAGACATGACGACAATGATGACTAAATACTAGTCATGACCATCTCCACGGTTCTTCTAGACACCAGCACCTATGCCATCATCCTCTGCCAACATGAGGAGAATGCTTCCCTCTATAAGATTGTTCCACTCCAAAGAAACTTTGCATATCCAACTGCACGCCCAAAGCACGGCAAGCACCATGGAAGATAGTCAGGGTAGCAGAGGAAGGACATGAGCGAAACTCCTCCACACACCATGGGAACTAAGGCAGAAACCCAAGAACCTCCCGACGAGTGCAAAAAGGTTCTACACTTCGGCGTACGTTGGGAGAGAAAGGCTTGTATTACCTGGATATGTGGTGATTGAGCCACGTAGAGCGATCACTTGGTCCCCACCAAATCATTATGTTTGGAAAGAAAGGCCTCCACCAGAAAGGTAGGCGAGGGAAACAACAAACACCTTCGAAAATTTGGGGAAGAAGAGAAATATAGTCTCAAGAGGGGACATAACTCCCCAAGCACCAACAAAGGTCAAAGAAGGGACCATTTTTGAAGAACACACTCTCAAACACAAATTGGAGAACAAAAAAAATAAGTAATAGCCCTACTACAAACATTCTCCATTTATAGAGGGGATGAAACGTTCTGATCGGCTCCCAGCAGAACGAGTTGGCTACGTTTCCGAAGCCACGTTTCGATACTTCCTCCATTGTGATTGGCTATGAAAACAACGGATAGTTGGGAAGTAGCATGAAACTACTATTATCATTAAAGCACTTTAATTTCCTGTGAGTACGAAGTAGCAGTTCTCAAGTAAGTGCAGTCTATTACGAATCGCTGCCTTTAATGAGGACGAATACTTCGTTGCCCCGCAGATATGTCGTTTAGCAGTGGCCCATTATGACGATGTGAAGTCCCAAAAATGCTCTTCAACCATGTGTCACATCACTTATAAACGAAGGCAGGCAAAAGGACAAAGCTTATTCAAAACTAAAATGACACATGGCACCATGGAGAGACACGTAAGATGAACACTGGACCTTCAGTAGACCCAGTAGTGAGACGACAACCCAGATGTCGGCCTAAGAATGAACCACAGCAGACCCCGTTTAGCATAGGGGCAAATAATTATCCACTCCAGATCCTAGTGTGATGACGTAAGTAGAGCGATCCAACCTGGATCTCGGCTTTACTCACGTACCCCAGATTTTCACTATGATACATCACGGACCTCAGCCCTTTGAGAAAACATCGTGAGATCCAGCATAAAGCACTATAGCTCGGATCCCTTTATCCATTGTGTGTTGTGTGCTCCAGTTGAACATGTATCTTGACACTTGGTCATCTCATCCAAGGGCCAAGTTGGGGGCAACTATTTTAGACCGGTTATGGGCCCATTAAATTGGAGCAACCTGACCCGTCAGGCTCTCCCTCAGACATGTGATGCACAGAGAGTTACTCGCCCACTAAGCATGTCCCCTCGACAGAAAAGATGAGACATCACTCCACTCGGAAGGAGGGGACAAGACAGCAACTTCCTGCACTGCAGAGGGCAGAGCACATTACATATTGATACGCTCAGACTCCCTACACCTTTTATACGCTCATACGTCTCTATATAAAGGTTCAACAAGAGGAGAAAGGTACGCATTAATCCTATTGCATAATATCCTTCTCGAGTAGCCACTGACTTAAGTGTCAGAGTATCTTTTGTAGTTACCCCCTCACTTCTCAAATCATTGTTGCTCAAATCAACTATCGCTTACCTTCTCAAGTAACTCTCAGAACTCAGTTTTGAACATTAACCTTGTATGATCCATTAATCATTGGTTGAGAGGTTAAGGCTCCAAGCCTACATTATCATCTATCCGAGAAATTCTTGCATAAATTTGAAACATCCAAGTTGAGTACATTAGGTTAATCATAACATTAATTAATAAATAACTATCATGATTAATTAATAACTAATCTTAATTAATTCTTTCAATTAATGTTGTGATTAGTCTAGTATACCAAATTTAGGTGCTTTAAGTTTATGCAAGAATTTCTCATAATTGATTAATAGTTATCATAATCTACCACAATTAATAATGTGATTGTCATAGTACATCTAACTTAGGTGTTCCAAATTTATACAAAAAATTTTCAATCTAGAGAGACCCATGTCACAAAATAATCATCACCACTCACCAGAACACTTAAGACCTCACAATCAATAGCACCTCCATAATATAGTCAGATAGGTTATAACCATGCAAGAAAGCATGGTGGAACAACTCCATATATTAGGCAGGCGAGTTTTACGATGGACCATGTTGGTAAGCAGTCCACTGGTGGTCTCTTTGACCAATCGACTATGTTAAGTTGTTTGTTAGTCTTTGTAAAGTTTGCAAGTTAGTCCCATACCTTTTTAAACTTTCATCTTAGTCCTTAGTTAGTAAAAAATAGAATAACTATGTGGTAAAGAGTATATATGCTTGAAAAGTTTTAAAAAAAATAGGGGACCAGATCTTTATGGCAACCTTCATTGGAGTTCTTCCATGGGTTAAGCTTGTTGACCATGTGAGGGGTGGTTCTGCGTGGAGGTTTGAGAGGTTCAGAGTGGAGATGGTGAACTTTCTGTGATGGCGAATCACTTGAACATTTGGTAGTTGTAGGTGCCCATTGTTGAAGTTCAAGAGTTGAAGGTGCTGTCATCACTGCACCAACCACCTTGCAGTGAATGGATTTAACAGGAAGAAAGAATAGAATAGGAGAAGAAGATAGATAAAGAGATAGTGATAAAATAAATGTTCGAAACGCCTTCTTCGATCATGGTGGCTGCTAGAGAAGATGCCAACCGTCAAGATGCCTTCTCCAAGAACGCCGCCACCACCCCCATATCTCCGTCGATCATAGTGGCTGCCGAAGAAGATGCCTTTTTTAATATTATAAAAATAATTCTATTTTCTTAACTTATTTTTTAAAGCAAATATTTTAACAAAATTTCAATTGGTCATTTTTTTTTGTTTGAACAATTTCAACTAGCTTTCTTAAGGGCCCATAAGAACAGGCTTTTTTTCCAACCCTTTAGACCAACTTATCATCATAGGGCCTATAAGAATGGGCCTTTTTTTCTCAGTTGGTGGTCGTTCGGCCTATTCTTTTTTGCCCATTTTAACCATTGGCCTTTAGACTAAAAAAAAAAAAGGTCTGAAACACAATACCAAACCCTTTGGACCAAGTCATAATCATAAGAGCCCAAAAGGCCTGCAATATTCTATTAAATTTAATTTTAAATTTAACATTTAGTCATGTCATTAACTTTACAAAATTTATTATAAACTTAAGAAGAGTTAAATTTAAGCACAATTTTACATATCTATTATAAACGGACTTATGTTTTTATATACAAAAAAAACTTTATCTATACCTAAATCGTACCAACTCGATAAGTACTTAACCTGCTTTGAGTTCGAGTTATCATCATTGAAAACCAACATGAGAGAATTTGTGTTGTACTGACTAAAGATGCACTTAGTCTATGGCAAGCTTGGCCTGTTACACTTCAAGCTTAGACACTTTAGATGTAGAGTGTATTGAGAAAATATATGTTGTAGTTACATCGAATCCATGATTTGACCTAATCTGACCCAACCTAGTTCAGTGTACTAACTTGATGAGCGGCTTGAGATGAAAAATGCTAAGAAACCCACATATTATTTAAGTATCATGTAAGTGTTACAAATTTTTAATAATATATATAAATATTAAGTGTTATTTTGGTACAAAGCACAAGAATTAAGAAACATTAAATCAATCATTAATTGTAAAAATTATTTATTAAGCTACCCTTATTCCATTTCAATTAATATTACTCCATTTTACCATATTCAACCAATTTCTATGAGTAGTTGAGACTATTAAAGTACAAGAGTAAACTTGAAAAAACAACAATTATTGTTTTATTGATTTACGAAAATATCACTTCTAAAGAACTATATTTTCTTTACCAAAATGACACTTAAAATATACGAAAACTTATTACATGTTCTTTGAGTACAATAAATGTATGCTCTAGAAATAACAATGTACCGGACAGAATAACAATTTTTCTTCCAAAAATTTTAGTCATTTAACAACTTAATTATTGTGCTTGAACCGTAAAAGACTATTATTTAACCTGACAACCTATTAATCATACATATAACAAATAAAAACAGCTCGCACATATCCTGGGTTTGGACAACAACGTCTCCAACTAGGGACCAATATGCAATCTCAAACTTTTTACATATTTAGGCAGGTTGCAGGTGCTTAATCCCAACTGTTATTTTTGCAAATCCTCTATCCAATGGTAAAACAGAATGGACCACTGGTGCTCCCTTTTCAGAATGGTCCATTGTAAAAGGCGCCATATTGGCAGGGAGTTTAGAAAAAGAGATTCATCCAAACCCTACCTAAGAAATTCCAACTTCCTCTCCTTATGTTAAGCTTTGAATTGCCTTTACCCCTAACCCAACTCGAGTCCAGTCACAAAAGCCAGTCCAACTCATGAGTTGTATTGGATCGGAGTAGTACATTGGAGGTTATGGGAATCTGGCAATCCAGAGCATATTTTTGTCATATATGCTCTTGGTTGGGTGACCAACTAGTTGTACAGTTTTGCCATTAATAATGTTACCCGAGGCCCGATTAAGAAAAGAAAATGCCAATTATGGAACTGTGTTCGGAAGCCCAAAAGGGATGAATCATAGGCCCACGTATGCAAAGCACTATCGATTCTTTGGGCTTTCGAATGATATACTTATAAATTTTAAGAGGAATAAATAAAATATTCGTTTTAATTTTAATTTTATTAAAAAGAAAGAAAAAGTAGGATGCTTTGATTTGAATCGCAGAATAAGACTCAACGGTGTCGGAACTTACCTGAGACGTGACCGCTCAGTGACTCAACGGTGTCGCCTTAACTCACAAGTCACAATAGAAGAAGATGCAAGAACCACGTCACCTCCGGTCTCCAGAAATAGGACAAGTCATTTCATTTGCGTACACTCACAAAACTTCACTTTCTCTATCATGTCACTTCCTACTTCCTAGGCTCTAGGCTACGCTACAACACAATTACACATCAAAGACCGAGGGACAATTGAGGATTCCTTAGTTGGTTATTTCCTAATTTAATATAAACATTAGCGAAATAATAAATATGTTTAAAGAAGGTTAATAATATATTTTTTATTATATTTTTTATTAAATTACGTTATATATTAAAATATATATTTAAATTTTATTATATATTAATTAAATTAATTATATATTAATTAAAATTAAATATATATTTTAATATATGATGTAAGTTAATAAAAAATATATTAAAAAGAATATAATAAAGAATGTACATTTTTCAATATTTTTTATCCCTTATTTCAAAAGAAAAACACTTGGGGTGTGGTAGCAGTGTTATTAGGCAAGGCATTCATTGCCACCAATGTAGTCCCTATCCAGCTTGCGACTTAAGGGAAGAGAAGGGAGGAGAAACGCATAACGTGGAATAAGGCATGACTTCTTTGTTCAAGTCCTCCACCATCACTGTCAACCTGTTGGTCTTCTTCACCGTGGCCACCACACTAATCTCCGCAGGTGAACCGTTGTAGGTAATAGGGGTGTTCATGGGTCCAGTCTGACCCGCAAACTCGACAGACCCGACCCGATATATAATATCCAGGTCGGTTCGGGTTATCGGGTCCATATGGTCAAAACCCGATCAAACCGCCCAATGATTGGTTCGGGTAGCGAGTTCAGGGGACTGACCTGATGAACCGACCCGATTACCCAAATACCCGATAAAACGACGTCGTTTTGCCTAAAAAATTAAAACATTCTTTCATTTCTTCGTTCTTTCTGCCAAACTCGACCCTTACTTTCGTAATCCCATTTCTCAGTTTCTCTCCCAATTCCCAAATCCCCTAACCTAGCCTTAAGCGCAGCGGTGCGCCACTCAGGCTCTCAGCCCTCTCTCTCAGCGGTGCGCCACCGGCGTCTCGGTCGTGAGTAGTGACCAGACCACTGCACCGTTATTGCTCAGTCCGCTCTCATTTCATGCTCACTGCTCAGTCTCATACAGTCACCATTGTTGCTGTCAGTCTACTTTCAGTGTCTTCATTTCGTGATTGGTGAGTCTTCCTTTCTCTTCTTTATTTCGTGCTCTGGAAGATCCCTCCCTTGTTTGACATTATTGTATTTCTAGTTTCTACATTAAGAAAGTGGAATCAAATGGCAACTCTAATAAGTAATAACATCCCCCAAAATAGCCAGCAATGCATTAATTGATAAGCTCACACAACTCAAAACTCTCATCGCTCTTATTCTCTCATAGATATATTTGTTGAAATCAAATCACGAGACTCCTCATCCTTTGCTTTGTCCAAACTGATTGCTCCTAAGTCTGAACCGCACTAATTGCTTACAGTTACAGTGAAATTAAAATGTAGTATATAGGTTTACAAAATTAAAAAGATTTAATTTTGACAGTCAAGTTGAAATCACTGTGTCAGAAATGCTGAATGCCTCGGTTTGCTGTGTTTATTTTACTGAGCTGCTAAAAAGTGATATAGGTTTTATCTATGAAGCATGGAAACGCCGATTATAAGGCGTGTCCGCGTGTCAGACATGTGTCCGTGTCAGACATATGGAGACACCCGTACGACACACGTGTCATGCGTGTCTGAATGTGTCTGATTAAAAATATTATTATTTTTTAGTTTGGACACATCTCGGACACACTTGGACACGACTAGGACACGACTTGAACACAATCCACTAATATTTTTTTAAAAAAAATTAGTTTCCATGACTAACGTTTAATTAAGATCAATCACATGACTAACTTCCCAAGCCACTATTTTCACATACCAGTATTTTAAGTTTTATCTTTTCATACGTCACTATTAGACTTTTAAGTTTTATCTTTTCACACACTACTATTTTCATCTGCTCCTTCTACCTCTGTTCGTACCAAGTCGTCCACTTCGTTGTCACCAAAGCTTGCCTTACACCAATATTCCCTCTAGTTTTTCTTTTTTATGCACATGTAATTGTACATGATTAGTTCTATTAGAAGAAGTTAATTTTGGAGATTTTTTAGAATATGTCAATAAAAATTATGTTTCATATTTTTTAGGAGGGGCTTACTAGGTAGCAAATATTAGCACATATGACATATATTAAAATATTATAAATCTTCAAGCTTATAGAAATGATATTAATGAATTATGAATCTTTTTTCTTAAATTTTAAAATTATATATATGTCGTGTCCGTGTCTTATAATTTTTGAATTTAATATGTCTCCATATCCGTGTTTGTGTTGTGTCCCGTGTCCGTATCTATGCTTCATAGGGTTTTATGTTTTCACTTTTTCTGGCATATTCTCAAGGTTATTCAACACAAATTGCCCTTTAACTTCTTGTTGAAGATGGACACTTTACTAATTATGAGTATTTTAATAGCTTTTCACCATTGACTGTAGATCAAGAACCACAAAAGCATTGTGACTTCTAATAAGCTTATGTTATCGACACTTTTTGTATTTCAGATTCTACAAGCACCACCTTTTAGGCTTATACTGTAACCTCCTATCCACTGCCACAAGACTAGGTTCGAAACTAGTTCCAGCTAATGTTTCCCTTTGTCCTTTGGCTCCCTTCCCTCAAGCCAACCCCCCATGTTGTATTAGTATCAAATAAAAAAAGAAAACAGTTACAGAAATAAATAAATAAATCCATAAAGAATTTATTTATTTTGCGGATGGTCCAAGTTCTGGTATTTTCTGAGGAAACTTAAGAAGGTTAAGAAGAGCAATGGTCAAGTCCTTGCTATCAATGAGATTTTTGAGAAGAACCCAACCAAGATTAAGAATTATGGGATTTGGTTGTGGTATCAGAGTAGGACAGGCTATCACAACATGTATAAGGAGTACCATGATACCACTTTAAATGGTGCAGTTTAGCAGATGTACAATGAGATGGCTTCACGCCACAGGGTCCGATTCCCTTGCATTCAAATTATAAAGGCTGCCATCATCCCAGCTAAGCTTTGCAAAAGGGAGAGCACCAAACAATTCCACAACTCCAAAATCAAGTTTCCATTGGTTTTCAAGAAAGTTAAGCCACCATCAAGGAAGTTGAAGACCACATACAAGGCGAAAAGGCCCAACTTGTTTATGTAATGTGGTTGGTGGATGAGTTACAAGTTCTAGAGTGTCTCTACCAGGCGTTTTTGGTAGATACATTCCTGTTGGTTCTTGATTACCGGATTTTGTTTTGAGGATTTTAGACTATCGTTATTGGGTTCAAATGTTTACGTTTCTGTTGGATTTGAGGGTAATCTTTTTTATAATTGAGTAGAATCAAACAAATTTGTATTATTGTCAATCCAAATGCTATCCTTTGCTTGAAATTTAGCATTATACTATGATTTAAAAATAAATAAATAAGTCCATAAAGGTAATGTTGCTTAGACATAAAACTTGAAAAGAGGCACAACCTTTATTATATCTGCATCTTTCTATTTCAAGCATTTATTATCACGGCATGAAATTCATTTTCTGTACTAAGTACTAACTATGATTCCTGACACTCTAACATGGTATCCATGTATTTTCCTGAGTTTGATTATATCATTTCCCACAAAATGAATGCAAATTTACTCATTCATGGGGCTTCTAATGTAATTTTATTTATTTTTTCCATTTAGCAATAGTGCATCTTATTGAGTTTATTATTCAGTGTCAAACATTGAATGAAGAAGAAATATTTGAAGTTCAAGACAACTTATTACTTTTTCCTTTGTTATTCAGCCTTTTCATTGCAAGCATACTTTATATTAGCATCCTTTTTCTATGACCCTTACCTAGTGCCTTTTTTTTACCCACACTTTTAGTGTAAAGGCTTTAAATATCAATATTTATCTTATTTCTCTTTTGATTTTAGACATACCCGTCACAGACTTGTTTCATGTCATCTGTGGATCTGTACACGCATTACTCATACCAAGTAATAGATGCACTATAATTTGAATGTAACATTTGTATATTTCATTTTAATAGGCCTATCTGAAAGGGTGTATATTTTTTTGTTTCATTTTAGATCATCTTACCAGAGGCAATTGCAATTGTCATGTCATATAGTATTATTCATTGTGACTTATTATGATTCTCTGCTTTTGAGCTAGGTCTGAATTTGATATTTGAAACTGAGTCAAAATTTGATTTGGCTCTACAAACTCGAAGGGTTGTTATTTAATTGTACTACTTGATATGTGGTATATCATGGTTTTCTTTGCTTTTTTTTAATTGTGCCCTCTGTTTTTGACACTATATGAGATGAAATTATGAAACTGAAATTTCTTTTTGATAATCAACATTATCCCTAGTTAGCTTATTAGCTACATTTTAGTTGTTAATCATTTCTTTTGTTGTAAATGTTATTGCAGCCATTCACTTTAAATGGAAGGACCTATGGAAACTCATAAGAGTCACACTAGTGGGACTCAAGTGGGAAATGCTCCCACTCCACCAATACTAATTGGATTGCAAATTTAAGGAGTTCCACCACACCCAGCAACACCACCACCATCTTCTTCCAATCCAAATCCCACGCTAACTCCGTCATCACAAGCTCAAGAAGTTGCTCCATCTTCGCAACAAGAGGTAGGTAAAAGAAAACCTACTAGACCCCCTTCAAATGCTTGGTCACATTTCACTAAAGATGGTGATAGAGCTAGTTGTAATTATTGTGCAAAGTCATATGCTTGTAATAACATTAATCATGACACCATTAACCTGATAAAACACTTGAAAGTGTGTTTAAAGAATCCACATAGGGAGGTTGACAAGAAGCAAAAAACTATTGCCATCGGAAAGTCAAGTGAGGATGGCCCTAATAGTACCGTGAGTATGAAGCTTATAGATTTCAATCAAGAACATTGTAGGCAGGATCTTTGTAAGATGATAGTGATAGATGAGCTTCCCTTTAAATTTGTCGAGAATCCCAGATTTAGAGGTTTCATGAGTACCATTTGACCTTGATTTAGAATACCCGGCCGCATATCATGCAACTTTTTATAGAGGAAAATGTGAAGTTGAAGTCTATATTGTCTTGCAACTAACAAATAGTCTCCCTAACTACTGATACATGGACATCGATTCAAAACATTAATTATATATGCATGACTGCACTTTTTATTGATGATGGATGGGAATTGCATAAGAAAATTTTAAGTTTTAGGTTGATTGCTGACCATAGGGGTGAGACCATAGGTAAATCTTTAGAGAAATGCTTGAAAGATTGACGTATTCTAAAGATTAACACAATCACAGTTGATAATGCTACTGCTAATTACTCGACTCTAGCATATTTGGTGAGGCGAATGCAAGATTGGAATGGATGGACCTTGTTGAAATGAGAACTCATGCACATGAGGTGTTGTACTCATATTTTGAACTTAATTGTTAACGATGGGTTGAAGGAGTTAGATTGCTCCGTTGCAAGGATTAGGGGTGCATGTAAGTATGTGATGTCTTTTCCTTCTAGATTGGTTACTTTTAGGAGGTGTGTCCTAGAGGCAAATGTTGTTAGTAATCAAATGCTAACACTTGATGTACCAACTAGATGAAATTCTACTTACTTGATGTTGGAAATGACAGAACAATTTCAAAAGGCATTTAATCGTCTTGAATATGAGGATCAAGCTTACTTGTATGTTCTTGACAGTGAAGGAGGACCACCTAATAATGATGATTGGAACCGTGTTCGTGTTTTTATTAAGTTCTTGAAAATTTTCTATGATGCCACACTTGCTTTTTTCGGTTCTTTGCATGTGACATCTAATATTTTCTTCCATAAATTGTGTGAAATTCAAAATTCATTAACTTTGTGGATTGGAAGTGATGATCTTGTCTTGCAAAAAATGGCAATGAACATGAAGGCGAAGTTTGATAAGTATTGAGATATTAATGTGAATCTAAATTTTTTGTTATTTGTGGCTGTTTTTCTTGACCCAAGGTACAAGTTGGATTACATTGAATTTTATGTTAGTGAAATATATGGTCAAGATAAGTGTGATGATATTGTGAAAAGATTAAAAGGTCTCATAGATAGCTTATTTGCACAATATGTTACATTATATCCCATTGTTCCCGATATTCATGATTTTAGTATCAATTCATCGGATGTTAGCACACAAACAAATGTTGGTGGTAGTATTGGGGGTAGTTTAAAGTTGGTAGACAAGTTTAGGTTGAAGTTGAAGAAAAAACAAGGTGATCAAAAGAAGAATGAGTTAGATAGATACATAGAGGATGATGTTGAAGATAACTATGAGGGGTTTGACATCTTGAAGTGGTGGAAAGGGAAGTCAGCAAAGAACAATATTCTCTCTCGTATGGGTAGGGACATATTGGCCATTCCAATGTCTACAGTGTCATCTGAGTCTGTTTTTAGCACCGGAGGTCGTATCCTTGATGCATTCTGTAGTTCTTTGAATCCCATCACGGCGGAGGCCTTAATTTTTACCCAAAATTGGTTGAGGCCTCCTAAGAAGGTGGATGATCTAGGTCTACGGAGTCAACTAGAAGAGATTGAACATGTTGAATCAAGTATACAATCATCATTTTTAATTTTTAACTTTTTTATTTTACATGTAGTTCATCATTTCATTCATTTGATATTTTTAATTTTATGTTGTATTCTTTTATTGTATTATTAGAAATGTCAGGAGTTTCTGGACTTCAAGAAATTGAGGTTGCTAGTGATTTTAGGAGCATGACGATGAGGTAAGGTAAAATCATATATTTTAAATGTTCTTGCATTTTTGTGAATGTTAATGCAAGTTAAAATCACAAATGGTCATATAACAATTTATTTATCATGTTGCAGGAAGGGCTAGAAGGATTGACTTTAAGGAGTATAACTCTTGTTTCTACTGGATTTTGTTTTGTTTTTGGAGGATCCAGATGGAGTGCCACTTGAGGTCTGTGACTCTGCCGTCTCAGACAAGGAAATTAAATTATGTCTTATGCTTATATTTTGTTGATTGTACTTCATAGATCTTATTTATAAGAGATTGCTCTTGATATAGCTCATATACTACATTGTGAACTCAAATATTCATATTGTCATTACTTATTGTTGTGTTTGTGTATAATACTGGGCAATTTGGGATTCAATCTTTTTCCTTCTTGAATCTTGATTGTCAACTGAAGCATATTCTGTTGGTAACTGAATTGCAGCTAGAAAATCAGAGATGTCTAAGTTTTATCCTTTAATTTTGTTGCTGCTTGCTGTTTTAGGTGTCTGCATCATGCATGTGGTGTATAATGTTTGCTCCACTTTTGTGTTGATGATTTCATTTGTGAAGCTTCCATGAATATAATATAAATTGAAGTATAAATCCCAATGTTATAGCAGGTTGGGGCAGAATCGGCAGATGCTGAACCAGCTCCAATAGAGCATGTTAAACCTGGAAGTGTAGATGTCAAGAAGGATTAATCTGTGGTAGCTACTCTGCAACGAGTTTTGATAGGAAGTGAAAAAAATATGATCACATTTGATAGTTTTTGTCTGTAACTTTTATTATTATTATTATTATACTAGGCCTGAGATCGTTTATATTTTATAATGTAAGTTGGTAACTTGTTATAAAGATAGTAGTCGAAGTTTTTCTGGTTTGAAAGTTGTCATGTTCAAATAAAAGTGAATTATTATGTGGTTGATCTCTACTTTCATAATTTCTAATTTTGTACAAGGCCCAAAACGGGAAAGGACATTTTTTTGTTTGAAATGTATTCAACCTGATTACCCGACCCGAATCAATCCGATTACCATAGAGTTGGTTCGAGTCGGGTTATCCAAATTTTTTGACTAAAACCGACTCAAACTGACCCGATTTCAGATAATTGGTTTAGATATTTTTTTCTCCCAAATTCAATCCAACCCGACCTGTGAACACTCCTAGTAGGTAATGGAATCTACAGGTTAGGGTTTTTTGTTGGGACTTTGGGGGAGTGTTAATTGTTAAAGTTAGGTAGCTGATAGGGCCAGTTAGATGGAAAACGATGTTTTTTTTCTCGGAAATGTTCATGATATTAGTGTGATGGTGCCTTTTCAAATTGGAGTTGTTAAGAAAAACAACAATGAAAGAGAAATCAAATAGTCAGAGTTCATTGCGATGGAGATTTTACGAAAATGGAGTTCACCATGGACTTGGATGACCCCAACGCCACCTAGAGATCTTGATACTTTTTGTTAAATGACTTAGTTACCATTTAGTTACTTAATCGTTATATAAGTAAGAGAATTAAAACATTGTAATATATAATTAAAAATAAATGTAAAGGAAAGAGTTTTCTCTAAATCAAATAAAGAATTGAAGTATTTTTACTTGACTCGAAGATGGAAGTTCTAACATGTCTCTTTGAATCAGAAAGAAAGATTCTAATTTTCTGTTCGAATTAAAAAATATTTTCACTTTATATTTACTTTCAATTATATATTATAATACTGTAATTCTCCTATTTGTATAATGACCATGTAATAGTAATTAATTACCTAATTCATTTAACAAAACGTATTAGATCCACTTCTAGCACACCAAGTGATGTCACCCATGGAGATTGCGCATTCCCTATTTAAATCCTCGTGGTTAATCGACAAATAACTAACTTATAATCTTAATTATTTTTTCTTTTGAGAATATGTATTACTTTCATTATAAATATTTTTATTTATTTTTTAGTTTCTTAGGATATATCTCCCACACTCTTTGGATGTAAAATAATATATTTGGATACATAACAACTCAGTTAAGCAATCTCAGCAAGTGACATCTTCATGACTTGGACGTTTATCTTCATCTTGGAGCGCAATTCGCATCTACTTCAAGTTTTTAACAACCTCAACTAATTTTTATTTAGGGATTTTTTTATTTTGGCTGTAATTTTTTGAAAACCTTTTCATGTAAATTAGTTACTAATTTATTTGAATGTGTAATTTACCTTTTCTCTCATAACTTTATTAAAAAAATAAAATTCGATACATGAGAAGAAAGTTACAACAGAGAAAAATGTTAATAAAACAAATTACAAGAGATTTATTATCAATCAAAACTTTGAAAAATAATCTTTGTGAAAATATTTTTTTATAAAATAAAATTAAATAGATTTAGCGTATATTTAATTCATAGACTAAATTAATAAAAAAATATCATTACTTTGTTAAATATTAGTTCGTTATCAGTCTCGTTGAAGCAACCTTCGCTGAAGGATCACCCCCTCTTTAATACAATCTAAACTTTCACTCATACTATAGAATCACCCAAAAAAATCTCATTCAAAGTCAGAACGTTATAAAATACAAAGTCGTCAATATCAAACTTGAATTCACGATATTAATTGATAAGAGGCTGACATTTGAAAGCTATAGAGCACTCATGTAGTCATTATACTTAAATATTGAAAGAATAAAAACTTAAACGAAATCGTTTGTTTCAAAGAAATAACAGAAACAACATCTTTTATTTTCTATTGCCGGCAATGTTGGTGGAAGAAAGAAGTTTCGACTTCTCGTTCAGTTGATAATTAGGAAAGGTTAGAGAGAAAGTTTTTATCAATATAGTGACTAATAGTCCGCCACATAAATGGTATTTGATGAATCTAGAGTAGGTGAATACATGACATTTTTTTTGGGTCAGAAAATCAGAGCTACAAAGGCTCAAATAACATATGACAGCAGCCCATAAGGCCCATATAGCAATCCAGCGGTGTAAAAGATACAGACATTACAAACCACAAACGCTTACTCTGACAAGATCTTGCTTTTTTATTTATTTATTCTGTCATATGATAAGATCTAGCTAAGATTAGAGGACATGATAAGTCGGTTATAACATACAAGTTGAAAAGAAAAAAAAATTATCGCCCAAAAAGATCGACAGGCACTATGATGATAATACGGACTTATTCTTAGGGTGTTCAACTGTTTGGTTCGTATAAATTCGCACTAAACCAACCCAACGAGTATGATGGGTTGGTTTGGTTCTACAAGTTGGGCCTAATTTCAAATTTCAAATTACAAGACATGTTGAGTTTGGGTCGTGTCACGGGATGACATTCTTATACTAACCAAATCCACTCATATATATTTTTTCTTGTCATTAATTAAAAAGTAATGTTACATAACTAGAATTTTATTGTCAGAATTTTGACATAATTTAAAGGTGATTATTAGATATAATAGAGCAATAAGAATCACTCGTGTGTCTTAGTCTTGTATTTTTTTTTATTTTAGTAATTTTTTTTATTTATTTACTAGAAAAAATGTTGTGGTTGACGTAAGAATTATTCCTCTTAAAAAAGAAGTAAGGACTTCTTTAAGGACGTATCTAGATTAACTGTAAAAAAGATTATTTTAATAATTAATTATTATTATAATCTATAATATAATCAGTTTATATTTAGATATGTTACTTAAAAAATAATTTTAAGATAATTTATTTTATTTGAATCATTTAAAAAAATCATTTTTCTATAGTAAATTATTAAAAAAATATGAAATTATTTATTTATATTATATAATATTTTATGTTTTAGAGTTACTTTAATAAAAACATAACATAATCAACTTTTCTAGAAAATGCTCAAGGATGTTAATTATGAAGAAAAACTTTTTAATCTATGAAAAAGTTTTTTTATCACTTTAATCAATTTTATCCAAATATGACATTAACTCATAAAAAAACATTTTAACCCATAAATTTTTTTTCGACAAAATATAATCTTTATCAAACACTAAGGCTGCATTTGGTAGACAGAATAACAAAGACCTGATAGTATTAACTAATATTATTAGGTCTTATCAGGTGTTTGGTAGTTTAACCTGATAGTATAGTCAAATAAAGTCAAACATTTTTATCCTACTATAACTTGATAATAATATAATCTCCCCCACTCCATAATAAGACTTGATAGGATATTTCTTCTTATTCTACCCCTCAACTTCATCTCTCTCAGTCCAAGCTTCTTCTTCTCTGCCTTCACCATCTAATCTCCATGGCTACAGCAACCCATCACCAGAGTCACATCCAACCATTCCATCCCGACAACTCAGGACCACCACTCATCCGCTGTCACCCCTACAGCGAATCACCCATCAGCCACCGTCGTCTAAGACCCTTGTCAAACCCAAGCCGCACCATCGCTCTTTGTCGCTGCCGGGTAACTCACGCCACCAACGTCACCCAAGCCTAAGCCACCACATCGCCATCCAGGTCTCAACTATTACCTCCACTGGTCGTCGGCCAACCTCACCAACCCCACTGGTAAGTGCGGATTTGGCCAGTGTGGCTTGCAGCTTGTGCGCGGATCTAGCTAGTGGTGCGGCTCGCGGTGCTGGGTCGCAGTGGAGGCAACGCAGCGGTCAGCTGGTGCGACTCGCCAGCGAAAACAGGGACGGCGGTGGGTTGCTGCTTATGGCGAGTCGCACGTCGGGGCATGGCTTGTGAGTCCAAGACAAGGTTTCTTATAGTGGAATTGGGTGAGAAGAGGAAGGAGATGGTGAGGAAGATGAATGTTAGTATGGTCATGTAAAATAGTTATATATACTATCAAGTTGTTTATACTATGTGCACTAAATATTTGATAGTATAAAAATTTATCAGCTTATTTATATTATCAGACCTTATCTTATTATCTTATACTATCATATCTTATATTATCATGTACACTAAACGCAATCTAAGTGTTTAGTGTGGTAGAATATAATTACAGACATATGTTGTGTTCAATTTTTATTTTTGTTTAGATAATGGTTGGACGATTGTAAACCTAGAATATAGTTATTGTTCAACTCTGAGAAGCAGTATCGTGAATAATTTCTATTGTGCACTATACTTAAGCTAGCTAATAAGATTACATCATACATAGAAACATAATTTTACTATGTTCAAAGGGAGAAAACTTGGTGGGCGATGGCAATAGTATGAAGGGCTAGCTGGTGCTTTAGGAAAACGACCCAACAATCGTCAAAAGCATTAGTATTCGTCGATTCGAGATCTAATCATCAAACACATTCTTTGATTTATGAATTCGCGTGTGCTACCGCACCTGAATTATCTTTTGACCATCTCTTTCTACATCAGAGACCACTCCACAGCCAAAACACGCTTATGCATGGTGGTGGTAACTAACAGTAGCAGCTAGATAATGGTGGTACCTCCCTCCTCGTCATCACTGATCATTCCATGATTGAGTCTGAAACAGCAGCGCATGAAAGTAACTTGGATCCATCAATCTCATCAGTCACCACTTTCAAATGATAAGTCCGTTAAAAGCATATCCCAAAGAAGACAAAAGAATTAGAATATGTGTGTGTCTCTGTGACACAGAAACTAGGAATATCTATGCTATATATCCATCTATAGATTGTAAGGGAGTAGGGGGGACTTTTGGATCCAAGACTTCCCTTACTTTCATGCAGAACTCACCCACAAAGACAAAAAGGAAAGGGGGAAAAAAATAAAAGAGAGCAAGGCAAAAGAACCACATGTTTATCTTCCCTTTTCTTAAAGTCTGCGAAAGGCTCAAATGGGTCTGGAAATTTTGTCTCCATCCTAAGTTGTCTTTTGTATAGATTCCAATAACCCTATTCTTTAGGTGGGTCTCAAGTAACAGTATCTTTGTAGGGGCCTCGATCTCTTGCCTTTTTTTATTTAAAAGCAAATTGATTTAGTATTCGATGCATTCTGGTCTGTAACTTTACGTGGAATCTTAATTCTGTGATGCTTTATTTCGATGCCGAGAAACTAGTAACTCATAATCTTATTCATTTAAACGATGCATGTGTTTCAGTAATTTAGTTGAACAATATATATATATATTCAAAGCAACAAAGTATAGAAAAGGGGTCAGGGAAGAAAGAAACAGCCATTGACCTTAGCTTTAGATAGAAAACAAGATTCCCATCAAAATTACTTACCAGCTTGTTCCGATTTGTGTCATAGATATTGTATAATCTAGGCTTTCTAAGTTATGCTGTGTACGTAGGCTTTTTTATCAAATTATCTTTGATGGCAAAATTATTTATTAAAATATTATTTTTTAAATTATTTATTAAAATATTATTTTTTAAAATTATATAACAAATTGTTATTTTTTTGTCTAATATGATATTTTTATTATTATTTTTATCCACGTGAAAAACACTAAAGATGATGGCGCATTCACTTGAAAAACGTCAAAGAATGTGACATTTTCACACTGAAAATGCCACCATATTTAGCATTTTCCTCGTGGATATGCCACCCTCTTTGATGTTTTCTACGTGGATGCGTCACACTCTTTGACGTTTTTCATGTGGACAAAAAAAATTAAAAAAAATGCCACGTTGCATGTATTTATAGAGCACTTAATCTATTTGACATGGATCTCGTACTCCTTGATTACTGCATTGGTTGAGAAATGACACTCAAAGATATATACATATCACATGCTTACTAGAAAGTACACCATAACGTTAGAAAACATGAGTATTAATTGATTTATTTATAAGTCAAGTATTTATTGTTGATCTGTAAAGTAGTTGATATGAGACTTTGATATTGGCAAGGCAAAATAACTAAATAAGACAACATGGTACCTTTATTCGATGTGTTTGATGTGAGACTTTAGTGTTGACAAGACAAAATAATTAAGTAAGGCAACAAGGTACCTTTATTTGATGTGGACTCCACTCTTTGAAAATATTGTTTTACCTTGCCAACACCAAAGTCCCACATCGAACAGAGTGAACAAAAGTACCTTGTTGTTTTACTTAGTTGTTTTACTTAGTTGTTTTGTCTTGCCAATACCAAAGTCTTACATCGACTACTTTATAGATTAGAAGCAAACACTTGGTATATAAATAAGCTAATTGATATTTATGTTTTCTAACGTTATGGTGTACTATTTAATAGGCATGTGAAATGTATGTGTCTCTGGGCGCAATTTCTCAACCAACGCAGTAATAAAGGAGTGCGAGATCTATATGAAATGAATTAAGTGCTCTAAAAGTACACGCAACATGACATTATTTTTATTTTTTTATCCATGTGAATAACGTTAAAGAGGGTGGTGCATCCACGTGAAAAACGTCAAAGAATGTGGCATATCCAAGTGGAAAACACCAAATAAGGTGACATTTTTAGTGTAAAAACGTCACATTCTTTACGTTTTTCACGTGAATGCGCCACTCTTTTAGACATTTTTTACGTGAATAAAAATAATAATAAAAAATGTCATGCTGGATAAAAGAGTATCAGTTTGGTATATAGTTTCAAAATAATAATATTTTGGTCAATAATTTTAAAAAAGTGATATTTTGATAAATAATTTTATCATCAAAGACAATTTGGTAAAAATGCCGTGTGCATAAGAGTTACACTTCCTTTTAAAATGCTGTATCTACATTTACTATAGTCTATGTATCAATGAAAATTTTGTGTGATTTTATATCAGTTATTAAGGTTTATTTTTTCGTTTTTTTTCTTTCTAAGTTAATCTATTTCTTAGGTCATACAGGAAATGACAAATGGATGTCTCCTTTTACTTTTACTGAATTCCAAGTAATTTTGCCTAAGTGAATACGAATAAGCACAGAGCTAGTTACTGTGCGAATATATATTGCAAATAGGGGATCGATTTTAATCTATCTTACTCAAGCGTCACCCCTGTCAATAATATGAGATCGTGTATTTATGACCTAGGATTAGGAATGAGTTTGCTTGTTCGATCCGTATCATGATTTAACTGTATAATATGCAATAGGTATGACCATATATAGGCAAATCAAATCAATCGTGATCAACCTGCTGCCCTTGATAAATTAGATGCCTTCATATGTCACAAACTTCAAAAATAATATTTTGAGAACTTTATGAGAAAGAAGTGACAATAGAGACTTATTTAACAATCTGGTGTAAATAGAAGAATAATTTATCAATCTAATGCAACTCAAAAAATAATTATTAAAATAGTACAAAAGAAACAGTATATATAGTAAGTTATGGTTCTCAATCACGACTTACATCTTGATAATTTTTTTTTTATTTTTTTATACTGAAGTCATGGTTGGGAGCTATAACTTTTATGTATTAATTTTTTTTATAAAAAAATGATATAAGTCGTGGCTTTGAGCCACGACTTCTTAATTACTTTTTTTCAGCTCCATATATAAAATGTGACAAGGTGATTGATGTGAAAAATTTCACCCGCAATGATTTTTCATCTCTGTCTTTTCTCTTTAAATTTCATTTTTTCATCTTTTTTCCTCATTTCCATTACATTATAATTTTCAATCTAATCAATTACATATTGTTATATAATTTTTTTTTCCATTTCAACATTTTCAAATGGACGAGATCCCAACTACATGCTTATTAAACCACGACATTGGGCAGCTACAACCTTACTACAAGATCTACACAATGGATAAATCGTAATAATATCTGTTGTTGCTAATCATGATTTTGCAGAATAATAATTGCATCTAACTACCTATAATTACAGTATCTATATTCCAATATAGGTGCAGTAGGTGAAACAGTGAGGGACTTATATCGGAATATAGATACTGTAATTATGGGTAGTTAGATGCAATTATTATTTTATAAGATCGTGATTGACAACAACAAATATTATTGATATTTATCCATTACGCAGATCTTGCAATAAGGTTGTGGCTGCCCAATGCCGTTGTTCAATAAGCATGTAGTTGGGATCTTGTCCATTTGAAAATATTGAAATGGAAAATAGTTATATAACAATGTAATTGGTTATATTGAAAATTATAATGTAATGAAAATAAAGATAAAAGATGAAAAAATGAAATCTAAAGAGAAAAGAAATAAAGATGAAAAATCATTGCGGGTAGAATTTTTCACATCAACTACCTTATCACCTTTTATATACAGAAGTAAAAAAAAATAATTAAGAAGTCATGGTTCTTTTATATATAGAAGTGAAAAAAAGTAATTAATAAGTCGTGACTTTGAGCCACGACTTATGTCAATTTTTTTTAAAAATTAATACATAAAAATTGTGACACTCAACTATGACTTCAGTAAAAAAAAATGATCAAGATATAAGTTATGGCTGAGAGCCACAACTTACTATATATATTATTTATTTTGTACTATTTTAATAATTATTTTTTAAGTTACACCATATTGATAAATTATTCTTCTATTGGTAAATGAGTCGGCAATAGATGTACATATATTAAGAACCAGCACCATTATTTGAACAAGAAAAGCCAGATAGATAAAACCCATATCTTGAGAAAGATGCATGCATGATAGTTTCCGAAAAGTGATTTAGGTATTTCAATTTATGGTGGTAAGAAAAAGGTTTCCAAAGTAAAGCGAAGCGCAAGATGGCTCTTAAAGGTAGTGATAGAAAAGAAATAAAGAAGGGAAAAGAATGGAGTGATTGGCTCCAACAAAGCAAGCAGGGTCCTTGTTTACCCTAATGAGTATGTCTCTAATCCGAGAAGGCTTACGACTCAAGTTTAATTAGTCCATCAAGGTTCCTTTATTATCATCCTCCATTGAGACAATGGGTTGAGCAGTTGTCCTTATGCGACAAGCAGCTAGGGCTCCACCTCCAACCATTGGAATCCAATATCCCATTTTTAACTCATCTCTTGCATGAGTGGTTATCAGAAACATGCCCTACATAATTCTACAGTCAAACAGAGATTTCCTATATATGTTTCAAATCCGACCCACACAAATGACAGAATAAATAATTCCATGATTTTCTTGTCCTTGATTCTCTTCCTCTTTCCATTAAACTAAGCTAAGCTAAGCCCACAGTGTAAATATATTTTTCTTTTCCTTGATTCTCTTCTTCTTTCCGTTAAACTGAGCTAAGCTAAGCCCTTTGTAAATATATTGAAAAATTTGATAAAAGGTAAAGGCGAGACTTGACCTAAAAAGTGCTTTAGTAATATGAAATGTAGAACATGAAATGAATTTCTTAATTTATTAAAAGAGCTGTGCAATATCTCACGAATTGTTTTTGTAAATGGTTCACCATCACCAATGACATGGACACCCACTCAAACCACTCCTAGCAGATACAATAAGGGTAACAAATTGTTTTTTTTTAAAAAAAAACACTCTTAGCAGATAAAACGCAAGCACATCTATTCACTTGGTTTCGTGTGTGTTATAAGAAAACAACTTTGTAGAATTCGGCATTTTTCTTTCTTAAAATACTGAGGGAGTCAAATATTTATCATGGATACGTTCGAAAGATGAAAATTAACCAAAGAAAAAAAGCTTCACCGAAAATCAATTATGAGAAAATTAATGTATAATGTTTGAATAAGTTAATTCATAACCGATTTTAAGATAAAGAATTTTTTTAGATTGAAAGTTAAGCTAATTTAACCGGTAAAGTCTTGATTGCAAAGATATGAAATAAAATCTCACCTTTATCTATTTGCGACATTATCCCTCCTCAAGTATACAACTATGAAAAAAATATTAAATTACTAAAAAATATATAAAATGATTGAAAAAGCTTTTTAGTTTGAGGGCAAATGGTATTTATTTCTTACGGCTATGAAATAATCACAACATATTATAACCAAAATGCTCAAATAATAATTTTTGAAGAAAAAAAAACCTATTTTAGTGTAAAAAATTAATCAAACAACTTTTAATTTAACAAAACAAACATGCTGCTAAAATGTAAAAACAACTTTTATGATAAAAAAAGTTGTTTTCCCAAATACCATCCCTAATATGTCCCCAAAATGCGCTTTATGTTTGTTTCAAAGTGGCGCATATTTTTTTTAAAAAAGATTATAAGGTATTTCCACACCTTTTAAGATGTGGAACTAACTCCAGTTTAGGAATCAATTTAACCTCGCTTATAATGTGATTTTAGTGAGTTTTAAACCTTTGCATTACACAGATATAACCGTCCACATAAACTCAGTTTGCAAACTAAGCTAATTAAATTTGGCATATTTTTCCAACTATATATTTGTCAACCTGTCCACCATTATTATATATATCCTTGTCACTTAAAGCTATCTTAGCACCTTTGTTTCAATTTATGCTATTAATTGTACATATCTCTAACTGTGGAACAAAAGCGATGATAGCTAGTGAACCATCGAAATTGTCCTAAAAGATGCATGTATGAGTATGATGTATCAAAGTAACCCCAGTAAGCAAGGGTTACAATTGCGTGTAAGAGAAGAGCTTTTGTTGTAAAAGGGCAACCACTTTCACGATTGATTAATATTTATTCTCTTTAGATATGTGTGTGTCTATATATATATATATATATATATATATATATATATATATATATAAAACTTAAGCGTATGACAATCAGGTGCTAACTTTATTTTCCTGCTTTTGAGGGAAAATAGATTCCATTCCATGGTACCCTTTAAAGAAGGTATATCCGGCAAGTATATCATGCGCATGATCAAGGCATACTTCTTTTTGATACATACATATATGATCATGGGATACGATCGAGTACATAAGTATTCTACAGCTAATCAATTAGCTTCATGCCCAGTGGGAATAAACGGAAGCCGTAACAAATATTTTAAAAGAAGCTTAAGCAAATTAACAAAAGAAAATTATGTAGTGCTTTAGAGAATGTTTAGATTCAGGGTAAGATGAAATTCAAAAGAAAGCAGACTAAAGTAACATGCATTATTAACTTCTCTTTGTTTAAGATTTCCTCAAGTGAAAAGAGGAACAATAAGCTATAACACATTAACATGTAATAATCCCAGCTCCCAAATCTTCTCAAACCTCAAAATTTCAAGTTCGTTCAAAGTAGGACATTTAAGTTTTCTCATTTCCCTTTTCTATATTTTTTTAACATTCAACTAAGAGATTGAAAACATGTATATTCTGACTTTTTTTCCCTCTTCGTTTAGCAGTTTACTTAATTAAGTGCAAATTGAATAACTATCAAAGTATATGTATTTATTTCTTGTCCATTTCAAAGTATATGCATGGTACTCATTTAAATTAGGATTACATGTGGTAGAAATATCATATAAGCATTGTGCAATAATCTCACACATAGCACATAACTTGTACATGGCCAGTATATATATTGAAGGTCCATCTCATGCATCTAGAATAACAGAAATGACTCAGCATCCACATACCTAGCTAGTGTGCTCCCTTTTTATGTACTCGGAGAAAGAATCAGATACGACAATGCCCTTGTGCTGGAGAACTAGTTATGTGTTGCCACCTAATCAAGCAAGTGTTGGGAGAAAGTTGAACAACAGAAGAAAAATGAAAAAAATAAATCGTAGACAATTTAAAGAGAAAGGCAGTCTAAGATGGAGGCTTCCACCTTTCACAGATTGCAAAAAAGTGGTAAAAGAAACAAGTAAAAGGTAGAATGGTATAGAATATGGTTAAGCTGGGTTTTGAGTGAGAGAAAGCATTTCCAAACCCCACATTTGTCCACCAAAGAATACATTAAATAATTATTGACCCTTTCTTTTTAAAAGCCATATAAGCGACAAATTCTCTACTTATTCTTAAGGGTTTTAATTAAAGTTGTGAAGATAATGACAAATCCTCTACTTATTCTTAAGGGTTTTAATTAAAGTTGTGAAGATAATGATCTTTTAGTGATTCTGAAGTAGTAAGATCTTTAAGGTTTTAAAGAAGAGATGCTCATCCTCTACATTGGTTATATTTTGAATCCTTATACTGCAACCTTTTCTGGCTTTCCAAAGATGAGAATGTTGGGTTACGAAAATCAAAGAAATAAAGTTATTCTTTTGAAAAATGCATCACACATTGCATAAAAAGTAGTGATCTTTTAATATATCATAGAGAAGATTTTTCTTTTTCCTTCTGAAGAGAAAAGTTGCTTCTCTTTTGCACAGCCCTTACGTTATATATCATAAAAATTATTTAAACACATCACCACTAATCCACTTTTAATAACTTTGCAGTCCAAATTTTAATTCAAGTATACAAGCATTACGCAATTTTATGATATAACATGTACATTAATTATTAATTTGTGCTCCCTTTATACTTCTAGTATTTATAAATCTACCCTACAAGAAACGCGCAATCAAAGAAAACTGAGAAGATTATTTATATGAGAAATTCTTTCTTAAATCTGAAGCACTCAGTTAAGTGCATTAGATCAATCAAGATTTAGTAATTTTATGGATCTTTATGATACACAATTAATTTTATAAAGATACATAAAAATACTAAATTTTAATTGACTTGATGCACCCAACTGTAATATTCCAGATTTAAGCAAGTATTTATCTATTTATATAAACAAGATCTTTACCTAGTTAAGTCGCAATAATTATGCAATAGTGTACGTTATGCATTTTTGTTCCACTTTGAGAAGTTATTACATGATTTGAACTTGAAGGCTTTTGCTAAATTCCTATCTATCTTAATTACTTGAGTTTAGTGATGTGTGTGAAATAATATCATATTTTGTTCTTGTTTTGCATACATTTTTTATGCATTTTAGGCATTTTAGTTTCTCTTTTTATTTGTTTTTCCTTTAATTCGGATAACTGCGGTATTTGTGCTGTTATTGTGCAGGATTGGTGCAAAATTGACCTTGAAATAGATGGAAAGCTTGCACGTTTGAAGTTGGAGCTTTACGAATAGCAAATTGGAGTTAAAGGTTCATTCCAAAGAGATCCACGGCCTGTCCGTGAAATTTTCTGTGGCCATGGATCGAGCAGCTGTGTAAAGAAGTAAAAGAGTTTTTCCAGAGAGTCCGTGGAATTTCCCACGGCCGTGGAATTCAAGAGCATGTCCAGAATACACATTCCAGAGAGCTCCACGGTCGTGGATCGTAGTCCGAGATAATTTTTAATTTCGTTTTTATTTCTTTTTATGGGCTTAGACTAAGTTAGACCCTAGGAGTATTTATAGATGTTCTGAATACATTTTTAGGGTTCGAATTTCTATTTGAATGAGGCACGTTTGGAGGCTCTAGATCTTTATCTTCCTTTTCTCTTCTCCCATCGCTACTGATTTGGATGTTCTATATTATGTTTTCTTGTTTCTTCTTCTCTATGTTTGAGTAGTTTCTTTTGTTTCTAGGATTGGGCAATGCCCGTTGATACATTGATGATGATTAATTGACTTGGTTTACCATTTTTATTAATCTTGAATGTTCTTTAATTCAATCCTTATTGTGCTTATTCATGTGAATTTGTTGGCCACATATTTACATCTCATAGATATCTAGGGACGTACTAAGAAGTGAACCTAGGTGTTGGAACCATAAGAATTGAACTTAAGGTCTAAATCACGAAAGTAGGTTTAGCCTTTCGAGGATTTAATGAATTATCATAAAGCGTAATGTGTTCAATTTAAATTCAATTACCACGAGAGTAAGAATTGATTTAATTGGGCACGGTTCTTGTCTCTTGAGCAAGAACATTAACTAATTTAGGGGAATTCACCTTTAATTGAATTTCAATTTTAATAAAAGGATTGTCAATTAGGATTTGTTTTGTATCATTGTGGTTACCCCCAATCCTGGAAGCTTTCTTGAATTTGAAAACCTTTCTGAACAACTTGCTGCTTTTGTTCTCAACTCTGCACTTTAGTATTTATTTATTTAATTGCTTGGTTACTACGTTCTTATCACTCAACAATTATGTTCCCTTTGTTTAATTGGATTGAATTAATTAATTAATTGATATTCATAGACATAGTCCATGTGGATTCGATCTTTTTATTACTTGACGACGAAACCGTACACTTGAGGATTTTACACACTAAGTTTTTGGTGCAATTGCCGGGGACTGTGTTTTTCTTGAATATCAGTTTAATTTTTAATTTGATTATTTTAAACCTTTTTACTACTTTCTTGTTTTCTCTTTGACTCTCTATAGGTAATTTCTCTTATTTATGCGAAATACTAGACATTCCAGGACTCTTATTGAAGCAGATCATGAAATTGAAAGAACTTTTCATAGAAGGAGAAGACAACGAGGGCAAAAAGCGAGAAAAATACTTGAACCAACACTTATCATGACTGAAACTGTGGACAATAAACTGCTAAAAGAGTATGCAGCCCCAAATGCTCAGGGTTTGTGATCTGGAATTGCGCGGCCAGCCATTGAAGCTAGACAGTTCACCATATCACCTGCTTTACTCTCTATGATAAGGCAGAACTAGTTTAGAGGATTGCCATCAAAGGACCCGAATGATCATGTGGATATGTTCTTGGAGTTCTGTGAGACCCTCAAGATTGAAAGTGCTTCTGTTGATGTTATTCATCTTCGCCTATTTCCATTATCACTAAGAGATAGAGCTAGAGCTTGAAGTCTGTTCCAACGAAAACAATCACTACTTGGGACTAATTAGAGCAAGCTTTCTTGGACAAATTCTTCCCACCTTCCAAGACTACTTATCTTAGGACCCAAATCACAAGCTTCATTCAGAAAGATGGAGAGTCATTATCGGAAGCTTGGGATAGATATAAGGCTTTGTTGGAAGCCTGCCCACATCATGAGTTAGAAATATAGTTGATCGTCCACACCTTCTATAATGGTCTAGAATATTCTTCGAAGGTGTCTCTTGACTCCGCAGCTGGTGGAGCTTTGATGAACAGAAGGCTAACAGAAGCATACGAGATCATTGAGAATGTTGCTGCAAATCATCACAAATGGGCAAATGAAATAGGGCATAACCCGAGAAAACTCTCGGGAGGTAAGTTTGAGGTAGATGGTGTTGATTTGATTATGTCAAAATTTGATTCTTTGAATAAACGTTTTGACATGCTTGAAAAAGCTCATGTTAATGTCATAGGTGCTTCTAACAATTTTTGTAAGAATTCTGGAGCATAGGGACACATGAGTGCCAAATGCCAAGTTGGAATTAGCTCCTCACAAGGTACACTGGTGGAGCAAGTGGAATCATGCCATAATTTTCATGACTTCAACCAAAAGGGGAGAAATGATCCACATTCTCAAACTTATAACTCCGGTTGGAGGTCACATCCTAACTTCTCCTACCGGAATAGTCAACACCAAGCTAGGCAAGGTAGTGTTAAACCTTTTTCTAGATTCCAACAGGTACAAAAATCTAAACTTGAGTCTCTTCTTGAGAATTTTATTGAGAGTCAGTCTAAACAAAATAAGGAGTTTAGGCAACATGGTCAAGTTGTGACTGAGGCCATTAGAGAGTTGTCATCTAAGGTTGACAATTTGACCATTCATAATAAGATGTTGGAAACTTAGATTGCCCAACTAGCAGACACTTCACATAGGTAACAGGGTAAGTTTCTTGGTCAACCTGACATAAATCCAGGTAATGAACACTGTAACGCTGTGAATTTGAGAAGTAGTAAGAAATTAGAGGATCCCAAGGGTAAGAGAGAGAGTGACAAAGATGAGGGGAATGAGGAAAAAAAGACAAAGGCACAACCTTTAGAAGAGGAGGAAACTAATGAGAAGGTATCTAAGTATGTACCCCCTGAACCATACCAACCCCCAGTGCCCTTCCCTCAAAGATTGGCTAAGGCCAAGTTAGATAGGCAATTTGGGAAGTTCCTAGAGGCCCTTAAGATATTGTACATTAATGTAGCTTTCACTGAGGTATTGTAACAAATGTCTACCTATACTAAATTTCTTAAGGATATTTTGTCTAATAAGAGAAAACTAGAGGAATATGAGACAATAACTTTAACTGAGGAGTGTAGCGCTTTAATTCAAAATAAATTGCCTCCTAAGCTTAAAGATCCAGGTAGCTTATCTGTTCCTTATTTAATTGGTAACACAAATTTTGATAAAGCTTTGTGTGATGTGGGGGCTAGTGTTAGTCTTATGCCCCTTTCTGTGAACAAGAAATTAGAGGTGGGTGAACTAAAACCCACAACTATCTCCCTTCAATTGGCTGATTGATTTGTCAAATATCTCGTAGGTATCTTGGAGGATGTTCCTATTAGAGTGGATCAGTTTTTCATACATGTTGATTTTGTTGTGCTTAACATGGAAGCAGATGCTAAAATGTCGATCATACTTGGGCGTCTATTCCTCGCCACTGGAAGGGCAATGATTGATGTCTACGAAGGGAAATTGACTTTGCGATTGAACAATAAGGAATTAGTTTTTAATGTTTTCAATTCTGAAAAAAATCCTAATTCCTTTTGTGGCATCCCGAGGCTGACGAGAGCGAGGAGTGGTCGTCGGTGCTAAAGAGAAAGCATCAATGAGCGGCTCCTGGCAGGCTTCTAGGCGAAAAGTCCCATGAATGAACTGAATATGCACCAGAATGAGATGAATTTAGAGACTGTGCAGGTATAAGACTACATAGTTGAGGATGACTTAAAGGAATTGATTAGGCGTAACCATATCAACAAGTTGCAACTTTTTTTCGGGAGCCTAGAACATAAGAACTCCATGGTTAGTGTGCTTGACCTGGAACAATTGTGAGGTGGGTGACCTCCAAGGAAGTTTCCTATGATGTGTGTGAGTGAGGACAAAGCATGCTAAAAAGACTTGTGTTAGTTTATGGAGACACTCATCAATCCTGCAAGCAGTCCCGAGATATTACAAATGGTATCAGAGTCGGGACCTCTCCCAGTATGATGTGGTTCGGGGATGAACCAAGCGGAAGTTGGTGGGCATGTGGCGTCTCGAGGCCGACGAAGGCGAGTAGTGGTTGTCGGTGCTAAAGAGAAAGCACCAATGGGCGGCTCCTGGCAGGCTTCTAGGCGAAGGGTCCCATGAATGAACTGAATACGCACCGAAATGAGGGGAATTCAGAGACTGTGCAGTATGGGACTGCATAGTTGAGGATGGCTTAAAAGAATTGATTAGGCGTAACAATATTAACAAGTTGCAACTTCTTTTCGGGAGCCTAATGATAATCACATATTTTATACATTAATAAACTATTATTTTTAGTCATTTACACTTTCAATATATGTAATTGATTAAGCCTGGTTATGTTTTGTAAGTTTGGACTCAAATTGGACTTAACTGATTTTTTCAGCATTATTTGGGTCTTACACTGTTTCTGTATTTCCGTCATATCTTGAGTTCTAGATGTGTAAAAATTATGTATCTTACCTTGTAGGAAAGATAAGAGAGAGCTCTACAACTTTCATGAGAGCTCCAGGTAAAATATAGATATCTAGAGGAGCTAAATGAGCTTGGAAGTCAGAACATGAGTTTTGTGACTAGAACCTGAACAGTGTGCAGTAATCAGAGCATAACTCAGGCTGTAGGAACTTTCATGGGTTGAAATTTGGAGAATTGAAAGTTAAGACCCATATCTACAACTTTCATGAAGAATATAAGAGCTCATTTGGACAGCTTGGAGGTGATATTGGGTCTGGAAATCAAAACAGAGGTACTGAAATTGGGCCTGAACAGTCTGCAGTAATTGGGTCATATCTTAGGCTGTAGGATGAATTTTTAGATGATCTTGGTGGCATTGGAAAACTGAGACAAAACGCTACAACTTTCATGAAGATCACGTTGCTTCATTCTAATAGCATCCATGAGATCAACACTGAATGATTTCAGAGACAAAGAATCTCAATAATTTTTCACTCACCAACTCACCATTTGGCATTTTCCACTCATCCACCTACTCCTCACCTACTCTTAAGCAGTCCCATTGTCATTTTGTATCTCTAATCCTCTATAAAAGGCATCATTGGCTGATCATTTGGTGCTCTTAGTGTTAGGCTTAGTTTTTAGAAGTTCTAGTTATACTTGTTTATTATTTTTCTTTGTTATAATTTTCTCTTACTCTATATTAAAGCTATGTTTATCTTTCTCTTCTTCTCTCTTTCTTTCTTCTTGTCTATGAGTAACTAAATCTTCATCTTATTTAGGTGAAAGAGTGAAGCTCTTAGTAGTGAAATAAGGTTAGATTATTCTATTTCTTGTGCTTAAATGATATATTATCAAATGGACATTATATGTGTTGTATTTTGTTTCCAATCAATTTAGAAACCTTCTTTGTATAATGGAGATCTTGATTTATTGTAGATAATAGGATTGGCATAGTGAATGCTTGAACTCATTTACAAATGTTGGTAAATAATTAAAGGAATCATAATATGATTGCATATATAATTAAACTTTGAATGTTATATTTTCCGATTATAATCTCCGTTGTATGTGGATTTCAATTGAGTTATAAAGAGAAATAATCTTGCCTTTAATATATTACCAAGAGTGGATCTCCTAACCCAAGCAAGTTCTTAAATTTAATTGTGAACATTATTTTTATTATTGTGACAAATCCTTTTCTTACCTCAAATAATTTCTCTTCATCAATTCCCTGTGGATCGACCTCAGACTCCAGAGAATTTATTACTTGAGACAACCTGCAATTGGGTTTGCATCATTAAATCCCGCAATCAAGTTTTTGGCGCCGTTGCCGGAGACTTGATTTGAAGTTTTAATTTATTGAGGTTCTCTTTCTTTAAGTAAATTTCATCATCTTGTATATTCATCATTCGGTATATTTTGTCTCTACTCTTTTAACTTTCTAACTATCTAACTTACTAACTTACTAACTTACTAACCTACTAACCTACTAACTTGCTAACATACTAACTTTCTAACTTTTATATTTATGTCATTTATTTTTGCTTATTAACTTTTAATTTATGTCATTTATTTTGCTTACTAACTTTTTATATTCTGCTTTCTAACTTTTAATTTACGTCATTTATTTTCTATTCTTTAACTTTTTAATTTACATTATTTATTATTGCTTTCTAACATGATGAAATAATATTTCTTCTTCTCTTCTCTTTCGCCACTCTGGTGGGGCTCTGCCTCTCTCTAGTTTTCATATTTTAAATTTACTTTTCGCATTCTATTTTTTGTATTTTACTTTTCGTATTTTATTTTCTACACTTTATTTTCTGTATTTTACTTTCTGTACTTTCTAACTTACTAATTATTAACTCTCTAATTATCTAACTTTTTACTGATTAATATTTATTGGGTGGTTGGTTTATACCACATTCTTGTTAATATTTAATGGCTGATGTAAACTATAGAGTTGTACATTATTTTTTTTATTTTAAGTCATTTATTTATGTTTAAGTGGTATCGTGATTTAAATTCTGTTCGTTTAGTTACAATTAATCCTGGTACTTTATATATTGATTTGTTTGAGTCATAATCACACACAATTGACACAATGGCTGAAAATGAAAGTGTACATGATGAACATGAAAATCAACCATTACGAACCATGCGTGAATATTTGCAACCACCTCGAAATTCTAGTCCATCATGTTTTATCTTTCCACTCAATGCCAACAATTTTAGATTCAAGCCATGTATGATTTCTTTACTTCCTAATTTTCATGGTTTAGAGTCTGAAAGCCCATATTTACATTTGAAAGAATTTGAAGAAGTATGTATTGCTTTCAATGACCAAAATTACACTGAAGAGATTGTTAAACTTAAATTGTTTCCTTTTTCTTTAGAAGATAAAGGAAAATCTTGTCTTAATACTTTGAAACCAAGATCAATTGACACATGGCAAGAAATGTAAGGTGAGTTCTTAAAGAAATTTTTTCTAACACATAAAATCAATGCTATGAAAAGACAAATCTAAAATTTTTCTCAAAATTCAAATGAAACATATTTTCAATGTTGGGAACGGTTTAAAGATTTGTTAAATTCTTGTCCATATCATGGTTTTGAAAAATGGTACACTATAAGCTTCTTTTATGAAGGTTTAACACCTGAAACTAAACAATTTGTGGAAACAATGTGCAATGGTGAGTTTCTTGATAAAGAACCTGATGAAGCTTTAGACTATTTAAACCAGCTGGCTGAAAATTCTCAATCTTGGCATAGTACTAACCCTTCTGAAAATTCAATTAGATTTAACCTTGCAAGTGCTAATAAAGGAAAATATCACCTTAGTCAAGAGGAAGATCTAAATGCAAGGTTTGCCAGTTTGGCTAGAAAGGTTGAAGCAATGGAATTAGGAAAAGCAAAAGGAATCAAATCTGTGCAAAATGAAGAAATTTGTGGCATTTGTGATGACTTAGGACACTCAACACATGAATGTTCTAATATTCCTGTTTTTAAAGAAGTTGTACATGAGCAAGTAAATGCAATAAATAATTTTAAAAAGTCATTTACCTCTTCCTTTTCAGATACATACAATTTGGGATGGAGAAATCACCCGAACTTCAGATAGAGGAATAATAATCAGTCACCATTCGTGCAACCACTGACGAGCGCCGAACTCAGTCAAAATTATAACCGAAGTTATTACCAAAACTTGTAGTATAGTGAACAACACCGGATCGTCTCCTCAAGGATCGTAGATGCAATTTGATCAAATTAAGTGAAAGTTAGAAAAAGGGGGGTTTTGATGGTTCAAGGATCGCAGTGACAGGATTTAAAGAGAAATAACAATTAAAAGAACAGTCAATTCAAAATCTATCCGAGATTGGGTGGATTCAATCATAGACCTTTCAACAAACACCTGAAATACATTTGAATGGTTAACTTGGATCTAACCGAGATCTCTCGCATCGATCCAGAATTCATACTAGACAATCGTCAGAATTCAATTGACAAGTGATAAACACAAATCTGCAATCGCACCATTCATGTAAATATATGTCAATTTAAGCACCAAATTCAATTAACCTAGGCACAAATCAGTAACCTAACCTCTTCAATTACGTGATTAGTTTAGATCAATCAGTTCTAAATTTCATCACAATACTTAATCTTAAATCAAGATCAAATCAGATCAAACATAAACAGAATCACCATTCATGCATTCAAGATCAAGAGAACAGAAGAAGAAGAGAAGAGGAATTCAAATATAAATCAAATACATTACATAACCAAGGTCTCAAGAATCCAAGCCACAATCTCTTCAAGAGTCCCGAATTGACTAGAAGTGACTTAGCTCTCCATTACAATGAAGGAAAAATATACAAGAACTATGAAAAGCTATTTCTAACACCAAGTGTGTGTTGTGTTTAGAGCTCTCCACATGCTTCCTTTTATAGAGGATTCAGAGTAGTAGTAGATGGGTAGATGAGATTAGTAGGTGGAATTAGTAGGTGAGCTTGGTAGGTGAGCTTGGTAGGTGAACTTGGTAGGTGAGCTTCCTTGTCTCCGAAAGTATTCATTGCTGAACTCATTGATTTCGTCATTTTTGAGCCAAGTGGTCTTCATGAAAGTTCTAGGAAATTGTCTAAGCTTTCCAATGGCTCTGGAAGCACCCAAAAATTCGTCCTACAGCCCAAGATATGACCCAATTACTACAAACTGCTCAGGACCAGTTTCAGCACCTCTGTTTTGACTTTTAGACCCAATATCTCCATCAAGGAGCCCGAATCAAGTTTTGTGTTTGTCATGAAAGTTGTACATATGGGTCTTAACTTTCAGATCACAAATTTTCAGCCCATTCTATAAACCCAAACTCGAATTATGTTCTGGTTACTACACACTGTTCGGGTTCCAGTCACAAATCCCGTATTCTGATTTCCATGCCCAATTAGCTCCACTAGATGTCTGAAATTGACTTTGAGCTCTTCATCAAAGTTGTAGAGCTCTCTCTTATCTTTCCTACAAGGTAAAATTCATAATTATCAGACATTTAGAACTCAAGATATGGCTAAAATACAGAAACAGTGTAAGACCCGAATAATACTGAAAAAATCAATTAAGTCCGATTCGAGTTCAAACTTACAAAACATAATCAAATTCAGTCAATTAAGTACATGAAGAGTGTAAATAACTAAACATAAGGGTTTCTTAATGAATAAAATATGTGATTATCAAATTCTCCCACACTTAGCTTTTTGCACTCCTGGGCAAAACATATAAAACTAAAGTTAGAAGACAAAGACAAACGACACAAACTTAAAAATTAAAAACTCTAAAGGACTCAATGAAGCAAGAAGAGCAACAAGAAATTCAAGGGATCAAAGCATAAATGAGGTAACATTTCTTCACATCTCAAACCAACAAGCAAGGAAACTTCCGTTGAAAAGAATGAATTAAGAATGATGGATCTTCACAAGATTCCCTCTCAATCTCTCAAGTGTTTAAAAGGTAGGTATTTCACTCAATTCAACCCATGAAAATTGCACTACCATAAGCTTGCTTATCTTCTACTTCTCCACTACTCAAAACACATGCACACACAAATCATGGGGACTTTATTCAAGGTTGTAGTGAGGTCAAGGTAACAGAAGAGGATAAAATGGATATGAGAAGATAAATACCAAAGAGAATAAAAGCAAATGAGAGGCGAGTTCAAATAACGAGCATAAAAGTTCATCTCAACTCTAATGTATATCACTTTATATATTCATTTCCCAATCCTTTTCTCTCTCTCTCTTTTTTTTTTTATATATATGAACATAACTATATACATACATTTCTCTTTTTTTTTAGGCACTCTTTCTTTTCTTTTCTTTTTTTTTTTTTAACAACCATTTTGTACACACACCCCCACACTTGTTCAAAAACTCATCCATTAACCAGGCTAATGTTCTTTTATTTCCTAAGGTACAGTAAGAACACGATTTTTCATTTAAGGCACATAATGAGCTAGAAACAAGGAATGGTCAAATAAGCTCAAAGGGGTTAAGCAAAGGAAAATATACAAGGTTGGCAGGAATCAGAGAATTTTCGAGAGGTCAAAAGAGTGCTTGATATCATATTAAAAACAAGGTTGGCTATTTGGTTAAACTAGCTAAGAAAGAGGGCCTCAATCATGTTCATGCATGCAAGTGAAATGTAGCCTCAAAAAGAATCAAAGCAAGTTCTAGAGTGGTCATTAACATGAGTGAAAATCACACAAGAAAGAAGAGAATGGCATAAATGTTGAATCCATCCATTAGGCTCAAAATCTCACAAGGTATGCATTCATCAAACTCAATTCATCAATTCAATCATCCATCACTAAGCATATCAGTTCAAGAAGGGAGAAAAATTATTCAATCATGCAATGAACCTCTTTTTTTTTATTTTTTTTTTGAATTTTTTTTTGAATTTTTTTTTTGAATTTTTTTTTAACAAACGAAAAGAAACAGAAACATGCTAAAATCTCTCCCCACACTTAATGTAACATTGTCCTCAATGTGAAAGAAAGAGATAGAAAAGAGCAACACAACCTGATAAGAAGTGAATCAACGCTAAGCAGAAAAGAAACACACTGTCAGTGCCGCATCAAACCCTGAAAAGAAATCAAACAAGAAAACGTTAGTACTGCCACAAGTCAATACTAATTAATTACTACCTAAAAAACTCCTTACTCTGCCACCAATTAAGATGCGTCTCAAGAGTAAAATTACTCCTTACTCTGCCATCACTAATTGGTTTAATAAGTCCATGACAATCATATCATACTAAACAAAACAACAACAATTTTTTTTTTTTGTTTAAATCAAACCCTTTAAAGAGAAAGTTTCAGATCGGGCTCTTGTTTCTTGTTACTTCCTTCGCTGCTTCCTGTTGACCAATCTATCTGAGCTAATACCTGATCAGGTACATACTCAAAAGCTTCTAATTTATCAATGAGCTCATCAATAGTGGAGGCAGAGATAAGAAGTTGTCTTGCCGAAGGAGTGATAAATTTATGTTCCACACTTTGTCAAGAAAAAATAACAAAGATCAAAGAAATTATTAACATTCAACAAACCAATGGGTTTATGGTGGATGTTCGGTTCGACCAAGAGACAATTTGAAAAATTTCTTCTAAAGTACCAAAACCACCTGGTAAGGCAATGAATGCATCGAGTTTTCAAGCATTATCTTCATGCGTTCATGCATTGATGATACCTTAAGTTCCTCCCCAATTGTCTTTCCATTGATGTTCATGTTGAGCTAAAGTTTCGGGAATGACACCTAGAACCCAGGGTCTCTCTTACAAAGGCAAAGCAAGTGATACAACCCCATTAACCCACGACAACCTCCCCATATACAAGATGAATATTCCTCGCAGCAAGTGATCGACCAAGAGTGCTAGCTGCGTTTACAAACTCTAATCCCTTCCCATAACTCGACCCACAAAAAAATACGGACATTTTTGAGGTTACGAATAGAAGGCCCATTCTATACTCTTCCTCCTTTGAGTGTTTCGAGTGTGAAGGAAAATGGAGAAAATGGAGTGTTTAAATAAGAAAAAGAATGGAAAGGGAAATAATTGCACCTATAAGGGTAGGTTGGTTGTTGTCAGAAAAGGTTGAAATTAAGAGACACAGAATCTTTTTTTTTTTTTGTCGACTTCAAGAAAAACCATCAAGGTAAAGAAGTCTAGAAACCCCTGAAGGACCCCTGCTCAAAGGATCGTCTCGTACAAAAATCAAAATACAACAAAATGATACAAAGATAAAAGAAATAGAAAATGATGACATACCCGTATGTACAGGTCTCCATGGCGTATCTTTATACTTTGCGCGTCATGAGTGCGATGAACATCACGTCCTTTTTTTTTTTTTGAAATTGTTAGAAAAACTTGATGAAAGATTAGTGTATATTTACTTAAGATTGGGATGGAGGTAGTCTGCTCTTTCGGCTTTGTGCCAAAGCATTGTTGACCAATATTCGACCCATTCAAGACCAAATAACATAGGGCTCCCAAAAGGGACAAGTGACCATAATACGACCGGGTCCGCCTCACATGTGGGATACAATCTATCGTCTTTGTTTTTCAATTAAGAAAGCTGGATCAGATGCATGCATTTCCCCCATTCACGGTTTGTGTTACCAAAGCCAACCCTAACAAGTAGACATTTTTTTTCATTTTTTTTTTTTTTTTTGTTTTTTGTTTTTTCTTTTTTTTTTGTTTTTTTTTGTTTTTTGTTTTTGAAAAATGACATGAAGAAGAAGAAGAAGATGATATGTACAGATTGTTTGTGGATATGGCTCACATCTCGTCTCTCGGTTTAACGTCCGAATGCTTAAACGTCTTCTATGAGTCGAGGATAAGCTTCCCATCCAATTTTCTTATAAATTGGCAAACAGGTCTTTTAGAGTCGATTCCCAAGATCGTAGCGCGTGTTCTTCATCCTTGAAGAGATTCCACAATTTAAGAATTTCACGATGCACCAATCCACAAGAATGCGTCTCAAGAGTCAATAAGATATCATCTAATGACTCCTTACTCGATCCATTCTTAATGAAGAAAATTTTATCTTCTCTATTTGCGGAAACCATCCCCTTAGTACGACATCGCTTGTTACAGTTCCATCGTCCACATTTGTGACAAACTTGTAACCTTTTTGCTCTTCTCCTTTTAGAATATGAACTTCTTCCAAGACCGGGCATATATGAGTCAAATGAAATTGAGGACTCACCGCTAATCGGACCTTTGCTTCAATTATCCAAAGATACATCTTCTCGGCATACCCTTGTGCATTAACATTCTCAATCTCTCACATCGAACTTTGTAGATTTTTCTCGAGCATTTTGAGGAAGAGAAGGAAAATGTTTTCTCGGGTTTGAAAGAATGACATCCATTTTGAAGGAGAAGAAGGGTTCGGTTATTTTGGGAAATCGAAGAATAAACCGACTCAAGAGTCACGAGTACCGTATCCGCCACTTAACCTAGGTAACACAAAGAACTCATGAACTTGGTTTTCCAGAATGGTTGAGTCTTTGTCCATTAACTTAAGCGCAGTACCATTCCTAGGATCCTCAATATCTACTTCCCCAGAGTAGGTGCGGACGATAATCTCAAAGCAGAACTTTTTGACCAATTTCCGCAGCTTTTGCAAAAGGTGTAACAGACCTTTAATAAAGTAGGCCAATAAAATCCATACTGCAAGATTTTCGCAGTTGTTGTCGCTGAAGAAAAAAATGACCTCCACATGCTTCTGAGCGACACTACCTACCTCATTGTCGGGCACACATTTCTTTTTTTTTTCTTTTTCTTCTCTTTTTTTTTTTTTCTTTTTTTTTTTTTTTTTTTATTCATAATGCGGATGGAGAAGGTTCATCACCTCCACTTCTGCATTCTCTGGAAGTTCATGATACTATTTGAGGCGGTGTCCATTTACGATGAAAGCTTTGGCAGTGACCTCACTTTTAATCTGAACAGCACCAGAAGGAAAAACATTAGTAACAATAAATGGTCCATCCCATCTAGACCTTAATTTGCCAGGCATGAGTCGGAGTTATAGAGGAGAACTTTTTGACCAATCTCAAATGTTTTCCTCATAATCAACTTATCATGGAAGGCTTTGGTCTTCTCCTTATAACGTTTGGAACTTTCATAAGCCTCCAAGCGGATCTCTTCCAATTGCTGCAGCTGTAGCTTCCTCTCCATACCTGCTTGATCTAGGTCCAAGTTGCACCTTTTTACCGCCCAGAATGCTCGATGTTCAATTTTCACCGGTAGGTGGCAGGCTTTTCCAAAAACAATCCGATACGGAGACATCCCGATTGGTGTCTTATAAGCAGTCCGGTAAGCCCATAAAGCATCCTCAAGCCTCTTGCTCCAGTCCTTTCTGTTAGGTTGAACTGTCTTCTGGAGTATCTGCTTAATTTCTCTGTTGGAGACCTCGGCTTGCCCATTGGTTTGGGGGTGGTAGGGTGTAGAAACCTTGTGTTGGACTCCATACTTCTTCATCAAAGCCTCCATGCTTCGATTGCAAAAATGTGAACCTTGATCACTAATGATGGATCTCGGGACTCCAAATCTACATAAAATCGTGATCTAATAAAATCCACAACAACTTTAGAATCATCGGTCCGAGTGGCCTTAGCCTCCACCCATTTAGATACATAATCCACAAAGAAGAGAATGTAAACAAAACCAAATGATACGGAAAAGGACCCATAAAGTCAATACCTCAAACATCAAAAATCTCACGAATAATAAGGGTTTCTCGGGGCATTTCATTCCTACGAGAAGTATTCCCTGTTCTCTCCGCATTGATCATAAGATTTGCAAAACATATATGCATCATGAAATAGAGTGGGCCAATATAATCCGAGTCTAAAACTTTCCTAGCGATCCGTTGAGGACCGAAGTGGCCGCCACATGCAAGTTTATGACAAAAGCTAAGAATGGAATGGAATTCATCATCAGGCACACACCTCCTAATTACTTGGTCACTGCAAAATCTCCATAAGTAAGGATCATCCCACACATAATACTTTGACTCACTTTTCAATTTATCAATCTTAGCCTTAGTGAAATGTGCAGGTATTGCGTTAGCAACTAAGAAATTAATCAAATCAGCAAACCAAGGGATGTTGCCTTGCAGCTTGAAAAACTGCTCATCAGGGAAAACATCATGGATGGGAAAAACATCTGCCTCCCTTTCAATTCGACTCAAGTGATCAGCCACCAAATTCTCCGCTCCACTCTTGTCACGGATCTCAATATCAAACTCCTGGAGGAGCAACATCCACCTAATCAACCGGGGCTTGGCATTGGGCTTCTTCAGGAGAAACTTCAATGCTGCATGATCTGAAAACACAACCACTCTGGAACCAAGCAAATATGATCGAAATTTATCTAAAGCAAAAACAATTGCTAAAAGTTCCTTTTCAGTTGTGGTGTAGTTGATTTGTGCAAGATCTAAAGTTCTCGAAGCATAGGAAATGACATGAGATACTTTACCGACCCTTTGTGCAAGAACAGCTCCCAATGCATAATTAGAGGCATCACACATCAACTCAAATGGAAGTGTCCAATCCGGTGGTTGGATGATAGGTGTACTGGTCAATGCTTGCTTCAATTGATTAAAGGCATCCTGGCACTTCTTGTCAAAGTGGAACTCCACATCTTTTTGCAGTAAGTTGGATAGCGGAAGTGCAATTTTACTGAAATCTTTTATGAACCGCCGATAGAAATCTGCATGACCAAGGAAAGAACGAATCTCCCGCACGCATGTGGGGTAAGATAAGCATGAAATAACATCTATTTTTACAGGATCTACCTCAATACCCTCACGAGATATCACATGCCCTAAGACTATACCTTGTTCTACCATGAAATGACATTTCTCAAAATTTAGAACGAGGTTAGTCTTAATGCATCTATGCAAGACCTGAGCCGCAGACTATCTAAACATGCATCAAAGGAAGATCCATAGACAGGTAAAATCATCCATGAATACGTTCATGCAATTTTCTAAAAAATCGAAAAGATACTTACCATACACCTCTCGAAAGGTGCCCGGAGCATTGCATAGACCAAAGGGCATCCTCCTGTATGCAAATGTGCCAAATGGACAAGTGAAAGTAGTCTTCTCTTGGTCTTCCGGGGCTATATGAATCGAAAATAGCCCGAATATCCATCCAGAAACAATAATGTGACTTGCCATTACTAACCGCTCCAACATCCGATCAATGAAGGGCGGCGGAAATGATCCTTTCTCGGTAGCCTGGTTGAGCCGCCTATAATCAATGCAAACTCGCCAACCTTTTGAACTCGTGTGGGCACAAGCTCATTGTTCTGATTCGCAACCACTGTGACCCCAGATTTCTTGGGAACCACTTGCACGGGGCTCACCCATTGACTGTCAGATATGGGATAAATAATGCCAGCTTGAAGTAGCTTTGTAACTTCCTTCTTCACCACATCTAGAATCAGGGGATTTAGTCTCCTTTGGGGCTGTCTAACTGGTTTGATCCCTTCTTCTAATAAAATCTTATGCATGCATGTGGAGGGACTAATACCAGGAATATCTGCAAGAGTCCATCCGATGGCTTGCCTATTCTGCCTCAAAATCTGCGGTAATTTTTCTTCTTGATCAGGTTGTAAGTTTTTAGCAATGATCACCTGAAGTGTCTCACCATCTCCCAAATATGCATATTTAAGATGGTCTCAGTAAAGTCTTCAACTCCAAAGATGAAGGTTGCACAATGGAAGGTAACAAGTGATCTGAAACAACTATCTCAAAGAACATTAATTTCAAAGATGGTTCGACTCTCATTCTCAATTGTTGCATCATCAGCAGCTGTATCATTACTCATAACAGAATAAATCTCAAAGACATGCAAAGACATGGTTCAACATCACAAATGGCACATGTCTCATAAGAAACAGAACCAAGATAGTCAACAATATCGGGGAATTCAACATATAAATCAGTATAGACATCATCAACCAGATCTCAATCATATCAACATGGAAAACAGAATGCTCCTCTAGGGGGTGTCTCATAGCATCAAAAATGTTAAATTGTACCAAATCGTCGCCAAACTCCATAGAAAGGGTGCCAACATGCACGTCTATCTTGGTCTTGGCGGTCTTGAGGAATGGTCTGCCTAGAATCAATGGAGCATGGTTTGTTGGAGACTCATCTTCCATGTCCAGAATGTAGAAATCTGCTGGAAAAATCAACTCATTCACCCGGACTAACACATCTTCCAGCACACCTGCAGGATGAGCAGTGACTCTATTTGCTAACTGAATCACGATACCAGTGGGTTACAAAGTACCGATGTTTAAACACTTATACACTGACATGGGCATGACATTGATCGAAGCACCCAAATCTAGCATTGCATGCTCAAATCTAGAGTTTCCAATTGTGCAAGAAATTGTGAAAGTTCCAGGATCTTTGCATTTCTGTGGCATGCTTGGCAAAATCATTGCAGAAACATTTCTACCCATGCTGATCTTCTCATCCCCTTTCAACCTTCTCTTATGAGTGCACAACTCCTTGAGAAATTTAGCATATTTTGGAATTTGCTTGATTGCATCTAGGAGGGGAATATTGATTTCCACTTTCCTGAATGTCTCCATGACTTCTTTTTCCATTTCTCGCTTGCATTGTTCTCTTGGATTGTGTGATCCTATTTGGAAAAGGTAATGGAATGGTAACATCTGAATTCTCTGCAATTTTCTTCAAGGGCACGATTTACGGACCGAATTATCCATTTCCTGCCGTTTTTGGTCAATTTCTGATTGCTGTAAGGTTGGAACATCAACTTCTTTGCCACTTCTCAAGGTAATTGCACTTACGTTGCCCCTTGGATTGTTGACTGTTTGTGAAGGCAATTGGCTAGAACCTTGACTCTTTAGCTCGCTCACAAGTGGTTGCCACCGCCCGATTTGAGTTTGTAAATTCTCGAATGTTGGCACCGACGTTCTGCTGAACCGAATGTTATTTGTGGCCATTTGTTTCATCGTCTTCCAATGATGGCTCACCGGGAGTGGATTGGACAGACCGTTGTGAACAGTTCTTGTTGTCCGAATGCGGGGGTATTTGTTGGTATTTGTTGCTTGGACCTGACTTGGTATCTAAATTGTTGTTCTTCTTGGGGCCGTTGTTGTTCTTCTTTGGTGGTGCCATTGTTGTTCGGGCTAGGATTCCCATATCTCAAATTGGGATGGTCTCGCCAACCAGGATTATAAGTGTTAGAAAATGGATCATATCTAGATTGTTCTTGTTGTTGCGATATTGGGGTCTACCAGAAAAACACCACTGAACACATTGATCCGGAAAAGCGGAACCATCTTCCTGAAGTGTAGGACATGAATCGAGGGATGAGATGAATTAGAGCAAATTCCACACACCGATGCAATCATCCGCATGGGTGGTTCTTGACCCTCTTGCTATCTGTCTTACCAAAGAAGTCATTCATCTAGTCTGTGTTCCATTCTTTGTTGGTCCATATGAGATGCTTGAATTTCATTAACTCCTCTGGTTGCGGTGATGATCCGCGAGCCAAACTGTTGGGTATTGGCGCCATGTTTGCTATCGATCTCTTGCGGCGGTAGGAGTTTTGTCTACTAAGGCTCCTCCAGAGGCAGCATCAATCATGCTTCTATCATTTGGCAGCAAGCCCTCATAAAAGTATTGAATCAAGAGTTGGTCACTAATTTGGTGATGAGGGCAGCTCGAACACAACTTCTTGAATCTCTCCTAGTATTCATGCAAAGTCTCACCAGACATCTGTCTGATGCCACATATATCCTTCCTAATTGCAGCAGCTCTCGAGGCAGGGAAGAATCTCTCCAGGAACAACCTCTTCATGTCATTCCAACTTCTGACTGAACCTGGTGAAAGATAAAACAACCAATCTTTGGCTGCATCGACAAGTGAGAAGGGAAATGCCTTTAACTTGATGTGTTCCTCAGAGATGCCTTGTGGCTTCATGGTTGAACACACAACATGGAACTCTTTCAGGTGCTTATGAGGATCTTCACCCGCAAGACCATGAAACTTTGGTAACAAGTGTATCAAACCAGATTTCAACTCAAAATCTGCATCAAGATCGAGGATATTGAATGCACAAAGATTGGTAAGATACATCGGGAGAGCAAGAGTTCCTTAAGGGTTCTATTATGCATGTTATCAGCCATGATTTCAGGATTACTTAAGTTATCATGTTCACTCCCAAAATTAGGTTCAGAATTAACTCTGGAATTTATCACACGAGATCTAATTAATCTATGCAAGGTCCTATCAATCTCAGGATCAAGATCAAGCAAGATATCAGGATTGGACCTAGTCATGCATCAACTAAAGCACAAAAACACAAAAATTGCAACTACACTAAACAACACTCAAAATATGCAAAAATAAATCTAGTTAATATGTCTAAACATTTTTAAAAATTATGGAATCAACACATAACAAAATCTACACATAAAAATGAAACTAGAAAATGTAATAAAAAATATTAAAAAATTAAAAAAGTGGTCTAAATGATAGAATTTCGAAAAACCAGGGGTGACCTCACGGTTAACGTGAGTCTTGTTTATCAGTCTGTTTTCCTTCAACCGACCAAGTTTCAGCTCATTCTGGGCATGTTGCGTTCGAAAATTGCAATAGTTACCCGTAATCACCGTTTTCCGTCTTTCCTAAATCAGAAAAATTCAAAAGCTAAGATAAAAACGTTAGTATGGTATGAACAATGTTAGTAAATGAAAAATAACTGTTAGAATAGGTAAGAAAGAACAAAAAATAGTAAGGTTACTCAAAATGAAATGATTACACCTACGAGTTCCCGACAATCTAATGGCGCCAAAATTCTCGACGAGCGCCGAACTCAAATCAAAATTATAACCGAAGTTATTACCTAAACTTGTAGTATAGTGAACAACACCGGATCGTCTCCTCGAGGATCGTAGATGCAATTTGATCAAATTAAGTGAAAGTTAGAAAAAGGGGGTTTTGATGGTTCAAGGATCGCGGATGTGATTTAAAGAGAAATAACAATTAAAAGAACAAATCAATTCAAATCTATCCGAGATTGGGTGGATTCAATCATAGACTTTTCAACAAACACCACGAAATACATTTGAATGGTTAACTTGGATCTAACCGAGATCTCTCGCATCGATCCGAATTCATACTAGACAATCGTCCGTAATTCAATTGACAAGTGATAAACACAAATCTACAATCGCACCATTCATGTAAATATATGTCAATTTAAGCACCGAATTCAATTAACCTAGGCACAAATCAAGAACCTAACCTCTTCAATTACGTGATTAGTTTAGATCAATCAGTTCTAAATTTCATCACAATACTTAATCTTAAACTAAGATCAAATCAGATCAAACATAAACAAAATCACCATTCATGCATTCAAGATCAAGAGAACAGAAGAAGAAGAGAAGAGGAATTCAAATATAAATCAAATACATTACATAACCAAGGTCTCAAGAATCCAAGCCACAATCTCTTCAAGAGTCCCGAATTGACTAGAAGTGACTTAGCTCTCCATTACAATGAAGGAAAATATACAAGAACTATGAAAAACTATTTCTAACACCAAGTGTGTGTTGTGTTTAGAGCTCTCCACATGCTTCCTTTTATAGAGGATTCAGAGTAGTAGTAGATGGGTAGATGAGATTAGTAGGTGGAATTAGTAGGTGAGCTTGGTAGGTGAACTTGGTAGGTGAGCTTCCTTGTCTCCGAAAGTATTCATTGCTGAACTCATTGATTTCGTCATTTTTGAGCCAAGTGGTCTTCATGAAAGTTCTAGGAAATTGTCTAAGCTTTCCAATGGCTCTAGAAGCACCCAAAAATTCGTCCTACAGCCCAAGATATGACCCAATTACTACAAACTGCTTAGGACCAGTTTCAGCACCTCTGTTTTGACTTTCAGACCCAATATCTCCATCAAGGAGCCCGAATCAAGTTTTGTGTTTGTCATGAAAGTTGTACATATGGGTCTTAACTTTCATATCACAAATTTTCAGCCCATTCTATAAACCCAAACTCGAATTATGTTCTGGTTACTACACACTGTTCGGGTTTCAGTCACAAATCCCGTATTCTGATTTCCATGCCCAATTAGCTCCACTAGATGTCTGAAATTGACTTTGAGCTCTTCATCAAAGTTGTAGAGCTCTCCCTTATCTTTCCTACAAGGTAAAATTCATAATTATCAGACATTTAGAACTCAAGATATGGCTAAAATACAGAAACAGTGTAAGACCCGAATAATACTGAAAAAATCAATTAAGTCCGATTCGAGTTCAAACTTACAAAACATAATCAAATTCAGTCAATTAAGTACATGAAGAGTGTAAATAACTAAACATAAGGGTTTCTTAATGAATAAAATATGTGATTATCAACCACCACCTCTTCAGGCACAACAGGACTCTCAAAATTCTCAAGGATATGCACCTTATGTCCCACCATATAGGAAAAACCTTGAAAAAATATTGCATGCATTCATAGAAAAGTAAAAGACCATTAATAAACAAAACAATCAAACTATGAATGACATAAAAGAAACTCTTGCTAAACTTTTTTCTGCACTCATCATTCACGAGAAAGGAAAATTTCCTTCTTAACCTTAACCAAATCCCAAGGGTCAGTACAGTCTAAATGAGGAGAGTCCAAAAAGCTAACAAATAGATCAAGTCAAGTCAGTGATAACTCTTAGGAGTGGAAAGGTTGTTGAAAAACAAATTTCTGAACCTTGTGAGAAAGAAGATGAACCAATTCCCCAAGAAAATGGAGAAGTTGACCATAAGGAGACCAAACTCTCGCCTTCACCCTCATTTCCTCAAGCATTGAATAATCCAAAGAAATTGGATCACCACACTGAAATTTTTGAAATTTTAAAATAAGTGAAGATCAAAATTCTTCTGTTAGATGTTATTAAACAGATTCTTTATTATGCCAAATATTTGAAGGACTTGTGCACTGTTAAAAGGAAACTAAATGTAAAAAAGAAAACATTTTTGGCTGAACAGGTAAGCTCCATTCTTCAAAATAATAATGCTTTGAAATATAAAAACTATGGTTGTCCTACAGTTTCATGCATTATTGGAGAATATAAAATTGAAAAAGCTTTACTTGATCTTGGTGCTAATGTCAATTTGCTTCCATATTCGGTTTATCAGCAACTCAACTTGGGTGAGTTAAAACTAACTTCTATAACTCTTCTACTTGCTGATAGATCAATTAAAATTCCAAGAAGAATAGTGGAAGATGTGTTAGTTCAAGTTGATAAATTTATATATCCTGTAGATTTTATTGTCTTGGATACTGAACCTATGGTTGATAGTTGCAAGTCAATTCCTATTATTTTAGGCCTTCCATTTTTAGCAACATCTAATACTTTGATAAATTGCAGAAATGGAGTGGTGAAGCTAACATTTGGAAACATGACACTGGAGCTCAATGTTTTTAACATGTGCAAGCAACCACAAGAAGTCCTCGATGAAAAGGAGGAAGTTGAAGGAATTGAAGCCATTATAGATGATCATATTCAAACAAAGAGTTCTTCTAACCCATTAGAAATTTGTTTAGTCAATTCATTTGAGTCAAGCAAGCAATTAGAAGATGATATCTCTGAAATATGCTCTTTGCTTGATTGTACACAGGTAATGGAGTACAAGGCATGAAAGTCAAGATTTGAAGAGCTAAAACCCATGAATGATAATGCGCATGAAGAAGTACCCACACCGGAACTAAAGCCATTACCTGCTGGGTTGAAGCACACATTTTTGGGAGAAGAGCAAAGCTTTCCAGTGGTAATTTCCTCGTCTCTTACTGAAGAACAAGAAGATATGTTAACAGAAGTACTTAAAAGGCATAAAAGTACAATTTGATGGACATTAAAGGACATAAAAGACATTAATCTATTAATTTGTACACATAGAATACATTTAGAGGATAATGTTAAAACTTCTCAACAACCTCAAAGAAGATTAAATTCACACATGAAAGAGGTAGTTAGAGTTGAAGTCCTTAAATTGCTTGATGTTGGAACTATCTAACCTATCTCTGATAGCCAATGGGTAAGCTCTACACAAGTTGTGCCTAAGAAATCTGGAATAACAGTGGTTGAAAATGATTAGGGTGAATTAATACCTACGCAAGTCTCATCTAGTTGGCGTATGTGTATTGATTTTAGAAAATTAAATGCTGCTACCAGTAAAGATAATTTCCCCTTGCCATTTCTTGATCAAATTCTGGAAAGGGTAGCAGGACATCCATACTGTTGTTTTCTTGATGGTTATTTGGGTTATAATCAAATACCAATTGCATTGGAAGATCAAGAAAAGACTACTTTTACATGTCTATTTGGTACTTTTGCATATAGAAGAATGCCTTTTGGCCTTTGTAATGCTCCTGCAACATTCCAAAGATGCATGTTAAGCATTTTCAGTGACATGATTGAGCATTATTTAGAGGTTTTCATGGATGATCTGACAGTTTTTAGAAATTCTTTTGAAAATTATCTTGATAATTTGGAAAAAGTTCTTAAAAGATGTGAAGAAAAAAGATTTATGTTAAATTGGAAAAAATGTCATTACATGCTTACCTCAGGAATAATATTAGGTCATGTGATATATTCTAAAAGAATTAAAGTTGATAAGGCCAAAGTTGAATTAATTGCCCATTTGTATTCCCCAAAAATAGTCAGAGAAGTTTGTTCCTTTTTAGGACATGCAGGATTTTACAGAAGATTCATTAAGGACTTTAGTGCCATATCTAGACCATTATGTAATCTTCTGTTGAAAGATGCAACATTTGATTGGACTCAAGAATGTCAAAATTTTTTTGAAAAATGAATTTGTCTTCTAATATCTGCTCCTATCATGCAATCTCCTGACTGGTCTTTGCCTTTTGAGTTGATGTGTGATGCTAGTGATTTTGCTGTGAGTGCTGTTTTAGGCCAAAGAAAGGAAGGTAAACCTCATGTGATTTGTTACGCAAGTAGAACTTTAAATAGTGCACAAATGACTTACACCACTACTAAAAAAGAATTACTTGCTGTAATTTTTGCACTGGATAAATTTCGATCTTACTTAATTGGTTCTTTTATTGTGATTTTCACCGATCATGTTGTTGTTAGATATTTGATGTCTAAGCAGGATGCCAAACCAAGATTGATACGATGGATCTTGTTGCTTCAAAAATTCAATATCATAATAAAAGAAAAGAAAGGAGCCAAAAATGTTGTCGCTGATCATTTGTCCAGACTTACAACAGGCTCACCTTTTAATAGCACACCTATCAATAATTATTTTCCCAATGAATTTTTATTTTCTGTCAATTTCATGCCTTGGTTTGCTAACATAGTCAACTTTCTTGTAACAAGAAAGATGCCGCCTCAATGGACGCACCAAGATAGAAAGAAATTTTTGACAGAAGTGAAAATTTTTTATTGGGATAATCCATATTTGTTCAATTATTGTCATGACCAAATCTTTTAGAGATGTGTGCCCGACAGTGAGGTAGGTAGTGTCATTAAATTTTGTCACTCAGAAACATGTGGAGGTCACTTTTCTTCAAAGAAAACAACTGTGAAAATCTTGCAGTGTAGATTTTATTGGCCCATTTTATTTAAGGACTGCTATACTTTTTGTAAAAGTTATGAAAATTGTCAAAAAATAGGCTCAATTTCAAAAAGAAACATGATGCCTCTTAACCCCATCCTTGTCATTGAAATTTTTTATTGTTAGAAAATTGATTTCATGGGCCCATTTTCATTCTCATTTGGATTTGTGTATATATTGGTTGCAGTTGATTATGTCTCAAAATGGATTGAGGTAATTCCATGCCGACACAATGATCGTAAAACAATTCTCAAATTTTTAAAAGAAAATATCTTGTATCGATTTGGAATCCCTCGAGCTATCATCAGTGATGGGGGAACACATTTTTGCAATAAACCATTTGAATCTTTAATGAAGAAATATGGTATTACACATAAAATTGTCATCCCTTATCACCCTCAGATAAGTGGACAAGTTGAATTGGCAAATAGGGAGATTAAACAAATTTTGAAAAAAATAATTTACCCAAATCGTAAAGATTGGTCTTTAAGACTAAACGATGCACTTTGGGCGTACCGTACTGCTTTCAAAACATCTTTGAGCATGTCACCCTATCGGTTAGTCTATGAAAAACCTTGTCACTTACCTGTAGAATTAGAACATAAAGCATTTTAGGCCATTAAAACTTTCAATCTAAACCTTGATGATGCCATCAAGATACGCAAATTGCAATTAAATGAACTTGATGAATTAAGAAATAATGCATATGAAAATTCAAAGATTTATAAAGCTAGAACAAAAGATTTTCATGACAATACAATTTTAAGAAAATCTTTTGAAATTGGTCAAAAAGTTTTGCTTTATAATTCTCGTCTGCACCTATTCCCTGGAAAATTGAGATCTAGATGGAGTAGTCCTTTTGTTGTCAAACATGTGTATCCTCATGGGGCTATAGATATTGAGAATCCTAGGAATGGTAACGTATTTAAAGTCAATGGACAAAGGCTCAAACCATTTCTGGAAAACTAAGTTGATGAGGTAGAACTCATCTCTCTTTCTGATCCTTGTTATGAATAGAATTTATTCTAATTTTGTTGCCTTTTTTTGTAGTTCTTTGTGTTTCCTGTTAAGTGGCGGATAACGGTACTCCGTGACCCTCAAGTCGGTTTATTTTTCAGTTTCTCAAAATAACTGAATCCTTTATCTCCTTTAAAATGGATGTCATTCTTTCAAACCTGAGAAAATATTTTTCTTCCTTCACTCAAAATGCTCTGACAAAAATTTACAAAGTTAGATGTGAAAGATTGAGACTATTAATGCATAAAGGTATGCCAGAAGATGTACGTTGGATAATTGAAGCAAAGGTCCAACTAGCAGGTGAGTCTTCAATTTCATTTGATTCATACATGCCAGATCTTGGAAGAAGTTCATATTCTAAAAGGAGAAGAGCAAAAAGGTTACAAGTCTGTCACAAATGTGCACGATGAAATTGTAACAAGCGACGTCGTTCTTTGGGGATAGTTTCCGCAAATAGAGAAGATAAAATTTTTTTCATTAAGAATGGACTGAGTAAGGAGTCATTAGATGATATCTTATTGGTTCTTGAGACGCATTCTTGCGGATTTGTTCATGAACTTCTTAATTTGTGGTATCTCTTCAAGGATGAAGAAAAACGTTACAGTCTTGGGAATCTGACTCTAAAAGACCCTGTTTACCAATTTATAAGAAAATTGGATGGGAAGCTTATCCTTGACTCATAGAAGGCGTTTAAGCTATTTCTGGACATGAAACCAGAGGCAGATGTGAGTGATATCTACAACAATCTGTATATATTATCTTCTTCTTCCTCATGTTATCTTTCAAAAAAAAATAGAAAAAAATGTTTAAACAAGGGCGATCCAGAAGGAGCACCATGACTTTAATTAGTTGTGGAGCCCCAACTTTTGACTGACCCGTCATTGACTCGGATGGACCTTTGCACACTGGTCCTTAAAAAAAGTTCATGTACCATACTCTGTAGAGAGCCACACTCCATAACCCAATATTTACCATCTAGGCACTGTGAAGTTAATGGATAAGCAGAAACGTCCCACTCTGGTTATTAGTGAGAAGTAACCCGCGGTTGTCAAAGCGTATGAGACATCTGAGCTTGATCCTCTCTTTTATTAGAAGGGGCTCTCAGCGCCCTGGGATGGGACGTTCTGGATCTTGGACATTACGGGTTTCAGATTTTAGCATCTTTGTTGATGTTACGAGCCCAAGTGTGAGCTCTCCAGGTTCCAGACCCAGAATGGAAACCCACGATGGTTTCTTCTTTCTCTTTTCTTCGAATAAACGGACGTGAATGTCTACTGCACTGGTGACACGCAGTATAAAGATATGTCACTACTGCACTTATGACATACAATATAAAGATACGCCATGAAAATTGTACATAAAGGTATGTCATCATTTGCTATTATATTTCTTTTATCTTTATATGATTTTGCTGTATTTTGATTTTGGACAGACGATGCTTTGAGCAGGGTCCTTCAGGAGTTTCTAGGCTTCTTTACCCTGATGGTTTTCTAGAAGTAAAAAAAAAAACAAAAAACAAAAACAAAAAAAATAAAAAACAAAAATATAAAAATAAAAACAAAAAACATATTTTAAAAAAAGATTCTGTGTTTCTTAATTTCAAACTTTTTTTACAACAGCCAACCTACCCTTATAAGTGCTATTATTACCCTTTCCATTTTTTTCTATTTAAATACTCCATTTTCTCTATTTTCTTCTAACTCGAAATCATTCAAGGGGAAGGTGAGTATAGAAATGGAAGGTGTTTCTGTTCGTCAACTTAAAAATATCTATGTATTTTGTGGGTCTAAGTATAGGAAGGGTTTAGAGTTTGTAAACGCAGCTACCACTCTTGGTCGATCACTTGCTGCGAGGAAAATTCATCTTGTATATGGGGGAGGTTGCCGTGGGTTAATGGGAGTTGTATCACTTGCTGCATATATAAGAGGCAGTCAAGTTTTAGGTATCATTCCTGAACCTTTAACTCAACAGAACATCACTGAAAAGACAATTGGGGAAGAACTTAAGGTATCATCAATGCATGAACGAATGAAGGTAATGCTTGACAACTCTGATGCATTCATTGCCTTACCAGGTGATTTTGGTACCTTGGAAGAAGTTTTTCAAATTGTCTCTTGGGCCCAACTTAACATCTACCATAAACCCATAGGTTTGTTGAATGTAAATAATTTCTTTGATATTTTGTTAATCTTTCTTGACCATGTTGTGGAACAGAAATTTATCACACCTTCGACAAGACAACTTCTTATCTCTGCTTCCACTATTGATGAGTTGATTGATAAATTAGAAGCTTTTGTTCATAAACCTGACCTAGTAATGGTTCAGATAGATTAGTCAGCAGGAAACAGTGAGGGAAGCAGGATGAAAAGAAAGCTAGATTTGACACTTCGTTTATAGCTTTCCTTTACTTTTGATTTTATTTATCATACTTTGTTTTTGTTTAAATTTGTGTCAGATTTCTCTAACAGATAATATCTTCTATCATTTACTCATCTATATTTTAACATTGAGGATAATGTTGTGATCTGGTTAGGGAGAAAGGATAGTTGACCAAAAAAATTTTTTTTTTTAGAAAGTATGATATGATTGTCATGGACTTACTAAACTAGTGAATGATGGCAGATTAATGAGTAATTTTACTTCTGAGACGCATCTAAATTGGGAAGTATGTTTAGTGATATGACTGTCAGAAACCTATTTGTAGTAAAACTAATTAAGGATAGCAGAGTAAGGAGTAAATTTTGCCTTGGAGGTAATTTTACTCTTGAGATGCATCTTAGTTGAGGAGATAATTATTTTGTGCAAAAGTAGCAAATGGATTCTTGGATCTTAGCATAAATTGTCTTCTTTCTTAAAAATCACAAGCTTGGATATGAATGTTGATATGGTGGATTGAGAATGATAGAAATATGCCTTGTGAGATTTTGAGCCTATTGATGAATGGATTGAATATCTGTACTATTCTCTTCTTTCTTGTGTGATTTTCACTCATGGAATTGTTACTCTAGAACTTGCTTTGATTCTTTTTGAGGTTACATTTTCACATGCATACATAAATATGATTAAGGCATTTTGAAATAGCTACTTTGACCAAATAGCCATCCTTGTATATTTTTTCTTGTGTAACCCCTTTGAGCTTATTTGACTATTCCTTGTTTTTAGCTCATTACGTGCCTTTAAAAAAAAAAGAAAAAAAAATATGTTTTTACCCAACCTTAGGGAATAAGAAAGTATTGGCCTTGTTCTTAAACAAGTGTAGGGGTGTGTGTGCAAAATGATAAAAAAAAAAACTGACCACCGTTGCAATCAAAGGATTATTAGAGTCTAGAATAAAAGTGGATGCTTGGAAACAACAGGAAGAAAATGAGAAGGTTCAGGCCTAACAATGAATTCAATTCACTAATTTGGGATTGATTTTCAACAAAACATTAAGCAAATATTAGTGATTGTCCTTTATGATGAATGTTCTCAAACATTTTCTCCACTCTAACTGTACCATAATACTTTTTTATTCTCTTTGGTATTTATCTTCTCATATCTATATTATCCCCTCTCATTTACCATGACCCCATTACAACTTTGAATAAAGTTCTCTTGATTTTTGTATACATGTGTTTTGAGTAATAGAGAAGTAGAAGATAAGCAAGCTTATGGTAGTGCAATTGTTCATGGGTTGAATAAAGTGAAATACTTACCTTTTAAACACTTGAGAGATTGAGAATGAATTCTGTGAGGATCTATCATTCTTGATTCATTTTTTTTAAATGAAGTTTCCTTACTTGTTGGTTTGAGATGTGAAGAAATGTTATCTCATTAATGTTTTAATCCCTTGAATTTCTAGTTGTTCTTCTTGCTTCATAGAGTCTTTTAGAGTTTTTAGTTTTTGAGTTTATGTCGTTTTTCTTTATTTCATAGCTTTGGTCTTATGTGTTTTGCCCAGGAGTGCAAAAAGTTAAGTATAGGAGAATTTGATAATCACATATTTTATATATTAATAAACCCTCATTTTTAGTCATTTACACTCCTCATGTACTTAATTGATTAAGCTTGGTTATGTTTTATAAGTTTGGACTCAAATTAGACTTAACTAATTTTTTCAGCATTATTTGGGTCTTACACTGTTTCTGTATTTCTGCCATATCTTGAGTTCTAGATGTGTAAAAATTATGTATCTTACTTTGTAGGAAAGATAAGAGAGAGTTCTACAACTTTCATGAAGAGTTCCAGGTAAAATATGGACATCTAGAGGAGCTACATGGGCTTGGAAGTCAGAACACGAGTTTTATGACTAGAACCTAAACAGTGTGTAGTAATCAAAGCATAACTGGGGCTGTAGGAACTTTCTTGGGATGAAATTTGGAGAATTGAAAGTTAAGACCCATATCTACAACTTTCATGAAGAACATAAGAGCTTATTAGGACAGTTTGGAGGTTATATTGGGTCTGAAAATCAAAACAAAGGTGCTAAAACTGGGCCTGAATAGTCTGCAATAATTGGGTCATATCTTGGGCTGTAGGATGAATTTTTGGATGATCTTGGTGGCATTGGAAAGCTGAGATAAAATGCTATAACTTTCATGAAGACTACGTTGCTTCGTTTTGATGGCATCCATGAGATTAACACTGAATAATTTCGGTGACAAAGAATCTCAATAATTTTTCACTCACCATTTGGCATTTTCCTCTCATCCACCTACTCCTCACCTACTCTTAATCAGCCCCCTTGTCATTTTGTATTTCTAATCCTCTATAAAAGGCACCATTGGCTGATCATTTGGTGCTCTTAGTGTTAGGCTTAGTTTTTAGAAGTTATGGTTATACTTATTTATTATTTTTCTTTGTTGTAATTTTCTCTTACTTTATATTAAAGTTATGTTCATCTTTCTCTTCTTCTCTCTTTTTTTCTTCTTGTCTATGAGTAACACGACAAGAAAACAACGATTTTGCGGCGAATTTTTTGCTGCGAATTCGAATCCGCCAAAATTGCGGGGGATTTTTTGCGGCGGATTCGAATCTTCCGCAATTGCGGAGGATTTTGCGACGGATTAAAATCCGTTTCAATTTGTGACGGATCTTGCGGCGGATTAAATTGCAGCGGATTTTTGAGGCAGATTTTTCGCCACTAAAATTCTCCGGTGACTTTTCCAGCATAAATTTTTTTTTCGAATAAAAAAAATTTGCGGAGGATAAATCCACCGCAAATTCAGCCGCAATTTTAAAAAAAATTTGTGGCGAAAAAATTCGCCGCAAAATAGATCAGTATAATTAAAATTCCAAAAAATATTAAAACAATCCGCCACTAAATCCGCCGCAAATCTAAATTTAAATTTGCGACTGAAAAATCTGCCTCAAAATTTGATAAGTATAATAAAAAATTTTAAATAAAATATTAAAATAATTTGCGGTGAAAAAATCCACCGCAAATTATGCCGCAATTCAAATAATACATTTGCGGTAGATTTTTTCACCGCAAAAAATCCGCCGCAAAATTAAATCTACTTCATCTTCTTCCTTCTGCCATTTTCATTTTTTAGATGGCATTCTTTCTCTAATTATCTCTCCTCTCTCCATTCCCCTTTTTCACTTCCCCTTTCAAGATAAAAGCTAAGGATTGAGCAACCTTCGTCATCTTCAAGACCTTGAGGTAGGGGAAAATCTTGTTCTTGACTCACTTTCCTATTCTTTTCATCTTGTTCTTGAGTTGTGACTTGATGTAGGAATTGGGGTTTTGAGTTGTTTTGGCTTGAATCTTGTTAGAAAACTTGAGAATAACATGATTTGGTTTACTAGAGGCATGAGAACAGTTTTTCATTACTTTTATATCTTGATTTTCCATTTGAAATGAGAATTTGGAGTTTTAGGTTTTGAATAACTAAGGATGAGATTTATAGTGTTTTGATCCATTTTTAGCGAAATCATTTGGTGTTTTATGTTCCCTTCATGTTTGTGAACTTGTTTGGGACTTAAACTCACCTAAAAACTAGATTGGAGTGGCCAAAATCCAAGATTTTGGCCAATGGAACCGTAACTACGGTTTTGCAAAACTTCTGTCCCAGGAACACGACCCGTGTCCGAATACACGGGTTAGGCCGTGTCACTCTCTGCCAGTTCAAATCTAGTGGAAACGTGCAGACAGAGCATGACACGGGGGTGGCCGTCTCAAACAACACGGCCCGTGTCAAAAAACACGGCCCGTGTCTCAAGATATAATGAGAATTAGCTTTTGTGCTCTTCATGAAAGTTGTAGCTCTTTCTCTTAGCTTTCCAAGGACACCTAATTCACCTCATTTTGATATATGTAGCTCAAGTTATGCTCATTTTACTGAGCAAAGGTCAAGGGTTAAAATTGAAAAAAATGCCAAAATGTTGTTTTGGGAAAAACTAGCTTTCCTAAGTGTGGGGACCTTTCTTGTATGCATTTATAAGTGTGATGAGACCTTAGTAAGAGTGTTTAATAAAGTGTATTCGTGATGTAAGTAAATCAATTGTTATCCTAATAGATAAGTTTAAAGATTAATTGATGAACAGATATGATTGGAAATATTTGGAATTGTGGCAATTGTTGGGAATCTATTGAATGTAATAAATGAAATAGAATGGTGATCCTTTTTAAAGAAGGCTACGGCTAGTTCAGGTGCAAATGAGATTTCTAGCTTAACTTATATTTAAAAATCACATCAATGTGACTCTTATTAGAAAGGTATTATAAACGTTTCTTGTTTTTATTTATTAACTTTTTTTCTCATTACTACAGGCTAAGACTTTGGGTAGAAAGCCCATAGTTGATGATACATTTCATCACATACATTTAAGGAAAGAAGACCGTACTGCATGAGTTTCTACAAAAGCTAAGGATTTATATGTTAGTATTTCTTTAGAAATTATTGCCTTTAATATTACAATCATGTTATAACATTAACCATAAGAAGTTTTTTATTTCCATCCTTAGGAGGAATTCAAAACAAAAAAATCTGAACAATCTTCTCAGTGCTCAAATGAAGAAGGGGTATCTGGTACACAAATGACCAGTCGAGAGCTTTGGATTAAAACTGTTGGCGGTCCTAAGAAGGGTCGTGTTTATGGCCTTGGTTCTCAAGCATCTATTTATGATCATAGAAATTCATCTTCCTCAAGGCCTATATCAAGTCAAGTTCCTGAGCACGTTATTAATCAAATTAAGTAATAGTTGTAATATTTTTTATTAATTGATTTTTGTATTTTGATAGATGTAGTCAATCATTTTATTTTTCGTATTTTTGGTTAATTCATTATTCGTGAAATGAATTGATGAATTTATGTTTACATATATTAATCAGGTTAAGGAGTAGTTGCAGCAGGAAATGTTGGATCGGGTTCAGCAGATTCAACAGCAAATGGAGTAGCAAAGCCAATAACGTGAGGCAGAGTGGAAAATGCGATTTGAACAATACCAGCATCAACAGAACCAAATGATTAAGAGCTGAAATCATATGTACAAACCGTTGGCACTCAACCAAGCTAACAACTACAACTAACAGAAGAAGATAATCAGAAAAGTGAAGATGATCATGATGAAGATGACAATGATAATGAGGATTATTAAACTTTGTATTTGAACAAACTTTGTATGTGATTTGTTATATTTGTTTTATGGATTTGTTAAATGCATTGACAGGTTGAAATTGATGTCTGAGTGGATTTTGTTATATTGTGGATTTTGAATATTCAATTTAATTTTTTTTAATATTCAAAAAAATTTACGGCGGAAATATCAGCCACAAATTTGGGTAGATTTTTGGGGCGGATTATCCACCGTAAAATCCTTCACAAATTGAAAAATTTACCGCAAAATCCACCGCAACTTAGCGACAGAAAAGTCTGCCGTAAATCAGGCATGGAAAAATCCACCGCAAATTAGCGGCGGAAAAATCTGCGGCAAAATCTGCCGCAAATTAGCGGCGAAAAAATTCACCGCAAATTAGCCCTTTTCCGGCAACTATGCTGACATGTCACCGGAGAGTTTTGCGGCGGAAATAAAAATTCGCCGCAACCTATATTGCGTGGACCATATTTGCGGTGGACCCGAATCCGCCGCAAATCCGTCGCAAATTGTTAATTTGCGGGGGATTTTGAGTGATTTGCGGCGGATTTATCCTTCGCAAATCTCTTTTTTTCTTATAGTGTAACTAAATCTTCATCTTGCTTGGGTGAAAGAGTGAAGCTCTTGGTAATGAAATAAGATTAGATTATTCTATTTCTTATGCTTAAATGATATATTATCAAATGGATATTATATGTGTTGTATTTTATTTCTAATCAATTTAGAAACCTTCTTTGTATAATAGAGATTTTAATTTATTGTAGATAATAGGATTGGCACAGTGAATGCTTGAACTCATTTACAAATATTGGTAGATAATTAAAGGAATCATAATATGATTGCATATATAATTGAACTTTGAATGTTATATTTTCCGATTGGAACCTCCGTTGTGTGTGGATTTTAATTGAGTTATAAAGAGAAATAATCTTGCCTTTAATTTATTACTAAGAGTAGATCTCCTAACCCAAGCAAGTTCTTAAATTTAATTGTAACCATTATTTTTATTATTGTGGCAAATCCTTTTCTTACCTCAAATAATTTCTCTTCATCAATTTCCTGTGGATCGACATCAGATTCCCAAGAATTTATTACTTGAGACAACCTGCACTTGGGTTTATATCATTAAATCCCACAATCACCTAGAACATAAGAACTCCATGGTTAAACGTGCTTGACCTGGAGTAATTGTGGGATAGGTGACCTCCTGGGAAGTTTTCTAGGATGTGTGTGAGTGAGGACAAAGCATGCTGAAAAGACTCGTGTTAGTTTGTGGAGACACTCATCAATCTTGCAGGTAGTCCCGAGATGTTACACTTTAATTCATGTAATCGCATAGATGCTACTGATATTGTGGACAGTGTTGTGCCTTCAGATATGCAGAAATCTGTGACTGATGCTATGTTAGAGGAGACCTTGCCCATGGCTGCTACCAAGTTCGAGAAGGCCAAGCCCTGCAAGAAGGGATCAAAGAAGCAGAATGACAAGTGTATCTCGCAGTGTGTGTTTAAACTTGAGGATAAAGTTCTTGTCGATAACTCGCTTCTACGTTTCTGTCCAGGTAAGTTGTGGTTGAAATGGTCTGGACCATATGAGATTGTTCGGGTCTTATCCTACGGTGTGCTTGAGGTGAAGACAAAAGGCCATAAGACATTCATAATAAATGGCTAGAGAGTGCAACACTATGAAGAAGGAGTGAGGACTGAGTACCACTCCATTGACATCACCTGAGCATAGAACCAGCTCATAGTCAAGCTAATGACTATAACTTAGCGTTTCTTGGGAGGCAACCCAAAATTTTCTCTCTTTTTCTTTATTTTTTTATTTTTATTGATTAACACTTTTCTGTTTTTGTTTCATAGTTAGCTAATGTTGAGTCGGCTTAGGTGCCTCCCTGAGTTCAAAGCCTTTGTAGGGGGATGTATATAGCTGTCGGCTGTCAAAAAGATTTTTTTTCTATTTCCTTTAGTTTTTCTTTATTTTCGTATTTTATTCTTTTATTTTATTTTTTAGTTTTTGATTTATTTTTCATGTGCAGTTTTAGACCAGATGTTCGAGTTTATGGCCACATGCCTCTTTTTCCCACCACCGCCGTGAGTCATTTTCTTTTATCCCTTCTCTACTTATAGATTTTTACATTGGGGACAATGTAAGTTCTAAGCTTGGGAGGTATTTTCATTCTAATTTTCATTGTAGATCATTAGTCTCATGCATTTTCATGTCTCATATTGCATTGCATTTTCTTATTGCATTTTCACATCATCATATCTCTCGGCTTTTTGGTTGAAATTTGTGCCCTTCTCTTTTGAGAATTTTGAGATGGTATTGATTTGGAACCCAATTTGTTGATTCTTATGGTAGGCAACATGCATTATTTTAATTGATAGTGAAGGTGATTTCTTGATAGTTGATAATTAGCATATGTTCTCTGAATTTGTGCTTCTCATTGATTTTTGAACCTCTAAATGTGAGTTTTGAGCCTGTATTTGATTTATGCACTATATGATTTTTGCTCTCATTCTTTGTGTTGAGTGATAATTCCTCATTGATTTTGTGCTCTAGAACTTGATTTGAAACCATTTTGAGGCAAAATTTTTGTTTGCACGCTTGAATGTGATTAAGGCATCTTAGGTATTTTTTTGATATTCTAAAGTAATTGTTACACTTTCATCCACTAGTTACCCATTTTGAGCCTATTGCATAATTATTTTTCTTGATGCCTATGATGATACATTATCAATGATCATTTAGAATATTGAATGGAGCAAATTTGGTTTGAATGTTGTATAGGGAATCATATGTTTTTGAAAATGAAGTCTCTCCCCTATGTTAAATAAAAAAAATTAAGGGGAAAAGGAAAAGAAAATAAAAGAAAAACATAAGACGAAAGCTTGAAAAGAAGGAAAAGAAAGGAAGAAAATGTGGAGTTATGCTCTTGATTGAAAAATGCATTTGCTCTATTTATGTTCTATTAGATTTCTTGTGCTTATTGAAAATTTTGTTAGCTCTTTATGCATCATTTCCTTTCTTTACCTTACCTAACATCATTCTCATGGCCTCATTACAACCCTTGAAAGACCTTTTGATTCTTGCATGCATGCTGATTATTAGTGAAAATTTGGTTTCTTATCAAGCTTATAGAAGTGGTGTTTCTTTGAGAAATCTTGAGCGCATTGTCTTCACCTTTAAACACTTTGAGTGTGGTTAGTAGAGTGAATCTAATTTAGTGAGAAGCATGGTTTCTGAGAACTTTAGCCTCTAATCGGACTTGGTTTTGATTACCTCTCTAATTCTTGGTTTGTTTTTGCTTATTGCTTAGTTGGATGTTTTCTTGGGTTCCTCATTCATTATTGTTTCTTGATCCCATTTCGTGGTTTGGTCTTAGTTATTGCTTGGGGACAAGCAAAATCTTAAGCTTATGGGGATTTGATGTGTGTGAAGCAATATCATATTTTGTTCTTGTTTTGCATGCATTTTTATGTATTTTAGGCATTTTAGTTTCACTTTTTATTTGTTTTTCCTTTAGCTCGATTAACTGTGATATTTATGGTATTGTTGTGCAGGATTGGTGCTAAATTGGCCTTGAAATGGATGGAAAGCTTGCACGTTTGAAGTTGGAGCTTTATGAATAACAAATTGGAGTTAAAAGTTCATTCCAGAGAGATCCACGGCCTGCCCGTGGAATTTTCCATGGCCATGGATCGAGCAGTTGTGTAAAGAAGTAAAAGAGTTTTTCCATGGCCATGGATCGAGCAGTTGTGTAAAGAAGTAAAAGAGTTTCCCCACGGCCGTCGAATTCAAGAGCATGTCCAGAATACACATTCCAGAGAGATCCACGTCCTGCCCATAGAATTTTCCACGGCCGTGGATCGCAGTCTGAGACAGTTTTTAATTTCGTTTTTATTTCTTTTTATGGGATTAGACCAGGTTAGACCCTATGGGTATTTATAAATGTTCTGAATACAATTTTAGGGTTCGAATTTCTATTTGAAGAAGGCACGTTTGGAGGCTGTAGATCTTCATCTTCCTCTTCTCTTCTCCCATCGCTACTGGTTTGGATGTTCTATATTATGTTTTCTTGTTTCTTCTTCTCTATGTCTGAGTAGTTTCTTTTATTTCTAGGATTGGGTAATGCCCTTTGATACATTGATGATGATTAATTGACTTGGTTTACCATTTTTATTAATCTTGAATGTTCTTTAATTCAATCCTTATTGCGCTTATTCATGTGAATTTGCTGGCCACATATTTGCATCTCATAGATATCTAGGGACGTACTAAGAGGTGAACCTAGGTGTTGGAACCATAAGAATTGAACTTAAGGTCTAAATCACGAAAGTAGGTTTAGCCTTTCGAGGATTTAATGAATTATCATAAAGCGTAATGTGTTCAATTTAAATTCAATTACCACGAGAGTAAGAATTGATTTAATTGGGCACGGTTCTTGTCTCTTGAGCAAGAACATTAACTAATTTAGGGGAATTCACCTTCAATTGAATTTCAATTTTAATAAAAGGATTGTCAATTAAGATTTGTCTTGTATCATTGTAGTTACCCCCAATCCTAGAGGTTTTCTTGAATTTGAAAACCTTTCTTAACAACTTGTTACTTTTTTTCTCAACTCTGCACTTTAGTATTTATTTATTTAATTGTTTGATTACTATGTTCTTACCACTCAACAATTATATTTCCTTTGTTTAATTTAATTGAATTAATTAATTAATTGATATTCATAAACATAATCTATGTGAATTCGATCTTTTTATTATTTGACGACAAAATCGTACACTTGTAGATTTCACACATCACTTAGTTTAGGTGGTTCAATATTCCACTCTACACATTTATAATGCACAATATGCCATGAATAGTGTAACGAATATGTGTTTGTGTAAATGAAACATTGTGTAATTAAACTCTTCTATATGACATATTAGGAGGAAGAATCCGATATCATTAATCCTAATGATGTGCTTGATTTTTGAAACACATGCTACATATTTCATTGGCACATTATCCACACGAATACAAGCAAAATTCCTATCTTCTTATACAATAACCTTTTATTTACTTAAATAGATTAATTATATCTTAACAACAATAGTATCAATTAGTTGGGATTAGCATCAATGAAACTTGAGATTTAGTTAGGATACAATTGTTGCCATCGTAATTAATAAACCCGAGAATAGAAATTCTGCTTAGTTTGAGACATTTAAATAACGAGTAATGATATTTGTACATCAAAATATTACAATTTTTTTTTTGTTTTGAAGAAAAAAGATGAAGAGATTGTGTGTTAGAATATATTTTTTTTATTTTATTGTTCAAAAAAGAAATGATGGAAGAATATTATAATAATATTTGATATACAAATATCATTATTGTTAAATGGCCGACTGCGAATAAAGTAAAAAGGACACACGTCATCATCAACCTTGTACCATAGTTCATGTCTCAATAACTGTCTCTCTCTGATAGAGAGCTGCTGATAAGTCCTTGACATTATACTTTCGGTCGCGCTATATGTCCAACGAAAATACTCCAACTATTGTCCACCTCCGTATTTTGTTGATTCACCCGAGAGAATTTAAAATTTGAAATTTGAAACTGAAACTGTTCATGCGGCATAAAACTTGTGAATGCCTGCGACAAGATTTCTGGTTAATACATTAAGAATAAGTGGTTAATCAGTATAAGTTTCGGTGAATGCTCACGCTGACAAAAACTTGTGAATGCCGCGGCACAAATAACTGGTTAATACATTATGAATAAGTGGTTAATCAGTATAAGTTTCTGGTGAATCCAAGAAAGAGTTCTCAATAATCAGTAAGTGGTTAATACGTTAGGAATAAGTGGTTAATCAGTATAAGTTTCTGGTTAATACATTCAAAATAAGTGGTTAATCTATATCAGTTTCTTGTGAGTCTGAGAAAGAGTTCCCAATAATGAATAAGTGGTTAATACGTTAGTAATAAGTGGTTAATCAGTATAGGTTTCTGGTGAATCCAAGAAAGAGTTCCCAATAATGAGTAAGTGGTTAATACGTTAGGAATAAGTGGTTAATCAGTATAAGTTTCTGGTGAATCCAAGAAAGAGTTCTCAATAATGAGTAAGTGGTTAATACGTTAAGAATAAGTGGTTAATCAGTATCAGTTTCTGGTGAATCCAAAAAGCGGGAAATGAGAAGCGAGAAATTAAAATATTGACATACAAAAAAGTCAACAAACATACGTACGGAAGCATACGGTGGAGGAAAGTTGGAGTATTTTGGTTGGACGAAAAACGTTTTCCTTATACTTTCAGCATTAGGATGGCACATGGGTTTAAGAAGTTGAGGGACTGTGTACTGATTCCGGCCATATCCATGCTAGTTCAGATTCAGGATATAGTAATAGACTAATAGTTCACATAATACTTCTCCATTTACATATCTTTATAATTATTGATTGGAAAACCAAAAACATAAGGTATATTCCGCCTCTGTCATCCTGATATTTTCACTGAAAATCTTTATAATTACTGTAGTTTTTGTTTGGGGCAATTATAAATGTAGAAGATCAATCCTTTACAGTGAGGCGAATTATCGGTCCGATTATTCTTTCTAATATTAAGAGTCGTATATGCTAGAAGTTTGAAACATATATATAACCTCTAATTTACACCCATAAAACTTTTTAAAGTTCCATTTAGATCATCTACATTATCTGTTTTAATTTGGCGAAATTAACAATAGGAGATGTTACATTTCAAAGTTAGAAACAAATCTTAACGACATCTTTTATTTATTTATAGTATTTAACGAGATCATCTATTTATAATGATGCTTTCTAATTAAAGAGGAAGCTGTCTTTTCATGAACTCTTACTCCCTGAGCTTTTTGAGGCAAGACATGACTCCTACTTGTCCCAACTTGGAAGCATGCTAGCTACTTGTGTTTTTCCTTTCTTACTGTATACTTCTTTGATTCATGCCAAGAAACAGCAACTGGTAGGCCCCAAGTCACACTCACACACACACACATATATATATATATATATATAAAAGGTGAAGGATTTATTATTTTGTGTAAGCAGGGCTGATCATGATGGGATAGAGTGATAGACCTATGTTCACAATTAATGACATAAGTAGTTGTAAATTAAATCAACAACAATCATGAAGTGATAATTACCTACCACGCATATTTTATTAATTTATCGGATGAATCACAACAGGAAAATACACTTTTTTTTCTCTCGGAAAGTGTCTTAACACCATTTAAATGAATGATTAATCCTTATGCTCTCTGATGGCATGACACTAACCACAAGATGGTGCCAATGAAATTCAAACCCCTGCCCTCCAACAGAAAATACACTTTATGTTTCATGTTTTGTGCTTCAAAAATCGTAATTACAAGCCTAAAAAAATGAAGAAACAATTGCATAACGTATTTTGGAACGACATGTCATATAGGGTTGCGCAACCTACTGGCAAACTCTTGGGTCACAATCAAACTCAAGCGTAAGGTGAGTTAATATGTTGTTTAAGAGAATCAATTAATTAATGCACAGTATTTGAGCAACATCTAATAGTGGAAAGACCAGGACGATTTCATTAAAGCCACCCATTTGGTGCATGCACAAGTAACTGTTGTGTCCGAGTTTGCTTTGGTTCCATGAGTGTATGAGAGAAAATGCGCGAACCTAATATAAATAAATCACAGGGAATTTTTTTTTGAATTCTGATAAAGCATAAGATATTATATTTAATTTTTTAGTAACAGAATTTATTTTCTGCAAATTAATTTCCACTACTTACCTGACAAGAAATAGGCCAAAAAAAATTATGGAAAGTCCCCAAGTCCTATAACAGAAAGTTGATATACATGATAATATACATTTAGTTATACATAATAAAATTAAATGGCATGCAATTTCTTTCATCTCCAGCCGTTGAAATGCCTGAAATCCAAATACATGATGAATAAAGAGAATTACAAGAGTTTGAACACAAAAAAAAACAGAAGAAAGAGAATTAAAAGAGGCCTAAAAAAAATATTGTAAAGTTCTTTTTTTTATTCATAATTCCTGAATTTTGAAGATAATCCGTCTGTCTACGGATTCAAGGAGCCCAATGTCATCCACGAAGTGATCCTCATTGCAGTCATCATCAATGGAAATATTCAAATCCAAAGACACAAAAGGGCTTCTTGTCTCCTCCAAAGTAGCAATAATATCATCCTTCTCTTCTTGATAACCTTGAGACGATTTTTGCTTGACTGAAGGAGAGCAAGCTCTTGACCTTGAATTAAAACTTTCGCAGCTCAGAATGATGATGGCATCGCAAAGACCAACTTCTTCACCATTTGAATCTGCTATTCTACCTCTTTCAATAGCCCTTTTAAAACCCAGTTGAGAACAATAATCTGCTTGTACTATGTCTTCAACTAGAAACACCCTATGAGGATTGCTTGAGACTGCATCTGCAAATCTGTTAATGTAACTGCAACTTGGTTCGTCTCTTGACCTTTTGTTTCTGCAGTCCTCACTTGAATCTACTCTTGCTGATGAAAAACTGCTGAGGGCTATTGAAATGAGGTTGCTATGAGACCCAAAAACTAGCCTAGCCAATTCTCTGGCTATTTTCTCTTTAGCTTCCATATCAACACATTGGAAAAACAACCAGGTTTCTTCTTTCACCTCACTGCTTCTCACCTTCCCTTTTCTTCTTAGCATGCCAGACCGGCATTGTAAAACAGTGCTTACTATTTCCGGTATTATATCTTTCTGCCAAGGGACTCTCTCTTCCAAAGCATTGCACAGAGTTTTCAGGTTCTCTGAGTTGAGCTCTTTGAATTTGCTCACGTATTCCACTTCCATGGCGTCGCTAGAAGAAGTGGAGTTAGGGTTGGAACTTGGATTTGATGGTGAGAATGATTGCTTACTATCCTTATTACTTTCATGTATGTACATTCTTAAAGTGGGTTCATTGCGTTTTCTTCTACTTTCAGAGATCCAGATATGGTGGTCCCTCAGTGATTGTTTAGGTTCAACCTGTGCTAACTCTTGGTAGGTCTGATGCAAATTAGGGTGCTGCTGCTCATACGAGAAGCCTGAAGTAGATGAAGAAGGTGATACGGAAGAGAATGAGGCTTTCTCTGAAGGATAGGATTGTTTTTGAATTGAACTAATAGAGTTCCACTTTTTGCAAAGGTCTCCCAGTGGGACACAGTTCTGTTAGAATATATATATAGGAGAAGTTAATTTTCATTTTATACGATTGAGTAGTGTTATTTACATATAAAAAAATTTACATTAATTTTTTTTTATAATTTTACATCATACTTATTAAAAAAATAAAAATAGAGTGTATATTAAAATGTGTGTTTTTTTAATTGTATTATCTAAAATAAATATGTTATTTTTATATCCAAACTCAAAACTATCCCGTATACCTTCTACTTTTGGAAAAAAAAATCAAACTAACATTATTTCCGTCCACTTTTTCTGTCTTATTTAGCCTAGAAGGATAAGTATAAGAGGAGATGCATGTTCTTGAATGTAGAAATAATAACATTAATATATCTAAAAAGAAAGTGATGTAAGAATGATGGTAGAGCTTTTGATTTGTAAATATCATTACTTTATATTATTATTGTAGTGTTACTATACACACTATATACAAGAGTAAATTTTGTATAAATATATATCTAAATAATATATGTTATCTTCATTTCAACTTGTAAGTTTGGGTTGTGATAATTATGACCTGATCATTGGAAGCAACTTCTTTATTCTCATTTTTGTACTGTTGGAGCCATGTAGGAAGGCTTGAACTGGAGGAGTCACTGTTACAAGTATTGCCCTGCAAGCTTCGAACTTCGTTCTCAAACCTCGCCGAGGGCTCCGCAAAGGAAGCTGGTTGCTTCTGATCATCCTCCCCTCCTTCAAGTAATAGCCAGCTAGTGCCATTGTCAGCTTTCTTGCAGGTGGATTGGTTTTGTAAACCACTGAGAAGAAAAGGAGTGAAATTTCAGATGATGATGATAAGATTATCAATTAGTGGCTTATTTTATCGATTCTCATATTCCTTCTTCTAAAGTCATTGAGAATAGTGACAATATATGGAAAAGGAATCCAAAAGAGAAACTGATTGATATGGTCAATGTTAATGGGAGAAAAGAAAAAGAAGATAAACCTCTTTCCTAGTTACTTCTAATCAATGAAGAAAAGCAACACTATAATGATTGACATGTTGTTCCTTTCAGTACGTGAACTTTTAACCAAAGTTCTCTTCTTGATGTTTTTCCATCACAGATACAGAAACTAGTTAAGAAACAAAGAGGAAAGGGGGAAAAAAAAAACCATTTTCCCTAATTTGTGTAGTGTGTCTCGTCCAAGCCAACTTTTCTTTTTTAAGTTATAACCTTTAAAAGTAAAAGGACATTTTATTTTATTTTTTCTTTTGCCATGCCCATTTCAGCTAGTAACTCATCCGAAGGAGTAGTTCTGGTTTTGTAATGGATTGAATTAAAGCCATACAAATTATAACCAACTTCACCAAACTGCTTTACCTGTCAGTGATGAGACTCAAGCCCAAGGTGGCAGCAGGGATAGTAATAGGATGAAGACCCCAAACAGTCTCCAGTGATGGATGTCCATTTTTACATCTCATGTAAGCCTGGAAAGTGGCAATACCCATCAGCCAAAACCTTTCACACTCTCCAACCCCACTCACCAGCTTTCCAATCTCCACTATCATGTGATCCACAGCACAGTAGTACGCTCTCCCATGCTGGCCGGAACGGGCCCTATACTCAAATACCCACTTAAGATCTCCCAGATACAAAATATAACCTTTGCTGTTAGAATCGGCCGTCGTTGCAAGGCTCCTAAGCTCTTCAATCTTGTTCTCAACTTGTACCCTAGAGACATGGCTAAAAGCAGATAGAGATAGAGATATAAACTTGACACCTCTCAAACATTCACCAACATCTCCTTTGTCAACCTTATCCATCACTCCTCTAACTACACCCTCAAGACTAGCTACACACTCCCCCACAATCACAGTGCTTCTCCTTCTTTGATCAGCCAAATTATCTATGACACTCGCGATTTCCTCGGCCCTAATCGGATCCGACACCAATGTTTTGGGTACGTTCTCTCCAACCTGGTGGCCTGCAGTTTGAGATTGATGAGAGAGGGTTAGGTTATTGTTTTCCTTTGACTTGCTATTTACAGAAGGGGTATTCTGAGAACATATTTCCAAAGAAACAGCTTGTTGGACATTGTTTTTCACTAGGGTACTAGAGAACCCAGCCTCTCTCATAACTCGACTAACACTAGGATCATCTAAGATGGAAATCACCAGCTGCTCAAGCTCAATCTTCACTGCCAAGAGGGGCTGCTGCTGATTCTCAATGGATCCACGGCGCTGGTGAGCCTGAGCACGCTTGAAAGCAGCAACCAAGGCATTGGAGATAGAAGGACACTGAGAGTGATGAGTGGTCAACATGGCGCTAGAAGTGGAGGCTGGTAAACGGTTGAGCGCAACGTTGAAGCAAAGCTCTAAGGCCTTGCACTGGAGAGGGTGAGAATGGGATTGGAGACAAGCCGTTCTTAACAAGCCGTTTGTTACCGTGAGCATAGTGTTTGCGACGTGCAGTGGAGTCACTTGGGCATGGCCACGACGCTTTGCCATGGTTACTGCTTGCTTCACTATGCTTGCAGCCTCTGTAGTTAGGCCCTGTTGCACAGAGCAGCTTCCTGTTCTCATCTTTGCTGTGCTTTCCTTCAATCAATTGTTTCTCTTGTTAGCTAAAACAACAGTGAAAGGAAGCTACAAATCAAAGGTAAGATCATGGAAGCATAGTCTGCGTTCTGACATGGAAGGAAAGATAGTGAGGGGGAGTTTGCTGTGAGTTTGTGCTAGTTTCGATAGGGGAAACGATGATATAAAGATATAGGACAGAGGAGTACGTAGTTGGGTGGAACTTTTGGAAGAAGAACGAAAGTTGAGGGAGGATTTTTCGTTGGTATGCTATCTGATATGTATGGGTTAGCAGCTAGGTTTTTCGAGGCCTCTATCCCTAGATAATCTAATAATATAGAACAGATGGGTAATTCCTTCCATGAAACTTGTTTGTTCTGTACCTTGTCTCTACAATATGAATGAAAGAATATGGAGGTAGTTTGGTCTAAAAGATTGAGAGAGAGAACCAAAAGAGAGAGTGGGAGAGAGAGAGAGAGAGAGAGAGAGAGAGAGAGAAATTTATGCGAGGTGGGCTGTGCTTTTCTTGTGAGTGAAGTAAAATTTGGGGTCCAAAGTCGATTTTGTTGTAGAAAGTGGATTGCATGTGCTGACAAGCAGGAATAACACGTCAGTCTCAATGGCATTTTCTCTCTCCCTCTTTCCTACTCATATATATATAACAAAACATGACTCTAAATTTTTCTTTCAATTATTATTTTTAATCTCATTTAATCTCTTTTGATATGTTATTTTTACTCTTATTTAATTGAATTAATAAATATATAAAAATAGATTAAATAAGATTGGAGAAAAATGTTAAAGTCAAGTTTTGTTTATATATATGAGATATTGTTTACTGTAATTTTTTTCATTAACAAAATTCAATTATAGTTATCATTATGAGAAGACAATTTCTTCTTCTCAAGAACTTTCAAGTACTTAGTGATTTATGAATTAGAAAAATATCATAAACTTATTTCAAATGAAATAAGAAAATAATGAAATATTGATGCAAAAAATAAAAATTAATGAATTACTTATCAAAAAGGTAAATTAATACTTGAAATTAAGTAAATTGATGAGTGCAAGAAACACAAATAACAATCGAAATTGACTAGTAAGTGAATTCAATCAATCAAACGTAAAGAACTGATAGTGTAACTTGTAGAACAACGAAAATTAGAAAAAATAATACAATTGAATAAAAAGAACAAGTAAATGATAGAACTTAAACAAAGATAAATTCAGTTATAATTTAAATGAAAGTAAAGGAAAATGTATAGAATAATAAATGAAAAGTAATAAAAATGTAATGAAATGAACTTGCTCAAAAATTAAAATAATAACCAAGTAAAGAAAACAATTAAAAGAGAAAAATAATGATGTTGAAAAGTAAATGTACAAGAAAGTAAAGTTAGCAGAAAAATAAACTTGCAAAAAAGTAAAGAAAGTAATTAAAAAAATTAAATGATTCAACTAATTACTCGATCAGGGGATAAAGAGAATTGCAAGAAATATAAAGAAATAACTTTAAAGTTGCATTAAAGGATAAATAGTACATAAATAGAGCCGGAGTGGAGGGCATACTTAAACTAGTCTCTTTGTGTTTCTTCTAAAGTTTGCGGTAGACATGATAAGAATAATGAGAGATTTTGTACAAGTGTTTTTCAACTACCTAAACGCCTCTCCCCCTTAGTATTTATAGATAAATAAAGTAACCGACTTTCTAATAAGATTATGACAAGTATCTTTGATACAAGTAACTTCTTAATCTAATAGTAGTGATTGTCTTATCTTTTGTATTACAAACTCAATTGTTATAAATTCTATAAATTCAAATTCTAATACTTAAATTTCAGTGTAACTATTTTGAGTCTGCTTATAAGTCTTATGAACTCGAAAGCGACCATCTACACATCTTGTAAATTTGCCTAAGTGTTCTCATTCTTCTGCTTTGATTTTGACTGTGACTTCAAGCAACTATCTTTTTTGGTCGAAGCGAAACACATCATTGAAAACTCACTCTTTTGTCTTCAAGTTACTTTTGTCCTGCAAAACTTAGTTAAAACATTTTAATCGAAAGGAATATTTTCGATTGTGTGATTGAATTTTAATTTTTAGTTAAATTAAATTTAAGATATTTTATTTGCCAATATATTTCTTTTATAAATCTAGAAAATTTTATTTTTTGTACCAACACACATATACACCAAATTTCATAAAAAGTCACGTAATTTGTAAGTGGGGACACTTTCTCTTTTATGCATAATATTAATTAACATTTTTTTTTCCTCAGATGAAGAGAAAAATTAAGACTCGGAAGGTACTAATCTTTAATTTAACACTGGTTGTTGAGTAGTATAGTCATGCAAACTTCTTAATATGATCTTTAATTTACCAATAGTACTACTGCAATCAAATGGAACGCTAGACGTGGAAGTGGATCAACAACAGCCTTTTATAAAAGGATGACGCTCCTTCTGTAATGTTCCTATGAAGAGTGAGATACGAGAGGAAACATCTTTTTCATGAGACCATCTTTCAAAACCGAGGACGAGAATGGGGTCTATGCTCTAATGATATTATATTATGAAAAATGTTCATCAAATATTTTTTTTTCTTATATCACTTTATATTTTATTTTTTTGTAATATATATATATATATATATATATATATATATATATATATATATATATAGTGTATGTTTTATATTTTATTATTTATAAAAAATAATATAAAAAATGTGATAAAAATGATATATAAATATCATTATTGTTATATTATATGTGGGTGAAGGAATCGGGTACTGTGTACGATTTTCTTGCGGACGCAAAGACAAGGGAATAAAGTGTCTAGTCCCTTCCCTCTCTAATTTTTATGCAAAAAACAATCGAACAGATCGAGGAACGCCTTTGAACGCATCATACAGCATGGGGATTAAGACCAACATTCCCTTCCCGCTTTATAAAAATTAGTATTATTAAAATCCAACTAGACAGTTCAACCGATTTAATCATAAAATACACACTTAATTGATTATGGTTCAATTTTATTATCCAATTCACGATCAAACCAATTTGGACAAGTCAAATCCTTAGTTAATCCACCAGTTCATCCAATTAGACCAATTCACCGTTAATTAGTTAAAGAAAAATGACCTTCATGCATCATTTTTTCTCAGACACTCCTTTACACATTATTTTTAAATTGTTGTAATTAAGTAAAAAATAATAATAAAAAAAAGTGATGTACTTAATGATATAAGAAGTAGTATAAAAAGTTATGTAAAAAAAAAATGATGTAAAAAAATTAAAATTATTATTTAAAAAAACTATTTTTTCACATTTCAAACATTGTAGAATGTAAACTATTCTTATAACGCCGTTCAATTCGACCGGTCAATTTAAACAATTGAAACTGTTAGTTTATTTATTGTCCGGTCAATTTTTAAAATATTGATATTAATGCTAAACAAACCAAACTTTTCAAATCGGAAGTTCACGGAAAGCACGGTTGGAATGAAGCAAATTAATATGCTACACCTCTCTTCGTTTTACAGTTTCTATGCAAATAATTCGGGGCATATACTTTTTTTTTTTTGGGCAATAGATATACCATTTTGCTTATAACTAATTGGTATGTTTGTTTGGCGTATGGAGGGATCTTTCCCAATCAAACTAAACAGACTAATATTATTCTTATTCTTATTGGGGGTTCAGACGTTCAATTAATGAACTCTTCCAGCATAAGAAGAATCAGAAAGCACGGACGAAATTTTCGGCACGTGCGGTAGAGTTCATATCTCCTCAATCCAAGATTAATATAACTATTATTATTTCTTTGAGCTGCAAGATTAATATAATTGTTAATCCTAAGGTGATTGACTTTAGTTATCTGAGCTGCATTAATCTACAAAAGTTTGGTTATAGTAGACTTCGACTTATCGAGATTATTTTGGAATAGAAGGGTCACAAGCTGTGCATTGCTCCTAATTTTCAAACATACGAGAATTTATACGCTTAATCAGTAATTCAATTGTTGGAATATTTGTTGAGCATCATCAACAGAGAGCAGAAACTAATTTTAGTACTCTATTTATTCCCCAAGATTCATACCCTCAGCTAAGTATAATAGATACATATATAAAAGAGTCATGTAAAGCAATTATGACACTACAATTCAAATTTCTGGGAATGAAAAGTGGTGGCTCAAGCAACGGCATATTACATTTAAATCCTCATGAGGCTCCACTTCAGCGTGATTTTAGTCTGTAGGTATCTTACATAGTTGTGTCCATTTTAGGTATTCGGGGTCTAAATTTTCTAGTATTGAAGATGCATAGAAAGCAGAGAACGCACATATAGCACCCACTCAGTGCTTCTCTTCCATCTGTCTAGGTGTTCACGAAAAAGGAAGCATAGAAATTACATAAAGAAATCAGAGCATATTTTGGAACACAGATATCTCCCTTTAATTCCTCAATCATCTAGGTCCACTTTTACTTGTTATAAACAATGACCCATCACCCATGACGTATCATTAATGTGTGCATCAGTCAGTTATAATTTCGGTCACTGCATGACATCTTGAAAGAAAGAAATTAACCAAAACATGCCAAGGAACATTACAAGAAAGAAAAAAAAGGGAGGAATGATCTAACAATCATAAAAGAAAGTGAGTAATATAATGGATAACCAGTTGATGAGCACTCAACGACAGAAACAGTATAAAGCCACTCAAATAACCATGGGAATGTCTTCCTTAGGGGAAACCCAGAAGTTATTTATGTAAGAGCATTTCACATGACATTTTGACAAGTCCAAAATATACATCATGTTTTGGGATCTTTTACTCGATTGGCTGCATTTGTATTAACTATGTATAAAACTACAATTTGTACAAAATACTTATAAAAATTGAGCTTAACTTTGTTCTTCTTTTTTGTATTTTGTTCCATTCTTTTAAGCCTTATTAATGTTTACATAACAAGCACTGTTAGTATAGACTCAGACTTATAGTGAACTTATACGGAAATATATATTTATTATTTAAAACATAATTTAAAATTATAAATATATGTATATTGTGAAATTCAATTTTAGATATACTGTCACGTATAAAATTTATCATAAATCTGAGTTTATACTAACATTACTTTTGCATAACACGTGACTAGTACTATACCAAAAGTAAGTCAGTTTGCATTATGTTAGGAGCTAAAATGAGTCTGTAAACAGCCAACAGGCAGTCCAAAACTAGCAACTGTTTATAATTTCCTTGGCTTAGGTGAGTGATCAACATAAGCATTGACTGTATCTAGCTAGCTATGCCAGGCTTCCAGTCAAAAAGTCTCTCGTATCTTTGTTGGCCTAAAAAGACTTACCAAGGGCACCAAATTGTTTGAACACAAAGCACTCTGCTATGCGAGCTAGAAAAGGAGTGTTTGAACTAAAGAGAGGAATATATACACTTACTTAAAACACACCCTAACCCATCATATCTCTCTCTCCCCCACCAATAACGGTTAACTTTTGTTTTTTAAAAAATATAAAGGATAACTGTTAAAGAAAAGCCATCCTAATTCCTAACTAGAGAAATTTTTACTTAAATATAATGTATTCAGTTAGGTGTATTAAATAAATTAAGACTTAATATTTGTATAAAATACTGTGAAATATCAATATATTAAGTTCTGATTAGCTTAGTTGAGTACACCCAGTTGGGTGTACTAAGTCAATTAATTGTGAGACACAAAAATTCATAAAAATATTAAGTCTTAATTGACTTAGTATACCTAACTATAATACACTATATTTAAGAAAGAATTTTTCTCCTAACTGTTGATAGCTAAATCTTTGCTTGAACACCATGAGATTTGTAGCAAAGTGACAGCTATAGGACTATCTTTTCTCTTCTTTCGCCATCAAACCCGTCTTTGATTTTCCTGGAAAACACATGTCATTAAAGCTCTAATATTAATATATCCTCATCTTTTGCTTAAAGTAAAGTGCCGTATCATAAAGCAATATTAAAAGTAAAATATGGCATTATCTACTCAAAAGTGCCGCTCATTTTATGCTTTTGAGCTTCAAACAAGAATCTTCGGCCTCTTCGTGGCCATGTGGCTGAAAGCAATATGCAAGAGAAGAGGGGGAAAATGAAACTGGAGACTGAGGAGAGAGAGAGAGACTAGTTAATAGTTATTGGGCAGGGTGGGCAGCTTTAACACTTTAAAGGCTAGAATGGGAGGAAAAAGTTGCTCTAATTTTGACAGGAAAGCCTTGTTAGTGTAAAGGTCATGGAATTACGTACCTTACACACACTCCTTTTCCCGAAAGTTTCTCATTATTTTACGCTTCATAACTGCAGTGCACTAAACAAACTAGGGTTTCGTTAAAAACTTAAAAAGGCCAGCATCATTAGGAGTAAATTGATTACTCTACCTCATGTACTCTCTGCACTGAGGCAGAAGAAAGCAAATCTAAGCATTTCATGGCAGGCTATATATATATATATATATATATATATATATATATATATATATATATATATATATATATATATATATATATATATAGTTTTGATGATCACAAACAAAAAAATATTTGTAAGATCAAGTCCAAGAACTTTCAAAACTATTTATAAGACTTAGAACTCATGTAAAGATAAAACAGGATTCACACTTAGTTTTAAATTCATTTTTCTAAAACTCAAAATAACACTCAATGAGTCAATATGTTTTTAAGTTGTTAAAAATATTTTTAAAATCAAGTGAAATGACTTTTAAGTGCTTTAAAGTATGTTAGAACAATTGGAGACATTTAACTTAAAATGACTAAATTTCTTAAAGTTGTTTGAAACCAAATAATCAATTATCTAAAATTAACATAATGTCATATTTTGGGTTTAAAGTCAAATAATCAATTATGATATTATCATAATCGATTAACAAAAATCATAATATCATGATTTTTTATCTTTCAAGCAATAATCGATTATTGGCAAGCATTAGAGCTTCAAAAACATGTTTTTTTGTACTATCTCACAAATTATAAATTATGGGGCTCCAATAATTGATTATCTGAATTTCTAAAAACAATAATAATGACTAGTAGCTCGCATTAAATGCTACCAACTCATTCTCAACAGTTCTTTAATGACTTGGACTTTAAATACAAACATTTGGGGACTCAAGTGAAGTTAGATATCAATATAGAAAAGCCTCATGAGCATTTATCACGAACTTTTATAGCCCTCATTCATTTTACTCTATTTTTAAGCTTAAAGTGTGATCTTCTTTCTATCTCTTGAACTTTAATTTGTATAATCCACTGTTGTGGGAGTTTTCATTTCTTTCTTCATCTGAATTCCTTTATAAGAGGGTGAGATATCCCTCAAGAGATAAAATGATGAGGTATCCCTTGTAGTGAGACTCAAACACAAAGGGTGAGATATCTCAAAGGTGTCTAAGTGCTCTTGAATCTAAAGGTTGCAAGTATCTGTTAAAGCTTGAAGTTTAGTGGATAAATCTTAGGTGAATCACTTGAAAATTAGACGTAGGTCACAAGGAGTGACTAAACCAATATAAATCTTAAGTTTGTTTTTCTTTACTTTATCTCCTTTACATTTGAGCTTTCTTTGTTATATGTTTTCTTAAATACTTTACATCTTACATGGTTTTTTGGTGTGAAAAGTGTTCATCCTCATCTTTTTACTTATCTCTAACAATTAATAACTTCAAAAAAAATTGATAAATAAGTATCTTTAAAAAAATTTACAAAAATATTTTACAAACTCAATTCACCACCTTCTTGAATTTGAAATCACTTGATAACATATATATATTGAGGTTGTGGTGGGGGAGCTTGAATTCTGAAAGAGTTTTAGGCTTTCATTCGCTAAAACATGACAGCCTTACTATCTAGCACCCAATATGACACTCTTCTACGCGCTCATTTTGTGCTACAGAAGTTGCTGTAAATGAAATTAGAATTTCAGGTGGTGCTATTAGCACTTCTATTTGTTTATTGACACTCCCTTTTAATTGTTTAAAATTTTAATTACCTAAATTAATCTTCATTAATTTATGTCTTTAATAAATTAATTTTTTTATTACTTATACTTGATAATTTATTATTTAATTAAATTCCAAATATTTATTTAATTTTACAATTAATTTTTATTCATACAAATAAAATTTTAAATCATATATTAGTATTTTCTCTTTTTCTCCTTATTTTCTTTTTGTTCATTAATTTTTACTTTCAGTTTATTTAATTAAAAAAAGGTTTTTTTTTTTACTTTTCACCAATAATAGTCATCTCAAAAGTCACCAACCACTTTTATAATATAATATTTAAACAAGAAAAAAAAGTTAATATGTTTATATTTTTACATTTAAAAAATATGTTTATATTTACAATATTATTAATTTAATTGTCAAAGTTATATTCAATGTTTTTATATATGAAAAATGATTTTTTATTAAGTTTTTTATTTTGTAATATATCAATAAAATACAATAAAATAATCTCCATTAATTTACGTAACAGTTATAAAAATATTTTTTGTCTAATATAAAAGGATTTATTAATATAATTTACAACCTTAAAATACATTTTTATTACATATAAAAAATTATTAATATTAAGATTTTTCAAGTAGTTACATATTTAAATAAATTCTCATGTCCCTACAATTTAATATATCTAATATTTATTTTTTGTAATTTCCTTTCTCTATTTTGGTTATTTCAAAGATTTTTTAGAAGTATTGATTGCCTTTTATATGAAAGTATATATTCTTTTCCTTTTTTGTACAAATATGTAAGTATATTTTAATTTTTTTGGTCCATAAAGGAAGTATATTCTAATTAATAAAAAAAATATAGTATATATTAAATTTATAAAATATATACATATTTTTTTTTTGGTAAGGCAGAGTATGTGCGTAACTAAAAATATAAATAGCAAGAAGTCTGAATCAAAATATTTTTGTAGAATAACCCTTTTTTTTTGTGTTTAGAATTTTAGTGGAATTGAGATTGTTTCATTTTAAGGCCAAGATAAAAAAAGGCATTTACTTCATTTCTTATTCATACAAAAGGCAATAACTACTTCTAAAAAAATCTTTGAAATAACCAAAATATTAAAATTGAAAAAGGAAATTACAAAAAATAAATATTCGATATATTAAATTATCGGACATGAGAATTTATTTAAATATCTAACTACTTGAAAAATCTTAATATTAGTAATTTTTTTCATGTAATAAAATTGTATTTTAAGGTTGTAAATTATATTAATAAATCCTTTTATATTAGATAAAAAATATTTTTATAATTGTTATGTAAATTACTGGAGATTATTTTATTATATTTTATTGATATATTTCAAAATAAAAAACTTAATAAAAAAATCATTTTTCATATATAAAAATATTGAATATAACTTTGACAATTAAATTAAGAATATTATAAATATAAACATTTTTTTTGAACTGTAAAAATATAAACATGTTAAAAGTTTTTTTCTTGTTTAAATATTATATTATAAAAGTGACTCATGACCTTTGAGATGACTAGTTTCGGTGAAAAGTAATAAAAAAATATTTTAAATTAAATAAATTGAAAGTAAAAATTAATGAACAAAAATAAAACAAGAAAAAGAGAAAATATTATTATATAATTTAAAATTTTATTTGTATGAATAAAAAATTAATTGTAAAAATAAATAAATATTTGAAATTCAATTAAATAATAAATTATTAAGTATAAATAATAAAAAATTTAACAAATTAAAATAATAAATTAATGAAGATTAATTTAAATAATTAAAATTTTAAACGATTAAAAGGGAATGTGAGTAACACCACCCTAAAATCTAATTTCTTGAGGATATTTTTATGTCTCGAGAAGGATAATTTTTTTCCTCACTTCTCCAATTGTGAATGACAAGACAATCAAAGCCTACTTAAATACAGAGGCTACCACTATATGCATTTAATTCTACTTTCTGTAAATAGAATTAAAATGCAAATGTTTTTTAAAATTTAGAATAATTCTATATATTCAGACTAATCATCGTCCTAATTACCAAAAGAGCAAAGTATTAAATACTTTTTAAGCTATTAAGATATTTATTTTTTTTATTTTTTTATTTAATACTTTAGTTTTAAGTAATTAACATGACATTTCCTCATTTCTCCCTCAGTAAAGCTAACAATAAAAACCTAAGACAACAACAAAAATACATAAGCATACAACACCTTAAAAGATGCAATCAGAGATAAGTAATCGACGAATATGTTTTAAATGCACGTAACAGCATTCAACAAGTAAGAAGCAACTGTGCATTTTTATTCTTAGATTTATCAGGCTTGCTATACATTGGCAGACGTATCACGTTCCCATTTCTGATCCTTGACTGAATGTCATCTATAAAAGCTCATTTGGTCAAAATTCATTGTTTACCTCACCAAAAACAATTTGTAAAAGGATAAACACTATAGGGAAAAAGTAAATCAAGAGCCACTTATGCCGTGATAACAGTCAATCACCATTCTTAAAAATCTCACATTAAACATCACCAACGATGCATGTACTTCGTCAATGTACGTAACACATCTGCTTCCATCATAGAGAACAGAATAAATATAATTTGCAAAGTTATGGCTCAAAATGAAAATAAATACAGTTTATTTTCCAGCTTACAATATTTCTGTTTTACCAAATAAGTATGCAGTGATTTTTATCCTAAATTTTCAATCTCCCCACTTTTGACTTAACTCAACCAAACAGATTAATTCTATCAGTTCTCCGTGGAGTACAAAAGAATGGGCAAAACACAAACATGAGGTTTTAAAGTTCTACTAATACATTATGCATACAAACGGGAAATCTGACACACTATCTCCACATCAAACTTGCCATGGATTCATTTTCACCTTGCCTTTTATTAATATAAGTATAACTGTTAAATTATAAATTAAATGATGATGATGTAAATTCACATGAAAAGGGAGCTCATGGTCACGCGGGCAGAGTGAGAAAAGGAGCTGAGTTATTGAGTATAACAGGTCATCAATTACAACAAACTTTAGGTCCAGAATATTCTATTTCTCAAGCCTCTAACAAACTCAACGAATTGCAGGCTGAGTATGATTCAATGGAACAGTGCCTAGAGTAGTTCTTTCTTGCATCTTTATCTTTAGTATAAATATTAGACTCCTCTCTGGTGTAAGTTTTCAATTCTTTCAGAGGAAATATCAATACGTAATACTACCTATCTTTCTGTGTTCTTTCCCTCTCTTATATGTATATATCTCTTTTCTATAATTCTTAAGATGGTATCAGAGAGCGTTTAGCTCTCTGCCTGCGCAACTCTGATGGCTCGCGGTGGTCCTAATAACAACAACAATGGTGGTGGTCCGACTGATCCATCACAAGACCCTTCTAGTCCATATTTCGTTCATGCTGGTGATGGACCTTCATCTGTAGTGGTCACTCCAGTCTTGACTGGTTCCAATTATCATGCTTGGGCCCGCTCCATGAGGCGAGCTCTAGGAGCTAAGAACAAATTCGAATTCGTTGATGGGAGCATACCCATTCCAAATGGCTTTGATCCGAGTTACAAAGCTTGGAGTCGTTGTAACATGATCATCCACTCTTGGATCTTGAACTCAGTAGCTGAATCGATTGGTCAAAGCATAGTTTTCCTGGAAAATGCTGTTGATGTATGGAACGATTTGAAGGAACGATTCTCCCAAGGAGATCTCATCAGAATCTCAGAGCTTCAGCAAGAGATTTACGGCCTCAGGCAAGGTTCACTTTCTGTCACTGAATTCTACTCTGAATTAAAAATACTTTGGGAAGAACTTGAGACTTACATGCCTATTCCATGTTGTGCCTGTCCTGTTAAATGTACTTGTACTGCAATGAGAAATGCTAGACACTACCACACTCTTAATTATGCTATAAGATTTTTAACTGGTCTAAATGAGAACTTCTCAGTAGTGAAATCACAGATTCTTCTAATGGATCCACTGCCTACAATGAATCGCATATTTTCCATGGTAATCCAACATGAAAGACAAGGAAACTTTAATGTTAATGATGAATCAAAGGCCCTTATAAATGCTGTTGACTATAAAAGGCCACAAGGAAAAGGAAAAGTTTTTGGACAAGGTTCTGGAAATTCAAGAAGGGTTTGTACCTATTGTGGAAGGACAGGGCACACGGTAGACACTTGCTATAGGAAGCATGGCTTCCCTCCTCACCTCCAAAAAGGAAATACCTCAATGGCAAATAATGCCACCAGTGATACTGCAGAACTGAAGGAAGAACTTTCAACACATGGAGACATGTATACTGGGACCCCAAGTTTCACACAAGAGCAATATGAAAAACTGTTAAGTCTGATTCAATCTTCTGGTATTAATCAGCAATCTGCTGGTACAGCTAACCAAGTAAGCACATCCACTCAGTTTGGTAATTTACCAACTGAGAAACACAAGTCAGGTAAAATCCACATCTCTTCTTCTTTCAATAATTTCTCTCTTGGTTCTTGGATCATAGATTCAGGAGCTAGTGATCATATTTGTGCTTCACTAAAGAGTTTTCAAAGTTTTAATGAAATTAAACCAATTAGCATAAGGTTACCTAATGGTCAATTCTCAACTGCAAAACATGCTGGTACTGTCACTTTCTCTCCTAGTTTTTCCATCACAGATGTATTGTATGTTCCCAATTTTTCCTTGAATTTGATCTCTGTATCAAAACTGTCTTCTGCTCTAAACTGCACTGTCTCTTTTAATGATTCAATTTGTCTCATTCAGGACCAGCAGTCTCAGAGGACGATTGGTTCTGCTGAAAGGTTTGAAGGGCTATATCACTTGATTGTTGCAGCAAAACACTCCTCTTGTTCCAATGTTCAAACCAATGAAACACAGATTCTACCCGAAGATGCTTTATGGCATTTTAGACTAGGACACTTGTCCATCTCCAGGATGATTTCTATGAATTCTGAATTTCCTTTTATTGCTGTTGATCCGAAGGCAGTCTGTGATGTTTGTCATTTTGCTAGACACAAGAAATTACCATATAATGTTAGTTTAAGTAAAGCTGTTTCACCATATGAATTACTTCATTTTGACATTTGGGGGCCTCTTTCTATACATTCAATACATGGCCATAGTTATTTTCTTACTGCTATTGACGATTATAGTAGGTTTACATGGATTACTCTGTTAAAATCTAAAGGAGAGGTGAGACAGCATGTACAGAATTTTATAACTTTAATTGAAAATCAACATAATGCAAGAGTTAAGGCTATAAGGACTGATAATGGTCCTGAGTTCATAATGACACAATTTTATGCCTCTAAGGGAATTATACACCAAAGAAGTTGTGTGGAATCTCCACAACAAAATGGAAGGGTGGAGAGGAAACATCAACATGTTCTTAATGTAGGAAGAGCACTCCTTTTTCAATCAAAATTACCTAAACATTTTTGGTCTTATGCCATCCTACATGCAACTTACATAATAAACAGAGTACCTAGTACTCTTCTTAAAAATAAATCTCCTTATTTTTTGCTTTACAACCAAACACCTAATCTACATGACTTAAAAGTTTTTGGCTCTCTATGCTATGCATCCACCCTTCAATCACAGAGAACTAAACTTGCATCTAGAGCTAGGAAATGCATTTTTCTTGGATATAAACATGGTGTGAAAGGGGCTGTTCTATTGGATCTCAACAATAAAGAGATTTTCATTTCTAGAAATGTCACACACCACGAACATATTTTACCATATAAACCTTCCTCACCCTTATCCACCTGGAACTACCACTCTACACCATCCTTCAACCATCAAAACAGTGTTCTACCAGTCATATCTCAGCCTACAGCACCTACCAACACAACACTCGAACCAACCATACCACCCACCATCCATATAGAACCTGAAAACTCTGACTCAGAACCTATCCAAGACCCTGCAGCTCCAAATGTGACTGAAACAGCTGCTATACCAACAAGGAAATCACAGAGGCAGAGACATCCACCTCAACACTTAAGTGAATATATCTGTAGCCTTTCAAACAATTCAGCAGATGCAATTACCTCAGGTACTTCCTATCCTATTTCATCTTTTCATTCTTTTTCAAATTTGTCATCTTCACACCATGCTTTCTCATTGTCAATCACACACACACATGAACCACAATCATACCTGGAAGCTAGCAAGCATGAATGCTGGAATAATGCCATGAGATTTGAATTAGATGCTCTTGAAAGAAATGGTACATGGATATTAGTTGATCTGCCAGCAAATGCGAAACCAATTGGTAGCAAGTAGGTTTACAAAGTCAAACATAAAGCTGATGGATCCATAGAAAGATATAAAGCAAGGTTAGTGACCAAGGGTTACAACCAAGTGGAAGGCATAGATTTCTTTGACACATTCTCACCAGTGGCTAAACTCACAACAGTGAGGACCTTATTAGCTTTAGCATCTATTTACAGTTGGCATCTACACCAACTAGATGTCAACAATGCCTTTTTGCATGGGGACTTGGATGAAGATGTTTATATGGTTGTTCCAGAAAGGGTCAAATGTTCCAAACCTAATCAGGTTTGCAAGCTGCTCAAGTCCTTGTATGGACTCAAACAGGCAAGCAGAAAATGGTATGAGAAGCTCACTTCCTTGCTACTAGAGCAAGGGTATCAACAATCCAATGCAGACCATTCCCTTTTCACCTTTAAAAATGGCAACAACTTCACTGCATTACTCATCTATGTAGATGATGTAATCTTGGCAGGAAATTCTATGATAGAATTCACTAGAATCAAAGGCATCCTGGACTCCAACTTCAAAATTAAGGACTTGGGTACATTGAAGTACTTCCTCGGGTTGGAAGTGGCACACTCCAAGTTAGGAATTTCAGTTTGTCAGAGGAAGTATTGCTTAGATTTGTTGAATGAATCAGGTTTACTCGGGTCCAAACCTGCAAAAACTCCACTAGATCACTCCATCAAGTTGCATCAAGATAAAGGAAAGTCCTATGAAGATGTTGCCTCTTACTAAGAAGGCTGATTGGAAAGCTTCTCTACTTGAATACTACACGGCCTGATATCACATTTGCCACTCAACAACTAAGTCAATTCTTGAGCAAGCCTACTGTGGCACACTATAATGCTGCTTGCAGGGTGGTTCGTTATCTCAAGAATAATCCTGGCCGAGGTCTATTTTTCCCAAGGAAATCAGAAATTCAACTTCTAGGATTTTCTGACGCGGATTGGGCCGGTTGCATTGATTCCCGAAGATCAATATCAGGATTCTGTTTCTTCTTAGGTTCATCCTTGATTTCATGGAGAGCCAAGAAACAACAAACAGTATCACGTTCCTCATCTGAAGCAGAATACAGAGCACTCTCTACTGCTGCTTGCGAATTACAATGGCTGCTGTATCTGCTGCATGATCTTCATACCACCTGTTCAAGAGCTCCAGTTTTATATTGTGACAACCAAAGTGCTTTACACATAGCTGCCAACCCAGTCTTTCATGAGAGAACTAAGCACTTGGAGATAGATTGTCACTTTGTTAGGAATAAGGTTCAAGAAGGTGTGGTTCGTTTGCTGCCTGTCACATCCAAAGAACAACTAGCTGATTTCTTCACTAAAGCTTTACCTCCTCCATCCTTTATTCCATTCATTTCCAAGCTGGGCATGCTTGACATCTACCATGCTCCAACTTGCGGGGGGGTGTTAAATTATAAATTAAATGATGATGATGTAAATTCACATGAAAAGGGAGCTCATGGTCACGCGGGCAGAGTGAGAAAAGAAGCTGAGTTATTGAGTATAACAGGTCATCAATTACAACAAACTTTAGGTCCAGAATATTCTATTTCTCAAGCCTCTAACAAACTCAACGAATTGCAGGCTGAGTATGATTCAATGGAACAGTGCCTAGAGTAGTTCTTTCTTGCATCTTTATCTTTAGTATAAATATTAGACTCCTCTCTGGTGTAAGTTTTCAATTCTTTCAGAGGAAATATCAATACGTAATACTACCTATCTTTCTGTGTTCTTTCCCTCTCTTATATGTATATATCTCTTTTCTATAATTCTTAAGAATAACGACATTTTTTCACACCACAAAAGTGTAAATTTTATACCTTTACATGATAATTAATAACTTATATTTTGCTTGCTAGTAACTAGCTATTTTGTGTAAATAACTTTTTCATCAATGTTTAAAGATTGAGTTATTAACGCATTTCAAAAGTTATCAACACACAATAACAAATAACTAGTAACTAGTAAGTGAAGCATTAGTTCCTTAACTACCATAGGAGAGATGTAAGATTTACATCACTTATAAGGTGTGCAAGTTCATTTTTGTTAATATAAACAAAGAATTTGTGTGACAAAATGGTCTGGTAAATTGTTTAATTAGTAAAATTAATGGTCTGGTAAATTGTTTAATTAGTAAAACTCTCTCCCCATTAAAGATAATAAATCCATGACATACTCGAGTAGTTATATTTAGAATTATTTACTCTTTTTATTCTTTAGTTTCAAATAATCATTCTCACCAAACAAGATAAAAAAAAGGAAGAAAAAAAAAAGAAAATAGAATACTGAGCTTCTGCAAAACTATTTCACCTCTAATTTCAGGAAGCAGCAAAATATATTTACTCGTTTTTTTTTCCCCTCTTCTTTACAGTCAATAAAAACTAGTTTTTCAAAACGTTTCTTCTCTATACACACCTCCAGTGAAGTTCTCTCCTTGTTTCTTGGTCTGATCTGATCTCTGCATTTCTAATGGTTACTTGAAGATCTGGCATAACAGAGGCAATCATCGAGAGATCACAGGATCAAAACCTAAGCTAACATGGTAAAGTAAACAGAATCACCAGGAATTGAAATAATAAGCAGAATTAAGGAACTATATAGAAACTATGAATAGAAGTATCACAAATAAACACATTTCTATATGAAATCACATTTAGATCTGCTAGAGACATCTAATAGTCTATATCATACTATACATGTTAATATTAGTTATTAAATGCTTCACAAGTTCCCTGGCTGGCGGTAATAGTATAAAAAAACATGTATGTTCACTAATAATATGCAAAGCCCTAAACTTATTCACTTTATAGAACCAAAATATATAGAATAGAAAGAAACAGAACAATAAGACAATAAAGAGAGAGAGAGAGAGAATAAATTCATCAGGGAAAAATGTAAGCTAACCTACAATCCAATCACTCATCATCACAGCTTTAATCACCTCTGCTTCCAGCTAATCCAAGAACATATTGAAGTAGCAGAGCAAGTAACTACTCTGCATCTGATCTCTACTTAGCAATTCAATTCAGAATCAATTGAGCATCCTCACAAGCTTTTGCATTTGGGAAACCAAGGGTTCATCTCTCATCTACCTGTGATTAGATATGTTCAGGTGGTTTCCTCTTAATTTTATAAAACTGTGGGCCAAATTCTGTTATTCGAAGATGCAACCATGGTCCTAATCTATCTAAGGCTGTATCAAGCAGGTAAAAGATGCAAAGGAAACATTATGACTTGATCAAAAGATATCAAAAAACTTGACGAGATCTAAAGATTAAAAGCTACAGTTTGATTTTTATTTAATTTTTGCTTGATCCTTTCAATTTAAAAAAAAAAAAAGAGATGCAGCAAAACTTCAAATGCTAACTGTTAATAGATTTTCCATTTTTGGTTTAAATGAGTACAGTTAACGGTTCAATGAACCTACCCAAAGCACATGTAAGCACAAGCAAACAAACACACAAAAGGAGAAGATGAAAAAAGCGAACAGTTCATTGGAAACCCTAATGCAAGACTGCACTCTATATATATCTCTGCTTCAGATATCTGCAACAATCGTATTAACGCACACATTTCAAGGTACAAGAATATAAAGCAATCCATCCATGAGGCTATCTGATAACACCTAGCATCATAAGGATAAGAAAAAGTGGTTTTGAAAACCAATCAAGAAAGAATGAGATAACAAGAAGTATGTTCACATTATTAATATTTTAAAATGATCAGACCTACATCATAAAAACCTATATAAGATAAGGTCTGACCAGCAACAAGTTAAGGCAATATCTGACTTACAATTAGCCCCCACCAATGGAGCAATCGCAATTAAAACTCCACTTCCACTGCAGAACCGTTGTTTCTCTGTGAGAAGCAATTTTCCAATCATTCCACTTGCCGCTGGTATTTATTAGCTATATATCTCTAATTTCGAAATTTGAAAATGCAATTCTATAAGGCATTCCAGATTCTGCAAAAGTCATGTAGGGTTAGAGAATCAAGAAACATGATGCCAAACACACAACTAAGTTAGCTTAAGAAGGGAGGGGGGGGGCACATTTCAAAGAGCTAACATACATAATTAACATTGATTTGATTTTGCAACACTGAAAGCAATTAATGAGCATCAAAATTCAAGAACTAAGACATTAACCTGCATCACTTTTGCCATAAACATTACTTTTAATCTGGCAAATTCATTTATCAACAATCATTTTTTATAGAAAAATAAATATTATTAGAAGGAAAATAGAGAACATACAAAATAAAGGAGGATAAGGAATTCTCCTAATGAGAAAAAAGAAAATACAAGAAGGTCAAATATGCAGCAAAGCTGTCCAATCTCTTTACAAATCAGAAAAGTTTATTCCCTTAAAATAACTATTAGCATAACACCACAGACAGGCAATATACACAATCATATCCCATAATAAGCTGAGGCACATTGCACACCCTTGAAAACTTGAGCATTCCTCTCCAACCAAATGCACCAATTTCCTCAGATCAATTAGAGAAATGCCATAATCAGTAACAAGGAACATCTTATGATATTATTCTTTTAAGCCAGTAATTAGACTAGAATGGGAAACACAAGTCCATTCAGAAAATCTTTGATAACTAGTCCATTAAGAATGTCTTTAAAGTAGTATAGGTCAACCATAATTTCATCAAATTCGAGAATCAGCCTGTTTATTTCTTTTTTGTGTGTCCATCCCTGCTTCAGTGTTTGGCAGTTACCTCTTCAGAATTACTCAAGCAAATATAAAGCAATAATAATTATAAGATAAAATTCAAGTCAACATACCCTCTATCATAGAAAAAGTGTCTAAATGAAAGGATAGATCTCTTAATCAGTTAACCAGGTCAGAAAAGTAGTCTGAAAATGGAGGACTTGTTATTAATTGATAGACCGTGTCATCACTAACTGTGGAACCAAGATGATAATATCGTAAATTTGAAAACATATGACACTAAAGCAGGTGGTGGTAAGCAATTCAAAGAACAGCAACATACCATAGTAGATGTTGAGAGTAAATGCACATATAGCTGTCACTGAATCATCTTTCCTCATGATAAGCAAACCTAAAAGTCTCAGTCGTACAGGGGAAAGGAGACTACAGCATCCTGCAGTTGAATGTAGAAACAAAGAAAATCCTATAATGCTTTGGCTGAATTCTGCTGGGAAAAAGAACCCAACACACCAAAGACCTTCCACAACCACTACAATTTAATAAACTACAGAAAATTGTTGTTTCCCCTCACATCACAATCATACAAGATAAAAAGGTTTCCCAACTTACATGATACAAGGTGGGAATCATAACTTTAACTGATACCATCCTCAATCAAAATAACATTGCATTATTTCTGTAGATGAGATGATTGATTTGCTTAATAATACCCCTATTGGCATAAGCCAAGTGGCCTAATAAATGCAACACAAAAGGATCAAGCCTTATGTCCCATTCAAAAACAAGAAAGATAACAACGTTGATTTAACATACAGCAGCACACCTTTACATTTTTAAGTTTTAACTTACCTGATGAACCTTCAGAAGAAGGCAAAGTGTTTCACTGATTACTTAACCACTAATTGCTCTGAATGAAGAAAGAACCCAAAAGTTAATTTTTCTTTTTTGGAAGACATATTTAAATTAAGGAATAAATATGTAAAAACAAAACAGGTAGAACATATAACTGTACCAACAAAAGGGTAAATCTGCAACAAATGTTGAGGGGAAGAAAGATAAAGAGAGGCAAACAAGAGGGAGAAGGGATCACAAGAATAGAAAAGACACATTGTGTGGAACTAGGTTTCACTTTCCCCATTCAAATGTGTAGGGATGTGAAATGATGATGATAATAAAACCATGGCTAAAACAATAGTTTGCAACAAGCAAAGATAAAACATCAAATTGGAATAAGTACCAGTCCAAGGAGATACACTATGTTCTGAAAAATGAATATTTCACGCAGATAACAATTAAGAACAGGTGAAACTTAGAAGACAAGGAGTTTAGCCAGAGATATCAAGCAATAGTAATCTTGCAAATAGCATGTTCAGCACCCATGTTTTGAATTATTGCTCAGATACGATTTTTGAATTTTTATTGATCTTTAGTATACGAACAAATTCTGCCAGTACTTGGTGTTCCAATTTCCATGAAGCACCTGAATAAAATACAAATAGACATAATTATTGAAATTTCATTAAGGAAACAGATATAGAATCAGAAGAATGAAATTTAGTAATCAGGAATTCATACCAAAAAATGACCGGATCATCTCGCCTATCACTATCACCATAAGTGACTACGGACTGCAATTGTTCCATCACTAATTACAGCTTTCATAAAAAAATTGAAGGCATTGAGCTTCCCCACTGATTTCTCAAACCCAAACCTTATAAATCCGGAGGAAGGAATGAGAAAAACCGATTAAACTTACTTCAAGTGCTCAACAGAGATAATCGGTCCAGGATCGCCACCAGAAAGAACGCTCCACGATGACGATAACGGTACGATGGAGAATTAAGGATTTGATTTCCACAAAAAAAAAAAAGGTGCTACATTCAATTTTTCTAATATCATTTACTCCATTTGCTGCATGGAATTATTCTTCTATTCTAGTAATGGTAATTATAACTCTCAATTCCAATTATTTTGTTTAGTGTATAAATTAGGATTAAAATTTTAATTTTGAGTCTAATTTTATGAAATTAAAAAAAATTATTTTATATTATTTATAATTTTTAGTTACCTTAAACTTTAACAATTACCATTTCTTATTATAAAAAGTTAAAGATAATATAATATAATTATTATTCATTATATTTGACACATATTTCAATAACTATTATTGTAAAGCTGGTTAACTCATCGACAACATTCTATGATTATCGTCGTCTACGACACTATCTGATTACCATTATTGACGATGCTCGGGTTTTTGACCAAAGTGCCATTTCTGGCAAAACAAATTATCAAAATGTCACTTTTTTCAAATTAATTATCAAAATGTCACTGTTTTAATTACGGTGATATTTTTTATTTTTTGTTGGGCCACGTGGAATACGCCATCACGTGTGGCGTATCCACGTAGGATACGCCAGAGCGCTTGGCGTATCCAAGTAGGATACGCCACAGCTCTTGGCGTATCCTACGCGAATACGCCAGTCTTCCTGGCGTCCTGCGTGGATACGCCACACGTGATGGCGATCTCACGCCACGTGACAAAATTTTTTTAAAAAATACTACGTTGGGTGTCTTGGACACTTAACCCATTTCACGTGGATCTCGTGACTCCTTCCAAAGCGTACATACATTTCACATCGCTATTCGAGAGTCGATCATAACCTCAAGACATCAATATTTATAAGTAAGTGTTTGTTTACGATCCTAAAGTAATCGATGTGCGACTTTGGTATTAGCAGCAATGAAAACAACTAAGTAAGAACAACGATACTTTTATTCGATGTGGACTTTGGTAAATGAAACAAACATCATAAGAATACTTGGTTGCAGCAAACTAACTAAATTCTTGTGCAGACAAAGAAAACTTGTCTTGAACGGTTGAAAAAGATCCCAATAAAAAAGGATTTTGTTTGGGATTAAAATTATAAATAATTCTTTATAAAACAAAAAGGGATTGATGTTGCATTCCAAATCACCCAAATTGAGGGATATAATATGACTATACGAGGTTTGAGCGATATGGAGTAATTTGATTCTTCTCCCTAACCACTGCAAACTAACTAAATTCTTGTGCAGACAAAGAAAACTTGTCTTGAACGGTTGAAAAAGATCCCAATAAAAAAGGATTTTGTTTGGGATTAAAATTATAAATAATTCTTTATAAAACAAAAAGGGATTGATGTTGCATTCCAAATCACCCAAATTGAGGGATATAATATGACTATACGAGGTTTGAGCGATATGGAGTAATTTGATTCTTCTCCCTAACCACTCTAACACACAAATGAAGAAATGATGTTTGTTTCATTTACCAAAGTCCCACATCGAATAAAAGTACATTGTTCATTTTACTTAGTTGTTTTACCTTACTAATACCAAAGTCCCACATCGACTACTTTAGGATCGAAACAAACACTTACTATAAATATTGATGTCTTCCAAGGTTATGATCGACTCTCAATAGGCATGTGAAATGTATGTACTCTTTGAGAGAGTCACGAGATCCACGTAAAATGGGTTAAGTGTCACTGAAATCACCCAACGTAGTATTTTTTAAAAAAAAATTTGTCCACGTGGCGTAGATACGTCATCACGCGTGTGGCGTATCCACGCAGGATACGCCAGGAGCGCTGGCGTATCCACGTGGGATACGCCAAGAGCTATGGCGTATCCTGCGTGGATACGCCAGCCGCTTCCCACAGATCCTACGTGGATACGCCACACGTGATAAGCGTATTCCACGTGGCCCAACAAAAAATAAAAAATGTCACCGTGGCCAAAACAGTGGCATTTTGATAATTAGTTTGAGAAAAGTGGCATTTTGATAATTTGTTTTGCCAGAAATGGCACTTTAGTCAAAAAGCCGACGATGCTCTCCTACCACCAGTGCTAGAGGTACCCTCTGACAATTGTCTTAAGTGACACCCTTTGACCACCATTGCCAGAGACACCCTTCAATTGCTATTGTCGATGATGTCCACCGACAACTATCGTTGGCGGTATCCATTGTCGGTGGCTTCCTCCGACTACGGTCACTGACAACGTTCATGCCTATTATCATTAGCGACATCCGCCAAATCAATCTAAAATTATAATTCTACACCTTAATTATTTATTTACTCTAAATATAAAAATTAAAATTTTTTAGTCAATTTCAATTATAATATAATTAGAATTCTAAATTGTAATTTTAATTATGTCATAAACAGATCCTAATTGTTATTTATGGTACAAACAAATCAAGATTACACTTAAAAAAGAAAATAACAAATACATCTCAATATTTTTCATGATTTAATATCATTATTACATCATTATTTTAATATTATGAAAAATCATTATTTTAGTAATATGTAAATAAGTGAGATCTCATAATTTTAAATTCTTTTTAGAATCAGAAATAGTTAAATTTTTTTCATCACATATTTATAATTGTTTTTTATCACCAATATCTTAAAAAAGTTAATTATGTCACAATCATTTTTTAGATACTAATTTAAAAAACATGAATCAGTTTAAAGCAAACTTGTACACCGAACTCATATGAACATTTACCATAAGCAGATTTTATCTATTGAACAAATATAAACTTGATGAAGATTTATTTCTTTGGAGTATCAAAAATAAACATGACATCATTATGAATACAAAATCCTAGAAAGAGGCTGATCCAACTTAAATGAGATATGATAGCTTCTTTGTAGTTTAACATGCAAATAAAATTTGTTCGGGACAAGCAAATCATAATGATTTTTTTCTTTATTTTTTGTTATTTTTTTATCTCTTGTTTTTTTAATGAATTTATCAAAATTCTTCTTATCAACATGGTTTTTTTTTTTTTGTATCTTTGATTAATTTGACACTTACTCTTATATTGAGCTCTATGGGATTTTCTCGTTTTCTCCTCCAATCGAAATATCCTCTCTTTCACCCTTAAAAAGATTGAGTGAATCATAAAAAGTTTTGAACATGAAGGATTGTTGTTTCTATTATCATATAATTTTAAGACCACAATAAATATGATAACATCTTTTATTTATAGCATAATGGTATACAAAATCAACAAATCTCAATGAATAAAAAATAGAATTTATAGCTACACAAACCGTTAATTCCAATAAAATTAAATTTACAAAATAAATATTGCAAAAATCAAATTTGTAGATTCTAACACAGTTTGCAAAAGTCAATTTTACAAATTTATAAAAAAAAATACAATTCAAACACACTTTCACGAGTTTGTGAGCAAATAATTTCCTTTTAGATTCTAACTAAATATTGTTTTAATTTTTAAAAGAAATATACATGAATGTAGCGAAATTCAATCGCGTTTCGATTTTGATGTGTGTTGACGGATAGGTTTCGAGAGATGAATTATTTTATTTTATTTTTTATGCATTAAAATTATAACAAGTGTATGTTGCTCGAATATTATTGGTTAGAGTGTGTAACATATTTAAAATCTAAAAGAGATAAGCAACGACTCATACAAAGTGGATTATCTTCAAAGATTTTTTTATTAAGACTACTTAACTTGGACTTAAGATTTTGTTTGAATATTTAATAATAAGTGTAATAGAATGAAATTGATGAAATAATAAAGAATTGGATGGAATAGGTCAATTATGGTAGACTCACTTGGTCGACCTTTCATTTATGACAATAGAATGATTTGTGTTCGATTCTTACAATATTTTGTTGGTAAACAATTTGTGATTCCACCATTAATACTCGTTGAAATTAGTGGTTTTTCTTAGTCTTTGTATGAGAAGACTTTCCTTCACCCTAAACTTTATATCTACAAAAAAAAATTAAGATAATAGAATGGAGAAAAATTTTTATTTCATTATTTGAAATGTTAATGAAATAAAATGGAATGATAAGGATTAACAAAGTAAAAACTTATTCCATTCTCTATCCCCCAATCTGGAGGGGAAGAAAAAATGAAGTATGAAATGGAATACGATAAAATGGATTCCATTCAATACTATTACATTTCATCATTATTTTTATAACCCAAATAATGGAGCTATACACCATTTCATTTCATATTATTTTATCTTTTATTACTAATCCAAACAAAACCTAAAAGTAAATAGATATGCAATTTCATGATAAATTATTATTGAGATTAATAATTTATTTTGACCTTAAAATTGAGAGAACCATTCTCCCCTTAAACTTTTATCTATAAAAAAAATAAAGAAATAAAGAGATCTCCTAAGACGAGAAAACCATCAAGCAATGACTATTAGTCAATGAGAAATTCGAACACACACATACGAGAAATGCAATATCTAATACAAATCTCTTTTTAACTAAATAAGTTCTAGCTTTATAAGATAGACTTGAAAGGGAACATAAAACAGAAGAAATTGAATTTATGCAGCTATAATTGCTTTACTGTAAAAGTTTAGATCTATGTTACATAGTTTCAACTTTCAACTATTTTTTCTCACTTGGTGCTCTTCACTCTTTAAATGTTTTCTTAATTTATTTCTAAATATAAACCATTCAAGTTTTAAATTCATCCATTTTAAGACATTTTTTGTTGTTTTTAAGTTATTTTTTAAATAAGAGTAAGGATAGTTACAAACTAATGTAGGACCAATGGAATTAAAGGGCAAAAGGAACAATGAACTCTCTTGAAATTCTAAAAGTACTCGATGTCAAGAGACTCAGTCTCAAAGTATGTTATATAATCTATTAAATTCAATAATCAATATTCAACAACTTCCAAAATGATGTAGGACCAATGAAAAAAGGAATCAAAAAACTCTCGAGAATCCAAAGGCACTCGATACCAAGAAACTTTGTATCAAAGTAAGAATATAATTTACTGAATTCAATAATCAATAATCAACCACCAACTTCTAAAATCTAATAGGAGAGTATTTATAATCCTCTTATAAAAGAAACACAAATTAACTAAAATAGATAATAAATTAATCCTATTTTAATTCAAAATCATAATATAATCGACTAATGATAAGATTTGAGATTTGATTGAATTCCTTTAAAACTAAAATCTTAATTATAAAATAGATAAATTCCTAAAAATTTGAAAAGATAAAATTCCTAAATAACATAATTAATTATCTATAAAATCATAAATTATCAAAATCATAAATAATCCTAATCTATTATATATCATTCTGTCCCTCTAAGAGGACTCTCTTTAGAGAGTTAGAAAGTCGGTACTACTCCAAAAGAGGAAGGTCTAGGAGACGAAGATCATCCTCGAAAATCCAACTAGATCTGAGAGGTAAAAATTTGGTACACATCCTCAGAAATTTTGTAGTCCTGTAAATTTGAGGCTTCCGATTCTTATGGTAGTGGTGGTGTCTCAAAACGATGTTTAGATGATGCGTTTTGATGACGTCAATACGATTATGTGCTTACTGGCGAAGGAAACGTAGACTCTAGCAACTTTTTAACAAAGATCTAATGAGCGATAAGTAGTAGAACAACTTAGGCTATGAATTTTTTTTGCTTTAAAACAACTCAAACCATGAGAATCAATAAAGCTCAAATGACAAATTGATATAGGACCAATGGAGAAAGGTACAAAGAATCCTCGGGGTTCCAAAGACACTCGGTATCAAAATAGAAATATAATATAATGCACTAAATTCAATAATCAATAATCAACTACCATCTTTTAAAATCTGATAGGAAGATATATATATCGAGTAAACCTCCACTTTGGTCCATGAAATTGTATGCACCGGTCACATTCGTCCATGAAATTTGGAAAACTCCACTTTAGTCCCTGAAACATCAATTCGTATGGTTAATTTGGTCCTTATTGGGGACTAATGTGATAGGGTTTAAAGGACTAAACTGACCGTACCGATTAATATTTCAAGGACTAAAGTGGAGTTTTCTATATTTCAAGGAAATGTGACCGGTGCATACAATGTCAAGGACCAAAGTGGAGGTTTACTCTATATATAGCCCTCTTATAAAAAAAACAAATCTTAACTAAAATAGATAATAGACTAATTCTATTTTAATTCAAAATCCTAATATAACTAACTAATGATAAGATTTGAGATTTTATAGAATTCCTTTAGAACTAAAACCCTAATTATAAAATATATAAAATCTCTAAAAATATGAAAAGGTAAAATCTCTAAATAACATAATTATCATAAAATACTAAATTATCATAATAATAAATAATCTTAATCTATTATACATCACATATATGTGCCATGGGTGAGCATGACCAACTTTGGGATCCCAACTCTCTTTCGAGCTGGGAGCGAAATGATATATCTATTTCCTCACAAGATTTACCCAAAAATCAAACACGAGCAGTTGCTTCTACGCCACTAGTGGGTTAAGACATTTTTTTGTTTTGAATTTGTTTTATACAACAAAAGATAATTGGTACGCGTAAAATACACTAAGATCAAGTGCACTATATCGCCAAGTAATATAGGACTTGAGTCTCAGTTATCGATACCACGAGAAAAAAAATGGTAATTACTAGTTTCGTAAAACTCTTTTATTATTTAGACAATCGAAAGGGTATGAAATTCAAAAATAAAATTGGAAAACAAATAAAGAAGAAAAACAATGAACAATCAAGCAAAATGAAGAGAAATCAATTAGAGAGAAATTAGGGCGCAATATTCACTTGAATCCAATTATTCAGATTTTCTTTCAATTATGATGTAAGATAATTCTTTTTCCAATATTCTCTTATTTGTTATTGAATCCCAATGGTCATGGATGAAACAATATTCTATTCTTAATTTAATTCACCTATTTGGTCATTTAGTTGAATTAATCAAGAATGCATTAAGCTTCAATTCAAGATATGAACTAGCATTCCGTCAATTTCATTCGTAGGATAAATCGATGTTTGGTTATTCACCAATCTAATCCTAAGCTTACCATATAGATCCACTCATTGAATGTGGATGGTCACCACTCAAACAATGAATTAACACATGCCAAAAGTGATCAAGTTATGACAAGAATGCAAGGAATATGATAGACCCTAAAAGAAATTACCTTAATCAAATTAGAAATCAAACCCAAATAATTAGGTAAACAAGATCCCCCATAGTCCTAGCTATGAGTTTAGCTACTCATGTTCAATACAAACATACCCATATCAAGATACAAATCCATGGGAAAAAACCCAAAGAAAGGAGAAAACTATAAGGAAAGAGAAATCAAAACTCCTTTTACAGTGATTATGATCTTCAAGCCTTCAAAAATGTCGTCCTTTCTTTGTAGCCATTCTTTAAGAATTTGTAGCAATTCTCCCTTCTAAATTGCCTCTCAAAGTCTACCGTCAAAAATGTGTATCTTAAGTTTAAGGGTTTGCCCCTATTTATAATGTTTTGGGGTAAAAATAACATTTTTCGAGTCAGGGAGACTCACATGGCCGTGTCTAAGATCGACACGGTCGTGTGAACTTGAAAAATAACGTAATTTGCACATTCGGGGGAGACATGGTCGTGTCTAAGATCGACACGGTCGTGTGAACTTGAAAAATAACGTAATTTGCACATTCGGGGGAGACATGGCCGTGTGTCCAAGAGACACGGCTGTGTCTCAAAGTCAGAAGCTTTATTGGAGTTAGGCAGGACCATGTGAGCTTGATAGAAACATTTTCCAAGTTAGACACAGTTGTGTCTAACTCTTAAATCGCTCAAAGTGTCATTTTTTGGAAAACTAGTCTTCATGAAAGTTGTAGATCTTTTTCTTAGCTTTCCAATGACATCAAAATCACCTTGTTTCAACTTTTGTAGCTCAAGTTATACTCATTTTATTGTACAAAGGTCAAAAACTCTGTAAATCTTAGCCATATAATTTCTGAGCTCAACTTCATTACAATGAATCCATCAAAACTTCATAGAGCCATGTCAAAACATCTCTTTTAGACCTAAAAACATAGAGAAAGACCAATCATGAGATACCAAGGATAAATAGATTAAGTGTGGCATAAATTCTAACATAAATCAATCAAAGCACAACTAATTCTATATCAAATCAAGCACAAGATATGTGTATTTTATCCACACATCAATTTTTCCACACTTGAGCTTTTCTTGTCCTCAAGCAAAGAATATGAATCAACAAAGAAGATTAAATTTAACATCTAAAAACATGAATTAAGGGAAATTTCACAGTTAAAAATTATCAAGTTGAACAATCAAATCTAATCCAGCAAGATCATTTAGCACTTAAAACAATTAGATACTTGAGTCTAACTTGTAACTTTTCTCTTTACCAACATCTGAGATCAGTCATCTTTTCATCGCTCAAGTGTTTAAGAACAAAGAGATCACTCAAATTTCTCTTGAAAAATGCAATACCATAAGCTTTGTTATCAATCTAATCTTCACTTTCAAGTTCACATACATAAAAAGAATCAAAAAGACTTTCATTGGTTGTAACGGGGCCAAGGGTATAAAGAAAGGTATGAAAAAGATAAATGAGGTTAAAGAATACTCGTGGATAAATCAATACAAAGCATAATCAAGTTGAAAAGATGACAAATAGAGCATAATGCACAAGAGTATAACAGATTCTTACTTTCAACCCAATATCCTCATTATTCTTCACCACAAACTTTGTTTGTTTTTTTTTTTCTTTTTCTTTTTCCATTTTTTCTTTTATTTTTTTTCTTTTTTTTATCAACCCTTAAAAACAAAAGCAATCTTTTAAGACTTTTCAATCAATACATCAGATGCTATAAAGAATTCAACCTGATTATTCAATTGAGTATTCAAAGAAATTAATTTCAGGCTCAAATGAGGTAACTGAGGGATTATTTTCTCAATACAACTCTGAAAGTCAAGAAAGAATAAAGCCTAATTGCCTTAATCATATTCAGGTCTGCATGTGAATCATTAAAGCCTCAACAAGATATCAAAACAAGTTTTAGCGTACATCAATCAAGAGAATACTCACTCCAGAAGGAAAATAGGATTTTGTTTATGAAAAATCCAATCATTAAGGCTCAAAACTCACTTTCTGGCTAAGTTGATAAAAAGAACAAATGTAAGTAGACATGACTAATTTCCAAGTAAAATGCTAAATTTCACTTCACTGAATTGAACAATATTGCTTCATACAAAATCAGCTCATGATCAATGGATTCCCCTTTCAAACATATCTATATCAGCTAAGAATAAATCAAGAAATCAACACACAATTCCTACTTGATTACCAACAAAACTCAAGTGTTCATCAAGAATTTTTTTTAAAGATAGTACCCCCCACACTTAAGATAAACATTGTCTTCAATGTGGAAGAAAAAGAAATAAAGGGGGTAAAGCAAAGAACAACACAACCTGATGAAAAGGGAAACAATGTCAGGCAGAGGAGAAGTATGTAACACCCACAATAGGGTATCACATTTAAGACTAATCTTAATATAACTTACCCAAGTTGTAAAAGAATTAATATTGTAAAACACTGATTTTAAAATCTCTTTTGCCGAATAACTGAAAATAAACTCGTCATAACTTACATACATAGTGAAACATTGTTTACAAATAATTTAAATAAATACACACTTACTCTCAAAAGATAATATATACAATACATACGACTGAAATATAAAATACTAAACCATAACCTCTAAAACCAGACTAAGGATTCGGACCCTCAGCTGGATCCTCCTCCTCTATATCATCACTAAAGAACCCTAGCGGATACAACAAATATCGGGCTGCCATCCTAGCAGAAGACATCATAGAATCCTCCGGCGAGGTATAGAAACTACCACCCCAGAGCTCACGTATTGGCATAGTGAACTCAAGATGCACAGAAGCATATTGCGTCAAAAAAGGAGTTTCACCCCTAGTACCACTAAGGTTTAGAGTTAAGTCCCCAGTGTAAACAAAACGTTCATTTCCATAATCAAATCTCCAAGCATCTGTCCCCCTATGGAACTACACTGTGACGAAACCCAAAACTTGACGTCTTGCCGCCATACAAACAAATATAGCAAAAAGATATATCACTAGTGGTAAACAAAATTACCAGCTTCCTTGTCTCTTCGGTCTTCATCAAACATATACAATAAAGTAAATATAATACAACAAAGAGGTGAGATCCCTTACATTAATACCAATGAGAAAATATAGAAAACGACAGTAAATAATACAGATATAATATTTTCACATACAGTCACATTATCACATCACAGATAATATATCAGATAAGCATAGTTATCATATCAATATGCTAACCCATTATGCATATATACAAAGACCAAATCCTACTCCATGGTGTAACGCCCCTTTTTTCTATTAGGAGAAGAAGGAACGTCGCACCATAACAAAATAAAATGCGAAAAATAATTAGTAAATCATAATTTAAGACCCAGTTCATTTTTAAATATAATTAAACTTCTTTAAATCGTAAATGTATAATAATTGGATAGCGTATATGTATATATATATATATTTTGTTTTGTTAATAACGAACGATAAATGTAGTTACATCAGAAATTGGCATGAGAAGAAATCATACATCCATATATATGTATGTGTATATATATATATATATATATATATATATATATATATATATATATATATATATATATATATATATATATATATAATTGCATCAAGTCTGTTTAATTACATCATCAAATAACAAAAAGTGAAAGACTTTACCTACCCCCAAGATGTTTACAAAATAGACAGTCCATCAAAATAGCAAAACGTCAGGCTTCCCAAAAAATATACGGATAGCCATCAGTAGCCACCGACAGTACCAGCCCCTAAGACTGACGAGAAGGAACCGTAGCAGGATCCTCCTCAGGTCTTCCTCATTAGATGAAATCATCATCGAAGCGACTGAATTTCGAGCAGAGGCTCGAGCAGTGGATAGGAATGAATTCTCATGTGGGGTGTAATAGAGATCATCCCACAGATCACGGACAAGTAGGTAAAACTCTAAGTGAACAAAAGCAGTAAAATCAAAAACAGGCGGGTCATAGCCACCCCAAGCTAGTGACACTGTTAACTTCCAGTGGTAAATGCAACGATCCATGCGCAAGTTTATATACCAACAGTCAGGACTTCCATGGAAGGTCATCCTCGCATATCCCAAAAATCGGTGTGGACGTGACGATATCTTCAAGCAGGCTCTATTCGTAGTCAGGCCAAAAACCAGGAAACTCAGGCACTTCCCCTTCTTCACGAATGTCTTCTCAGAAACATATAATTAAAATAGAAGCACAAATATACAGGAAAAAAGTGAGACACATAGCATTCAATACCAATATGACAGCAAGAAAACAGAACAACGCAGGACACCCAAATAATTAAAATAGCATATATACATATATCAGTAGTAAATAATAAGAATAAGCCATAGCAGAGAAACAACGATAATATCTCAAAACAGTAAGCAGTTCATCAATCAGATAATGATCATAACATTAAAATAGATTAATTCAATAGTTATAAACATTCTTGCCAGATGAAATATGTGACTAATAATGCATATGGTACCAAAATCCTACTCCATGGAGCTAGACATGAACATTTGGAGAGAATAATCATGGAGTCATGCCAGTATCTCGTTAAACTTAAAATAAAATGTTTATCATAAAAATAATATTTTGCGCAACATGGCTTATACATGGCACCTCAACAAGATTGCGATATAGGATAGCGCCTCGGTCCGGATCGTCGGTGTGTTTGCATCAATCTATCCCACGGCCCCAGTGGAGCTACCACTGCCTATTGTAAGACACCCGCACCCCGACGCCCCCAAGGTCAACAACATGACCTACGCTTAGTCTACTCGCACCCGTACTAAGGTGTAATTCAATCTCCTAGGCATACACCGCCTTTACAACATAGTCCAACGGACATTCACAAATGTATGATGACTCAATGCACATCATGTATATTCATCAATAATATGTTTCTCATAAAACATTGCATTATCATGTCTATTCATCAACAATATACTTCTCATAAGACATACCACAATGACATATAGTCAATCCTCAATAACTTCATACCACAATTTTGGTCAATTAAACATCAACAATTATTTAGTCCCACACATGGACCCACAATGGCATAAAATCAATTCTCAATAACATCACACGTTCATAAGATTCAACTCAAACCACAACTTCATTTTATGAATCCAACATTCCTAATTATCTAAGTTTTGATTAATTACCCAAATTTTGGGTTGAAGAAACCCTTAAAACCATGGCCTCTCAAGAATCAATACTCAATCAATTTCTTTCATCACATTATTAATCTCCATATCTCTAAATTGCTTAAATCACAAGGATGCACAAAAGCATCACTTGGACCTAAAAACCCCTTAGAGGCCGTGAGCCTCCCTAGAGCATCAAAATCCAATTTCTCCATTACATACATCAATCCTTTAATATCTAATTACATAAGTTTCATTTCATACAAAAATTAACTCAAACCCTTAAAATTTTAGTCAAAACTGTGACCTCCCCAAAGGGTTGGAAAACCCTCAATTTTCCATTCATCCAATCCAAGCAATCTAACATCATCAAAGCATTCAAAACAACTAACATTACCATATAAATTCAATAGGCACACAATATGAAAAATAAGCATAAAAAGAAAACAATCCTTTATGGATTCCTCCATCAACAACCATTCAAAAGTTCTCTCACCACCAATAATGGTAGACGTGAATAAATTTCCCTCTTACCTAAAGGAAGAACACGAAAATCACCTCCTTGAAGTGCTTATGATTTTCGGCCAAAAGCTCCAACAAACCCTAAATCTCAAAGAATCAACACCAATGGCTTGAAAAGAAAGGATCCATGGCCATGAACATGACCATAGAAACGAAAAATAGGAAGAGAAAATAAAGAATCAAAGATTTACCTCAAAAGCTTCAAGCTTGGTTCTTGAAGAAAAGTGAAGATGATGGATTTTGAATAAAATCTCTAAAGAGAAAATGTTTAGAATGGGAAGAGAAGTATAGAAATAGTGGTAGTGAAACAAGAAAATGAAGATTGGTCACCAATAGGCTGCAAACCGTGGAGAGGAGAAAAGGAAGAAGAAGAAGAGAGAAAAATATGAAAAGAGGAAATGAAGAGAAAAAGTGTGATGGCTTTTGTGACTTAGCATTTTTGGAGTAAAAATGAGAAAGTAAAGACCAAACTTTGACCCCCCAAAATGGGCTCATAGTCGCGGCAATAAGGAGAGAAGGAGAGGGAGAGATTAGCTTTTCTTGTAAGTTTTGGGCACTTTAGTCATTTTTTGTCAAAGCTTCCTTGAGAAGCTTTAATTAAAATATATTATTTTTGAATTAAAAGTGATTTGATTAGACATAAAGTGAATTACATTAGAATAAGATAGGATTTCTACTACAAGTTATTATCCAATGGACAATTGTTACAGTTGACAGAAGTCAGTGTTAATTATCTGACAGATAATAAAATATACAGCGATTTTTATTTATCAGATAAAAATCTTAAAAAACGTAAAATCTTGTAAACCGTGTCCAACCTCTGGTTTAGTAAGATCTCCCTTCGATGTTTCCACAAATTAAGGTTCTCAAAAAAAATATCTCATTTCCTCGGCTCCGCTCAGTGTGTACGTAAAATGAAAAATAATATTAAAATATTCCACGTTCTCAGAAAATTCTAGAAAAATTCACAAAAATCACAAATATCAGAAAATGACTATTTATCATGAAATTATAAATTTTCGGGGTGTTACAACTCTCCCCTTCAAATAGAAATTTTGTCCTCGAAATTCTCATACCTTAAAATAGTTGTGGATATTACTCCTTCATCTTGTCTTCTAATTCCCACGTCGCATCTCTAGTTGTTTCGTTCTAGATCACGTTTACCAATGGGATGTCCTTCCCTCTTAGTTGCTTCACCTTCCTATCCTCAATCCTTACAGGGGTTGTCTCATAAGTTAAGTTCTCCTTTAATTGTACTGTGTCAGGTGCTATGACATGATCAGAGCTAGGAATATATTTTCGAAGTTGTGGCACATGAAAAACATTGTGGAGATTTGAAAGAAAAAGTGGTAAAGTTATTTGGTAAGCAACTGGAGCTATCCGACGAAGAATTTGGTAAGGTCCAAGAAATTTAGGAGTAAGTTTTCTAGACTTAAGAATTCGGCCGACCCCAGTCGTAGGCGTGACTTTCAAAAATACATGTTCTCCTTCTTCAAATTCAACAGGTTTTCTCCTTTTGTCTGCATAGCTCTTTTGTCGACTTTGAACCGTCCTCATCTTCTCCTAAATCATCTTGATTTTCTCAGTCGTTTGTTGCATGAGATCAGGTCCGATAATAAGTTGCTCTCCATCTTGGTACCAACACAAAGGTGTTCTGTACCTTCACCCATACAGAGCCTCATAGGGTGTCATTCCTATGCTCGAATGATAACTATTGTTGTAGGTGAATCCTACTAACGGTAAAACTTCATCCCAACTTCCAGTTTGTTCCAAAGTACATGCTCTAAGTAAGTCTTCTAATGATTGAATTGTCCTCTCTGACTGACCATCGGTTTGGGGATGATATGCAGAACTTAAACGTAGCTTCGTTCCCATCGCTTCTTGAAGACTTTGCCAAAACTTTGACGTGAATCTTGAATCTCTATCAGAAATGATACTGGTAGGCACACTATGTAATTTGACAATTTCACCAATATACAGTTGGGTTAGTTTCTCCAATGAATACCTTATGTTGATTGGCAAGAAATGGGCTGACTTCGTGAGTCTATCAACAATTACCCATATGGAATCATAGTCTTTTCTGGTCTTTGGTAAACCAACCATAAAGTCCATTACAATATTATCCCACTTCCATTCGGGAATAGCTAAGGGTTGTAACATTCCAGACAGTCTCTAATGTTCAACCTTTGCTTTCTGACAAACTAGACAAGATGACACACATCTGGCAATATCTCTCTTCATCCCGTGCCACCAAAATAACTTCTTCAAATCTTGGTACATCTTGGTTATTCCTGGGTGCATGCTCAACTGACTCGTGTGAGTATGTTCGAGTATATATTTCATGAATTCTTGATCCTTGGGTACACAGAATCTACCTCTGAATCTCAAGATTCCATCATTTCTTTCCTTTAATGTTATTGCACCGCCTTGCTTCATCAGCTCCCTTTCTTCTTGTAAAAACTTGTCAACTTTCTACTTCTCTCGAATATCTTCCATTAAGTCATTTGAAATCGTGACCATGTTCATACAAATTTTTCCAGGTATCAATTCCACAAAAGACCATATATCTCTGAATTGTTCTATCAAATCCTTTTCTTTGATCATTATAGTAGAAACACTGATCATTTTCCTACTTAAGGGGCGTGTAGATTTGACATTAGAAAAGATTTAGCCTCCCTAAAGACATTTATGGTCACAGAATCTCTATCCACTCTCAAGATAAGTTCACCCCATGGTACATCAATCGCGGCTCCTGAAGTTGCCAGAAACGATCTTCCATGAATGAGAGGAATATCAGCATCATCTTCCATATCTAGCACCACGAAATCAATTGGGAAAATGAATTTATCCACCTTTACTAAAACATCTTCCACCACACTGCGAGGGTAAGTGAAGGATCTATCAGCCAACTGTAGTGAAATGTTAGTGGGCTTTGGTTCCTGCATTCCCAATTTCTTAAACACAGAGAAATGCATCAAATTAATACTAGCACCTAAATCACATAATGCCTTCTCAAAATAAGAAGTACCAATAAAGTAAGGAATAGTAAAACTCCATAGATCTTTTAATTTTAGGGGTAACTTCTTCTAAAGAATGGCAGAGTACTCCTCATTTAGATATATTGTCTCGAATTCCTCAAGCTTGCGTTTCTTTGTAAGTATTTCCTTTAAAAACTTCATATACTTGGGTTTGACAGATGACTTCAACAAACAGAATGTTGATTTGCAACTTCTTGAAAATCTCCAAGAATTTAGCAAGTTCCTTATCTAGTTGATTGTTCTTGAGCCTCTAAGGGAATAGGATCTTGGCATATGGTGATGGCTCATGTACTATGCTATGCTCACAATCCTTTTTTGCTCTCTGCCACTTTGGTTTTTTCTTCTCAACCTCTTTCTCTTTATTGCCATCTGGAATTGAGACATCTTCAGTAAAAACATCATTTTTCTTTTTCTTAATTCCTGATGAGCTAGATGCTTCGTTCATCTGTCCTTCTAAAACCTTACCACTTCTCAGAGCAATTGCATTGACTTGCTCATTTGGATTAGTCTCACTAGTGCTAGGCAATGTTCCTAGTGCCCTTGTTGTCATCAATGTAGCTAACTGGTTGATCTGAGTCTCCATGCTCTTCATTCTGGCTTCTGAATTCTACATATACTTCACTAACAAATCTTCAAAGCTTGGTTTCTCTACAGGTGCTTGGAAACTTAGAGGTGGTTGCGGAGCTTTCTACTGGCACTACTGATAGCCCTGTTGATTTCTCCATTTGAAATTAGGGTGGTCCTTCCAACTGAGATTGTATGTATTGACATATGAATTGTATTGTTACCGATTGGAATTACAAACAAAATTTACTCCTTCAGGCTCAGGGGCAAAGGAGCTACCAACTTGATAGTTTGAACTTGTATGATCCTGTCCACCATATGCTTCACAAATGATTAGTGGGACCGCACTATTTGTTACCATCAGAGTCTCAACTTTCTTTGTTAATGCTTCCAATTGACTCAGAATAGCAGTAGAGGAGTCAACAACATGCACATCAACTTGTTTCTTTGGAACCTAGCATTCATTTTGCCACTAATAATTGTTCAGTATCATTTCTTCAATTAGTGTTTAGCTCTCAGTAGGTGTTTTCCTCTAAATTGTACCTCCCGCAGTAGCAACAATGAGTGAACAGTTGGCATGAGACAAACCATTGTAAAGAGTTTGTACCTGCTGCCATACGGGAAATCCATGATGTGGACATCTCCTCAACAATTCTTGAAAGTGCTCCCAAGCTTCATAGAGAGTGTCCATGTCAAATTGCATAAAAGAAGATATGTCATTCCTTAACTTAGTAGATTTAGAAGGAGGAAAATATTTAGCTAGAAACTGTTGTGTCAACTGATCCCATGTAGTGATGGACCCCCTAGGTAGTAACATTAACCGTTGACTTGCTTTGTCCCTAAGAGAGTAAGGAAAGAGGCACAATCGGATTGCATCATCTGTCACCCCATTGTACTTTATAGTATCACACAATTGCAAGAACCTGGCCAAATGTTGATTTGGATCATCTGAAGACAATCCATCATACTGAACAGAATTTTGAATCATGGAAATTAATGCCAGCTTGATCTCAAAGTTGTTAGCCGCCACAACTGGTCTTATAATACTCCCTTCATACCCTTCAGCAATGGGCATGGAATACTCAAGCAGGTCCGCTCTGCTGGAGTAGCTCGTTCTTCACGATTCCTCTCAACTGCTGGTATCTCCATCTTGTTTATATCTTCTTCAATCATAGCTTTGGTGTTAGATTGCTTCCTTAACCTGCGAGTTGTTTTCTCAATATTTGGATCAAATGTCAAATTAAGAAATTGAGATCGAGTAAGCATAAACAAGAATTATAAGCAAGGAGATAAAGTGACAAATAAATTAAAATAAAAATAAAAAAATAAAATAAAAAAAAAAAAATAAAAAATGTGTCTAAATTAACTAGAACTTTTAGCTTCTAATATTACCAAACTTATTCCCCGATAACGGCGCCAAAAACTTGATACACGTAAAATACACTAAGAGCAAGTGCATTCTATCGTCAAGTAATATAGGACTTAAGTTCCAGTTATCAATCCCACGAGGAAAAATGGTAATTATTAGTTTCGTAAAACTCTTTTGTTATTTAGACAATCAAAATGGTATGAAATTCAAAATACAATTAGAAAACAAATAAAGAAGAAAAACAATGAACAATCAAGCAAAATAGAGAGAAATCAATGAGAGAGAAATTAGGGCGCAAGGTTCATTTGAATCTAATTATTCAAATTTTCTTTCAATTATGATGTAAGGTAATTTTTTTGTCAATATTCTTTTATTTGCTATTGAATCCTAATGGTCATGGATGAAACAATATTCTATTCCTAATTTAATTCACCTATTTGGTCATTTAGTTAAATTAATCAAGAATGCATTAAATCTCGATTCAAGAGATGAACTAACATACTGTAAATTCCATTTGTAGGATAAATCAATGTTTGGTCATTCACCAATCTAATCCTAGGCTTACCATATAGATCCACTCATTGAATGCGGATGGTCACTTGTCAAACAATGAATTAATACATGCCAAAAGTGATCAGGTTATGACAAGAATGCAAGCAATATGATAAACCCTAAAAGAAATTACCTTAATTAAATTAGAAATCAAACCTAAATAATTAAGAAAACAAGATCCTTCATAGCCCTAGCTATAGGTTTAGCTACTCATGTTTAATACAAATATACCCATATCAAGATACAAATCTATGGAAAGAAACCAAAAGAAATGAGAAAACTATAAGAAAAGAGAAATTAAAACCACTTTTACGGTAATTATGATCTTTAAGCCTTCAAGAATGTCGTTCTCTCTTCATAGTCGTCCTCTACGAATTCGTAGTAATTCTCCTTTCTAAATTGCCTCTCAAAGTCTGCCGTCAAAAAAGTGTATCTCAGGTTTGTCCCTATTTATAATGTTTTGGGGTAAAAATAACCTTTTTTTCGTGTTAGGAAGACTCACACGACCGTGTCTAATCGTGTGAACTTGAAAAATAGGGTAATTTGCACATTCAGGAAAGACATAGCTGTGTGACCAAGAGACACGATCATGTCTCAAAGTCAGAAACTTCATTGGAATTAGACAGGGTCGTGTGAGCTTGACAGAAGCTTTTTCCAAGTTATACATGGTCGTGTCTAACTCTTAAATCACTCAAAATGTCATTTTTTGGAAAAAAAAAATAGTCTTCATGAAAGTTGTAGATCATTTTCTTAGCTTTCCAATGACATCAAAATCACCTCGTTTCGACTTCTGTAGCTTAAGTTATGCTCATTTTATTGCACAAATATCAAAAACTCTACGAATCTTAGCCATATAAATTCTGAGCTCAACTTCATTATAATGAATCTATCCAAAGCTTCATAGAGTCATGTCAACACATCTCTTTTGAGCCTAAAAACATAAAGAAATATTAATTATGAGCTACCAAGGATAAATAGATTAAATGTGGCATAAATTCTAACATAAATCTATCTCAAATCAAACACAAGATATGTGTATTTTATCCACACATCAATCGTTATTACAGTTTAAATTTATGTTATTTACCAAATTCTCCACCTCAACCACTTGTTTCAACTGAGTTGAACCTAACACAGTTAATTCAACTTAGTTTATTTATTATGTCGATCTCATGTAAATAAATTAGAGCGCTGGAATCTTTAATAAAATCTCATATTTAAACTATAAATAACAATAAAAATGTAATAAATTTCACTAACTAATTATGAGATTATCAAGCTAAATATGAGCTTCAAATTCAATTTTAACACAAATCAAGTTTAATATACAAGCTTTAATTTAGGATCATGGAGTTTAGAATTCAGCTTGCTAAAACCAATGAGTAACTTAAAATTGGAATGCCAGTCTTATTTAAAGAAAATTTTTCAAACCTTGCAGTTGTGTGATGGGAAAGCACCACCTTCATAGGGTAGTTTTGAACTAGTACATGTTGAAAATATTCAACATGTATGGGCTCACATATGTATCTAATAATATTGTATGGCTATCTTAAAAGTATAGTCCAAAATTAATTTGGATCTAACAAGGTTAAAGTTGGATTAAGGGGTATTAAATTGTCATAGAATTTTATGTGTAGATATCATTAGGTGATTTCTAATTTGATGAGGGGCCAAATTAGAAATAAAAGAAATATTATAATAACTGATGATTGTTAGTTATTAAAAAGGGGGTTATGGTCCCCATTTGAACATATCACTTTAGTTTCTCAATGTAACCTTTCTACAGAGAAAACACATCAAAATACGTATCAAGTGAAAAATCTTCAAAACCCCATCTTCAAAAATCTTGTGTTTCTCTTATCTCTTTCTCTTAGAATCTAAATGGAGAATGATTAAATCTTTTGGACTTAATCTAAATTGAGATTTGATGTTTCTCTGTGTGAATATTTTCAATATAAAATCAACAAGTGGTATCAGAGTCATCTTTTTTTTTTTAATTCTTTGAGAAATTTCAGATTTTGAACTTTTGGGGAAAAGTTTGCTATATTAGGGTTCTAAAATTTTATAAATTTAATCATATGAAAGTTTTAATCTGATTGTAATATGTATTGGTTCCTCGTTATCTGACGAAAGGCTTTGCTTTATATTGACTTTTGAATTCACCCATCTATTAATTTACTTTACGATGGATCAAGTACGTGAAATATTGGGCATTGTTGTTCTTTTGGTATAATATATATATTGATTGGATATGATATATATTGATATGGATCAAGATGTGGACGTTGAGCCCATAAACAAAGGCAGTGATTTTTTAAATTTTTAAATAATATTTTTGGTGTATCTAATGACTTGTGTCTAACATTTAAAAGAACTAATAGAAACAAGATGTCACCAAAGTGAACTATCTTGTGTAAATTAGCTTATTGAGAGTGTTAAGATGTTTTTGTATATATGAATTCATGCAGGTATTGGTTGGCCCAAAGGAAGGCTAATATTTGGCTAAATTGCATATATATATTTGTGGTGATAAATATGTGAAAATTGTAAGGTTTCTATGTGAATAATAAGTTGATCCAAAGATAAACTCATTGTTTGACCAGAGTTATTTTCAATATTTAATCACTACGTCAAGAATACCACTTACAATTAATATTACTGTCCAAAGACTTAATATTAATGTTGTACTAGGTATCTTGAGATGCATCCAATAATTGTTTAAATTTGAAAATCATATATTTGGTTTATCATATGAACATGTTTATTTATTTCGGTTAAATTATCTGTACAGTTATTGCATCTGCTACTACTATGTCTACAAATACAAATAACATTCCCATGCTTAATGGGACTAACTTCAAGGATTGGAAAGAGAATGTGTTAATCATTCTTGGCTGCATGGATCTAGATCTTGCACTAAGGACAGAGCAGCCTACTCCTCTTATAGATGAAAGTTCTTCTGAAGCCAGAAGATACTTTGAGAAGTGGGACCGTTTTAACCGCATGAGTCTAATAATCATAAAGCGTGGCATTCCGGAAGCCTTTCGAGACACAGTGTAACATCCCAAAATTTTCGTATCTCTTAAACAGTAATTTTGACAGTTAACAGAATTTTACTGTTTAGTAATTTCTGGATACTGTAAAATTATTTTGAGTATTCTGTCAGCGTATTTGATCATTTTGAGTGATTTACTCCGTGTCAGGAAAATAAAAATTTTCGGGCCGGGAAAAACTTTACGTAATTTAATTTTTACCGTTAGGTAATTATTTTACGTAATCTGATTTGATATTTGTGCGTTTTATAATTTTTGTGATTTTTGTGGATGATTATGAAATTTTTTACTGATTGTGGGCCCAAGGGGTGTATGTGGGCCCAGGTGGCCATACGTGGGCCCAAGTGGGTCCCACAAAGTGAAAAAAATTTCTACGCATAGAAAAAATTGTACTATTTAGACGGAGACAGGGGATCTTACTAAACCTGAATCCGGAAACAGTTTTTAAAATTTTATTGTATTGTGTTTTGTACTGTATTTAATTATCAGATGATAAAAATACAGTAAAAATATTATTTGTAGGATACAAGAATAAATATTATACTGCGTAGTCAACAAAGAGAGCTTGACCTGATTTATACCCTTGGATGAGAATACTTAGTTTGAATATTAACCATTGATTTAATCAAAGGTTAAGAAACAAACTTAATAAAGAAAGCTTGGATAATAACCATTGATTTAATCAATGGTGTGAAAATAAAACTTAGTTAGGAAGGCTTTGATATCAACCATAGATGTAATCAAAGGTGTAGAATTGGTCTTGAAAAATGACAAAGACCATTTATAACCATTGGATTTAGATTAAATCAATGGTGGAGATTTAATCTTAAAAAGTAACAAAGACCATTTATGGCCAATTGGATGAGGAATCAAATAATGGTGGAGATTTGGTCTTCTAAAGTAAGAAAGACTAATTAGGACCCTTGGATTTAAAGTTTGAAGAAGCAATCTTGTGCCCTTAATTTTTGAGACACATCTAAATTTAAATTTAAAGGAGAAAAATTCAATGGCTTTATTTAGTCTTTCTAAAATTAAAAATCTACCTAAATCCTAACCATTGAATTAATCAATGGCTAGAAATGCTTCAGGGTGGCAAATAATGAAGACAACTACTTGAATGCATTATGAAGAAGGAAGGGGACAGTTTTGGCTTGTTTAGAAGACAAAAAAAAAACTTTATGACCATTATTAATTCTTTATGTCATTGTTAGTAGTTTTGGTCAATGGTGTAATATTATTGATCATTATTGATCAATTTACATTCAAGGAGAATGCATTGGAAGGGGGGGCTACGTTTGGTGCTGCTTTTGGAAACTAAAGCAAAGTTGAAGACCATTAATAGTAGTCTTGGTCACTTATTGATTATTCTTGACAATTTCCTTCAAGCAAGCTCTTCAAAATAATTTCTCTCCTTCTCCTCCAAGCTAGCTCATGGTCATGACCCATACAACACCTTCCATCACTCAAAAATTTCATCCAACTTGATTTTCTAAACCTAAACACCATTCTAAGAATATCTCTAGTTATGAGTTTTTCTAAAATCATTCATCTTGAGCTTCAAATCCAAGCTTCAAGTTTCTATCAAAAATCAAAAATTTCATGTTTGTGCTTCAAGAGAAACCATTCGGTTATCTACCCTAAAATCACCATCCAATCTCTTTTAATTTCATCCAACCATAGATCTTGAATCTACATGATGTTCTAAGCAACTTTCATGTTGAAGATTTTCTCTAAATCATTCATCTTCAAGGAGTTTCTTCAAGATCAAAGTTATTGGGTTTTTGAGGTGAAGTATAAGGAAACTTCATTTCTTCTCTTCTTTTTCATGATCTAAACCATGTTTGATCCATGGTTCCTCTTAATCAAGCTTGATATGTTAATTAACTTGTGTTTTGTTTTGTATTTGAGAAGCCCTTGGTGGTGAAGGACTTGGAAAAAGAAACAAATCAAGAAGCTTTGGAGGATTTTCAAGAGGTAAGAGAGAGATCCATCTCACCAACCAAGCATGGTGGTGAGAGATGGTATTTTATTTGATGGATGTAAAATCCATGTGAGGATTCATATCCATGGTCATGTAATTAATTTGTGGGTGTTTATGAGCTTTGATTAATTTTCTATGCTTGATATGCTTTGCATGATTTTATAGCTTTGATGATATGCTTGATATGTTATACATGCTTTTATGGCTTTGATGGTATGCTTATATTATTTATGATGAAATATATATGTATATGCCATGACTTGATGGTTGAAAGGAAATTGATTTTTGGCTCCAATAGCCAAGGAAGAGCTACGGTTTTGATGCCCTTGATTAGGGTTCATGTTGAAAATTTTCAAGAACAAAAGAATTGATTTTTGAGTACTTAGAACATGGTGGATTTCAAACAAGACACCTCAAAATAGGTGTTCACAAAATTAATATTTTCTTGAATGATGAAAATGGATGTTTAGAAAAGTAAGGAAAATAAACAAAGAATTTATTTTTCAAAGAGTACATGAATACGGTTTTAGAAGGATTTTTATTTATTTATTTTGTGTAAAAAGTTTCTAAGTGTTTTACTAAACATAAGATTTAAATGAAAATAGCAATGATAATTTTAAGGATTTGTAAAGAAAGTGAAAAAGGATTTGTAAGGAAAGTAAAAATGAATTTGAACAAATGGGTTTAGTTTTTATGACCATTGGTATTTCGATTTTGAAAACAAAGAATTTTTAATGGTTTTGTTTGTGTAAAACCATATCAATTTAGAAGAAAAATATTTGATGGCTTCAATAACCAAAGACTCTATGATTTTTGGAGGTTGGAATAATTTTGGTTTTATAAAAACAAAGTAATTTTAAAGTGGAAACAAAATGTTTGAACAAAATGTTTTAGTATAAGGATTTTGGAAAGGGAATCAAAGTATTTTATCACTTGAGAAATGAACTTTCATATGAAAATGAAAAAGAAAAGTTGCAAGGGTTTAAATCTTAATTTGTTTTGAAAAGAATTGATTTTAGAATTGATTTGGAAAAAATGGAGAATATAATGGTGTTTTAAAAATTTACTAACGTATAACTTATTTTCAAGTTTTCAAATACGTTAGAAAATGTTAAGTTTTGAAACGTTGATTTATATCAATGGAAAAGTGATTTTTGTGGAATATATTTTTGGAAAAAGATTTTCTTGAGTAAGAAAATGTGAAAAAATGAAATACAAAGTTATAATATTTTGAGAAAAGTTGAAAGGAATTTTTGATGGTTAAGAAATATTTTACGTAATGAAATTGTGATAAAAATGTTTTACGTATCTTAAAAATGTGATTTTTAAATTCTACGCAATTTGAAAAAAAAAAGCGTATTGAAAATGATATTGATTTATTTAAGTCCAAAATAGTGTTTTGGAATATTGAAGAATATTTTACGTGATTGTAAAATGTTGAAAAATATTTTACGTATCTTAAAAATGATTTGAAATACATAGAAAATATTTATGTACGCGATTTGAAAAATGTTTAAATATTTCTACGCGATTTGGAAAGCGTTTAAATATTTTACGCGACTGAAATATTGTTGAAAAATCACTACGTGATTTGAATAGTGATAGAATATTTTTACGTGATTGTCAAAATGACAAAAAAATCGTTATGAGATTTGGAATATTGAAGAATATTTTACATGCTTGGCAGAATCATTGCAGAAACATTTCTGCCCATGCTAATCTTCTCAGTACCCTTAAGTCTTCTCTTGTGAGTGCATAGCTCCTTGAGAAATTTGGCATACTTAGGAATTTGCTTGATTGCATCTAAGAGAGGAATATTGATTTCCACCTTCCTGAATGTGTCCATGACTTCTCTTTCTATTTCTGTTTGCGCAATATGCTTAGACTGTGTGACTCTGTTTGGAAAAGGTAGTGGAATGGCCATATTTGAATTCTCTGCACATTTCTTCTGTGTCTCAGATTTTTGGACTGAGCTATCCATTTTCTTCATTTCTTCGTCACCTTCTGGTTCTTGCACTTGTAGTTCAGGTTGTGGTGGAGTAGGACCGTCAACTTCTCTGCCACTTCTCAAGCTAATGGCACTTACATTGCTTCTTGGGTTGTTGACTGTTTGTGAAGGCAATTGGTTCGACCCTTGACTTTTCAGCTCACTCAGAGTGGTTGCCACCTGCCCAATTTGAGTTTGTAAATTTTGGATGGTGGCATTGACATTCTGCTGAAACTGTTTCATCAAGTCTTCGAAATGTGGCTCAGCTGGAGTGGCTACTGGAACAGGTAGTTGCTGCATGGGTGGCGGCGTAGGTTGTGCTTGCCTAAATGCAGGTGGTTGGTACTTGTTGCTAGGGCCTGTAGCTTGGTATCTAAATTGCGGCTGCTGCTGCTGGTAGGGCTGTTGTTGTTGTTGACCAGAATTTCCATATCTCAGGTTGGGATGGTCCCTCTAGCCAAGGTTATAGGTATTAGAAAATGGATCATACCTGGGCTGTTGCTGTGATTGCTGATATTGTGGTCTACCATGAAAAATACCAGCTACTGCAACAGATTGCTCTGGAAAAGTAGAACCACTATCCTGAAGTGTGGGGCATGCATCAGTAGGATGAGAAGAACAAGAGCAAATGCCACACACAGTTGCAGCCATCTGCATTGGTGCTTGTTGTCCCACTGCTAACTGCCTCACCAAAGAAGTCAATTCATCAAGTCTGTGTTCCATTCTCTATTGGTCTACATGAGACGATTGAATCTCATTGACTCCTCTGGTTGAGGTAATAACTCGTGTGCCAAATTGTTGGGTGTTGGCTGCCATGTTTGCTATCAAATCTCTCGCTGCCGCAGGGGTCTTGTCTACTAAGGCTCCTCCAGAGGCAGCATCCACCATGCTTCTGTCATTTGGTAGCAAGCCTTCATAGAAATATTGAATTAAGAGTTGATCGGTGATTTGGTGGTGGGGACAGCTCGAGCACAGCTTCTTGAATCTTTCCCAATATTCATGCAAGGTCTCTCCTGTCATTTGTCTTATGCCACATATATCTTTTCTAATGGCAGCAGCTCTAGAGGCAGGGAAAAATTTCTCTAAGAACAACCGCTTCATGTCATTCTAACTTGTTACTGAACCTAGTGAAAGATAAAATAACCAATCCTTGGTCAGATCGTCAAGACGAGAAAGGAAATGCCCTCGGCTTGATGTGCTCTTCTCGAGATCCCATGTGGCTTCATGGTTGAACAAACTACATGGAACTCCTTTAGATGCTTATGGGGATCCTCACCTGCAAAACCGTGAAACTTGGGCAACAAATGTATCAATCCAAATTTTAACTCAAAATCAGCATCAAGATCTGGGTATTGAATACACAAAGACTGGTTAGTTATATCAGGAGCAGCAAGTTCCTTAAGAGTTCTATTCTGCATGTTATCAGTCATGGTTTCAGAATTATTCAAGATCTCAAGTTTACTCCCAATATTAAGATCAAATTCAGAAGTAATTCTTGCACTTAGCCTACGAGCTCTAATCAACCTATACAAGGTTCTATCAATCTCAGGATCAAAGTCAACCAAGTTATCAGGCTCGGACCTAGTCATGCATCTCACAAAAACAAATAAATAAGCAAAATACACTAGACAATGGATAAAAATGTTAGAAAAGTTAATAAAAAGCAAAAGTTAGTAAAAACACTTAAAATGAAAAGATTACACTTACTAATCCCCGGCAATGGCGCCAAAATTTTGATGAGTGCCGAACTCAGTCAAAATTATAACCGAAGTTATTACCTAAGCTTGTAGCACAGTGACAACACCGGATCGTCTCCTCAAGGATCGTAGATGCAATTTGATCAAATCAAGTGAAAGTTAGAAAAAGGGGGGTTTTGATGGTTCAAGGATCGCAGTGACAAGATTTAAAGAGAAATAACAATTAGAAGAACAGTCAATTCAGAAATCTATCCGAGATTGGGTGGATTCAATCATAAACCTTTCAACAAACATTTGAAGCACATTTGAATGGTTAACTTGGATATAACCGAGATCTCAGCATTAGATCCAGAATTCATACTAGACAATCGTCCAGAATTCAATTGACAAGTAATAAACACAAATCTGCAATCGCACCATTCATGTAGATATATGTCAATTTAAGCACCGAATTCAATTAACCTAGGCACCAATCAGTAACCTAACCTCTTCAATTACGTGATTAATTTAGATCAATCAGTTCTAAGTTTCATCACAAATCTTCAATCTCCATTTATGTGATTAATTCAGATCAATCAGTTCTAAATTTCATCACAATACTTAATCTTAAAACAAGATCAAATCTGATCAAACATAAACAGAATCATTATTCATGCATTCAAGATCAAGAAAATAGAAGAAGAAGAAGAAGAAGAGAAGAAGAAGAATCCAAATATAAATCAAATACGATACATAACCATGATTTCAAGATTCCAAACCGCAATCTCTTCAAGAGTTCCAAATTGACTGAAAGTAACTTAGCTCTCCATTACAATGAAGGAAATCATCAAATTATACAAAAGCTATGAAAAACTATGAAGAAACAAGAAGAAACTATGAGAGAATTTAAGGAGAATACAACTTGTGTTTCATGATAACCAATGGTGCCCTTTTATAGAAGTCTAGGGTAACAAAATGACAAAGGGGAGTAGGTGGCTGAGTTGGGTGGTTGAGTAGGTTGGTGAATGGCTTGGTGAGTGGGTTGGTTGAATGGAGTGGTTGAATGGGTTGGTGAGTGGAGTGGTTGAGTGGGTTGGTGAGAGGAGTGGTTGAGTGGGTTGAGAGGAGTGGTTGAGGACGAAAATTTTGACGTCTGACTTAGAAGCCAAAAACGACAAACTATACTTCAGATCCACGAAAAGTACTCATGAAAGTTGTAGATCTTTGTCTTGGCTATAACATGCATATCTGGATCGTCCAATTTGGCTTCTTGCAGCCCAAGATATGGCCCAAATACCGCAGGTCACTCAAACCCAACTTCAGCACCTCTGTTCCGACTTGCAGGCTCAGACTGACCCATTAGACTTCATTTTTTCAAAAAGTGTTCTTCATGAAAGTTGTTTATTTGGGTCTTAACTATCAACTATCCAAATTTCAGCCCATCTCCATTATTACAGCTTGGGATATGATTTTATGAGTGCACACCGTTCGGATTCTAGTGACAGAACCCGTATTCTGTTTTCCATGTAAACTTAGGTCCCTTAGACATCTGAATTGGACTTCGAGCTCTTCATCAAAGTTGTAGAGCTTCCTCCTAGCTTTCCTAAAAGGTAAAATTCATGATTATCAGATATCAGGAACTCAAGTTATGGCCAAAATACAGAAACAGTGTCAAATCTCAATAATGCTGAAAATATTCAATTAGGAACAATTTGAGTTCAAACTCACAAAATCATACCAAACTCAATCAATTAAGAATATGAAGAGTGTAAATGACTAAACATAAGGGTTTCTTAATGAATAAAATATGTGATTATCAGTGTTTTATCATATGAGGATACTATGGTTTAGTGGGAGTTTGTAATTTTCTATGTTTTGTTGCTCTATTCTGTACTTTAGACATGTTTTTTGTGTATTTGGATATTTTCTGCAAAAATAAAGTATTCAATTCATTCGTACTCTGTTTTATTAAGTTAAACTTTAATCTCAATAAAGTTTAAAGTAGGACCAGTTGGAAATAGACATGTTTAGATCACGTTATATGTAATTTCCATGCTACACATCCATGATTAATCTATGTCATTTGGTTGTATTGGTATATATGACTACTGATGGATTTAGTTACGCTAAATGTAATGAAAGTTCCTTTAATCCTATATCAATGTAGTCAATGGGAGAGATTGTTAGGAATACCTTATTATGTGATAGCAATATTTAAGCACATAAGGTGTATACATTTATAAGGTAACATATGTAGCCCTAGTGGGAGATTGATGAAAATATTCAACATATGTGGCTCACATATGTATCTAATAATATTGGATGACTATCTTAAAAGTATAGTCTAAAATTAATTGTGATCTAACAAGGTTAAAGTTGGACTAAGGGGTACTAAATTGTCATAAATTTTATGCGTAGATATCATTAAGTGATTTCTAATTTGATGAGGGGCTAAATTAGAAATAAAAGAAATATTATAATAACTGATGATTGTCAATTATTATAAAAAGGGTTATGGTCCCTATTTAAATGTATCACTTTAGTTTCTCAATATAATATTTCTACAGAGAAAACACACTAAAATACGTATCAAGTGGAAGATCTTCAAAATATCATATCTCTTTGAAGAATTGTTATGGATCAAGGTATGCTTCCGCTCTTGTGTTCCTCTTATTTCTGATGTGCGTAAAACATACTAAGAGCAAGTGCATTCTATCGCCAAGTAATATAGGACTTGAGTCATAGTTATCAATCCCACGAGGAAAAAATGGTAATTACTAGTTTCGTAAAACTCTTTTGTTATTTAGACAATCGAAAGGGTATAAGAAATCCAAAATAAAATTGGAAAACAATTAAAGAAGAAAAACAATGAACAATCATGCAAAATAGAGAGAAATCAATGAGAGAAAAACTAAGGCACATGGTTCACTTGAATTAATTATTCAGATTTTCTTTCAATTATGATGTAAGGTAATTCTTTTGTCAATATTCTCTTATTTACTATTGAATCCTAATGATCATGGATGAAACAATATTCTATTCCTAATTTAATTCACCTATTTGGTCATTTAGTTGAATTAATCAAGAATGCATTAAGTCCCAATTCAAGAGATGAACTAACATACCATCAATTCTATTAGTAGGATAAATTGATGTTTGGTCATTCACCAATCTAATCATAGGCATACCATATAGATCCACTCATTAAATACGGATAGTCACCAGTCAAACAATGAATTCACACATGCCAAAAGTGATCAAGTTATGACAAGAATGCAAGCAATATGATAAACCCTAAAAGAAATTACCTTAATTAAATTAGAAATCAAACCCAAATAATTACGAAAACAAGATCTCCCATAGCCCTAGTTATGGGTTTAGCTACTAATGTTCAAAACAGACAAACTCATATCAAGATACAAATCCATGAAAAGAAACCTAAAGAAAGAAGAAAACTATAGGGAAAGAGAAATCAAAACCCCTTTTACGGAGATTATGATCTTCAAGCCTTCAAAAATGTCGTCCTTTCTTTAAAATCGTCCTCCAAGAATTCATGATATTTCTTTCTTCTCAATTGCCTCTCAAAGTCTATCGTCGAAAGATATCTTAGGTGTGAAGGGTTGCTTCAATTTATAAAGATTCAGGGTGAAAAACCCTATTTTTTATGTCAGGAAGGGACACACGGTCGTGTCTCCCTTCGACACGGCCATGTTTGATGAATTGCGTAACTTACACCGTAAGTGAGACACGGCCGTGTGACAATGAGACACGGTCGTGTCTCGAAGTCAGAAGCTTCACTCCATTAAGACAGGGTCGTGTCCCTATTTGAATTTCAATGTTGGATGAGACACGGCCGTGTGACCAAGAGACACAGCCATGTCTCCAAGTTTCTTCAAGTTAAATAGAGTCGTGTCTAATTCCTAAATCACTTCTGAGTTGACACAGGGTCCTGTCTAAGCTAAAATAGACCTCTTTTGTTCTGAAAATATAATATCTTCGCCTCTTTTCACTCTGAATGTGTCAAATCTCTCTTAATCTGCAAAACGAAGATAATTGATAAGGATCCATCCAAAATTTATCAATAAATATGATCAAATCACCATAATTTATACAGCATAAGACTAAAATATAGGCTTATCAACCCCTCACACTTGAGCTTTGCTTATCCTCAAGCAAAGAATAGGAATAAAAAACAAGATTAAGCTCAACCTCCAGAAATAAGAATAAAGGGGAATTCACAGTTAAAAATTCTCAAGTTCAGCAATCAAATCCAATCCAGAAAGATCATTTAGCACTTAAAATAATTAGATGCTTGAGTCTAACTTGCAACTTTTTCTTTTACCAACATAAGCGATTACTCATCTTTCTATCACTCAAGTATTTAAGGACAAAGAGATCACTCAAATTTCTCTTGAAAAATACAATATCATAGACTTCGTTATCAATCTCATCTCCACTTTCAAATCCACATACAACACAAGAATCAAAAGGACTTTCATTGGTTGTAACTGGGCCAAAGGTATAAAGAAAGGTAGGAAAAAAATAAATGAGGTTAAAGAATGCTCATTGATAAATCAATACAAAGCATAATGAAGTTGAAAAGATGACAAATAGAGCATAATGGGACCAACAACTTTTTCTTTCTTCTTCCCTTTCTATTTTTCTTTTCTTTTTTTTAATATCAATCAACCCTTGAAGACAAAAGTAACCTTCAAGACTTTTCAATCAACGCATTAAATGCTCCAAAGAATTCAACCTGATTATTTTCATTGGGTATTCAAAGAAATCAATTTTAAGCTCAAATGGGGCAACTAAAAGATTATTTTCTCAATACAACTCTGAAAGTCAAGAAAGAATAAAGCCTAAGTGCCTTAATCAAATTCAAGTATGCATATGAATCATTAAAGCCTTAACAAGATATCAAAGCAAGTTCTAGCGCATATCAATCAAGAGAATACTCACTCTAGAAGAAAAATAGGATTTTGTTTATGAAAAATCCAATCATTAAGACTCAAAACTTACTTTTTTGGCTAAAGTTAACAAAGAGAACAAAAGCAAGCAAACATGACTAATTTCTAAGTAAGATACTAAATTTCACTTCATTGAATTGAACAAGATTGCTTCATACAAAATCAGCTCATGATCAATGGATTCCCCTTTCAACATATTTCTATCAGTTTAGAATAAATCAAGAAATCAACACACAATTCCTGCTTAATTACCAGCATTACTCAAATGTTCATCAATTTTTTTTCAGAGATAGTAACCCCACACTTAAGATAAACATTGTCCTCAATGTGGAAGAAAAAGGAATAAAGGGAGTAATGCAAGAACAACACAACCTGATTAAAAGTGGTACTCTGTCAGGTAAGGGAGAAGCATAAGAGTCACTGCCGCAACAAAATTTGCAAAATCTCAAAACACATTAATAACATCTAAAAGAAAAACAAAAATAACAAAAATAATTAAAAGAAGATAAGAAAAGAAGAAACACAGGTTGCCTCCTATGAAGCGTTTGGTTAATGTCATTAGCTTGACGCTGCCTCTTTCAAATAAGTCAAGGTAACTTAAAGCAAGAGAAATAGGATGATGGTTTCTTCTTTTCAAAGCATTTTTTCCATCCTTCAGCAATGGCCTTGGGATTGCTTCTAACAACATTCTGAACTTGACAAGATCTTGGTTGTCCTAATTGCACCTTAGCTTCGCTAGGCCATGGTGATTTCAGTCGATCAACAGATGAAGGACCAATTTGTGAAAAAGCTTGGATCATAGGAGGACCTTTCTCTAGTTCAACAACTTGAGTTCTACAGAGGTCAGCATCCATATGGTATGATGATGATGGGTCTTTGATAGCTAAGTCTTCCTGCTTCTTAGCTTGGACAATATTAATAGGGGCATGGAGATGTGACATTAGGGATGATTTAGCCTCCCTAAAGACATTTATAGTCACATAATCTCCATCCACTCTCAAAATAAACTCACCCTGAGGTACATCAATCACAGCCCCTGAAGTTGCTAGAAACGGTCTTCCAAGAATGAGAGGAATATCAACATATTCTTCCATATCCAGCACCACGAAATCAACTGAGAAAATGAATTTGTCCACCTTCACCAAAACATCCTCCACCACACTGCGAGGGTAAGTAAATGATCTATTGGCCAATTGTAGTGAAATGTTGGTGGGCTTCGGTTCTTGCATTCCCAATTTCTTAAAAACAGAGAAAGACATCAAATTAATACTATTACCCAAGTCATATAATGCCTTCTCAAAATAAGAAGTACCAATAGAGCAAGAAATAGTAAAACTCCCTAGATCTTTTAATTTTGGGGGTAACTTCTTCAAAAGAATGGCGGAGCACTCCTCATTTAGACATATCGTCCTCAAGTTTGCATTTCTTTGTAAGTATTTCATTCAAAAACTTCGCATACTTAGGCATATGAGAGATAACTTCAACAAACGGAATGTTAATTTGTAACTTCTTGAACATGTCTAAGAATTTAACAAATTCTTTATCTGGCTGATTATTCTTAAGCCTCTGAGAGAATGGGATCTTGGCATATGGTGATGATTCAGACACTATGTTTTGCTCACAATCCTTTTTTGCTCTCTGCCACTTTGGTTTTCTCTTCTCAACCTCTTTCTCTTTATTGTCATCTTAAATTGAGAAATCTTCAATAAGAACATCAGTTTTCTTTCCCTCAATTCCTGACGAGCTAGATGCTGCATTCATCTGTCCTTCTAAGACTTTAGCACTTCTCAGGGTAATTGCACTACAATTTTACTTTGGATTAGTCTCGGTAGTACTAGGCAATGTCCTTGGTGCCCTTGCTGTCATCAAAGTAGCCAACTGACTTATCTGAGTCTCCACGCTCTACAATCTGGCTTCGGAATTCTGCATGTACTTCATCACAAGATCTTCAAAATTTTGCTTCTCTGCAGGTACTTGGAAACCTGGAGGTGTTTGTGGAGCTCTATGTTGACTCTGTTGATAATCCTGTTGATTTCCCCACTTGAAATTCAGATGGTCCCTCCAATCAGGATTGTACGTATTGGAATACAGATTGTACTGTTGGCGGTTGGAATTACCAACAAAATTTACTCCTTCAAGCTCAGGAGCAAATGGACTACCAGCTTGATAGTTTGAACTTGTATGTCCCTGTCCTCCACATGTGTCATATATGATTGGTGGGGTTGCATTGTTTGTCACTATCAAAGTCTCTGTCTTCTTCATCAACGCTTCCAACTGACTCAAAATGGCAGTGGAAAAGTCAACAACATGCACACCTACTATTTTCTTAGGAACTTGGCACTCAATTTGTCATTGATAACTGTTTAATGTCATTTCTTCAATCAATGTTTGGCTCTCAGTAGGTGTTTTCCTCCAAATTGTACCTCCTGCAGTAGCGTCAATGAGTAAACAGTTTGCAAGCGACAAACCATTGTAAAAAGTCTGAACCTGCTGCCATACGGGAAATCGATGATGTGGGCATCTCCTCAACAACTCTTGAAAGCGCTCTCAAGCTTCATAGAGAGTGTCCATTTCAAACTGCACAAAAGAAGATATATCATTTCTTAATTTTGCAGATTTAGAAGGAGGAAAATACTTAGCCATAAATTGTTGTGTCAATTGATCCCATGTAGTGATGGAACCCCTTCGTAGTGACATTAACCATTGACTCACCCTATCCCTAAGAGAGAAAGGAAAGAGGCACAATAAGATTGCATCATCTGTCACTCCATTGTACTTTATAGTATCACACAACTGCAAGAACATGGCCAAATGCTGATTTGGATCATCCGAAGGCAATCCACCAAACTGAACAGAATTTTGGATCATGGAGATCAATGTTGGTTTGATCTCAAAGTTGTTTGTCGCCACAGCTGGTCTTATAATACTTCCTCTATACCTTTCGACAGTAGGCATAGAGTACTTAAGCATGGTCCTCTCTACTGGAGCAGCTCGTTCTTCACAGTTTCCCTCAATCACTGGTTACCTCTCCATCCTGTTTATATCTTCCGTCACAGCTGCAATATAAGATTGCTTCTTTAACCTAGGAGCTGTTTTCTCAATTTCATGATCAAATGTCAAATCAAGAAATTGAGATCGAGTAAGCATAAACAAGAAATATAAGCAGAGAGATGAAGTAACAAATAAAAATAAACAAAATAAAAACAAAATAAAATAAAATAAAAATGCGTCTAAATTAACTAGAGCTTTTCGCTTCTAATATTACTAAACTTATTTCCCGGTAACAGTGTCAAAAACTTGATGCGCGTAAAACACACTAAGAACAAGTACATTCTATCACCAAGTAATATAGGACTTGAGTCCCAGTTATCGATCCCACGAGGAAAAAAGGGTAATTACTAGCTTCGTAAAACTCTTTTGTTATTTAGACAATCGAAAGGGTATGATAAATCTAAAATAAAATTAGAAAACAATTAAAGAAGAAAAACAATGAACAATCAAGCAAAATAGAGAGAAATCAATAAGAGAGAAACTAAGGCGCAAGGTTCACTTGAATCCAATTATTCAGATTTTCTTTCAATTATGATGTAAGGTAATTCTTTTGCCAATATTCTCTTATTTGCTATTGAATCTCAATGGTCATGGATGAAACAATATTCTATTCCTACTTTAATTCACCTATTTGGTCATTTAGTTGAATTAATCAAGAATGTATTAAGTCCAAATTCAAGAGATGAACTAACATACTGTCAATTCCATTGGTAGGATAAATCGATGTTTGGTCATTCACCAATCTAATCCTAAACTTACCATATAGATCCACTTATTGAACGCGGATGGTCACCGGTCAAACAATGAATTAACATATGTCAAAAGTGATCAAGTTATGACAAGAATACAAGTAATATGATAGACCCTAAAAGAAATTACCTTAATCAAATTAGAAATCAAACCCAAATAATTAGGAAAACAAGATCCCTCATAGCCCTATCTATGGGTTTAGCTACTCATGTTCAAAACAGACAAACTCATATCAAGATACAAATTCATGAAAAGAAACCCAAAGAAAAAAGAAAACTATAAGGAAAGAGAAATCAAAACCCCTTTTACGAAGATTATGATCTTCAAGCCTTCAAGAATGTTGTCCTTTCTTCAATGCCGTCCTCCAAGAATTCATGACAATTCTCTCTTCTCAATTGTCTCTCAAAGTCTGCCGTTGAAAGATATCTCAAGTGTGAAGGGTTGCTTCAATTTATAAAGATTTGGGGTGAAAAATCATATTTTTCAAGTCAGGAGGGGACGCACGGCCGTGTCTCCCTTCGACACGGCCGTGTATGATGAATTGCGTAACTCACACTGTAAGTGAGACACGGCCGTGTGACAATGAGACACGGCAGTGTCTCAAAGTCAGAAGCTTCACTCCATTAAGACAGGGTCATGTCCCTATTTGAATTTCAATGTTGGATGAGACACGGCCGTGTGACCAAGAGACACGGCCGTGTCTCCAAGTTTCTTCAAGTTAAATAGAGTCGGTAATTCCTAAATCACTCGACACGAGTTAACACAGATCCTGCATCTGGTAAAATAGATCTCTTTTGCTCTGAAAATATAATATCTTCGCCTGTTTTCACTCTGAATGTGTCAAATCTCTCTTAATCTGTAAAATGAAGATAATTAATAAGAATTCATCTAAAATTTTTTAATAAATATGAACAAATCACCATAATTTATATAATATAAGAGTATAAAATATAGGTTTATCAACTTCTTTTTCTTAAAATCTAAATGAAAACTGATTAAACTTTTTGAACTTGATCTAAATTGGATTTGATGTTTCTCACCGTGAATATTTTCAATATAAAATCAACAGTACAGTCCCACCAGGTAAAGCGAAATTCAGGACGGATGACAAAATAGAAGATTAGATGAACCGAACCGAATTCTCATGAATCATATTATAGCATGTTGGGCTGGAACAAGAGAAGAAAAGGAGCACACCCTCTCACATGCACATGGTAAGGCAATTAAAGCATCTTCTTTGTCTTATCTTTCGTCTGACCTTTCTTCTTTGTCCTGGCAATTGACTCGTACGGGTTCAGCCCATCTGATCTGTAACTGTTTGTAATATTCTCTTTCTTTTCTTTTTCTTGCAGAGGGAATTAGATTATTAGAAACTGTTACGAGTACATTTGGTTTGTAGTGGAAATATTTTAAAAGTAAATTTAAAATATTAAAAAAATGTATTAATATGTTTAGTAAAAAATTTTATTAACAAAATTTAATTAATTTTAATAAAAAATAATTCTTAAATTTTAATTGTAGTGAAAGTAAAAAAATTTTATTTTTTCATTAAGTAAAAATCTGTTAAAAAATATTTTTTCTTTTAATCTTATTTTAAAAATATTTTTAATTTTTAATTTAAAAAATATTTATTTTATCAAATTTGTTTTTAAAATAAAAATTTATAAACAAAAATTATATTATTATAAATTCACTTTTAACTAAATTTAAATTTATAAAATTAAATTAATTCAAATTTAAATTTATTAACTTTAATCCAAATCACTGCAACATTTCTTCAGGAAGTAACTTTACCTCCCCAGGATTCACGTTCATTGTTGTAATCATATGGGAACACATACAGCTTTAACTCCCACCTTGTAGGTGCTGTAAGACAGGAACTGTCAACAACTATTAATCATGTGCAACTGGTGATCGAAACAGATAGGATTCGTACATGTTATTCAGCACGTACTCATATATGTAGGGAACCCTCGTCCCCTGAATTTCCGACCCCGACATGGCCATTTCCTCACCTCACCCTCCTTGTTTTTATTTTTTATTTTCCTGTCAGACTTTTTCTGGTTATGTGGGAATTAATATCGGGATTCGTTACTTCCACTGATGAAATCAAATTATTACAACTTTTTATAGTCAAAATTATATTTATAGTTTAGATTCCTGAAGTACAGTGTGTATCTGTGTGATGAGCTTTTTCTAGATTATCATCTACATATCTTGTAAACCACCTCGGTCAATGGCATGTGCCTAACGCGGCGTGGTTTCTCCACTCAGCTATGCCAAAATCTGCCTCGCAACTATAAATGGACTATGATGTTATAATCTGCATATACTCAAAGCTTTAAAAAAAAAGAAAAAAAAAAGCAAGGAAATTCAAAGGAAATAGATCAGTCATCAATTCAGAATACTTAATTGAACTGAACAAAGAGAGAGGGGAGGGGGGACACTGTTCAAGAACTTAAAATCCAACCAACTACAACTCCATTAAGCATCTGCCACACATGATCCAAGAAGAGTGAGAAATTGGAGTTGGTCCTAGCAAACCTACTAGGAATGTGCAGTGTTTAAAGTAACAGCGTCACCATCACCAATAATGATGGGAGGACACGGGTTAGAGCCATCAATATAACTAACTAAATTGTGGCCAACAGTGCCAGGCAAAGATAATTGTTTCTAGTAAGTTTGATAAGTAATTAGTGAAGTGAACGAGGTCTTTGGTATCAGGAGTTGGGGGAATGGTGGGTGAGGGAGAGGTGACGATAGTTGTTGTTGCAGAAGCCATTGAATGATCAAGAAAGCTATAAAGCAATGACTACTGATACTATATAAGAGAATAGAATTGAAATAATACTTACATTCACTTTATGTGTTTTACATTACATGAATATATAAAAGATGAAAGGAATAATTTGAATACAATAAAAGTTTGAATTTGAAACAAAAATTAAATCTATCTTCTACGGATGAGAGAGATAACAAACATTTATACACAAATATACAAAAATTAAGAAGATAATGTTTGTTAGGTGGTTACACCAATAAGATGCACCATTTCACTCACTTTATTTTAGTGCACTAGCGAATGGGTGGTGGCCCAATTAAAATTATAACACACTAAGCATCCAACATGCCCTTTTCTGGAAGTCATGGTCACTCACGTGGATTCCAACTTTCGTTACCAATCATCCCTAGTTCTTCCACAAAATTGAACCCTTTTCTGTAAGCCATCTTCTGTTCTCTTTCTGAGCCTTTTTTCTAGCATGTTTTTGAGTGCATTTAATTTCCTGAAAACAAATCGGTGTAACCAAGTTTCCTGCATTTTTCTTGCCTTTTACCAAAAGTTCAGACGCTGACATCCCACCCAAACGCAATGGAAGAAACCTACCAAACAAAAATTACGTCTATTGAAACTGCATTTTTTATCCCTCTTCTTCCACCTTATGCTCTACACTATTTGCAGCCAAATAATAACATGTCTACGTGTCACTGCTCAGAATGAAAAATAGCGGGACTATGACAAAGAAGACCAGAAAAAAAAAAAAAAAGCCTTCCTTTACAGTGGTCCTGAGTTTATTTATTTATTTCTCCATCTTATTCTGGTCACTTGCCTGTCCGAAGCATGGACAATGAAACAGGATAGGATTGTCCATATCATTACTCTCCTACCTTGAGACTTCTTTCTTCTACCAAATCCAGTGTACGTACAAGCTTACAAAATGTCATAAAAAAATTACTGAAGTAAAAAAAATGTTGAACTGTTGTTCCCTTAGTATGAGGCCTTTTGGGGTAAAATTAAGAAAGAATCAGGTGAAGCTTAGCAAAAATGTGGACAATATATAATACTAACTTAATGTGGAGATATGTGGTGTCAAAGTCCCCTACAAAAGTGTCAAGCTATGGTTGGGAACACACCAAGGTTTGAAATCCCATTATTTGATGGGAAAATAAATTTTATGATTTGGCAGTGTACCATTCAAGACCTCTTGGTGCAAAATGGTCTTGATCAGGCTTTAGAGAAGGAGAAGCCAGCTACCATGGAGGAAGAAGAATGGACTAAGATCCAAAAGAAGGCTGTAAGCACGATTCGGTTAGCTCTTGCTCCCGAGATAAAGCACAACGTGTTGAAGGAGACAACACCGAAGGCTTTGTGGGAAAAACTCGAGAATATCTATGCGTCGAAGTCGCTAACCAATCGTCTTTGTTTAAAGATGGAGTTGTATCAACTCAAAATGGAGATGAGAAGAAATCTACATGACCACATCAACAAGTTCAACCAGCTAGTAAGCCAATTGTTGAATGCAAATGATAAAATATCTGATGAGGAGCAAGCGCTGTTGTTATTGGCCTCACTACCAAGGTCCTACAAACCTGTGGTTCCAACGTTGCTTGTCAAGAGAACAACTTTGAAGATGGATGACTTGTAGGGCCCACGAACACCACATATCTCCACATTAGTATGATATTGTCACTTTAGAAAATTTGCTTCTTGGGATTTTACTGCAAGAGCCTTAATGGAGATTATGCTTATATACATACGTATGATGCAACCGATGTGGGGCTTTGGTCGCAGAGGATCGTGATTAGCTGTTTCATTCGTTCGACTACGGACCATCACTACTATACCGCTTCACAGCCGCCACTGTAATCCACATCGTATTAGGAAGACTTTCGACACAAGAGACTCTCTGGATCATGGATCCATCAACCACCGTCCATACCAAACTCATCAAAGCCAAACCCTGGGGCGATACACTGTTGGTATTTCTCGTCCCAAAGAAACAAGAATTTACGTGGTTCGGCTGCACTTCTTGCCTACATCCAAAACACTCCAATAAAATTGTTATTATCTATCGGATTTGATAATTGTAACTAACTTTGATTGTGTATTAGCACCATGTTTCACTCCCGTATTTTTTTCTCTACTATCTTTCTTTTCTTGCTTGCTATATTTCTCCAAATGAAGAATGTTCTATTTATAGAACAAACTCCTCCACCATCCAAGCAAATTTGTTGACAAATTTGCTCCTAAAAATTAAAGCACCGAATAAGCTTTGAAAAACTTGCACCTCCTCTACCATCTGCCTGTGAATTCTACATCATCCTATGCTTGAGAATGTCAAGGTTGGTGGCTAAAAATTTCAACTATTACAACTAATGGTCAAAAAAATTGACTGAAATCCAACATATTTAAGCACTGATGGAAGTTAATAATAAGTAAAAGTTATAAAACATAAAAGTCTATGAACTATTTTTTTTTCTTCTGTTGATTGAACTTAAAATAATCACACATATTTGTGAAAAAGTAACCCCGTGCATATCTGCAACGAGCAGAGGAGACTGTGTACTAGGACCAGCAGAGTCACTTGAGAAGGATATAGTTCCCAAAGAGACAAGTATCGGAGCAATTTGGTGTTACTCCCGTGACTTAAAATGAATTGAACACTAAAGTGTGAGGGTGCCCAACATTTTCTTTAAAGATTATTTCAATATAATTGAAAATTCTATCAAGTACAACAGACATTTTCTAATAATGTTAAAATTTTAAGAACTGTAAAAATATTATTATTATGTAACTCACTAGAGAGAAGAGAGAAGAATAGATAAAGTAGATGAAGAAGGAAAACCTAATTTTAAAAACTGTATAGTGAACAGTTTTAAAAAAACAGAAGAAAAAATTATTAACAGAATTTGTACCTTAAAAACTGTTTCAACACATTAGATGATAAAGTTTCTGCACGTTGGAAGATTAATCCAAAAACTATTTTTACACGTTAAAAGAACTGACCAAGTAAAAAATGTGGATAAGATTAAATCATTTTTAAACCTCTTCAAAATATTCATTTTTAAGAAAATTCAAATAATTAATTAAATATTTAATAAAAAAATTTAGATATTATGTTATTATGCACATGGGATAAATTGAAAATTTACACTAGATACAAGCTTTCGACTTATTTTTATACATGTAAAATCACTTTCTAATTCACTTCTTATCAAATCTAAATTATAAATTAATATATAAATTCTTTTAAAATTTTATTTTTAACCAATATAAAATTTTATTCTTTTAAAATATTACTCTTCTCACAACATTTGAGAGCCTTCTTATATTTACCTTAAAGCTCAACTAAGACGGCAGCCCAATCCAAATAAATGCTTACAGTTCTTGCTTTAATTAAGAGAGATCCCACTAAGTTTTTGAGCAAAGATCTCAAAATAAAATAAAATAAAAATAAAAAAAGCTTAATTTAAGTGGTAAAGATGAGTAGAAGAAAAGTAATCAAGATTAACTTATGCTGCTGTATATCAAATAATTGCATGTGGTTTACTCATTTGCTAAGTACCAATAGAGAGAAACAGTGTTGAGCGACCTACCCCCAATTGAGGCATGGGGTTTAATTTTTACTCTGTCGGTGATCATCCACAAAATAATATTGCTTTGGCATACAAGTACCAAAATAGCAACTAGGACTGGTTCTTGGAGTGGGAGTAGAGGACAAACAAGAAACACAAATAATGCACCACGGACGATGGAACAGAGAATAAAGAACCCAACGCTTTGCCTTACCTTTCCCATACATGAAAGAAAACTTTCCGAAAGAACATGAAAATGAATTGATCCCATTTATAAAGAAGCTCTTTTAGCTTAAATCAGAAAGGAAGAACGCAATAAGAGATTAAAGAATATATTTATGTACACTTGCTTTCATGGAAAGAAAACAAATAAAGCACTCCAGGGATCATATCATACAGAAATCACATGAAACCAAAAATATCGGCTAGCAGTTATGATCCGCTTTGCATATCTTTGATGAACTTATCATAAATTTATTTATTAGAAATTGTTCTGAACATCCATAATCTGTTTCTACAATAATGCCTTATTTTTGTAACCTTAAGACCCCCAAAAAAAAAATCATTAAGTTTGCCTACTCCACTGACCTCGTCAATAAATAAATAATAATAATAATAATAAATAAACAGTCGCCGCGTCACCGCGGCTACAATACAACCATGCAATTCCAGTGACCACCGTGATGTGATGTCAGCGGTGCTGTCCCCACGGCCGCCATCTCCGCCGCACAAACTGCTGCAGTGGCACATTTCCAGCACCATCACAGTTACTAAACTAAGCACTCTTTTTGCAACTCTGAGGCCGAAATCCGAACCTCTCATTTTCCAAATCATATTCCACGTAGAAATTCTGCTGCTGAAAATTCCCCAAGATGATCGCCGGACCACCAGCCCTCGCCGAACCGGAACCAATGTCAAAGACAATGGTCAAACAGGCCACCTTGGAATCTCCTATCAATGAGAAATAATTCGCCACGGGCAACTCCATTTTGGCGCCGCCTTTGAATTGAAAAGTTAATTCCGGGAACGGCACCGTTTTCTCGCCGGAGAAATTGAAACAGGGGCTCAAACCAGATTGGGCTTCGACGTTCTTGGCTCTCGTGTAATTTGCCATTTGCTTCTCGAACTCTTGCTCCACCAGCTCAAAAACTGGCTTTTCCATGAACGTGAAGGTGGTGCCAGAGTCCACGATGGTGCCGCCATTGCCGTCGGAACCCGGATCCAGGAACCCAAACGGAATCTTGACTCGCTTGCCACCGACGATGACCTTGCGAAGGGTCACGTAGTAGTACTCGCGGAACGTAGAGTTGTTCCCTGAAGGGTTTTGGTGAAACCGCGTGTAGCTTAGACCGTCGGTCTTGGTGTCACCAGAGGAGCCAGTTTGCAAAACGAGGTCGCTGTTCTCCGGCGAGTCGTCGAACCGTTGAGAAACCAAGCAGTATGAGAATTTCTTGAGACCCATTTGCGACGGCAGCGACTCTTGCCCGCGTCCAAACCCGGCGATCCCGGATGGTTGACGGATCGACAGGATCGAACATCCGACGATAAAATCGGGTACGATTTTTCCCGGAAAGTTGAGATTTTCCGAGAGTAAGAGACCTAGTGTTGAGCCAAGACCGTATTGAACAATGTAAGCAGGGCAATTCAGGGTACAATTCTGGGCTTTGGGGTTGCAACCTTGGCATCGAGATTGAACATTGGGGCCGAAAATCCACCCACATTTTGGATTTCTGCAACCTAGGAACTTGGAAGAGGTTGAATTCTTGGGAATGAAGGTGGGGATTTTTGTTGGGTCGATGTTTGGGAAGGAACAACTGGAACAGAGGTAGCGAGAGGAGCAGGGGAACCAGACGAGGCTGCTTCCGGTGTCTAAAACAAAAGAAGAGGTTTGAGGTGGGGTTCCGAATTGAAGATCTATAGAGTATCCTCCATAGCTTTTGGGAGAAACTGGTGTTTTGACAAGGGAAGAGTTGCGATGCTTGAGGTGGTGGGCTCTGGTTAGAGAAGCAGAGGCGGTGAGTTTGAGGGTCTTAAATGGATCTGAGGATGGGTGTTTGGTGAATAAGGGTGAAAGAGGAAGGATAATGGTGTTGGGGGTGGATGATGGTGATATAGAAGAAGTGAATGTGATGAGAGAGAGGACACAGATTACACACAGAATAATGTGCGGATAAGCCATTGAAAAACTTCTTGTGTGCTCGGTGTTCAGAGTGTCTTAATAAGTAAAGATGAACAGAATGAATGGACAAGTTTTCTGTTTCGGTTGGCTTATTTATTTATGGAAAATGATGTACATTATTTTTTATTTTATTATATTTTTTAACAATTTTAATTAAGTGAGAACAAATTATATAATTAATTATATAAAAAATAATATAAAAAATGATGTAATTATTTTATATAATTTTAATTTAAATTTTACAGTTTTTTATTTGAATATTTATTTAAATTTTTTTTATTTTATTATTAAGAATATATCAATTTTACTTTAAATATCAAATTATATATACCAACGAAATAATTTTATATTAAAAGACATTAGAATAACAAATAAAAAAAATCTATCAAAAATTAAAATAATTAATAACAATATAATCAAAGAATATTTAATGTATTTAAGTATTTTAACATTGTATAATTTATACATTTAATTTATATAATTTAAGAAAATTAAATAAAATAATATATTCATTAAATTAATTAATTAACATATAATTTTTAAATTATTTAATATTTTTTCTTTCACAAATTCACTTTATTTCAATATAACACACGTTTACGCCTAGGGATGCGATAATGTAGGCATGTGTAGGAGGCGAGCAGATATATTCCCCATTTATTCTCATGTAATTATCCATTTATAATCTTACGGATAGATAGAATATCTGGGATATCCGCATGATATATACAGTATATTTGATATTTTAAAATAAAATTTTAAAAATTATAAAACAAATATAAATAAAATAAATTTTAACATCATATATCTACAATTTTGTTAAACAATGTAAGATTCTTACAAAATTAAAAGATTATTATAAATAACAAACTAAATTCAATTATATTTTATAATAATTAATTTACATAAATAATTATTACATAAATAGTATATATTTTTTCAATAAGTTTTATCATTATGAATTTATTTAATAAAAATATTATTTTAAAATAATAAAATATACGTATTTTTATCTCATCTCAAAGTTAAAAAAAAAAAAAAATTATAATATATAATATATATTAAATAAAATATATATACTAAACGGGTTTATAGTGATGCATGCGGTCGCGTCTTATAATCCTCGCCTCCGCTCTCATTTATTAAACGAGTACTCATCCCCCATCCCATCTCAAATAATTCCCGCAAATCCCTACAAATATAGATAATTTTGTCATGCTTATTTACGCCAATATAACTTTTTCGTTACACCATTTCCATCGTTACGTCATTCTTGTCTGCTCGGTGTTCAGAGTGCATTAAGAAATGAAGATGAACATAATGAATGGACAAGTTTCTGTTTCGGTTGGCTTATTTATTTATGGGAAATGATGTTATTATATTATTTTTTATCATATTTTTTATAATTATAATTAAGTAAAAAAATAAAATAATTAATGATATAAAAAATAGTATAAAAAATAATATGAAAAAAAAATAATTTAAAAAAATTATATTTGTTTATTTACAACTAGCATTTTGTGTACCCGTATAAATAAAATAAAAATAAAAATAATAATTAATTTATATAATTTTAGTTAATTTTATTTTTAGTTACAGTTTTTTATTTGAATATTTATCTTTATGTATTTATTTATTTATATTTTTTTATCATTTTATTATTAAAAATATACCAAATTTACTTTAAATGTCAAATTACATATACCAACGAAATAATTTTATATTAAAAGATATTACAATAATAAAAAAATCTAACAAAAATTCAAATTATCAATAACAATATAATTAAAGGATACTCAATATATTTAAGTATCTTAATATTTTGTAACTTATACATTTAGTTTACACAATTTTTTAATTTACACATAGACTAAATACATTAACATATTTATTAAATTAATCAATTGACGTATGACTTCTTAAGTTATTTAATATTGTTCTCTTTCACAAATTCGATTTATTTCAATATGACACACAACTATGTTAATATATGTAACACTCCTTTGGAGGATGTCACATATATAAAGAAAATAAATAAAATCTACCCAAGTTGTAAAACATTTATTACATAATAATATGGATCGTAAAATAATTCCTGTTAAATAGATTATTATTAAAATAAAATAAAATAATGCGGAAAACATAAAATAAACAGAACAACATCACTCATAATATACATATGTTCCAAGTTATAAGTTATACAAATAATTTATAACTACAACTACAAATATTTAAACGAAACAATAAATCAAAACAAGAAAGAGTCAATATATACATACGTGACGCCTAAAAATACATATCATAAATATTTATTCCTACGATGGATCACTCTCGGAAACTCATCAAAGATAAATACCGGATCTTTCCTCGACACTTCGGCGACATGAGACCGCGCGATCGATCGAAATCATCTCATTGAGCTCGGTAAACCACCCCATAACGCGCTTAATGATAAAGCGTAACTCTAAATGCAGAAACACCGTCGTCGTCGTCATCATTGGCTCGTCATCAAACCTATATTATCCGTCCGTCATACGTCGTCGGGTCTCTCTATCTCTCTCATGTGTCACGCTAACGATCCATTTTGTGAAACTCGAGAGTCACGAACCCCAAAAATCCAAGCACCGCCATACCAAAACTAATCAATCCAATGGATATGGATGATCGATGATTTCTTGATCGTCAATGGTCGTCATTGGTGATCTTCCTCCTCCTCGGTACTAACCTCAAGAGGCATTCCTCTTCCTCAAACTCTTTCTGCGTAAAATAAATATACAGAAATATACACAATACGAGAAAAGAGGTAAAATAATCTAAAATCATCACAAACATGGTAAATAAGAAAATGTCAAACAACAGTTATACAATTCATGCATATGAAAAGCTATAACAGAAATCGATAAATGAGAATAAAAAAAGATTTAATTATCATAACGACACATAATATCACGGATAAAATAAAACATCACGGATAAAATAATAGAAACGAAATAATCCTCATAATACTAACCAGATAAAAATAGACGGATAAAATAAAATAAGATTCCGGATATACTCATATGAAATATGACACGTTCCTTCCATAGAAGCCTAAACAACACAGATACCACGATATCGGAGAATGACTCGCAAAAATCTATTAATCTGTACTTACGGCCTACCAACTATTTTGTGGCCACACGTTGCGTCTATAGCTCCACATCAACTGGAATTTACCATCAGGCGTGGTGTAGTTCATTGTCTCACGTCGTTACTACGGGCAAATGTACTCTTCTAAACTTTACAAATCTCGATTAAATATAGTAAGTGTCGAGTCATTAGTGTCTTATCGATTCTGTACGTGAAATGTTTCGGTATGGAATCCGTCTGTTACTAATGTCTCCAAGTTCATTAAACAATGAACCACACCTACGCTTATCGTTTATCGCATCGACAATACGATGATTCACTCAATGAAATTCACCAAAAATTGGTAAATTACCGAATACCCTCAAGGTATAAAAATATATGCCCTCAATGGCAAAAATATACAATAAGTCTCCCTTGGACAACATCGTCTCAAAAGCAGCATGCGGGTTCATATCATAAATTCAAAGGTAAAAATACAGAAATCTAGAAAAATACTTGTTTGGTTGATCGCGTAGAAATTTTATCGCGTTTTCACAATCTCGTCGTTTTTTATAAATATTTTGAAATCGCGTAAATATATTTTTCTCGTTTTCAAAATCGCGTAGGATTTTTAATACGTTTTCAATCGCGTAAGATTTTTAAATTATTTTCTTGACCGAATTCCTTAAAAATTACTTGTTTAAATAAAAAAATAATAAATAATACTTTTAAGCTACGTATAATATTTTTCATAATGCAGTATCTTGTTTTTGGACATCTTTTCTATCTTATTTGTCCGTTTTTACTAAAATTTGACAAGATTTTGCTTAGAAAATTATATTAATGGTTTCCTATTTTACCGTAAAAATTCTTTTATTAAATTTTTAAATCATAAAATTAATCCCTTTGAAAACTACTAACATGCTTCAAAATACATGAGCTATATGTTAGAAATTTTTGAAAGTTACTGTATTTCATTTCTAATAACAAAATCATTAGTTCTAAGTTCTCAAACTTATTTCTAATTGATTCTTTTCCTTAAAACTCATGTTAGAAAAATTCTTTTTAACACATATTGCATTCTTATACTTAGAAAAGGTTTGGATTTAATTTTAGAAACCATGGATACTTGGTTTGGCATGTTGGCCGAAACTTAGAAATTTATGCTATTTGATTTCTAAATTCATTTTCCCTAATCTAAACAATGTAATAACTTGTTAATTCTCCTAGATTAATTAAATCTTAATTTAGGAAAAATATGAGAACATTTTGGTTCTCCTTTGTGTCCATGGCCGTGAGCCTTAGGATTGTGTTCTTTTGGAACACTATGCAATCCTTAACACGTTATTCACATCCTATACATTATCATGCAATTCTAGCACATGCAATATATTTCTAACACATATAACCTAAATCAAAGCTTGTAAACATGCAAATTATTACAAACAACAAATAGGAAAGCTATTAACAAATACACAACCATATTAACAAGCTACTAACAACCACACAAATGAATCCTTATGGATTCTACAATCACAAAACCACACTCCATCTTCTTACCACCATCCATAGATGATAAGATTTGTCTTCCTCTTACCTTAAATGAAGACAAAAGGATTCTTTCACTCCTCCTAGAGTTTCGGTTTTCCTTCTTCAAGAACCTAACAAGCTTAAACAAAATCTACAAGTTACTAACCATAGAAAGAGAGCTTAAACCATGGAGAAAACATGGTTTAGAACTTTGAAAAAGAGTTTAGAAAAGAAAAACTAGAAATTTCACCTTCTTGGTTGAATCTTCCAAGTAGGTTTTCAAGCTTCAAATGAAAGAATTTGCAAGAACTCCCAACTAGAGATGTTCTTAGGATTGTGTTTAGGTTTAGAAAACTTGGTTAGATGAAATTTTAGGTGATTGAATGGTGTAGTATCAAGCTTGGCCGAATAGGTGAGAAAGGAAGTAACAATGGTGTTTAGGGTTCTTGGATGAGAGAGAAGAGAGAATTTGCATGAAAGAGAAGAGATTTTTGGTCCTCCCAAAACCATATGGCCGTAGACTTCAAGCCATGCAAGGTGGACATTTGTTTGGCTTCATCCAAGCCATTGGATGCATCAAAGGTCAAGATTAAGCCTTGATTAGCAGAACATTTTCCTATTTGTTGCTCTACGACCTAGTCATTAGCCTTAGTCACCATGCTTAGTCACTAATAACCTAGTCATCAAGCCTTATCATCATGTTCAAGAATATTCCTCCACTAATCATGTTTAATTAAGCTACTAAGTTAATTGGTTTAGCTAAATGTGGGTCATAAAAAACATTTAATTTCCTTTGTCACTAAATTATCTTGACTAATAAAATAATATTATAATAATACAAAATCATTTTATTTGTGATTAAATCCTAAAAATTAAAAGATTAATTTTAGGATCATTCAATGGGTTTAGTAAGATCCCATATAGATTTTACCGGTCCGGAAAAATATTATTTTCTGCCCAGTAAAAATCACACAAAAAAGTCATATAAAATCACAGGCGATAATATTGAATGACACTAAATCAAGTAGAAAACAATTAAAAACAAGAAAACAAAGCGTTCGGACGTAATGGTCCATTTCTCATTTTTTTTTCCACAACGTAGCTAATCCTCCAAAGTTCAAATAAAATTACAACGGTATTAATTGTATGCGTATATCTTCCGAAAAAATTAAAAAGATGTTCGAAAAAACTTTTTATTTTACCGTCTGCAAAACAAATTACGTAAAAAACCAAATAAAATTTGAACTTATAAACGTATTTGTATTTCATGCAAATCGAGAAACAATAAAATAGGGACACAACGGTTATTCACACGAAAAGCTTGAAAAATATTGATATTCTTGAACATTTTCTAAAAATTGGGGTGTTACAATATAGCTTTCCCATTACATCATTTTCATTAATACTCCCGGTGAGATCAATTTCTTGCATTACTTGTCCACAGAAACTACCTCTACAAATAATTTAACTCAAAACATAATGAAACATTGATATTATATTGTACATGTTTTGCTCAATCGTATTTAAGTGATATTAGTAAAGAAACTTTATTAAAAATTCATATTTCTCAATTGATTTTATCATGTTTACTTGCAATAATTTTATTTTATTTCATAGATATAAATATTAATATATTTTCATGTAAAGTTTTAAATCCCATAAAATATAAATATAAAATATTTAAGTATTGTATACTATATATTTGAACAAAGATATTTCAAAAAATATACTGAATAAATTTTTAGTTTCTTAATAATAAATTATATTTAATTAATTTTACTATATTTTCATGTAAAGTTTTCACTCTCGTGTGATGTATATATTGAAGTTTTTAAATATTATAGAACAAATATATATGAAAAAATATAGTAATCAGAAAATATAATTAATTCATTTTTTTAATAACAAATTTTATTTGAATTAATTTTACTATGATTTCTTATAAAATATTAACTAATATAGATACTAATATATTTTTATGTAAAATTCTTAATCTAGTGCGATATGAATAAAAAATATTTAAATATAAAATAATAATGTCACTTTCAATGAGAAGTTATAATTTATTTATTTAATCGATAATATAATTATCACAATGAAATATACACTTATAACTTTAACAATGTGAAATGATTAAAATCTAAACAATATATAACCCTCTATATTCGTATGATTTATTCAATGTCAAAATAATTTAAAAAGTTTAACATAATATCAAAAGAATGAAAATTTATTTAGAATATAATCATGACAACAAATTCACAAACTTGTATTACTTCAAAGTAATAGTACAAAAGACATCCAACTAAAATTATAGTAAATTTATCTTAAAAATGCAACGATAACAACACTGTCATCATTAAGTGTTAATGGTGTTCATGGGACGAGTTGACTATATCAGAACATGATCTAATATTTTGACTGGGTCATTTTATTGGACTCGAACTATATTTGATCATGACCTGATAATAATCGAGTTGACTTGATATGTAGACATAATGTATAAATTTAAATATTATGTATAATTAAATCTTAAAATCATAGAAATAGAAAACTAATACTAAAATATATTTTATAATATATATATTTTAAAATAAATAATATTAATATAAAAAATATATCATTTTAAAATAATATATAATACTAAACCGTATTGGAACGACCTAAAACATGTCCTGAAATAAACTTGAAAAATACATTGAGTCAAATTTATAAAATTTATACTTGTCCCGATTAATTTTGGGGAAGAAAATGCCTAATTAACCCAAAAACTCGCAACCCAAATTTGAAGACCCGTGTAAATACCATCCAAAAGCAACAAAAAATGGAAAAAAAAATAATAATTATACTCTCATAGTAATACACTGCACTAGTAAAAGGATGACACATAGACATGTATAATTAAACAGGTTGTTGAATTAAAAATAAAATATTATTAAATTATATTTAAACAATTATCATATTATTAAGAGTCTCTCAGAATTTTCTAAAAAATTAATCCTTTGACTGTATGTCTCACATGTGGACCATAAAGACATTCAGTTTTGCAAGGCTAAAGCAGAAATAAAAAAAATAAAAAAAATTATATCAATGCATCAAAATCCCATAGCATGAACCAAATTGAGATATGGAGAAGAATTTGAAAAATTAGAAAAAAGAACCTTACGAATCAGGACGTAAAGGGAGTGGAAAGAGAGATGAAGGTGTCTAATAAGATTAGGTGCGAAACATTTTAATCAAAATAATTGTGGTGTCCTTAAAATGAAAGCAAGTGCCAAACATGTGAGGAATTTATATTTTTTATGTTATTATTTTTATGTGATTAAGTAAATGAGAGATAAACATAAAGATTATAAAAAAAATTATAAATTATGAATGAATCCTATAAATAAATGTTTTTATATTTATTTTTTTCTTTTACTTAATTACATGATAAAAGAATAACAAAAAAGAATTCAAATCTAACATGTGAGTCAAGAACAAAGGAGTAACTGCGTTCAAGCAAAAGCAAGTGCCAAACATGTAAGCCGGGAATGAAGGAGTAACTGCCCTGAGTCTGGAATGAAGGAGTAACTGCCACGTGAAAGTTACTGTTTAACTTGAAAAGTGCGTTGATATGTTGTTTATTGATAAAAAATGCTGTAGTAACCAAGGGGCGGGTGGATTGGTTTTTCTCTTCGGCTATACATTTGACGGGAGTGTTATAATATGAACCCGAGTTAGATATTTTATGTGATATTTAAAATTAATATATTTATTTTTATGTCAAATTATTTTATTAATAATACATAAATATATTAATTTTCAATATCGTATGCGGTATCTAATGAGTTTCTATACATAAATCCTACATGTTACGATTGTGCTCATTCAATAATCTCTATATGAACCCTCCAGTCAACTTTACTCATTACAATAGGTCTAACAATTTTGCAAGAATGAGAAAACTTTTGATAGCTATTACACCTGTTCCAAATTTTAACCGGGACCTAGGTTGGTATGGGTCGGTAGGTAAGAAAGGGATTCGCTGGAGACCTACGGGTGAGGCGACGGCAAGGTCAAAGACATCTAGGCAGGTCAGCGGAATGATCACAAAGTATAATCGGTATGAGTGTTCAGGTAAAGATGGAACATGCCTAGTTTAGGCTGCCAGGCCGATTTAATATAAATGATCTGAGTACTGACTCCTTAGATACCTGCCGTTCAAGCCAGTGACCGTTTGGGGATCATATTAAGCATGTGTTTAGCAAGTCGTTTCCCATTCAAGCATAGACTAATCGGACCTCGGTCGGGTTGACCCAGATTCTCCTAGGCCTATTGTTCTGAAATGGACCTACCTAACAGATGGGCTTGTGTGATCGACTTGTATAGGTATACTGTAGACCTATTATATCTTAGGCCTAGGACGGTTCGCATCCCCTCAGTTTGGTCATCTGTAAAGATAGGCTGAGCTTAAGAGTAACCGGATGAAAAATGGGTCAAGACAGTCCACAGCCCCTCAACTTGGTTATCTGTGAAGATGAACCAAGTTATGTAGGAGGACCGAGCGTTAATGATGAAGTGTACTTCAGTTTCTTTGTAACGCATTTCTAATCTTGATGAATTTATAGTCTTTTAAATTCGAATTTGTATTTGATGGATAAATGTACCTTTGGTTCATTTTTCGCCCTTGCTCTTTGGTTTGAAGTTGTATACTTTGTATTCAGTTTGATTTGTCTATTTGAAATATCTACTTACTTCGAATGACTTCACATGTCTTCAATTTCTTCAAGCAAGTCTTCATGACATCGGTCGGATTTACCGGGCTGGGTCGTCTTCATGACCTCAGTCGGATTTATCATGCTGAGTCATCTTTATGACCTTAACTGATTTTATCGGGCTAGGTTGTCTTCATGACCTCGATCGGATTTACCGAGCTGGGTCGTCTTTATGACCTTAACTGATTTTATCGGGCTAGGTTGTCTTCATGACCTTGGCCGGATTTACCGGGTTGGGTCGTCTTCATGACCTTGGTCGAATTTACCGTGCTGGGTCTTCTTCATGACTTCAACCGATTTTATCTGGCTGGGTCGTCTTCATGACCTCGATCGGATTTACTATGTTGGGTCGTCTTCATAGCCTCAACCAATTTTATCGGGCTGGATTGTCTTCATGACCTCGGCCGAATTTACCAGGCTGGGTCGTCTTCATGATCTTGGTCGTATTTACCGTGCTGGGTCGTCTTCATGACCTTAACCAATTTTATCGGGTTGGGTTGTCTTCATGACCTCGGCCAGATTTACCGGGCTGAGTCGTCTTCATGACCTCAACGGATTTTATCGGGCTGGGTCGTCTTCATGACCTCGGTCGGATTTACCGTACTGAGTCGTCTTCATGACCTCGGTCGATTTTACTGGACTGGGTCATCTTCATGACTTCGGTCAGATTTACCGGGCTTGGTCGTCTTCATGACCTCGGCCTAATTTACCGGGCTGGGTCATCTTCATAACCTCGGCCGGATTTACTGTACTGGGCCTTAAAAACTTTATTTTAAGTAAGACGACAATGAAAAATAACTTTATTAATAATATGATGGAATTAAGATATGTCTCGTTATATCTTTCCAGGCAAAACTTAGTGGGAAAAATCTAACATTACAATTCGAAGATGCCGCTTTCGAGACGAATTTGAGCTTGCACATCCCGCGAACCCACTAGCTATTCAATCTATGACTCCCCTGATCATCTGGTCTCTGGAATCAGAAGTTGTTGCGATTGCTTTGCCCTTTTCTCCCGGGCTCAGACTCCTCCGCCTAGATTGGTTTCCTTCCCTCCCTTCTCTGCTTCGGCTTCTATGTCGGTAGACGTATTTTTCAAGATGACTCTCTCGGATGAGTTGTTCGATTTTATCCTTCAAGGTAATACATTCCTCAGTCGTGTGCCCATACCTTTTGTGGTAATCGTACCTTTTGCTTTTATCAACATTGACCTGCTCCTTCGGCTGTCCTACACTCTTTGGATACTGGATAATACCAGTGTTATAGACTTTCCAGAATATTTGCTCCAGCCGAATGGTCAGTGGCGTATACACATCGTACCGAGGTTGTGGATGACTTAAAGCTACCCGAGGAGCATGCTCAAATCGATAGGTTTTTTCCTCCACTCTCATTGGTCTGTTCCTCTGATTTACTCCTTGTTCTCCATATGGTCGGTTTTGATCAAATCGGTCAGTTTTTTCCTCCACTCTCATCGGTCTGTCCCTCTGATTTGCTCCTCGTCCTCCATATGGTCAGTCTTGAAAGCTCAGTCGGATAGAAATTTGAGGATTACTTGTATTTCCTCCGACTTCTGATCCCGAGTGTTGCTGCTCTATTTGTCATCTTGCGGTTGCAATCTCCTCCAAGTTTATGTATCCTATAGACCTGGTTCTCAAATCATCCAAATCTACAAGTGGTTTTCTGGCCAAAGAATCTGCAAAGGGTCTTGGTTGTAGTCCAGCCATGATAGCATGTAGACACACAACAGGGTTAAGATCCTTAATCTGAATTGCTTCCTCACCAAATCTCCTCATAAACTCCTTGAGTGATTCATTCTGACCTTACTTCAAGTTGATAAGGCTAGTCGAAGTCTTCTAGTGAGTCCTGCTAGTAGAAAAATGGTTAAGAAATTTAGTTAACAATGCTACGAAATCATAAATCGAACCTGCTTCAAGGTTCGAGAACCAAAGTAACACTGATTTCTTCAGGGTTGTCGGGAAAGCTCGGCATTTGATCGGGTTAGTTCTCCCGTTCAAGAGCATCATCGAATTAAACATTGTATGATGGTCTTGAGGGTCGGTCGTCCCATCATAAAGCTCTATGGTCTGGAGTCGGAAACCTTCAGGCAGGGGAATCGACATTATGAAATTGGAGAAAGGATGGTCAACAACTGGAGGAGGATAACTTGTCTGTCAGCGAGCTTCTCTATTCAGAGTGTTTTCTTCATACCTCCTTTCAGTCTCCCTTTTAGGATCCGCGTGCAGTTGGTCCCTGTTAGTTATATGATCTATTCGATTGTGAATATCTCTAATGGCCTGCATCAACATTTCAATGGGGTTGGGCTGAGGACTCTCTTGGTGGATTCCATTGTCGGCGTTGTTTTCATTAGTGGCCATGATTTGTTGGAAAGACGCTTCGGTGAAAGTAAAGTTGGTTGGTTGTGGGGTAGGAAAGTTTTACCTGAGCCCCACGATGGGCGCCAGATATTCCGAATTCTGACCAGGACCTAAGTCGGTATGGGTCGGTAGGTAAGAATAGGGGTGTCAAAATGGGACAAGTCCGATGGGCCGGCCCGAATAGCCCAACAAAATAGACGGACTAGGCTAGTAAAATGCCAGTCCGAAACTTATATGGCTCAAATGGACCCGGGTAGCTCGCTCTTTTAACACTACATAAGGCTAAATGAGTTGGGTTGAACTAGCAAAATGTCAGTTCGAAACTTACATGACCCGAATGGGCCAGTCCAAAAATGGCTCGATCCCGAATGGGCATGGCCGGCCCGTTTTGACACCCCTAGGTAAGAAAGGGACTCGCTAGAGACCTACGGGCGAGGCTACAGCAAGGTCAATGACACCTAGGCAGGTCAGCAGAATGATCGCAAAGTATAGTCGGTATGAGTGTTCGAATAAAGATGAAACATATCTAGTCTAGGCTGTCAGGTCGATTTATATAGATGATCTGAGTACTGACTTTTCGGATAACTGCCGTTCAAGCCATTTAGGATTCCGAGCGTTAGGATTTGTTATATGTCTAGTCATTAAGGCGTGAAGCCGTTCACAACCGTTAATCATGATGGTGCCGGTCGGTCAGTGATCGCTTGAAGATCATATTAATCATGTGTTTTACAAGTTGTTTTTTGTTCGAACATAGACTGATTGGATCTCGGTCAGCTTGACTTAGATTCTCCGAGACTTATTGTTTTGAAATAAGTCTACCTAATAGATGAACTTGTATGATGAATTTATATAAGTTTAAGATAAACTTATTATATCTTAAACGCAGTACGATCCAACACCTTGCATGTAACTGTAGTTCAGCATCAATCCTTTTGATTGATATCATTAAGTGAATTAATGTCTCGGTGCACCTCCCAGCTTCACCATTTGTGCCTTGAATTGACAACAAGGGGAGTTCGGTCCCATGATTGACGACTTGTAAGCAAGCTATATCAGGTAGTACAGAGGATCTGAACCACTTGTAAGCAAGCAATAAACAAAGCTGTACTCTCTGTAAATTTACATGATTTATTTTTCTTTGCTGGCCCAAAAATGTTCGATTTGCATGGTGAGTTTTGTTAGATTTAGATCCTTGAAATTTCATCTAGTAACGCCAGCTAATAGTATCTCTTTTTAGTACCATTTAATACAGCCTTACTTCTAACGACCTGTGCTCTACCAGAGTACTAGTTAGTATAAGAGAAATTATTGTATATTTACGTAAAATTGTTTTTATATTTTTTATATTTAAATATTTTAGTATTTATTAATGATAAAATTTATCATTAATTTATATATTTATTATTTTTAATAAAATAAAAAATAAGATTAAGATAATAAATATATAAATTAATAATGAGTCTCAATATTAATAAAAGTTAAAATATTAAAATATGAGTGATATAAACATAAATTTATGTGACGCTCTAAAAATATACAATAATTTTTCATTACTATAGTGGACCTTGAGATCAAATTGGGATTTTTGTATTAACGGACCAAAGAGTTCGGATTAGTATTAATGGTACCATAAGCCAACTGCATCACTGTTGCCGAGCTCAATAGCCTCTAAACCCTGCATACTTTTCTTCTACCAGCAACACATGGAGCTATTTGCCTTCTCATTGTCAACATTGCAACACAGTCACAAAGGCCAGTTAGATCATCCCAGACCTAAAATATAATAGGTCTATTGTAGATTTATATAAGCCGATCATACAAGTCTATCTGTTAGGTAAGCCCATTTTAGAATAATAAGCCTATGAGAATCTGAGTCAATCCGACCAAGGTCTTGCTTGTAGGATTCGATCGATCTATATCCGAACGGGAAATGACTAGCTAAACACATGCTTAATATGATTTTCAAACGGTCATTGGCCGACCGACACCATCATGACTAACGGTTGTGAACGACTTCACACATTAATGACCAGGTATATAACAAATTCTAACACTCGAAACCCTAAATGGTCGGAACGGTAGGTATCCGAATAGTCAGTACTCATATCATTTATATAAATCGATCTAACAGCCTAAACTAGGCATTTTCCATATTTACCCTAACACTCATACCGACCATACTTTCTGATCATTCTGTTGACCTATCTAGGTGTCTCTGACCTTGCTGTTGCATTGCCTGCAGGTCTCCAACGACACCATCATGACTAACGGTTGTGAACGACTTCACACATTAATGACCAGGTATATAATAAATCCTAACACTCGAAACCCTAAATGGTCGGAACGGTAGGTATCCGAATAGTCAGTACTCATATCATTTATATAAATCGATCTAACAGCCTAAACTAGGCATTTTCCATCTTTACCTTAACACTCATACCGACCATACTTTCTGATCATTCTGTTGACCTATCTAGCTGTCTTTGACCTTGCTGTTGCATTGCCTGCAGGTCTCCAACGAGTCCTTTTTTTATCTACCAACGTATATCGACTTAGGTCCCGATCAATATCTGAAACATTAATATTTTTTTTTATGAGGTGAGGAAAGGGTGTTGTTTGTAATAATTTATCACAAACAATTTTATTTCTATTAAGAATTATTTTGAAATATTTCACATCAACTTTTTACCTTATAAGTAAGTAACCAATAATCATAAATAACTGTTGATTCAAATTTCAGTATATTTAATGTCCATCGTTGAGTAGATTATCCATGTTAAAACGTTCTAGCATTTGACCTTGACGTGCAATATTTGTCATTAATGTCATGAAAAATTTTAAGTTATTCTCAAAGTAATACTTTAAGTTATTTTCTAATCGTTTAAATTTAATTTTAAAATATTTAAATTATAATTCAATAATTTATATAATTATTAAATTTCAAGTATTATAATTTTAATAAAATAGTATAATGTTCTAAAAGTATGAGAAATATTTTATATATATTATAATATGTATGTCGTATTTATATTATATATTAATATAAAAAATATATTAAATTATATTATATATAATTATAATATTTTTATAACAAACAAAATGATTTTATAAATAAATTAAATAAAATTAAATATATTTTGATTAATTAAATAACGAGACCGTAAAAGTATAGAAAAATTTCACAAAATGCAACGGCAACGATGGTCCTTTGAGTTTTGACGGGGCTCTAGCTGCTGACTCACACTGCTGTCACTGACATATACCCCCTAGGTATACTTTGTCGTTTTATTCATTTTTCTTTGAGAATGACAGTGATTTTACTCATAGAAAATCATAATCACGGTAAAACAAAACTCTTCTGTTCAAGTACTGCCATATTCACATGTTATGCCTTTTTCCTTTTTTAGCTTAAAATCGAAATGACAGTGTTATTTGTCTACTAAAATTATTTTAATTTTTTTAATTTTTTATAATTTTATTTTATATTCAGCAAAAATATTATAATTATATACAATTTAATTTAATTTTTTCACATAAATTTATAATATAAATATAATATACATATTTTAAATGTATAAATAATATTATCCAAATCCAAAAGTTTGATCTCATTGCTTTGGTCATCGTCATTAGCAAGTTGTCTAACAATATATAAGCCTTATTCTAAAAACGAAATTAAAAAAAAAAAGTTTTACTGATATATATATGTTTATTTGAACTTTTGAAAGTCGTATATTTTTAATTCTGTAAAAATAAAATAACGAAGCAAGATGGGCACCTAGTATCTCTTTGTTATGTGTATAAGAAACTCTAGATGCTAATGTAATTCGTATATGATCTTCTTAAGAACAAGTGAAAGTGAAAGATAAAATAATTATTACTTAGAAATGTGAGATTTGACTACCTTTTTATAGGAAAAATAAAATATATTTTATATTAAATATTATAAATTTATCTTAGTTGATAAATATTATAATTCACCTAGCTTGCCCCTGAATATAAATATATTAATAATATTTCTTCAATATTCTATATTTTTATAAGTTTACCTATATTTTAAATAATAAGTGGTTAATATTTAGTTATGCATCTTATTTGATTTAAATATAAATATAAAATATTTTAAAAAAATACATAAACAAATATTAATCATTAAGTTAATTATTAATTAATAATACTAGTACTCTTAAGAAAAAGGAAGAATAGCACATAAATCTCCCTATATTAAACTTAAAAGTCAAAAGTATGAACGTGCGAATCAAAGTGTGCAATTAATCAGACCAACAATGTTATTTATAGACCATTTCCATTAAACTATTTTTATATTAATTTTTTTTAATAAAACAAAAAAAAATCACTTTCCAATATATTTTCTTATTTGTTTTTCTCACATAAGTAGGTATAATAAAAATTTAAAAAAATGGGAAAAAAATTTCTCTAATGAATATGAATCAACAAAAATTTAAATAGTGGTGTATTTTAGAAAATAATGTAAAAATATCATTATCTATACTTATATGTGAATTGGTGACTGCTCATGCCATGACTCAGTCACGGTTTTGCGGTCCCCGCATCACCATTTCCATCTGGTCTTATTGTCTACTACTAATCTAATCTACTATGCTCGTGCCATAAATTCTCACAAAACTAAAATGATAATTGACAACTGATTGTTACATAGATGAAAAATCTCTCACAATATACAAATAAAAATTGAGCCCATTGATAATGAATAGAGAGAGACTGCCATAAATTCTCTCAAACCTAAAATGATAATTGACAACTGATTGTTGCATAGATGAAAAATCTCTCACAATATACAAATAAAAATTGAGCCCATTGATAGTGAATAGAGAGAGACTGCCATAAATTCTCTCAAACCTAAAATGATAATTGACAACTGATTGTTGCATAGATGGAAAATCTCTCACAATACACAAATAAAAATTGAGAGAGAGAGAGAGACTGCCACAAATTCTCTCAAACCTAAAATGATAATTGATAACTGATTGTTGCATAGATGGAAAATCTCTCACAATACACAAATAAAAATTGAGCCCATTGAGAGAGAAAGAGAGGCAAAGGAAGAAAAAAATGGATGATAGTGATAAGAATTTATTATGTAAGAATATTTTTTTTGTATAATTAACAAAACTGCTATCATTTCTTTTTTATGTTTATGGAATAGGAGGATTATTTTTTTTTACATAAAAGTTTAGGAGAGAAATTGTTTTATTCTAAAGTTAGAATATGTTGCGAACACTTACAATAATAGTTATTGTTTAGAATTAGATTCTGATAATTACCTGAAAACATAAAAGATGGTAGTATCATCCATAAGCAAAGCCACAACAACAAAGGAGCGAGAGGGTAGGTATTTGTAAAATGCACTCTGACACTTAAGTCAGTAGGTGCACAAAAAGAAAAGTGTGTGTAATTAAAAATTAGGCCGTACATTTGTCTTATTGTTGAGCATATTTTTATATAAGCATTTTTTTGTGTAAAATATCTGAGCATTTAGTGTACATTAAAGTTATCCCCCAATCGTGGAAATCATTACTCCTTGTCATGATTTTCCCCTTTACGCGGGACATGATCAAGTTTGTTTTCTATCGAGGAAGCTACCTTTCACACATGATGTTACACACACACAGTAACGATATGGTGTCAGCTTGGCGGGTCAGGTTACTCTGGATTCATGGGCCCGAAACTCGATTTAGAACAATTACCTCTAATTTGACGCTTAAATGAGACAACTAAGTGTCAAGATATAAGTTCTATTGGACCACACGACACACAATAGACAAAGAGATCTGAGTCATGGTGTTTATGTCGGATCTTGCGATGTTCTCTCAAAGGATCAAGGTCCGTGATGTATCATAGTGAATTCTCAGGGTATATGAGTAAGGCTAAGATTCGGGTTGGGTCACTTTGCTTACATCATCATTTCGTGGTCCAGGGTATTAGTTGCCCCCATGCAACTTGTGGGGTCTATGCTGCGTAGCTTGGTTTCGGACCGAGATCCCAGGTGTTGTTTTACCACATGATCTTGTTGAAAGTCTGGTGTTCGGCTTAGGTATCCTTCCGGGGTGTCACGCATCATTTTAGTTTTGAACGCCTCAAGCATTGTCTTTTCGGTTACTTTTACTTAGTGATTCGTAGCAGTATATGCTCGTTTGGGAACCATTGTCTCACATTTAATAGGAATTAAACCGCTTTGATAACAGTAACAATTTTATATTTTTTCCCAACTACCCGCTGCCCTCACGACCAATCATAGGGGGAGCAATTAAATGTGGCTTTTAATGTGCATCCAATTCACCTTTCTGGGAGCCAAGTAACTACTCTTCATGGCTCGGTCAACGCATCTCTGGACGACAGAAACCTTTCTTTCCATGCGTATATGGGAGCGGAAAAAACTCTCGTTCTTGCCGGGAGGCTCCATGGTTTCTATTGTAATTCCTGTGAGGCATGGTGAGGTTTCACTGATGTCCCTCCTCTGTTCCCCAGACTATCTTCCATGGTGCTTGCCACACTTTGGGTGCGCAGGTATGCAGGAGTGTCTTGGAGTGAAGCATTCTCCTCATGTTGGTCGAGGGGTAAGGTGTAGGTGTACGCATCTGGAGGAGCTACGGAAGTGGTTGTGGTCAATGCTTGATCATCATCATCGTCACACCTGGCTTCCTTTCTGGCCTCTTTCAATGAGCACCTTTGCACTAGCGTAGTTTATAGGCTCTTTCTGTAAAGTTGATAATGTTTGGAATGTGAATAAATTTACTTTTTGAATATTCACTCTACTCCTTATTCAATCTTAGTAACTTTGTATTTCATAATTTAATCCTTGTAGTGCTGAGGTAAGTCCAATGCCGGCTCTCGGTATACACTTTGTTCTTAGCGATTAGCTTGTGTAGTTCTGAGATGCGTCCAACGTTGGATCTTGGTATTTGCTTGTTGATCAAACACTCTCTTCACCTAACCGAGATGAGTGCAAAGCTTGATCTCAACGATAAGGTTCATTTGGTTTGACAAACGTTTTTGCCCAGTCAAGATGAGTACGAAACCTGATCCCGATAGTTGAGTTCGTTTAGTTTAATGAACACTCGTGTGCTCAACTTAGATAAGTGCAAAACCCGATCTCGGTGGTTGGGTTCGTTTAGGATGACGCGATAGCCTCGTGATGTAGGGTCTACTATCTTGAGCTACAGTCGATTATGTTTAACCTATGTAAACTATGGTGGTTTGTGGTTTAAGGTGCAACTCAAAAGGGCACGGGTGAAAACCTTTGAATGTGATGCTTGACCTTGGAGTGTATTCAAGTGGGTTACTCAGTTTGGTCATCTTATGTAGGAATAGCTCAACTGTTGTAAACCTGGTTGGTTTACAAGTTAAGGTCTGACTCAAATAGGTACGAGTGAAAACCCTTGAATACTTTACTTGCCCCCAGTGGATGGTCAAGTGGATTTCCCAGTTTAGCAGTTGCGTTGATGTCGGAATAGCTAATCATTTTCAGACCTTATATTCCTTAGACCTCACTGAGGTGACGTAACCTTGCAGGTTATATATGGATGAAGTACTCGTTATGGACGATAACAGTTGGAAAAATCGATTTATTGATAACAGAAGTTGCTTACATAGCTAAGGTAGCAATTGCAAAGTATTCAACTATAGTATTTCTTCAAATTGTCCGCATTCCAGAAGTTTTTGATTACCTTGCCAGTGAGGGTTTCTAGTGTATAGACTCTCATATTGGTGGTGGGCGTGATTCTCTACGGTCTTTCCCAGTTAGGATCTAGCTTTCAATCTTTCGTATTTTTCCCTCCATTATCTACCCTGTGTAGCATGAGATGATCGAGTTTAAACCATCATGGAATCACCTTGGAGCTATACCGCATTGTAATCTTTTGCTTGAGAACTGCTTCCCGAACATGAGCAATACGACGTTATTCTTCTAGCAAGTCAAGTTTATGGCGGATGAGGTTCACATTGGTTTCCTTAGAGAAGCTTTGTTTCCTCCAGCTTGACTCTCCTATTTCCACCTGGACCATGGCTTTGCAACCGTAAGTAAATTTAAAGGGGGGTTTCTTCCTTATAGGAATGCGATGTGGTTCGTATACCCACAAGACATGATCAAGTTATTTCACCTAGTTTCCCTTAGCATCATCAAGTTTTTTCTTTATCCCCTTTAGTATAACTAGGTTGGTGGCCTCAGTTTGTCTGTTGGTTTTCAGATGTTCCATTAAGGTGAAGTGTAGTTTAATTTTGAGTCCGGCCAGGTGGTCCTTGAAATTTTTATCGACAAACTAGGTTTCATTGTCCGTGACAATTAACTCCGAGACTCCAAACTTACTAATAAAATTCTTATAAGTAAACTTCTAGATTCGCACGAAGGTGATTGTGGCCAGCGGTTCTGCTTTAATTCATTTAGTGAAATAATCGATAGCTACCACCAAGTATTCGATATGTCTTGGTACTTAAAGAAAAAAGGCCTAAGATATCCATTATTCATCGGTAAAACGGCCAGGGGACGGACATCGTTGACAATTCCTCTGGTGGTGTTGCATAAACGTCTGAGTGACACTAACATCGGTCGCACCATTGCACATGTTCTTTACTATCGACTTCTATGGTGGGCCAATAGTATTCGACGCTCAACGCCTTCCACCCTAAGGACTTGCCCCCGAGGTAATGCCCTGAGCTTCATTTATGAATCTCGACCATGACATATTCTGCTTCTTTAGGACCGAGACACTTGAGGAGAGGAGAGGAGAATCCCCGACGATATAACAATTGTCAAAAATAGTGTACCAGGCTGCCGCCCGTACCACTTTCAGGGCTTTTTCTGGTCCTTGGGTAGTGAGCCGCCACGGGGGTACATAAATATTGTGAGGTAAATAAATATTGTCATTCAGGTCTCATCATCTTCTAGTATGATGACTTCATTGTCCACGATACTGTGAGTGAATAGGGTATCTTAGATCACCGACCTGTTATTGTATAGGCTTTTTGTACTAGCCAGTTTTGACAAGATGTTCGCCTTAGAGTTATGTTCCCTTGGGATATGCTCCACTCAAATACTATCGAAATTTTTCATCAAATTTTTAACTCTTGCTAAGTACTTATACAGTAAGGGTTCTTTATCCTAGTATTCTCTTTTTTTTTCTGGGATGTTACTAGCTACGAGTCACTGCATAAGACTATGCCTTTGGCCCCTATCTCCTTAGCCATGTTAATGTCCACTATGCATGCTTCATATTCGGCCTGATTGTTGGATGTGGGGAATTTGAACCTCAATGAATGGTCTAGCTCGAGGTCAGCTTCATTTTTCAATATGACCCCAACTCCACTCCCATTGTGATTCGAGGATCCATCAATATAGATGGTCCAATAATGCACTCTAGAGAAGCTGGAGTTTGGTATGAGTCCAACTAGGAAGTCGGATAATACCTGGGCCTTTATAGTTGGTCTCGGCTCATAGGTGATTCCGAACTCAGAAAGCTCTATTAACTAAGTAATCATTCTCAACGCGAGATTCGGCTTGTACAATACTTACCTGATTAGTTGGTTTGTTCTCACTGCTACAATGTGACATTAGAAATATTGTCTCAACCTTCTCACGGTGATTACCAGCGCTAAAGCCAGATTTGAAATTAAGCTTTATTCAGTTGAAATTTTTCCTGAACCAATCAATATAGCAAAACCAAATCGAACCAACTTAATTGGTTCGATTCGGATTGGTTGGGTTGATCGAGTATTCTGAACCAATTTACACCCTAGTTTGCAAGCAGCAAAGGCTGATACTGGATGGTGATTTGCTAGATATGAGTTGCATGCAGCAAAAGCATAGTTTTGGTCGACCGAGGTTTGCCTTATCCTTGTGTTCACCATAACGATGGTTGTTTTAAGAGTTTTGAAGGTGGTGGTGGTAGTAGAAAATTATCTTTTCTCACAAATGGCGCCAATGTTCAGAACTGGATTCTGAGGGTTACAGTAACAGGTAAGAGGTGATGGTATCCTTCGTAAGCGCAGCCACAACAACAAAAGAGCGAGGGGCAGGTACTTGCAAAAGGTACTCCGATGCTCAAGTTAGTAGGTACGCAAGGAAGAAAATATGTCTAATTGAGAATTAGGTATACCTCCATCCTCTTGCTACGTACATTTTTATATGAGCATTTTTTTGTGTGAAATATTTGAGCATTTAGTGTACATTAAGGTTGTCCCCCAATGGTGGAAACTGTTACCCCTTGTCCTGATTAGGATTGATTTTTGTCAAGGAGGTTACATCTTTCACACAAGATGCTTCACACGTACAATAATGATAGGATGTCAACGTGACGAATAGGATTACTTTAGATTTATGAGCTCAAAACTCAGTCTAGAATAGTTGCAAATGACTTACTAATAAAAGATTATCCTCAAAATTTAAATATAAGACTTTTTAGTTGGATATTCGACCCTCCTATCAATTGAGCTACTTCATTTACGTAGCACCATGTTTTGTTGCTATATGCATCGGAGATGGAGACGTTATTTAAAGTTTTTTTTTTTTTGGGTCTTACGTTATTTAAAGTTTAAAATTATACAAATAGGTCGAGCTAGCCTCTCTTATTAGCCCAGCCCAGTTCCTTGCAGCCATTACTTGGGTCGAATTGAATTTTACTTGCCTGTTGATGGTGACAACCAAGGTTTTTTTTTTTTTTCTTGGGCATAGAATGTCCAGTGATGTATTTGAGTATTGGCATGTGAAATCTCTTACTTTCAAGTTTCAAAGGTCATATATACACTCGCGAAGCCACTGTCAATGTGGCTAGCGAATGACTTAGTTATATAAAAAACAACCATGCATTCATATTCATGTTAGTGAACTGTAGACCAAAATAAATAAATAAATAAATACTCACGTTAGTAATCTTAATCTGCTGTGGGTCATACTTTGCGTTGATCATTTTGAACACTTAATTACCAATTTACCACTCAACGCCACTATGAATATATATTAAGTTATTGCTTTGAGCTTTAAAATAACTATATTAAGTTATTAACCCCAAACATATAACGACAAACACTGCACAAAATACCAGATAAAAAAACAAGCACTAACATTTGGCCGCTTCTAGTTTTTCTTTAGTGGGAGCTTCTTCTTTTTTTTTTTTTTTGGCAAGGAGTACCAAATGCTCCAACAAAACAATTACACCATAAATCGAGACATCAGCAAGATTCTTCCACAACCCGGAGGAGGACGATCCAAAATGTGAAGCACCAGAGCCATGGAATGCGAATAGTTATACTTATAAGCATTCTGTAATTCGTCAATCCATATTCTTGAGAATATTATAACAATTCTCATATTTGCCTCAATTTTTTTTTTCATTGCGTACTTATTTGTCATATAAATATGCTCAAGTACATAAGGAAAGCTATTGTTCTTTACGGGTAGTCTACTAGTCTTGATTTTGCCTTGGGGTTCGTTTGAATGCTGGGAGGAGAAGAGACAGTAAGATGTTCTTACCTGCACCTAAGTTGAACAGAATACGGCTAGCTTACTGACGTCGGAGAGCTCCACAGTTGGTTGTCAGCAACAGTGGAAATACTTGCAATGGCACTTCAAAGCTTGAGTCAGTAAATGTAAAAGGTAGGCTAATGTTTAGACTTATTGTGAGAACATATCATAGTAAGGTAGGCTAATGTTTAGACTTATTGTGAGAACATATCATAGTGTGCTTAAATAGGAAGGCGTGCAATGCTAGCAAGCCTCCTGAAAATCCAGGTTAATATATCTCTCCCTCCCTTGCATGGGAGAAGGCAATATATCGAGTGCATTTCAGTTATAATAGTAAAAGAATATTCTGAAAGAATGCTAAATCAGCAAGGAGGCGGGGCCCGTCTTGACATGGTAGGCGGACTTGGACTCCAGTCAAGCGGGTCAAGCATTTAGACATTGGGTCGCTAGCTATTGGGCTCAGACCCAATAGATCCCGTAGGGTTCAAAATAGAATATGGAGATTATACAATGATTTTTCTCTTTTTTTTTATTGGTTACAAAATTAAAATAAAGAAAATTATTACCCGGATAAACAAATTACGTGAGAAATTAATAAGCCAGATCGAATTTCTCCTTATTCTGAACGAAAAGTTTTGTCGGTTAACTTATTTTGTATTAAAAAATGTATAACTAAAATGTTTTTGTTAGAGTTCAAAATTAAAAATCTGTATTTTTTTTCAATAAAAACTTAATTTAAACAAATATATTGTGCCGATTTCTTTTGTGCCATTTGTGAGAATAAGTTAAGAGTAATTATTATTAAGTAAGATTAACTCACTGTTAATCTGATTTAATCAATTATTTTTTATATATATTATAAATAAATTAATGTTTAACTATGACTTTTTATTATTTTAAATTTATTAATTATATATAAATATAGTGTTGATTAAATATATTTAATAAAATAATTAATTAATTATTTCTATTACTTTGGTAAATGATTAAATGTAAGTAATTAAATTAATTTTACATTTAGGGTGTGTTTGGCATGTTTATATGGGAAAAAAAAAAAAGAAGGAACATGGTATTTTGTAGGAGTGTCAAGTGGGTTAGATTAACTTGTGAATCCCTAAGTTTTGACCTAATTTAACCGAAAAAAAAAAATAGTTGAGTTGCGTTTACAGGTTAAGTTCGATAGAAAAATATCTCAACCCGCAGTCTATGGGTCAAGTTGTGGGTTTGGAAACGTCCAACCCATGGGTACCCAACCACCCATGGTTTTTTTTAATTAAAAAAATTTATTTAGTCATAATTAAAAGGTCTTTTATCCGTAATTTTTAATTGCAATTAAACAATCACTAAAAAAAAACTTATTTAGTATAATGACGTCATTTTATTTTGAAGCCTAACAAAAGGCAAAATTGCTCATACACATATAGTACACTTGTTCTCACTAATTAACATTGCAGTCACTCATTCTCAAATTCTCAGTGTCTCAAATAAAAAATTCAAATATTTAACTTTCTATTTCAAGAATTGTAGCATCTTCAAAAAATAGAGTTAAATATGGATTGCAAAATTACCTATGTTTGTAGGGATTCGCGGGGATTATAGGTGATGGGGCAAGAAATGGGTACCTGTTTAATAAATTAGGACAGGAATTGTAGTATCCGTCTTGTAAGTACCCGCAAATTCGTAAAGTATACTTTTCATTTAATATACACCATATATTATGAATTTTTTTCTTTTTTTACTTTAAGATGAGATGAAATTATATATTCTTATTATTTTACAATGAATATTTTTATTGAATGAGCTCAAAATGATAAAATTTGTTGAAAAAGTATATATCATTCATGTAATAGTTATTTATGTAAACTGATTATTATAAAATATAATTAATTTAGTTTGTTATTTATAATATTCTTTTAATTTTGTAAGAACTTCAGATTGATAAATAAAGTTATGGTATGTGGTGTAAAAGATTATTTTATTTATTTTTTTGTAATTATTTAAATTTTATTTTAAATTATTAGTTATTCGCGAATACCCGTGAATACCCACCTACCTGTGGGGATTACAAATAGGTAACCGTGACTGGAACAGGGAGAAGAGAAGTACTACCCGCCCCCGTCCCTTCTCGTTGACATCCCTAGAGTGAAGTCAATGATTATGTAAATTCACACGGTATGTATGATAACATTAACTTCAATTGGTTAGAATAATTTATTGTTTATGAATATTAAGACCTATTAGCTTAGTTTAGTTTATTCTAGATTTAAATTAATAATATTTGTTAATTTTTTAGTACTTATATGTGTATTTAGTTTATTTTAGACTTATTATATTTGTGTAAAATCGTATATGTAATAATATGTGACTTGTTATGTTTTTATAAAACATATTATGTATAAAGAATTTTTTATTACGTATTTTGACCATTTTTTTTAGAAATTTTGTTTTAAACATATGTCGGATCCATTTGTTCAACCCAACTAACTCATTCTTGAGCAGATCGAGTTGAGGAAAAAAAATTCTTTGACCCAACTTAATCTACTATTTTAATGAGCAAGTCAAGGTAAAAAATATTACAAAACCTACCTAATTCACCCAATTGACATCATAGTATTTTTAGTCAACCCTTGTTTAATACACATAAAAGCAATGGAAATAAAAGGAAATGGAAGGATGGAGTTTTAATGGGGTTCAAGATATTTCTTTCCTTCCTTTTGGGATAAAATTTTTATATACAATGAGAGTAAAACTTTTAATGGTTTGGTAATCATTTAAATTTAATATTATTATTTTTAATCCAATGACATGTATGGATTATAAATATTTATATGTTATATTTTTGTTAGTGTAATATATTATTCTCATAGTGTAAAAGAATTTATCTTTTTTGAGAGAATTGAGAAGGAAGTCAAAAAAGTGGAGTAGCCCTTCAAATTTTCATTTCTCTCAATATTATTAACATATGCTTTTGTTATTTTTTTATTATGAAACTAAACAAAAGATGAGAAATATCCCTCCTTTTTCATTAAGTGATACAAAGTAAGGGCTTTTACTCCTTTATTTTCTTTTCATAATATCAAATAGATTTTTAAGTTATGTTTAGATAATGATAAAAAAAAAATATGAAATGACATAGTAAATATCATAAAATATGTGTTTGTGAATTACTTGATAAGAAAGGATGGAATAAGCAAGGAGGAGTCCAAGATCCTTCATTGCTATTGGAAATGTGATATTTGCTATTTCTTTAAATTGAGAAATTTGGGAGGAGGTGATTTAATTTGGTGAGAAAATCTCTTTTAAATTTTAATTTGATTACTATTCTATCTTTTTTGACATTGTGCATTTGGAGAGGCATACACAAAAATGGGGATAAAATTAAAAAAATAAAATTTATAATCTTTTTATTTCATCCACTTGTATTGTAAGAAGTAAAAGACTCTTTTTTTATTCTTTTATTAAACTCCAAAAAAAAAAGTATGACATATATTTTTTTATTATATTTTTTATCTTTCTACTTTATTTTATTACATATTTTTTCAAAAAAAATCTCAAATTTAACATTAGATAATCTTATCTAAGTGTAAGAGAAATTGTACGGCAAATCAAATGAATATCCCTACAGGTAGGCTATAGTTCCAGTTCCCGAGAGTGAAGAGCAGGTTGATTGCCGGCGGCTTGTCGCACGTGTGTTTAATGTGATGTTTCAGCCATCAACGGACGCAATTCCTCCACGCAACCCATCACTTATCACTCTCACGTCTCAACGGGTAAGGCTTCTTTATTGTGTCAGCTACAAACCTGTGTGGCCAAAGCAAATCAACTCTAGGCTGTGTCTGGTATGAGTACAGAAAAAGTAAAAGAGAGCAGTGGGAAATAGTAGAGAAAGAGATTTATCCTTACTTAGTATGCATTTAAAGAGGAAAAAAAATGATTTGATGGGATAAAATTTTGATGCCGTCAGTATGGTTTCTTTGATATGAATTTTGAGAAAGAAAAAGAAAGAAAAAAAGAGCAGGATATACTTTTGTAAATGTAAGAGAAACGATTTAACAGGGATGAACTTTTCGTAGCTTTTATAATTTTTATAATTCTTTTATTAGATAAAAAAATAAAGAAGAAGAAGAATTTTTATAAGTCCTATTAAAATATATTGCACCAAAAAAAATATTAAAATATATACTCATTTTTATTTATTCTTAATTAAAAAAAGAGATAAAAGGAAAAATAAGTATTTTTATAGTTTTATTATATATTTATAAATATTTTCTATTTACATAATTTTTATTTTCTTCTATTGTAAAATTAAATAAAAGGATAAAAACATGTATTCTTCTTTTAGTAAACAATACTAAATTAAAAAAAAAAAGAGTGATAACTAATTTTTTTCTTTTTTTCTTTATTTTATTCTTTTTCATTATATCTTTCTTTTTCTTTCTTGTAAGTGATAACAAGAGAAGTACCTTATGATTCTCTAAGGTCTTTTTTTTTCCTGTTTTTTTCTTTCAAAGTCATCCTCAGTCAGAATTTTTTTTACTATGTCATAATCTTAATTACTTTTCTTAAGGATGAAAAAAGAAACAGAAACAAAAATATAAAATAAAAAAGATATCAATAGTAAATTTTTTCTTAAAATAAGAAAAAAACTTACTCATTAAAACGTAAAAAAAATTGTACTACCAATCAAATTCATCCTTTCAATCTTTTTAATTCACTAAATTTAACGTTATGTTTAAACATAATATTTAGTCTTAAATCATGATTTGAGTGAAAGTAAAAAAAAAAAAAAAATACTATTTTATTAAGTCGAATCATAATTTACAAATTATATTCCAAACATGTTATTGGCCATTGCAATTAATTGTAGTCTATATAATAATAATATTTTGTTGACTTAATTTCTATTGTACATTAATTTGGATTTCAATAATCTTTTATCACAGGATGATCTTGTTGGAGAAAAAAAAATTAATATATGAACTCATACGATGTAATTATATTCAAAACTATTTGTTCCTTTATCCCTCTAATAAGGCCTCATCTTATTATTTAATAACAAGAGAAAATTTAAATCGATTAGGTTTATAGGATAATTTATTTTGTCTAGAAGAAATATCGTTAAGTAGTGCATGTTAATTTGGTACAGATTAATTATTTGATCTAACAACTTTTTATACTAAAAAAGTTATTTTTATCTTAAAACAAATATGTTTGGGTTGTTATATTAAAAACGGTTGATTAATTTTTTTATTAAAAACATCTTTTTCAAAAATGTTATAATTTCAAACATTATTTATTCTTAGATTTTTAATATATATAAACTTGAGACTAATTTTATCATAATTAACCTTAACATATAATTGATTATTGAATAATTTTTTTACAATTATGTTATATTCTTTTTTATATATTTTTATATTCTTTGGATATAAAACTAATTCTTTCAAGTACGAAATAATGCAGTTAGACCCTCTTCACATATGGTATTTTTGGACTCAAACCTTTATACTCTGATGAGAACATAGTTAACTTATTACTGTTTAATCTATTATGAGTATATTATAAACATTTAAATTAAGAATTAGTATGTATAACAATATGATTAAAATAAATATAAATTTAACATTCTTTTTAAACTAAAGGTAGAGGTGAGTATACCGGTTTTGGTTCATGGATCGGTTTGCATAACTAGCAGTTTCAGCAGGTTAAAACCATGCAAAATGCTGGTCCGCTTAGATACGAGCATATTGTTCTAGTTCATTTTAACTCGTGGTTAAATAGATTTTGGTTTGCAAATTTACGAACCAGCTGGTGTGCCTGCTTATTTTTTTTTCAGAATTTGCTTTAGATTTGGCAATTGAGCCCAACAAAGAACACTTCATTACCTTACCTAATTTGGCAACATGTGGTAAGCCGCCCAGATGGGGAAAAAAACTACTAACTTTTAATTAAAATAATTAAATAACCCCAAAAAAAACTAAATTATAGAAAATCACTAAGTCACATCTGATTCTCATTTGTCATTTCTTATTTATCACCTCTCATCTTCACAGTTGAAAATGAAAATCCTAGCCTTCTCTGATAGTCTCATCTCTCATCTCCTTCTCGTTTGTCATGAGGCACTAGCTTGTGACCCACGCCCACTGGTCTCATCACTCTCTCTTTAGTGATTGCGATCCATCGTATGATTTGGTCTCTGTTGTTGATTTGTCTCAGTTGTTAAAAATTCAAGTGTGAGTGTTGAAGTCTCACATTGTTAAAGAATAGACAAGTTAAATGCTATATAAGTGGAAAAGACCCATAGACCTCCCATTAGAGAAATAAAGCCTTTGGGACAAGGTTTTCTTTTGTTAAGATGTGGTGTCGCACTTGAGTCCATTTATGTAGTTCTTCATATAAGTGGAAAAGACTTAACTTATTGATGAGATCTCCTTCACTCTCATTGGGCACCCCTACACCCCCATACAAGTGGTATCAAAGTCGATGGTTCAGTTAAGACAAGTATTGGTGTGGACAACGCTGGTTTAAGTTTGGGTGAGAGTATCTTTATCACGGTTGTTGGTGTTCTCATAGTAGTCATCCCATTAGAGAAATAAAGCCAACTTTGGGACAAGACCGTTGACCGTTACTCCACTCGAGGGTGAGTGTCTTTTGTGTATGATTTCCTTGTGTGTGGACTCGCACTTGAGGGAGAGAATGTTAGAAATTCAAGTGTGAGTATTGAAGTCCCACATTGTTAAAGAATAGACAAGTTAAAGGCTATATAAGTGGAAAAGACCCATAGACCTAATGCCTTAAGGTTTTGGGTTAAGATGTGGTGTCAAGTCCATTTATGTGGTTCTTCACTTAACTCATTGATGGAGATCTCCCTGCTCTTGGGCACCCCCTACAGCCCAACATCAGTCTCATTCTCGGGTAGAATTGAGGTTCAACGTTTATGCTTGTTATTTTCATTTGATTTTCTGTTCTGTTTTCTTTTATTATTTTCTTCCCCTTTTGTTTTTCCTCGTTTTATTGTTCAATAAGTGCTTTTGTGTAAGGGCTTGAGATGCGAATTGTATGATTTGTTTATTGCTACAATTGTAATTGTTGAGTATTTTGTTTTGTGTATGCTATTTGCTAATTGAAGAGTTATTTGATGATTTTTTTAGGCTAAAATTTTAAGAAATAGGTGCAATTTTCAATTTTTAGCTATTTAAAATGCCAAAAAGAGGAAGAAGATTACAACAATGTGCGATCCAACACTATGCGGACACAGGCCAGCAATATGTTGGCCCATTTAAGTTGCGGGCCAATCTGCAACAGTCTGTTTAACTATGGTTCATTATGGACTGGGTCAACTTGTATACCCACCTTTACTTGAAGGGAAGCTTTGGCATAATAATTTAAGTTGTCGTCATGTGATTTGAAGATCACGGGTTCGAGTCGTGAAATCAACTTCTTGCAAATGAAAAATAAGGTTGTCTACTATAGACCCACATAATAGGTCTGACCCTTCCCTTAACTCTGCGCAAAAGAAGTATTCACGAGAAATAGAGATTAAAGCCTATGTCTTTTACCTTTGTGGAGACTACCACATGTGTTGTATATGCTCATAAATATAAGCTTAACATGATTCATACATCTTTGTATATGCATAGTAAATTTAAGTTTAACGTGATTCATACATCTTTATATGTATTTATTGTTAGTTGATTTGAGCGTGACTTTTAAGTAGTGATTATTTTTAGGTCCTGAGAGTGTCATATAGAATTGTGCATACTCAAATGACTGAATGGTCATTTTAGTTCTTCATTTAGAGGGCATTGATTATTCTAGTCTCTCGTTAAAAGAAATTACCCTGAAAGTCCCTCATAAAAAAATAATCAATTATTTTAATACAATTGTTAATCAACCTCAATTAAAACTAACAAAGATGTTTATGTGGCACATTAAGGTTATATTTGGATATTTAGTAAGTGATGGAATGGAATGGAATAGGATGGGATGAGATGAGATGGAATGGGAAAAAAGTATCATTCCATTGTTTGGATATTTTAGAATGGAATGGAGTAAAGTTACCATTCCATTGTTTGGGAAGTGAATGATTTTTGGTGGGATGGGATGGTATTCATACTAAAAAGATGATTCCATCCCATCCCCCTCTTGGATGGAATCCATCCCACCCACTCCCATCCCATCCCATCCTTTTTAACATGCCAAATAATAACGATTCATTCGATTCCATTATACCACCAATCCAAACGAACCCTAAGTGCCTAGTTGGCTGCACATGTGACAAATCACTTCCCTTTCCCCTTTCTTAAATGCTAAACGACATCGATTCTTATAATCTTCCTCAAATTTTTCTTATAAATCCTAATTCTCAAATCCTAAATCCCTAATCCCCAACTTAATCCCTGCTTCTCATTGCAACAGATGATCAAAGGAAGACATTAAGAGATAATGGGTGGTGAAATTTTGGAATATCAATATGAAGATGTTTGGAAAATTTTCAAAGTATAACTCATGGTGATTATATCAATGACCACTCTAGAGGAATCTAAATTAGCTTCAACCCTAACTTGATCAAACTTTATGCTCTACAAAATAAAAAACAAAATGCAAAATTGATTAAGGCCAGTTCATATTTTAGCCTAAAAACTTCAAAACAAAGATCACAATTAAAATATTGGACTAAAATTATGCTAGCAAAATAAAAAAAAGTCAAAAAATGTAAAATTGATCAAGATCCTGATCATATTTCATCATAAAACCATCCAAACAAAGAACAAAATTAAAACTTAAAAAAAAAAACTTGATGAAAATTTTGGATTTCATGGATTTATTAGCACACAGATGATGATGGAAAGAAGAAAATGAAATGTTACCATTACGTAAAGTTGAAATGTTAAATGTAAGGAGCACAATTTTGGTTTCTTAAAGTAACTTTATTTGATAGATAAAAGGTTGATTTTTTGAGAATGAGAATAAGTGTTTAGACGAGAATTTTTTTTAATAGTATTATTTTGATAAAACAAGAGGTGGTGTGGTAAAATATAATAATATTGTATTTAAAAGTTAATGTAAAAGAAAGAATGAGATGATATAAGGGAGTGTTAATAAATTATTTTTTTTGTCATTTAAAATCTCAATTTTTTGTCTTTTAATTTAAAAAATTAAAGAAAAATTATTTAAATATTCTATTTCCTCTCTTAACCGTTCTTATAATTTAAAATCTTAAACTTTTATCTCTTAATTTAAGAGTAAATAAAAAAACTTACTTTTTATTTTTTTATTTTATTTTATTATAAATTACTTTCTTCTATTCTTTTTTAAATTTTCAAAATAATTTAAAGAACTCGTCCTCCTATCAATTAAAGCAACACACGCAGACTAAAAAACACAATTTTATGTGACGCTTTATCGGCGTATAATAATTTCTCCTGCTGACAGTGATCCAATCGCTTCTTCCAATAAACTTAACTTATCTTTTCCCATTTGACATCAATCAATCAAAAGTTCATAAATCAAGCAAAAGTGTAATGATTATTACTCGTCAAACCAATCGACGATGAGAGATCATCCCCCACACTCGATGCAAAGAGTCTTATTATTATTATTATTATTATTATTATTATTATTATTATTATTATTATTATTAGTAGTAGTATTTTAAATGAGAGTCATATTATTATTTTGGATAATAATACAATTCATTTTTTAAATGCAATTTAACGATTTTTTTTTTCTATTTTTAACCATAAAATATTTAGGAATATTCGCATTTGATATATGAAGTGTGTGTTTGGATTGTCATTGTTGAAAATTTAAGTTTAATTGAAAGTAAAATTTGACTATAATTTATGTTTGAAAAATTTTACCTCAAAAGTAAATTGAAGTAATAATTTTAAAGAGATCCAACTCACGCTTAATCATTTTTTTAATTGAAGTAAGCGCTTCTCAACGCTTTCCAAACATTATTTCACATCGTTCAAAAACGTTGAACGTCAGTTTGCTTCAGCAAACTGCAATCCAAACATGCTAGAAATCGTTCGTCTGCGTTGCCTACATCGCTGAGTTGAAACTTTGTAGAGGATGAGTTCCACGAGATGAAGCCGTGATTAGCACAGAGAAACGGAACCGGATCCCTAAAATATGAGTAGTTTTACTCTCTTACGCTTTTAATTTTTATTATTTAAGTATATCAATTTTTTATATTTTTATTCTATTCCTGTTATATATATAAATGTGAAACACACATCACTTAACAGTGATATAAATCAACCTTTTTTCCTAAAATATACCAAGTCTTATGAAGATTTTAAGAAGGTTTTGGTTCTGTTTCCCTTTAATTAATCAGAAGCTAATAACTTATGAAGCACAAACACGGACACGAATACGGATACGAGAACACATTAATTTTAAAAATTATAGGACACGGATATAATATATATATAATTTTAATTTTTTTAAAAAAAATTATAATTCATTAATATCATTTCTATAAATTTAAAATTTTATAATTTTTTAATATATGTCATATATGTCAATATCTGCTATCTAGTAAATCCTTCTTAAAAAATATAGAACACAATTTCTAGTAACATAATCTAAGAAATCTTTTAAACTAACTTCTCCTAATAAAACTAATCATGTATAAATATATGTGCATAAAAAAAAATAACTAGAGGGAATATTAGTGAGAGACAAGCTTCACGACAAACGGTTTGAATGACTTGAGTGACGAGAGTAGAATGAAAGCGGATGAAAATAGTGATATGTGAAAAAATAAAATTTTAAAGTCTAATAGTGACGTGTGAAAAGATAAAACTTAAAATACTGATATGTAAAAATAGTGACTTGAAACATCAGTCATGTGAGCTTGAGTTAGTTGTAAGCTTATTAATTGAACGTTAGTCATGGAAATTAAGTTTTTTTTTAAAAAAATATTAATGGGTCGTATTGAAGTCGTGTCCTACGCGTGTCCGAGAAGTATCCGAGTGTATCTGAGAAGTGTTTGAGCGTGTTTGAGATGTGTCCAAACTAAAAAAATAATATTTTTTAATCAGACATATTTGAACACACATGACACATGTGTCGTACGAATATCTCTATGTATCTAATACGGACACATATGCAATACGCGAATTCGCCTCAAAATCGACGTATCCATACTTCTTAGCTAATAACAAACAGAGGCAGGATAAATTTTGGCAGCGGCTAGCGGGTGGGCTTTTCTCGTAAATTACTTGTTGCCAAAGTTATAAATACATTGAATATTCAGTCGTAATACTAAAATTGGGATCATCATCCTCTAAAGTTCTTAAAGTACTTTACATTGTGCCATTGGTGGGAGAAAGAAACAAGAAGTTTTTTTTTTTGACAGCAGAAACAAGAAGTTAGGTTTTATAACTTTTTAAATATAGATTATTATTTTTTATTTCTATGTCTTATTCTCTCTCTTACCGGAAGGGGTAAAATGCTTCAAAGAATCCTTATATAAGTTATGTAAATTAAAATAATTAATAATTGATATATTAAAACCTTTTTAAATATAGATTATTTTTTTTTTATTTCTATGTCTTACTCTCTCTCCTACCGGGGGTAAAATGCTTCAAAGAATCCTTATATAAGTTATGTAAATTAAAATAATTAATAATAGATATATTATTATTTTTAATATAAAATAATTATATAATATAAAATCTAAATAATAATTAAAATATTAATTAATTTAATTTAATTTACATAACTGTGTAAATAAAATCTACATAAATATTAATTTCTTTTGAATTTGATATTTTTAAGTGAAATCACATTCAAACTAAATTTGATTTTGGACTAAATTCGGACAGATTTATAATTTTATAAGGTAAAGTTGATAACATGTTATTTGTTAGTAAAATTAATTATAATTGAAATTATGATTGATTATGATTAATTTTAGAAATAATTATAATTGATTAATACAAAATTAAATTGATTTAATACATAATTATATTTTATTATTTTCTTTTTCTGTATGATAATATTATTTTATAAATAAAAGTTAATCCTCCTATATATATTCATTCTGAAATATACATAAATTTATTAATATTTGTGTCTTTGTTTCTATTTCTAACATGATATCAGAGTTGTGGTATCTACCCCGATGAGAGTTTTTCCTTGTCATTATGTAGAGTTCATGAAACTCGTTATAATCATTATTAATCACCATCAAACTTATATTTTTTTTGTTATCCCCTCCGTTCAGACTTCAGACTCTAGATTCTAGACTTCATATTCCTAGATTCTAGATTTCAGATTTTGTTATGATGGAAGGATTCCGTTTTAGATTTCGTCCTAGATGTCAGACTTTGTTTTGATGATATGATTCCGTTTTAGATACCGTTTTATATTTCAGATTTCGTTATGATATCAGACTTCGTTTTAGACTTCGTCTTATCTTCTAGACTTCATTCTAATACCATACTCCGTTTTTTATTGTATATTTTCCCATACGCATATAATTTTATCCCAAATACAATTTTAATATGTTAGTTTCTCTAAGATTTTGATGTTATGTTTTTAGATTTTTTTAGTTTATTTTATTTTTATATGTCTATTTGTAAATATTTTTAGTTTATTTTTTAAACTCGAGACTCAATCATTATCCTAGTGAATTCTAAACTTTAGTTTCTAAATTCAAGTTGATTTCTTTTATACTCACTTTAGTTTGAGGGAATATCTTAATGTGACTAATTATAAATGAGATTATAATTAATCATAATTAATTTTAAAAATTATTATAATTAATTTAGTACATAATTAAATTAATTTAATACATAATTATATCTTATTATTTTTTTCTATACAATAACCTTCTTTTATAAATAAAGACAAATTTACTTATATATATTCATTCAAAAATATATACAAATTTATTAATATTTATCTTTTTATTCTTATTTCTAACATTATTTATGTATCTTTCTAATAACAAGCTTGTTATCTGGTTTAAGATATCTAAAATCCCAAAGTTCCAGAAAGAACGTGGATTTACACGTGACGTGCATGCTGGATAAACATATTTGGCTATTTAATGAGAAATTTTAGGTGACCTAACTAAGTTTATATTTGTTGCATAATAACAATACGATTTTTTTTTCTTTTTCAAAATATCCATACTTAATAAGTGAGAGATTAAATTTTTAAAATATGATTAAACGTCTAATCATAAACTCCTCCAAATTATATAATTTTTATATATATAAATTTTGATATCGAACTCAAAATTATATATTTAAAAAAATTGAGTTTATTTCACTCAAATTAACACATATTAATATAATAATAAGATATAATAATTTATAAATTGTAAAATTTATTCTGATAAACAGAGTAATAACAAGGTGTTAATTAATTAATTAAATTTAAGACAAATAATGTCTATTCAAATTCTTATTATCTATACAGGAGTCTTACTTTATTACAACTATTAAAGAAACATTCGTTAATTTAGCAAAAGTCCTCTTAATTAAATTTTGATATATATCAGCAAGATTAGTTAAAATGATATAACATTACTCATAGATAATATAATAATAATTATCCGATAAAAGAAAATAAATGTGGTATACATCTGTCCCAATAAAAATAACCATGTTCTGGATTTTGGTTTTCTCTATGGCACCATCAGTTAGGATTGGAAATTTATAACATGAAATTATACAAGTAATTCTAATATTCTCTCTCTCTCTTTTTTTTTTTCGGTACAGTGATTCTAATACTCACTCTACAACTACAATATTGATATTTGGGATCTAAAAACTTGTCAAAGGTATCTGCTTTCTCCTCACATTCAAACAAATTTATTCTTTTGCAACTGTCAATATAGGAGTGGCGATCCCATATTGTCTTTCTGAATCGTAAATTACAGTGCTTCTTGCAAAAATAAAATTATTGATATACTTCTTTTTCTGATCTTCGTGTTTTCTGTGTTAATTAATAATTATTTTCGTTAAGGATATTTGTTAAAATGTTCATCATCATTCGAAATAATGTGTACATAAGTTTAGTGTTAAGCAATTTCTCATCTATTCTTTTTACCAAAATCATTATATATGCAAGTACCTATTAAATAAATAAAAATATAATTATCGGAGATGCTAACTAACTTAGCTAGTAGAGTCATTCGCAAACAAAGGCGAAACTAAAAGAAAATCGTTGGAAAGGGGTAAAATTAAGTAATCTAAGCAATAAAAACTCAAACAATTTCTATGTCATTCACAATTTACATTATAAAAACGTGAGCAGTGGGATGCAATCGCCCTCGTTGGGCATAACATGGGTCTGCCCTGTTTATAGTTAAATGTAAAGATATGAGATTAAATTTTGTCTTTACCCTTTTCCTTCACTGTGACAACACATTTAAGACAATTATACCATGAATTATTTTTATTGTTTCTTTTTCTACCATCCTTATTCTCACTATTTTGTCTTTTATTTTATTGTGAGAAGGTAATGTTTTTAACTATCAATTTGTGTGTATCTTGATAAAACGATCTTTTTAATCTGGTGAAGACAACTCTTCTATGTCACAATTAAAGAACTTATAAAAATATTTTTTGTGGCCTGATCCAAAATAATTAGCATCATTAGGATTAAAGCATGAAATCACATGCATACTCACACATTATATTTGTACACCATTAAGCTAAATCATTTGGAGTTTTCTTACTATTTTGTCTGTTTAACTGTAAATGAGATCCAGAGGCAGAAAGTAAAGACGAAGAGATGATAAAATATTTAATTATATTTAATTTTTTAATATATATTTTACCTTTTTTATCATTTTAAATTTGATAGATGATCATTCCTACATATAAGGAATCCACAAATATATACCTCATACAAAGATCCATCCTAAAGTCAAAATTAAGAACTAAATAATTATGCAAAAGAAAAAAGTGATATTCTAAAACCTTGTTTTTAGCAGATTTCTTGGTCAAGAGTATAATTATGTAAAGCTATGGTGAAGTCTAGACAAAATAATTAAAGAAATGTTTAAAAATGTTTGTTTTTATGTTAGAATTGAAAATAAAAAAAAATTACAATTTCTAAAATAATGTTTTTAAATCATGAATATATTTGTTTTTAAACATTAAAATATATATTTTTATGTTGATAAAATTTGATACCAAACATGAAAAGCTTAATCTAATCCGTTTCTATTAGTGACATGTGGTAAATTTTAATATGTATGTCTGGAAATATAATAAGGCCTTTTATAAAAATTAGGCATTAAACATGATTCATTTAATTATGTGAGTAATTTTATATAAATATTAAAATAACATAAGAGTGATGTAGATAAAAATGATGTGTAAATATTACCTCTTATGCAATTAGATTTATTTTTAAATATGTGTAGTTCCAAGAAAAACTTTTTTTTTTTTTTGCATATATATTGAATTTATTGACTTTATACACAAACTAATTGACTTTGCACATTTTTTTATTTTTTATATAAAATTTTTATATACCTGAGAAATAGAATAGAACAAAAATCAAACCAATTATTACTATTTATTTCCCTTAAGTATTATTTATATTTGTAATATATACTTCCATTTTATATTGTTACATTCATTTTCAAATCTATACATATGAAATTATATTTTGTGGTAAATTTTTATATAAATCGTTTTGTATCACTTAATCACTTTTTTTCCTTTCCGTTAGTGTGTGAAACTGTAAAATTGTTTTGTGAGTGATTAAAAGTAGGATTTTTGTTGGATTTGCTTACACAATTTTGAACGGGACTGAAGACTGATGATTAGTTAAAATTTTCTTTAAAGTAGTAATTTTAATATTTAAATATTGATATTGTAGATAAAGTTTGTATGAAATCTATTTTCAATGTGACTAACTACTATGATGTATTAAAAGTAAGATTTTGTGTAATGAAAAAAAAAAAGAAAGGAAATGAATATGATGAAAAAAAGAAAAGAAAAAGAGAGAGAGTGAAATAATTATCAGTTCACTTGTTTGATATTACCTAATAAAAAAATTATCTTTTTTATTTTAATTTTATTAAAAAATAATATATATATATATATATAAATAAATAAAAATATATGTAAATTTTAATTTGACTCACAAAAAATCTTTCTTTTCTCTATTTCTATCCATAGCAAAAAGATGCAAATTTTATGAGTCTCACGAAAAATACATCATTTCAAATTCCTTTCTTCCTATGTAACAAACAAGGGATGTGTATAATATTCTTTCCTTTTTTTTCCTTTCAACTCAAAAATAATATACCAAACAAACCATAATTAATGGTTTGTGTAATTGATAGAAGATTTTAATTGTACCGAAAAAAAATGTTATGTAATTAACATTAATAAAACTAACTATTTAAAAGTAATATATTAGATTAAATTTATAAAAATTCTAACATAACATTTATGAGTTTAAAATAAATATAATAACCTAAAAATATGTGTGATTGTCTATTATTTATATAGAAAGAATATTTTCATTTATCATTTTATACTTCACATCACTTATATCTTTTTATATAATAAAATTAAAATATAAATATATAAAAAATAAGTTAAAATCAATTACAATGAAATTATATAAATATAACTTTATTTGAGTAACATCACTCATTTATATACTATCATTCTTAAATATATCATTGACAGAAGGAGTTGAGATGTGGGTCAGAGGGGCAGGGTATATATTTATACCCACATCATCATCAATGCATTAACAAATAGTCACCTTGTTCTCATTCTCAACCCTCTTTCCTTCATTTCCTCTCTGGTTGTGGCCGAGGCCTAGCACAATATTACGTCACAGTCGAATGGAAGAGACTAAATCCAGGTTTAAGCGGATTTGCGTGTTTTGTGGGAGCAGTTCTGGGAAGAAAGCTAGCTACCAAGAAGCTGCTGTTGTACTTGGCAAGGAGCTGGTAATGTATAAAGTTTTTTTTTTTTTGCCCTTTTGTTTCATTACAATATACACGAGGCCAGTTTTCTTCCCAAGAGGAATTTTCAGCGAAAAGACACGCTCTAGTGTTTTTTCTCCTATTATCAAATTTTGCCTTCATTTCTTCTTTTTTTTTTTTATCTCTTTTCAAAATATGGGTTTAGCAAAAAGCCAATTCAAATCTACAAGCACAGCTTGAATCGAACCCCACAGGATTCTAGGTTCCATCCTTGGCATATATGTTTTCCTTGTTTATTTGCCATCGTAATGATTAATTAGATTCAATGAACTTTTCCTTTTTCTCCTGGCATTTTAATTTGTCCCAGTAGTCGCATTATTGCTATCTGAAGCTTCCTTAATTTTTTCATATCTAACTTTTGCCCCCCCCCCTTATAAATTGTTTATTATACCAATGGTTCGTTTTGATTTCACACTCTGGAATTCCATATTTCCTTCCTTTCCTTCGTGTTCCTCTTCCTCCTCTTCTTATGCTTTTTTTTTTTCAAAAAAAAGAAGGAAAACTAATAAACAAGCTGTCGAGTCGCAACGCGGGCTTATGATTGTTGAGGAATAAGTGGATGGTTTAGGGTTTAAGTTTGGCATGAGAGAGAGAGAGACACACACACACAAGCTGAGAGATTGCTAGCTGTAATCTACCTGTCAGTTGAGCAGCCTTCTTGCATGATCTTTGTTTTCCCTATACTATACTATTTTTTAAAACAAAAAAAAATTCTATCTTGAAAAAAATACTCAGAAGCACATAGCTTCTACTTTTTTCTAGGGAACCAAACGTGCTACTTAGGTATCATTACTCTATGAAGCGTGTTCTTAGCATTTGGCATTCCCCACAAGCTTCCATGACCAAACCTCCATGATTTTTCCATATGGCCGGGTGTTGCCACCCAAATATGGTCTTCACTCTCACAATACCAATATTCCTTGTTTTCATTGTTTTAATTAAATATTTTGTTTTTTAAAACTTGTTACCCCCTTTGGTTTGCATTGATCACACCCTCCACTAAATTGTTGTAATAAATTTTATTATTTTAGCCGTGTCTGAACAGTTGGTTTGGTTTGTTTAATTGTTTTCATGATGAGTGTAGTGACACGCGTATACTTGGTTTGCTTTTTCGATGTGTTTTGAAGGTGGAGAGAAGGATTGATTTGGTCTATGGAGGTGGTAGCGTGGGGTTAATGGGTCTCGTTTCTCAGGCAGTTCATGATGGTGGGCGCCATGTTCTAGGGTTTGTTCTCACTCACTCTCATCTCACTCCCATTCTGTGTTGTGTGTGTCTCTGTGTGTAGTATGATGATAGGACAACTTAATCATTTTTGCTGAGCCTTCTTGGTTTTTTAAGAAGTGGGATGTACTTCGGTGTTGCCTACTGACTCATGCGTGTTTCCCTGCAATTTAGAACATCACGGGATCAAATACTGGCAACGTAGTCCTTTTCTTAATCAAAGTTTCCAAATGTAGGTTGAAAGGTCGCATATTGGATATAAATAAAATAAATCCATAGGGATTAATATATCTGCTTCCTCCACTGATACTGAGATAAAAAAAAAAGTGTGACCTTTACATGTGGTTAGATTAGAAGCTTCTTGAGCAGCTTTGCACTATTGGATAAAAGTTGAATCCCTTTTGGCCCTTCCAGAAAGGGAAGGTAAAAAGTTTTTTGCGCAGCAATTGGATCCACCATTGTGTTTGTTTCTTTTTTTCTTCTAATTTATACTTTGTTTTTCTTGCACTTTGAAGACAACATAGATTCGTTGTTCCACATTTAATTAGTTTAAGATTGTCCTTTTATGATCTTTATCTTTATGTGGGTAAATCAAATTGGTTTAGTTTACATTTTGTTGTTTTAAATTTAAATCAATATCTTAAAATATTTCCATTTTTAACCTTGGACTGAAGCGGTGAAAACCTTTGTGTTTTTTATTCTTGTTCTGAGTTCTGACCATGGGTTGTTTGTGCAGGGTTATCCCAACAACTCTCATGCCAAGAGAGGTATACCCCTTTATCACTTAATATTTTGCAGTCCGTTACATATGGTGATAGCATTATTAATTGATTTAGAGATTTAGAGTTAAAATAATAGTTAGACTAAATATGAAAGCGGTCAACGAATCATGATATATGTTTGTATGTATGTTGCAAATTAATGCAGATAACAGGTGATCCTATTGGGGAAGTGAGAGCCGTATCTAATATGCATCAAAGGAAAGCCGAGATGGCCCGTCAAGCCGATGCCTTCATTGCCCTCCCTGGTAAGGATTTTAATTACTCATTCGACCACATAACAAAAAGATAAGAGAATCGTATCATATGAAGGGGGGATATTTGATCTTTGATCTGCACATAGAGCTGGTACTCATTTTTCAACCAACAGGAGGATATGGAACCCTTGAAGAATTGCTGGAAGTCATTACATGGGCTCAGCTTGGTATCCACAGCAAACCCGTAAGATCTATTCCTCATTTTTAATCCCTTATTACACAATTTAGGTGACAGATAAGGTCAATACCAATGACTTTAGTTACAAACTTCGTTGACCAAAGTTATTGTTATACAACTGTAGCGAAAAGAATATAAGTAACATCGCTGATAGAGAAACCTATGGAAGAGATGCCTGAAAGATGGGGAAATAAAGTATTATAAAAGAAACCATGGCTTTTAAATGAAAGAAACATTCGTCATTAGCCTCTTGTGATCTCTCTGGATTAAATTCTACGAAAATAAAGTATTATAAAAGAAACCACAGCTTTTAAATGAACAAACGATATATCTTCATTAGGCTCTTGTGATCTCTCGAATAAATTCTACAACACACAAAATACAAACTAGTCAAATTCCTTTTATTAATGTTTGCCTTCGATTATTCTTACAGCACTTGCCTTAAGCAACTCTTGCTTCCACGACACATGATACATATCCTTTCATTGTCCATGTTTTAAGGCTGTTGTAGTATCTACTACCAGTTGTCGTGTTTACTTAGATACTCATTTTGTTTTGGTTAATTAGCCAAGTTGACTGGATATACCTCACTCAGTGATAGTGAATAAAATGTTTTATCAGCCTGGGATCCATGCGTGTGTATGTATATGTTCAACAACCAGGAAGCTTCAAAAGAGAATCGGTACATGTGAGCTATTTAATTCGGATTCACATGAGCAGATAGCCTCAGATTTTTTTTAGTTAATCGTTGTCACGTTACATTATTCGAAGGTTCTCCGTTTGAATGGGAGAAAAATATGTCATAACCAGCTAATAGAAAAATGCATGAAGAACAAATGCAACACGAATAAAGTTCTTGGTCAATGGAAGATTGCTGGTAACATAGTGTTTGGTTGTAAATTTTGTGAGGTGCAGGTGGGCCTGTTGAATGTGGATGGATTTTACAATTCCTTGTTGTCTTTCATTGACAAGGCCGTTGATGAAGGCTTTATTTCCCCTACGGCACGTCGCATTATTGTGTCAGCACCCACAGCCAAACAATTGATGCTAGAGCTAGAGGTGCGTCAACATTGCTTCTCACTATATAAAATTATAAATATAAATGATCAATCGTAATGTGGTTCAAGAAAGATGATTCTTTTCTCCTTTGAGCAAAGCAGAATTAAGATGATGGTTTAATTAGTTAATACAAGTTACTAAATCAAGTTGGGCTTGATATTCGATGTCCTTGCATAGAGCTAATTATATCATTAAAACCAGGAACATGTACCTGAGCAAGATGAGTTTGCATCCAAGTTGGTCTGGGAAGATAGACTAAATTACGTGCCTGAATCAGAAGTTGCCATGTGATTGATCGTCGTTGTGGCCGATGATGAACCAAGGTTTTTGGGTTTTGCATTTAGCATTTTGGGTACATAAGAGACATCCATCATATACGGGCATAAGGACCGTAGAAGTCAATACAATATTTATATTTTTTTTGTCCTTTGTAACCTTTTGTGAATGCCCCAGGTATACGGAAAATGAGGGTAGATCGAAAATGTGGAAATTATTTAATGGAAGTTATGTTACCAGTGCCTTTGCATGAGATGCGAATCATTCGTGGCAACCTTTTTCCTTCCGCTTTTTAATTTTCTGGCAGTTCATTTTTGTTTGTTTGAACCAACCATGATCGAGTTCAAATCCAAGCCTCTTACACTTAAGATAATTCTTTAATAACAACTCAGTCAAAACTGCTATTTCAAAAGCTAGGGGATATGTAATCTTAATCAAATTAAATGTCATCGTCTACCTCCTTCAATGGGAGAGGGAGATACATCAATTTACGAATGTTATTCTTGAATTCAGATTTCTGGTTTCTTTAATATGTTGCTTATATGTCATTAATTATCATGGTGTATAATATATAAACTAATCATGGTGTATATTGCACAGTTTACAAGTAACTTCCGTTATTCTAGGGGGAGATGCTGGAAAATAGTAGGATTAATAGGAGGGGATATTCTTTTTAGTTTAATTTTGATTAATTGTAATTGTAAAATTTTTTACCTTATTAATTAAACATATGTTATTATATAGGAATTTTTTAAGATATTTATTGAGAAAAATAAATATTTTTAATAATGTGATAATGTATGATTGAATAATAACGTAAAATAATAATATTAATAGTGTATTCAAATTAAATTTTATTCTTTTTCCTTAAAACAGATTATGGCAACATTTAATATGCAATCCGAAAAAAAAAGGTGCAATGGTGCTCTAGTCATCTATAACCGTCGGATATCATGAAATTGAAATGAATGGCACAGATGGAGTACCTGTTACTTGCTTAGTAGGTAATGTAGTCATTCAAAATGTGCTTATCACGTGGTGGAACCAGTTAAAATCCCTAATTGAGAAATACAATCACAATCAGGCATTATAAGCAGCACCAACTAGGACGATGGAAGCTATAATGATATAAATTTGCATATGAATTTGCTGTTCTAAAGTTAGGAATTTTAAAATTCCCAATTTTTAATTATGTTTTCTTAGCTTGTTTGATGCTTAAATCAGTTGTTGAATAATATTTGAATGTATGTAAAATGATTTGTATAATTAAATCGAACAAAAAAATCCATTTTTTTTTCTATATGAAACTCGTCGCATGTGGAGACCAAGTTTCACATTTTCTTTCTCGATCAAGAACACAAGAATCTGTGTGATTGATTTTAGGTTTTGCTCGTTGTGTTGAGCATTGTTTTTGAATGTTGAAAAACACTTAAAAGAGCGAAATCAGAGCTCTTCAAGTCCCAACAATGGCAAACTCACTTTAGTGGTGGAGAGTGGAGACTCAACCCGTTTGGAAAGAAGAATCGAATTGCTGGGTTTTAAAATAATAATTAAAATGAGAAAAAGATTAAAAAAAAGAAGAAAAAATAATTCAACTAAAGAGTTCCATTACTCACTATAACCGGTTAGGTTAACGTCACACCGATGCACCACTTATCATAGAAGTGTCCAACAGAATATTGTTAGAAATCAGATTAGGTTAGATGTCAAATTGACCACTTGGTTAATCCTTCTTTTTTTGCAACAACAGATGTCATAACTCCCAAAATTACTGTACCGCACCCCACAAAAAATAAAATAAAATTTTCATAGCCCCTCTCTCATAGATTGGTGGGCGCCTCCATGTTAGGTTAAGCTAGCCGCCCATTGAAAAAGGATAAAACTTCTTGCACATCTGCTTATGCTTGGGATATATGTGACAGAATATAATATAGATGTATAGAAAATAAAATAAAATAAATTATAATTAAATAATAAAAATTATATAAATATAAAATAATATATATAAATGTATATATCATAACATTATTCACTTGAAGAACCAAATGTAGCACCTAAGTCCGTAACTAGCTAAGTCTATTTTGTAGAGATTTTCACATTATGTTCCTTTAAAAATTAATGTATCGTATAAAAAAAAAAAGTCTAATCACACAAATTTAACTTGTCATGTCGCACCTTCCGTAATTAAGTACACTGCACTAATTGTATATAAGAATTTTACCTTATGTACTTGGAAACATGAAAAACTCTTAGGTATTCATAAAGCAATTTTTTATTTTTGTTTTATATCATTTAGCGTGCACCATTTGTAACGTCTTGAGATTACCTGTAGGATTGATAAGTGTCTCTACAAACTAATACGGGTCTTTTTAACATACTTTGTCCTCACTCACACACATCTTAGGAAAGTTCCCAAGAGATCACCCACCCCACAATTGTTCCAGATCAAACACGTTTAACCATGGAGTTCTTATGTTATAGACTCCCGAAAAGAAGTTGCAACTTGTTGATATGGTTACGTCAAATCAATTCCTTTAAGTCATCCTCAACTATGCAGTCTTATACCTGCATAGTCTCCAAATCCTTCTCATTCTGGTATGTATTCAGTTCATTCATGTGAGCCTTCGCCTAAAAGTATGTCATGAGCCGCTTATTAATGCTTTATCTTAGCATCGGTGACCACTCCCCGCCCTCGTCGGCCCGGGGACGTCACATGCCCACAAACTTTCGCTTGATTCGTCCCTGAACCACACCGTACTGGGAGATGTCTCGGCTCTGATACCATCTGTAACGCCCCAGGACTGCTTGCAGGATTGATGAGTGTCTCCACAAACCAACACAGTTCTGTTTAGCGTGCTTTGTCCTCACTCACACGCTTCCTAGGAAACTTCCTAGGAGATCACCTATCCCACAATTGCTCTAGGTCAAGCACGCTTAACCAGAGTTCTTATGTTATAGGCTCCTGAAAAGAAGTTACAACTTGTTGATATGGCTACACCAAATTAATTCATTTAAGTCATCCTCAACTATGTAGTCTCATACCTATATAATCTCTGAATCCCTCTCATTCCGGTGTGTATTTAATTCATTCATGTGACCCTTCACCTAAAAGCCTGCCAGGAGTGGCTTATTGATGTTTTCTCTTAGCACCGACGACCACTCCCCACCCTCGTCGACCCCGGGACGTCACATGCAACTAATGTAACACCCTCCGTAGGACATTACATTTATGACTACAAACTTACAAACAAAGAAAACATACAATATTAATATCTAAGGTTTTACCTAAGATAACAATGGATCAGAATCATGGTTAGAACCTTGAAAATCAAAAGAAAAGTGAAAATTAATGAACTTCACCTATAAAGCTTCAATCTTTAGCTTTGAAGAATAAGGTTGAAGATGAAAGAATTAGATAATGGCCACAACATGAAAAAATCTTAGAATTGTGTGTAGATTCAAGATCAAAGGTTGGTAACAAACTTGGAAGGTGGTTTTATAGTGGTAGGTCGTGAGCTTTGTGAGAGAAAAAAGTAAGAGCTTTTGTGTTCTTTGCTTGATGGGAAGATGAAGATAAATGAATCTTGAAAAATTCCTAACATGAAAATGTCTTGGATTAATGAGAGGATTCAAAAAATGATATTGGTAGGAATTATAGAAGTTTGGAGAGTGAAGAAGAGTGCTTGGCCGAATCTATGGAGAAAAGAAAGTGAGAGAGATTTTTGCTTTGGTTCTTGAATGTTTGGAGAGAATGATAGCTAAGTGAATAAGTGATGTGAAATAATGAATTTTGGCCTCCTAATGAGTGCATAACCGTGGGGGTCAAGGAGAGAAAAGGGTGAGAGCTTCATGCAAAAGATGAAAATGAATCAAAGCCCTTTTATTTATAGACTTCATGAAAAAGATAAAGGCTTAGGATATTTTGATCAAGATATTTTCATCAAAACAAAATATCTAACCAAAAATATCTAACCAAGATATTTAATCAAAATATCTATCAAGATATTTATCCAAGATATTTCAAGCAAGATATTTATCAAGAAGATATTTTTCAACAAGATATTTTTCAACAAGATATTTTTAGAGCTTCCTAGAACCTTCCTTTAGCATTGAGTCACATTGCGAGTCATCAGAGAGAAACTTTTAGAACATGCGACTCACTACGATGAGTCAGCATGGTGAGTCGTAGCGCTGAGTCACTAGTTGAGTCATCAAGAGAACCTTCTGGAACGTGTGACTCACTGCGGCGAGTCACAGGATGAGTCAGCATTTTACATTCTTCTAGAATGTGGCTAATCAGCATTCTAGAACATGGTGAGTCATCGTTTCTACAAGCTTCCAAAACATATTGAGTCATAAGTGCTGAGGTGTCACGCCAAGTATCAAGCTTCTATTGGTCCTCCGCGATGAGTCACAGCTGCTAACTTTAACCAGCTCCTCATTGATCCACATGTAAAGCAAGTACTCAAGTACTTGATGACTAGTCGCCTGACTAGGCATTTTCTAGAATCTTCTAGAATAGTCTAGAACATGTGAGTCACTAGGCTAGTCACCTAGGTGAGTCACCAAACGATGAGTCATCGTCTAGAACATTCTAGAGTAGGTGACTAGGCTCGCGTCTAGAATCATCCACTAGATATTTTCAAGAAAGATGTTTATCGGTAGCTATTAACCAACTGACAATAACTACTGCAATTTTATCGTCCAAAGAATAATAAAACATACCCTGATTTTATTTGTCAGATAAAATCGTAGAAAAATAAAACTTCAAAAACTATTTCTGGTTTCGGGTTTAGTAAGATCCCCCAACTCCGAATCAACAGTACAAAATTTTCTAGTTCTGAAAAATTTTTATTTTGGGCGGACCCGCATACAGCCCGAGAATACTATTAAAATAATTCAAAATATAAAAGCACACAAGAATTCAAAAAAATCATAATAATTGTGAAATTCATGAAAATGAAATCAGATTAGTAAAAATAATTAAAGATTGACAGAAAGAAATAAAATACGAAGGCTCATATACAGTCTAAAAATAATATTAAAATAATCAAAAACGTAAAAATTCCTAAAAACTTCTAAAAAATCATAAAAATTATAAAATTTACGGAAGTCGAGTCGGATTATTCAAAATAATTAAGAATCGACCGAAATAAATAAAATACGAATTTTCAGAGTGTTACATCATCTCAATTATAACATTAAATATGTTATTAAAGTAAGAGATAATGATAACTCACATAGTTAAGGTAGTGAATATTCAATGATATATAGTAAGAATTTTTTCTTGCTCCATAAACATATGAACGCTGTGTTTTGTAGAGTGATTGCAAAGAAAAAGGTAAAAGAAGAAAGAAAAGAATTAATTGATGTGTTTAGATTAGTTGTGAAAAAAAAATTATTTTAATAATTGATTAATTGTATAATCGATTTTCTTTATAATCGATTATGATGAAATCATTTTTATGTTTAGATAAATTAGTTAAAAAATAATTTTGAGATAATTAATTTTATTTGAAAGTCTAAAAAAATTACTTTTATATAATAAATTACTAAAAATGGTTAGTTTGCCATTAAAGATGCCATTATTATTGAGTGGGTTTGCTCAATGGTCCAAGGATAAAAACGAGCAAGACTTGAAAATAATCTATAAGTTTTTTTAAATAATGTTCAAAATCAAGCTTAAGATGAAAAAGTGTTTTTATGGTGCAAAAAGCTTTTTTTTTACTGTAATCAATTTTATCCAAAGAATGCTAAAACCATGAAAAAAGTTATCCCAAAACAAATGTTTTAGTCAAAGTTTAATCTCTACCAAACACAGATATAATCAGATCACACAAATAATTGCACGATGATTTACATGGTATTTATATTTTTTTCAAGGATTTGGTATCCTGAGTAAGTTATAAAACATTTTATTTACTATTGATTAGTTTTTAACATTTCTTATAAATTCATATAAATGCTTAATAATTCACTCGGACATAAAACTCATCATAGTACCACAAAAATTCCCTAATTACACCCCTGTAATCACCGAATCTTGACCAAACAACCTTCAACCGCGAGAATTCTGTGTTCCATCGCCCATTTAAGAAGAAGAAGCAGTAGAAAGATGAAGCTATTAAACTAAGACATACCTTGTAACAAATAATTAACTTGTCGGCCATCCAACAATATCAACAAATAGGTCATTGTTACTATACACCATTCTATGTTAGAATATAAATTACACCCTCTATTTTACTTGCAATATTAAATTTTGTTTTTTGGGCAGTTTTTCTTTTATATATATATTTACACATTACCATTATTATTGTTGCCAGTCAGCAACCGTCCACTGTAGGTCGGCCACCGGTCATCGTGCACCATATACCAACTACCATCCATCGTCGGCCGACCATCGTCCGCCAGTCGACACCTTCTTCTCAGGTTATATTATTTATTTTTTTAAATTACATAATTATGTAAATAATACTAGTTAAAATTGTACTAATTTTTATTTTTTTATAAATAATTATGCATATTAAAAATTCTATAAATTTTAACTAGTAATATTCACACAATAAAATTTATAAAATTTATAGTATACACGCTATTTATAAAAAAATATAAAAATGTTAGGTATCGAGTTATAGAAAACATGTCACACAAACTAAAATAGAGTTGAGAAAAGAGGAATCGACACACAATATTTAACGTGAAAACCCTCTAATGATGATGAGGGAAAAACCACGGACAAGAGTAGAAAAGTTTTTACTATAAGGAAGAAATTACAAGACCTCTCTCTAAATACAAGGAGAGAACTATACAAGAGAAAGAAGAGAAATTTTGAGATGAAGAAAACTAATAGAGGAAGTCCCTATTTATAGAAGGACCTCCTCCACAAATGCCAACTCCCACTAGATGTGGGACTTCTAGTTCAACAATTCTCCCACTTGAAGATTTGACTGAGTCAATCATATCTCCACACCACTCTTTCTACTTTGTCATTCCATGTTGCTTACGTTTCTGATAGGTCATAGGAGGATCGACACCAAATAAACTTGTCAGTGTTAATTGGCTTTGTCATAACATCTGCTAGGTTGTCTTTGGTGTGAATCTTCTGCATATCCACACTCCCTTCTTCTACTACTTCTCGAACAAAATGATACTGGATACCTTGTGCTTTGTCCTTGAATGAAAAGTTAGATTCCTTGCAATGTGCAAGGCACTCTGACTGTCACAATATACAGTAATTATCTATTGTTTGTGCCCGAGTTCTTCCATTAACCTTTTAATCCAAATAGCTTCCTTACAAGCTTGAGTAGCTGCCATGTATTCAGCTTCTGTAGTAGACAGAGCTACAACAGCCTGTAACTTAGATAACCAGCTGACTGCTCCTCCTATAAGTATGAACACATAACCAGTGGTAGATTTTCTTTTATCAAGATCACTTGCAAAATCTGAATCAACATAACCCCTGACAATAAATTCTGATCCTCTAAAACATAATGCAGCACTTGAGGTCCCTTGAATGTATCTTAGGATCCTCTTAACAGTATTCCAATGCTCTTTACCAGGATCTGCCATAAAACGACTGACCGCTCCCACTGCTTGTGCAATGTCTGGTCTTGTACATATCATAGCATACATAAGGCTTCCCACTACTGATGCATACGGTACTCGAGACATTTCCATCCTCTCTGCTTCACTGCTAGGACTTATACTTGAGGATAATTTGTAATTGACAGGAAGTGAGGTAGAGACTGGCTTACAATCTTGCATATTGAAGCACCACAAGATTTTCTTCAAATAGTTCTTTTGAGAAAGCCAAATCTTCCTATCTTTTCTGTCTCGGTGAATTTGCATCCCTAAAATCTTGTTTGCTGGTCCCAAGTCCTTCATATCAAACTCCCTAGCCAACTGTGCCTTCAATTCTTGGACTCGAACTTTGTTGGGGCCTACCACCAACATGTCATCCACGTACAACAAGATGATAAAATCATCATCACCAAACCTCTTGTAATATGTACAATGGTCTGAACTCAGTCTGTTGTATTTGAGGCTAATAATGAAGGAATCAAATCTCTTGTACCAACACCTTGGCGCCTGCTTTAGACCGTACAGAGATTTGGTTAACCTGCAAACTAAGTTTTCTTCTCCTTGTTCTTTAAAACCTTCTCGATTGGAGCATATATATCTCCTCTTCAAGTTCTCCATGAAGAAAAGTCATTTTCACATCTAATTGTTCAAGATGTAAATCAAATGCATCACACATAGCCAAGACTACTCGATAGTGGTAAGTCGACAACCAGGAGAGAATATCTCATTGAAATCAATTCCTTCTTTCTCGAGCATACCCTTTGACCACCAGGTCTTGCACGATATCGTTCCACTTGATCGTTGCCATCTCTTTTGATCTTATAGACCCATTTGTTACCAATGGCTTTCCGTCCCTTTGGAAGTTCAACAAGTTCCCATGTCTTGTTTCTATGTAGGGCTTCCATTTCTTCTTGCATTCTTTGCCATCCATAGAGAAGCTTCTGAGCTACTCACAACCTCCTGAAAGGTCGACGGCTCTCCTTCTTCTGTTAGAAGACAATATGCATCGTGGCTTGCCATAACATAGTCTGAGTGCCATGATGGTGCTCTTATCTGACGAGTTGATCACCGAACTTCTGTACCATTGGCCTCATATAGTTCTTGTTCCTCGTGCTCTGGTTCTTGTTCTACTTCAGAGAAATCTTCTTCTCCAGCTTTTCTATTTATCTGTACCGTAGTAGTCTCTTTCAAAGTGCTGTCATCTTCTTGTTCTCTTTGCAGTTCATTTTCTGCAAATATCACATCTCTGCTGACAATAACCTTGTGGGCAGTGGGATCCCACAGACGATACCCCTTAACACCGTCATAACCCAAGAATATGCATTTCTGAATTTTGGATCCAAATTCGTTCTTTCTTGGGAATTGTACATCACATATGCAGGACATCCGAACACATAAAGATAAAAATAATCATTGGTTTTCCATTCCACATCTCCATTGGTGTCTTTAAACCAATTACAGTTGATGGCGACCGATTTATCACGTAACAGACGGTTTTGACTGCTTCTGCCCAGAAAGACTTGGCTAAACCTGCAGTTCGCAACATAACTCTTGTTCTTTCTAGGAGAGTTCTATTCATCCGCTCTGCTACACCATTTTGCTGAGGTGTGTATGCAACCGTAAACTGCCTTTTAATACCCTCTTGCTTGCAAAATGTGAGAAAATTGTCATCTGTATATTCTCCTCCATTGTCTGTCCTCAAGCACTTGATCCTTTTTCTGGATTCAAGTTCTACTCTTGCTTTAAAGTATTTGAAGATTGGAAACACATCTGACTTCTTCTTGATTGGGTACACCCATAATCTCCTAGAGAAATCATCAATGAATGATACCAAGTATTTTACTCCTCCTAGGGACATTTCTGGTGACTCTCACACATCAGAATGAATCAAGTCTAGTATGCGCTTGCTTCTAGCACTTGATCTATCAAACTTTAATCTATGCTGCTTGCTTGTAACACAGTACTCACAAAGAGGTAAGTTTACCGATTTGAGCCCGGGAAGGAGATCACGTTCCGTGAGAATCTTCAAACCACGTTCCGACATATGGCCTAATTTGCGATGCCACATTATCATTGATTCTTCTTGGCTTGCTAATGCAACTGATGCATCTGCCTTTTGTAGTGTATCTCCCACAAGCATGTATAGATTTGCCGTAATTTTTTCTGCTTTCATCACCACTAAAGCACCTTTAACAACCTTCAAGATCCCACCTTCAATATGAATCTTGCACCCGAGGTCATCCAATTGCCCAATAGACAATAAATTCTTCTTTAAACCTTTCACATGTCGTACCCCTTGAATTGTGCGAACAGTACCATCGTGAAATTTTATTTTGACAGCACCAACTCCAGCAATCTCCAAGGCATGATCATTTCCCATGAATACAGATCCTTCTGAGATAGGTTCATAAGTACTAAACCAATCTCGTTGTGAAGTCATGTGCCATGTTGCTCCTGAATCCATAATCCAAACATCATTGAGCTGTTTTCCGCCTTTGGAACCAATTGCTACTTCGCTGTAAAGGATTTCTCCATCATCAGAGGTACTCGCAACACATCCTTGAGATGTTGTTGCTTCAGGAGCTTTATCTGCATTTTTCTTGTTGTGCCAACAATCTTTCTTCAAGTGCCCTCTCATGCCACAAAGGTAGCATTTGAAGTTCTTCCTTTTTCGTGACTTTGATCTACTCTGATTTCGGCTCCCACTAGAGCCACATTCCATTGATCTTCCTCTCATCATCGACAAAGCCTCTGCTTGCTGTGAGCTTTCCAATCTGTCTTCTTTGTTCTTCCGCCTGGATTCTTCTTCAAGAATAGCAGCAGCAACGTCATCAAATCGAAGATTATCAGCAACATTATTATTTGTTATGTTGATGATGAGTTGATCATAAGAGTCAGGTAGACTTTGAAGTAGAAGCTTTGCACGTTCATTTTCCACCTATGTTGTATTCTGATGCTGTAAGCTGATAAAATAACGTGTTCAAATTGTTGATGTGATCCGGTACTTTCATGGATTCACTCATTCGAAGCGTATAAAGCCTCCTTTTTAAGAATATTCGGTTGTGAAGTGACTTGACCTCGTACAATTTGGTGAGAGCATCCCAAATCTCCTTCGCCGTCCTTTTTTCTGCAACACTTGACAAAACTGAATCTGCCAAAGCTAGATGCAGGTTACCAACAACATTGTCATCCATCTCCTTCCACTTGTCATCAAGTATCCCAGTGGGTCTGCCTTCAATTGCTGCTAAGCAATTGTCCTTCCTCAAGATCGCCTTTATCTTCAGTTTCCATAAGGAAAAATTACTCCCATTGAACCTCTCAATCTCATATTTTGTCGCCATGGTTTTTCACCAAATAATTTACAACTGAATCGGCTTGCACTATTTCACCGTGAATAGTACCGTATACGTGAACAGTATTGTATGTATTACTGTATACTAGAACAAATCCAGTATGCGTTAACAATCACTGTAAAAGTATATAACTACACGTATGAATAGTCACCGTGAATAGTATCCGCAGCGTGAATAGTATCGTATTCTGGAATAGTGACCGTAGACCGTGAATAGTGTATCAGGCAAGTTCCCAGGAAAGAGAGGTGGGTCACTAATGGACACGCTTAAATACCAAGTCTTTCCTGAGACAGAACTTTTCTAGACATACACTTCCACACTACCACACTTTAATTCCAACAACAAGAATAATTCTTTTCTGATGTGGAGGATCAGTCAATACTGCAACCACAGAGCATACTAAGAATTTTCTTCTAACCCTTGCACCGTAGTAATGAGATCTCGATACCACCGTTGGGTACTGAGTTATAAAAAACAAGATCACACAACTAAAATAGAGTTGAGAAAAGAGGAATCGACACACAATATTTAACGTGGAAAACCCTCTAATGATGATGAGGAAAAACCACGGACAAGAGTAGAAAAATTTTTACTATGAGGAAGAAATTACAAGACCTCTCTAAATACAAGAGAGAACTATACAAGAGAAAGAAGAGAAATTTTGGGATGAAGAAAACTAATAGAGGAAGTCCCTATTTATAGAAGGACCTCCTCCACAAATGCCAACTCCCACTAGATGTGGGACTTCTAGTTCAACAGAGACTAGTACAGTTTTAACTGATATTATTTTAACTATTATTATTTACACAATTATATAATTTAAAATAATAAACAATATAACCTAAAAAAAACATGGTGGCCGATGACGATCGCCAATGGTTAGTGGTAACGGTGGTAGTAGTGATGTGTAAAAAAAAAAATTTAAAAAAGAAAAATAAATCAACAAGTTACATACCATTGATTATAATTATTAATATATATTTTAATACAATCAAACAATTATGATTAATGAAGTGCATTATACATTCTATTTTAGAGGATGTTTATTAGAATTAACACAACAAAGTATTGTTATCACTTCTTAAATTATTACATCATTGTCATTCATCACTGTAAAGTTACTTTCTGTGTCTAAACGGGGTTAAAACATCAAACTACAAAAAATAGAGCCGAGAGGAAAACTGACATATCATCCCGCCAAAGAAAAACAAGCCAAGTAGGAAATTTACTTGCGTGGCACTCGGCAAATGTGTGGTGCTAATGGAATGAAAAATCATATTTTCAGTTTTTCTTTTCTTTTTTTCTTTTTTTAAAGACTTAGATCAACTCAATCGTTGCATAAGGGAGTGACTGAAGTACAGAGCATAAGGGAGTGAATTATGAAGTGTTCTTTTAAAATGAATAAATATGAATATGTTTATTATTAAATTTTAATGTATTAAAATTTTAATATATTTTAAATTAAATTAAGAATAAATATATCTTTATTTATTTATTTTAAAAATAAGTTTATTTTAAAAGATTTTTTTTTTCAAAATCCTGAGCATGAGCAGGGATCAATCTATAAGAAAAAAAGTGGTGTAAAAATGCTTTAGAATATCACAGTCCTAACAGAATACATGTCAGGCACATGATCTGTAGTAAATTAGTAATTACCTACTAATTGCATTCGATTTAATCATTCAGATCAGATCAGATTTAATCCAATCTGCTTGGGAAATCCTAGTCACCGACCATGATATATGTACGACATAGAAAATTAACTCTAAGAAGCTAGCCAATTAATTGCATTGATCTAAAGAAAAAAATCATCTTACCCTTCTTTTAGAGGTGTAGGTATTATTCACACTATTTTTAATAGATGTGATTGAGTGAGAAAAAGTGATAAAAAATATATATATAATAAATGATATTAGATGAAGTATAAAAATAAGTATATATATTATTTAATGTAAGAATATAAGAGTTGTTGATCTAAAATCTTCATTCAACTCGAAACTAGAGAATTCCCAACATCTGGCGGCAGGTCTACATCTGGTTTGGCTGCTTACCATATTTATAAAAAAATAATTTTCCTTATTTAATTTTTTTACTAATTCTCTTAATTATTAAATAAAAAAAAATATTGAATATTTTTTATATTTTTAAGATATTAAATATATTTATTTTTTTATTTAATATTTTTTTATTTAGTATTAAAATAATTAAGTAAGAAGATATAACATTACTCTATTTATAATTGATTCAATTCTCTACTGCACTGCCTATGAGAATTATAATAAAATAGATAAGTAAATAACATGGGCTTCTGGCAATTATTCTTATCTCTATCTGTTAAATGATATCCAACAAATTTGGAATGATAAGGGTATCTGAGTTATTATATCTTTCTGAACAGGGCAGTTCTTCGTTTCTAACCAAGTCAAACAAACAATCATAGACCATTGAAAATGAAGCCTTATGGTTATGGCCAGTTTTAAAAAACTCAATCAAAGAAAAGGGTATCTGATTTATTTTGTGAGTTTTATGCGGCCCATGCTTAAACAGGTTCACTTGTCCTATTCCTTGTGTTTCAACTGGCAATGGCAGTGACCTTAGAAGCACCTAACCTAAGCTGTAGAGGAATGTGTATAACAAAGTGGATGAAATTTTACTCTCAGATGTAAGGACAGCTAAATGCAGTGTAAAACTATATAAACATAAAAACATATTCGTAAGATTAACTAACAAATCGTCACACATATTGCAGTTTTATATAATACAACATTTGAGTGACATGAGTTACTGGTACTTGAGAAAATAAGGCTAGAAATTTTGTCCCATGAATACGATTTATCTACCAAACCACCTTATTTTTCATTATTGGAATCTCGAACTAGACTACATGGGAACTGCAATACTCTCCGCCAGATGATGGGGATATGGATAATTCAACTTACAACATGACATGAACCCGGAATTTGTCCCGTACTGTAGTAAATAATATGGAGCGAGTATTATAGGTGATTCCAAACAGAAATTATGAGATTATGTTCTTTGGTGACTCTGATTAATAGAGAGTAGCTTGTAATAAGTTAGTTATGATAATTAGTTACAGTTAGTTAGAGTTGTTGAGTTCTGTTAGAGAGTTGTTGAATTTGTAGCTTAGACTTGAGTTTATATAAGTATCAGTAAGTGTTGTAAAAAAAAAGATTAGATTTCATTTTCTATCAATAACAGAATAACACTTTCTCGTTCTATCTCAATTTTCTCTCTTCACTTCTGATATGATTAGTTTCTTTCTTTTTTCCGTTTTATCTATGAATCTCATCATGGTATCAGAGCTTGATTTCTTGGGACCATGGCTGATCCTTCTTCTCCTCGTTCTCACGCTGCTACTGCTTCACCTCTCAGTTCTACTGCATCATCTTCTCTTGTCACATTTACTCATTCTATATCTGTCAAACTAGATGAAAAGAACTTCCTAGTATGGAAACAGCAAATTGCTGCAGCAATTCATGGTCATCGTCTTCAAGAATTTCTTACTGGATCTTCGATTCCACCTCAATATCTTTCTTCTGATGATGAAGCCAATGGTACTGTAAATCCTGCATATATTTCCTGGGAACAACAAGATCAACTCCTCTTGTCATGGTTATTGTTGTCTATGAATGAAAGCATGTTAACAAGAATGATAGGTTGTGATTTTTCCTGGCAACTCTGGAAGCAAATTCAGGTATTTTTTGCATCACAAACTCGTGCCAAGATCAAACAATATCGGTCAGAATTGAGAAATACAAAGAAAGATTCTAAAACTATTACTGAGTATCTTCTCCGTATTAAAGCTTTGATTGATGCACTCACTTCTATTCGTAGACAGATTAGCATGGAAGAGCACATTGAAATAATTCTTGATGGACTTCTAGATGAGTATGATGCTTTTGTAATATCTATCAATTCTCGTTTAGATCCTTACACTATAGGTGAAATAGAATCTCTGTTACTTGCACAAGAAGCTCGAATTGAAAGGGCAGCATCTAAATTTGTTCTTGGTGAGAATTTGACTACAAATGTGGTTCAATTTGATGTTTCTAAGTCCAATTTCAATCTTCAACCTGTTGCTAATACTATTGGTCCTTCACATAATTCATGGTCTGTTGATCCACAACACATTACATATGACCAGAATCATGGTGGTGGTTATGGTGCTTATGATCTTAATCAATCTACTTTTAGAAATAATGGTCACACTCAGTCTGGTTATCAGAATACAGGTGGATATCGTGGTAATTTTGATTCCAATCAGAGTGCATTTCGTGGTTTTAACACCTATTCTCATGGAGGTGGTAGAGGAAGGTTTGGTAGGTTTGGAGGCAGGTTTTCTTCCCTTGTCTGTCAACTATGTGATCGCTCTAGTCACTCAGCAGCTACCTGTTACTATAGATATGATACCTCACCACAGATTTCTTCTCACAATGTATCTTCCTCTCAGCAATTACCATCTTTCTCACCTTCGATATATCCTTCCTTTTACTCCTCTCATCATTATCCCTCATCTTCACAATTTCCTTCAACTTCACCTTCTCTTGGTTTTACCCCTTTCTCTTATACATCACCACCTCCTGGTTTTTCTCATTCACAATCTCATCCAAATTCTCAACCTTCCTTTTTACCTATTCCATCCCAGTCCTTAACATCAAATTCCCAATACTCTCATTTTCGATATCCTGCTCCTCCTCTCAGTGCACATGTTTCCACCATGTCTGCTACTCCTGAAATTTTAGCTAATCAGTCTTGGTTTCCTGATTCAGGAGCTACTGCACATGTAACTCCTGTTGATCACAACTTGATGTATAAAGTTCCTTTTGAAGGACAAGAAAAACTTCACACTGGTGATGGTACAGGTTTGCACATTAACAGTATTGGTTGTTCCAAAGTTCAGTCTCCATATAATTCTTCTGTTTCACTCAGATTAAATGATCTTCTGCATGTGCCTAAGATTACTACAAATCTAGTTAGTGTTAGCAAATTTGCTAAGAATAATTCAGTTTTCTTTGAGTTTCACCATTTCCATTGTTTTGTTAAATCACAGGCAACCAATGAAGTGCTTCTGAAAGGCACACTGGGACCTGATGGATTGTACTGCTTCAATTCATTTCAGCTTCACCATCTTACTTCATCTTCAAATAGTTCAGCAGCTAGTAGCAAAAATAGTTCTTTTCCTATTTTGCCTTCTGGCTCTACTGTAAAACCTTTACAGCCATTTCAAGTTTCTACCAATTTCTTTATTTCAGCAAATAAAAGTATATCTCCTTTCTCTTTGTGGCACTGTAGACTTGGCCACCCTGCTGCTGCAGTAGTCAAACAAGTACTGTCATCTTGTAATTTTTCAGTTCCATTAAAGTCTGAATATGAATTTTGTTCTGCATGTTGTCTTGGTAAGGCTCATAGATTACATTCCCCTGCATCTTCCACTTCATATGATGCACCTTTAGATCTTATATTTACTGATTTGTGGGGACCAGCCCCTATTTTATCGTCTGGTGGTTATTCCTACTATATTAGCTTTGTGGATGCATGCACAAGGTATTCTTGGATTTATCTGTTAAAACGAAAATCAGAAGTTGTGTCTGTTTTTGTTGAATTCAAAAGATGATTGAACTTTAATTGGGTAGACTGATCAAGTGTGTACAATCTGATTGGGGAGGTGAATTTCGTCCACTCACAAGTTTCCTCAAGTCTCATGGTATTAATCATAGGCTCATTTGTCCTCATACACATCACCAAAATGGTGTTGTTGAAAGGAAACATCGTCACATAACTGAACTTGGTTTAACTCTTCTGGCTCAAGCTTCAATGCCTCTAAAGTTTTGGGATGAGGCCTTTATTACTGCAGTTTATCTCATTAACAGATTACCTTCCTCTTCCATCTCAAACACTGTTCCATACACTAACTTGTTCTCTTCTTTACCTGACTATAGTTTCCTCAAAGTCTTTGGTTGCTCATGTTTTCCTCTAATCAGACCATATAACCAAAATAAGCTTCAGTTCAAGTCAATTGAATGTACCTTCTTGGGTTACAGTCCAAATCACAAAGGATATAGGTGTCTTGATCCTTCTAGCAGAATATATATCTCCAAATATGTAGTTTTTAATGAGTCAAAATTTTCTTTTTCTGCATCATTACCTGTTTGTTCTTCTCCTTTAACAGTATCCTACACTTCTGTCACTCCACCTATTGCTTTTCTTCCATCTAATTCAAGAAGTATCAATCAAGTGCAGTCTTTAGTTGTTCATGATTCTGTTGTTCATTCTATGGTTCTTGATAATCTTACTGACAATCACACAGTTACTGGTGTCCTTAATAATGTTACTGACACTCATATTTCTTCTGTTATTGTTACTGCTTCTAACACTAGTAGTGCTCCTACTATTGTTCAATCTATTTTTCCCACAAATAATGCTTCAGATCACATTGTTACTGATACACATAGTCACATTATCACTAATAATCATACTCCCAATGTTGTTGTTACTGTCTCTTCTTCTATTACTCCTATCACCAATAGTGCTCCTACTAAGACTTTAAATTTAGTTCCAATTACTGCTTCATCAACTCATCCTATGCAAACCAGATCCAAATCTGGGATATTCAAGCCTCGAGCTTTATTGTCTACTGTTGTTAACACTTGTCCTGAAGAACCTTCTTTGTGGTTGAAGCCTTATCTAATCCTCTTTAGAGAAAAGCAATGCAAAAGGAATATGATGCCTTGATGAAGAATAAAACTTAGTCTCTTGTCTCATTACCTCCCAACAGAACTGCAATTGGTTGTAAGTGGGTCTTCAAAGTTAAGCAAAACCCAGATGGTTCAGTACACAAGTATAAAGCAAGATTGGTAGCTAAAGGTTTTCATCAACAGCATGACTTTGATTTTCAGGAGACTTTTTCTCCAGTCATTAAACCTGTTATAGTAAGGATTTTACTCACCTTAGCTCTCACAAATGGATGGTCAATTCGACAGCTAGATGTTAATAATGTCTTTCTTAATGGCATTCTTTAGGAAGAAGTTTATATGACCCAACCACAAGGTTTTGTTTCCACTGAAAGATCTCTGGTCTACAAGTTGGATAAGGAATTATATGGCCTCAAACAAGCTCCTAGAGCTTGGTTTGAGAAGCTCACACTTACCTTACACAAATTTGGTTTTGTTAATAGCAAATGTGATCCCTTTCTTTTCATTCACTCAGATTCCCTTGCTACTACATACATTCTAGTTTATTTAGATGATATTATTATAACTGGTAGCTCTTCTACTATAATTCAGTCCTTGACCTCTAGTCTTGACAAAGAATTTGCTCTTAAGGATCTTGGTAAGTTGAGTTACTTTTTGGGAATTGAAGTTACTGAACTTCAGAATGGGAGTCTCCATCTCACTCGGTCGAAGTATATTAAAGATTTGTTGGCTAAGGTCCATATGCTGCAATCAAAAGGCATCAGCACTCTTATGATTTCTGGTTCCAAGCTCATGAAAATTGGTCATTTCTTGATGGAAGATCCTCAGTTATACCGATTCACAGTTGGAGCTCTCCAATATGTTACAATTACAAGACCTGAATTGTCCTATGCAATGAACAAAGTCTGCCAATTCATGCAGAATCCTTATGATGATCATTGGAAGGCAGTCAAGAGGATTTTAAGGTATCTCAAGGGAACAATCAGCTTTGGTTTAAATCTCCAGCCTACTCCTTAGTCTCCCTTGTCTTTGGCTGTGTTTTGTGATGCTGATTGGGCCACTGATTTGGATGATCGCAGGTCCACTTCAGGGTCTTGCATTTTTCTTGGCTCAAATATTATTTCTTGGTGGTCTAAGAAGCAACAAGTGGTAGCTTGATCCAGCACTGAAGCTGAGTTTCAAAGCTTGGCCAACATAGCTGCTGAAGTTTTGTGAATTCAGTCCTTGTTAAAGGAGTTACATGTACCCTTCTCCACTCCAACCATATTTTGTGACAACTTAAGCACTGTAATGTTGACACATAATCCATTTTTGCATACTAGGACCAAACATATGGAGCTTGATCTGTTTTTTGTACGTGAAAAGGTTGTCCAAGGCTTACTCTCTATCACTCATATACCTTCAATAGACCAGACAACTGATGCACTCACCAAACCTCTTTCCTTTGCACAATTCAGTTTGTTAAGACGCAAACTCAGGGTTTGTGATCCTCATGATTTCTCTCATCCACCCTGAGTTTGAAGGGGGAATAATAGAGAGTAGCTTGTAATAAGTTAGTTATGATAGAGAGTAACTTGTAATAAATTAGTTATGATAATTAGTTACAGCTAATTAGTTACAGCTAGTTAAAATTGTTGAGTTCTGTTAGATAATTGTTGAGTCTATAGCTTAGACTTGAGTTTATATAAGTATTAGTAAGTATTATAAAAAAAAAGATTAGATTTCATTTTCTATCAATAACAGAATAACACTTTCTCGTTCTCTCTCAATTTCTCTCTTCACTTCTGATATGATTGGTTTCTTTCTTTTCTCTGTTTTCTCTATGAATCTCATCACTGACCAATGACAAGGTAGTACACCAAATTGCATTGTATCCAATAAAGATAGCACAAATATACAGATATTCCCATTGTGATCTTTTTAATGGATTCTCATCCACTTAAAAAATGCACTAAACAAATCCTCTTATCTAGGGAATCGGATAGTCGAAGACCAACTAAAGGAATAAGCAACAATGAAAAAACCAAAGAGTGACACGCCGTGCACAGTACCTCAAAAGTTCTCAGGACTGTCATCCAATTGTTTCTCGTCTTCTATATCAACCTCTAAAATCTCCTGAAAACAAAGCACAAAAAAGTAACAAGTTTTGTCATTGTGAAGCTTTGTAGTAATTGGAATTTTTGAGTTTTTGCGTATTGGGTAAGAAAAGTAGATGTACCCTTGAATTGAAAGTGGATATAATATAGCTAACTAAAGTAGTAATGTGGATGTTTTTTGGCTTAAAATATAAAGAAAAGAGCCACAAGAGACTTACAGGAATCCTCTGTTTGAGATAATTACCAACTCTGGCCAGGACTGTGGAACGCTTGTGCCAAAACCGACCCTTGAGGCTAATCTTCACGAAAGGTCCATCCAACTCCGCCAATTCAACCTTTCCTGAGTGAATTCAGGAAGATAATAAGATGAGGATATATATAACCCCATTATTACATAATCTACCCCAAACCAAATCACCAACCAACATGCACTATGTGTTTCATCAACAATCAAAATACCTGTGATACCAACAGAAGTGTCAAAGATCTGACCCAGCTCCGCTCGAGCATCGTCCAAAACCTGTCTCACGTTGTTTTCTGTGAGGTCAAGCGGCGGCGGAACCGGAAGAGCTGCTGATAAAGGTTTCAACTTCCTCCACGGTTTACCACTTGTTATGAGGTCCACTGATTGAAGTGGAGAATTGCGCATTTGGGTTGTTTTTAATGGCGACTTTGGGATAGTGGACTTCAGGGTGTGGAAACTGGTGCTGCATAGAGCAGCTGGTGACAGTGTGAGTGAGCTTACATTGTAAATATGGATGTCAAAGCCACAACAGAGACCCTTCTGGGGTAGTGACATGCTCCTTCAATCTGCAGTATAAGCCACCAATCTTTGCTTCTTTTCCCTTACAAAGCAAAAAGCAAAGATTGGGTGATGTTCAATTGCAGATTCTGGACCAAAGCCACACCGCTGCCCTGAATTTCTAAGGTGAGAGTCTCAGACAGAAAGCAACACAAGTAAGTATCGGATATGGATAAACACGCAGAAGCCAATACTCCCCAAATAAAGGAAGATTCTAAAAATAAAATTAATAAAATAAAAAGCCCACAGGCCTAAAACTAAAGTACAAGTTTTTGTCTTAGCCCATAAATTGTCGAGAATTTTAATCTATATGTACAGCCATCATTTTACTCCCACAAATTAAAAGTATTAATTATATTAATTTTTATTTTAAAAAATTATTATTTTAATCTTTAAAATTATAAGTATCAAGTATATTAATTCTTAAAATTGTTAAAATTATATAATGATTAATTTCACTGATACTTATAATTTAAAAAACTAAAATAAAAATTTACTCGTATATTATACATACAAAAAAAAAATATATATGATTTATATTATAAAAAATAAAAATACTAAAATAAAAAAAATAATACATGTCCACTGATGATATTTTATAAATAAAAAATAATTATTCAAAGATAATACAAATATAATTAAAAATGCAAATTTATTAACAAGAAATAAAAAACAAGTAGAATAATACTTTTAAAATAATTCCTATAAATTTAGAAATCATTAAATGAAGCTATAAATTTAATAAATTAAAATTTATTAATCAAAGATAATGCCAAAATTAATAATTTCAATATAATAAGAATAAAAAAATAAGTAAGAGTTAATGCTATTGAAATAATTCTTATAAATTTAAAATTTGACTAAAATTAGGATACTCATTCGCTAACATAACAAATTTAGTAAATAAAAAATAATTAATCAAAGATAATGTTAATAAAATAAAAAAAATGAATTGAATAAAAAAATACATTGTTATTTAAAGAATTCATATAAATATTTAGGAATCGCTGAATTAAGAAAGCAATATATGTCGCCATATACTTGATAGTCACATAACAACAGCTGCTTAGAGCTCCATTCTGGGTTTAAGGCATTATTCATACCCGAACATGACATACAGATACCGTAATCAGAAGAAATTGTAGAATTGTAGGATACATAATTCACTCCAAAATCCAGGTACACCAGCGTGCATTTATAAGTTATAACCACGCCCAGCTGCTCAGAATTTAAAAGGACTCACATTACCCCCCAAAAAAAAAAATCCTTTTACACCCCACTAATTGATACAGATGAGCAATAGCTACTCTTAACTTTTATCTTCCCTACACCGCTGCAAAGTACTCTTTGCTAAGTTTAGGGTCTGGTTTCATGGACTTCTCACCAGGCTTCCACCCAGCAGGGCAAACTTCATCTGGGTTTTCCTGCACATACTGCAAGGCCTGCAAGACCAATGCGTATAAATGGGGGCAACAAAATTGTATAAAGAATAGGAGGAAAAAGAAACATAAAAAAAAGGGTAATATACTAAAAAGTGTTTAATCTTGGTGTTATCCTAATTAAGCGTATTTTTACCTGGAGTGTTCTCTTTGTCTCATCAACACTTCTACCAATTGCCAAATTGTTAATAGTAGAATGCTGGATAACCCCTTCCTTGTCAATAATGAACAATCCTCTCAATGCAATCCCCTAAATCATTGGAAACATTCAAAAAAAGTGGAATGAAAATCAATAGTTTCACAGCCAACATTTCACCACTTGATGCAACCTACTAAAGCTATTGCCTAGACAGCACCCTACATTTCATTCGAGAGAACATTGAAACCAAAGCACAAAAGACATTGGGATTGGGAGGAAAGGAAAAAGAATAGCCATAGTTTAGGTCATGATGTCAAAAAATACCTGATCAGGAATGAGAACACCATAAGATTTTGATATGGATTTGGTGACATCGGATATCAAAGGATACTTCAAGTCGCCAAGACCACCTGACTTTCTATCTGTTTGAATCCATGCAAGGTGCGAGAACTACAATATAACAATAGCACTACTGATCAAGAAGTAGCAAACTTTGGAAGTGTCTTTAGATAGGCTAAGAAAAGGTAATTCAGAACGTAGAGAAATGTAGTAGATTATAACATAAAGAGCCATGCTTTCATGGGATGCACGCATGTACATGCGGGAATATTGCGTGTCAGTCTGCAAAAGTCACATTCTTTATGAATCTTATAAATCTCATTACATCCGTAGATCAAGAAAAACACATTTCAATTATCTAAGTTTGAATGAAGTTGCTGCCATCCAGATATTTCACTTTTCCTTTATTTATAAAGTAATTTCCTCTAACCGTACACTACCATATATTCCACTTAGTAAGTTTCAGAGACAAATGAAAATACAGGACTTATGCTAAGAAATCTCAATCATAGCTTCTCACTAAAAAATGAATAGTTAAGGCCTTAAACTATGTGAAGACTGTAAGTGGGGCAACCTTGATTTTCTTCAGTAGCTAATATACCGCAGGCAGAAGTATGTCATATCAAGAAAAATATTATATATATATATATATATATATATATATATATATATATATATATATATATATATATATAGCCAGTAGCTAAGGAAATAATTATAAGAAAAACAAAAACTGTGAAAACCAACTCACCACACTGTCAACTGAAACACCCAAGATCTCTGTATTTAGTTCCTCAAACTCTGCATGCCGGTCACTGAAAGCAGTGATTTCTGTAGACAAGTAACAACAGATGTTAATGTTAGACAAAAAGAAGATTTAGCATCCACAATTATCTGAATCTGACTATAGTATACTAAAATGTCAACTAACCTGTCGGACAAACAAATGTGAAGTCCAATGGGTAGAAAAAGAGAATAACATATTTCTTCCCAATGTATTCAGATAGTTTGACCTGAAAAGACAGTGCTTTAGTCCGATAATTTCTAAGCATGAAACTTTCCAAAAGGCATTACATAATAAAGAAATAATGATAGAAAAAAAAAATTGACAAGCTGAGAAAAAAATTCTACCTTGATAAACTCCTGATCAAAAACAGCCTCTGCTTCAAAATCCGGTGCTGTATTTCCAACTAATGGAAGTTCACTCTATAAAAAAGAAAAAAAGAATATTTACTTCAGACTGTCAGAGGTCAAGCCAGAGAAAAATTATGCTCTGAAACTTGGGTTTTCAGTTTCATTATTGAAGTTACTACAGTCAATGATTAGAGAAGAAGACTCTAACTCACACGCACGAACGAGATATTCTAGAAGTTACAATACATGATGCTCATAAGTCATAACCCCCAAGGATGAAGAGTAAAGAATACCCAGATCGTTTTAAAGCATTCTTGTTGCAAATACAATCAATTTGTACTCGAGTGCAACAACAACTATCATATCTATCTAATGGTAAGCTCGACAATGCTGCAAACAGAAATTCAACAATCACCACATTCACAATAAAAAAGGCCCAGAAAATTTAGCACGTAAGTGAAACTAGTGAGAGCCCCAACCATATCTTATTTAGCAATAAGCAGAGAGACAAATACACAAAAATAGAGACCAACAAACAGAGCATTGGGGGAAATTGAGAAATCTTACGGAAGCCCTGACAACGAAGCTGCTAAGAGAACGAGAGCGTGGATTGAGGGAAATTGAGCGGGAGATTGAAGTGCGTAAAGGTTTGCGAAGAGCATTGGGGGAATTGGGGATAGAGAGAGAAGAAAGGGAAATGGAAGAAGGGGATTTGGGGGAGAAGAGGGAGTTAGGGTTTGAAGAATAAAGGAGAGAAGCAGAGGCAGCTGAGCAGGCCATCACTGTGAATGAGACCGAGTCTGGGGTTGAAATGTTTGGACGTAGTGTAGGTAGCACAAGATAGAGTCAGTTGAGTGGACCAGTAATAGACCGCAAATTTTTTTTTTATTACTTTTTTGGTCTTCACTCTTCAGTAATAGACGGGTTAAGACAATTAGACTTCACCTTAGGTGAACGAAATAGGTGAGAAAAAATTAAAAATAAAATAAAATATAATTATTATTTTTTTTATTTGAAAGTTTTATTAATAGAATAGAATAGAATAGAATATATATTTTTTTCGTTTTATCTTTAATTTTAGAGGAAACAAAAGTTAAACATTTGAGGAAAAGAGAGAAAAAATAGTTTTTTATGTGTTATATTCTCTTCCTATGTATTTTAAAACTTTCAAACAATAGAAGTTGTTCCCCTTCCTCTTATTCTCTTTCTCTTTTTTCCATTACCTATCATCCAAACACAATATTAGGAAGAATTGGTTATATAAATTGGTTAAGATATTTCGACCAATTTGATTAATTTAAATTAAATTAATTAGATTAGTTTAGTTTAATTCAGGTATATTGATTGGTTCAGTTAAAATTTAAATTAAATAAAATTTAATTGGTTCGATTTTTAAATTTGAGATTTCAAACTCGAGAACCAAACTAAATTAAACCATATATATATATATATATATATATATATATATATATATATATATATATATATATATATATATATATATATATAAAATTATGCTAACATATGTTCAAAACTTCACGAATAAATTTTAGTAAGTTCACCAATTTACATTCCTGCTCTCTTGCAGCCATCGCGAACAAGTTACCATAGCTAAGTAAAGACTCTAACCACCATGACCCACAACTAAAGACCTCTAAGAAAAAGTCTCTAGCCACCATGACTCATAGCCCTTGAGAACCACCACCCTCACTTACCCCCACCTTAATAGTTACAGGATAAGACGTTGGGGTGTTGAGGCTAGAATCGTAGATTCGCGGGGGAGAGGGCATCACTTGCACAATCATCACCGCTAGCACAGTGGTCACCGCTTAGACTTAGTCGCTCACATAGTCACACGATCTGCAGTCATGGGCTCAAGTCTTGCACAATACGCACCAAAGGAAGAGCGTAGCAAGAACAAATATGGAGGATCAAAGATGACACGATTTGAAGTCGTCGTTCTTCAGTGCGGCTATGTAGTAATGGAGGATTAAAGATAGTAGTTTGGCCCGAGAAAAGCTTTTGATTGAATATATAGATATCTTGACGAAAATTGGCTTGCTGCTCTGCCATTTCATTTTGACAAAAAACCCTCACCGTCACGGGCTCATGGCGTCACAGCTCATTGTAGATATGCTCCGCTCAAGCCCTCATCGTTACAGTGCCCCCACTTTACTGCTCAGAGCCTCACAGAGTCTGAAAATATCTTGTGAGTGTCACTACTCATCTGTGTTCTCTCACTATCCTCAACCACGATTTCCTAATAAAATACGATTAATTAAGAAAAAAAGTAAATGTGTCCCTTAATTGATAATTTTTGGTATTAATAGTTAATAATATTTTATTAATAGAATTGGGGATATATAGGGAGATGATAGAGATGATTTGAGTAAGCTTTTTGCATGTCATTTAGAGAACCGAACTAAAAATACTTGAAGTTTTGAACTCTAGTGTTAGTCGTGACTGCAATCGAATTAAGAATTTTTTTTTGTTATGAAAAATTAATTATTTAACTTATTTTTGTGTAAAAAAAATGATCAAACCGATCACTCGAACCAAATTAATCCGTAGATGTTCAGTTTGGTTTAGTTCATATTTCGCTATAAAAAAACACAAAAACCTAACCAAACCGAACCAATTGATTTTGATTTGTTCGAATTTATTTTTCTCCAAAAGTCAAACCAAACCATCCAAATACACCCCTAGTAAGGATTGATGCTAACCTATCCACTCCTTGGTCCATACGTTCGAGTTGGGGTTCGACCATTGTGATTATCTGTCCTCTAGTAGTGTAATTTGAGTAGGAGGTTAAACTGAGTAGAGTGTTACATCACTGGATCAATGATCTAATCGTGAGTCATAAGGTCAGGTCATCAAATCAATAATTTGATCATAAGTCAAATGGTCAAATAAAAAAATTAACAAAGAAATAAATATTTTTTAATATATATATATATTATATATATATAATTACTTTATATAAAAAATAATATATTAAAAAATATTATATATAGAAAAATCTAAACAAACAATGATAACAATTTATTAGTTGGATAATAATATGAATTAAGAAATTAAATATAACGCTAAATAGGAGCATATGATCTAATTGTATAATACACTTCATGATAAAAACTTTTAGTTACAATGTTCAAATCATCATGCTAGTTGCGAATAGAGCCCTGTTCACAAATGAAGTTAGAAAGGGTCTTAACTGAGAGTGAGTGCTGCCCACTTTATAGTAGTGGTTTGGAAACAATTATTCATACTCTGCATGATTACGGTAAGGTGACGAACATGTGGTATAGACTTTTGCCTCAATCTTCCTAGGTGTCCTTTTTTTAGGAAGATGATGAGGTTTTCTGGCTTGATTCTTGTTTCAAGGAGAGGCTTTTAACTTGCTTGCAGAATGACAGGTAGTCTTCCTTTTGGCTTTGGACATGTTCTGGCATGCCAAGAATCAGTGGATCTTTAAGCAAAAGTTTTACTCTAATCATGAGCTATAATCCAGTATTGTGTGTTGACTTCATGAATGGGTTAAGGTGACTAAAAGAGTTTCTCACTTTCGGTCTTTGTCTCCTAGGAGTTGCTCAGTTACTTGGCTTCCCCCTCTGGAGGAGTGGTGATAGCAATGTATTTTATTCAATTTATAATTCTCTCACTAGGCTTTTTAAGGTTCAATTTGGCTTAATTAAGTTGATTTTGTCACATTTTATGAAATTGAGCTTAATTGGGTCATTGAAGAAATTATTACTTAAATTATCATTAATTTGGGTGATTGTATTTTTAAGTAAACTAACTACAATTTGAATTACAATTATCTGATTAATGTAATTTTAGTCTTGTTGAAAAGTTAAGATAATTCTCTAATAACTATTCACTTGATAGCAAGAGCCACATTGATAGCAATATATTTCATTTATTGTATAATCTTCTCACTTGCCTTTTTCAGTAAACTGACTATAATTTGAGTTACAAATATCTGATGGATGTGATTTCAGTCTTGTTTTAAAGCTAAGACAAATTTGTGATTGGCACTGACTCAAGAAATTAGTTTTGATGATTACAAACAAGAAAGGATGGATGTGCATTGATCAAGCTTCAAGAATATTCAAGTATAGCACATAGGGCTTAGATATTATGTTAAGGTATTTAGGATTCACTCCAAAGCTCATTCAAATGGTTTTTCACTTGACTTAAATGGCTTTACAAAATCATGTTTCAAACTTGTGAAAAATTGGTTTATGTTTGAGCTAAAATGTTTTAATGGGATAACATGTTAGTGACTTGATCAAGAACAAAATACTAAATCTTTTTAAGAGCTCCTAACCAATTATGAACTCCACCTAATTGGTTATTGATCAAGTCAGAATGTATTTTTAGAAATGTCCTAACCAATTACGAAAAGGGGCTAATCGGTTATCTATTAAAACAGAGGCATTACCTCTTCTTTTATAATGATGCTAACCGATTAATGGATTGTGCTAATTGGTTAGTGTAGTTCCTAGAGAAAACGTATTGGCTATTTTAAATGCTTCTAACCGATTAAGACATTTCTCTAATTGATTAATTGACAACTCAGAAACTAATCTTAAAAGCTCCTAACCGATTAAGCTATTTTACTAACTGATTAGCATTTGTTATAAAAGCTACGTGAACCACCTTTTTTAATTGCCTAACCGATTAGGCATGTTTGCTAATTGGTTAGTGTGCTTTTGAATGTCACAGGAGATATTTTGTAAAAGGATCTAACCGATTAGAACAACTTGCTAATTGATTATTTGAGAACTCAGAATCAATTTCTAAATGTCCTAACCGATTAGTGCTTCTTGCTAATTGGTTAGTATGCTTTTTTTATTACCACGTGAACTGATTTCTAAACGCCTAACCGATTAGGCAAGTTTTGCTAATTGATTATTCTTCAAAACAAAAGCCCTGGAACTGATTTCTAAATGGTCTAACCGATTAGGAGGAACCTCTAATCGGTTATCTGGAAAAACAAGGAGAAACCCGTAACGGCTATATTGCTGAGCATTAATTGCTCACAACCACTTCCAACGACATTAAATAACACTTACCTATATATTTGCATGTTGGGCTTCGTTGGGAGGTTAGAAAAAACTGAGTCTATCATTCTGGAAAATTTGTATTGAGCTTTAAACAAGTTTTTATCATCATTCTACAAAATCTTTTGATTTGAGCTTGAACTTGTGTGAATCCCAAATACCATAGTGCTTCAATTTGTAATACTTGCTCTAGTGAGAGTTTCTTCCATTTAAATCTTATACAATCTATTTAGTGAGGGTGAGGTATCCCTCAAGTATTGTAAGGGTGAGGTGTCCCTTGGAAAATAGAGGCTCAAGCATTAGGGTGAGGTATCCTATAGTGTTGAGTGCTCAAGATTGTAGTGGTTGTCAAGCACCCATTGAAGCTTGAAGATATAGTGGAAAATCTCAAGTTGTTGCTTGATTTGAATTTGGACGTAGATCACAAGTGGATTGGTGATCGAACCAGGATAAACGATTGTGTTTGTTTTCTCTAAACCCTTCTCTTTATTTAGTTTATTGTTTTATTGAATTGATTGGATATTGTCTCCTTTGGCTATCACATTTATAAGTAAAAGTGTTTATCTCATTCATCCAATTATCTCTAATCATTCAATAGCTTCAACGAAAATTGTTTATCAAACGATTTGCAAAAGATTTGCGAACTTGTTTTACTTACTCAATTCACCCCCCCTCTTGAGTATCGAGGTCACTTGGTAACAAAATTTCTACAACTTTCATGAAGACCTCAAGACCTGGAACACACGTTTGGATAACTCAAATTGGAGTTGAAGTAAAATCTAGAGTTCTGAACCTGACAGCTTGACCTATGCATACTCATTAGATCATATTTTGAGTTATAAGAGAGCTTTGGGAATGAAACCAGTGCCATTTGAAAGTTAATACCTAAATCTACAACTTTCATGAAGAACACAAAATTCAAATCGGATGTCTTGAAGGTGATATTGGGCTTGGAAATCAGAATAGAGGAACTGAAGTTGGGCCTGACCTATGTACAATAATTGGGCTATACCTCGGGCTGTAGGTGGTATTTTTGGCTGAAACTGACGGCTATGAAAAGCTAAGACAATTTCCTAGAACTTTTATGAAGACTACTTGATCATATTCTGACACATGCCATGAGCTCAGAGTAGAAATATTTCAGAGACGAGAATCTCTATAATTTCAATTCATTCATCATCATCAAGCAACTATTTTGGTATTTACTTTTCATCATCAAACAATTTCTTTGTCTTCTTGTACTCCTTGAACTCTATAAAAGGGAGCTTAGGTGCTTATTCAGATCATCTTTGATCTTAGTTTAGTTTATGTTATTGTGTTATTTGTTTCTCTTGTTGAAGTTTTCCTTATTCTAAATTGAAGTTATGTGCATCTCCTTCTTCTTATTTCTTTCTTTCTTATTGTTCATGAGTAACTAATTTTCATTTTTCTTGGGTGAAAAGGTGAAGTTTTTGGTAATAAGTTGAGGTTAGATTAATTTTCTTTTTGTGTTAAATAATATATTTTTAAGTGATCATTATATGTGTTGTATGTTATTTCTAATCAATTTAGAAACCCTTCTTGTATATTGAAGAACTTGATTCATTGTAGGCAAAACGTTAGTACAGTGGATGCTTGAGACCATTTACAAGTGTTAGTAAATAATTAAAAGAACCATAATATGATTACATATATAATCTAAATTGAACTTTGAATGTTAAATCTTCTGATTGGAACCGCCATTATGTGTGATTTCAATTGAGTTATAAAAAGAAATAATATTGTCTTTAATTTATTACCAAAAGTGAATATCATAACTTAAGCAAATTCTTTTTATTTGTGAATAACTTTTATCACCTTCAGTATTGTGACAAATATTCTCTTTACCTCAAATAAATTTTTCTTCATCAATTCTATGTGGATCAACCTCAGACTCCCGAGAATTTACTACTTGAAACAACCTGCACTTGAGTTTGAAACTTTTAATTATCATCAAGTTTTTAGCACCATTGCTGGAGACTTGATCTGAAGTTCTAATTTATTGAGGTTCTCTTTCTGTAAGTAAACTTCACTATCAGGTATATTCTTCCTCTACTCTTTTAATTTTTTTTAATTTACTAACTAACTTACTAATCAACTTACTAACTTATTAACTAATTTTTATATTTATGCCATTTATTTATGTTTTTTAACTTCTTAACTTTTATATTTATGTCATTTATTTTATACTTTTTAATTTTTTTATTATTTATTTATGTCATCTATTTACTTTTTTAAATTATTTATTTATTTATTTATTTATATTTTTTTGACTTACTAACTTACTAACTTTATATTTATGTCACTTATTTACTTTATCTAACTTTTTAATTTATGTTATTTATTTACGCTATTTAACTTTTTAATTTATGTCACTTACTTTTGTTTTTTGACTTATTTACTTATGTCATTTATTTTTGTTTTCTAACTTACTAACTTGTACACTATTTTTATTTTACGTCACTTATTTATGCTTAATTGATATCGTGATTCAAATTCTAATCGTTTAATTAAAATTAATCATGGTACTTTATATATTGATTTGTTTGAATCACAATCACACATAATTGAAATAATAACTGAAATTGAAGGTGCACATGTTGACCATGAAAATCAAACACAATGAACTGAAAATGAAAGTGTATATGATGAACAGGAAAATCAACTGTTGCGAACTATGCATGCATATTTGTAACAGGAAAATCATCATGTTTTATCTTTTCACTCACTGCTAATAATTTTAAACTTAAGTCGGGTATAATTTATTTACTTTCTAATTTCCATGGTTTAGAATCTGAAAGTTCATATTTACATCTAAAAGAATTTAAGGAAGTCTATATTGCTTTCGATGATCAAAATTGTACTGAAGAGATTGTTAAGCTTAAATTGTTTCTTTTTTCCTTGAAAGATAAATAAAAAACTTGGCTTAATGCTTTGAAACCAAGATCAATTAGCACATGACAAGAAATGCAAGGTGAGTTTTTTTAAAAAAATGTTCCAACACATAAAACAAATGCTTTGAAAAGACAAATCCAAAAGTTTTCCCAATATTCAAATGAAGCGTATTTTCAAAGTTAGGAACATTTTAAAATTTGTTAAATTCTTACCCACATCATGGTTTTGAAAAATGATGGACTATAAGCTTCTTTTATGAAAGTTTAACACCTGAAACTAAATAATTTGTGAAAATGATGTGTAATGGCAAGTTTCTTGATAAAGAACCTGAATAAGCTTTAGATTATTTAAACTATTTGGCTGAAAATTCTCAATCTTGACATGGTATTAATCCTTCTGAAAATTCAATTAGATATAACTTTTCAAATGCTGGTAAAGAAAAATATAATCTTAGCCAAGAAGAAGATCTAAATGCTAAGTACACTAGTTTCGGTAGAAATGTTGAATCCATGGAATTAAGGAAAGTAAACGAAGTCAAATTTGTGCAAAATGAATAAATTTGTGGCATTTGTGATGAATTAGGATACTCGACAAATGAATGTCCAAATATTTCTGTTTTTAAAGAAGTTATGCATGAGCAAGTAAATGTAGTGAACAATTTTAAAAAGTCATTCATCTCTTCTTTTTCAAATTCTTACAATCTGGGATGAAAAAATCACCCGAACTTCAGTTGGAAGAATAATAATCAAGCACAATTTATGTAACCACCGCCTCCTCAGGAACAATAGGATTCTCAAAATTCTCAAGGATATGCACCTTATGTCCCACCATATAGGAAAAACCTTGAAGGAACATTGAATGCATTCATAGAAAAGCAACTGGTCATCAATAAACAAAGCACTCAAACTATGATTAACATAAAAGACATTTTTTCCAAACTTACTTCTGCACTCACCATTCACGAGAAAGGAAAATTTTCTTCTTAACCTCAACCGAATCCCAAAGGTCAGTATAGTCTAAATGAGGGTAATTCAGAAACCCAACAAATAAATTAAGTCAATTATGTGATAACTCTTAGGAATGCAAAATTTGTTGAAAAACAAATTCCTGAACCTTGTGAGAAAGATGATGAAACAATCCCCTAAGATAAGAAAGAGGTTGATAAGCCATTAGCCAAAATGAAGCCAAACTCTCGTCTCCTCCACCTTCATTTCCTCAAGCATTAAGCAAATCAAGGAAATTGAACCACCATACTAAAATTTTTAAAATTTTTAAACAAGTGAAGGTCAATATTCCGTTATTAGATGCTATCAAACATGTTCTTTCTTATGCTAAATTTTTGAAGGACTTATGCACTGTTAAAAGAAAATTAAATGTGAAAAAAATACATTTTTGACCGAACATGTAAGTTCCATTATTCAAAGCAATAATGTTTTGAAACATAAAAACACTGGTTGTCCTACGGTTTCATGGATTATTAGAGAACATAAAATTGATCAAGCTTTACTTGATCTTGGTGCTAGTGTTAATTTGCTTCCATATTCAGTTTATCAACAACTTAATTTGGGTGAGTTAAAACTAACTTCTGTAACTCTTCTACTCGTTGATAGATCAATTAAAATTCCAAAAGGAATAATGAAAGATGTGTTAGTACAAGTTGATAAATTCATATTTCCTACAGATTTTATTATCTTGGAAACTGAACTTATGATTAATAGTTCTAAGTTAATTCCTATTATTTTAGGTCGCTCATTTTTAGCAACATCTAATGCTTTGATAAATTGTAGAAATGAAGTGATGAAGCTAACATTTGGAAGCATGACACTGGAACTTAATGTTTTCAACATATGCAAGCAACCATATGAAACCCATGATGTTATCGCTGGAACCTAGATAACGAGCAAATATTGGGCCATAATTTGGGTTGTATAAGTCAAATGGAGTCGAAACTGATGTTATTAGAAAGTTAAGACACAAGTCTTTAACTGTTATGAAGACCACTTATCAAAACTGTAATGTTTTGATGATGTTCTCACCCTTTGAAGTTAGATGACGGGTTTAGAAAGTTATTGAGAATGTTTCAGGCATAACTCTCTCATCCTAAACTCAAATTATGCAAATTTAGTATCCAATTAAAGTTAAGATGAAGAGGATTAATCCTAAATTAAGGGCAAACTTAGATTATTAATTTTAGAGACAGTTACTTAAATAATAGGTGCAACCATGAAAATGAACCTTAATTTTCCCCTAGCCGCTCTTACTTACACTTTCTCTCTTCATCCCTCTTCCTCTCCCTTCTCTCTAGGTTTCTTTTTTTCTATTTTTCTTCCCTTCCATCCATTGAGGGCTTGACTTTTTTAATCAATCATGAGAATTGACAATCGTGATGTTTAATTCTTAGATCTTGTTTTGATTGTTTTACATTCAATTGTTAATCAAGTCTCTCTTTATTTGTTAATCAAGTCTCTCTTTATTTATTAATTAAGTTTCTCTTTTACCTCCTTGATTTTGTTAAATCTGGATTGAATTGCTTAATTTGATTTGGATGTTGATATAATAATTATATAATTACCATGTATTTAATAAGGATTATAGAGACTAAATAATACATCAAATGTGTTTGAAGGATTGTTGAGCTTTGTTGAATTCTATGTTTTAGGTTAATTTATGATTAGATAGGAACTTAATTCATTTAACCTTGATTAATTAAATTCTAGATGCTTATTTAGTAGAGAATTCATTTATCATCTTAAGGCTTCTTGATGTGATCTAAGGCCAAGAACTTGATTAGCAATTGAATGGATTCTTAGTGATCAAGGATTGATTAAACTCAAGATTAGTTAATTTTCTTGGATTAGTTGTTTACTTAATTCTATTTATAATTTTTAATTGCTTTCTGTTAATTAATTTTGCAACCCATTTTATCCCTGTTAACCCCTTAATTTGATTACCTAATTAGAGTGATCAAATGGCTTGACTCGATTGTTCCTTACACTATAAGTATTTTGGTGAATCGATTTATAAATTGAATAATTTGATAGTCTCAGCAGTTATCACTAGCATTCTATACCTTGCAATGTGGTTCGAGCAGGTGTGTTGGTAATATACGTACATGGAGGCTAATGTTGTTGCAGATGGCCTTGTTCATTAGGGTCATAATATGGATGTGGGTTGTCATGTTTTCTTTCATATGCCTTAGTGTGTGTTTGGATTACAATTTACAATTTTGAGTTTGAATTAACTTGATTTTGCAAACTTAATTTAGTCAAAATGAGGTTTGTAGTAACGTGATTTTGGCAAAAAAAATGTTATTTAGATGACATTAATCAAAATTACTTTTGAATGTGTAATTACTGAAAAGAGTTTGAATTTTATATTGCAACCTTAATATTACCCTTTTATTTCATTTCATTATTTTTTAAATATACTTAAACAATATATATATTTGTTACTCTAGGTACTCCTATCTCTTTGTTTTTGGATTCTGCTTGCTGCAATATAATGATATGACTTCATCTTCATCTTGTTGAAAAGAAATAAGATGTTACCTAGCCACCACACCATCATCACCAAATCTCTTCCATTAATATATTTATATTTATATCGTTGAAAGCTCTTAAATGCATCTTAGTTAGTTAGGAAACATTTCTACCTCTACATTACTGAAAACTTTTCATGTGCCCTTTATCTCAATATAATCTCCATAGGTCAATTGTGTGAACTTGGTATTTCTTTCCCCTATCACGGGTAGCGTCTCTTGGCTAGCTAGTTGCTTGATAGCTTTCTTTGGCATTAGGATTTGTTCGTGTCTGTTCCTAAAGGTAGAAGAAGAAGAGGCCACTTTGTCAACTCTTCGATCATAGAAGGAAGATTGCCAAGCTAGATAACACAACAACTGAAGCATGAGGTATGAAATAAAGCTCATCAAGTTGCAAGCAGCAAGTTCAGAAAGCCTACCAATCAAAGAGAGACTTAACAACATCCTACCAATAGGTTGAGGAGAACGGGGAGGAGCTTGTACATATGGTAGAGGAAGCAAAAGCAAAGTTATCACGAAGTTCGACCAGAGTAGAAGACTTGTAACGAGAGAAACCAAGTGCGAATGCAATGAACATTGTTTTCGGGGAGCTGGAGCTCAACTGGTTAGAGCAAAGGAATGAAAATCCTTTGTGGTTCGATTCCACTCTGAGCTGTCGAATAAGTTCCAGGAAAGATGTGATGCTAATAAAAGAATTAGATGAAGACTCACTTTCCAGTGAACCTACGCCCGACTTAGGGTTAGGATTTACTTTCTTTTCGGTCTAACTATGAGGTAGGACAGTCTTGTCTATTTGCAACTGTGATTTCTGCCTAGCTTGCTCTGTTAAGTATACTTTAGGTTCAAGCAAGGGGTCATAAGAATCTGACTCCACATCGCTAACAAGCCTGTGATCTTTTAGCGTAGAAAGAAGTGAATGGCGTGGCGTGGCAGTGAGGACTTTGACTTAAGCATAGAATATGAATGCTTTGGCTATCCTATCCTTTCACTAAGATGCTTTCGTCCCTCGCTTCATTCTTTCCTATGATATCCCCAAGAGCGGAGTCAATAGCACCCTCCAACTTTAGTGATTCAATTGCAAACAGAAAGACAACTGCAGTTGCTGGACTAGCACTTCAATTAGCTGTGAAAGTATCCGTTGGTGCGAGTGAGCGTTCCCGCTGCATCGAGAATGGTAAAGTGTTCAATTAACCGGGCCTATCCACTATGAATGTGAGGGTTTCTGGTGTGCTAGAATCAGCAGCTATAGAATCTGCCTTACCTTCTTGACTGGTGTTACCGGTATGGGAGTACGAGTAGTTGGTGGTGAAGGCAATGAACATTGTCGTGGGGGCTCTTACTTTACTTCACCCGGTGCCAGTTCTTTTTGGTGAATGCGTAGACGCAGTTGGTGAAATAGAAGCTCTTTAAATAGCCTTTGGCTTACGTAAGATCTATCTCTTCTCTAACAGCTATTCTTTGAAAGAGCTTTCGCACTTCAAATCAGATAGCGAAAGTCAAAGCTAGTTCCTCTTCAAATATACTACCGCTACCTTAATCCTATCAAATCTTTATATTTATCCTTTGAATTACTCATATATATCCTATGTATGAATTTCATTTCGCACCGGAAACTATTCTAGGAGAAGTTCAAATCTGTTCCGTTTTAGGATATTGATTGGTCTTGGTTTGACATGGTTTACGTGTTACTGGTTCCTAGAAGAGTTAATATCTCTATTAGCTAAACCCTTTCTTACCCTGTCTTTGGACTCGTATTTTGTTTGTACACAATCAAAATATTTTTTTGATTACATTACTCTAATTACTTTAAAAAATATTAAATACATTTTTATAGTATTCAAAATGTTAAATATTTTTTATTTTTTATTGATTGCTTAACTCGAAACAATAAATAATAATCTCTTATTTTCTTTTTTCCTAAATAAAAATAATATTGGGAAGTGTTACATAAAGAGTTTATGCTTGTCGCGACTGGGATTGCGACGAAATAGCAGTTCACGAGATTTTTAAAAATGAAATATAAAAAATGGAGTCGCCACCAATTTTATTTAAATTAAGAAAAATTGAAAAACCTTCCTTAGGAAATAACCTTTGAAAACCAGATCAGATTCGGGAGTCGGTTATGGATAGGGAAGGGTGGATACTTAATCCCACAACACTCCTATCACACCCGTCCTGAGACGGTACCTTAAGTCAGTTGTGCAAAAAATGATAATCTCAAATATTTTTATTTTACTACTCTTAAAAAAGACTTTCGTAACTATTTTTTTAAAGAAAACAACCAAATTGTAAAATATTAATTTTTGGCTTGACGGAATAAGAGTTCTGCTCCTACGTATCATCAGATGCAATAAGTAACTCAAAGTCACGTAGTTCTGTAAAAAATGATTGACTTAGTTGATTTTAATTAAGAAAAAGATTTTTGGAAATAAAACATTCTTGCACAGGATTCAAGGTAGCACAAGGCTACTCAATAAACCCTTATGATCCAAATGACATTGAAGACAACATCCGCTATTCAATCACCATCATTGGTCATTGCATTGATTAAATTTTTTTTTTATGTTTTCATTTTTTTTACTTTTTAAATTGTCATTTAGTCACAATACATATCATAAAACACATTATCAAATAAAAACATTACCCAACAAAAATCTAAAAGAAACAACTAAAAAAAAACATACTTTTTGGAAATTACTTAAAGGAAACGGGTTGCTGGCCCAGATTATGCTTCTGCCTTAACCAAAAGAAAAAAGAAAAAAAAAACTAAAAAAACAAAGACAAAAGGCAAGAAATATTATGGGAGTTCATTCAAGCAATAAAAACAGCAAAATGAGGGGGTAAGAGGAAAAACCCATGAGATGAGGATGGCACGGTGGTTGGCGGTAGCGCGGTGAGATCGTGCGGCTGTCTGGTGGGCTGTTCGGCGAGCTGACGCAATGGTGACCACACAAGGCGGCACTCGTGGTCCCGGGGATGGAGCTCCTGCTCGACTCCGGATCTGGGCTCTCCAGGTGCGGCGTCGTGCAGATCTGGCAGGTGGCTTGCGGTGTCGGGACAGTTCGGATCTGGTGCCTTACTGCGGCTCGGAGCGGGTGGGCTGGTGGTGAGCCTGAGCGGCGTTATGGGGCACGGTGACAGAAGCTCAGAGCGGCTCGCGGGGTTCACACGACTTGTGTGCATAATCTGAACATTTATATTCGGTGCTGGTCCACGGCTTAGATGGCCGGATCTGGAGGAAGAAGGTGGGTTTCGATTTTCTTGGGGTGTGGTGGTGGTGAAGGGTTGAAGATGAAGGTCAAAATGGAAAAATGTTGGTTATGGTGCGTTGTTAATGAGAGGTTGAGTGGCTCTTAAAGGTTGGGGGTTCTTGGTGATGGGTTGAAGATGATTGTGGGTTATGGGTGTGTGGTGGTGGATTGAAAGAATGTAGGTGGGGTTTGAGAACGGAGGTTTGGTTGAATGGGTTGTGGTAGTGGGAGAGGGTGATTGTAGTTGTTGGGTTGAAGAAGATGAAAATATATGTATGTGGGTGAAGGTGGAAGATGGTGAATAGTGTATGTGGGAAGAAGGTGGAAGATGATGAATAGTGAATGAAGGTGCTCTGATTGCTGGCTGTTGCTATATTGGTAAAAAAAATTCTCCGGATCCCAATCTCAACTCTCTCTGTGTTGCTCTTTTTTCATCCCCCCTCCCTCTCTGCCTGCTTCATTGATCTTTGTAAGGAGAAATGCTTCTGCAACCCTCTCCCAAGAAATTAGCTTAGGTAGAGTGGCTGATTGTAGCAGTAGTTCACTTGTCATTTTGATGTATTTTCATTGAGGTTATCACCTTTTTCTGCTTCATTTTGCTACAAATTTGCCATTTTTGGTTGCTTTGAGCCTTGGGTTTGGCTGATTGTAGCAGTGGATTGGTGGCTGGTAGAAGCCAAACCACCAACGTTAAGCAACACAAATTTTTTTAATTTTTGTTTTCTTGTTTTTTCAACAAAAATCAGCATTTTTTTATTTTTTTAATAAAACGAAAAATCAGCATGTTTTTTATATTTTGGTGAAAAGAGTAAAAGAAAAGACCAAGCAAATGAGGTAAAGGCATGAATTAGAGAAATTATTCAAAGAATATACACAATTATTTATTTCATCATTTTTTTTGTCAAGGCAAAATTAGGTATTCACAGTTGCCTCTATTTGCTTGTTTCTTACGAGATAATAAGAATAATTGTAATTTTTCATATTATCAACATAAGAAACAAGTAAAGATATGAACACGAATTTTGCTCGGGAATGCAAAAGAAGATAAATGACAGAAATTTAAAATGCATGGAGCCGATGTGCTCAAAAGTAAGTGACAGGAGCCGATGCGTTCAAAAAAAATTAAAATGCATGGAGGTTGTGTGCTCAACAGAAATTAAAATGCATGGAGCCAATGCGCACAAACAGAATTTAAAATGCAATGAGTCGATGCGCTCAATAGAAATTAAAATACATGGAGCTGATGCGTTCAACAGAAAATTAAAATGCAAGGAGCCGATGCACTCAATAGAAATTAAAATGCATGGCGTCGATGCGCTCAACGGAAATTAAAATGCATGGAGCCGATGCGCTCAAACAGAATTTAAAATGCAAGGAGCCAATGTGCTCAACAGAAATTAAAATGCATGGAGCCGATGTGCTCAACAGAAAATTAAAATGCATGGAGTCGATGTGCTCAACAGAAAATTAAAATGTAAGGAGTCGATGCGCTCAATAGAAATTAAAAATACAAGGAGCCGATGCACTCAACAGAAATTAAAATTTCATGGAACTGATGTGCTCAACAGAAATTAAAATGCATGGAGTTGATGCGCTCAACAGAAAATTAAAATGTATGGACTTAAAATTTTTATTTTCTCTCTTTTTTGTTTCTCTTTTTCTCTTTATCTTGCACCTTTTTTATTTTTTTATTTTTTCATTTATTTATCAAAACTCATTTTGAACCATTGAGGATCTTGGAAAGCTTTGACCAATCAAACTCGTGTTCACGTGTTCCTCTTCATCAGATCATTTGGTTAGATTGGAATCCTCTTGACTTCTTTCTTCCATTTTTCTCTTCTTTTTTTCTTCATTTTTCTTCTCTTATTTTTTTCTTTTTTTTCTTCATTTTTTCTTATTTTTTTCTTTTTCCTTTTTTTCACATCATCAGGCCATGGACCTGGAATCTAGTGAAAGTCATCAAGCCAAGGACTTGGAATTCTTTTTGACACAACCATCAAGCCATGAGCCTTTGAAAAAGTCTCTTAGCAAAATTGAGACTTCCTTAAACCATGTACTTCATCGGAAAAATCTTATGCAACTAAATCCACTTTTATGCTCTTATTTTGTGCTTTCTTCGAAATACTCACTTCCATCTTTTTTTGCTCAGGTACTTTTTGTTTATGGATTATCCCTTGACATATCATTTCCTCTTTCAATTGGAACTTCCAAGTTCTTTTCGATCTGAATCTTTCAGCAGGAGATTACCATTAGATAGTTAAATCATAGTGTTGTACTCATGTTCATCTTACCTGAAGCATTATGTAACAAACATGCATGAATTTAAAAGTACAACAACCAAGAAATTGACGAAGTGAAACAACTTCCGAATTGATCTTGGAAGTTTGACTACACAAAAGGATATTTACAAATGATGAATACATGAAAAAGACACAAACAAAGGTATGAGTTTCAAGGAAGTATTGCCCCAACATGGATTGGTTCAACCTTCATGAAAATGATCTTTAGATGCCTTCTACTGAGCATGTACATCAAGCCAAATTGAATCAAAGAGAAATTTGCCTCAGTCTATGACTGAATTGAATATGACAGATGACCTAATAACCAAAAGATTTGTCTTAACGTGGATCAAATTGAACTAGGGAAAAGAAAAATTGCCCCAATTTGGAGTCAACTTAAACATGATAGAAACTTATCCTAGTGCATGGCCAAATTGAATCAAAGAGAAATTTGCCACAGTATAGGTCAAATTGAACCGAAGAGAAATTTGCCTCAGTGTAGGACAAGCAAGTACCTCTTTTTTTTCCTCTTTTTCCTTTTTTCTCTTTTTTTGTTTTGTTTTATAAGAGCGAGGAATTGAAAACTCAGAAGAACATGAATCTTTTGTCTCAAAATTAAAGTTAATGAAAATGATAGCAATCTTTCATTGATCAGAATGAACTTTTTAAGGCTTGTAACGTGGCTAGGGTTAAAGGTTATGAAATGAAAGATATAAGGCTCAAACAAGTGTTTAAGGGTTGAATGAGACCAAGGATTCTTGTTCAAAATTGAACCTTGCCAATTGATTTTGCGCTTTCAAGCACACTTTTCTTTTATTGTTCTTTATTTATTCTCATTTTCTTTTCACTTCAATAATTCACCTTTGATGTGACCTTTTTCCTTTCATTTTATTTCCTTTTTTTCCCACAGAAATCATAATTTTCACTTTGTGTTAACCTCTAGTATAGGGGTGATCCTTGTCCAGGGTTAAATTGAAGAAAACTTTTAAGCTAAAAAATGGACAACAATAGATAATGAAAAGATGAATTCTTATGAAAGATAAAAAAAGATGTCCAATTTTTATTTCAAATCTTGAGTGCTCATTTTCAAAAAATTTAATTTCGAGACAAAGAGATAGTGCAAGCTGAGTGATGACTTCCTTGCTCCCTTTCTTTTCTTTTTTTTGTTTTTTTTCTTGCAAATAACACCTACACATGTGGGCTTCATGACCACCAAAATTTTTTCAGAACGAGAATCACATGGGATCCAAACCCAAAGAAAGCAAGAAAAGAAGAAAAAAAAGGAATAACAAGAAAGACATGACAAGAATCTGAGTGTCAATAACATAGGAACAAAGAAACAAGGTATGTTGAGATCCATGCAAATCCATTATATTAATGCTTCAAGAAAGTTTACATGAGTTCATCATCATAAAAGTCTAAGATGGCAATCTCATCAATTAATGCCTCAGGTCGTTAGTTGTTCAGAGGTTCCAAATCACTAGAGGGCGATTGATATCGACAGAGTGAGACGATGGAAAGCAGGGTTGTAAAGGTTGCTGATTTTGCATGTAACTCACTCCCAATTCTCTTTTCCTAGGGGAAAACTCCTTTTTCAAAATCACCTTCATTGTTGTCGGTTGCCAATTTACCATTTTTTACCAGAACTTCAATCCTCTCCCTAGCAGCTATTAATTCAGCAAAGTCTCGATACATAATACCCGTCATTATCTCAATATATGGAGCTCCTAAAGTCCCCAAGAAGTATGAATACATTTCTGTTAGAGTCAACGGTGGTTGTACTTGTGCTGCGAGAGCCCTCCACCTCTGGGCATACTGCTTGAAGGTTTTCTCACTTACTTTCTGCATCGAGCTCAATTATTCTCAGGTAGGAGCTGCATCCAGATTAAACTTGTATTGATCCATGAATAAGTCATCCAAATCTGTCCAATGAGATATCTTAGAATGGTCTAATTGAAGATACCACTCTAAAGCAGGGCTTCTAAGACTCTCGTGAAAAAAGCTAATGAGGAACTTGTCATCCTGGGACCAAACAACTATCTTGGTTCCATAACTAATTAAATGAAACCGAGGATTATCACTCCCGTCATACTTGGTAAAATCAGGAATCTTGAAACCTTTAGGGATTATGACATCCATGGTAGGACACAAATCTTCTATTCTAAGATGTCCATAAGCACCAGGACCCTTGATTGCCTTGATCTGTTCATCCATTTTCTCTATCCACTCCTCTTTCATCTTGTCTTTCTTAGTCATGACATGACTATTTTTAGAGCACAAATTAGCATTTAATTGATTTTTTTCCGGGACAAAAACATGAGGTTGTTCCTTGAGTTCTAGATGTCAACATAATCAAGAATTTCAACATGAGCGTCTTCCAAGGTGCGATACCCCTCCCCAATAGTCATGACCATTGATGTCATTTGAGGTGGTTGCTCACGAATCCCCATAGCGATGCCTGAGGTTACAGTCGGGAAAATTGGAGCAGTCACTGATGACACATTTACATATGCTTCAACCCTATTTGTACCTCTATTTCCACTTATTAAACAGAGAGACTCCCTTACATCTTGTAATATTGCTTCCATCTTTGCTTGACTCTCATACATCTCATTCATCCTCCCTGTCATTTCATCAATTTCTATGCTCAAGTTTCTCCCTGTCTCAAGATTATTTGCAGTCATTCTGGTCCAAGATCTGGTATTGTGAACTAGAGTTTGATTGGTCTTTTCTTTCTTAGGTTGCGCAATGGTTCCTGAACTAGTTTGATTTATTGAAATGCGATAACATTAAACAAATAATGAGATGAAATGGATGAGATGCATAAAATTGAATGAATGAGACGTATGAGATGTATAAGGTGAAATAAATGAACTTTGAAAATATTTTTTTTTAAATGTTATGAATGCCTTGAAAATGCAAGATGATGTATATGTTTTTTTTCCTTTTTCAAAAAAGTTATGAATGACATGAAAATGCATAATTTTTTTTTGAATACTAAGAATGCTATGAAAATGCAAGGTTTATTTTTTTATTTTTTTGGAATGCAAGGAAATGACAAGAAAATGCAGGATGAAGTATTTTTTTTTAAAGGAATGCAAGAATAAATGACATGAGAAATAGATAGATCAAGAAGAAGTATGCTCCATTTGTGCCCTAATCAAGTGAAACTTAAAAGTTGGATTTCCTTAAAGTCACGACTCTAATTTTAACAGTCACTATATTCAATCTATCAGTGTAAGATTTTTAGGACAGATCTAGACCTCTAAAAGTCATGGTCCACAGATTGCCCCTATCTCGAAAGATAAGGATCCAATTCATGAATTAATGACAAGTGAGGATAAACCCTTTCAATATGATTAGTTCATGATACTGGTGACAATCTGAGTGGCGTCCCAACCAATGTCAAATGAGCATGAAGCCCCTCAATAACAAAAGTCAAGACCCCTCATATTCCTCGGGTTTGCACAAACTCGGGTATAGAGTCCAAAAAGTATATGAAGTAAGTGATAGTGACATATGTAAGAGAGCATACAAACCTGTACCAAAATTTTAAAAAGACCAAAAATTTACCTCCCAATTTGCAAAACATATATCAACTCTCCCGTCACATCGATTTCTATCTACCCTAAGGTTTCAACAATTCAACGCAAAATATATATACAAGTCAATATATACACAAGATAATGTTACCAAATATTTACGCCAAAGCATTAAACAAAAATTATTTACAAGCAAATAAGAAAACAAAAACAAGGACAAAAATGGGTAAAAATAAATAAATAGAGATTATTAAAAATTTGCAAAATATAACCACAACAGCCTTGACTCTCCAAAATGAGTCCCAAGAGAGTCGCCATCTGTCGCGAAAAGTTATGATCATAAATGAAAAGCGACTCACGAGAATTTTAAAAATGAAATATCGAAAATGAAGTCACTACCAATATTATTTAAATTAGAAAAAATTAGAAAACCTTCCTTAAGAAATAACCTCTCGAACCAGATCGAATGAATGTCGGTTAAATAGATCATGAAGTCTTTATGGTGGAAACTTAATCCCACAAACTCCTATCACACGTCTCTAATTTTGAGACAAGACTATGTTCAATCTTAAGTCAAATCTGAGGTTGTGCAAAAAATGCTAATCTCAAATATATTTATTTTACTCCTCTTAAAAAAGACTTTTGTAACTATTTTTTTATTTTATTTTTTTAAGTCAGTTATTCATTTTTTTTTACTTTTTAAATTGTCATTTAGTCACAATAACAAAAGTCAAGACCCTTCCTATTCCTAAAACATAAAACACATTATCAAATAAAAACATTACCCAACAAAAATCTAAAAGAAACAACTAAAAAAAAACCAAACTTTTTGGAAATTGCTTAAAGGAAACAGTTGCTAGCCCAGATTATGCATTATACATTTTAACCAAAAGAAAAAGAAAAAACGAAAAAAAATACAAGAAACTAAAAAACAAAGACAAAAGGCAAGAAATATTATGGGAGTTCATTCAAAGCAAAAACAAAACAAAATGAAGGGGTAAAATGAGGAAAAAATAAGATGAGGATGGCACGGTGGTTGGCGGCAGCACGGTGAGATCGTGCGGCTATCTGGTGAGCTATTCGGCGAGCTGACGCGATGGTGACCGGACAAGGCGGCGCTAAATGGTCCCGGGATTTTTAGCTCCGCTGACTATCGAAAATCCGGGCTCTCCAATTTTATTTAAATTAGTGCGATCATTCCTTAGAAATAACTTGCGGCGTCGGGACGGTTCGGATCTGGTGCGTTGCGGCGGCTCGGAGCGGGTGGGCTAGTGGTTAGGCTGAGCAACGCTACGGGGCATGGTGACGGAAGCTCAGAGCGGCTCGCGGGGTTCAAATATATTTATTTTAGTTCAAGATGGCCTTTTGCAACTTTTTTTTATTTTATTATTTTTTTTAAAGAGGGAGAAGGTGGGTTTCGGTTTTCTTGGGGTGTGGTAGTGGTGAAGGGTTGAAGATGATGGAACTTGGTGAAGATGAAGGTCAAAAATGGAAAAGTGATGGTTATGGTGCGTTGTTAATGGAGGTTGAATGGTTCTTGAAGGTTGGGGGTTCTTGGTGACATTGAAGATGATTATGGGTTATGAGTGTGTGGTGGTGGATTGAAAGAATGGAAGTAGTGGTTTGAGAGTGGAGGTTTGGTTGAATGGGTTTGGTAGTGGGAGAGGGTGATTGTAGTTGTTGGGTTGAAGAAGATGAAAAAAAAAACATGTATGTGGGTGAAGGTGGAAGATGGTGAATAGTGTCAACTAAAAAAGAAGGTGGAAGATGATGAATAGTGAATGAAGGTGCTGCTCCGATTCTTGTTGTTGTTTTTAACTATATTGGTAAAAAAAAAAAAAAAAAACTCAAAGAATCAAAATCTCTCTATTATGTTGCTCTTTTTGCATCCCCTCCTCAACAAAATGAGCCTTAATTGATCTTTGTAATCGAGGATGCTTCGTAACCCCATCCCAAGAAATCGTGCTTAGGTAGAGTGGCTAATTGTAGCCACACAATGGCTCGGTTGCAATTTTGATGTATTTTCATTGAGGTTGTCACATTTTCTGCTTCACTTTGCTGCAAATTTTCCATTTTTGGTTGCTTTGAGCCTTGGGTTTGGTTGATTGTAGCGAGTTGATTGGTGGCTGGCAGAAGCCAAACCACCAACGTTAAGCAACACATTTTTTTTTTAATTTTTGTTTTCTTTTCTTTTTTTTTCGACAAAAATCAACATTTTTTTCTATTTTTTTAATAAAATGAAAATTAGTATATTTTTTTATTTTTTTATATTTTGATGGAAAGAGTAAAAGAAAAGACCAAGCAAATGAGGTAAAAATGCATGAATTAGAGAAATTATTCAAAGAATATGCACAATTATTTATTTTTTTATTTTTTTATTCTTGGATAAAATTGGGTTGAAGATGATTATGGGTTATGAGTGTGTGGTGGTGGATTGAAAGAATGGAAGTAGTGGTTTGAGAGTGGAGGTTTGGTTGAATGGGTTGTGGTAGTGGGAGAGGGTGATTGTAGTTGTTGGGTTGAAGAAGATGAAAAAAAATGTATGTGGGTGAAGGTGGAAGATGGTGAATAGTGTCTATGGGAAGAAGGTGGAAGATGATGAATAGTGAATGAAGGTGCTCTGATTGCTGGCTGTTCTATATTGGTAAAAAAAAAAATCTTCGAATCCCAATCTCAGCTCTCTCTATGTTGCTCTTTTTGCATCCCCCTCCTTCTCTGTCTGCTTCGTTGATCTTTGTAATCAGAAATGCTTCTGTAACCCCATCCCAAGAAATCAGCTTAGGTAGAGTGGCTAATTGTAGCAGTAGCTCAGTTGCAATTTTGATGTATTTTCATTGAGGTTGTCACATTTTCCTGCTTCACTTTGCTGCAAATTTTCCATTTTTGGTTGCTTTGAGCCTTGGGTTTGGTTGATTGTAGCAGTAGATTGGTGGCTGGCAGAATCCAAACCACCAACGTTAAGCAACACATTTTTTTTAATTTTTGATTTCTTTTCTTTTTTTTTTCAACAAAAATCAGCATTTTTTTTCTATTTTTTTAATAAAACGAAAATCAGTATATTTTTTTATATTTTTTATATTTTGGTGAAAAGAGTAAAAGAAAAGACCAAGCAAATGAGGTAAAGGCATGAATTAGAGAAATTATTCAAAGAATATGCACAATTATTTATTTTTTTTTTTTTTTATTCGGATAAAATTAGGTGTTCACAATATTATTTTAATGTTATATTTATTTTTTATTAAGTATTTTTTAATAACTATTTTTCATTAAATAATCAAATTTAAATATTGTTATTATATTAAACTTATAAACACCTATGTATAAATAAGAGATAGATGACTTACTATAGAAGATAAAAACCTCTATATTACAATCACATGTAAATCTTAAAAGGGCTTTACTACGAAGCACTCTCGATGGTTTGTGAGTGTCAAACTATAAACTTCAAATTTAAATGAAAAAGGTTGCGTTAATATTTAAAAAGGTAAAATAAAACTCATTTAAGAACTAAAAGTGTGAATTTGAAATGCTCTATAGTACATCTTAAAAATCTTTTATTACATATCAGTCTAGTGTAATATATATATCATTTAATCCTTTAGTGAAACAAATATTATTTTATTAAGCTCACAAACTCTAATAGGTAAACAATAGATGAATAATACGTAATATGTATGTAAATATACTGTCGCATGTTCATATTATATTTATGACAATTACTTAAAGTCATGCTGCAATAACAAATGACCTATTAATACCTTTATTATGCTATGAATTGGTAATCTAATTCTTTACTCATTGACGTCGGCTAAAGGCTCTAAAAGTTGGTTAGAGGTTTGATTCTTCACCAAATTCACCTTTTTCCCATTCCCTAACAAATTATCTGCACCTCTAAAGTAATTGTTTTTTCTCTTGCCGAATTATGATATGAAATGATAGCTCTATTCTTATTTTACACATGATGAAAGTAATTGTGTATTCAAATATCAAGACAAATGACGCATGATTTTATGTTTTTTTATATTACAGTTATGAAGTGTTTAAATTAATTTAAGTACATTTTGACTAATTTTTTTTAATTTAGTCAAAGATAAGTCATTCATATCAAAACTACTTGATTTATAATAATATTCTTTATGACTTGATTTTAATTAATTGGTGTAGATGAGATTCGAACTTATAATTATACGCATACTTATATATCACATACTCATCTATCATTAAGTAAGTTTCTTAAAATTCTTGATGTTATAGTTTGTCATAACGACATCATTTTTGTATAAAAAATAGAAGGTAGTAACAATATTGTGTAATATAAATTGAATTTAAGTAATATATATCATCGTTGTAAAGAATTTTATACTAACAAACATTAATATTTTGATATATTTATTTTATTTTAATTAATAAATGTAAGAAATAATAATAAATACTGAATTATCAAATTATTAGTGAATGTTAATGTAAAATTCCTTTGCACTGACAATATATACCAACTAAACTCATATATATTATGTTTTTTCACACTCGCACATTTATTTATATATGTATTCCATTTCATACCAAAAATAATCTATTTATTTCATTTTGAAGAACACTTGCAAATTTTAGAAAATATAACAATGTTCCTACTTTTTTTTACTATAAACTAAAATTTATTTAAATAAAAGCCTAATTATACTTATAATTATTTTTTAAAAAATAAATTTATTAAAGGAGTAAAATAAATATAATATTATCTCAAAACTAACTCATATTTATAACTTCGCTTGTTTATAAATTATCGATAATAATGCATCTTTAGAAATCCACACATAACATGTTGTTTGTATGAATAAAGTATTATAATTTTTATCTAAAAAAATTTAGAAATGCCAAAACATAAGACTTATATATATATATATATATATATATATATATATATCGGAGATATATCTAGTGAGAATAGTGGTTATTGTGAGAGTGTGAGAGGAGTAAATCTTGAAATACAACCATACATGGATGGTCAAGATTAAAATTAAAAGGTTGTGTGATCACTTAAAAAATCGCATATATTTATGTTTTAATCTTGCCAAAATTTTAAGATCCATGGTCAAGATTAATCATCTCTCACCCTCTCATAATAAACACTTTCTCAATTTTAGAACATAAATAATCTATATATATATATATATATATATATATATATATATATATATATATATATATATATATATATATATATACATATCTAAAAGAGGAATAAATCTTGTTATCTGTTAATACATAAATGTTAAAATTAAAACTAAATGATCTTTTTTTATAGTAACAAGAATTTTTAATTTTACTATCTAAAAAAAAACTCCTCTCATATATATATATAGGCTAAAAGTTCTCGATCTATAGTAACATAAAGTATATTTAAAAAATTTGAAACCAAACTCTTCTAGTCAATTTAAAAGACAATAATATAAAAGACTAAAATAAAGTTATTTGGAAAAAAAAATATAAAAACATTTAAAAAAACAATAAAAAATATGAGAGAATTGTCACCAAATAACAGCAACATTAAAGAGGGAAAAAGAGAACTAAATCACCACAAAAAAAAGAGAAAGAAGAATGAACACATAATCAAAGGAATGGTAATAGTTAATCACATAATCATTTGCCCATTGAAACACTTTCTTAATTTCGACCAGGTTCTCGTGTACTTCATGATTATACCAAATATGATAAAGTTCGTTCAATGATTAGATTTTGAATTACAAGACACAGACAATTTTCCTCAACAATCAAAAGATCATTATTTGCATGAACTTCGATTTTTAGAAGCAAATGATTTGAGAATTATTATGAAATAAATTAAATATTGTTAGAAATAAAAAAAAGAGACAAAAAAAAATTTAAATTTTTTTTTTGTATATTCTCTAAATTATTTCTGAATTATTTATTTCTGAATTTTTTAATTAATTAGTATATATAAAAAATTCTTTATTTATAAGATAAAAAATTTATATAAAAAATATATAATCAAAATAATATATTTAATTATATAAGAATCAAATTTTTAAGATAACATAATTAAATTTAATTTAATTATGAGATATGATCTAAATATTCTATCAATTATAATATACAATTATATACCCATCAAGCCGTGAGAATTGTAAATTTTCAAAATCCTCACAACATAACGTGATGAAATAATATTTTGATTATTGAATATATAACTAATAGGAAGGAAGTAATCCAGTCAGAAAAAGAAGAAGGCAGTAAAAAAGAAAAAGGAAATTTAGGGTAGCATTCGCAATAATGAGAAAAGATAATGGCGAAGGTATAAATATTGATAGTTGTATTTTCCGCATGGAGTTGAGTTCCCTCCACATCTATCCGAAACAAAATTCCCTTCTTCCCTCGTTTTCTGCTCTCCCCTTCCATCTTCCCACTCTCTCTCTCTAAACCCCCACTCTCTCTCTCTTTCTATCTCTCTCCCTCTAAGCCCTTCAATCCCATTTTCCCTTCCCAACAACAACCCTACTCCTCAGTCCTCACACTCTCTCAGCTGATTCTTCCAACCCTTTCGTTTTCAGCTCTCAACTTGCAACTCTTAACCGAACTGGGGTTGCCGGACAGCGATCAGTTCCCCTCTCCATGTCTGGCGCCGCTGGAGCTCCGAACCTCCTGGAATCGCCGCCTAGGGAGGCTTCCGGCATCCCAAACCGGCCGCCACTGAAGCGCCACCTCGCCTTCGCCTCGACAAAGCCGCCGTTTGCTCCGCCCGATGACTATCGCAGCTTCTCCGCTTCCCACTCTACGAGAGCTCCCGATCAAGAGGCTGAAGCTGTTGTTGTTCGATCTCCAGTGCGTTTTTTTTTTTTGGGGGTCTCCAATTCAATTTGGGTTCATTTGTTGATTGGGGTTTTCGGAATAATTTCCATTTTTTTTTTGTTCTCAGCTTGTTTAATTTTCTCTCTGTTTTTTTTTTTGTGCTGAATCGGTTAGATTGACTTGCATATGCTTTTGATTTGTTTTTATTTTAGTGGAATCTCAATTTTTCTTTTTACTGCGGAAAAAGTTTTCAATCTCCAGACCCAAACCCAAACTCGTAAATGTTCGGGTCTTAGTCACAGTTGTGCCATTCTCTATTTCACTGGAGTCAACTTTGATCTTTGTCTAGCTTGATAGTTCTGTGCAGTAGTTTGGTGGCGAGAAGGAGGTTGATAGAGAAGGAATATAACATGTGCATTTTGGGTTACTTTTGAGGTAATAGGTTCATGTAAGGTCTTTGCTTGGGCAGATAAAGTGATTGTACATTGGTGTGTGGCTGTGCACTTGCATACAAGTTTATTCTTGTTAACTGATACTATTTTGCTTGTGCAATTCTTTACCTATTGCCGACATTGTTCAATTTTTGCCTGAGTGTTTGGTAATGCTCATTAACTTTTTCCCTTATGCCTTATTACGTGATGGGTTTGAATTGCTTTTGTGTGTGAGTATGTTTGCTTTTATTTTTTGTTAGTATTTAAGCATGTAGTTCGCATCCTAATAATTAATTGTACATCAGAAAGTATAGATTATTACTCTCGTTTGATTGTTGCATTATATTGCCTTCATCTTGCCTATATATAATTGTGTGTATATATCTTCTTCATCTCTTTTTTATTGCTATCTTATCATTTCTGGATCCTGCTGGTGTTGTCAGTACATGAAGTGGAAGAGTGGACTGAATGACAGTGAAGGAGAGTCACAGGAGCGGAGTAACAGCCCTGGATACAATAATGTAATTAATAGTCCCTTCAAAACTCCTGCGTCTAAAAAAGGGGGAAGGACATATAATAAAGCAAAGGTTCCCAAGGAAGGTAGATCTGGTCCACAGACACCAATCTCAAATGCTGCTGATAAAATTTTCACGTTGAACTAAGTTCATTATTCCATTTGAGAAGCTTTTAGTGCTTGCAAACAACTTATGTGCAAATTTTGAGATCTATCCATAATATATTAAGTTTAATCAGACAGTCTCTGTTGACATGCAGGATCCCCTTCTCCTCTTACTCCTGCTAGCAGTTGTCGATATGACAGTTCCTTAGGTAATTTTGGAAGCAATCTTAATCAACAAGCTCTTTACATTTCTCTTTACTGCCTGATATAGCTCTTAGAGTTCTTTCCATGAAAAAAGAATGACAAAATTGTACTGGAACTTCACAGGTCTCTTGACAAAAAGGTTCATCAATTTGCTCAAGCATTCAGATGGTGGCAATCTTGACCTAAATAAAGCAGCAGAAACTTTGGAGGTCCTTGTTTAAGAATTATGACTGAAACATCTGATATTTATTCTCACGTCTATCGTATATGAATTTAAAATTTTCCTTTTGTGCAGGTGCAAAAGAGGAGGATATATGACATAACTAATGTTTTGGAAGGCATTGGTCTCATCGAGAAGAAGATCAAGAACAGAATACATTGGAAGTAATATGTGATGCATTTTGAAGATTTTATATAGTATATGTAGCTTCTCTTGTCTTTAGCTTTAAAGTTTAGGTCAAAGGATTAGAGCACAATTCTTACATCAATCCTTGTGGAATAACTAATGCAGGGGAATTGATTGTTGTACAGCTGGTGAGGTAGATGGTGATGTCTCTATGCTGAAGGTATGTGATGTGGGTATAGTTTTTTTGCAAAGTACCTGTTGACACGCACAGAACTAATTGTTATAGAACTATCATTGTCATTCATGTGGCATTTGGAGATGGGTCTTTGTTTCCGTCTATAATGTCTATGGATAGCACTCAACAATTACTGGATCCAGACCTTTGTTGGTCAAGTGCTACATTTGTCATAATTCATGATAGAAAAATACTAGATAATCAGAATGACTTTGAGCATATTGTAAATAATGCTGTCAGCCTTGTGGCTTTGTCTTGTAGGCAGAAGTTGAGAAACTTTCCTTGGAAGAGTGCAGATTAGATGATCAAATCAGGTTAAATGGTTGCTTTGCATTAGCAAAAGCAAATTCTAGTTTAAAACTGTTGGTTTATGCCAATCCTTCTAAACTGTTGGCAGGGAAATGCAAGAAAGGCTGAGGAGTTTGAGTGAAGATGAAAACAATAAGAAGTAAGCTTCTCTTCTAGTTCTGAGATTCATTTTCCCTCTCCCTTCCATAAGAAAATGTTATCAGTAATGCTATATGCCATTTTTCTATTCTTTTTAGGTTGCTTTTTGTAACTGAAGATGATATTAAGGCCCTACCGGGCTTCCAGGTGAGTTTTTCTTGCATTACACTCCCACCTTATTAATTGTTAATTTGTTATTATGAACATTGCAATATTCTCCTTTTCATGTTGAGTATTATGGAGTCTTAACTTTTTATTAATACTCCTTGTGCATATCTGCAAGCAGAATGAAACTCTGATAGCAATCAATGCTCCACATGGAACCACTCTGGAAGTCCCTGAACCTGAGGAAGTAAGTTTAGGGCATAAATTGATGCAAGGTTCATGATCTTGTTAAAACTGGTGTTTCTGATGCATGATGGAGAATTGTTGTTTCCTATCCATCAGGCTGTTGACTATCCGCAGAGGAGATATAGGGTCATTCTTAGAAGCACAATGGGCCCCATTGATGTCTACCTTATCAGGTATCACTGCCTTGGTTAATATTATTTATTTTTGCTCCTTTTTTTTTCTCTGTATGTTGTCCTTTTAGAAATCACATTATTATTTGATATTTCCTATCTGATATTGAATACTTTGCATTGATTGTATTATATTAATCAGTTTTCTATTTAATCCATCTGATAATTCATTTTCCATTTAATCATTGGAATTTCTGAATTTTTTCTAGTCAATTTGAAGAGAAATTTGAAGAGATGAGCTTCCCACTTGCTTCAAGTTCAGGGTCCAACGAGCATCTAGCAACAGAAATTATTCCTGTTGAATGCAGTTATAAAGGCCTTGAAACTCAAGCTCAACTCTCTTCTCTTACATCCTCTGATCTAAACACTGCACAAGAGTTTGCCGGGGGCATGATGAAAATTGTTCCTTCAGATGCTGATGTAAGTATATGATATTCAAGTTGTGGTATCTGTGCATCATAAGAAAACTTATTTTTAATGTGCAAAGGGTCCACCATGACTACAGTTCAAGGATTCAACAATTATGTGTTGGTAAATGGTAGCCATATTTCTAATGATGACACTTCACTCCCTTTTGGACTCAAGGTGGGAACCGTGGTTATAAACTTATAATTATAGACTTGTCATCTGTGTATGCATGGTGAATACTAATTAGCAAGACCCCAGGGGGGGGGGGGGTTGAGTGTAATATCTTTTAACGGCTTGGATTTTAGCCTATCTTAGGAAGTGTTTGCTTTTATCTTTTTAAACTGACTCATCTGATGAGCATCTCCCCGTCCCTCCCCCAAGCCTCTGCATTAATGTATATACTATATCTTGTTGCAATTGATCAAGATCTTCTGATGGTAGAGTTTTTTATGGTCTTTGGGTTTTTTTCGGAAACTCGGCATTTAATGATTAGATAAGTGGAATGCGTTGACACTAAGTTGCTGATATTATTGGTTGCAGACTGATGCAGATTATTGGCTTCTATCAGATGCTGAAGTTAGCATAACAGACATGTGGAAAACAGATTGTATTCCCTCTTTTCGAATTTTTCATGCTTTTCTTTTATCCTTTCTCTTTTGTTTTCTTCTGTCTTACATTTTCTTCAAAATAGTATCTTTAATTCCTTAATTCCAATGAAACAGCTAGTGTGGATTGGAATGGGGTGGACAGGCTTCATCCTGATTTTGGAATCATCTCAAGGCCACAAACTCCATCATCTGGGTTTGCTGAAGCACCATCCACAGTAGCTAACTCTACTCATAGGTGAATACTGATTTGCTTTATAGTGCTAGATCGGAAAGTATGGTTAACCTTGAGTCCTTGCACATAGAGGAAAACTGCTTCAATAGAGTAATTTATAGCCTTGTAAATGTTGAGGCTGCTGTCAGGAGCTGTTGAATGTCAAGCTGGGGGTTGTTGCTATACTGCACCTTTGCATCATTAACCACCTTTTGTGAATAAACTGGTTACATTAGACCTACTATGTTGGAGGAGGATTTAGCTTGTTGGAAGGTAGAGCAGTTGCTTCAGACTGAATGTTTCTACTGTATGAAACACAATAAACAAGGTAGACTGGATACTCATTATCTCATCTTATGAGCCATATTTGAAGTCTGGCATCATGGGTTCAAGCTGCACGGTGTACCAGATATTTCGGATAGAGGATCAGCCTGTTCTTAAATTTCATGCTGTTTGTAAACATTTCATATACGGTCTGGTGAATAATGTCAATTTTCCCGCATTGCTCCTACAATTTTTCTGGAATTTTTTTTTCTAATTTCTAAATGGATTCAATGACCTTTGAGATGTCGATTTGCATGCATGCTGATCTACAGGGAGTTTTTTGAATTTTACTACGGATCTAGGAATGGGATGATCCAACTATTCAAACCGTAGGTTCAACTAATCTAAGCAAGAAGAGTCAGTTTCAATCTGCGGTTGTGGTTATGAATGAAAGGTACTTTGTTAGTGGGTGCTGCTGTAGTTATTGCAATTTATTATCTCACTGCTCTTTCTTTTTTTAAATGGTATTGTGAGAGAAGAAAATCCATTCTATTATGGCTAAAAGGTGCTGTAAAATTCAGTGATTTTGATTTTGTAATACAATGTGACTTGTTTATGGTAGTGGGCGGGGTTGACGTACAAGTGCATAACATCTTGCAGTCGGCCATGTGGACGAAAATGCAGAGACTCGGAAGATCTGTTGTTATTTTATTTTATTTTTTAATTTTTTTATGGATATAGATGGATGTATTTTACAAGTGGAAGCTTTGATACCAGTGCCGCAGTGCGTGAAGTATATAGCACAGAAGTGCTTGATTTTGTCGCTTAACATTCGTTTTCAATTTCAATCGGCAGAGAAATTGCTCTCATGCTCCAAGGCACTTTCAAATTTTAGTTGTCAACCATTCTGTGTTCGTTCTGGGTTTGGATTCTCTTATGCAATAATTTGTTAGAAAAAAATAAACATAAATTTTATCATACAAAAAATTATTATGATTAGTTATAAAGCTTATTAGTTATATTAAAAAAAAATTATCTTTTTTCTTTAACATGACCCTTTAATATTATTTAGCAACATGAGAAAATTCATATCCTCTTCTTTCTGCCTTGGCACATTTTTAACTGTTCCCTTAACTTTTAATACTATGATGATGATAAAGATACGTAGAAATGATATTTGCTCATTTTTCTCTTTGCACCATTATTTTACACAAAACCCTGCAGGGATTGCTTTTTGTGCGAAACTCACACGTGGGCTTTTTAGATCCCTAAAACTGATTCAAAATAAAAAGGACAAAATTTCAGCACTCTTCTACTTAGAGCTTATCTCTTGCAGCAACTAGCCAACTAGTGTTTTAGCGGAGAGAATCCATTGCACTAAACATATAGAGATCATTAAGTTCATTCAATTAAATAGACTGAATTTACTCAAGAATTCTTTTGAAAATGAGACTTAGTGGTGTTATGCGTGTGTCTCCATTGGAGGGGAAAGAAAAGCCTGTGCGTGGCCACAGCTCAAATAAGAATTAGCAGCTTATATGTCCAAAACTGGGAATCAAATAGCCTCTGCAAAATTGTCTGGTTCCGCTTGAGATTGAGAGGTCATTTTTATGGAAATGGGTTCATTTGGCACGTGCACTTACCTAAAAAGAAAAGATTAATTTTGTCGCTTCTTTCTTTTTGGATGTTTGGATCAATGTTTTGGTCCATCCTCCTTCTCCTTCTATTTCTTTTCATTTATAATCACAGCAGCCAAGTTACTCTGTTGAACCAAGGATACCACGTAATATTCACTTCATTCCATGCAAATTGAAACTGCATATATATACTGCTAGAAGTTGCTACTGTCAGCTCGAGCATTTACAGGCTCAAGCATTTTCACTATTAGATTAAGAAAAACACCATTGAGATATGTGACTTATGATTTAGCGGAAAAAAAAATGAAAATTGTGAGTCAGTGAGTGTAAAAGGTCGAGCGTTTGTTCCTTAGCAGAGCCCTATACTGCTTGGTGCTTAGTACTTAGGCTTTATTTTATGAGAAATATTTTATATATATTAGAATACGCATATCGTATTTATATCATATGTTAATGTAAAAAAAAATATTAAATTATTTTATATGTGATTATAATATTTTTACGATATATAAAATAATTTTGTGAATAAATTAAATAAAATTAAATATATTTTAATTAGACGAATAACTATTATTTTATTGAACCAAGGGTCACAAACTTTGCTTTGTCCGTATGCACACAGTGTGTAGTGATGTTTAATTGGCAAACTCTAGTGGACATAGCAAAAGCAAATTCCAATGATTTTGAGGCCAAAGCAAAAAAGTATATCTAGTTGTGATTTCATTGATTATATAAACACTAACCTCACTCTCACCCACAAAATTTGTATGAGTATGTATAATTACTTAATTGCAGGCTGGGTTTATTGTTATTTTCACTTATTTATGCATATTTTTTATTAACGATTATAATTATAAGTTTTCAAAATGTTTTGAATTAAATAATTTTGTATTTAAATTATTACATTTAAATATTTAATTGAAGATAATTAAAAATTAAATTAAATAATAGAAATATAAATAAATAATTGACAGAAACAATAATCTCATCTCAACTATAGTATCTCTTTTTTTTTTTTTTTTACATTAAATGTGTAAGTACTTAGATAAAAGAGAAAAAATATAACCTAATAAAAAATCAAACATTGGACGTTAATGTTACATCTAAATTTTGAGGTAAATAATTTTTGCACACCACTCTTTTACATTATTTGTTTACACTTATTTATTTTAAAAAAAGAGAGAGAGAGAGAGAGAGAAGGGTATATTTAAAAATATATTTTTATTTTATTATTTAAAAAAAGTGATATAAAGTTGATATAAAAAAATAGTTTATTATACATTTTTAAAATATTCTCTTAATAAATTTTTTAATATTTTATAGAGAAAATATTAAATAAAATATATTAAATATTTAAAAATATAAAAATATTTAATATTTTCTGTATTTAATAAATAAAAAAATTATTAATTTTTTTTAAAAGAATTTAAAATTATTAAAAAAATAATATGCAAATAATATTGTTGAAATTTAAAGATTTAAGGGGTGTTTAGGAAAGATTATTCCCATCTCCAACATATGTTGCTTTATAAAAAAGTTGTTGTAATAGTAATTAAACATATTTGTTAAATTTAACTTTATTTTTTATACGAAATTCAATGTATTCTAACAGTTTTTTTTTTAATACTAAAATTTCAACTTATGATTTTAGATTATAGATTATTTCTTACACTTTAAGATGTAAATACCATTTTATCCTTAATCAAATAATTTTTTAATCAATTAAATAATTTTTTAATTATTTTATACCTATTTTAATAATTTAATGCATAAAAATAATTTTTTTATATCATCTAAACAAAAAGCAGTTAACTTAAAATTATTTTTTAGTTAATATATTTAAACATAATCGATTATTAAAATAATCAAATTTTTACAACTTAATTATTAAAATAATTAATTATTAAAATAATTAAATTTTTACAATTATTCCAAACACGTACTCAAGAGTTAGGACAACCAATTGAGCAATCATTAACTCTGAAATAGAAGGCAGTTGGTACAATGTGAACGTACGAGTTAAGTAATGTTTTAAGAGGTGTTTTAAGTGTATCAATAAAACATATTTTAAGTGTCTTTTTTTTTGGTGAATTTTTTTTTGTCTATTATAGGTTATGTTTTTTTTATCAATAAAGTATTAATTATATTTTTTTAACTTTGTCCTCGTATTTTAAAATTTTGAAATCTTAATTACTCATAAAAATTAAATGAACATATTAAGTGAAGTAATTAATAGTTAAAAATTGAATTAAGATAATTTAATAAAAATATTCTACAATTAATATTTGATTTTGTGTTTTTTAATTCTTAAAACAATACTTAAAAATGGGCCAGATGAAGTATCTTCTTTTTTTTTTTAAAAAAAAAAGAGGGTTTTGTACTTTATAGCCTTGTATAATGCTTCCTGACTCCTGAGATAGTGAGAGGCCAAATTATAATTCCTTCACACTTGGAATGTGAAGAAAAAGTATATGATTCCTCTATTATATGACTAAAGAGTAAAAACATTTGAGTTTCAAATTTTATATTAACTATGTTATATATATTTTGGTTGGTTACTTGTACGAAAAAAGTGATTTCATTTTCGTAAGCAATCATCATGTGTATATAATGACAATAACAAAGCAATTTAAAATTTACAACTTACGTGGCTACCTCTCTTTAATTTTCAATGAATGATATGTTTGTTTAAATTATTATAGTGGCAAATAAGTTGTAGGGTGCAAGAATGTAATAGAGTATCATAAATAAATTGAATTTTGCTAAGAAATTTTATAAAATAAATTAAAATATTTTTTTAAATAAAAATAAAATAAATAATTTTTATTTTTAATATTTTAATACATTAAATATTTTATTTTTATTTAAAAAATTTAAATTTTTATAATAAATACACTAAAGATATTTGTTGATAAAACTCAAATCAGTCAGACCTTTAAGAAGCACAGAAAATGACCGCAGACAGGAGGAGAATCACAATTCACAAAAAAAGGGAAATTGGAAAGAAGCACACCAAAGATGAGATAGGCTTTGACTCTTCAAACTTTTATTTAAAAGAAAAAAGTAATGCTTCTTTTTTTATTTGTCATCAGAAAGTGATACATTTTATATAGGAAATATTTTATGTAATTGAAATATGTATATTATATTTATATTATATGTTAATATAAAAAAATATATTAAATTATATTATATATAATTATAATATTTTTATGATATATAAATTAATTTTATAAATAAATTAAATAAAATTTAACATATTTTAATTTAACGAATATTAAACCTATTTTTATATTAAAATTCAATGTCAATTATACATTTGGAGGAGAATTCTAATATGACTACTATTAGTGTGGTCTATAAGCCCTGTCAATTTATTATTAAACTAAATTAATGATTAAAATTAAAATATTAGATTTAATTAATAATATTTAAATTTATATAAAAATTAATTTAATTACTTTTTTTATAAATAATTATATATACAAAAAATTTATAAATTTTATCTAATAAAAAAATAATTCATTTATAAATCCAAACAAAATGATGTACAATAGCCTTCTTAACATTTGAATCCTCTTTCTGCGTGTCTTCTCACCTGCTGTCAACTTTCCTCGATTCCCTTCATTTTATTTATTTATTTTTGTACTTACCTCCATCATTTTATTATGTCTTTGATAGTCACTCATTTAAATTATAAATAAAATAAAATAAAACAAAATTTCATCCTCGCATTTTCTTTTTGCATATTAGCTATTTTTATTTTATACTCAGTTTTCAAAAGATTTTTATATAAATCTTAAATATTTACTCTCACTCCCGGTATTATAGTATGCCATATTGAAAGGAGATTCTTCTATTTTCACAGTTTTCAAAATATATAATTTAGTTTTTATTAATTTAAAAATATAAAATCATTATTAAATATTAAACACAACTTTATCACTTAAAAATACTAGTTAAAATAAATTCATTCAACTTTAATATTTAAAAAACTGTTATATATAGTTTTTTTAACACCCATATCACAAGTGCTTCCACCAATATTTATTTTATGTCATTACAAAAGAAAATTGCTCATTTTGTCATAATTTTGTTTGTTTTTAAACATCATTATTATTATTTATAAAACTTAAATAAAATAAGTGTTTCGTACGTAAGTGTGTAGAAGGTAGTGGGGTAGACATTACTACTAATTATTGCGTATGCTAAAATATGGGTGATAGAGTCCACACAGAGGAAATAAGAAAGAAGTTATAACTTGATAAGGTTGCGAGGCCGAGGACTCTGTCAATGATATCATAGTCCGAAACTGCAAATGAATTTGCAGCTACCACGATTAGATCCCGAAACTTGACTGCAACTTGCAAACGGAACATGGTGGCCGGCACCTGCTCCTTGACTTGGTCCATATGTCAGGTCATAGCAATAAATACTAGACCATAGTTTTAACATTTAATGAATGTTTGGATGCACTTATTTTAATTGAAAATAGTTTTTTTATAAAAAAATTATTTTAATATTATTTAATTATATTTAATAAAATTAATTTTAATTTTTATATAAAATTTAATATAAAATAAAAAAAATTTAAATTAATTTTTATAATATTAAAAATTAAAATTTATAATTTTAATTTATAGATTATTCTTTATATTTTAATATATAAATATTATTTTATTTTCATTAAATAATATTTTTAATTATTTTATATTTATTTTAATAATTTAATACATAAAAATAATTCTTTTTATATCAATTAAATAAAATAAATTAATTTAAAATCACTTTTTAATTAATATATTCAAACATAAAAAATATCGATTATAATTGATTATAATAAAAAAATTTATACAATAATCGATTATAATTGATTATTAAAATAATCAAAATTTTCACAGTTGAATCAAATACACACTTAATAAAGTACTTATGGCCGGGTTGGAAAACAAATTACACCGGTTTAATTTTCAAAACAAATTAAGTCGGACTGTGCTGTTGGGCGAGATTGAATATTCTAACTTTATTCTCTCTTCATTTGCCTTCCTTGCAATGAAAGTATATGATTCTATCATTTCTGAAAAAGAAAGTGAAATTTAACCGAATCGTATGAATTGAACTTGGCTAAAGAACTTTCTAACTGGTCATTGAACTTTATTTTAAAAGTTATCTAGTTATCGCATACATTAAAAAAGAGTATATATTGTCACTTATTCTCACTCAACTTTTATTTAATTTCTCTAAAATATTTTTATTCTTCATCTTTAATCATATTAAATATCTATTGTCACTCTTAATTTTATTTAAACTTCTTACCATAAATTTAATAATTCAAAATATATCATTTAGTTTTATTAACCAAAATTAAAAATGGGGCTTTGTACCCTCCCCAAAAAAAAAGGAGCCATGAAAAACGTTTTGTTTTTCTTTTACGTACTTTTCTTTTCTATTTTGTTATTTTTCTTTTCACTTTTCTATATGCAAAATCTTCCTATAGTTCCACTTAAACTTAACAAATTACAAAAGAAATTTCAAAAAATCAATTTTAGAGTTATTAGTGAGAGATATTTTTTAGTCTTTTCTTAACAATTCACTACTAATATTTTGTCAGGTTATGTACTGCATACGTGTATATTCATCATAATAATGTGGATTTGTATTCAATTTGAACAATATTGCTACCTTGTTATAGCAACGCTCTTATTAAATATTTGTAATTAACATAAAAGAAAACGTTCTTATTGCAAAATAAATCTTCTAAAGTGCTAAGCAGCCCAAAAACCTGTGACCGAAGGTTATCTAGATACAAAGAGTTAAAAGGGAAAATTTCCATGGGTCATTTTTAATTTACGGTAAGCGAACTAAAAGGTATTTTCAAAATTATTCAATTAATGAAAAACTATTTTTAAAAATTTAAGAGTGACATCAAACATTTAGCTTGATAAAAAATGAGGATGAATAAGGGTATTAATAAAAAATGAATAAAATATTTGTCACTAATATTTCTAAAATTAATTTTTTGAAATTTCTTTTCTGATTTATTGATGAAGTTTATGTGAAACTATACCTAATAAATAGTAATAATAAATAATTAGAATAAGGGTTTTTGCTAATAAAAAAAATGAAAAAAGAGAAAGTGTGTAAAGAAAGAAAAAGTGATGTTTCCCATGGCCTTTTTTTTAGTTTAGGTTAAGAGAACTAAAATAAATTTTTAAATTATTAAATTTATGATAAAAAGTTTAATAAAATTAAGAGTGACAATAAACACTTAATATGATTAGAAATAAAGAATAAGAATATTTTACACTATGTTTGGAAATAATATGGGGAAAAAGAAAATAAAAGCAGAAATAAGTTTTAAAATGTATAGGAATCGGGCGAACGAGACATTAAATAATATTTGTTCCTCCCAAAATTGAAATTAGTATAAATAGGAGTGAAACCATGTCCATTCTATTTTTTTTCTTTTCGATCCATCCCCATTATTTTAGTTAGTTATATTTTTTAAATAAAAATTAGTTAAATAGGAGTGATAAATTTTTTATTTATATTTTTTTTGTACATCAGACCAAAAAGAGACAAAGCTAGCTCCTAGGAAAACATATACCCATACTGTCACCAAGCAACAAGGAGTTCATGGGCGCTGGAGGAGTGTGGCAGAGCTTGAAGGAATCTAAATTCTGAGCACCTGTTTTTGCGAGAAAGTCTGCATAGCTGTTTCCTTCACGGAGATTATGGATAAGACTGACCTCCCAAGAGGGAGATGATATCATGGACAATACAAGCGTACTTGTGAAAGGGAGAGAGAGTCTTTTTAACCAACCCAATAACATCCAAAGAGTTTGTCAAAATGCAGATTGGTTGTGACTCCAACATAACCAGAGAACCCAATCAACTACGACCCATCATCCTTCCGCAGAAGACCCCCAAAGCCTGCGTTTCCAGGATTGCCAAAAGCACTCCCATCAACATTGAGCTTATAGAAGCCTTGAGGAGGTCTTAACCAGCGTCATCTTGAATATTAACAAAATCAACCAAGTCGCAAAGTGTCCCAACATCCAGCCACTTATCAAACCAAAAAGAAATGTGGCCACTATTGATCCTGTATTTGTAGCCACTTTTTAAAACCACAACTGCTTTGGTGATTGATCTCCGGGTATACGAATCACCATTCCTAGGGGTTGTAGAGAGAATCTCAGTTCCATGAAGATATTTGTTGCTCAGAACCTGCACCCAAAGTTTATTTTTACTATGTATCATGGCCCATATAAGCTTCCCCAAAAGAGCCACATTGGTCAGTCGAGCTTGTTTGACACCAAGCCCTCCCTAGCGCTTAGGCCTAGCTACTAGATCTCATTTTACCAAATGAAGACAACTGTTCCGCTCTTTTATTTGCCAGGTAAAATTTCAAACCACAGCATCAATATTGCTACAAATCCCTTGAGGCAGCCAAAGGTTTTGCATTGTATAGAGAGGAATTGAGGTTAAAACAGAGTTAGCCAAGGCCACTCGACCTGGTTTGTTTAAAAGATGACTCTTCCACCCCGTTAAACGTATCTGCGTTTTCTCAACAATGAAATCAATGTATTTTTTCCTCACTCTACCATGTAGCAATGGAAAACCCAAGTACTTACTTAGATTATGCGTAGGACGGATAGAGGAGATAGCAGAACATCTATCCCACTTGGAAATAGGAACACTTATGGAGCCAAAAGTTTTTGCACGTAACAGGAATTTGTACATTTTGTGAGAGTAATATGCATGCTTCTTTTATGTGCTCTTCTTTTATACCTAACAGTAATTGTTTTGCCGAGTAGGGAAACGTGATAGACAGATTTTTTACTAATACTTCTTCAAATACTTATAATCTTAATTAGAAAAATCACCCTAATTTTTTTTTTGAAAGCAAAATAACCTTTCAAGTAACTTAGGTGATCAACTTATAGAGAGTCAGACTCAGTTCCAATAGTCTAAATAAGATTACCAACAACCATCATATTTCCCAAATCAATGATCGGGTCAGTCTAGGCAACAATCATCACTAGAGGAGACTTTCTGTCAATTTATGTAAGAAATAAGAAATACCAGTCAAGTGACTACCAATGTTATTCAAGAGATAAAAAATGTTACCCAAGTGCACAATAATGCTATAGCAAAGTTGAAAGTTCAAATGGGTCAATTAGTCAATCAGATGACAAAATGAGAGAGGGAAAAGTTTCCTAATCAGCCTATCCTTAATCCCAAAGGACAGTATGAAGTTCATGAGACATCTAGTTCTAATAGAGAAAATGAGCATGTTCAATCTATCACCACCCTTAGGTCTAGGAAGCAAATAAATAATCATGTTATAGAGTCTGTGAGGGATAATAGGAAGTTAGAAGCTAGTAGTTCTAGGGATAAGAATAATTCAGATAAAGATAATGTGCCCTCAAAGCTTAATGCATCTATTCTTATAATGCATATTCTTAAAGTTGTAGAACCTAGAGTTAAGTAGTATGTGCCTAGGCCCCTTTTCCTTATAGATTAGTAAACCTTAAGAATAATGTGTAGTCAGGCGATATTTTAGAGATTTTTAAACAGGAGCAAATTAACTTGTCTTTTTTTTTTATGCTATTAGACAAATGACTGCGTATGCTAAATTCTCACCACAAGAAAAGTCGCGATTTACAAAGGATAAATCTATCGCAAATAAGCTAAAAATCGCTGCAAATTGTCAATTTGCGGCAGATTCGTAATTGCTGCAAAAATGGTCATTGCAATGTAGTTTGCGTCGGATTTTAGTTTCCGCCGCAAAGCCGTCACAAATCTCTCTGGCGATACGCCGACATCCGGTGCTGGAGTTGCGGTGTTGCAACAGATTTTTTGCGGCAGATTTTTAAAATTTGTGGGGGAAAAATCCACCGCTAAATTTATTTTTTTTTAAAAAAAAGCTCTAGTGACTACAATAATAGGTGCTTCCAAATTTTGATTTGTTGCAGAAAAATTTGAAATGTGTGTGCCATTTTCACACAAATTAACAATTTTTTTAATTTATTTTCTTGCAAAATTAAAAAAACAAAAACCAAAAGGGGGAAAATGCGGGAAGATTCGAACCAAAGGAGATGACCGAGTTTTCGGGTAGTTCTGACTCCAGTTTAGGCGACGCGGTGGCATGTGGTAGAGCTGCGACGTGTGGTACGGTGGGAGGGAGGCGCGACGCGACGCAGTGCGAGGGAGGAGTGGTGCGGATCTGAAGGAGCGGCGCGATGCGATGCAGCAGCGGCAATGCAGTGCGAAGACATGGGCGAGGCAATGCAGAGACAAGGGCAACTTAGTGCGGAGACAGGGGCGACGCAGTGCGGCGACAGGGGCGACTCGGTGAGCGGTATAGGTGAAATGGTGGGATAGGAAAGAAATGATGGGAGAAGAAAGAAATGGTGGGATAAAAGTCTTTGGCTAACTATTTAAGATCTGATACTTTATTTTAAAATTTGCGGCAAATTTTGCGACGGATTTTTTCACCGCAAATCTTTATATTTTATATATATATATATCTTATATATATATATATATATATATATATATATATATGTTTATTTTTCTAAATTCAAAAATAATTTTTTATTTAAAATAATAATTTTGTGATGGATATTTCCAATCGCAAACCTTTTTTTTAAAAAAATATATCAATGTGTCGTCGAAAAAGTTGGGATTTTTCTGGTGGCTTTTTTCACTGCAATTTTTTTAATTTTTTAATTTTTTTACTTCAAAAATAATTTTTTATTCAAATTTACAACGGAAATATCTACCACAAATCTTTATTTTTAAAAAAGGTCAATATGTATCTGACACTTTTTTTTTAATTTTTGCAATGGATTATTTCGTTATAAAAATTTTTATATTTTTTTTTTTTATTTTTTAACTTATACAAGTTTTTTATTTCTTTTATTTGGTGGAGAAAAAATGTCCGCAAAATTCTCTGCTATTTTTTTATTTTTTTAAATTTTAAGATAAATTTTTATTCTATTTAATAATTTACGACTGAAATATCTGCTGCAAAACATCTTTTTTTAATAATTTGTTGTTAGAAGAAAATTAGGTGGGAAAAATTCGCTGCAAAATTCGTTACAAATTGATCGGTCTCAAAATCTCACACAATTTTTTTAAAAAATAAATTTCTATTTTATTTAATAATTTACTGTGAAAATATCCTCCGCAAATATTTTTTAATTAAAAAAAACTTTTCACGGTGAATGTGTCACCTGAAAAAATTGGGGGAGAAAAATCCGCCGCAAATATCCACCGCAAACAGATTCGCCACAAAATCCACCACAAATTGAGATGGATTATAATTTGCTGCAAAATATGCCTCCATTTGCGGCGGATTCGAATCCGCCGCAAAAACGCATTTTTCTTGTACTGTCTTGAAGGATCTTTTCACTGTGAAGAGGAAGTCTAACGTTCCCAAGAAGGAAATTTTGACAGAGCAGGTAAGTTATGTGATTCTCAATAAATATCCTATTAAGTATAAGGATCCTGGATCACCCACTATTGCCTGTAAAATTGGGGATCATCATGTTGTGAGAGCCTTACTAGATTTAGGTACAAGTGTTAATTTATTGCCTTATTCTATTTACTTGCAGTTGGGTTTAGGAGAGTTGAAACTAACTAAGATGACTCTCTAATAAGCGGATAAATATGTTAAATATCCTAGGGGTATTGTTGAGGATGTGTTGATAAAAATTGAGAATTTCTACTTTCGTGTTGATTTTGTTATGCTTGATATTGAGCCTATTTGTGGTCCCTATCCCCCAATTCATGTTATTTTGGGTCACTCATTCCTTACTACATCTAATGCATTGATTAAATTGTAGGAGTGATGTGATGAAACTATCATTTGAGAACATGACTATTGAGCTTAATATTTTTCATATCACTAAACAAATGTCTGAAGATAATGATAATGAGGTGCATGAATTGAATTTAATTGATAGTTTGGCTTATGACTTATTTATGCATTATAGTTATGATTATTCATTATTGGCATGCTTGAATTATTTTAATGCTGATTTTGATATTGATTCAGTCATTAGAGATACAAATTCTTTGTTAGATTATTCCTCTGATGAATATGGATAGGTGGCAACTCATAGTCTAGCTAATCATCTTGTCTTCATCCTCACCTTTGTCATCCATTGTAGAGCCATCAAAGTTAGAAATAAAGCCCTTGCCGAGCATCCTCAAATATGTGTTTTTAGACATTAATGAGACATTACTTGTCATTGTAGCTTCTGATTTAGATAAGTCCCAAGAACATCAATTAATGGATGTGTTGAAAGAGCATAAGGAAGCTATAGGATGGTCAGTTACAGATATTAAGGGTATTAGTCCTTCAATAGTGATGCATTAGATTCATTTAGAGGAGAGTGCTAAAGTTACTCGTGAGGCTCAAAGGCGTTTGAACCTAATCATACAGTAAGTAGTTAGAAAAGAGGTATTGAAATTGTTAGATGTAGAGATTATCTATCCTATCTTTGATAGTAAATGAGTTAGTCTTGTGCAAGTTGTGCCTAAAAAATCTAGAATAATTGTGATTGAAAATGAAGCTAATGAATTAGTTCTAACTAGGGTACGAATGAGGTGGAGAGTGTGTATTAATTATATGAAATTGAATGTTGTAACTAAAAAAGATCATTTCCCTTTTCCTTTTTTATTGATCAAATGTTGGAAAGACTTACTAGTCATGCATATTATTATTTTCTAGATGGATATTCAGGATATAATCAGATTTTCATTGCACCTGAGGATCAAGGAAAGACTACTTTTATGTGTCCATTGGGTACTTTTGCATATCATCGCATGTCTTTTAGGTTATGTAATGCACCTGCTACTTTTCAGAAATATATGATTAATATTTTTCTGATATGGTTGGTGAATTTTTAGAAATGTTCATGAATGATTTTTCTATTTTTGGATCTCCTTTTGATGATTGTTTGCATCACTTATCTTTGGTTTTGTCTACATGTAAAGGAAAAAATCTTGTGCTTAATTGAGAAAAATGACATTTCATGGTTAAAAAGGGGTATTGTGCTTAGTCACATCATATCTAAAGATGACATTGAGGTTGATAAGGCTAAAGTTGACTTGATTTTTAACATTTCTCCCCCTAAATCTATAAAAAAAAAAAAGATCTTTTTTAGGGTATGTAGTTTTCACAAGCAGAATAATAAGCACGAGAATCACGAACTGATAGGACAGCCAAAGGTTTTACATTGTATAAGGAGGAATTGAGGTTAAAACAGAGTAAGCCAAGGCCACTCGACTTGCTTTGTTTAAAAGACAACTCTTCCACCCGGCTAAACATATTTGCATTTTCTCAACAATGAAATCAAAGTCTTTTTTCCCCACTCTACCATGTAGTAATGAAAAACCCAAGTACTTACCTAGGTTCTACATAGGACGGATAGAGGAGATAGCAAAAAATCTATCCTACTTGAAAATAGGAACATTTATGGAGCACATTAACTTAAAGCATATTTGGTAGAGATTAAGTGCATGTTTGGTTGAGATTATTTTTTTTCCAACCAAACAACTTTTTTTTTTTAAAAAAAAAGATGTTGTAACAGTGTTTTAGATTGACAAAATTAGTTTTAAGTTTTGCACGAAATTCAATGTATTATAAAAATTTGTTCATAATACTGAAGATTGAGAAGGTGTTTGGTTTAAGCGTGTCACGAAGAATAATCAAATTTAATTATTTTAATAATTGATTATTGGATAAAAGCTTATTATTATAATCGATTATAATAAAATCAAAGCATTTCTAACTACAAAAGTAATTAGATATGTTAGTAAAAAATGATTTTAAGAAATTTGTTTTTTTGGATGATATAAAAAAGAATCACTTTTATACATTAAATTACTAAAATAGATATAGAATGGTTAAAAAAGTTATTTAATTGAAGACAAAATGATATTTACATCTTAAAGTGTGAAGAATAATCTATAATCTATAATCAACTTTTCACAATTAAACCAAAATTTTCTACCAAAATAGTTTTTACTTGAATTTTTTTTAAGCGCCGCGGCAGCAACAAGTCCGGCTGCAAAATTCTACCAACTCAATTTTCTCGCTTGTTGAACATTTCCAAATGTAAGCATAAAACCTTCCAAATATGCATGAATATAAGTTTAGTTGAAACACAGATATTGGGGCACAAATAACCACACTTTGTGGAGTGTTGAACATAGAGTAAAGATTAATTATCTACTAAAATAGTTTTTTGTTTTAAAAAACTATTTTTGTCTTGTTTCAATCATATTTAACAATTTATACTTTAATTTTCAATTAAACAGTATGTAATGATTACGAAATTCAATACATTATAATAATTTTTTTTAATAATGTTGAAACTTGAAGCTTTTTATTATAGATTATAGATTATTCCAAAAATTTTAATATGTAAATATTATTTTAATCATGCTCAATCAAATAACTTTTTCACAACTAATAATTCTATATTTCTTTTGGTAATTTTTAATGCATAAAAATATTTTTTCTCAAACATATATCATCTAAACAAAACAAATTATTTTAAAATTATTTTTCAGCTAATATATCTAAATATAAAAATAATTTTATTATAATAAATTATAACAATAATCAATTATTAAAATAATTAAATTGTTACAACTAATATAAACACAAATCATATTTGATAATTTTTACTTTAACTTTTGCATGAAATTTCATGTATTATAACAACTATTTTTTATAATATTAAAACTTGAAATTTTTTATTATAAATTATATATTATTTTAAAAAATAAAATATAAATATCATTTTATCCTCAATTAATTATTAAAATAATTAAATTCTTACTATTAATCCAAACATAAACTTAAATTTCTTAAGATTAATAGTGTGTTTAGATACCCTCGCAGCTTTTATATATATATTTTTAAAACAAATTCAACCGATTCGGTTCCACGCCAGCGTTTACTCTTTTTTGAACGACGCATAAAAGATGTTTGTATGTTTTAAATTTTGCGTAATTTGCTCCAAGGAGGTCCTCAACTACTCCCAAATTTGTCCAAAAGGCTAAAATACAAAATAGACAACTAAAATGTATAAAAACTTAAAATCAAATTACACTTTATAAATAAAATCGTAACTACCAAAATTTTGGACAAGAAAAGCCTAAAAAACATAAGATTTTCTTACTTTTGTTTTGAAATTGTTATTCTAACACACTTTTGAAGTAAAATTTTTTAAACATAAATTATATTATTTCAAACTCACTTTTAATTAAACTTAAATTTATAAACACACTTTTAATCAAATTTAAATTTACCAATTTTAATCTAAACACACTAAGAATAACCAATAAATTTTAATTCTAACTTAAAATAAGGAAAGATTAAATAATCACTACAAAAGCTAAGGTAAGGTTAAACTCTTTGAAATACACACCATTGTCATCGAATAAAAAAACTTGTTGATAATTATGGGGAATCAAAGATCATTTAATCTAACCACACGTAACTTTTTAGTAGTCACGCTTTGCAGAAATCTTGAAGGACAAAAGAGACCAAACGAACCTGGGAGAATTTCACTTTTATTAATATGCAATCGTCTACAAAGAAAAGGTGCGAGATGGCTGGACCATCCCTCGAGATTTTCAAAGGCAGTCATGTACTCTTCATCAGATATTATTGAATTAGCATAAATTTAATATATCAAATTTATATACATTTATAAAATTTTGGAGAGAATAAATAAATAAATTTTATTATTACAAAAATAATTTTTATTTTTATTTTTTATAAATATATACAAATTTAATATATTAAATTTGTACATACTCAAAAATATCTCTCATTCACTTGATATTAAATATTAAACTTAATATTAACAAGATTTTGCTTTTGTTAGAAAAAGTTTAGAAAGAGATACGAGGTTATCTTATTTCAAAGTCATCATTATGAAGTAGAAGTCACCACGAGTACATTTAGTTGTACTTACATGACCTATCAACGAAGAATCACTAATATAAATCAAATACAAGACTTTTATGTTTATGTATTAATTTCAATATTATCAGTTAAGCCAACTCTTATATTAATACATTTATTGATTTGATATTTGATAAATATAACATTGCTAATAAATAACTAATTTGAATAAAAATCATGAGCAATGGCTTAGTTGACAAATATAAAATATACTTAAAACACTTCGTGATTAGAGCCAAGATACTGTGGAACACCATATGGTCAGATTATAAAATCTAATTTGATTAAAATAATAAATTATTATTTATTCTCTCTGTTCCTTTTTATTTGTCCTTTTAAATACTGGTTATTTTCATTTATTTGTCATTTAAAAATAAAAAAGATAATAAATTATCTAAACTTTATTTAAATAAAGTGACAACATTTTAACTATTTTAATAAAAATTAACTAATAAAATACATTAACATTTTATATTATTAAAGTTAAATAATTTTTTTAATCTGTATACAATTACTTTAAAAGACATATAAAAACAAAACAGAAAAAGTAATAATTAACATTTTTTACATAATTGCATGTCAAAAATAAAATAAATAATAAACAAATACATAATTGAGAATGTAAGAAAAGAAGTGAGCAAATGGCCAACATGTATTGGTCTGAGTGAATATTCATAAATTATATTCTTTTCATTTCAAAATATATATTGTTTTAGAATAATTATTTTATTTTAATTTAGGATAACTACACATATTTTTAATAATTCTCTTAACTAATAAAGAAAGAAAATATTAAATATTTTTTATATTTTTAAAATATTAAATATATCTACTTTTCATTTAGTATTTTCTTTTTCTTTATTTGACATTTAATACTTTCTTTATTAAATATTAGAATGATTATTTAAAAAATAATTTAGGAAGAAAAATATTTAATTTATGCCATTTTAAAAGAGTTTGGTTATATATCTTAAAATATTCTTTTAATAATCATCTTAATAATTAATAAAAAATATTATATAAAAAATTAGATGTGTTTAATATCTTAAAAAACATAATAAAATATATTCAACTATTTCTTTAATTTAAAATTATGAGGATTATTAAAATGATTGGTTAAGACTTAAGAGTATTAATATATTTTAAAAAATTTTATCCATGACTTTTTGTATTTGCACTAAACAAAATAAGAAAACATTAATAAAATAATAATAATTTAAGTATTTTTAAAAAATAATTTAGCTAAATATAGTTATATTTTTATTACATTTAAATCTATTTGAGAACTTTCTTATTTCATATATAATTACTTTAAGCAAAAAAATATTTTAAAATAGAATGCAAAAACAACCTTGTTTTGGATTGGTTGGTTCTTCAAAAGAGAATCTGAATTTTGGAAAATATAAAGACAGACAAACTAACTAAATAATTGAAATAATGATGGAGCGTTTTTATTTATTTTTTGGTGTACTACTACTAAGTTCGCCTTTTATTTCACTCACTTTTTTTTTTTGTTTTATTCTATCTCTTCTCTTCCAACGCGTGTTTCTCTCTAGTTGCTAAGCCCACAATCTCTGTTCTGCTCCGCAACCATGGCCGACTCCAGCGCCGCCACAGCCACCAACCTCCGCCGCCACAACTCCATTGCCACATCAGTTGTGGTGCCCAACAAGCTGTCCATCCCAGCAACGCCACCCCACCGCACCAACAGCTTGGAGCTGGTCTCCCTCAAAGTCAATTCCCAATCCCCACTCTCCTCCTACACATCCCTCAGAGACGTGCTTCCTTCCACCACCGCCACCATCAACTCCCCCAGCGCCGCCTCCTCCGCCGCCGTCATCAACTCCCGCTACGAGATCTCCATCCGCAACCGCCTCGTCAAGCAAGCTGCTTGGGCTTACCTCCAACCCATGTCTGCCTCCCCTACCACCTCCTCCGCCCCACACTTCCTCCGCCGCCTCTGCCACCGATTCACCACTTTTCTTACCTTCATCAATCATCACCTACTTCCTAGTTTTTCCAGAATTTTTAATCGAATACTCCACGCTTTCAGCGGCCAAGTAAGCTCATGATGCTGCCCTTCACAATGAAGCCATACTTATAGTCTAATAAATAACCCATGTGCAAATACCAAAAAAAAAAAAAACCCATGTGCAACTCCCTTGCTTTGTGTATGATTGTTGATTGAAATTGAAAAATAAGATCTGTTCTTTTTTTTTTTTGGCATAGAATTCTTGTAGCTTTGGCTCTTAATTGTTATGGCCTCAAAGTGCGAAGGAATAAAAAAATAATTAATTATTAATTTCTGAAATTGTTTCAAAAGATAGAAAAAAATAAAGAAGCAATCTTCAGCAAATATGTTACAAGCAGAAAGAAAGTATAGCAATGGATGAAAATTCCCTCCTTTTTCCTATCCTTTTACTGGGCTTAACGCGGGTATGTACAAATGTTACAGTACTCGACGTAGTGGGCTTTGCGGGCTCTGTGTGCTGTTTAATGCCATTTCTTGTTCTTGCCTTTCAAATTGTCTTGGTTGTTTTCAAACAAAGACGATCGTATATCAGGCAATGGTGGGGCACTTGGAGGAGTTGGACCCTCACGGCCTTTTTTCTGCAATGTAGCACTATCCTCATCAGTAACAATATATATATATACATATAAAAATGACAAACTATAAATTGCAGTGATCTTGATTAATTTATTTATGGGCAAATGTATGATTCACTAAGAATTGGAGAACCTTATTGCTAGTTTTGTGATAATGTCCTCAATCAATACGACATCACTCTCTATTTGGAGTGCTTAATTTTTGTTTCACATATTATTATTCCTTGGTACTTGGTCATTAGAGATCAGCACCATGTCACACATTTTGAAAACTACCAGTAGCCTTTTAAGTTTTAATTTGCAATTTGTTTATTGACGACTATCAAATAGTCAATTTAAAAATGGTTCAGAAGTTAGGGTGTTACTGTTTAAAAGGGAAATTCACCTTAGTTTTGGTTTTGCCGGAAAATCTTGTAGACTGAGCAGTCAAGAAGTCGAGAACCTGGAAGAATGCAGACTGCCCCAACTCTGTGCAGTTTTGCCAGTAAAAAATGGCCAATTCCCATGCCCTAGCTCTCCACTCTTGGAACTTCTTGTCAATGTCATTTTCATGACTTGATACGTAAGGCCGCAACACAGTATTATAAACATATCCCGTTCCCTGCATTAAGCAACATTTATATCATCTAATTGAAGATCAAACATGACTTTCACCTTCCTTGGTAAATGAAAAGAAATTTAAAAAAAAAAATTGTTAAGCAAAAGAGTATGTTAAAGGAGCCAAATAGGCATTCTCCTCACTCTATTAGGCTCTTACCTTGGTTTTGGGATACCACAAGTAGATAAAGAGCGCAAGCTTCATCTCTCCATACAAGGGCAGCCTTCATAAGGGTTCGGCGTTAATTTATTGCACAAATCTAAATCAAAATTTAACAATATTCTCTACAAAAAAAGTCAAATACTCACCATCCAATAGATACATCTGCAAGCTTTTCCAGTACTGTGAAAAGTGCTACAATGATCCTGCAAATCGATGATGCACAAAGACATGAATCAGATCAGAAGTACTAATGCTTAAATCGAACAATGATATATGATATAATTCAACATGAATTTTGGCAAGCTTAAGCTTCAACATGAATCAGTGGTAACGTATCATCCTCATCCCCCATCTATCTTTCCTATGAAATCCGCTCTCTCTGTTATTCTTGAACTCAATTTGCAAGAAAAAGAACACCTATTCAGCTTCTGATGGGTTGATTTCATTTTCAGGGCCTAACATGCTACACAAGTTCATAGCGGTGCACATGGTTCGGTTCTCTGTTAGATCTGCTTTTCAAGGTATTAACCTCCGTTTGGATATTACAAAAGAAGAACCCTTTCTTGGCAAAAACTCAAGGACTCATTTTTTTAATCCTTAATAAGGTTTGTGCCCATTTCTTGTACGTTATAACCATTCCAGTCATTATCCCACCTCTTCAAAATTATTATGTAATCTTAGTGACATAAATTACAACAATCATACAACCAATCAAAACCCAAATAAGACCATTTCAGAAATATGTTGCCAAAGATGGGGAAAGTGGATTTCTTTTACCAGTATTGACACCAGAAGCGAAGTTCCTCAATATCAACCCTGTTTTTCTCCACCGTTTTATAGCATTCAAATCCAGGGTATGCATACCCCAGAAGCAGTCTGCCATCCAAAACCATAAAAGAATGTTACATAACATAATAATCACTCGAACATGTCGAGAAGAATCACAAATTGAAACAAAAGGCAAAAAAATAAATAAATATAAACTTACATAAGACATCTAGTGATTAAATCCCCTAACATTTTCAATCCCTACTGCATCAACAACAACTGCGGAAACTCTGAAACCGAAGCAAGCAACCATCAAAATTTTGAATTGTCAAAGCTTTGGTTGGGGCATTTGCAGTTGCAGGAGAGGAAAGTAAACAAAAAACATGAGAAATATTTGTTCAGCATTACCTGTTGTGTTATGAGAATCCTCCAATAAACCCACGACTACTGGTTTCTGAGTCCCACGTTTGATGAAGTCAAAGGAACCCAAAGTTCAAACCGCTGCCCTGGGAATTGGGTTGCCCCCAACTGCTAAGGAAAATGGACAAGTTCGGGATTTTTAAACTTTGGAAAGTGGATGGGGTTTAATCTTCTGGAAGGTCCACCCCTGATTCTCTTTCTGCAGCAAGATGATGAAGATTAAGAAGCCCTGAGATTAGAGGCAATAAAAAGTTCGGAAATATATATATATATATATATTGGAACGCAGTCAAATCAATGGCATGACGAGAGAAATGTTGTTTTTCTTTTACTTTTCTTAATATATAAGAAAAAAATAAAAGAAAATATGAGGAGAGAGAGAAAGATTAAGTAAGCGAGATTTCTTGGCACGTACGCTTCTCTTTAATTTTAGACGCAACTCCCTGGGATTCTGCGAAAATGGATTAGCCTTTGGCAGTTAGGCACGCACAAAATGATATAAGGCCATTGCCGTCATTTCGCATGGGTTATTCAATTGTGATTTGTTAATCTGTGTGTTTCCTTATTTCATTACTTACGTTAATCAGAATAAAATATTCGTATTTTATGTACCAGAAAGAAGTCGAAAATAATTGCGGACATAGAGAAATAAAGAAAAAAAAAAAGGAATTAGCCAGATTAGTTAATGCTTAATTATAGATAATCTAATGAGTAATGAAATGACCTTGTTCATTAACGATGGTTGTTGAGCCCACTGCATTCTATAACAGAACTGTTACACTGGTTCTTATCCTTACGTGTTCGTCATCACTTACCCATGTTGAAATTAGGCCTCTTCGTAATGGTAAGGTGTAACAAACGAAACAGACAGATTTGTTGAGTTATTATATGATACGAGTAAGTTTCACTATAATCTCGTTATTTTTGTACACTTAGAATTTAATATTCAATTTACACTTCTCTCCTATAGTATAATATGTCTATTTTATCTTAAAATATGATATATTTAAATATCACTTATATTCACATTAATATACAATATTTATATAAAGTGTCAAATTTAATGGATACAAAAATATTTTCTTTTTCACTAATAATTCAACCAATTTCAGTCCAGATCACTAAAATGAGATTAAAATGAACGAGGAATATGATAAACATCAGTGTTGAATAAGTGAGTTGAGCTTGAAGGAGTTGAGCTCCTCGAACTTTTCTCATGAAAATATACAAGTGTACGAAGATTTTGATAGATATTTAAGTTTTAATAAAAGGACAAAATTTAATTTAATTTTTTTATATTTATTATATTCATTTTATTAATTAAAATATGATATGTATTTATAATTTTTTTATTTTTTTTAAATATACAAATGTCATAATTTAAATAACAGAATAGATGTAATGAATAAAAATAAATAAAATAAAATTTTATCCTTAATAAAAATATATTTTATACATAAAAGTAAAATGAGAATATTTTAGTTTTGTATACAATAAATGAGAATAACTTACACGTTTGAAAATTTCAAAATAGCTAAAAACAATCATCATATGTTAACTTGAGTGTAATATGTTTAAATTTTTTAAGTATGTAATTTTAAATTTGATTTTAAAATTTATATATATATATAAATAATATTATTAAAAATCTGAATTTAATTATTTGATTATATTCTATAAAATTTATTTTTAAATTATAAAATAAAAAAATATTTTTTAAAAAAAAACCAAAAACAATAATTAGTCCATATGTAGTCAAATATTGATCAATGTTTGACCAAAATTGGTTGAACTGTCAACTGTGTAGAAGCTTCCCTTGATTTTTTTTTTGGGTTCTAACTCCTGACATTTGTCGAGAAGAGATCACATTCTGTTATACTAAAAAGGTGTCCATTCTAATTACCCAAAAAAAAAATGTCCATTCAACAATGAAAAATATTATTTACACATCAAAATAATTATATTATTTTTTATATCTTATTTATTTAAAAAATAAAGGATAAAAAAATGTGTGTTAGAATAGATATTTTACTTGATTTATTACCTATAAAAAATTAGTATAAGAATGATGTAAAAAAATAATTGTGCAAACAACATTATTATTTTATAACATGCAGCCAATCACACCTAAATCTAAGTGCGTTTACTTTATGAAAATATTTCTTATTTCCATTCTCAATTTTTATTTTTAAATTTTCACTTTTTTAAAATATATTTGGTTTTATATTTTCATTTTCATATGTTTTTAGTATGAAAGTTAATAGTGAGAATACCCCAAGGATGGGGATGGGGCTGGGGCGTTGGAGTGAACGTTGAAGTGCCAACCAAATAAAAATAGAAAATATGCCAACCAAATAGCTTCTAAAAGTAACAATAACAATAATTAAGTATTTTTTTTATTAGGTGGGGTCGGTTATATAGATCAAACGACGTCATTGTATCATATCATAAATCAAATTTTCAGAAATATCATTCAAATCTAAATCTTTTTTAATTGTTTTACATATAGTCTTTCTTGGTCTTCCTGTACCTCTAACTATTAGACTATCCTCCACATGATCTACTCTTCTTATGAGAACTTCTAAGGGTCTTTTCCTTATATGTCTAAACTACCTAAGGCGAGATTCTACCATATTTTCCATAATAGGTGTTATTCCTACTTTCTCTTTAATATATTCATTCATAATCCTATCTTGTCTTATATAACTACACATCCAGTGCAATATCTTCATCTCCGTGACACTGATCTTATGCTCTTGCTAGCTTTTTACCGCCTAACATTCAGTACCATACAACATAGCGGACCTTATAATTATGCGGTAAAATTTACCCTTAAGCTTGAAAGACATTTTTATATCACAAATCACTCCTGATAATTATGCGGTAAAATTTACCCTTAAGCTTGAAAGACATTTTTATATCACAAATCACTCCTGAAGCACTCCTTCATTTCATCCATCCAGCTTGAATCTTATAGTTTACATCTCCATCTATCCTCCATCATTTTGTATGATAGATCCAAGATACCTAAACTATGTGACTTGTGGTATGATGTGGTTCTCAATTTTCACCGCTAAGTTAGTATTAGCATGCTTATTACTGAAACTACATTCTATATACTCCGTCTTACTCCTACTTAGACGAAAATCATGTTCTTCTAATGCTCGTCTCCATAGCTCTAGCTTCCCATTCGTTTCCTCTCTCGACTCTCTAACTAAGACTATATCATCTGCAAAAAGTATGCATTGTGGCATCGATTCTTGGATATGCGCAGTAAGCATATCCAAGACCAAGCTAAAAAGATATAGACTCAAAGTTGACCCTTGGTGCAGTCCTATAGTTATAGGAAAATCTTCTGTAACCTCACCTTGTGTTCTCACACTAGTTTTAGCCCCATCATACATATTTAGGATTTTTATAATATAAGCGATACGAACTTCTTGCTTCTCCAGAGCCTTCCACAAGACATCTCTCGGTACCATGTCGTAGGCTTTTTCCAAATCAATGAAAATCATGTGTAGGTCTTTTTGCTTCCTCTGATACCTCTCCATCAATCTTCGTAGAAGATAGATTGCTTCCACGGTTGACCTCTTAGGCATAAAACTAAATTGATTCTCTGAAATATGAGTCTCTTGTCTTAATCTCCGTTCAATTACTCTTTCCCATAACTTCATGGTATAACTCATGAGCTTAATCCCTCTGTAATTTGCACAGTTTGTATATATCTCTTGTTCTTATAAATCAGAATTAAAGTGTTTCTCCTCAATTCATTTAACATTTTCTTATATCTCATTATCTTGTTAAACAATTTTGTGAGTCAGCTTATACCTTTCTCTCCTAAGCACTTCAACACCTCAATAGGTATATTATCCGGTCCGATCGCTTTTCTATTATCCATCCTCTTCAAAGCTTCTTTTACATTGAACTCTCGAATTCTACAATAAAAGGTTTTATTTTGGTCCTCCTCTCTAGTATTTAGAATGTCCGAGTCCCCTAAAGTTTCATGTCCCTCATTAAATAACTTGTGAAAATAACTCTTCCATCGATCATTAATGTCTTGTTCCGTAACCAAGACTTTACCATCTTCATCCTTAATGCATTTCACTTGATCCAAGTCTCTTGTCTTCATTTCCCTACTTTTAGCAAGCTTGTAAATATTCCTTTTTTCGTCTTTGGTATCCAAAGATTGATATAACTCGTTGAACGCTTTAGCTTTCGCCTCGTTCACCGCCTTCTTAGTATCTTTTTTAGCTGCCTTATATTTTCTCAATTTTCATCGTCTTTACACACGTGTCAAGCTTTATAACATCCTATTTTAACCTTAACCTTATCTTATACACTTGCATCCCACCACTAAGATTTTTTATCCTTGGGTCCAAAACCTTTTGATTCACCTAGTGTCTCTTTTGCTACCTTCCTAATCCTTTTACCCATCTCATCCCACATATTATTTGCACTCCCTTGTACTTCCCAAATCTCTTCCTCCATAATCTCCCTTTAAAAGAGCATTTGTTTTCCTCCATTTCGTTGCCACCATTTAATCCTTGGAACTCCGTCTCGATAATTTTTCCTTACTCTCATATTAACCCGTACATCTATAACCAAAACCCTATGTTGGGTAGTCAAGCTCTCTTCAGAGATAACTTTGCAATCCATGCAAAGCTTTTTATCCGATTTCCTTATTAGAAAATAATCAATTTGAGAGCAAGAACTCCCGCTCTGTACGTGATAAGATACTCTTCCCGTTTCCTAAAACAAGGTGATAACCCAAGATTTTATCGTCTTTCAAATAAAGTTATAAAAATATATAAACGTGTGATTGTTATATATATATATATATATAATAAATATATATATATATATATATATATATATATATATTTATATATATATATATATATTTATATATATATATATATATATATATATATATATATATATATATATATATATATATATATATTTATATATATTTATATATATAAAGAGATTAATACTGAGAATAAAATAGAGAAAAGAATATAGAAAGATCAAGATAAAGAAATATTTACTCAAAATTTAGTTTTTCAGAAACTAGTTATATTTTATCTTTTTCTTTTTTTTCATAGGGAATCGTGTCTTTATATAGGAATCTAAAACAAGGTGATAACCCAAGATTTTGCCGTCTTTCAAATAAAGTTGATAAAGAAATATGTACTCAAAATTTAGTTTTTCATAAACTAGTTATATTTTATCTTCTTCTTCTTTTTTTCATAAGAAATCATGTCTTTATATAGGAATCTAAATATAAAGAATAAGAGAGTGATTACACTTTTCAAAACAATACACTATTATGTGCAAATGTTACAAAGTAAGTACAATGATTATAAAGCAATTAGACACACTAAATGTTATAACCATCAACCTTTACTAATTGTATCCTTTAAATCAAATAAGATAGTTATCTATCACATGTAAAATGTACATGTTTTATAATACTTCTCCTTAGATAATTATACCATATAAATATGTCTCGTTAAAACTTTGCTAAGAAAAGCCCAGGGAATAAAAACTTAGTAAAGGAAAAAGAGTATAATATTCTCAGACAACTTCCCCTCAAAATATAACCAATTATAAAAAATCCTTAAGTTAGCACATTCCAATATTATTCACATGTTTCTTGAAAATTGAAGTTGGTAGTGTCTTTGAGAATAGATCAGTTGGGTTGTCACTTGGGCAAATTTTGCAAATATCAACATCACATTTCTTTAGGAGTTCATGAATGTAAAAGAACTTTGGTGAAATATGTTTAGTTCTATCACCTTTTATGTAGTCTCCTTTGATTTGTGCAATACATGTTGCATTATCTTCATGAAATATTGTTGGCTCATCATTTTCCTTCAATAATCCACATGCATCTAGATTACTTTAACTCATACAAGGATCTTTGAAATTTAACAGAGTATAAATGCTGATGTTTTGAATTATATGTTTCAGGTATCTTAAATCCTTTAGGGATTTTCATATATATGTCATTATTCAATTATTCATATAAGTAAGATTTCACAACATCCATTAGACGTATGTCAAGTCATTCAGAGACTGTCAAACAAATAAAAAATTTGAAAGTAATTGCATCCATAATAGGGGAATAAGTTTTTTCATAATCTATATCAGGCCTTTGTGAGACACCATGTGCTGCAAGTCATGCCTTGTATCTCACAATTTCATTTAGTTCATTTCTTTTCCATACAAAGACCCATTTATACCCAACGAGTTTGACATCTTTAGGTGTATGGACTACTGGTCCAAATACATTACGTTTGGCTAAAGAATCTGACTCAACTTGTATTGTTTCTTTCCATTATGGTCAATCACTTTGATGTCGACATTCTTTTATACTTTGAGGCTCAAACTAATTATCATTGATAATTTCATAAGCAATTGCATATGCAAAAACATTATCAACAAAAACTTTATATTTTCCTCTCATATTTGTATATTTTAATGAGATCTCATAATTTATTGGTACCAGAATCACTTCTGTGGTTACTTCCATAGAAATATAGGGTTGTTGATCTATATTGCTTTTGACATCTTCAAGAGTGTCATTGACTTATTCTAGAGCGTCATTTTGAAGGGTTTTTTTTTCATTTCCTTCTTTTTTTGAGGAATAATGTCCTTTGCACCAATAGGTCAACCACGTTTCTGACGTATTTTAGATTCATTGGCTGGCATATCCATATGATGTCTTGTAGGGACAACTAATCATGTAGAAGTATTTGCAGCCGACACATGTTATTTAGTGACCTTTTGGGTGTCAACAAAAATATATTTTGCAAATGAATTATTCTTTGAACTTCAAGTTCACATTAATTCATGTGTGCACCAAGATTGGACAATGTTGGTGGGTTCCAACAAATTTCTTGTGCTTTGGAACCTTTGTCTTTTTCTTCTCCTAATGACGGGAAAGTTGACTCATCAAATTGACAATATAAGAATCTTGTTCTAAAAAGATCACCAGTTAAAGGTTCAAGATATCTAATAATAGATGGGGAGTCAAAACCAACATAAATACCAAGGGGACGTTAGGGACCCATCTTAGTTGGTTGAGGGGGTGCAATAGGAATATAAACAGCACAACCAAAAATTTTAAGATGAGATATATTAAGTTATTGATCAAATACAAGTTATAAATGTGAAAACTTGTGATATGCAGATGGTCGAATGCCAACCAAATATGCAACATGAATTATAGCATGTTCCCAAGTAGACAGAAAGTTTTGATTTCATAAGCATAGGTTTAGCAATAAATTGTAAACACTTAATAAAAGATTCAACTAATCCATTTTGAGTATGAACATGTGCAATGGAATGCTCAACACTAATTCCTATTGACATGCAATAATCAAAAAAGGCTTTTGAAGTAAATTCACATGCATTATCTAAATGAACTGACTTGATAGGATGGTTAGAAAAACTTAATCTTATCTTTATAATTTGAGCAAGAAATTTAGCGAAAACAACATTACGAGTTAAAAGCAAACAAACATGTGACCATCAAGTGAAAGCATAAATTAAAATCATGAAATACCAGAATAGTCCACAAGATGGATAGATTAGGCCACAAATATCACATTATAATTTTTGTAGAAAATCAGGAGACTCCAAAGATAATTTAGATGAGGAAGGTCTAATAATTAATTTATCTTGAATACAAGAAGTACAAAAATAATGATTAGGTAGAAGAATTTTCTGATCCTTTAAATAATATATTGTATTATTTAAAAGTTTCTATGTGTATTTTCAATAATATATCGTATCATAGTTGAACATGGATGACCAAGACGATGATGCCAAAACATAAAAGTTTTTAGGATCTGAACACTTCTGGTACATATAATTTGACTCAACCACCATTATTTTTGTAAAATATAATCCAAATGAGAAACTTGGAAGTTTCTCTAATATGAACTTTTGCTTCAAAATTTCAGAGATAATATAGATATTCTACATGTCCCTTATTTTTTGTTTCAACATGATACCCATTGTGATGTATATATTTGGAACTTAGTAGATATCTTCAGGATCTACTAGAATATAATGCATCATCAATATACAATTTTGTCCCATTTGGGAACATAATTTGGACTCTTCCATGCCTTCAATTACATTTGTAGAACTAGATATGATATTAACATTAATTTTAGCTAATGTCAATTGTAAGAAATATTTTTTATCACGAAGAATTGTATGAGTTGTGCCACTATCTACTAAACATATGTCATCCTCCCATTTTGCATTATCTTGATATATGAAAAGAAACTTGAAGGATCTTATTACATTGGAGAAACTTGATTATGCTAATAACGTGTTGTAAACAAAGAAAAAAAATATAGAGAGATCAAAACAAAAATGGAATAGAGAAGATAATATAGAGAGATCGAGACAAGAAAATATAGACTCAAAATCTAATTCTTTAGGAACTAGTTGTATTATATCTTCTTCTTCTTTCTTTATAAAGAATCATATCTTTATATAAGACTCCGAATATAAAAAATGAGAGAGTGGTTACACTTCTCAATAGAATGTATCATTATGTGTAAATGTTACAAAGTAAGTGTAATAATTACAAAGTAATTAGACACATTAAAAATTATAACCACCAACTTGTATTAATAATATCATTTAAATCAAATTAAAATAGTCATCTACCACATGCAAAAATTACAAATTTTACAATAATGATAGATTTGTTTTAACAGTTTGTCAATGCCAAGAGCCAATATGTTTTTCTTTTATTTTTACTTTTTTGTTGTTAGGTGCTTGTTGCGACTGGGATCGCGGCGAAATAACGACTTAAATTACAAAAAATAAAGAAGTCACCACCAATTTTATTTTTATTAGGAAAAATTGAAAAATAAAAAAAAATGGTTTACGTTCAAAAACTCAGGTTCTTGAGTCTAAATTATGCACAGAAAATGGTAGAGACTTAATCCCACAGCACTCCTAATACATCTGCCCTAAGACGGTTACCTTAAATCAGTTGTGCAATTTTTATAACTTTTAAAAATATTTATTTTACCCATTTATTAAAAGATAAACTAAGCAAACAAATAAATTATGAAAATTTAGTTTTGGCTTGACAGAATTGAGATTCTGCTCCTACGTATCCTCGGATGCAATGAGAAATTCAAAGTCACGTCGTTCTTTAGAAAACGATTGTGGGTTGGTTATTTTTAATTTTGAAAATATTTTTATTTTGAAAATTCATTTAATTTTTTCATTTTAGAAAATAAAAAATCATCAAGTTGTCACAATTCAGATGATCTAAAAGTTACAAGAATAACAAGTTATCGCAGCTCAGTTAATCCAGTTTTATTCTTCTCAACAAAGTTCAATTATCTTATTTTATTTTATTTAAAAAAAATGAATCATCAAGCTGTCACAACTCAGATGTTCTAAAAATTTCAAGATTAACAAGCTGTCGTGACTCAGCTAATCCCATATTAAAAATCTAAAGGAACTCAAAATGTTTTCCTTCATTTCATTTTATTTTATTTTATTTAAATTATTTTTTTAACCTTCTTATTATTTAACATTATTTTTAAATAAACAAGCTTCACTTTTTTTTATTCTATTTTTTATTTTATTCTTAATGAAAACTAATATACTTTGAAAGTCAATCTAAACTACATATGATTAGAGATAACCTTGGCCCATTTCACTAATCTGATCAAAGTTCTAAGCCCAAACCCATTTGATAGACTTTTTCTTTTGTCTTCTTTCTTTTGTTTTTATCACCAAAAAAAAAATTACTTAAACATAGAAATGATAATAGTAAAATAAAGAAACAAAGAGACTTCTAGTCTGTGAGAGAAGAACGAAAACCAGCAGAAGGTGGGGGGCTATTTCTGGCGGCGTTGCGCTTTCTGAGAGCGCTGGTGGAGTGCAGCGATTTGCGATGAGCCAGTGACTCGGTACTGCATGGAACGAAAGTGGGCCGCGTTGGCAGCGTCGACTGGGACTGCTGGAGCTGGTGAGTGCAGCTCAGATCTGGTGGCACGAGTGGTGAATCCGATTAGGGGTGTGGTGCGGCGGAGCTCACGGTGAGACACAGAGGTGCTTGGCTTGGATCTGGTTCGCTGTGTGGTGGTGTGGTTCGGTCTGGGTTCGTGGTTCCGGTTCGAGTTGGAGCTCAATGGAGGACGAGCAGGGGCAGTGCTGTCTGGTGGTCTAGCACGGTGGTCTCTAGTGCGGTGGAGCTCGCGGCGGTTCGTGGCGTAGCATGGTGGTCTCTAGTGCGGTGGAGCTCGCGGCGGTTCGCGGCGCAGCACGGTAACGGAACAAATGTGGGGTGGTGCAATTCGATTTCCAACTGGGCAACTTCAGGCTCGGTCTGAGCACTGGTTGACGGACTTGGTTCATCGGGGTTGCTGGGCTGCAATTGGAGCGGCGCGGTTGTGGTGGTTTTGATGGTGGGTGTGAAAGTGGAAATGGAAGATTGATGAAGATGGTAAAGATGAGATGAAAGTTGATGGTGAAGATGATTAAAATGCAGAGAGTTTTCTTTTTTTCTGATGAAAATAAAAATGATCCCCCCGAAATGCTGAGCCCCCTCCCCCTTATAAGTCAAAGAAAAAGTTTTCTCCGAGGATCAGACCGTACGTTCCCTTTCCCCTCCCCCTTTGGCTTCTAAGTTCACTTTCTTTTTTTTTTCTTGCTGCTGCCACTTTCCTTTTTTTGTGTTTTGTCTATTTGCTCTCTTTTTCATGGCCTGCAAGTGTTACAGGAGGTGTAGCATGCATTGTGTAGAAGGCAACAACTCCTTTACCATGTTGGTGCTTTATTTTAAAAATTTGTAGCTCCACATCTTTCTTTTCCTTCTGCAATGACCAAAAGGCAATGTCTTTGTCTTTTCCTTATGGGTTTGGCTGCAACGTATGTGAATGCATGTGTATTAAAGCATGTCAAATGGTTTTTGATGATAACAAAGCCAAAGATGAAGATCAAGTGCAAAAGAGAAAACCAAGATCAAAGAAAGACATCAAGAGGTTTAGACATAAGCCTTAGAATATCAACGTTAAATGCTCTTAAGATATCTCAAATAGTTTTTCAAAGATGTTTTAATCAAAATGTTTTTCAAAGTTCACATCTCTAAAAAGTTGATATCTTTAAATCTTGGATCATGCCAAACAAAGTTCAATATTATTTAAATCCATGTTTTCTAAAGTTAGGAATGATATGAATCCTCTTTCAGGCTTGAAAAATGTGTTTAAAGTGTAATGTAATCGATTACACATGTTTGATAATCGATTACAAGCTAAACAGAAGCCTTGTAATTGATTACATCATCCATGTAATCGATTACCAAAAAGTCAGAGGGCATGTAATCGATTACACACCAGTTGGTAATCGATTGCCACATGCCCAGAAAGGCAAGAACACGTTTAAACAACCATGTAATCGATTACATCAATATTGTAATCGATTACCATCAAGTTAGAGGGCGTGTAATTTATTACACAAGTCTTGTAATCGATTACCATAAGCCCAGAAAGCCAAGAATACGTTCTAATTACCATGTAATCGATTACCAGAAATCTGTAATCGATTACCAATGTTCTGACATGCCCAATGACTATATTAAGTGCATTAAATACTTGGCTTTAATCATCCAAACAGCTCCTTAACTTCATATCTCTTTAAATATAGATGTTAGGGGATCATTAATGAGTGTTCTAAAACCTGAAACATCTTAGTATTACATAAAAACGAGAATCAATCTTTGAATCCACATCTTGCTCTTTTTTTGTGAAAAACTTGAGACATTTTTTGAGAACATTCTAAGAGCTTCAATTTGTATCATTTACTCTAGTGAGAGTTTCTTTCAATTAACCTTGATTGCTTTGTAAGAGAGGGTGAGGTATCCCTCCAAATTGTAAAGGGTGAGGCATCCTTTTGTTTGAAGAGACTCAAGCTCAAGGGTGAGGCATCCTAAGGAGTTGAATGCTCAAGTTTGTAAAGGTTGTCAAGCACCTATTAAAGCTTGAAGATATAGTGGAAAATCTCAAGTTGTTGCTTGAGGACTGGACGTAGGTCACAAGTTGATTAGTGGCTGAATCAGGATAAACTATTGTGTTTGATTCTATAAATTCTTCTCTTCACATTTGTGCATTGCTTATATTCCTGCTTGTTTACTTCCCTCTTGGTTAACTATTGAACAATATCTATCGTTCTTATCTATTCATTCATTTTTAAATAGTCAATAGCTTCAACGAAATTCAATAGTTAAGTGTTTTGCGAAAGAATTGCGAACTTGTTTTATAAACTCAATTCTCCCCCCTCTTGAGTATTGAAGCCACTTGGTAACAACGTGAACTTCTTGTTTTTTTTTTAAAAAAATATGATTTCCTCTTTTTATTAAAAACATTATTGAAAAGATTTTAAAGACCCGGACAAAATTGAGTGTTCACAGTTACCCATCTTTACTTGTTTCTTACTAGATATTGGGAATAACTGTAGTTTTCATATTATCGTTGTAAGAAACGAGTAAAGACGTGAACTTAAATTTTGTCTGACAGTGCATGAGATAATATGAATGGACAAGGCAAAGATACTGATTGAAAACCAGTGAGCTCAAACGTGGATTTACGAGTTGTTGCAATGTCGTTAATCCTACCAAGGTAAAGCTCAGTGTAACATCTCGGGACTGCCTGCAAGATTGATGAGTGTCTCCACAAACCAACACAGGTCTTTCCAGCGTGTTTTGTCCTCACTCACACGCATCCTAGGAAACTTCCCAGGTGGTCACCCATCCCACAATTGCTCCAAGTCAAGCACGCTTAACCATGAAGTTCTTATGTTCTAGGCTCCCGAAAAGAAGTTGTAATTTGTTGATATGGCTACGCCTAATAAATTCTTTTAAGTCATTCTCAACTATGCAGTCCCATACCTGCACAGTCTCTAAATCCCTCTCATTCTGATGCGTATTTAGTTCATTCATGGGACCCTTCGCCTAGAAGCCTGCCAGGAGCTGCTCTTTGTCCGTGCTTCTCTTGCACCGGCGTCCACTCCCCGCCCTCGTCGGTCCCGGGACACCACATGCCATAGATGGTATCAGAGACGGGACCTCTCCTAGTACGGTATGGTTCAGGGACGAACCAGCGGAAGCTGGTGGACATGTGGTGTCCCGAGGCCGACGAGGGCGGGGAGTGGACGCCGATGTAAGAGAAGCACGTACAAGGAGCGGTTCTTGGCAGACTTCTAGGCGAAGGGTCCCATGAATGAACTGAATACGTACCAGAATGAGAGGGATTCAGAGACTGTGCAGGTATGGGACTGCATAGTTGATGATGGCTTAAAGGAATTGATTAGGCGTAGCCATATCAATAAGTTGCAATTTCTTTTCAGGAGCCTAGAACATAAGAACTCTATGGTTAAGCGTGGTTGACCTGGAGCAATTGTGGGATGAGTGATCTCTTGGGAAGTTTCCTAAGATGCGTGTGAGTGAGTACAAAACACGTTAAAAAGACCCGTGTTGGTTTGTGGAGATACTCGTCAATCCTGCAGGCAGTCTCGGGATGTTACACTCAGCATAAAGCTAGAGACGTCACCATATTGTCAATAAGTTGTCACAGCTCAATAGACGTTTATTGATCAAAAGAGTTTTTTCCTTTTTTGTTTTTTATTTTTTTATTATTATTTTTTAAATAATGTTGAGTGGCCTTGTGACATGGAATTGTAAAAGGCAATGAGCTTGACCCGGAATTTAAAAGGCAATAGGTATCTGATGTCCCGAAATTTAAAAAGTAATGGGCTTGGCCTGAAATTTAAAAGACATTGGGTATATGGTGTCCCGAAATTAAAAAGTAGTGGGCTTGACCCAAAATTTAAAAGACATTGGGTATCTGGTGTCCTGAAATTAACAGCAATGGGTATCTGGTGTCCTGAAAATTAAAAAGTATTGAGTATCTGGCGTATCGAAATTTAAAAAACAATGAGTATCTGGTGTCTCAAAATTTAAAAAACATTGGGTATCTGACGTCCTGAAAATTAAAATGCATTGGGTATCTAACGTCCCGAAAATTAAAAAGCAGTGGGTATCTGGTGTCCTGAAAATTAAAAGCAATAGGTATCTATTGTCAATAAGTTGTCGCAGCTCAATTGACGTTTATTAATCAAAAGAGTTTTTTCCTTTTTTGTTTTTCATTTTTTTTTTATTTTTTTGAAATAATGCTGGGTGACCTTGTGACATGGAATTGTAAAAGACAATGAGCTTGACCCGGAATTTAAAAGATAATGGATATCTGATGTCCCGAAATTTAAAAAGTAATGGGCTTGACCTGAAATTTAAAAGACATTGGGTATATGGTGTCCCGAAATTAAAAAAACAGTGGGCTTGGCCCAAAATTTAAAAGACATTGGGTATCTGGTGTCTTGAAATTAACAGCAATGGGTATCTGGTGTCCCGAAAATTAAAAAGTATTGGGTATTTGGCGTGCCGAAATTTAAAAGATAATGAGTATCTGGTGTCTCGAAATTTAAAAAGCATTGGGTATCTGACGTCCCGAAAATTAAAATGCATTGGGTATCTACTGTCCCGAAAATTAAAAAGCAATAGGTATCTGGTGTCTTGAAAATTAATAGCAGTGGATATCTGGTGTCCCAAAAATTAAAAGGCAGTGGGTATCTGGTGTCCCGAGAATTAAAAAGCATTGGGTATCTGGCATCCCGAAAATTAAAAAAGTAGTGGGTATCTGGCGTCCTGAAAATTAAAAAGCATTGGGTATCTGGTGTCCCGAAAATTAAAAAGCTGTGGGTATCTGGTATCCCGAAAATTAAAAAGCAGTGGGTATTTGGTGTCCCAAAATTAAGAAGCAGTGAGCTTGGCCCGAAAGATTTTTCTTTTTCTTTTTCTTTTTCATTTTTTTAAGAAAGATCATTAAGTCATGGACCTAAAGTTTTTGTGAAAGCTACCAAGCTAATGACTTGGAAATTTTTTTGACACTTCACCAGGTCATGGACCTGATTTTTTTTTAAAAAAAAAAACTTTTTCTGTTCTTCTATAGTGAAGCTTGGCGTGAAAGCCAAAGACGTCACTTTCAAAGCTGTTACAATTCATTATCTTTCGATCACGAAAATATATTGCACTGTTCATTCCCGCAATTCAAAAATCTAAAGATCATGTCAATAAATTGAAAATATCTTGTCGAAAACCTTTCACTTGCATACTTGATACTAATTGCTTCCTCGAAAAACTTTGATCCGTCAAACCCGGGTGTAAGCTCTCACAAACTAGGGCTTATCAACTTGTTTCAAATTTCTTTGGATCTTCAAACATTGAGTATCTTTCCTTTCAAGTTTGATCCCTTTCTTCTTCCTAGCTTTCTTCATAGTCTTCACTTCCATCCCTTTTTTTTTTCGGGTACCTCCTTGAGATAACACTTCCCATTCGATTGGAACTTACAAGTTCTTTTCAGTCTGAATTGCTTATCAGGGAGTTACCATTAGATGGTCAAATCATAGTGTTGTACTCATGTTCACCTAACTTGAAGCATTACGTAACAAACATGCATGGATTCAAAAGTACATCAGGAAAGAAAGAACAACTTCTAGATTGGTCTTGGAAGTTTAACGATAGAGAGGGTATTTACAAAGGATGAGTATGTGAAAAAAGACACAAAAATGGTATGGGATTCAAAGAGTGTTGCCCCAGTATGGATTGGTTCGACCTTCACGAAAGTCATCTTTAGTTGCCTACTGGGTATTATGGCCGATGATTTCCTTCTGCTGAGCATGTACATCAAGCCAAATTGAACCAAAAAGAAATTTACCTCAATGTAGGTCAAATTGAACGGAAGAGAAATTTGCCTCAGTCTAGGATTGCATTGAATAGGGCAGACACCCAAATGACCATAGGATTTGCCCTAGCGTAGGTCAAATTGAATCAAGGAAAAGGAAAGAAAAAATTGCCCCAGTTTGGAATCGAATTGAATAGGGTGGAAACTTGTCCTAATGTAAGGCCAAGTTGAACCAAAAGATTTGTCCCAGTGTAGGCTAAACTGAGCTAGAGAAAAATGCCCTAGTGTAGAGCCAGTTCGAACATGGTAGAAACTTGCAGCGATTTGCGGTGAGCCGACGACTTGGTACTGCACGGAATGAAGGTGGACCGCATTGGCAATGTCGACTGGGACGGGTAGAGCTGGTGAATGCGGCTCGGATCTAGTGGCATGAGTGGCGGATCCGATTGGGGGCATGGCACGGCGGAGGTCGCGGTGAGACACAGAGGTGCTTAGCTTGGATTTGGTTCGCGGTGTGGTGGTGTGGTTCGGTCTGGGTTCGTAGTTCCGATTCGAGTTGGAGCTCGATGGAGGACGAGCAGGGGTGGTGCTGTCTGGTAGTCTAACACGGTGGTCTCTGGTGTGGTGGAGCTCGCGGCGGTTTGCGGTGCAACATGGTAACGGAACAGATGAAGGGTGGTGCGGTCCGATTTTCGACAGGGCGGCTTCGGGCTCGGTCCGAGCAGTGGCTGACTGGCTTGGTTCGTCGGGGTTACTGGGCTGCAGTTGGAGCGACGCGGTTGTGGTGGTTTTGATGGTGTGTGTGAAAGTGGAAATGGAAGGTAGATGGAGATGGTAAAGATGCGATGAAAGATGATGGTGAAGATGATTAAAATGCATAGAGTTTTCTTTTTTTTTTCTGATGAAAATAAAAATGATCCCCTGGAAATGTTGAGGCCCCTCCCTCTTATAAGTCAAAGAAAAAGTTTTCTCCGAGGATCAAACCGTATGGTCCCTTTCCCCTCCCCTTTTGGCTTCTAAGTTCACTTTCTTTTTTTTCTTGCTGCTGCCACTTTCCTTTTTCTGTGTTTTGTCTATTTGCTCTTTTTTTCATGGCCTGCAAGTGTTGCGGAGGTGTAGCATGCATTGTGTAGGAGGCAACAACTCCTTTACCATGTTGGTGCTTTATTTTAAAAATTTGTAGCTCCACATCTTTCTTTTCCTTCTGCAATGACCAAAAGGCAATGTCTTTGTCTTTTCCTTATGAGTTTGGCTGAAACGTAAACTTTTTGTTTTTTTTTTAAAAAATCTGATTTCTCATTTTTATTAAAAATATTATTTATTTGGTTTTTTTTACTCTTTTTTTAATTAAAAAAAATTAATAACTCAGACAAAATTAGATGTTCACAGTACTACTCCCTTTCGTTTCATAAAAGGCAAAAGTGTTACATCATTATGGTAAATTTGATCTAGCAATTTTAAATGAAAAGAATTTTAATTTTAACTTAACACGTCGCTATTTATGCTTAATAACTGCAAATACACAATTAAAACTACATTCTAAAGAATGAAAAAGCATTACAGCCAACTTTCACATAACAATAGTAAATTAGAAATAATCACTGTAAATAAAAAATGTGAAATGAAAAAAGTAATTATTAAGTTTTTTTCTTTTGTTTTTCAGAGTATCTCATTTGATAAGCGAAATATTAATATTTTAAGATACGATTAGGTGCTTAATCGCACTCCTCCCAATAATATTGTTAAGTATTTAAATATAATATAATGAATAATTAAAATAACAAATAAATAATAAGCATGTTTGGATAAGATTTTATCCTTCATCCAACAATTTTTTTTGTTGAAAAAGCTTTTTTAATTGTTTATGAATATTTAGGTAAATCTGCTTCAACTTTTACATAAAATTTAATGCATTATAATAAATTTTTTATAAGCTTGAAGTTTAGTGTGCGTTGATTCAATTTGTAAAAATTTTTATTATTTCAATAATCGATTATAATAATAGATTATAATAGAATCAATTTTATTTTTGAATATATTAATTGAAAATTGATTTTAAAATAATTTTTTTGGATGATATAAAAAATATTTTTAAACATTAAATTACCAAATATATATATATATATATATATATATATATATATATATATATATATATATATAATGATTTAAAAAATTATTTGATTAAGGACAAAATGATATTTGCATCTCGAAACTTTTAAAATAATCTAGAATCTAGAATCATAAACTTCAAACTTATAAAAAAATGTTATAACATATTGAATTTCATGCTAAAGTTACTAAACATGACAAAATAACACCCAAAAGCTTTTATCCTTACAAAAAAATTGTTAGACCAAAATTTAATCCTAAATAAACATGTCTTTATGATTCTAAATTACAAATTATTTCAAAAGTTTTGATATGTAAATTTTGTCATCAATCAAATAACTTTTTTAATCATTTTATACATATTTTGATAATTTAATGCATAAAGGCGATTCTTTTTATATCATTCAAACAAAACAGATTTTTTTAAAATTATTTTTCAGTGAATATATCTAAATATAAAATTGATTCTATTATAATCGATTATATAATAATCAAAATTTTTGCAATTGAACCAAACACACAATTTCAATTGTTAAACTCACTAAACAACCTATTATTCTCGAAAGTCGAGAATTCAAACTTAAAAGTTTAAATTGCAAAAGTTTTTTTTTTAAAATGTAAAAAGAAGATACAGTAGTCACAAATAAATGTTATGGTGAGCACAACCCACTCCATGATCCTAACTCTCTTTTTTTAGGAGCAAAATGGTATGACCCTCCCTTCACAAGATTTATCAAGAGATCAAGTACACGTTCTTTCCCAACTATGAAAATTTCTTAGTGTTAGACCGTAAGGAAAATCTTTGTGAATTCCCTAATTCTAGTGTAGATGATTTGCCTTTGATTGTACCAGGAAAGTAGATTGGTCGAGGTATACGCAAGCTGATCCTAACACGACTGATCGCAATAAAAATATTGCGAAAGTTTTGTTTCATGCTTATTTCTCTTTTTTTGTGTTAACTCCATAAAAAGGAGTTATTTTAGGCCTTAATTGAATGAAAAAATGTTTGCTAAGTCTAAAATTCTCCCTAATTCATAAGAAATTGTGCTTATTTTTGTACACTTTGGTCATTCCTGATTAATAACCAATTTCATTATGTTTAAGTGCATTTCATGAAATTAATTGATTCATTTTGACACTTTATTCCAAGTCTCATGATGTGATATGAATTTGTAAGTTTTAATGAGATAAAGAAGAATTGGGGGATGAGCTATGAAGAAAAAAAAAGGGAATCAAGCATGAAGGGAGCCAACAGGACCACATATGTACATAGAAACCTACGTAAGCGCGTGGAAGTTGAATCCAAAATGCATCTCAAGAAGGCAAAGAAGCCTACATCTCTATGTAGGATTTCTACATATGCACGTGGGAGCTCAAATGCAAGATGACCAAATATCAAAGAAGCCAACGTCTATACGTATGAATTCTACATATGTGCGTGGCAAGGCAATTGAGAAGTGCACAAGGACTAAAGGAGTCCACGTATAGATGTAGAAATCTACATATGTGTGTGACAAGGTAATTGAGAAGTGCACAAGGACCAGAGACTTGTATGCACATACGTGGAAGTTTTACATCTATATGTGAGAGGATTATAACTGATAATTGCATGAAATCAGACTTATACGCATGTGAGTTTTTCTACATGGATGCGTAACTCCACGTGACTTTCATGTGACTGCACTTTAAATAGATAGGATGAGACGTTTTTTGTACTTTTCATACTACTAGACCTGGTTTTTTTCTCTTCTTCCCATTCTCTTTGTTCTTCAACTATTTTCTAGAGAATTTGGAGCTTCAACCCAAGGATTCAAGTGAAGATTGTCATCTTCATCATGAACTTATGAGCTTACTCTTTCTCTTTTTCATTTTTCTCCATGTTTTCTTCCTTGAGTAGCTAAATTTCTCCATCCTAAGGAGAGATGTAGCTTGATCCAAACTTGATGTAATTGGATTTTGATGTTAATCTATGTTTGTTTCTTCTTAGTTGAGCTTCAATCTCTTTACCTAATGCTTCTATGACTTGATCACCCATAGATTGATTTGTTAGGCATTTGGTTGATTGGGAAATCCCTATTTAATGTTTGCTTCTTGAGGTTGTTGCTATGATCTAACAACATCTATGAATAAATTTTGTTGATTGTATAGTTTTTTTTTCATATTCTTATGCTTTATCTCTCTAATTACATGAATTAACTAAAGAATTAGTAATTTAAGTAATTAGGAAAGAGTTATCTTACTAAGGAATTAAATTTTAACTAAGTGTTTGTTACTATCAATTAAGAGTTTCAAATTAAATTAACACGAGTTCAATGAAATTGAGCAAATGTTAACTAAAGTCAATTCTTAACACTTTTATCTTGTTCTTCACTACACTTTTTGTCTTTTTAAAATTTCAAAAAAAATATTATTTCTTATTTGTTTTGTTATTTTCATGCAATTTATAAATTTTTTCTTGGAATTGAAAGTTTAAGTAATAATCTAATTTACAAAATTGATAATTAACAACAAAATCTTTGTATACATACTCTTTCATTTTTCTTTATTACTTTTGCAACTTGTACCAAATTTACAACGTTTAGTTACCTGCAATTATATATGAGTAATGATATATCTTTATTATGTCAGATTGCCAGTGGCAGTATTTTGTGTTTACGTCATTGCTTATTTCATATAAAGGATAATTGTGCATATGTAAAATAATCATTATTTCTACATTTTTTGTTTTGAACGAAGATCCACTAATTAATCCTTGTCCCCCTTTTCTCAGTTGGAGCTTTGTGCAGAATAATAATACCCACGGATGTAGATATTATTATGAGACATGAGCAAAAGTGGAGCTGCACGTGTTTGGTCAACTTTAGCCAACTAACCAATGGTATTTAAAAATACTAGCAAATTTGTTAATGTCACGCAATAAATTAATACTAAAAGGGATTTATATTCTCATACTATTTTTTAGAAATAAGATGGTAATATTAAAAAATCTGATATATAATGTCACAAAACAGAATTAATATAAGAAAGGAATTAAATTCTCTTACTTTTTTAAAATAAATATGATACCATCCTATTTAGAGAAAAATATACGTAATAAACTTTTTTCTTATATTGACTTGTAAGTCTTGCACAAAATTAAAAAATAGTAAAGAATCACAAAAAAATGATCACATTACGCATAGCGTAGAAGTTTAGTGGAGATTTGTTTTGGCTTGCGCTCATCCATTGACTTGATCGTTGTGCATTTGAAATGCGATGCTTACACGATTTAATAATTAATTAAGTAATTTCAAAGCGGAAAGCAACTCTAGGAAATTTCTACAGCGTGGAATCAGTCGGAAAGGAATATTGCCGATGGCATTAGGGAAACAAAGACGAAGTGCTCTTTTTCCAAGTAATTGCAGAGAAGGTCGTGGTCCTTCATCACGTCCAAGATGTCAACCAGAAAATGTCTAATTATTAAGTGTGTATTTAAATTAGAATTAATAAATTTAAATTTAATTAAAAATAAATTTACAAATAATATAATTTATATTTAAAAAATTTATCTAAAAAGTGAGTTAAGATTATTTTAATACAAAAATAAAATTTTTTTATTTTCTAGCCAATAGATGTTTGGCTCAAAATTAAGTTGAAACAAATTAAAATTTAAAAAATTCAAACATTATTTTACATCATTCAAGATCTTGGAATGTTAGTTTAACAAGAATAATTAATATTCAAACACGCTCTAAGTCATTCTTAGATGAAAGTTCCTTATAAGTAAAAGAGTAATACTAAATACATACGATATTTCACATCACTTTCTATTAATAAAATATTAAACCTATTTAATTTATAATTTATCTGTAATTAATTAGAAGGTTTGTGGCAGAAATTATAATTAAATATAGGTAGCTAAGTTAATCAGTTAATGATAAATAAATTATTAGTTAAATATATTTGATATTTATAATGATGATGATGTGAAGTGAATTAATGTGTGTAAAAATGTATGTATACTTTTTTTGATTTTTTAAACTATTCTTATACCGTTTAAATGTGAGACTTATTCATTTGTCCACATAGTAATATGATTAAGGAGATATTTTTGTATAAATTTAAAGTATTCAACTAAGTGTATTAAGTTAATCAATATTTAATATTTTTATAAATTTTTATATGACATAATTAAAAATATAAAAATTTATAAAAATATTAAATATTAATTAATTTAATACATCTAATTTAAATGTATTAAGTTTAAACAAAAATTTCTCAATAATTAAGTCTTTTCATAGGTGATATTTTCAAAATTCGAACCTTTGTCCACCTCTAAACTAAAGTGTATATATATTTGTTCCAAGTGAAAATGACTTATTTATACAAATGATAAAAATAAACCACGGTTTAGTGTTCTTTTTGGCCAATAAAGTCTTGTCCTTTATCTTTTGAAATAAATAAGAAACTATTTTTATTAGGTAAACAGTAACAAAAGATCTATTAACAAGAGTTGAATACAATAACAAGCGAATTACATTCTCAGATAAAAGACAAAAGTTCAAACCATAAAAAAACAATGCCTGGCTGCAGTCAAATGGCATTTCATTAGATCATGGAAGAAACGGCCAAAATGTCCAGGTCCACTAAGTTACTGACCTCAAAGTGGACTTCTACCCAAACCATATTATACAATCACATGTTTAAGGGGTGTTTGGAAAAGATTATTCCCCATTCCAACATATGTTGCTTTATAAAAAAAGTTATTATAATAATAATTGAACATGTTTGTTAAATTTAGTTTTAACTTTTACATAAAATTCAATACATTCTAATAATTTTTTTTATAATGTTAAAATTTCAACTTATAATTTTAGATTATAAATTATTTTTTATACTTTAAGATGTAAATACTATTTTATTCTTAATTAAATAATTTTTTAATCAATTAAATAATTTTTTTAATCATTTTATATCTATTTTAGTAATTTAATGCATAAAAGTAATTTTTTCATATCATCTAAACGAAACAGATTAGCTTAAAATCGTTTTTCAACTAACATATCCAAACATAATCGATTATTGAAATAATCAAGTTTTTACAGCTTAATTATTGAAATAATTGATTATTGAAATAATCAAGTTTTCACAGTTATCCCAAACACGCACTAAGTGAACTAGAACATGGGCGACTTTGTTGCCCCATGTCTCACATGGTTACAATTTTTTTTTTCTAAAACCCAGACCCAATAATTTACAATCATTTAGAATGCTTCCAAAATAGGTAGGATGTGAGATCGAGGCCTTTAATTCTACAATGCAGTCACTTGAATCTGATTCAACTTGTATGTCCCATAGGCACAAATCCTTAGCCAACAGGATTCCCCCCCGAATTACTAAAGCTTCAGCGATAGCAGGAGTGAATGAGCGAACCTTTATCCAGCAAGCTGCTCCCAAAACATTACCATTTTGCATCCCTGATGATAGCTCCTAACCCACAGGATCCATTGGAAAAAATGGCCGCATTAGTATTTAATTTGACAACACCTGGATTAAGGGGCTGCCAAGACTCCAGTGGGATATGACCTGATGAAACTGATGACAAGCTTGTCCCCGATATACCTTGTTCGCCTCCTGAAAATTATGCAGCAACTTAACGGCTTTCGATATTACAATCTCAAGCATTGTGTCCTTTTTTTCAAAACACAGAAGATTTATTGAGAGCCACACACCATGCATGATTGTGGAAAGGAGATCAATTATCTCATCAGGCCTATAGGAAAATATTTTTAAGTCACTTAGTTATAGGAATATGACTTGTTCTCGATCATGGTCCGGGATCCTATCCTAAGGGAGTAAATCTGGCATGCGCACCACCAGACTCCGGCGCTAGCACCCTGGTAGGCCCCCATACACTGCATCAGTCGTACCTCATAACAATATTCCGTAGGTCAGCGCAGGTCCTGACAATTGCCAATCATGACCTTTAAAGTGTAGGGACTATAATCGCCTGCAAAAGGTAGGTGTCCACTAACGCGACAATCTCGATATTCTAGGGATCTGCCTAGACGACCATGGTCGAGGGAGGTACCCTCCGTCAGGGTTCTGCCTGAACGATCGTGGGAGGGAAGCACCCCCCGTCAGGCCATAATCTTAACGTACTTGCACATTACGACGAGTGCTCAAGGACTCTGCAAATGCACTATAAATATCAGGCTATACCATTCTAACAAGGTAACTATGATTCTTACGGTATATACCCTCCTAGAGTATTGCCTAACTTGAGCGTTAGAGTCCCTTTACAAGTACCTAACTCCCTTGCTCAAGGCTCATGGTGGCAGCAGCTGCACGAGGAAGAAGAAACTACCATACACGTGTCTTCCCGGGCTCTCTCTAGTTCTACATCAGAACATTAGCGTTGTCTGTGGGAAATCATAAATTTCTAATCCCACCTAATCATGATGAATACGAGACAAAACTCAAGGAGAGACGTTGCGCAAACTTCTACTAAACATAGGCAGGTTCCTATTGTGCAATACCCTCCTTACCTTGTCCCACCACCTGTTGCTGAAGCCTCCGCCGCAAGAAACTTGGCTCTTAATGCAGAACACCAGTGCGATGGACACTCTACTTCGATTTCAGACGAAAGTCCTAACCCCTCGCGCAGAGTTTCTGTAAGGGACATGCTTGGAATCCAAGGTCAAGGGGGTAACCCCAACACCCAAAAACACAAGATCCCGATGCGTCAGCGCTTGGGAATGCCAAATGGCGAGGCCGACAACCGAGTATCTCGTTCTGAACATGGGAGCCAATCCCACATGTCTCAACGTCAATTCCAGGACATGTTAAAAAATCTTGTCTTGTACGCCGGCTCTGGCTACTCTCTTGTCTTGTACCTTAAAAAATCTTAAGAAAACCCAAAGAGGCCGGTGAGCAATTGTTAGAATCAAGTGAAAAGAAGATTCGATACAGAAATAGGCAAACGACAAGGTTCACACCCACATACCTGCTTCCCTTCCCTCCAAAATTTTGAATTTTAGAATGACATCCCTGCCGTACACGGCGCGGCGGAGATGGAGGTCCCAGGAGGCAAGTCATCAGAAAAAAACTCAAATGTCCTAACACTACTTTGTAAAAGGCAAAAGAACAAAAAACACGTCCCACAAACCAGTACCAGTTAGAAAAAATTGGGAAAAGAGAAACATAAACTTAAAAGAATCCTACCTTGTGAAAAGATCGAGACGAGTTGAACAAAAATGAATGGAGAACGCTGTTGGTGTATGCCCTAGTGGCCAATACATTTTGTTTGTATTTACATACATTATATTATGTTATTTTATATGAGGCATTTCATTTATTGTGTTCTTTTTGGTAGACATAATAAAGTCCTTAGAATAGTAAGTTTGATACCATAGGATATCAAGTGGATGACTTGATCGTGAGATCCTATTGGATAAAATACTATTCTTAAATGTCCTAGTCAAGTATTATTGTTAATTAGGACAACAATAATACATTGATGCTAGTATGTGCGTAGATCGATGACCACATCTCACGGGTCATGGATATGAGATATCAAGTCTACACATGAATACATATTAGAGTAATGATGTATTGGACAGACCGCCATGAGAATGCTACGTGGATCGTTACGTGAGTGTCATAAGCGATTCTCATAGTGATAATGGTGTATATGGTCCTTTGACCTGAAATCACTACTATTCCTACATGAGGAGTTGTGTGTTTTAATGCCATCAAACGTCATCTGTAACAAGATGATTATAACGTTGGTTATTAGACATGCCACAATACATGTGGAGGAATGTGAGTGACCTAGATGGGATTTGTCCCTCCTACATAACAGGAGCGATATCTTCGGGCCCCCTGATTGAGTGAGACTACGAAATGCATGGCCATGCTCAAATGAGTCAATATGAGATATTGATCTTATTTGTTATTACTATGTCTACTCGGGAATCAGGAAACTGAAGATTGAACTAAACAAGGGTGACACATTCCATGCCTTGTGTTCAATCTGGATATCTGGACAAAGGGACTAAACTACACGAAACATTGGTCACAGATAGGTTATGTCAAATCACTGACATTCTCATTACTTGGGTAGCAGTGATGTGTTGCTAGATACCGCTCACTGTTTGTAATATTAAAATGAGATTTTAATATTACTACCAACGTCATGAGAACCTGTAGGGTCGCACACTTAGAACAGACTAAATTGAGTAATCAGAATCCAAGTTGGACTCGGATTCAACTGTGGGCCTAACTCATGACAGATGGGTTTAGGGTTGCACCACTTACCTTGCTACTGCTCACACTCACTTAAGGCAGCCTTTGTTATAAATAATACTGCTAAGGGGGCTTGCTACCAGTTACATCACAACCCTAGCCGCACCTACAGAAAGTGAGTGAGAGATAGTGAGGTATTCTTCTCCTCTCTTCGCAGCTAGCACTACGAAAACAGAGGCGTGACTCCTTTTGCAAGTCTGTTCGTGTGGATACCGCAGAAACATCGTCGCTATTACGGTGTTGGTGATTCACCTCGCTTGTGTCTATCACACTTCAAGAGGTAAAAAATTTAAAAACTCGGATTATGGATTTTTCGCATGGATCCTGAGAGGGAATTCTGTTATTCTGCTGCGAGACTTTTGATCCGCAAATTCCCAACAAACGCCTGTAACCACCCCTCTCTGCCGCACGAAGCTTCTAAAAAAAGACTTAGAAATGATAAAAGACGAACGACAAGCCCCTAACCCCTACTTATAGAGGCTAAACGGTTAGGAGACATTCTCGTCCTTACGGCATAATTTTGGAAAAAAAAAGTGCTCATCATGGCGCGCGAAGTACCATGCACGTCCATCCGCTCAAAACGTGTCACGTGGCCCTCACAGTTGTAGAGGCAATTGAAAGGATGGTTTTGTAGTTGAAAAGATGGTTGCGCAAGCAATTCAAATGTTGTGCAATTTTCGAAGGATAAGTCTAGACATTTACTAAGGACCCCGGCATAAGCCGGGGTAAACCTTTCGGTTTTGGAGTCCCAACTTGGACGACGACCACCAAGAAGAAACCAACGATTAACTTTGAAAATACAACTCTTCTTGGCGCTAATACCCCAGACTAAGGATTTAGAACTTGTCACTTTGATTTTTCAAGACAAAGCACTAAGTTGGGGGCATGACGGTGTAAGCGTTGGACTCACCCCGACCGAATATAAAAACTACAGACAGCAGAAAGTAAGAAGGAAAAGAAGATACAAAGATAATAATTTTTATTTAAGAATTTTTATTCTCATTTCATACATCATCTTACATCAAAAAGAGAGGGAAAAGAAAGTATAAAGATATGAAATCTATAAAGAAAAGAGGGATCACGGAGGAAGGAACCGACATCATCGTCAACGGCATCTCGGGCCATGTCACATCCACATTTCCTCTGCGGTATACAGAGTCACTGTCACCACCATGGCTCCCGGAATCCTGATCGGCCTCTTGAAAAAGTGGATTGGCTTTGAAGAACATCTGCAAACTAGAGTCATGGGTCCGAAACGCCAAATCTTTTGCATTGCCTCCACCAATAAAGGTGGGGACGCACTCTTTTCCGATGGACAGAGCACATCTTTCCACGAAGGAGATCGTTCCACCGGAGCCTTAGCCGGTCTCACGATGGCCCCGAGTTACTTCAAAGCACGAAGCAACTTCAATAGTCCATCCTGTTTACCCGAGGGCTTGTTCGAGGTGAAGCAACCATTACATCCCTGGGCAAGAACAAGGAAAATGAACACTCCAGCTTCGAAGAGCTCCGTCCAACACAGCAGGCGACTCAGACCTCCCCGACGATGACAAATATCAAACAAGCAATCAAGGTACACTGGGGAAGTAAACCACCCTCTGTAATTATGCTAAGAAAGTAAACTGCCCTTTAAAAGGGATATTTGCAGAGTGGCAAAACAACTTCAAGTACTTTGAAAAAAATAGGAATATGGCTCTTGCAGAGGGCAAAACCCTCCTGGAACATGAATGAAACGAAAAGAGAGCCGTGAAGAAAAAATCACTCTCAAAGCAAAGCTACAAAGCAAGAAGAATGCAACAGAAGAAGTGTCAACTTCAATGGAATAACTCCCTTTTCTATAGGAGAAGCAAGGCATTCCGATTAGATTCAAGAGCAACGGACCAATTGCATGAGGTAAGCAACCCTTCAATGTTCCTCAATTCTGATTGGGCAAAGGGGGAGCGTGCAATTGGGAAACATCAGAAAATTAATGTCTCTTTTAAAATGGGGTCTTTAATTCCCAATAAAGTCAAAATAAGAGTTTCCCAAGGAAGCTTAGTATTCCTGCAAAGCACGAAAAAAGACAAAAGATCTTGTGTAACCATGTCCAGGAGCGGAAGATGCACCTCAAATGACGGGATGGCGGTATATGCCAATTTCGAAGGTACTCCCCAGACGACGGATATCGGTCTTTACGGGTTCCCAAATATGCAATGGATCCCGTCCAAAGTCTGATACATTTACACTTAATTGTTCCACTTAAGTGCCAAGCTGGGGGTAACTATTCTGAACCATGGTTCGGGATCCCACCCTAAGGGAGTAAACCCGGCATGCGCACCACCAGATTCCGGCGCTAGCACCCCAGTAGGCCTCTTATACACTACATCAGTTGTAGCCCATAACAATACTCCATAAGTCTGCGCAGGTCCTGACAATTGCCAATCATGACCTTTAGAGTGTGGGGACCATAATCATCTGCAAAAGGTAGGTGGTCACTAACGCGACAATCCCGATATTCTAGAGATCTGCCTGGACGATCGTGGGATTGAGGTACCCTCCGTCAGGATTATGCCTGAACGATTGTGGGAAGGAGACACCCCCCGTCAGGCCACAATCTCAACGTACCTGCACATTGGAACGAGTGCTCAAGGACTCTGCAAATGCACTATAAAATCAGGCTATACCATTCTAACAAGGTAACTATGATTCTTACGGTATATACCCTCTTAAAGCATTGCCTAACTTGAACGTTGGAGTCCCTTTGCAGATACCCAACCCCCCTGCTCAAGGCTCATGGTGGCAACAACTGCATGAGGAGGAAGAAACCACTGTACACATGTCTTCCCGAGCACTCTCTGGTTCTACATCAAACATGACTTAACTGTTCAATATTCATACCACAGGGAGATAAGAACCACAGTCTTCGAACCTATTCATAGTCCCTCAAAGCGTGGGTTGTGCTCTCTTCTCTCAGGAAGCACCTGGGACATAACCTTGAGCAGTTAACTTCTCTTTTATTAAGATTAACTCTTGATGGTATACCCTATTAAAGAACTTTCCATATGAAAGTTTTTGTGCATGGGAGCACATTCAACTTCCATACCTTACACCATATTTTCCTGCGGTTTTCATCAAGAGCACTAGTGCTTGCATTTGTATCAAATGAAGCTCTATACAAGTGGCAACTTGTTTTGACAGTATATAATACACCTTGCTTGCAAAGGCTTTCATATAAACCTGTCTTGGATATCAAACACGGGTAACGGGATGCTCAGGATTTGTGCTTCGAAGGGCATAACAATGCTATTAACCAGGGATTCATTCCAAGTGTGATCTGTGTTCATTAGCGAGGCTACACAGTCATTACTATTCAGGATCGAGACAGGGCTCCACAACTTGAAGCCATTCTAAAAAGGAAGCCAACCATCACTCTAGATTTTGATAGAGGTTCCATTCCCCACCATCTAGTATGCACCCATTTTGATGATGACATTTTCATTCCACACACTACGCCAACTGTAACTAGGATTTATCATGAGCTTAAAATGAAGAACATCTCCAGATGGGAAATATTTATCTCCTAGTACACATGCCATAAGAGTATCCGAGTTTTGAGTTATTCTCCACATTTGTTTAGCAAGCAATGCCATATTGGAAGAGTGGAAGCTGCGAAAACCCAAATCACAATCTTTCTTGGTTTTACACAGCTCTTCCCAACTAACCCAGTGGATCTTCCTCTTTCTAGCTTTGCTATCCCACCAAAAGCTTCAGATAGTTGCTTCAACCTGATCACAAACCGATTGAGGGAGAAGAAAGCGTCCTATGATATAAGTTGGGATATGATAGCCTGGGCCACTAACTTTATAAGAACTTCTCTTCTCTACTTGCCTGTGATAATGCTTGCTCATTCCTTCCTTTTAGTTTTTTCCAGACCTTATTTTGTACAAATTCCAACACTTATTTCTTAGATTTTGACACAAAAGTAGGAAGCTCAAGATATTCAGAGTGATTTTCTACTTTCTTAATAGTTATTCCATCTTAGTTATTAATTCTCTTGTCTTCTGACACGTTTTGATTAAATGAAAACTCAGACTTGTCCAAATTCCAAATTTATATATTGATTGAAGCCTGTTGTTAGCTATCAAAAATGGATTTAATGGTGTTTATCTCATTCATAATAGCAAATGAAAAGCTGATGCTATCGTCTACAAATGGATGGATATATGCTTACCTGAGCCCTGGTCTTTATTAGTAAAGAGAGATCTATTATTTATTTATTTTTTATAATATCATATCATTGTCAAAGATTTATTTAAATTAACACATGGATGGATATCACCTGACCAAGTAGTAACATTTTATTCTTCATTTTTTTTTTCAAAACTCGTCTGTTCGAGTGTACAAAAGCACGGAGGGGCAGGGGGGGTTTAGCTTGACCTTTGCATGTGTTCTTTTATTTTTACTTTTTTTTAACTTTACCTCCCAAATAAAATTTTCTCACTATGGGTTCTCTCACAACTTTCTCTTCCTTTGCCCCTATCTTGAAGCAAATAAATCTTAACATTTATGTCTATTGAAGTTCATATATGAATACACTCTCCGATCATAACTTCAACAAACTGTCCCAGAATCAATAGAAGTGAGTAGACTAGTCTTTTAACATTAATAATTTAATATGAAGGAGAAAATATTAAAAAAGAAAAGTCATTAGGAGTCAACGCTAGTGATTTCAATAGTTTGTAGAATTAGTTCAAATTTTCACGTCATCATTGTAACAATTTTTTAATGAAAAGTTATACTTTATTTTAATCTTTAGCTCAACTCATGTTTTGAAACCACCTATTATCTTTCATTTTGACAATTATTTTCCCTTTAGTTTATGACCTTGGACCAAATTTTCATTCTCTTTTGCTTTGGTGAATAAACGGGGCAAGAGCCCAAAAAGGAAAGAACTACACACTAACTGTTCAAGAGTAGACTCCCATTTGCATCAAACATAAGCAACTTAGACTCTCATTATTAGGAGTGTCCAGCGGGTCGGGTCAACCTGCGAACTCACGAGTTTCGACTCAACCTATTAGATAAAATACAGGTTGAGTTAGGTTCACGGGTTGAGTTGAGTTGAAAATATTTCGACCCAAAGTGTATGGGTCGAGTAATGAGTTGGAACATATCCAACCCGCACAACCCAACCCACCCATTTATTTTTTAAAAAAAATAAAAAGTTGCCTTAGCCGTTCAGTTACAGTAGGCTAGCCAACTTTATTTCTCATCAAATGACTTTTAGACATTGAAAAAGTTAGAAACAATGGAATCACGGAGTGGCTTTGGCTTTGTGACAACTTTGACAACTTTCCCATTCTTTCTTTTTGTTTCATTTCTCACGTCACTCCCAAACGGCAAACACTCTCCATTCTTTCTCTGTTTTCATTCCACGCAAATCACTCTCAAACCGGCAGACGAACTCTCATTATTTCTCTTGGTTTTCTTTTCTCATGTCACAGCCACTCCATGTTGGGTTTGCTTCCAAAAGTAAGTAAGATTTGGATTTTTTTTTGTTGTTGGTTTTGATGTTGATCTGCATTCTATGAATTCTGGAAATTTTCCTATTTGTGATAGTTTATGATGATAGTTTATGGTGATAGCAAAATGGGGTGAACTCTCTAAATAATTAGGCCAAGTGTTTTGAGAAGTAAAATGAGTGAGTTTGTGTTAGGGTTTAGGAATAGATGAGACCATAAACCTCAAGTTGTGATGCACAGGAAGATTTACTAGAGAAGATTTCTTTCTGTCTTCAGGCTATGGATATAGAAATAACTCGGAATAGTAACAGAAAATAATAATCTAAATGTGCTATTACATTTCAATATTTTCTCTAATTGATGATATATTTCAATATTTTCAATATTTCAATATTATATGTTTCTGTCTTCTGATATGTTTCTCACATATTTTCTCATATTGACAAGCGGGCAGCCAAATTCTTTTGGATCTCTGGCAGCTGGCACAATTATTTTGCCCTGCTACCGTACAAAATTTATTTATTTTCTAATATATATTTACTTATTGATGATATAAAATGGCTAATGAATGGTAACTAAATCTTGATGAATCACTAACTAGTGGAGAGCGAATTGGAAGTACTCCTACACCCCCAAGTTGTGTGCAACCTTCCCAGCATGTTGAGCATTTAGCTACTGATCAAGGAGGAGGATCATCTGCTGGTAAAGAGGTATTCATACTTCCAAAAAAGCCTGTAAGACCAAGTTCACACGTGTGGGAACATTTTACCAAAAAAAAAAAGGTGAAAAAGCTAAATGCAATTATTGTGAGAAAATATATGCATGTGGTTCTAGAAATCATGGTACAACTAATTTGTCTAGGCACTTGTCAATGTGTAAGAAAAGTCCCAATATACATGTTAACAAGAGGCAAAAAAACTCTTGGATTTCTAAAGAAATGTGAAGAAGAAAATGATGGTAATACAAAACTCAAGGTGTTGTCTTTTAATCAAGAAGAGTGTAGGATTGCACTTGCTAAAATGATTATCATTGATGAGCTTCCATTTAAATTTGTTGAAAATGAAGGCCTTAAAAGTTTTGCTCAAGTTATACAACCTCAATTCCAAGTTCCTTCTAGACAAACTGTTGGTAGAGATGTTATGCAATTATATGTGTTTGAAAAAGCAAAGTTGAAGTCTATTTTATCATCTAATTCTCAAATGGTTTCACTCACCACTGACACTTGGACATCAATTCAAAACTTAAGTTTCATGTGTGTGACTGCTCATTATATTGGTGATGGATGACATTTAAATAAGAAGATATTGGTGTTTTTTATTGTAAGTGATCACAAAGATGAGACCATAGGAAAGACTTTAGAAAAATGCATTAGAGATTGGGGGATTGAAAAGGTTTGCACAGTCACGGTTGATAATGCTAGTCCTAATAATGTGGCTATAGCCTATTTGAAAAATAGGTTAAGTGATTGGAATGGTACAACCATCTTGATGGGAGAGTTCATGTATTTAAGGTGTTGTGCTCATATTCTTAATTTGATTGTCAATGAAGGATTGAAGGAAATAGATTCTTCAATCCTTAGGATTAGAAATGCATGCAAATTTGTGAAATCTTCTCCCTCAAGAAAAGCCTCTTTCCTAAGGTGTGTGGTAGATGTCAAACTTGAGTGTAAGTAAGGGTTGTGTCTTGATGTGCCAACTAGGTGGAACTCAACCTATTTAATGTTAGATGTTGTTGAGAAGTATGAGAAAACATTTGCTCGCTATGAATATGAAGAGCCTTCTTTTGAGATCATTGAAGGAGGAACTCCAACATCATATGATTGGTTATATGCTCGTGTGTTTATTAAGTTTTTGAAGGTTTTTTATGATGCTACTCTTACTTTTTCTGGATCATTGCATGTTACTTCAAATACTTTCTTCCATAAATTGTGTGACATAAATAAGTTTATAAAGAAGTGGATTAGAGGGAATGATCCAATTTTGAAAGAGATGACCATTTCCATGAAAATGAAGTTAGATAAATATTAGGATGACATTGATGGTCCTCTAAATTACTTATTGCTTGTGGCTATTGTCCTTGATCCAAGGTATAAAATCAATTATGTTGAGTTTTGCTTGGAAAATATGTATGGCTTGGAATTGAGTGTGAAAATTATGAAGAGGTTGAACAATATTATGAGGGCATTGTTTGAACATTATCAACAAATGCATCATATTCCTCTTGATGCTAGTGATTCTAGTTGCATGTCATCTGATGTTCCTTCCTCTATACTTGATGATGATATTGAAGATGATAATGATAGTTATAAATCCGAGTTTAAATTGAAAGTGAATAAAAAACATGCGGTAAAAAAGAATGAGCTTGAGAGGTACAATGAGGATGATGTGGAAGATGATGTTGATGACTTTGATATTCTGACATGGTGGAGAGCAAAGACTATGAAGTATCGTGTTCTTTTAATCATTACTAAGGATATCTTAGCAATTCTTGTTTCTACAGTTTCATCTGAGTCAGCATTTAGTACTGGAGGGCGAGTTCTTGACTCTTTTCGTAACTCTTTACAACCCACCACTGTTGAGACATTGATTTGTGCTCAAAATTAGTTGAGGACTCCTAAAAAATCCATTGATTTATGGGCTCAGATGAATGAGATTGAGAAGCTTGAAGCTGGTAGTGTGTTATATAAAACTCATTCAATTTGTTTAATGAATTACTAATTGTCTATTACTAATTGTTAATACTTTTTTGGTATGTTAGATATGTCAGTTGTTAGAGAAGAAATTGTGGGTCTTAAACATTGATTCTTTTAGCTATTTGCACTTTAATGGTTGGCTTTCTAATTCTTATAAACTTATTATTTCATTGTTGAGTTTAAATTTGTATGTAATTTGACAATTGTTTTGTTAATTGTGCAGACCAAGGAGGAAAGGAAGGCACGTCATCGTGCAGAATTCCGTGAGATGTCAATAGATCCTAAATACCTATGGTGGCATTTTAGGATGTTTTTTTTCCCATTTTTGTTGTTGTTCTAATCAAGTTTAAGTGTAGGCATTGTGGTGTCACTCTCAAAGTGAACAAAGAAAATAAGTTCATAAGACTCTCGATGCATTTAAATGACAATTGTGTTGAAAAACCAATAGATTGTTTAGATGATAAAGAGTACATAGAAAAAATAGATAGTGAAGTCAATGATTATGTCAATACATATGATATGTATGATGACACTGACTTCGATTGGTTAGACTAATTTATTGTTTGAGTTATGATTAACTTTGTTTAATTTATTCTAGACTTACTAAAACTTGTTAGTTGTTAATTTGTTATGCACTTATTAATTTATGATGTTTAATTTATTTGAAATTGAGACATATGATATTAATTTATTAGATTTTGTATTTTAATTTTTTTTAAGAATTTTTTTTAAAAAAATATGTCAATTCACGGGTTCGACCCAACCCAATCAACTCTTGAGCGGGTTGAGTCGAGCGAAAAAATTCTTGGGAGGTCAAGTCGGGTCGAGCGAAAAAATTCTTGGGAGGTCGAGTCGGGTCGAGCGAAAAAATCTTTTGACCAGGTCGAATACAAAAATAATGCTGAACTCACCCAACCCAACTCACGGACACTACTAACAAAAATGACACGCGCATTTTCACAAGAGAAATATTTAAATAAACTTTGTTCACATGACTGTGTAAATTAGATAAATTAATATTTAAATAATTACATAAATTTTTATATACGTAATTATTTTATGTTAAAAGTAATAATGTATTAATTGTTCATCAGAGCTTATGTGAAAAATATCTACACAAATATTTTTCGGTTTTACGACATGACACGAATTAGGAACTCCATATGCTTATGCTGTAGCTGTAGTATATTAGTATGCAATCAAATGCTTCCTCGTCTGGTTTGTTGGACTGCCCGAACCTATTCTCTCTCTCACTCTCTGCTGTTCCCTTGTTCCAGTTCCAGGTACCTTCTCTTCAACTTCAATGCATTTCTTTCATTACGAATTGCTCCTTGTTTTGTAGGCATTTCTTTCACAACAGCAATCATTCTCTGTCTATACTATAAAAACTGGGCACTGCTTGAACCCCGACAATTATAGCTTCGTAGATGTGCATTTCTGTTACATTTTCAATGGAATAGGATACGCGAATCTCATTTATCCTAGATTTTCTTCGATAAGATTTTCAGCTATTTCTATTCTCATATTTAGTAAATTTTTTAACCAATTTAATTCGTACAATTTAATTTTGTCTTCCAGGACAAGGTTTAGTGCAAAGTGTTTCAATAAGCACATGGGTGTAGACAATAATTTGCTTGCCAAAGCTAAAAGGCGTGCTAATTTTCGATTATGCAATGTGTCAAGGTATAATCTCGACCTATTTATCTGTCTCCGACCTTGAATTTGATGATAATTTATTTGTCAATTTATTTGTTTTTATAATTTATGTGTCATATCTTTGTTTAGTTACACCTCTGAAATATTGGAGATTCACGCTGATTCTCCAACTCTGCATGTTCTGTTTGTTCCTGGAAACCCAGGTGTGGCTTCGGTTGTTTGTTCGCGTGCTCATGTTTCATTTGTTCAGTTGTGACTTTTGGTTTCTTTGGCTACTGCAGGTGTTATTTTATTCTACAAGGACTTTGTGGAATTTCTATATGGGCTGCTTGAGGGAACTGCATCTGTCACAGGCAAGTGATGGCAGCTCTTTCTTTCTGGTTACTTATGAAGTGAAACTCTGATTAACAAATATGCTTATTGGTCGTCTTTTTCTGTGACCTATCAGCTATTGGTCATGTCTCTCACACAAGAAAGGTACGTGCATTTTGTTTTGTTTGATTTGCCTGGAAGGCATTAGTATGTCTCTTACACAGAGTTTTGTTGCTAGAACTGGGAGCATGGACGGTTATTCTCTTTACAAGAACAAATCGATCATAAGGTAATTTAATGCTAACTTGATCTTCACAGATCATTGGCTGGTTTTAGTATAAGATACATTGACAAATGGTTTGTTTCATTATTCATTTACAAGTTAGTGATACTTGGCATACTGTACGATGAGAAGTACCCCCCCCCCTCCTCCCTTTTTTTGTCTGCTCCAAAAAACCTGGAATTAATTAAGGAATCAGAATAACTTGAAGTCTTACATTCTTTGAACTTCTATGAAACATTATTGATTTATCTATCTATTCTTGGATGGTATGGAAACAGTGGCAGAATTGAGTATTTAAACTTTCATTTCATATTGTTGTGTGCCCGACTGTTGACCAGAAACAAGAATTATCATCCTGGAATTGTTTCTTCTAGTATGTCACGTGCAGTACTACTTTTGGGTTAGCATTTGAGATTTCCTCATATTCAAATCACATGCATTCATGTCTTTGGTTTTTTGGTCTAAATTTTTCATCCATTTCTTTAACTTCCATGCTTTTATGATGGACATTGTTTCTCCACTATTGATTTAGATGAATTTAGTTTAACAGTGTATTGATGTGCAATTGTAGTCTTCACTTTTCTTGTGTGTTTGTAGATTGATTTCATCAGAGAGGAACTGCAAAATATTGAGATTCCTATACTACTGGTGGGTTCTTTTATATCTGCACCTCCAATTTTCTTCTCCAGTGTCATGTTGACATATAAGTTCTTGCTTGCTGCCTATGAGTTTCGAAATAAATTATTATTTGCAGAGTTGTGTGAACTAAAACACCAAATTGCTGCATACTGACCAAGATTCCTTATTTTCTGGAAAATGGTAGTCATGTAATAGTGCAAGATTTAAATCTTTCCTCCTTGGTTAATGATGGTGTTTAGGCATCTAAATATTTGGTACAAATAACTTCCAATCTTTTGTATTCACCTGCAAGAATATATGTGCTGCAATGCAACAAATGTCAGAGCAAGTGTGTTGACATCTTTTCACATGGAGGGTTTTCAGTTGATTACGTTATATGAGGAGTGGCATTTAATGTGCAACTTAAAGTAGAAAAAGAAGCAAGTATGTATTCTGATGTGCATGGAAAAATAATTTGTTAGATTGCTGTTTAAAGAAAGATAATCCATGGGATTATAGTCTGAGTAGTACTATCATATCAGGATATCTGGATGCCATTTCTTGCCATGGCACATGACTTTAATGAATCTCCTTTCCCCTTTGAGAATAAGGATGGTGTTTGAGATACCAAGTTCAATACTTGTGTGTATGTGTTGGCAAACATCCTTTTATCTACTAAAAGAGAATATTATTGGAAGATCATAAATGAATCAATTGAATCTGGTTCTAAGCTAAAGTTATTTGCAAGCAATTATCTTTGTTTTCATAACATATATAAGCTATTGATTTGGGAAACAGGTAACCATATAGCAAGAGGGTTTAATTAAATTCTTTCAGTTAAAAATTGTGTTATCCAAAAGTGATTCTGCATATAAAAAATTTTAGTTTCGTTTACTTAAATGAAATTTTGGTAGCTAATTTACAATTTTCTCATCAGGTTGGGCACTCTATTGGTTCATACATATCTATTGAAATGTTCAAGAGGTCTCCAGAGAAGGTGATTGAAACTCTCTGCATATTTAATTAAGCATGCAATATCATGCTACCTGTCCATCACTTCGGTCTGATCTTCGTAAATTGTCTGCTTGCATTTCTTCTGGGCCCTGTAGGTGAAATATTGCATTGGACTTTATCCATTTTTGACACTAAACCCACATTCAGCAACACAGTTAGTTATTGGAAAGATTGCAGAGTAAGTCTCACCCCCCTCCCAAAGTCAAACCATTTTGACATTGCCTACTTTGTTAGAGATGACATCACAATTTTGACATGGTATATATTCTATTTCATAACTTCCGTGGGATTCAATTTACACATAAATCAATTTTTATAACTTGATCTGAACCTAAATTTCAGATTAATAAAAAAATGGTAATTATCTATTTATTATTGCTAAATATTTAGCATCAAAGCTAATTATTAATGATAATTTACATTTGAAAATCTTAGAGTAGTGTATCTGAAATGACTAATGGTACATGGAGTTTCAGATCCCAAATTCTAGCTGCTGCTCTTAGTTACCTGATAGGATCATTAGGATTGTTGCCTGTCCAAGCTCTGAGGTTTATTGTCAGAAAATCCCTTGGGAAGTCATGGTCAGCCAATGCAGTTGAGGTCGCATGCTCTCACTTGTCACAGGTTAGTTTTACTGTTGAAAGAGATTGACTAAAGGGGCTTCAATGTTAGGTTACATTAAACTTGTAAACAATTTTTTTTTTTGTCTTCCTTATTATTGATCCCTTTACTTATATTTGGAGTACTAATGCAAAAATATAATTTTATTGATACTAATTTAGAGCTTTTTAATGTGGGGTTCACAGTACCATACCATGCGGAATGTCCTCTATATGGCCATGACTGAATTCAGAGAGGTAATGTTGGTTCTGTACTATGAATAATTGAATATATGTTTCAAATTTTATAAAGTATGGTAAAACTGATTCCCTTATTTTTATGATTATAGTATTTTTTCATTTACATATGACAATATTTTTTATTCTTGCTTCCTAGTTGATAAGTATGAGTCATTTTTTCAAAACAACTTACAAATTGATTTGCATTCTCACTCTTGAGGATTTAATTACAAATTTATCATCCTCCGTCCTCCCGTCTCTCTGAAAAAAGAAAAGTAGGGGAAATGCTTTTACCACTTCAACATGGGAACACGGGGGGACTTGCATTCTTGTATTGATGTGGATGAATATGACATGTCACGGAAAATGGTACAAGGACACAAGTCACAACAATTTATGATATATGATAAGTTGAAACTGACAATTTAGAAAAGAACTAGAAAATTGACTGGGAGCGAAGGCATGTTTCTTCAAGGTACCAAGGGAAAAAATATCCAAAGATTCCCAATATTCAAATTCAATGACATGCTCAGACTTCAACACTGAAGTGTCTGAGTAGGCTCTTAAGACTCATAACTGCTTGGCCTGACTGGTCTCTAACTTGTACACTCACCCGTCCTCAAGAGGGGTGAGTTTCCCTTTCAAAAGTTTTGTGGACTTCTTTATGCTTGATTATAGGCTTGTAGCTCTTTTATGAGAATGGTGGAGTCTCTACTCAGCCTTCTTATATACTGCAAGATCAAGCATACACTTCCTATTTGGAAGTTTGGTTAAAATTTTAGTATTGCTTATATTATAGTGTTAGACTACATTGACAATCATGTGCTTACCAGATCATTCTGTGTTAGTTTTCAGGGACACCAGATTGGACATTTATAAGAGAAAGGAAGAGTCAATTTGCATTCTTATTTGGTGTTGATGATCACTGGGGCCCACTTCAATTGCTTGAAGAGGTAACTTCTTATTTATTTTAGTTACTATTATTGTCATCTAGAAAGTTTTTGCATCATCTCAAGGAATGAGACAGAAGTTTTGTACCTCAGCATCTAAGCCCAGGAGTGCCTCCTTTGGAGTGCATGTGTAGGATAATTATATGCCTGAGTTTCTATCTTAGTCTATGTGATCATTTATGCTCCCAAAATGGTGCAAGTGCAACAGAATGATTAAATGGATATTCAAAGTTTGTTATCAAAGTTGATTGTGCTCCTTTTTATTTTTATGAAAAAAAAAATTGTGCTCGTTATTATCATTAATGAAAGAATTTGTATCAAAATTTGCAGCAATTTTTCTCTCTATAAAAAAACTAAACAGTCAAGAAGAACCTTGTCTTTGTTTATTTTTGATAATTTTTACGGGTGAAAATTAAATATTTTTTAAACCAATCAGATAATATTGTAAGTTTACAGCCAGCCATGCCATTAGGCTGAAGGTTTGGTTTTTTGTTCGAATCTCACGTAGACCTACGATGTGATTTTCTCCTCTTCCTCTTTCTCCTCTATACCCACCTTAAGCTGTGGACCTTCTATTCTAAATAAAAACGAAAAAGTTTAATGAATTTGCTCTAGTTTTAGTTAAATCAAGAACACAAAAATATATAAAACTATCATAAGAAAGTAAAATAGCAAAACCTTGATTACAAATCTTATAAAAACATGATACTTAATTACTCACCTTTGGTGGTCCTTTATTTCTTACTTCTTTTCTTGATTTATTATTTAGAGACAATAAGTATTGTGATATTATAGCAAAATAAAATAAAAAGTATTGTGGTCAACCTTTAAAATTGGGGGAAATGCATGGCTTTTAAGGTATACCAAAGCACTTTCTTCGTCCCCATTCTCTTTGTCGTTTCAAAGTAATGGACTGTCTTTAGCTTTAAAAAAAAAAAACCAATGGACTGCTATTTAGCATAAAAGAATCTAAAATCGAACGACCAGCGGCCCACAAAAAGTGGGCTAAGTAAGTTGGCTATTACGTGGTCTTCCACTATACTTCAGATTATCTTTCAAATTTTAGGAGTGAATTGGCCATCCGATGTCTAGACTTTCTATTAAAATATTTACACTTTTGGGAAGATAGGCTTTTGCAATAAGTAAATCTTCTTGCTCTTGATGCTTTCCAGCAATTTTTGCTGCTAATACTGGTATTTGAATGCAGTATATCTATGTTTTCCATCCTATATAGACTTGGAACACCGCAAATTCTTGATACCGCGTTAACATTAAATTATGGGAAAAGGGGTAAAAATTTTGTAATAAAGACAAACATTGATTGAAATGTCAGCCATGATCACGGTGCTTCTGTTTCTTTGATCAGCTTCCCTAGTAATTTCTCTTTGTTCTTAGACTTTCTTCCTCATTAACTGAGCATTGAATGATTATCTGGGCTTAATTTTTAGTTTCTTCTGGTTACAGATTTCAAAGCAGGTTCCAGATATTGCCGTATCCACTGAACGAGAAAACCACACCCATGGTTTCTGTTGCACTGAGGCTGGCTCATTATGGGTGGCTCAGCATGTGGCAAACTTAATCAAGAATCGGACGGCGTTTACAAACCAATAAGGTCTGACTCTTTTGCTATTGGCTTGTGTTATGTGAGTTTTGTAAGTTATTCACATAGAGGATTGAACAACTGCTAAATTTGAAACAATGATAGCTGAAAAAAGCTGGTTACATTTCTTAATCAATGCTACTAGTGCATTTGTTTCTTACAGTTTTATCATCACCAGCTGCATTTCTATGACCCTATTTTTTTTTTTTTTAAGAAACTTGGTATATATCTGCCATGAGCTCATCATTGGTTAGTTACTTAGTTGCATATAAGGGACCCTATTTTTTTTTTCTTTGGACATTAAGGGACCCTGTTTTGAATACTATTATTAGTAGCTAGTCAGCATGATGTAGGGGACCTATGTTTATTCTTCCCCCCGGGGAATAGTTTTGGTCCAACAATTTTTGCTGGCCAGGTCAATATTCCAAGTCTCACCCTTTGTCGGGCTGGGCTGGCCCGACAAATGAATATGGCCCAAATGGACCATCCAAATTTTAGCTGACCCTCTTTTTCTACATGTATTTTAACCCGACCCAACAGGTTGGCATGTCATTTTCTTTGGGCCGGGCCTAATATCTTCAACCCATTGTTTTGTTGGGTTGGCCCGTCGCCACAAACAAAGTCCGAATGGTCCGGCCTACTCGTTTGATGGTTCATTTGGGCCATATTCATTTGTACCCAAAAAATGTGAATGCAGATTTGAGGATTTCATGTTCTGCTCCATGTATTTTAGATACAACTCAAAATTTCTGACCAAAAAAAAAAAAGTAAAAGATACCACTCAAATCTGTATTCCTATCTACATCCCTACGTACACTATTATATTTTGTTTTATTACTTTGGAATATATGCTTAACTTAGTATAATATTTTGACACCAAAAAACTAATTTGATAGAAGATATTAATTTTAATAAAGACAAAGTCATCAATGTCATGGTAAAATCCGTGACGATGAGGATCAGCATAATCACGAGTGTCTATGAGATAATAAGCTGTTACGCCCCCCCCGTGAGGCCGTGACTACTGATGTGGTTGTACCCCAAAAAAAAAAAAAAACCTAAATGTTTTTAATTACTATTTCTTAATTGTTCTTAATATTAGTAAACAGCTTCCCTTCTAATTCCAAATATATCAGCATGCATGCTATGGCTATAGTGTGTAACAAACTGTAGTGGCTTTGAAGGGTAAATTCGACTATACCACCATTCACAAGTAATTATTATTCAGCTCATTGTTTCATATGTATACTAGTTATTCACGATGGCTGTAGTTTACGTTGCTTTCGTTAATTGATGAACAAAATTCCAAAATGTTAACCCTTCCTCAGCTTTTCAGGTTTGAAACAGGCCTCTAATCATAGCAAGTTGGGAACATGATTGCCTTTCGTTTCGACTTGCTAGCACAAGAGATGGCTGCCAACTCTAACATTGAAACATATTGAAAAACTTGTTTGGTACTTACTAGCAATTAAAGGACACCAACGTGATCATAAAAATAATTTAGTTATGTACTCTCTTATAAAAATGAAATTTTTCGTTATAAACATATGATATTTAGAGAAGGGTACACTAGTTGAGGTGAAATACTATTAATTTCATTCATAATATTTATTTTCATTCCTTTTTATTATTTCTATTTAGAAAATTATGCGATGGGTAAATAGATGTCTTTTATATTAATGTGCATGAAATGAATGAATAAAAATTGCCTTAAGATTAAAAAAAAAAAATCCTTTACTTATGAATGACCTTTTTTTTTAAAAAAAAAAAACTCATTATAAATGAAATGTAATAAATATGATTCTATAAGTCTAACCTAGATTCACAAACAACCCAAATACAAGTTTGAAATTGTAAATCACAAAAAAAAAATTGTAAATGGACACTTCGTCTGAATTGTCTTATGAGAGATGATACATGCTTAGTCGTAACAAAAATCGTTGAAGGCATCAGCTGAATTATCTGCATTCATTATTACTAGGAATGACAAAACTTCTCGCTAGACACGGCTTCTCACGAGGATCGTCCCGAATAGGATCTCGAATATGAAAATTTTTTTCTTGCGAGAATGAAGAGGGAGAGAAAAATCTTAGTAATATATTAGAAGACGGGGATGGGAATCATATTCCCTATCTTGCGGGGTCTTCATCTCCGTTAAATTTTTAAAATATCTTTTATATATATATATATTAGAAATAAATATATATTTTAATAATTTTATTTTTTATTAAATTTTATATTTATTTAAATAAAAAATATTAAAATAATTTATTTTATTTTTTTATTTTTTTGATATAACGGGAAATTTTTGAAAATTCAAAAAGTCACGATAGAAAAAAAAATTCTCCCCCAACAAAAAAATGGGGACAGAAACGGAAAAAAAGTTAAGATCTAAGGAGGGGAAGTAGGGAAGTACTTCGCACACTCGCCACCCGGGTGTCATATCTAATTATTAGCCATTTCTTTCTGTTCATTTTTTAATCTTATCCGAAATTGGAAATCCCTGCCAGTTTGCTATTCGAAGCCCTAGTCTCCGTTTTTATACAATGGTTCAAACTTCTATACCGATGGCATCAAATCGAGTAGTTCAATTGACTAATATTTGTTTTCTCTCTCCTATGATGCTAAGAATATTTGAAAGTCACCAAATTAAATAATAAATATATAAAACTATTACACTAAACACATATTTATTTATATACATACAAAATTTAATATTATAAAATATAAAATTTTAATCCGTATTATTATTCTTGCAAATGCTCCCCTGTCATGTCAGCTTCTACATATTTAATTCATAGTTAAGTAAGCATTTCTTGTCTTTAATTAATCCCAATATATCTTCATCTCACAGTAAGACAATTGACCAGCTTGAATATCCATGCCATGGGCAGTAAGTACCTCAAATGGCTCTGATTCTCAATGCACATGTGATCGGAAGGCCAATCTTCTCGATACCTCGATGAACATTTGTTTATCCCAAAAAAATCTGCGGTCCAGATCACTCTGTCATCAATAAAGTTTAGCAAGTAGGTTAGAAGCATCATATAGACAAATTTTTATTCAAATATAATGTATTATAATTAAATATATTAAATTAAATAAAATTTTATATTTTTATAAATTTTATATTTTATAATTAATTTTATAATACTTTATATAAATATTAAATTTTAATTAACTTAATACACTCAACTATATTTACTGTAGACAAAAATTTCTCTACATATATGTTGGGACCTCTTTAGGTCACATGCAAAACTAATTAAGACCCTTACCTCCTTTCTCCTTCTTATCTCAAGCCATCCCCATGAATAAAAAGCCTCTTTCCAAAGCTACAGAAACTCCCTTTGACTGATGCAAACTTCTTCCATTTCTTTCTTTTTCATGTTCTGTTTCTCTAGCAGTCACACAACGCACAAAAACATATAGCAATGTCTAGCTCCAGAAAGAAGCTTCTTTTGAACACAGTGTCTGTGAAACTAGGCTGCGGCAGCTGCAGAAGACCAAAGCTGTGTCGCATATTCCAGCCAAAGCCAAAACCCAAGAACCCCATATACGCAAAACAGAAACTTTACAACCATTCTTCTTCTTCAGACACTGCCACCAGCACCACCAATAATACCCCCACCAACACTGCCACCACATTCTCTCCCTGCTACGTTGATTCCTCACAGTTTTCTGAGTCAGAGACCTACGTGAAGGCACCGAGGACAATAGGAGGTTTTGGCAGAGCTGGTAGAGAAGGTGTGGCGGTGGAGAAAGATTCTGATGACCCTTATCTGGATTTCAGGCATTCCATGCTGCAAATGATAATGGAGAACGAGATATACTCCAAGGATGATCTCAGGGAGCTTCTGAACTGCTTTCTTCAGCTGAATTCACCCTATCACCATGGGGTTATAGTCAGAGCTTTCACTGAGATCTGGAATGGGGTCTTCTTTGTGAGGTCGTCCTGTTCACCCACGTTTCACTTCACCCGTAAGCCACGTGAGTTCTAAGTACTGCACGTGTTCTTGGTTAGCAAGTTGTCGTTGTATAGTAGCTGTGCGAAGTGCAATGTACTAGGTTAAATCTAGTTAACTGTATCACAAACTTTGTTCAGCTGACTAATTCTTAGTTAGTCGCGGCTTTTACACGCATTTTATTTAATATTAAATATGTATGAGTTGTAAAATTTATATTAAAAATGTATTAATTTTTAAAATATATTTTTATATATATCAACTAATGCATAAAATACGTCAAAAATAATATAATAAATCATGCTTAATTAAGGTTTTTTCATTTAAAGTTATGTTATATAAGTTGCTATTGTTGTACTGTACTACACATTTTGATCATCCAATTGTAGAATGGCAACTGCATATTGTTTGTATTAACTTCTGTTACAGTAATATTCCTCGTGATATATAATCAAATTATACAAAAAGAAAATGACAACTGTGTCCATATTGAATTGGTTTCGATAATCGTTAAGCAAAGTGGAATTATTATTCCTTTTCTTCTTTACTTTTAGGAAAATGGGTAGAATTTCACTATAAAATGTATCCCACAATAAACGAGCATTTTTCTAATAGTTCAGTTAATCAAACGTATTATATTCTATTATAAATCAAATTTTAAGAAACTATTTAGATATAAATGATTTTTAATAATTTTATTTAGTTTTTTAAATATACTTATATCTCTAATTATTTAGCTATTTTTCATCTAATTAATTCTTTTAATTAAGATTTTTATTTGTTTTTTTTATATTCAAACTAAGACTTTTTTATGTATCATTTTTATTTTATCTCTAATACATTTATTGTTAATTTTATTTTTATTTTTTTTGTATATTCATTCATCTAATATAACATTTTCATCTTTTTCACATTTATTTTATATTCTTGTTAATACTTTTACTGTCCAATATTCACTATCATAAACTATTGCTAATCTTATTACATGGACAAACAATAAAATGTATACCAACTAAAAGAAATTATTGTAAAATGACTAGTTAATAGTTCATAAGAAATAGTTACTGCGTTAATTTCCATTTGTCATGGTCATGGACAATGTTGTGTTGTAATAGTATTCACTATGGAGGTTGGAGGACCCTTATCCAATGGGTCTGGTTCGGTCCGTCGAGTTTGGGTTTGGCGTGTGAGATTTGCTAAAAAATAGTTGCCAAGTTTTGAGTGGTATAGCACTATGGCGATAGTAGTGAGAAAAGATAGACATTGGGATTTGAATTATAATAATAAGAATGGTCTGAGGGACGAGGGACAGTTGGTTTAATGCTTTTCAATGAGATATTGAGATGAGAATAGAAACTTTTGTGACTGACTTGAGTGCGTTTTCCAATGTTGGTATTAAAGTTCGCTGCTTTGTTTTCATTGGTATACTTGCCAGTTGTTATCTATGCTTGCTAGTTGCTATTGAAGTACCTATATTTTACTTTTCCATTAATTTATTTTGTTCAGTTCTCATTACTATAGTGCATGCATTAGTTTCTCGTTGTATTTACTTAGGCATTGATAATATGGCTGAGGCTGCTTTAATTGTATTTAAACCTCTCAAGGGACGTGGGATCCAACGTGTGATAAAGGTCAGCAAGCATTAAAATCTGGCAGGAAAGACTTAAAGTAATTTTCTTCATTAATTATCAATGAGATTAGATTGACTAATAATTAAAATGTCTCTTAATCTTGAACCTAAAAATTAAATGCCGAAGATCACTTGCTGGAGTTGCTTAACAGAAGGTCTCAGAAGAATGGAACCCTCCCCCCCCCCCCCCTTTATTTTCCCCACAAAAGCAAGTGTATCATATTTTGGCTGTGAACAACTATTCTAGTTTCTCTTAATGAGTCAACCCATTTTTCAAGCATTTTGGATCACTGAAAGGAACTGAGTAAAATTGAATTTTCAAGTAGTTTTTAGAGTGCTATCCGGTATCTAAACTACCAACAATGTTCCAAGTTTAGAAGAATGTGGTTATCATGGATAGTAAGGGGCCAATTAGATCAGCAGCTGATGAAATTTCCTGCGAGTGAAAGTTCCTAAGGTGGAATCTTGTTTTATCATTAAAAGAGATGACAATTTTTTTAAACAAAAAAGAACATTTGCTTTTCATTGCATGTTCTGAATTGATAAACAGAAGGTGAAAAAAGCGTAGATGCATATTTTTTAGAAGCAGTTTTCTGAGAGCTCAATCTAGAAATAACAAAAGAAAATCCATAAAGATATGCTTTTAATCTCTCTGTCTGTCTTTTGTACTCTAAAATTTAGATTCATGATGAGTAGCAGGATTTAGATGTGGTCTACTTTCAAGGGATGGTCAATTCTGTAGCAGGGCATCTTCATGGCAATGGAAACACAGAGGGCCATCATTCAAAGCAAGAACCAGACCACAACTCAATTTATGATAAAGGTATGTAACCAAGTTAGCAAGCTGTCCAACTCATCAGCCTCGTCAAATAATTGCTGTGCAGATTAACATGTTCGTTGCTTCCAACTTCCAAGCTGTGTTTCACTCACGTTGAAGTTTAAATTGTGCAATTATATTTATGTTTATGATGAGAATTTAGCAATTATACTAATTCGTATAAGTAATACAATAATAAAAGAGTCATTTTCACGAAAATTGATTATTATTATTTACTAATTTTGCTATTCAATTTATTTACTCTAGGCTATCGATTGATATAAAAATTGATTAAATAACATGAAATGAGCAAATGCATTAAATAAAATGAGTAGAAATATTTTTTAAAAAATAAAAGTGTAAAGAATTCAATAGATTAAGGAGTTAAGGGTTGATTATTACTTAACATTTTCTTAATTTTTACAAATTCTAATTAATTATACTTACTTCCTTCAATTAATGACGAGAATACTTTAAATAGTCAAAACTTAATTCTTTGATGAAATAACTCTCTTCTAATTATCTAAAATTGTCAATCTCTTGGTTAATTTCATGCAATTGGAAGGTTTAAGCATGAGATTCTCAAATTAGTCATCTAATCACCAATACTCTTTCACAGGTATTGACAAATTATAGTGTTAATTTCAAGATCAAAAGTATAAAAGAATTTTTCAATTCTCAAAACATCCAACAAAACAATTTATAGTTGATATAGTCATAAAAATATTAAGTACAGAAATTAACACTCAATTGAAAAGAAATAAGCATTCATTAATTAAGAATTCATATACATCAAGATTGGGTCAAGCTAAATCTCCCCCTAGCTAAATCAAGATCAGGTGGAGAATAGTCCAATAACTAGAAGTAAATGAAGACGAAGAAAAATTATAGGTAAAACGATTAAAAAAGATTTAAATTTAAATGACATTTATAAAAATTTAATTTATGATGTGATATAATAACGTCATTTAATCTATATAACTGACTCTACATAATTAAAAAAAAGACTTAATTATTATTATTATTTTTATTTCTTTTGGTCCCCACCCTATGTTCGCTGACAAAAATTAACATTTACTACAAGCTATTGATAACAATTCAATCTCATACAAAGTCAACATCATCGTTTAAGATGTGTTTGTTTTCTTATTCCAGAAGATATATTTTTAAAAAAAAAATGTTTAAAATATATTTTTATATCTATACATAATATTTAATTTTTATTTAATTTTTATATATAAAAAGCTTTGAATTTAATCCATATAAATATAATTATTTTCAATTTAATCCTTTGTTATTTGTTGCCGTTATAATACATGAGAGTATAAAAACCAAACTAGTGTGAAGTATATAGATCAAATTGAAGACGTGAGTCACATATAGAAATCAAAATTTAATTTTGATACGTGACATTTATTTTTAATTTTATTTTTATATTTTATTGTATTTTAAATAACAACAAACAGAAAGGATCAAATTAAAAATAATTATATATATAAAGGATAAATAAAAAAATTGTATAAGAATCAAATTAAAAATTAATCTCACATATAAAGGCCAAAAATATATTTTGACCTTAAAAAATTATACTTATTAATATTTATAATAGAAATCTTAACTATGTAATAATAAAAATAAAGTAAGACTCAATTATATTTTATTTTGTTTTTTGCAATTTTTATAATATAAACATGAGTTACAAGTGATTTTTTTATTAAGTAACAATAATAAAAAATTTAAAAATTTAAATCTTATTCTTGTCCCGTGCCTTTAAATAAAGAAAAACTAATATTACTCAATGAAATTAAAAGGTGCTAAGGAGTGAGGACAACTTAAAATTGGAGGATACGATTAAAAATAAGTGCTAATATTATTTTTTAAGTTTTGCTAGTAAGTACGTTACTTGTTAAATATATCAATATAAGAAATTTTAAATAAAAATAAGATATTTAATAAATTAAAAATTTAAAAAAATTATTTTTTTATTTAAAATTTTTAATATCCCTTATTTTTTAAAGGGATACAACAATCTGTCGATGATAGTGAAACTGCAATTAGATTATCCATTTCGGATCCTAATGTTGTTTTGAATTAAGGGTAATTGAATGAGGGAAGAGAAATATCATTTGGCTTGGCTATTACAGTTCTCGTCAGATTCTGCCAATATCGAAAAAAGATGGTGATTGGTTTTACTGAGTTAAGGCAGGGAAGTCAACAGCCAACTTTCAATTACTCTTTTTGGGTGTAAAAATGATATTCTTATATTATTTTTTATAAAATATTATTTTTTATATTATTTTAAATAATTGTGATTAAGTGAAAAATAATAATAAAAAAATTTATATAATTAATAATATAAAAAATAATATAAAAAATGATGTAAAAAAAAATTAGTAAGAAAATTATAGTTATTTTGGGTGAATGGAAAAGCTTAGAAATGAGAGCCACATGAGTTTTTTTTTTCTTCTTTTTTGAAAAAATTAAAACGTTTTTATGTTAAAAATTTGAAACTTCATAAATTTGATGAATTGATTATTGACTACATCTTTTTCTTGTGTATACTTACTACACACAAATTGGGTGCATTGGGTAATTAATATTAATTGATTATATTATTTTTTATCACATACATATTTTATTTTAAAATTAAGACATTGTTTGATAGTTGATTTAGAGGGAAAAGATTCATCTAAAATAAGTAAGTAAAATTATTAACTCTTAGATTGCTTAATAAATTAAAATTATGATATACTTTATCAAATTAAAAATAAATATATTTTTATTTATTTAATTTAAAGACAAATTCTCTTTAAATAATTTTGTTTATGATTTATTGACACAATTGTAGGCATCATGTATATACAAGAATCTTTTTCTTTTCTTATGTTGTGGATTTACATTAAGAGTGATGTTAATATGAATTCGAGTTCACAATACATTCTATAAGTGCAGCATATACATAATTCAAAATATAATTTAAAATTATAAATATATTTTTATTATGAAATCAAATACTAAATAGATTATTACGTATAGATTTTTTCACTGGAAACTCAAGTCTATATTAACACCACTCTTAAATTAAACACTTTAGATTGTTCAAAAATCAGTTTGAAATAATTAAACATATTAAAATTTATTTAATAAATGCTGTTGCATAATTTTTTTCTAATTTTAAATAAAATATAAAGAGATAAAATAAGAGACACAAGAAAGTTTTTGATTAAAAGTTTGAGTTGAGGACAAAAACAAAAGTATGTTACAGGAACGGTCGCGCTATATGTCTAACGAAAATATTTTAATTATTATTCACCACTCTTCAGTATTTTGTTGATTCACCCGGTAGAAATTTGAAATTTGAAATTTAAAACTCAAATGTTTTATGCGGCACAAAACTTGTGAATCTTTATGCGTACAAGATTTTTGTTAATATATTAGGAATAAGTGGTTAATCAGTATAAGTTTCTGGTGAATTTTATTAACTAGTGAATCCAAATTCACTGTTCACGCGGCACAAAACTTGTGAATGCCGCGACACAAGATTTCTGGTTAATACATTAAGAATAAGTGGTTAATCAGTATATGTTTCTGGTGAATCTCATTAATTAGTGAATCTAAATTAACTGGTTAATACATTAGGAATAAGTGGTTAATCAGGATAAGTTTAAGTGAATCCACCTAAGAATTCGAATAATGAATAACCTGGTTAATACATTATGAATAAGTGGTTAATCAAGATAAGTTTCGGTGAATCCAAGAAAGAGTTCTCAATAATCAAGTAAGTGGTTAATACATTGGAATAAGTGGTTAATCAAGATAAGTTTCTCAGTGAATCAAAAAAGAGTTCTCAATAATCAAGTAAGTGGTTAATACGTTAGGAATAAGTGGTTAATCAAGATAAGTTTCTGTTAATACATTCAAATAAGTGGTTAATCTATATCGGTTTCTTGTGAATGAATGAGAAGCTTCCCAATAATGAATAAGTGCTAATACGTTAGGAATAAGTAGTTAATCAAGATATAGGTTTCACGGTGAATCCAAGAAAGAGTTCCCAATAATGAGTAAGTGGTTAATACGTTAGGAATAAGTGGTTAATCAAGATAAATTTCTGAATCCAAGAAAGAGTTCCCAAATAATGAGTAAGTAGTTAATACGTTAAGAATAAGTGGTTAATCAGTATCAGTTTTTGGTGAATCTAAAAAGCGGGAAATGAGAAGCGAGAAATTAAAATATTAACATACAAAAAAGTCAACAAATATACGTATAAAAGCATATGGTGAAAAAAAGTTAGAGTGTTTTGGTTGGACGAAAAACGTTTTCTTACACGGAAATGGGGGAGTTCGGCCAACCTTCTTTTTTAAAAATAAAATAAAAAACATTTTTTCTGCCAACAAAGTACAAACATTTTGATTCTACGTTCCATTATCCAGTTTCACAATTCAGCCTAAACGGGCCTAATTATACCGTTTGGGCCATCGTTTAAGCCCAAGGAAAGGTGTGTTTCGAAGACGAGTTCCCATTGCAAACAGACAGTGAGACAGATGAGAAAAAACAAATCTCAGCTAAAAAAGAGAAAACTCAGAAAATGACTGCCACAAAATTGGCACTTTACTGTAACAAAAAAAAGAAAAGAAAAAAGGCACCTTACTTTGTAGAGTTTACTGTTTAGTGAGTCACATTTCTCATGACCATTAATTTTCTTGTTGGGTAGTATCAGGATTCAGGAGAAGTAAATTTAGTTTGGAAATTAAGTGAGTCTCATGCATAGGTCACCATCTGCACGACTTGAAAGATCACTATCTTTATCTAGCAAAGGAATACCTTTTTCTTTTTCTTTTTTTCAAAAAATAGATCACTGTCATTTATGAGAATCAGATTCTTAAAAAATGCTAATCTGGACATAGCTTGTTGTTCCTGGCTTCAGTTCACAATTTGACAGAAAGCTCTCCCTGCTTTAGTCACACTCAATGTGCTCTATACAAGTGGAAAGCAATTGTTTTCGTTTTTGTTTTTTGAATAAATCGTCCAAATCGATAGTCTTTTTCTGGACTGATAAGGGTAAGCCATAATAGTAGCGTTATATATATATATATATATATATATATATATATATATATGATATATATATATATATATATATATATATATAGAATATATCTAATGAATAACCATGATATTGTGAGAGAATGAGAAAGTGAATCTCTTACCATACAACTGTACATGGATGGTCAAGATTAAAAATTACTCAAAGATCATGTGACTACTTAAAAAAATCACATGCATTTATGTTCTAATCTTAATCATTCATGTAAGATTCAATAATTAAAATTCACTTCTCTCATCCTCTCACAATAAACACTCATCTCACTTGATACACTCCATATATATCTGCAATTTTGTTTTGTACACTGTATACAAGTGAGTCAATATTAGTGAAAGTGATATCATTATATTTTTTAAATTAATTTTTTATTTAAACTTTTTTTTTAAATTTATAAAAGTGGAATCAATCCAAATTTACGGTACGGTAATTCAACAGCTGCAGTCAAAGAGTTACTACAAATGCTCTTGAAGAAGAAGTTCCAATGGCAATAAAGTTTTATTTACACTACCAGATTATAACGAGAAGATCGAATAAATGTGACACATTGTACATAGTTGTTGGTTACCAAGAGGTAGAATTGCATAAACATAAATCAACCTAGAAGTCAATAAAGTCTTGTTATTTGGATTTGGATTGGAGTACGTAGTGGTGTGTTGTTTCACTTGTTTGTATAGCATTACTTAATTATTATTTTTAATCTTAAATTTAACCATTTATACAGCTTTTTTGTATGAGTTGTATAAGTAAATTGTCCAAAGATAAGTATTTTTAAATGAAGAATGACAAGCACAATTGAGTACATTAAAAGTAAAAGTAAGTTTCTATTGAAAAAAAGGTTTATGAAATGTAGAACAAAAAAGTTTATGAATTAATCACAATTAGGAGAATATGCATAATGTACGAATTATCTACAAAATCCTTGTGGTCCTTAAATTGGAGGTAGTTGTGAGCTTATATAAGGAACTCAGTCTAGAAGGAGGACTATAAAAGTTTAAGGGAGAAAAGTGTTGTAAAATTACTTCAAAATTTTTTAAATAATTAATTAAGGACTTTAATTTTAAAATTCATTAATTAGATATTTCAACTTAACCGTGACAACTAATTAAAGCTTTTAGCTTTAATAGAAAAAACATTTTCTATTAGATATGTCATATGTTTCATTCATGTCACAAGTTATTTTTATATGCCAAGTTAGATATATTTATATTTCTTACTTTTTTGTTAAAAAGATTCTTAATAAAATTAAAATTTTTAATTAATAATAATAAAAGTTTAATCTTTTAATTGGTTTATCATAAAAAATCTAGACGTTGGAGTAATACTTCATTGAAGCCCAAGGACCAACGATTTAAAATTAAAGGCGCTTGTTGGTAGTTACCATTAATAGTAGTAGCCGTTAATGAGTAATGAATGATCTTTGGTAGTATACGAATATATACATTATTTTCATAAAAAAAACTTTTATTTTGGTTTCTTTAATAAATATCTTGGCAAAACCCATAAAAAAATAAAGGAGCTTACTAATATGTCTTTTAATGGGACAAGAAGAATTAAATACATTCATTTTAAGTGTAACTTTGGTGCAAGGCACAATAATTTAAAAACATTAAATCAAACTTTAATTGTGAGATTTTTTTAGTAAGTTACCATTATTCATTTCAATTCATTACTTTATTTTACTCCTTCAATTCCTATTTATCTATCGTTTTAAAAAAAATTGTGTTCTATATTAGATGTCATTTTAAATTTCAATACAAAATTAATTATTTTATACTAATTTTACTTTTATATTCTCTTACTTTATTAATTATTTAACTCTGAGAGTCTCTTAATATTTATTCTTCTAACTTCTATCTCTCTCTTATTATCTATTTTATTAGCCAATCACATTTCAATGAGTCAAAGGATAATATTGTCTTTTACAGTCATTTTTTTCTTTCTAAAAGTAAGACTTATAAATTTTTTGCTTAATATTAGTGTCATAATTTTATTAAACGATAGATAAAAATAAATGGAGAGAGTACCATGTTCATCCAATTTCCACACTATTAAAGTACTTCATCTGTTTCTTAATAATTATCTTTTTAAAATTTTTGATTTGTCCCAAATTATTTGTCATTTAAGAATATTAAGGAAGTATTAATTGATTTTTTCAACTTTACCCTTCTTAATGAAAAGAGGATTTATTGTACCACATGAGATTAATGGAGAGAATCAATAGAGTGAGAGAAATTGTAATTTAATCATATTACAAATGGTAATTTAATTATATTACATCATATTTTCTTGTATTTGAAGTTATTTAATTTTGTCCTTAAATTTTGTCTAAAAACTTTAAAAGATGGTTATAAAGGAACGGAAGGAGTACAAGAATAGAGATGAAAAAATAATAATTAATACTTTTATTGATATATGAAAATGTCACTTATAACAAATCAAATCTTTATCACCAAAATAACACTTAAAATTGACCCAAATAAGTATTTTAATAAGAGCTTACCCTACCTATTCTAAGATGAGTACACATTACATGTTTCATTGACTGCTTCGGTCAAACCTATATATTACTGGGGAATTAAAATTAAGTTTTCAAAGCGAAATGTTTTAATATTTATCAATTGAATCGTGAGGAATTAAATGTACTTTTATTTAGTGAAATTGACATCTTCCAAAATATTAGTATAACTAAAAAACAATTCACAGTTAATTTAAAAGTTTAACATTGAATAATTAATTATGATTTTAAAATATTTAAAAATTTAATATATAAAGTCTTTGTAAAAAAAATAACATTAGACTTAATTATTATTTCTTAATTTATAAGGCAAACTTGACTTATGTCTAAAGGTAAAAAATGTTTTTTTTGTTATACAAATAGGAAAAAGAATAATTATATGGAAAGGTAGACCTCTCTCAGAGTGTTGAGTTCTTATTGCTGGACGTAATTTTTTTGAACTCATAGATTGAACCGTTAATTTAAAAGTTAATATAAAAATCTTAAGATACATCTCTTAATGAGAAAACTTAAACTCTTGAGATGATGATGATGATGATGATGATGATGATGATAATGATAATAATAATAATAAATAATAATAATAATAATCATAATCATAATCATAATCATAATTATAATGATAATAATAATAATAATAATAATAATAATAATAATAATCATAATGATAATCATAATGATAATGATAATAATAATGATAATAATAATAATAAGAATAATAATAATAATAATTAATTATTAATAATAATTATTATTAATAATTAATAATAATAAAATAACAACAACAACAACAATATAATAATAATAATTATTATTAAAATTAATACACAATGACCCACAAGAATTAGACACAATGATAAGCGAATTGCCTTCTTGTGAGACTCATGAGAAAACAAAGATTTAAGTTTTGAAAATGCTACATGTTTGGAGAGAGTTTACCCATATTGCTATATTAAAAATACCATGTGAAAAAATATATTTATATATCAGTTCACACAACTATAAAGATGGGCGATATTATATCGTATATCTTAAATTACACTATTTTCACATTTTTTTAATGAGTAATTGGATAGTAAATGAATCTTAAATATTTCTTGAACAGTTTATATTACTCACACCATCTTACATATATGTGAAAAAGTTATTTGGGGTGTGGGGTTTACTACTAGTACTAAGCACTAACCTCCATGGTCCATATGCCAAGCTTCTTGCCATGTTAGCATCGTAGCACGAATATTCTATGGCTTGAGAAATTAGAATATGGTTGTCGATCGAGCTCTGATATGTGAATCAAACTCCTTAGACGCAGTTTGTCTGTTCCACAAGTTCGAAAATGAATTTGTGTTGTGCTGACAAATATTTGAGTTATACTTGGCAAGATAGACTAAATCTATCATGCACTCTAAAATTTAGGGTGTATGATGTACTTTGCATTTTGAATCATTGATTTATATGTAAAAATTTTCAATGACTTATATTAAAAACTAAAAACCAATAGAACCAGTTGCTATTTATTTCTCCACACCATCACCAGGATCATGGTAGCCACCACCCACCAAGCCTAAACTCGATAATCACAACCACACCATGAATCAATGGAACTCCAGCCACCACAATCCATCATTGCAAGCCACCATCGTTGGCAAAACCCCTCACGCCATTGTAGCCCTCCGCCGCTTAACCACCGCGAGCTCGCCATCCTCCAAGCACCACCTTTGCCTAAAACTAGCTATCGCGCCACCACGAAGTCAAGCCCCAACCACTGTACTATCATCCAAACCCAAACCACTACCACATGTGGCCACGCCCAACCGCATACTCACTGGAGCCACTAGAAAATGCCGAGTTCAAACCAAAACTGCCTTCGTCTCACCAACTCGAAGCCACCACACGGCCATCAGAATCGCGCCCAACCGCAACCTTATTGTATCAACCACCTTAGACCACTGCGCCACTCCTTGCACAGTGAATCGTTGCTGGATGTCCCTGCCTTGGCCAAATTCGACCCAATACCCAGACCACCACTCACTGCTCCCTACTTCTGTCCCATATCTAGGTTGATTCTGTTTGATTATGCGATGGGTCACAATGACGAGCTCGTTCAGTGGTGGGTGTCGCACATCACAGGTTGGTGTCGTAGTTGAGACCAGTGGGTCGCGACTCGCGAGTTCCTGCAGATGTGCATTGTGGGCGTCGCGAGCTGGTTCAGATCCTTCCTCGTGGATAGAGAGGGCTGATGATTGGTAGGGAGATGAGAAGGAAATGAGGCGATGAGGGTGGTGATGGAGCTGGTGGGTGGTGGAGTGTGGGTGCATTATGCACCGTAACATAGTAGGGTACATGATAAAATTAGCCTGACAAGATATTACTAGTTTGTTAAGCATGGAACATTACATGCAATCTCCTTCTTGTGATATCTACTTGCTCACAGTATACATATAACTCCAGGAGTCATGTTAGTGTTTTTTTTTTTTGGGTTTATATATGAAACTTTATAGACATGAACAAAAGGAATGGAGCAACGATTAAATCTATATAACATAAAATGGTCAGTGTTATATGATCAATATTTTGTGAGGTAACAAAACTACAAGAAAAACATGTTTTTGCAGCAGATTTTTTACGGCGGATTCGAATCCGCCGCAAATTGAAGCATATTTGCGGCGGATTATAATTCGTATCAAATTTGCGATGGATCCATTTGTGGCGGATTTTACAGGGGATTCCCCCTCCCCCCCCAAATTTTTTTTGGCGAAACGTTCATCGTAAAAAGTTTTTTTTATGAAAAAAGTTTTGCGGCAGATATTTCTACAGCAAATTATTAAATAAAATAGAAATTTATTTTTAAAATTTAAAAATAAAAAATAAAAAAAAAAATGGGGAGGATTTTGCGGCAGATTTTGCGGCGGATTTTGCGGCGGATAAATTTGTGGTGGATTTTGCAACGATAAATTTGCGGTGGATTTTGCAGCTGATTTTTCTTCACCAAAAAAATAATATTTCCCCCGCAAATTCCACCACAAAAATTAAAAAAAAATGTGTTAGATGCGTATTGACCGTACTTTTTAAATAAAAATGATTTGCGGCCAAAAAATTTGCTGCAAAATTCACCGCAAATTCAAATTAAAGTATCAGATCTTAAATAGCCAACTAGAGGTCTTATCCCACCATTTTTTTCTTCTCCCACCATTTCTTTCCTCTCCCACTATTTCTTCCTTCTCCTACCATTTCACCCCTCTCCACCATGTTGCCCATGTCGCCCCTGCCGCTGCACCGCGTCACAGCTGTTGCACCGCATTGCGCTACTCCTTCAGAACCGCACCATTCCTCCCTTGCAATACGTCATTGAGGTAGAGGGAAAACCTTGTTCTTGACTCACTTTCTTATTCTTTTCATCTTGTTCTTGAGTTGTGACTTGATGTGAGAATTGAGGTTTTGAGTTGTTTTTGCTTGTTTTGGCTTGAATCTTGTTAGAAAACTTGAGAATAACATGATTTGGTTTGCTAGAGGTATGAGAACAATTTTTCATTACTTGTATACCTTGATTTTCCATTTGAAATGAGAATTTGGAGTTTTAGGTTTTGAATAACCAAGGATGAGATTTGTAGTGTTTTGATACATTTTTGGCGAAATCTTTTGGTGTTTTATGTTCTCTTTATATTTGCGAACTTGTTTGAGACTTAAACTCACCTAGAAACTGGATTAGAGTGGCCAAAATTCAAGATTTTGGTCAATGGAACCGTAACTACGGTTCTGCAAAACTTCTATCAAAACAACACGACCCGTGTGCTAAAACACAGGTTGGGCCGTGTCCCTCTCTGTCAGTTCAAATATAGTGAAAACGTGCAGACAGAGAAAGACATGGGGTAGGCCGTGTAAAACAACACGGCCCATGTTGAAAGATATAATGAGAATTAGCTTTTGTGCTCTTCATGAAAGTTGTAGCTCTTTCTCTTAGCTTTCCAAGGACACCTAATTTACCTCGTTTCGATATACGTAGCTCAAGTTATGCTCATTTTACTGAGCAAAGGTCAAAGGTTGAAATTGAGAAAAATGCCAAAATGTTGTTTTGGAAAAAATTAGCTTTCCTAAGTGTGGAGACCTTTCTTGTATGCCTTTATAAGTGTGATGAGACCTTAGTAAGGGTGTTTAATAAAGTGTAATTGTGATGCATGTAAATCAATTGTTATCCTAATAGATAAGTGTATTAAACTTTGTATTTGAACAAACTTTGTTATGTTGAATTTGAACAATGAGTTATGTTGTATGTGATTTATTATGTTTATTTTATGGATTGGTTAAATGTATTGACAGGTTGAAATTAATGTCTGAGTGTATTTTGTTATATTGTAGATTTTGAATATTTAATTTAATTTTTTTATATTAAAAAAATTTTGCGGCAGATTTTGCGGCGGAAATATCAGCTGCAGATTTGCGTAAATTTTTGCGGTGGATAATCCGCCGCAAATTGAAAAATCTGCCTCAAAATCTACCGCAAATTAGCTCATTTCCTGCAACGATTCTGGCATATTACCGGATAGTTTTACGGCGGTTTTGCGGCGAAAATTAAAATTCATCGCAAACTATATTGCATCGACCGTATTTGCGGCGGTCCCAAATCCGCCGTAAATCAGTCTCAAATTATTAATTTGCGATAAATTTTGAGTGATTTGTAATAAAATCCTTTACAAATCTCATTTTTTTCTTGTAGTGCAACTCATTAACTAATGGTATTATTAAAACAAATGTACCTATACTAAAAGCCAGGTTGAAAGCCATTAAAAATGAAAATAACATGCTGAGCCATTAACATGACTTAGAGTATCTTTTAACCCGAAAAAGACAAATGATATTTGCTAATTAAGAAATTAAGTACAACAATGGAGAAAGATTGCTTAGAGCAAACATTTCATATATATATTTTAATTGAAATGTGAATTTCAAATTATCAAAACCACACTTAAAATGTTAAAGCAATTAACTGAGTTAATCTTCTGTTTTTTTTTCTTGACGTAAACCCTTCTTAAATTTTTTGAAATTATGGAAATTACAATTTTACTATAGTCGATGAAATTTGGTTTTTTTATTTTTTTATTTTTGGTTTATACATATGTGAATATAAGAAATTTTTAGATAAGTATGATTTATCATATTATCTCTTAAGTATTCAAATCATTATTCAACATTTATAAAAATATTATTAGTGATAGACATATTTTTATTATAAATTATACAATTTTATACATATTAAATAATAATTTAAAAGATAAAATTTAAATTTATTTTTTATATTTATTATATTTATTCTAACAATTAAATTATGATATATATGTATTTTTAAAAAAAAAAAAGTAAAAAAAGGAACATTAATAAACACATATAATAACTTAATTAATAAAATAAATATAATCGACATAAGAAAATAGACTTAAATTTTATCGCAATTTAAATGTTATAATAGATGATGCATAATCTAAAATTACTCATTTGCATATCTAGTAACATAATGAATGAAGGTCTGTCGCAATTTCCAAAATCACTAACGGGCCAATCTAGGATAGTGAGTTGGCCTCGTAGGTGCATTTAATGCAAAGCAAAACCACAGAAAGCTATGAGCTACAACGGAGAAGAAACACCAAGTTCGGTAAGTTGTGTTTGGTCACACTTCTCGTGGAAATTAAACTTCTCGGAAAATGAGGGTCTCATTGTTAGGTCATTATCTCACTAAATACTAAACAAGCATTGATTATGGTCTTAAAGTTTGCATCCCGGATTGGTTTCCCCCAAGCTCTTAGACAAGTAAAAACCTGCAGTGTGTCTGTCTATTTGTCTGAAAGGGGACGGAAGAAAAAAATTAGGGAGCACTTTTAATCAGATTATTACATGAGTCTCATAACGATAACATGAAGGAATTGCATAGTTTATACTCCCTAGTTTTTTATGAATAATTAAATTTTACTTTTAAAACGATATATAAATATTGGAATGAGTAATTAATTGGTTTAAGAAGGTCAATAATGTTGAAGACATTTTTAAACTTTTACCTGATTGTCTTAGGTTCACCTACTGCGTTAGATTAATTGTTTGAGTTTACAATTCAAATATCAGCTATAAACTGGACACAATATTAAAATTTGTGCCTACCTCCCTGGATGGTAGAAGCTACTATGCTCAAAACTTACATTTACTTGGCTAGCCGTGAAATGGAAATTAAAAAAAAATGATAGTGTGCAGGTTTAGAAGCTTCGGTGCTAGACAGGAATCATAGGCGAGGAATCTATGCTTAACAAGCTCCTTGTTTCGGTCTTTTTAAAATGTATTTTACTTTAAAACAAAGCAACTTCAGGTAGGCACAAACGGACACGAGAGTTTGGAGCTAGCAAGTATTAGTTATTAATTACACTTAGAGCTAGGTTTGACTCTTAAAGATTAGTCCCAGTCCTTCTCATTATCTGAGTCCTGAGGCAAAGGCTTCGGTTTTCTTTGTCTCAGTTCGGTGATCGAAGGAGAGATTTACTCAGAATCCCAATTAAACATCTCAACCATTTGAATTTAAAAGCGGCCATCTCAACATGCTGTGATCGAGGTATATAAAAGCGGCCATCCCTTTTTTATTTTATTAATCTTTGACACTTTGGAATTGTAGGTGCATGTGATTACAAAAATACCCAAGCCAACACCCCCATCACCATGACAACATATATATAAATAAGAGAAATATTAATAATATATATTTTTAGATATTTTTTTAATATTTATTTTATTATTAATTTATTTAATATATTTAAAATATTTATTTTAAAAATATTAATGATATTTACTTTTAAATTAATAATAAAATAAATATTAAAAAATCTAAAAAAATTATATTACTAACATTTCTCGTATTAATAAAAGATATACTTCTATACATATGTATATATATTGAATGAATGCCATTATAGGTTTTTTGAAGTGACATGTCACTGAATAATATCAACAGCATATGGAATCTTTTATTAGTTCACGGCAAGTTATATCATTATTATGAGGTCCAACTCTAAAATCAACTTCAAGTATTTAAAACTCAATAGCAGTGACTCTGTTGTCTAATTTGTATAGATCTGTTTTCAGGTAACCTCAAGTCAAATTAGGAGCTAAAATCCCCCCCCCCCCCCCTCCAGAAAAAAAAAAAAAATGAAGAAGAAGCAGCAGCTATATCTATATCTGAAGTCCATTTCTTCCTTCTCTATTTTCTTGTTACCATTTCGAGGGAGGATGGAGAGGGACTCGTATAGTGACCGGATTTGGCAAAACATAATTTCATTGTTACAATTAATTCCTTAGGGACCATAGATTAAGTGAGTGCATTCTTCACATTCTCTTCATCCTCTCAAGTCTCAACAACATGTCGCCTCTCTTATTTTTTCCAACAACCAATAGTATGCTTGAAAGTGAGTGACAAGGATTTAATTTCTTTTGTGCCATTAGGTGCATAGTATATTGGGGATAAGGTGTCCTACCAAGCTACGTAGAAAAAGATAATAATATATTGTGATGTGAGAACATGAAATTTTCAAATACGCAGCTTGAATCTGAACAATAATTTTGGCCATTGCGAAGCTGAATGGCAGGTTTTTGTTCTCTTCCTGAATCTTGCAGGCAGCTAATATTAGATTCTCGAAAACATGGATTATATTCCAAAATTTGCACATATAATACAAGAGCCATATAGAGACAATGTTTTTGAACACAAGCATATGATACACAAATAAACATACGTATTCATATTCTCAGTTTCTTTCTCTGGCCCAAGACCATGATAATTCTGCTTGCTGCAGGTGCACAGGATATGAGTTCAGCTGGACCACGCCAAAATTCTGCGCTGGATTTGTACCCATCATTTGATAATGACTGCCCAATTCAAAACTAGCGGCTCTGATCACCCTCACCATGTCAGCTTTGATGAACCCAAGTGCAACGTATCCAATGGTGAATATCCCACTTGCAGGGCAACTACACGTGTATATGGGTTGCACCAGATCATTGTTCTTTGAGTCATGTTAGACACATTTAATTAACACATCAATATTTTTTTACATAAATTTATTAAAAGTAAAACCAAAAATTTTCAATACAAACAAACTTAACAAAACTCAACGACTTTACATAAAAAAAAAAATTATGCTTTTCCATGTCTGTAACTTGTCTCCCCTTTGCATTACTTTGGCCAAATTTAATCATGGAAAATGTTCATTTGACAAGACTTTTTTTTTTATACCACTTTCTTTGTTACATTTGAATAGTTGTGATTAATAATTAATAAAAAAATATTGATATATGAATGTTGTTAATAATAAGTGATATAATATAAAAAAATCGAGATTGTTTAATCATTTACACAACAGCAGAGGAGGAGGTGCTTGCAACAAGTTACCCGCATGGAATTCTTTATGTCATAAATAACAAAATGCCGTTGAAGCAAAGCACTGACCTAACCAGCTAACCCCATTTTCTTCTACCATGTTCATGGATTGTGCATTTATTTATTACTATAAACAACGTCATGTTTGCTGAGAAAAACTATGTTCAGATTGAGAAAGAAGAGTGACTGTCTATCGCAGTGAAAGCAAAAGAGGATTTGCTGTCATTTAGCCCACATATATATAGATTGATAAGAGATAATGACTTTACAGAAATGGTAAGCATAATATAATTAAGACAAAAAATAGGAATTTCCACTCCTTTGTCTTCCCATGTTATAAAGGAAATAGAAAGTGACTATCTCAATTTCCCCTCGCACGATTGCATTTCCTCCACACGTGTGACCTCCATGAACACACAACAAATGCACACAGATAACTGATGGTGTAAGAGAGAGAGCCATGGAAGACATAAAAGAAAAATGTTACTTATACAACACGAGGTATACATACAATTCCCTCAACCTTAAAATCAAGCATTTGAAGACGAAGACGAAGCTTCATCTTCATGTTTAATCTCCTCCTTAACTTGTTCTAACAACAAAGATGAACTAGTAGTATCAACCTCCTCTTCAGCTTCCAAGCAAGAAACACAACGAGTGCTACAAGAAGAAGTCGACAGAGAAGAACTATAAAAAGATAAAGGAGAAGAAGGAGAACGGGAAGAAGAAGAAAAAGAAGAAGAAGCAGAAGCAAATGCAAGACCGACCAATAAGTCAACGAAAGCACCAACAATATAGCCATGGTTGCTTTTCCCATTGACCCTCAAATACCAACACAAAAGCTCCTCGAGACCCTCCCAATCCTTCACAGCACGAGCCTCCACCATCTCCTCCATGGACTTTCGAAAATCAACGTAAGGGTCTTGAGATTCCATGGACAACACAACACTGTCTTTGAATATTGGCAAGCTTCCCGCTTTGGCCTCTAATATGGAGCTGGTCTCATCTGGCTCGAAGAACAAACGGTCAGAACGCAACCCACGAATCACAGTCTCGATTGAATCACCTCTTCTGGAACCCTCAGACACTGTTGAGAAGCTAGCAGACTCCGGAGAGACGGTGAAAAAGGATTCAGAGCTCTCCAACGCGTCCATGGTGGCATCCAAGTAGGCTGAGTTAATAGTTTTGAATATGTCGTTGTTGGCTCTAAAAGAGAGGGTTTTGGGTTGGTGACAAGATGGCCAAGGCCATGAAGAAGAAGAAGAAGAAGATTTAACTTCTGTGTTCTTGAGAAGAGAGGGGAGCTTCATTTTCTTGCCCATCTGGTTTTTTTTGTCTTAGCTTAAAGGTCTTTAACTAAAGGAATGGGAAGAAATGTGAGTTAACTTCAATGGGGGGCATTAATGGCAAGTCAGATGTAGCTATGGCTGTGGCCTGTGGGGGGAAGATTTTAAAGGAGTGGTGGGACAATTTGGAAAGCTGCATTAGCTGCTGGGCTCACCTCACTATATCTTCCCATTAAATTTTTACAGTCCTTAGAAATAAATGTAATCAGTCTAATTTATTACACCAATTAGTAGTATTTTTCTTTTTCTTTTTTATTAATCCGTTCAAGTATTATATTTAAAATAACACTAAACTCATATTTATATACATATCATTTCTTATTTATGTAGTCTTTATAATCATTTAATTAGAGTTAATTGCATCAATACTTTTTTACACAACTACTTCACCTCACATAGGTGATATAGCTTTATGTGGTATGTATAAATTATTATCCTTATATTTGCTTCATTGTCTAAATTGAAATGACTTGGTAATGGTAATAGTTAAGATATTCTTACTTACCAAATATTGTTTCATCTTGTGCCATGATGTCTTTAGTGCATCTGTTACACGACTTCCTGTAAAACGTGTTATTGATAATAACACTTACTACACGAAAAACTTTTCTACACCCAGATAAAAAAAAAAAAAAACCTTTTCTACCCAAAACTGTGACGACTGAAGACTTTCAAATATTAACATATTTAATTGGATTTGGAATATTTTAATAAGGTACCACGTTGCCTCGATATCATATATACTAATTTTGATATTTTTATTATTAATAATATATATACTTATTTTTATATTTTATTTAATATTATTTATTATATTTTTTTATCATTTTTTTTAATCACATATTTTTTAAAAAAATATGTACAATACTCACATTTCTTTTAAAAATGTGAGATGATCTTTTTCCCATATATACCAATAACTTAATAACCAAAGATTTTAATGCTTATAAGATGAAAAGCTTGAAACCTTAACTTGTGGATCACTTGTCCCTCGTGAAAGGGTCACCGACTCACCGTTGTAGAAAAATCTGTAACTTAAACGTAATGACAAGATTATAATTATTCGAGTTGAGATTAATAAGAAACATTTTTAATTTACTTTAAGATATTAGGTTTATTAAAAATTTTGAATGCATCAGCATTCAAAAAGTGATGCACTGTGAGTTATTTTAAACTTAGTTTGAAGAAAGTTATAATATTCTTTAAAAATAATATTTGGTGTACAATTTTAAAGTTCACATCGATTTACACCACAGTAAGGTGTCATGATCAAAGTGTAAATGTCAAGATTGAACTAGTTATAATTTGATGATAAAAATTGTTTTGATGTAATGTAATATGTATATAAATGTATGAAAATTGTATTATTATTTTTAAATCTACAGTTATAAGAATTTTGACAAAAACTACATATATTATGAAATCAAAATTATTATAATTTAAAAATGTTTGCAATCTTTTTAACATCAAAATACTGTGTCATTTTTTTAAAAATTTCTGTAACTTCATTTTAAAAAGTTGCAATTTTCTTTAAAATAATTATACAGTAACTCACGATGCGTCACTTTTTGATCGAGTTACCCGAGTGAAGCCCTTGAAATAAAATTAAATTATTCAACTATATTACGCTCCCCTTTATTAAATTATTCAACTATATTACACTACTCTTTATTGACTAACCTTGACTAACAGAGATAGAATACCATCAACGAACCCGATGAATGCAAACCCACACACACGTAACCCAAACAGCTGATGAGCTAAACATTGGTCAAGAATCTATACTGCGCGGGAAGGGCAGGTGTTCCGAGTGCCAACATTAGGAGCTAACAACAACGCCGTAACTTTCTCCGTTAAACGTTTTAGCCTCCAAAAATTCACGGATCCTCTCCTATTCCGGTGGAGTAGTGTCTCTAATACACATAAATACTGGGGTCTGAAGGAAAGGTAGGTGATAAACAAGTTAGATAATTTTTTTGGTTTTGCAGCTTTGTGTTGGATATTGAAAAGGTTCACTTTTTCATTTAAAACTTGTTATTTTATCTTCTTTAACAAGTGTTATAGCAAAAATCTATTTTTTTTTTTTGTGTTGCTCATATGAAAATTGATGATTTGTGCACAAAAGTATCAACTTTAATTTTGAAGAATACTGCCATAACACGAAGTTATATCTACGAAAAAGCATATTTATATAAATGACGTATCAAATCCATCTTTCATTTGCTAATTGCTACAAGTTAACAACTGCACATGATATAGTTGAAATATATAATTTACGGCACACAGTTAAGCACAATTTTGTAGAGGAAGAAGATGAAGCGCCACGACCCCCAAACGGCTATGTTGGACTAGTATCCATTTATTTTCTGCTACGTGTAATCTTGAGATGTTGCCGCTAATCTTTTAGTGCAAACCATAGTTAAATCAGTTGTTGATGGATTGAAGGAATATCCTGTTTGTACCTTTTGTACCTTGGATATCACTTGTAGTCAAGATTAATCAAATGGCGAGGAGTGTAAATTGAACTATGTTTTGCAAAAATGGAGTGCTTTGTCTTTTTCAAAAAAAAAAAAAATTGGAACAGATTGAGTGTAATTTATAATAACAATCTCCTAAGATCCCATTAACAGCTCACTCACATGTTTTGAAAAAGTGAATTATCAGGCAATGGACTTGGGTTCAAATCGATTTAGGATAATTCTCCTAGACAAGATAGAAAAATATTATATTAATTACAGGCAGTGGGAGGTTAGTTTAATTTGTCAGCAAGTTAAACCAATCAAAAGGTAGCTGGGTCGTATAATTTGATGAGAAATTTTTATCTAAATATGGTGTATTATAGTTGGGTGTATTAAGTCAATCAGGACTTAATATTTTTATGGATCTTTGTATTTCACAATTAATTTTACAGTATTTTATAAAAATATTAAATCTCGACGATTAACGCATCTAATCGGATGGATGTCTACGTGTTTAGTAAGAATTTTTTTAATATGATTAGGGGTGTCAAAATGGGTCGGACCGGTCTATTCAAGTCATGTAAATTTCGGGCTGATATTTTGCTAACCCAATCCAAATTATTTAATTTTTGTAGTGTTAAAAAATGGACTATGGCCTAATCCATTCAGACATTTTATTCATTCAATTATGTAAGTTTCATATTGACATTTTATTAGTTCATTCCATCTATTTTATTGAACTATTCAGACTGACTATCAAATTTTACTCATTTTGACACCCTTAAATATAATAAGTAACACGGGGTATGTGGGGATGCATAGTCATGTGTAACTTGTTAAGATAGAGCTCTTCACGTGCCTCACGAGAACGGTCCAGAGAGCAGATGGAGACCCTTGACAGAGACAGGGAGACACAGAATTAGGAATAGACTAACTGAGTGGTACTCAACACTCCCAGCCCCTCCTTTCCCCCTCTCTTTCTTTTCTTCTTTATTTCGTCCATACTCTCACATTTAATTGGGTTTTTGGTGTGTTCAAAACCTCTAAACACTGGTCACATTCAAAATAGTTGAAGCTGTATCTCTATTCTGTAGTCAATTTAAGAGTTTAAGAACAATAATATAGATGGGGTTGACCATTGCATGCCAATGCGTTGTGGTTAAGCAGAATGAACATGGGCTTAGTACTACTACCATTTCCCTGGACACAAGTAAACGTGTGATGAATGGGATGGGACCGTGGTGTAGCCTATGCTAGTATTTTGATTGGGTTATGATATTATTCCAACAGAATTAAAAGACGGGGAACTTGTTTATTTCCAATCCCAACATCGCAGGAAATGAATCATATTATCCCTCTGGAGTCCCATCCACACTGCAACGAAACAAAAGTACAGAGGGGTATGCATTCCCCAGTCCCCACCACCGCTCTAAACTTTTGTGAATACCAATATTGGCATCTTGTAGGATCAATTTGTTGGCTTATATTGTTGCCTCCTCTTAATTATTCTATGAGCAATGTTACTTGCAGGGGTGGAACTGGAACAATTTTTTTTTTGGGGTGCAGATTGTTTATCTGTTATACAACACCAACAACAATTAAATTTTTTTTTACTAGGTGAGATCGGTTACATAAATAAAACGACGTCATTTACTTTATCATAAAAAAATTGTTTATCTGCTATAAATTTAGCTAAATATATAGAAATATTTGACTGTAGATCTAACCAAAATATATAGCAATTCTTCATCTATGGGGTGCAAGTGCAACTGTCCCTCCTACAGTATACGTAGGTCCGCCCCTAATTACTTGCACATATGCAAGTAACACATATAAGTCACGAGTATTATTTTACAAGCTTTTTAAGTGTTTCTTCATCCTCTCTTTTTCAATTTACGCAAAAAAAATTTAAAAAATGAGTTTGTATAACTTCTGTTCATACTTTTTTCTGTGAGACAATCATTTCTCTTATTCAATTATTCAATCCTTTGAAAGTCTTTCAAAACTCATCCTCAATCAAAAAATTTTTTTCCTTCACCCTAATTTATTATCATATTTGACTTGGTTTACAGCACACTGCTGCCATTTGTGTAAGGGAATGTGTTTTTTTAATTATTATGCAGCTTACATAATGAAAAATATGCACACCTACATTGGTGTGAAAGATGTAAGAATAGATAGAGGTTTGTTTTGCAAAACGCTAACCCGTTGGACTATTATTTATTGTAAGTTATTTTTTTGGTTCAATCTAGTCTTTTATATTTTAGCTGATTTGAAAACATATTCAAAAACTTCCATTTCATAAGGGCCTCTAAATAAACAAAGAAACTTTCAATAAAATAGGCTTTAAAAGGTCATAGTGATTTAAAATATGCCTTTTTTTAAAACTGATTTAAAATATGCCTTTAAATTGGTCTTTTCGCATTATTATAGGTTATAGCTTTTGCAATTTGCGAAAAAAGATTCCCACATTACTCAACCAAGCTATGGGGAGTTATACACCGCAACTACACATTAAAAAAAATAATTATTTTATATTTTTTTTAGAGATATAAATATTATTTATATTATTTTTAATGGATATAATTGAATAAAAAAATAAAAAAATATATATAATAAATAATATTATATAAAATATAAAATAAATATATATATTATTTAATATAAAAATATAAGAGTTAAATGACTAATTAATTATTACCTATTGCCACTTTCATTGTGAGTGCATCTACTTACACATGTTGCGCGCACACACACACCATGTAGAATGGCAGACATTGACTTGTTTGTGTCTGCGGAATCAAGTGCATGCAAATGAAAATCTGTCAGTGCCGCCTTCACTAGCGTAAATGAAGTGCGCACAAATAGTGTGTAAGAAGGTTTTCTCCGGTATAAAATGTCACCTCAGAGGAACCAATTGTACCGTGGTGGGATGCACAAATAGTGTGTAAAACGCACCTTGTACCGGATCCTTCATCATGCATACTTTCTTTTATCCACTTGGCTAAGCAATTTTAAGGATCTTACTATCCTAACAACGAAAGACCGCTAAACATTCTCTAGCTACTACCTCAGTAAATGGTCGGTATGTCTAAACAAATATAATGGGAGAATAAAAAGGTGGACCGCACCAACTGTGGGACTTGGGAGCAACAGCCATTGGGAAAATTCTTATATACACCTGAAAGAAGAAAAAAGGTGAAGTTTATACCTTTGGTACTTGTGTGACTCACATAACAAATACAAAAATAAAAAATCCAATGGTTGTAATGTGTGCGGAGGAAGAAAAAGTTTTCCTCTGGAGGATATATGAAGTTCTCCAATATTGGACACATACAGAGTCCATGGACGCTTAGGAGATTGAGCGATGCTGGATTATGACTTGTTGACCCACACTGAAAGAGACTCGCTATTATAATTTTGGATTTTCCTTCATATTTTATACATGAATTTATGAACATTCATATGTGTACATAATATAATACATATTTGCATGTATGCATGTAAAACAATTTCATAGTGAATCTGAATCAACCCACCAAGAAATCGAACCAAGCTGTGGCCGGAATTCCAATCCCAATGGCTAAGATAGACAAGGCTCGTCAAGTTCATACAAGTGCAGCTAGCCAATCAAGAACCCCCTTCCAAAATTGTTGTGGCTAGGCTTACCAAGACCATAAAATTAAGCGAAGACAATAAAATTAATCTGAAACCAGGCTCCACCATTCTCGCAGTTGAGTAACTAATTTTTCATGTAATCCAAGAATAAGTCCTCAACTACTGACGCAAAACTCTCAGAAGCCCACAGATGCTATACATTTGGGCATGAACATGCTACAAAAACTATCTGTATACATCAGCTGGATACTCGACATATAACATTCAGAGTTCAAAAATAAAAAATATTAAACACTTTCTGATTAGACATACTCCATCCAAAGTTCCAACAGCTTCTCACATCTAGGACTCCAATTTACAGGCACTGATTGTCTGTGTATCCATATTCATCATCATATTCATACAATGATGCATACCTTGGTGTCAAGATGTGCTAAAAGCTTTATATCAAACAGTTCAAGTTCAATAGTTTAGTACTAACCGACATAATGAATCTGGCGTAAAATATATAATGCATAAAAGCCATATTTTTATTCAGTAAGCAATAAACACAATATAACAGTTCATGGTAAATATCAACTCTTCTAAACTTATGAAACGCACCTGGGAATTTATTCCTGGGCAATCACATTTGGTCAGAGACAATACAACCAGTGGCCAGAAATAATTTCGATAATATCAAGAAGCAAATACATCCAACACAAATTTTTAGATCACAAACAAAACAAACCCATCAGTGCCTTATCAAGTTTTAGTCCTTTTACTTTATTTGGGCTTTAATAAAACAGACAAAGCATTCTCAAACTTAACAGCAGAATTACTACTGAAATCAGGAATGGAATGGTAGATGTAAGTATCAAAACATGCTGAACAGACCACATGCTAGTTCAAATTTCAAACCGATTGCTCAATCCAAGGTGTAAAATCCTTGTTACCAACATCCTTTGTAATAAGTAACTTATGATGAAAGTTCTTCTGGTAGACAATTAATGCTGCCCCAACGAAATGAGAAAATACATAAGATTAAAGAAAAAATAAATTCCAAAATCTCCTCTAGTAACTTACAGCATGCTTTTTCAGTAATCAATTCAACCAGTCAATGATGGAACTAAGTGCTGCAATATGTACTTTCAAATTTTCCCTCACCTTTTTCGTTTTACTTGCACTAAATGATCTTTATCACCATGAGTATACATAGGAATCATGTTTGTCCTGATAACAGCTCAAAGTAAAGAGCAACTAAAAGGCTCAAGAATCAAATAAATGAAACTTCTAATGTAGCAAATTTTAAAGAAAAGTTTGCTGTGTCAGATCACAGCAAGCAAAATAAAGTCCTCAATTGTCTATTATGAGGAAGCCCAAAGAGAACCAAAGCAACCTTGAATGTGAACGAAGGCCAAAAGAAATGCCAAAGCCAGCTCCTCTTGTAGCAACCAAATCAGCCTACTTGTAGCCATTGGCAAACCCTGTTTTAGAAGGTAAAACAACTTATAACATGCAATGTCCACATTGCCTCCTGAGTCTGGAATGAAGAGGAAGTTTGATATTGCTAAAGCACTGTGTGCCATGTGCAGGTGTCCTCCCCATGCTCACAGCAACCAGAAATATCCCATGTAGAAAAGTTGTTCATGAAAGCAATAACACATAAAGATTGAAATGAATAAAAGTAAAGGAAATCAAGATATGAAAAAGCCCCTCACCACCTGAAAGAACAATGAACACAAACCTATCTAAATAACATGTTTGACAGAAACCCTGGATCCATTCCCTTGAGCATTCCATATCTCTCAGAATATTATATTATTTTACTCCTAACTAGTGAAGCAAATCAGACAAACACCCATGAACACCTTTCAAGAATCAAGGCTACCTGTATACAACCATTAACCCCCATCCTCCAATTATTATCTTCGTAAAAAGGAAAAAGCTGAAACACTGACATAACCCTTCAGAACCCATGAAGTGAAGAAATCAAAGCCACAAGTCAAAAGCATAATGTGGGTGAAATTTGCAGATATTATCAAATTAAATCTTAGTTCAGCAACAGGTAATCCAACTCAGAAGTTGAAATCCAAGCCTTAATATGCTATACCTACCAATAGCAATTTCTGGGGATACAGCAGTTCAACAACAAAATAAATAAATAAAAGCATACAGCTATGTTATTCCAATTTCCACCCAATCCCAAAGCTTGATTTCTGCAAAGGAGAATGGCTACTATATTTAATTATTTATAGTCATGAATCATGATATCATTCTGCTGGAAGTAGATGCATGGAGAAGGACAATAAATTGAAGTTTCAACATCAGATCATTGGGTATTCACTTATAATAGTTTTCAAAAGTATGGACAATCAATTATTCCACAGCTATTTTTCATTTGTTTCAATAAAGGTTGTACACCGTGCAATTTATAGGAATCAAGATTAAGGATAGAAAAAACATGCTATGCTTTTCAACTATACAGTTTTTGCAACCCAATGACAGAAGTCATCCAAATACATCTTAAATAGGGGAGGTTATCAGTAGGAAGGTCTAAAGACTCTAGACCAAAATGGAGGCAACTAACAGGGGGTATTCCCTTATTCTTACCTTTTGACAGAAATAGCTTGACATTTTAAAACTGAATCAATGAACATCAACTAAGCGCACTTTCAACATAATCATTTCTAGTAAATTTGAAATGATCAAATCACTGCTATAATAATAGTGAATAGGTGGGAGATGCAAAATTTTCCCTCTGTTCCGAACTCAGGCTTGTAAATAGTAAATACTGCCTAAGCAAACACCATATTGAACTCCATGTATTAACACATATGAATGCATTGCCTGATCCTACATTACGTTTATTAGAATCCAAAGAATTAATAATTGGTAATCATATTGATAAGCCAAAATGTGTACACTTTATACTTAACATTGGAAAAAGAAATCTAATCAGAAAACCTCTCTAAACCATACAAGACGCCAGCATACTTGACAAGCCCATCTGCGTTGCCAAAATAAACCTCCCTGATATTCTGAAAAGCGTGCAAAGTCAGCAAGCTATCCGAACCGGCCTGATGACTCTTCCCAACAACCCGGTCCACCTTCAGGGACTGGCAGACCCGGTCCAGCCCACCATGCAGGTTCGAGCAGAACCTCATCAAATGCTTCACATCAAAAACCCTATCCCCAAAGAACATCCTCACGAGACGGAGGAACTCCACCAACTCCTCTGGCAAAGCACGCTGCGTCAGCAGCTTCACCAGGTACCCGAAATCGTAGGCACTGTGAAACGTCACCCAGCTCACGGCACCATCGCAACACACGAGCCCCGAAGACATCATCAACTCGGCGAAGCGGACGGAGTCGATCCCGAACTGGCGGTTCTTGTCGAAATCGATGCCCTGGCGGCGGAGGAGCTCGACGGAGTCGTGGGCGTGGGCGTCACGGGCGACATCGAAGTCTCGGAAGTTGAATTCCCAAATGAAGGAGTTGGGGGAGCCGAGGGTGGGAAGGTTGCCGTTGTGGTCGGAGAGGGTGAGGCCGATCTGGATGAGGTGGAGGCGGTCGACGTTGGCTTTGAGGACGGTGTAGTGGCGGTGACGGAAGGAGGGATGGTCGGGGCGGAGGACGACGCCGGGGAACTCGGTGTCCATGGAGATGAGAGGGAAGGAGTCGATGAGGGATCGGATCAGTTGGAACTCGGATTCGAGGTTGGAGGACCACACTGATCTGGTGAGGACGGATCCATGGGATTGGGAGAAGGGCATGGCTTCTTACAGAATCTAAACTACTAAGGGTGAGCGTAGTGTAGTGAATGCAAAGTGAATCAGTTTGGTCAGTGTAGATTTATAAAATCCCGCATGCGAGAAAAACAAGTTGGAATGGTGCGCTCCCAAGGCCACGTTATACTTATAGGGTTTGAATTTTGATGATGATGATTGATGATGATGAACACCAACAAGAAGAAGAAAGATTCGCAGTAGAACAAGGTACGCCAATTTTGTCGACTGCTTTATAGAAGAGATTTAACACCCTTATAGAAAGGTTCTCCCTTCTCCATTGCCCAATTTTTTTAATTAAAAAAAATCATAAAATTAAGAGTTTTGTTAGGTCACATATTAATAAATAAATTTAAAATAAAAAATATAAATATTTATTATTTTAAAATTTTTTAAAAAAACATTTAATATTCTTTTATTTAAATAATAAATAATAAATAATAAATACAATTTTTAATTCTTAACATGCGTTTTAAACTAACATGTGTTTTTTTAGTACACATATTTAATAAAACCCTAAAATGAATACAGGAATAATTATCATTTGAGTTACATTTGTAAATCTAGTTTGGTTAAAAATTCACTTTTTTTATTATATAAATATAAATTTCACTTTTCACCTCTTCTTATGGTTGAGGTATACAACGTGTTACTGTATTAGCAAAGACTTTAAATAATTCAAGCGAAAATAATTAATTATATTTGATTATTTAATCCTTCGATTATTTTTATCTAAATAATATTAATAATAAAATCAATAATTGTAATTTTCTTTCAATGTACAATTAATTGATTTGTAATTTTGTTAGATAATTTGTATTGTAAGAAATAAGTGACAAATAAGTTACTTTTTTTAATATTTTTTTGTTTTTTATAATATTTTTATTCGATAAATAAGACATACTAATCACTCAAGATATACTTAAGCGTTTAAACAAAAACTCCTCTTAATAATATTATTTCTATATACATAAATTTTAAAATTAAATCTAAGACTATATACTTAAAGAACTTAAACATTTTCCATTTGAAACAAAACATGTTAATAAATTACTTTCAGTTAGGTTAGGAATTATATGATAAAAATTTTCTATTTTAATTTAGTGGCTTTTTTAATGGATTTTTTGAATAGTAGCTTTGCTACAATATGTTTGAAATGGCAGGACATGAAACTTGACAGTAACGACGGTCCATTATAATAGGAAAGGCTTTGTCTTCAATGCTCACTCACTTAATGTCATAATTTAATAATTATAAAGTGAATGGTTAGGATTTATGACTTGGAACCGTTTTTTCGGGTGACAAGCATAGCTTCCCATTTCAGACTAGATGTTGGACTAAATTGAGGCATGACTAACAAACCAGGCCCATCCACAAATGAAACCCATTACTTATGATGTTTCTTCTTGGTATCCACATGGCCATGAATATCAACAACATGGGCACTCAGGATGGGATCAAAATCATCCAATTCCATACAGAAATATTCCATCAATGATGGGAGTTGAAGGGTTTCTTCATCAATTGGGTATTGGATATGGTCATTGGTGAACATGGTGAAAGAAGGAAAGGGGATGGAGCAGACTTCAGAAGTAGTAGTATCCTCTGGAGTGCTGAACAGAGAACTGAATCCACAATCACCAACATGGTCGGTCATCCATGGTGAAGCCATAAGGGTCAACAAGTTGATCAAAAGTTGAGCTCATGTCTTCATAGAATGACCATGGGGACTGAAGAGTCTCAGGCTGCATCATCTTAATTCTCTAATGGATTTATATTTCTAGACACTGCAGAGGAGGAGAGTACCATGTTGAGGGACTACCATGTTGGGTACATGTATCGCACCTATCGTCTTCCCCAGTGCCTCCCTCTTCCATTAGCATCAGAGTTTCATCTCTGCAAACAGCCATGGCAGAAACTTCAACTTTTCTTTTTCTGCTATTGTCTTCAAGCTCCCATATCTTTATCTTACTCATCCTTCCTTTCATTTATCTAATAAATAATTTTCTTCGCTGAAATCCTCCCTCTGCTACCTCTGCTGGAGATTGGTTTCAGCTAAGCTATCCCCCTCGAATAAATAATCGTTGTACTTTCACGCCCACCATTTCAATTAAAACCGAGGGTTTTATTATTACTTTATTTTGTTAAGGCCCATTATAATATTAATACTATCACCATCCGTTCTATCACCCTATTTCCCATGGGTTTGTTGCGAATTTTGTAGAGACCCAGTTCCCGTTCCACAATTGGGGATATATTAGGAGACTTTTAAGGATAAGCACTATAACATTGACGTGAGTGAGACCAGAATAAAATTTGTGGCTATTTAATTACTGAAACGGTGATGACAAGAGCTGAAGAGCTTTTTTTTTTTTTTAATCTTAAGATTCAAACTTGAAATGATGCGTTTCATTAAAGTTTTTTCATTAAATTTTTAACCCTTCAAACACCTATCTTCTTCTCCAGTTGCGTTTCATCATGTCTAGTAACAACTGGTTAGTTCACCCAAAAATCCACCACTTCCAACCATATGCAAGTGCAACCGAGCACCAAATTCGGCATTGGCAGGTGTGCACAAAATTCGTGGCAGCTGGTGAACATTGCTGCGTTTCTTTTATTTTTAGTAACTCATCAGCAGTGGCACTGTAGTGAAATTACCTGGGCTCTTCAAGCTCTCTGGCTATAATTTGGGTTTGGCCCACCAATTTTTCCCAAGAAAAAAACTGGGAGTAACCTCAAATAACAGGTTACTTTTTGTGAGCATGGTAGAATCCTCCAATAACAAAAGGCTGCATTAGCATAACATTATTATCATTATCAGACCTATTGGAAATTAGGTTAAGCCAACTTATGCCTAAGCATGTTTGGCTCAAAATTGACATTGACTTTAAAGGGTCTTTGACTAGGTCACATTCTAACAAGGACGTGACAGAACCAGCTACTGCCTAAGCGAGTTCTTTTTTTTTTTTTTTTGACGTGCCTCTTGCTTGTTAGTTGTTAATACTTAATTGTTATTACAAATGAAGGTAAACCTTTCAAAAAAAACACGAGCTAAAGTTTTAAAACAGAAATATATAAATGCTTCATATAATCCAGGTTCTGAATTTCTTAGTTGATGATTGCAAATTTCCAACCATTTTTTCCCCATCTTTTCTAATAAAACGATAAGGATGTACAGAAAATAGCCATGCTTCATTTTATTGTTATAATGAATAGACCCCTAAAGGGCATGGAGATATTGAAACGAATAGAGGACATTAAAATTTAGCAAAATTTATCAGGCAACGTCACAAAAGGGGGTCTCAATTCCTTTGAATCACGATTTACGCAATTGATATTGATAATAGTTCATAACGCTTCTGGTTGTTCCAGCCAGTAGAAATTACGCCAACCGTGCTCGGAACCGTGCAATGAAAATTGGTGAAATTTTATTCAAACATGTTGAAAGAGAGAAAATAGAGATATATGAAAAAAATTATGTCTGAATTACTCAACAAAAGTTGAATTATATAGAGGTATTATAATAAATACAAAGATTACAAAAAATCTTAATTATCATAATGACATGATTTAGTTATAATTTATTTAACCTGTATAACGAATCTAGATACTATTTATATAGTTTTCAACACTCCCTCTCAAGCTGGAGCATATAAGTCATATACATTAAGTTTATTACAAATATAGCTTATCCAAAAACTGTCAAAGACTTAGTGAAAACATCCGCAGTTGATCATTTGAATTGATGAAGTTAGTGGTGATGTCTCCAAACAGAATCTTCTCTCTAATAAAATGATAATATATCTCTATGTGTTTAGTCTTCTCATGAAACATTGGATTAGATGATATATGTAATGCAACTTGATTATCACAAATGAGTGTCATTTGTATAATATCCCCAAATTGAAGCTCCTTAAGCAGTCATTTTAACCAAATGAGTTCACAAGTGGCTAAAGTCTTTGCTCGATATTTTGCTTCGACATTTGATCTTGCGACCACATTTTGTTTTTTACTCTTCCACGATATCATATTACCCTCGATGAATACACAATACTCAGAAGTGAATCTTCTATCTATAAGAAAGTCTGCCCAATCAGCATCTGAATATCTAACAATATAAGTATGACTTTTGTCTTCACAGATGATGCATTTTCCTGGAGCTCTTTTAATATACTTCAGGATATGTATCACTGCATCACAATGTCCTTCACAAGGTGAGTTTAGAAACTGACTTACCACACTCACTGCAAAAGAAATATTTGGACAGATAACAGTGAGGTAGTTTAATTTTCTGACCAATCTTCTATATCTTCCTAGATCTGAAAGTGGCTCCCCCTGATCTGGTAGAAACCTGACATTAGGATCCATAGGAGTGTCAATAGATTTTGCATTCAACAAACATGTTTCCTCAAGGATGTCCATAGCGTACTTCCTTTGTGAGATAACTATATCATCATTAGATTGTGTCACTTCGATTCCCAAGAAATAACTTAGTTTGACAAGATCTTTGGTCTGAAAGTGATAACAGATGTGCTATTTTATTTGAGTTATGTCCTGGTGATCGCTACTAGTGATAATAATGTCGTCTACATACACAATCAAATAGATGCAACCTCGGGTTGTATAGCAATAGAAGACAGAGTGGTCAGCCTCACTCCGAATCATACCAAATTGCTAAACTACAATACTGAATCGACCAAACAAAGTCCGAGAAAATTGTTTGAGACCATATAAAGATTTGTGAAGATGACAAACGAGGCTCAAAGACTATCCCTGAGCAACAAACCCGTAGTTACTCCATATAAACCTCTTCTTCTAGATCACCATAGAGAAAAACATTTTTGATGTCTAACTGATAAAAGAGCCAATGACGAATAGCGGCTATAGATAGAAAGAGTCGAACAGAACCATCTTCGCCACCGGCGAGAAAGTGTTTCAACAAAAAATTTGTGTATACCATTTTGCCACTAGACGTGCCTTGAAGCGATTAAGCTTGTCATCTAGGCCAACCTTGATCGTATAGATCCACCGACAACCTACAACAAACTTTCCTGGAGAAAGAAGAATAAGTTCCCAAGTACCACTGTTCTGAAGGGCACACATTTCCTCAATAATAGCTTGTCTCCACCTAGGATAGGATAAGGCATCACCTAAAGATTTAGGAATAAACACAGAAGACGAGGAAGAAAGACATGCAAAATGAAAGACAAGGAAGAAAGACATGCAAAATGCAAAAAAGATAGGCGATAATAACTCAAAGTAACATAGTGAGGAGAAGGGTGACAAGTAAACCGCATACCTTTTCGGAGAGCAATAGGAAGTTCAAGCTCAGAAGGCAGTGCTGGAATTGGTAAAGGAGTTGGTGTTGGAGGAGAGTCCACCTCTACAACTTCTGGGGGAGGTTGTGGCGGTGGAAGTGGTTGGGACCAACGATAATAGACTTGAAAAGGGTGTATGATCGATGGGAGTCCTCCAACAGGAGATGACTGAGAGGTATCATAGTCAGCTGAGACAAGAAAATAAGGAACTGGGAAAACCTTAATAATAGGTTCAGGAGTCAAACTAGAAGAGCCAAAGAAAGGAATCGACTCGAAGAATGTGACATCGGCAGAGACCAGGTAACTGTTAGGGGTGTCAAAACGAGTCGGCCGGCCTATTCGGGGTCGGGTCATTTTTGGGCCGGCCTATTCGGGCCATATAAGTTTCGGGCTGGTATTTTACTAGCTCAGCCCAACTCATTTAGCCTTATGTAGTGTTAAAATAGCGGGCTAGCCCGGCCCATTCGGACTTAACCCATTCGAACTTAGCACATTCAGGCCATGTAAGTTTCAGGCTGACATTTTGCTAACCCAGTCCTTCCATTTTGTCGGACTATTCGGGTCGGCCCATCGGACTTAGCTCATTTTGACACCCCTAGTAACAGTGGAGAGTAGGTGAAAAACAACGATAACTTTTTTTAGACCAATTATAACAAAGAAAAACACATTTGATGGAACGGACAGAAAGTTTGTCAAGATCGAGAGTAAGATTATGGATAAAACATATCAACCCGAAAACACGAGGCAGAAGAGAATGAAGGGGTTGATAAGGAAACAACACAGAGTGGAGCACCTGGTTATCAAGCACAGAAGATGGCATAGAGGTTAATCAAGTAGCAAACAGTAAGAACTGCATCGCCCCAAAAACGAAAAGGGACACAACCATGAAGCAAGATTGTTCGAGTTGTTTCAATTATAAGTCTATTTTTGCGTTCAACAATCCCATTTTGTTGAAGGGTATAAGCACAAGATGTTTGGTGAAAAAAGTCATTAAATACCATAAAATGTTGAAAAGGCTGAGATAAAAATTCATAGGCATTGTCACTACGCAAAGTACGAATTAGAACACCAAATTGAGTTTTTATTTCATTATAAAATTTTTGAAAAATAGAAAATAACTCAAACCTATTTTGCATTAAAAATAACTAAGTACACCAAGAGTAGTCATCAATAAAAGTAACAATATTTGGAACCCAAAATAGACTCGATACGACTAGGACCCAAAACATAAGAATGAACTAAAGTAAAAGGAGACGCGGTTCGACAACAAACTCTGTCGGGAAACAGACTACGGATGTGTTTCCCAAGTTGACACAACTCACAAGGTAAACTAGATAACTTAGATAAGTTTGACATTATTCTCTATAATTTGGCAAAGCTCAAATGACCAAACTGAACATAGATGGTGAGAGGAGAATCCGTGACAAAGCAAACATGAGAGGTGGCAAAGAGTTAGTAGAAGCCATTGAACTCACATTCGGCGCCAATCATCCGTCCTGAACTTCAGTCCTGCAAAATAACAAAGTCTTTAGTGAATGTAATGTTACAATCTAAAGAACAAATCAAACGACTAATGGACAATATATTAAAAGGACTCCCAAGAACATAAAGCACGAAATCAACAGACAGGGCAGGGAGGGGATGTACAGTACCAATCCCTTGCGACTGTGTTTGGGAACCATTTATTAAAATGATTACAGAATTAGAAATGTTGAAGAAAAGATGTTTATTACCAGAGATGTGATCAGAGACACCATAATCAAGGACCCAAAGACCCAAGGATGATGACTGAGAGAGACAAGTAAATGCATTACCAATGTACTCAACAAATGTAGTGAAACTAGAGGCTCAGTGTTGCTCAACCCACTTCAGAAAATATGCATAGGCAATGAGAGATGTGGTTGGTTGGGCAAAGGGCTCAGTTGAACTCGGGGCAGTAGTCTGGGCAACATTGGCAGCCCGGGGAGGACGACAATTTAAAATTCAACACTTATCAATAGTATGACCCAGCTTGTTGCAATGATTACATTTTGGACAAGGTCTACCCGAGTTTCCAGAACAAAAATGACCACAATTATTGCTATGGGAGACTAAGACAGAGGTATCAACCGGAGCTGGAGCAATGACAGAATCAGAGGGCAGCTTGGTCGAGACCCGAAGCAAAGTGGACCAAGTCGTGCTCAGAGTAAGGATAGTGGGAGAACCCAAAATCTAATCACGGTTGGTAGAATATTCCAGAGGCAAACCATACAAGGCCATGAGCATAAAAAAGGTATTGCATTGCTCGAGTTCCTTTGCTGGGGTATCAGCAGGGGGCAACTCATTGAAATCATGGATAACACCATGGACCTTCTCCAAATAAGCCGACATAGGACCATCATACTTCCAAGGAGCAACAACACTCGTGAAGTTATGACATGCCCTATATGACATTAAGCTCTAAAGCATGGGTACTCCTCCCTGGGAGGAGTATCGGTACCCAGTACATACCGGGTACAGGTACGAGCTGGTACGTACCTAAAGTTTTTTTTAATAGTTTGGATACAGTTTCGGTGTGGCTCTGGTGCAGTTGGGTACGACTCGATGCGGCTGGGTATGACTCTGGCAATGGTTGGGTACAACTCCAGCTAAATCCTGCCAAAACACGGTCGTTTGGCTTGAAACGAGGTATTTTTGTTTCAGATCTTCACCAATCACCCTCTATCTGCCCTACGCCCCTAACTTATTCGAAGTCTCGACCATCTCCTCTTTGCTTCTACAGCTCTGGCGACTGCAACTAGAATCCCAACAACAACAACAACAACGAGGTATCGACGAAGGAGCAGGAGCGGTTCTTGCCGATAGCGATTCAGAGGGGGCTAGAGTATTCTGGAGTTGTTTGACGAAGTTCCAGAAGAGGGGAGAGATTAGAATAGAAACGTTGAACTAGAATAGTGTGGATTTTACGTGGGTGCCACTGTTGTTGTGGTGCGTATAGTTCGGGACCGTGGTAAATTCGCAATGGACCTAATGATAACTTAGGACATTCCAGATAGATACTTCTAACGGTGCATGTTCTTTTTTGCTTCTAGAACTAGAATTGAAGATTTTTGAAAGGACACTAAATTGGGCGATCCACGTGGAGAGATGAAGAGTGAAGAAGGGGTGTACATGGCAGTGGCTGATGATTGTTTCTAAAACACTTGTTGAAAGCATGTATAGGGAGATGGAGGGGGACAAGACTAATACTTTCTTTTGCTTAATTATTGTAATTTTTTATTATAGATGTTGTTTTGTTTGAACAATTTAAATTTTTTTTATGTTTTATGTTAAAATTTGTATATTTTAATTTTTATGTTATGTTGTCATATTTTATTATGTGAGATTTTGATATATATATATATATATATATATATATATATATTATAAAAAGTTTTTTTAAAAAAATCCGTACCTTGTACCCAGTACCCGTATCTGTATCTGGTACCGTACCCATGCAACGTAGTCGTTAAGTGTCATTGGTGTAAAGAATCTTAGTTTGCTCCTAAACAAATTCACAAGTAATATGAGCGCGGAAGATCTGCTTGAGGGAGGGATAAATAGTGGATTTGATGACACTGCATAACTGGGCATCAATCTTCTTCCACCTTGATTTGTCAGCCTCAGCCACAGACTCAAGCTTCATGATGAGGTGCTCTTCATAACCTTGGTCGTTGAGCCACAATTTGATGTCAGAAGCCCAAGTATCATAGTTAGTTCCATCCAATTTGTCAGTGAAGAGAAGGGTACGCACGTAACTGGTGAAAACAAGATGCTCAGCCTTCGAGAGGTTTTTAGAGTCAGCTAAGGAAGGAGAACTAGCCATGGATTAGTAAACAACACGCCAAAAATTATCATATTGAAAGAGAGAAAAGAGAGACATATGAAGAAAACTATGTGTCTGAATTACACAACGAAGACTGAATTATATAAAGTTATTATAATAAATATAAAGATTACAAAATATCCTAATTACCGTAATTACATGATTTGGTTATGATTTAGTTAGCCTATGCAACGAATCTAGATACTATTTACATAGTTTTCAACAAAACATATAACTGCTGTTTTTTATACAGCTGCTGATCCAAGCCATCCCGGGGATAAATGCTCAGCTCTCAATCAATATCAAAATTGAATAATGTGAGAACCCCGTAACCAGAGAGAAAGAATCACGTTGACATTGACAATTTGGATTTTGGAACATAACAAGCACCAACCAAAGACAATCCACACATCCAAACAGCATTTGTTACTTTTCCATATAGCCTCCCGCTTACTTATAAATTAAAAGGCAGAAAGCAACTGAACCAAAAGGAAGCAAGATCAAAATCGAAAGCACCATTATAATTAGAAGTAAAAATACTACTTTAAGAGTTGCTTTCAATATTTGACACAGATAATTATCCCATTAATCAGATAGCATCCCTTCAACACAGTTAACAAAGTAAGACAACAAAAGCCATGTAGGGAAATATGAAGCTTTTAAGGGCATTTCCCTGTATTTCTTGAATTCATCAGGATCCACAAAGCATTACATACTATATAGTATATATTGCATACTGCAAATGCAATATGATCCAATATCTGTACGATCTTGGAGACTAAAAGTAGGTACCTTCTGGAGGCTGGACAAGCTTCCGGTTATTCGGAGCTGCCATTTCCTTTTTCAGCTGGGTCAGTATATCCTCTATAGTATACCCTCGTTGCCAATTAGCAAGAAGACCGAATTTCTTTGATTCAACCTGTTTCAAATGCAAATCCTTAAATCTAAGTAAATAAGGTAATTTATTATCAAGTATGCAAAATGGACTAAATTTCATGTTATCATAATGATAAGAGAAGTAGGATGGGATGTTGATGAGGCAATTCTGTATTTTTTTCATCAAGGCAGAATGAAATCAATACATATTAACCTTCTCAAAACCCAGATCACTCTTGAATACATCTCTACTAATATACATCTCGAATTTATCACCAATTGAGAAATCAAAGTGGAAAACACAGCAGTTAGCATTGTGTATTTATCCCTCTCCCACCACAGCACACACCACACAGAAATATACAAAAAGCAGAAAGCATGTGAAAAATTATGAATATACCACTCCAGTTTCATGATTAACACAAGTCATGTTGATTCGTGAATGAAATCGAACACTTGGGGGCTTTTCTGGATAGTCCTTATCACAAAACAGCTTCAATTGATAAATTCTTCCTTCATGTACGGTCTGACAGAGAAAACAGAAAGAGCACAATTACTGAACCTGCAAACAGCCTGTTCTTTACACACAAAATAAAAATACAAGTACATTATCCAGAAAAGATATACTAAGCCCAATCTCCCAATATTAAGGGTAGACCAATCACTCATACTCCAGACTTCTTCAAAAATGGTGTAAAGAGGCTACATTAATCAAGTAAAAGACTCAGCAGACTCTTTGAAGGGCATATATAGCAGACACCTAGATCATTGTATATTTAGAAAGCCAAAAACACCTCCATTATAACCATAAGATAAATTACAGAAGAGTAATAACATTTCCAACTATAATTTTAATAGCTGTCAATATTATGCTCACTAAAGTTGTGGCAGTGGAACAACATAAGTGCGCATGTATAAATATATAGAAGTTTGTGCTTGTTTTCTCTAACCTAATTCTTATAACTGGGCACGAACTTGAACACTGTGCTGGTGTACATACGGAGAAGTATGTTCAAGGAAACTTGTAACATATGCTCAATTGTTATCACCCGGAAGTAAGGACTTCATTTTACAATAAATAATTTCCACACTTGAACTGGTTCTTATAAATTTAAATCAATTGTTGCATTGGAATTCACTTGTTCAGTTAAAATAAAGCTCATTTTACATACACATACATAAAGATAAATGCAGGGCGATGACAGATAAATATTTACATTATGGGGGCCAATTATGGTGCCAGTCCAAAGGCGCATGTAAATGTCATCACCATCGTCCATTCCATAGCTAACTGTGCCATCTCCAATCCCTTTTTCTCCCCTTTCAAGTTCCTCCAGCAATCTGAAGTTCCTTGGTACTGCATTGAAGTGTAAATACATTTAACAGCACACTCATACAGCTGCCATTTTATGTCCAATACATGTCAAGAATGGATATATATATATATATACTCCTTCAACCAAACTTTAATCACGCCCACTTCAAAGTCCTAAACTCAAGGACCAGAGCCAGAACAAGTGTGCCATATTTGAACTGTGATATTATTCTTCAAATGTTTTAAAGCCCTTTTCCAATAATTATAAAGAGATTACTTCCTCATCCAACAGATGGAACATTTTTTAATTCACAAGGCATACATATAACTTCAAATTTGCATTATATCTAGGACCCAAAACAAGTCGTAAGTCGTAACCAAACCATTAGCTGGCAACAAGAACCACCAGAGGTGCTAATATAAATACTGCAGGTGACGAGGGCTTTCTTTTATCCGATGGTAGTAGTAGACATATAATAATCATGCTTTGGAATAATGTGTTTTATTTTAAACACACCTATGACTTACCCTCGTGTTGGCTTAAGCTTCAATACATTTTTAACAAATAGCAAAGGACATGGCTTTAACAGAAATATCGTACCGAGCAGTGACTAATAGAAACAAAAGAAAAATAACCATGACAACATGAAACAAACAAGCAACCCGAAAAGATTAATTCACAAAATAAAAAGCTCATCCAGTGTTATAGGTCAACGACAACATGTAACTAACATAATATCCATACCCAGGATAGAATTTTCAGAAAAAAAAAATTATAAAAAGGGTTAGAACTTAGATGACGAAGGTGATAAGTGAGGGACTGACCCACGACACTGGATCCTGCAGAGCCAAGCGTCATGGATGAGTAGGAGATATAAGTGTTGTGGATCTGATCAAAGTATCCAAATGTTTAAGGACAGAGAGAGAGAGAGAGGAAGAGAAAAAGGAGAATCGCCGTAAGGAACGGCAACGAAGGCAAATGTCGGAATAAAGAAAAAAAACAAGCACAATAGGGATATGGTAGAATCAGGGAGGGTAATATCGTAATCAGCCACATTCTTACACGCTTCTTTTCTCAGGATCAAACGCTCCGTATTTGGATATATATCAATTTTCACATTTCATCTAAAATTATTTATCATACTTATTTTTTTTCTTTTAATCACACACTCTTAAAAAAGATATATGCAATATCCACAATCATCTTTTTTCATTTTAAAATATATTATATTTGGATGATAGGTAATGGGGAGAAGGAAAAAGAAATGAGAGAAAGGAGAATAACTTCTTTTGTTTGGGAGTTTTAAAATATATGGAAAGGGAATGGAATACACGGAGAACTATTTTCTTTCTCTTCCCCTCAAATGCTTAACTTTTATTTCCTCCAAAATTGAGATGAAATGGGAAAAATGCATGTTTCGTTTCCTTCTATTAATGAAACTTCTAAATAAAAAGAATGGTAACTATATTCTATTCATTTCTTTTTTCTTTCATTTCATCTATTACATTTTCATCTATTAAAAAATATCCAAATATAGAGATAGTTTAGTTTTTTAGTAGTCTAATTTTAATTTAATATTTTATTTTTTAATCTAACAATTTATGTGATTATAAGTGATATGTGTTATATTTTTAATCTATATATATATATATATATATATATATATATATATATTAACTCATTAAAATTTAATGATAAATACTATTACGACCGGGATCGCGACGAGAATAACAGCTCACGTGATCTTAAAAATTGAAAAGATAGAGTCGCCACTAATTTTAGAAAATCTTTTTTTAGAAAAAGATTGGAAAATCTTTTTTTAGAAAAAGATTGGAAAATCTTTTTTTAGGAAAAAAAATTAGAAAATCTTTTTTTAGAAAAAAAAAAGTCTTTAAAAACTATATCGGATTCGGGAGTCGATTATGGTTAAGGAATGGTGGAAATTTAATCCCACAACACCCGTAACGCATCCGTCTTAAGACGGTACCTTAAGTCAATTGTGCAAAAACTTGATAATCCCAAATTTATTTATTTTATCCCTCTTTAAAAAAAAAGAAAAGAAGAACCAAATTGTGAAAATTTAATTTTTGGCTTGACAAAATGAAAATTCTGTTACTACGTACCCTCAAGTGCAATGAGAAACTTAAAGTCACGTAGTTCTGTATAAAATAATTGTGGGCTGATTAATTTTAATTAAGAAAAAGATTTTTTGAAAGAAAACAAACTTGCACAGGATTTAAGATAGCATAAAGCTACTCAATAAACCCTTATGATCCAAACGACATTGAAGATAACATTCGCTATTCAATCAACATCATTAGTCATTGCATCGATTAAAATATTTTTCATATATTTTTCGTTTTTTATTTTTTTATTTTTTTTTTAAAAAGAGGTAAAAGACAAACATAAAGTTTCCATGATCCAAGCAAATAAAAAAAATAGAATTTAATATAAGCATCGCAAATCAAATAACCCAAAATAACATTATTTTTATTTTTCTAATAATTTTCAAATTTTTATTTTAATTTTTTAATTTCTCATTAATCACAAGACACAATAATAAACTAAGTAAATACTATGAAACAAGAATTATACCTACATGGCACAAACAACTAAACTCAGAATATTTTTTTTTTTTTATTTTTTTAGCTTCACTTTTATTTTATATATATATATATATACCATTTTCGTTTATTTGTTTTTTTTTTTTACCAAAAGGAGAAAAGTCCTTTTGAATTTGAATGGGCTACTAGCCCATTTGCTTCAGCAGAAACGTCAATACAATAATAAGAAAAGAAAAGCAAAGAATGTCCTAGAAATGAAATAGAGCACATACTCAGAAAAGGGGGGGAAGAGGACCAGTGATGCGGCTGCTGCTGGAACGGTGGTTCTACGTGTCGCAATGGGTGCTACCAATCGGTGATGACGTCGCGGGGGTGCGGCTCTACTGCGGTGCCAGCTACGACGGCTCGCGGGTTGGACTGAGGCTGGCTGTGGCGGATCCGAGTCAGGTGTGCGGCGGTCTGGTTCTGTCGGATCTGGTTCGAGTGAGGGGCGACGACGCAGTGGTGTGTAACACCCTCCCTAGGGTATCACATGTCTGACTTCCGACTCATAATCTGAAAATGTTTTCATAAAAGGTTTGAGTTAAAAACGTGGGTTTAAAAAAATTTCTTTCTTCTTTTGAAATATAAACTTACATGTAATCCATAAGTATTACCGAAAATATATTTAAACTAATTCATATACAATATTGACACCAATTAATATTTCACAATTTAAAGAAAATATAAAACTAATGTAACTCTTTTTTTTTTAACAAAAGCAAACCCCATGACGGGTCCTACTTAATAAAGACGGCATAATACTAACGTTAAAACTTAACATACTTATTCTCATTTGTGTATCCTTCTTTTGCACCTGCACTTACATCCGTTTCTACATCCGTTTTTGTCAACCGCACACCTTCGAGTCCCGAATGTCCACTCCTTATTGTTGTCACCATAGGTCTCGAGTATCCATCGCCTGTTATGTCTAAGACAACTCATTATTTTTTCTCGTTTAATTTTAACAAGATGCATACACAACAAGACAATATAACAAAGAGGTGAGATCACCTACGCCAATACCAAATACATGGCATAAGACAGAGATAACACAAGCAAGAATATCATACAAGGATATCATATCAAACTTCCAATAATATATTCAATATTAATCAATTATCATCATCAAATCATTTATCAATTCAATTATCATAAACAACAATTACGATAATGTCCTAATTATCATCATCATCATCCAAGTATTCAAAACAATTGTTATAACCAATATCCTCAATTAATATATCATGCAGATATAAAATGTTCGATTATGCATGTACACAAGACTCGATTTCCTACTCCATGGAGCTAAAACTCAGTTGGAGAAATGATCGAAAAGATCTGCACGGCATTCACGTGCCTCAGACCACGCGTGCTTTAATTCTCATTTCAATTTTTGCACATCTAGACATACACGATATTTTATCGATCTTGATTAAGAATAGTGTCTCGGTCCGGATCATCGGTGTGTTGCATCGGTCTAACCTACGGGAAGAAGCGCGACCAACCACCCGTGTAGGCAACCCGCACTCGATGCCCCCAAGGTCAACAAGTGACCTACACTACGCATATCGCACCCACTCAAGAGGTGTATTTCTCCTGAGGCAATCAGCACTATATCCAAATCTCATCTGACCATTCCAATGCATGTATAATGCACCAAATCCAATCACGTAAATATGTCATTTTCTCACAAAATGAGATGGACACCTTCAACAAGAATCATATCAGTACTTTCAACAAATAAAATCATATTATCACGCTTTCATAGTTGTAAAACACTTTTACCATATTTTCACAATCGCGTAACATTTCATACGTTTCACAATCCAAAACGTTTACAAGTATGTTTTCACAATCAATACCATAACACTTTTTTATATTTTCACAATACCGTAACACTTTTGTTACGTTTTTTTTAAATTCCAAAACATTTTTATTATGTTTTTACAATACCGTAACACTCATCAATTACGTTACAAAATTTTGTAACATTTCAAGTTTACGCTTTTCAAAATGTTGCAACTCTTCACAGCACTTTTAAACCACGTAATAATTTTTTTAACATTTTTCTCAATCGCGTAAAAACATACGCTTTCTCAAATCGCATAATATTATTTTTTTTTTTTGTTTCAAAATCGTGTAACTTAAAAATCATTCTTTTACGTTACGTAAATCATTTTCTATCATTCTCAAAATATTTAAAATACTTTCCAAATCTCATAACAATTTTCCGCTATTTTCACAATCACGTAAAAATAATTCATCACTTTTAAATCACATATTGATTTTTTAACAATAGTTAAATTACGTAAAATATTTAAACGTAATTCAAATCGCGTATAATTATTTAAAATCATATAGAAATATTTTTCCATATCACGTAACTTAAAAATCACATTTTTAAGATATCATGTAAATAATTTTTCACCACAATTTCTTTACGTAAAATATTTCTTGACCTTTAAAAATTCCTTTTTAACTTTTCTCAAAATAATATAACTTTATACTTCATTTAATATATTTTCTTACTCCATAAAATATTTTTCCACAGCTTCTTTACTCAAAAATTCTTTTTCAAAATATACTTCACAAAAATCAATTTTCCATTGATATAAATCAACGTTTCAAAACTTAATATTTTCTATCGTATTTCAAAACTTGAAAATAAGTTATACGTTAGTAAAATTTTCAAAACACTATTATATTCTCCATTTTTCCCAAATCATTTCCAAACACAACCTTCTTCAAAATAAATTGAAGTTCAAAACATTTTCGCTTACAAAAACTTGATTTTCTCAAGTGATAAACGCCTGATTCCCTTTCCAAAATCCTCAGATTAAATCCAGTTACGTTTACTTTGAAATTCACTTTGTTCATAAAAATCAAGGCATTACAAGCCTTCAAAAACGCGATACGACTATATTGAAATCATCAAAACATTTTTTTCTTTTAAATCAATATGGTTTTGCACAAACAAAACCATTAAAGCCATCAAATACTTTTCCTTTTAAATTGATATGGTTTTGTACACAAACAAAATCATTAAATTTTGTTTTCAAAACCAAAATACCAATGGTTATAAAACCAAACTCATTTGTTCAAATTCATTTTTACTTTCTTTACAAATTCTTTTTCACTTTCTTTGCAAATCCTTAAAATTAACGTTTGCCTGCTTCATTCAAAACTCATGTTTAGAAAAACACTTAGGATCTTTTTACACAAAATAAATCAATAAAAATTCCTCCAAAAATCATATTCTTGTTCTCCTGAAAAACAAATCCTTTGTTTATTTTCCAAATTCTTCAAATCATCCGTTTTCATCATTCATGAAAATCTTAAGTTATAAACACCTATGTTGAGGTGTCTTGTTCGAAATCCACCATGTTCTAAGACTCAAAAATCAATTCTTTTGTTCTTAAAATTTTTCAACATGAACCCTAATCAAGCAGATCAAAATCGTAGCTCTACCTTGGCTATTAGAGCCAATAATCAATTTCCTTTCCACCATCAAGTCATGGCATATACATATATATTTCATCATAAATAATATAAGCATACCATCAAAGCCATAAAAGCATGTATAAGATATCAAGCATATCATCAAAGCTATAAAATCATGCAAAGCATATCAAGCATAGAAAATTAATCAAAGCTCATAAACACCCACAAATTAATTACATGACCATGGATATGAATCCTCACATGGATTCCACATCCATCAAATAAAATACCATCTCTCACCACCATGCTTGGTTGGTGAGATGGATCTCCCTCTTACCTCTTGAAGATCCTCAAAAGCTCCTTGTTTTGCTTCTTTTTCTAAGTCTTTCATCACCAAGAGCTTCTCAAATACAAAACAAAATACATAGAAATTAGTATACTAAGCTTGATTAAGAGGAACCATGGATCAAACATGGCTTAGATCATGAAAAAAAAGAGAAGAAAATGAAGTTTTCCTTACACTTCACCATAAATACCTCATAACTTTGATCTTGAAGAAACTCCTCAAGATGAATGATTTAGAAGAAGTCTTCAACATGAAAGTTGCTTAGAATATCATGGAGATTCAAGATCCAAGGTTGGATGAAATTAAAAGAGCTTGGATGGTGATTTTAGGGTAGATAACCGAATGGTTTCTCTTGAAGACAAAGATGAAATTTTTGATTTTTGATAGAAACTTGAAGCTTGATTTGAAGATCAAGATGAATGATTTTGGAAAAACTCATAACTGTAGAGATGTTCTTAGAATGATGTTTAGGTTTAGAAAATCAAGTTGGATGAAATTTTTGAGTGATGAAAGGTGCTTTGGAGGGCTTGGCCAAAATCTGAGAAGAAAGGAGATTTTGGAGAAAATTTTCAAGTTTCCTTCAAAATGAATCAATGAAGACCAAAGGAAGACAATAATGACTAAAGCGTGCAATTATGGTCTTCCAAACTCCTTCATGTAGCACCAAATTCGTAGTCCCCCTTCTTGCATTCTTCTTGAGTGCAAAAAATCAAAAGTAAGCCATTATGATGCCTAACTCACCAAAGACATACTTAAAACGACATAAAGCATTTTTTGTCTTCTAAACACTCCAAAACCATCACTTTCTCTTCATAATGCATTCAATAAAGTTGTCTTCATTATTTGCCACCATTTGAAGATTTCTAGCCATTGATTAATTCAATGGTTAGGATTTAGGTAGATTTAGATAGGTTAGAAGACTTAATCTGAGGCCATTAATTTTTCTCCTTTAAATTCTAACCATTAGATGTGTCTCCAAAATTAATGGTTAAGATTGCTTCTTCAAACTTTAAATCCAAGGGTCCTAATTAGTCTTTGCCATTTTAAAGACCAAATCTCTACCCTCGATTAATTCTTCATCCAATGGTCATAAATTGGTCTTTTTACTTTTTAAGATTAAATCTCCACCTGATTTAATCTAAATCCAATGCTTATAAATGGTCTTTGTCATTTTTCAAGACCAATTCTACACCTTTGATTACATCTATGGTTGATATCAAAGCCTTCCTAACTAAGCTTTATTCTCACACCATTGATTAAATCAATTTATTATCCAAGCGCTTTATTAAGTTTGTTTCTTAACCTTTGATTAAATCAATTGCTAATATTCAAACTAAGTATTCTCATCCAAGCAGTATAAATCAAGTCAAGTTCTCTTTGTTGACTACGCAAAGATAATATTTATTCTTGTATCCTACAAATAATATTTTTATCGTATTTTTATCATTCGATAATTAAATACAAGATAAAATACAAGATAAGAAATTTTCTAAAAACTCAAGCTTTCGATTCGGTTTAGTAAGATCCTCCTGTCTCCGTTTAAAAAGACAAATTTTTCTATGTAGAAAAAATTTTCACTTTGTGGGACCCACTTCTTTACGTGATGCCATTTGCCTACACATACCTTTAAGGGCCCACAAATAGGAAAAATTTCAAAATCATCCACAAAAATCACAAAAATTATAAAATGCACAAATATCAAATCGATTACGTAAAATAATTACCTAATGGTAAAAATTAAATTACGTATTATGGTTTTCCCCCCTACCAAAATTTTTATTTTCCTGACACGGAGTAAATCACTCAAAACGATCAAATACGTTGACGAATAAACAAAATAATTTTACAAAGATGAAAATTACTAAACAGTAAAATTCTGTTAACTGTCAAAATTACTGTTTAAGAGATACGGAAATTTGGGGTGTTACATGGTGCGGCGGTTCCGATGATGGCCGGCCTGGTGCAGAGATGGCGGATCCGAGTATGGAGCTACCGGATCTGGGTCCTTTCAGGTCTGGTTGGTTCCGACGGTGAAGGACCTGGCTCGCGGACGGTGGTTTCGCGATGGAGCAGGGGACAATGGCGCCGATGGACGTGGTTAGGACTGCGAGATCGGACGGTTCAGGCTCCGCTTAGGTGGGTGAACGTGGTTGGTTGGAGCGGGCTTACGGATCCGCCGGATCTGGTTCTGGTTTGGTGGTGGCTTCTGTTTTCTAGTGGCTTGGTTGATGGTAAGGTGGTTCTGGGTGTTTATGGAGGTGAAGGGAAGATGATGATGAATAGTGGTGGAGATGGTGGTTTATGGGGTGGAAATGTGGAAGAAGATGGAGGATGGAGATGGATGGTTTATGGGGGTGGAAATGTGGAAGAAAATGGAGGATGGAGATGGATGGTTTATGATTGTCGGAATGGTTGGTTTTTGGAAGATGATGAATAGTGAAACTGAAGAAGAAAAATGGGGATTCTTGGCTGAATTTCAGAAAAAAGAACTTTTGTTGATTTCCTCTCCTCTCCAATTTTCCGCCCTACTCCTTGTAAAAAATCGTTCTCCCCTTGTAAGCAGATACTAATCTCTGCAACCCCTTCCCCAAAAAACAGCTGGCAGCTAGAATGGCTCATATGCAGGTGTAGCCCTTTCCACTTCCATATCTCTTCCCTGAGATTGTCACCTTTTTCTGCTTAGCTTTTTCTGCAAATTTACCATTTTTGGCTGTCTTGATCAATGAATTTACTGCTACTAGATAACGTGACCGCTACGACCTACTTTTTTAATTTTCATTTTTTTAAAAACAAAAATCATCATTTTTCTCTATATTTTTTTAAATAAAACGAAAAATCAGTATATTTTTATATTTTTTGTTTTCTCTTTTTTTTGTTATTTTTTTATGACAAATAAAATTAAATAAAGCAAGATAAATTAAATGAGGCAAAAGCATGCATAATTATTTATTTTTTTATTTTTAAATCTAGGAAAAATTGGGTGTTTACAAATACACTCTTACTTTCTTATTTTAAAAGAATATTATTTGTTAATGTGTTACTGTTAGAATTAATGTGACATCGTTATATGCCAACGTAAAAATTTGGTAGAAGATGATTGAATTAATACATCTATAAATACATTGTTTTCATTCTTCACTTGTCAATTGAAAAAAAAAACTCAGTGTTTCAAATGACAAGTAAAGAATAAAATTACATCATTTTAGATGTATTCGTCATTCAATCATCTTATGTCACTCTGCTATATTGGCAGATTACGATGTCACATCATTTCTAACGGTAACACATCAGCATCTTCGTTCATTGGATAATGTATATGTAAAGAAAGTGACTAAATTAAAGTGAATTCATAAATATTAATGATTAAATTGGAAAAAATGAAATACCAAGAACTAAAATAACAATAAAAGTAAATGTCAGGGACTAGTCTATTATAAAATAAGATTACATATCCATTGACTTTCTTTTGAATCCATGTATCCCATTAAAATTCATGGATTTAGATACTATAAAGTAAGAGATGCATTTTAAGTTACGTTTGGTGCATCGTATAAAGAAAATCTAATAGTATAAATTAATACTATTAGGTCTTATTTAATGTTTAATGCATTCATCTGATATTATAATAAAATCAAGTCAAGTCATTTTATCATATTATAAGCTGATAACTCTATCCCATCTCCAAATACATGATAAGACCTTATATGATTTCTATTCATATCATATCCCCAACTTCATCTTTATCACTCTTCTCCATTTATACCCACCACCACCACCACCCTTCCTCATTTTGGAGTCTAATCGAATAGTAGAGCAGAGCAGTAGTCTCCGGCTTCAAACGACAACTGAGGATGTCGATTAGATGGTATCAACAAAATCAAAACCAGATTTTGTTCATGGGTTCCCTTTCCCATAGTTAAAGTTGTGATTTTTACGTGTTTTCTTATATTTGATTTGATAGGATTATGCACTGGCAACCCAACCAAGGAAGTGTGGTGAATAGTGAAATCCTCAATGAGGTTTCACAATGCGTGGAGAGCATGAATGGCGCCAAAGATGGAAGGTGGAAAGCAACCCTCACATTCTACAAACCTTTTCTTTTCTTTTTTAATTATTTTGACTTGTATGCTACAAGATATTTTGGTCTTAAAAAAAATATTATACAATCAGTTAATTTATTCTTTTATTATCAAATAAAAGATAGGATTATATCTTATCCTATTAGTTATACTATTATGCTTTATATTATCCTATCATCTTATTTTATACTATATTATCATGTATACCAAACGAGGCCTTAGATAATAAAGTGTAAAATTCTAATTGTTGATGAAAAAATCAAAGGTTTCTGATATTTTATAAGATATAAGTACCTGTATAATAAATCATACATATGTGATAATTCACTCTCTTAATTTTTTCATCAAGAATTATGATTTCACACTTTACTCTCTAAAATGCACCCGTTCACTTTACATTAACCAGATCCAATATTGAATTGAAAGTTGAAAACTATATTGGTGTTGATTTGGTATGGGAAATAAATTTTTGGTTAAATTCGTTTTAATTTGGGGTATCAAAGTAGTATTATTTTTTTCTATAAAAAATACCGAGTGTCATTGCTAGTGACTTATGGTTTATTTTGTATTATGGATGAAAATAAAAAAATATAAAAGAAATGAAATGAAAAGAATGGATAAGTTAAGGAGTTATCACAATCTTCTTTGGTATTATTCAATGGAAAACAAATGAATGTTTCCCTTCCTTTATTTGGTTTCATAAAAAAAAATAAAAAAATGTACATAAATTAATGAAAATATATGTAAATGAATATATAATATGACCCACAAAAACATTTATCTTCTCTTAATTTCTCTCTTTTTCGGCTTTATTTGGTATGAATTTAGATGAGAGAAAGGAAAGGATAAGAGTAGAGGAAAAGGGTTATACCTTGTTAGGTATGCATTTGCAGAGGGAAAGAAAAGGATTTGGAAGAATGACATTTTCATAAGTCTCACATTTCTTTTAGGCTTGACAATGGGGCGATAGGGGCATGTTTTTACTTAACCTGACCACACCTCGCGCCCTTTAGGGGTTAAAACTTGCACACGCCTCACAAGAAACATATCAAAACCCACACTCGCCTCGACCTGCCCCACACTTAAGAATATTTGAAAATAATTTATACAATAATTAATTACTATCTTGAAATTAATTCATTATCTCATATAAAATAAAAAATATATTAAGGATAAATATTAAACTAATAAAGATAATTAATATAATTAACATTATTAATAACTAAAATAAATATAATATTAATTTAGCTGTAGGGTGTGAGGCTGGTTTTAAACCTGGCTCATACGGGATGGGCCCGGATGGGTATCCACAAGTCAGTGTCAAATTGTCATCCTTACTTTTTTTTTTTGTCATCTCCCTCTTGTAAGAAAAGGAAGGAAAAAGAAGAGAATAAAATTATTTTGGTGTGCCCTATTAGATATATTTACATATTTTTCATTCATTTATTTATATACATTTCTTTTCTTTTCTTTGATGAAACTAAATAAATGAATAAAAACATCATTTTTTTCCATTTAATGTACCAAATAAGGAAGTGATAACTCTTCAACTTCTCCCTTTGGGTCTGTTTGGTATCATAAAAGAAAAAGAAATAAACATAATAGAAAAGAAAGGAAAGGAAAGGAAAGGAAGAGAAAGTAAAAAAGTTATCATTCCCCTTGTTTGGTATCATCTAATGAAAAAGAAATGATATCTCTCTTCCTTTGTTTGGTTTCATCAACTAGGAGTAGAAATAAATTAGGCAGTCCGTCGAGAACTTATGACCTGATTTGACTTGACTCGTTTAATAAAAAGTTCATGTCAAGAATATTTAAAAAGCATATTTAGTTAATCAAGTTAAGTTTCAAACTTTTGGAAGAGCCTTTTAGGCCGACATATTTAATTTTATATATATATATATATATATATATATATATATATATATATATATATAAAAAGTATATCGGTGAGAATAGTGTTTATTATGAGAGGGTGAGAGAAGTAAATCTTGACTATTGGATCTTATATGAATAGTCAAGATTAGAAACATAAATGTATGAAACTTTTTAAGTGGTCACATGACCTTTAAGTAACTTTTAATCTTGACCTCCATGTATGGTTATATGATCAAGATTCACTCCTCTCACCCTCTCATAATAACTACTCATCTCATTAGATATGTCCCCCTATATATATATATATATATATATATAAATTTAATATTTATATATATATAATTAATTTAATATATAATATAATATAATATATAATATTTTTATAATATAATATAATATTTTTTAAAAATCTAAGTCCATTAGTATATATAGGCCTTGTTCATTAACCTATCTTATTGATTTATTTAAATGTAGGTCTGTTGTCTTATTTAAAAATTTATTACAAAATAAACCTTTAAATAGGTTTTAGACTAAGTTAGACTTTTAAAAAGATCAAGTCAGACATTAAAAAAATAACATATGTCAACTAAATAGTTGAGGCGTTACATTTAGAAAATAAGTTAAACCCGTTTAAAGTAAGACTTAACTTGATCTGATCCATTTTTACCCCTATCATTAAGGAATTGAATGAAAATGTGTAAAAATACATATAAATTTTAGTAAGACTTACCCAATTTTTTCATCATTTCTCACTTCTTTCTCATTCTATCCCATGAATGAGGTATGAAAAATTTGTGGGGCCTGCAAAAAATCAAACCCCTCAAATCTCTTCCTTTCCCTTCTAAAGATGTATAACCAAACAATGAAAGAGTATAATCATTGGGAGCATCCTTTCTTTTTTTTCCCCAAAACCCAACGCCAAGCATAACATCTTTCCTTTCTTTTCATTTATATCATATTCTTTTCTTTTTCTTTCCGTCATGATACCAAATAAATTCCAAGATGGAGAGAATGCAAAAACAAAAAAAATGTAAAACTCATAGAAATATCATCCTTTTAAATCCTTTCCTTTTTCATCCACAAATAAATACCAAACAATATATATTTTCTTTTCTTTTTCCTTGTCTAAAGACTTTGTTTGTTATGAAGGTGAGAAACAAAATAAAATAATACAATAGGAATAAAAAAAAGAGAAAAATAAGATAATTATCACTTCTCTTTATTTAATTTCATTAAAAAAATAAAAATATATATATATTAATAATATTAAGATGCATAAAAATATATGAGATCCACTCACTTTTTTTTTTCTTTTCCTCTAAATCCTCCCAAAAAAAAAAAAGAGTGGGATTTAATATTGTGGGGCTAATGAAAACTTCACCCCTCCTATTCTCTGCCATTCTATTGTTTTCATCTGTACCAAACAAGAGATCGACCCTTTTCTTCTTCGTCATCCTTTCCTTCCCATCCAATATTTGCATACCAAACACACTCTATGCCAAAGAAAGCCTAAGTATCTTGGCTAAATGAAATGCTACGCACCAGCCACTGACTCGATGCCAAGTCAATATAGCGAGTCAACTCGGAGCTCAGGAGTTGGAAGAGGAATAGAGCAGAGTGCCAAGTGCACTTCGGCTCTGCTGGGCCTTCACCCTGGTAATCTCTGCATTCACTGATGCACTTTTCTAATCCTATTTATGCCTTCTAATTAGGGTTTCTTATTAGATTATTGGCTGTGTTTGTTAATGCATATTACGTGTTTGACAGATTTCCTGTTTCAATAATAATAATAATAATAAAAAGACACTAATATATCCTCAATGTTTCTGTTCTCTCCCATCCCCTCCCATATCCCTGCTGCGCGTCTAATTTATTTTATCGCTACCAAGTTGAAGAAAAGAAACTGGAAAACAACTTTCGTTTTTGAGCCGAAATTAGGATATTTGTGTAAATTAGTGTTACATGCTTCGCTTTAGTTCAGTTAGATTCTAACTGCGCAATTGTTGGTTTTGTTGAAGGGAAATACATGCTTTGTTGACACATTTTAGTCATGTTTCACTTGTATATCGAGCAGCTGCTTGTGGACTTTGTTCACTTACTGTTAACCACTGTGCTGCTATTGGACACACAATTTGATCAACATATTTTCTTGTGGCCGGGCGTCGTAAGTTGGAAGGAAATAAATGACCAATGGATTTTAGTTTGATGAGGAATGAATTTTATTCCTTCTGACTACAATAGAACCAAAAGATTAATACGCGTGTGGCTAACCTGAATCTGCATAAGCTGCATGGCATGTTGATTCCAAAGCAAACTGTAGAACTTTTTTGGTCATTTTAAAGAATGAAGGTATTCTTAAGTTCATATCTGCTGGTACTTTGATAATTTCCTTGATGATTATTTTCTGAGAATGTTCTTTGACTTATTTCTTCATGTATCAAACAGTTTTTTGTTTATAAAATTCATATCTCTCTTTGGGTAATCTTGCAGATGTCACTTTATCTTGGTAACCTATCTGAGCACACTCGCAGAGATGAACTTGACCGTGTATTCCGTAGATTTGGACATTGTAATCTTCAGCTGAAAAGAGAAGGCTACAGCTTTGTAGTATTTGACTTCCCTCCAGATGCAGAGAAAGCTTTGATAGCACTAAAGGGTAGAAATATTTGCGAGGAGCCACTGTCTCTTACGCGGTCCAATAAACAGCCGACACATTTTCAAAAATTTGCTAGGGGTTGTAGAACGTATGAGTTGCAACATGCCAGGGATTCTGACAGATTAGGCTATGCAAGAAGGAAAGTGAATTTCAATGGATGGAGGAATTACAAGATGGATAATTTTGGAAGGGATAAGTCTGTTCACATGTCTGGTGAAGAGAGGGGATATCATCAAGATGATTTTAAAGATTATGTTGGGGAAAAAAAAAGATTATGTGGGAGACTTATCAGATGATGGTGATGGAGTCATTCCTAACCTGGAGGACAATGGTTGATGGGGTGAACCAATTCATGATCCATCAATTGACAATGGAAATAAAAATGCTATAGAATTTGATTGATATGAACCGTACAATGGCTATGAGAAGAGGCAAGATAATGAAAATCATCATATAGGTCACTCTGGTGGTTCTCCTGCAGCAAACTGCCAAGAGAACACGGGGAGAGCACAGGTTGGCGAGGAAACTTTTAACCATCCTAATGATTCAAAAAACCAGCAAACTTGTTATAGATGTGGTGATTCAGGACACAAAATGCAAAATTGTCCTGAAGAACATTCTTCACAGGGAAAATATAATAGGTTTGATGTTGGGCAGGATGATAAAATAGATAGAAAGGATAGAGTTGATGATGAGAATAAATTTGGATCTGGTTCTGGGGTGAAACTCCAGTCAAGTGGGGATACTTTATCGATGAGGCACCAGAGAAATGAGCGGAGGGTGTCTAGTTCACAACATTACTGGATGTCATTTAGAAATGAATCCTCATCTGTAGTAAAGGAAACTGATAGGCATCAGAGAATAGGCTACGGAGGAAAGAAGCAAAGTACAAAGGAAACCGAATCACCTAAAAGGTATAGGATAAAGAAATCAAGGAGGTCAATCTCATCCTCTATGGGGTCTGGTTCCCGTTCTAGATCTAGATCAGTGTCTTCTAGAGCTTGTTCTTCTTCATCTTTAAATTTAAGGTCGTCTTCAAAACCTCTGTATTCTAGAGGCAGAAGTCCAAATTCTATGAAGCCAAGCTCTCCCACATCTTTGTCTGTATCACTCAGTAAGCCTTTATCATCATCTCCAAATAAAATCCAGTTGAATTCAAAAAGCCCATCTATTAATGCTACTGCTATTGAATCTGTGGATCATTTGGTTGCACATGGAGAACAGATTTGCAGTAAAATGGAACTGGAGAATGATCAATCCAAGGATACAAGTATTGCTGTAAATGGAAATGGTGCATTGTACACCAGTGGTGGATGCCATTGAACGGGATCATTATGTGCAGGAGGACAATAATGAAAACCATATTATGTTAAGCCCATCTGATGGAGAGACAAATTTAAACAAACTACTTACTTCTGGGAATTTGTCTCTGGAGATAGTGAAAGAGACAGAGGGCTTTCAGCATTTGGGAACACTGGTGATGGAGATGATCTTCCAACAGAAATTCAGATGCCTGGTTCAGAAACTCATGCCAATCCCCATTCTGATCATTCAACAATCATATCCACAGAGGAGATGTGCATGCTTCTTAGTCACTATGGCGTTGGCGTGGAACTTCCATATGAAGATGAAAAAAATTTAACAATGGATGCCTTCTTTGGTTCTACTCGGTTGTGGCCTTGGTATATCGTTAATTACCGTAGGTTGAAGAAGGGCCCAATTTCAACTGAAAACTATGCGAGGCGGGTTGCTCAGAAACAGGAGTTTGGCATTGTTGATAAGTATATAAGAAGCAGTAGCGGATGGGGAGAAGTCAGTATGGGGAACTCTCTTAGAACTGCCGCTACAGATGATCCCTTTTTGCTAGTTATCCTTATTAGACCTCAATACTTTATGATGTTTCTTCTTTTCAGCATGGCTTTCAATGGAATTCAGATTTGATTTTTAGTGAGGTTTTTCAATAAGTTTGCACAGGTAATTATGCAAATCATTCTATAATTCATATTGTATTTCCTACTTGTTGTCTCCACTCGATTATGTTGTTGTGCCAAAATAATTACATATCAATGGTGGTATGCTGTACGAATTTTGGAATGGCAGGAAATCTACTGTGTTTTTATTTTGTTCTGTTTGTGTTCTATCTACTTTGTTTGCTTAAAGAAGGGAAAAGGAGCTATAAAGGAGGTTCCTGTGCCTAATGAGTACATTGCCGTTAACATTTCTGGGCCCGTTTGATTGTTCGTTTTAAAAAACGGTACAGTTTTTAAACACAAACCAAAATACATGTTTGGTTATAAGTTTTTGTTAATTAGTTTTTAAAAATAGTTTTGAGAAACACCTGCCTTAAAAACAAGAACACCGAAACAAAATTTGTTGTTTGACTTGTTCCCTTAACTTTTGTTTCTAAAATAACTTGTTTTCATGGTGGCAATCTTGTAATTGGCAGAATTCATTAGTGGCAATCTAGTAAATAACAGTTGCTGTTATTTCATCTTCTTCCATGGATTGTCGAGAAAAACCCTACGAAGAACTCAGCTCTCATGACTCATCACTCATGGTATCCAAACACTGACGCTTAATTCACATACCCATGCTTTATTAGCATTTCCATGGCCCAAAAAAAAGAAAAGATTAATTCTTAACAATTTGAGACCTTCTGACTTGAACAACCAGATTCATCAACTCACTCTTTCATTTGAAGTTATCGATTATTTATTAGTTCTTATAACTTCATGCAAATACATAGAAAAAAGACCGAAGGATAAATATTTGACTGCGTGTTACTTTGTTAAAATAATAACTAGGCGGAATCTTGGTGTAGACTGGTGTTTGTACGGAATTATGGATATCTAGAGTTTGGTTGGGTTTCATTGTCTTGAGTGGATACTCTGACCATCTGGCACTGGCAGTGTATTTCGACCAAAATATGATTTTTTTTAAAAATTACTTTTACGTTGCTTGTCAAACTTCTTTATATTGTTCAGTAGTTCAGAATACTGCTATTGGCACATTGTGGTTGTATCATGTGAGGCTGCAAATTTTGAGTCCAAGGCAGTGCTTGCCTCTTGAAGAAATATATGTATATATGTTATTTTTCACCATGATTTTTATGAGAAATGAGATTGATTTGCATCAGAATAGTGTCAAAGACGGTCTAATTGTCTAACCTATTTTGAATTATCACATGAAGGAATTTATGTTGTTTAAACTACGCATTTAATGGATATGCTTTCATGTAATGTAACTATGATTAAAATTTGATTCTTAACTAGTTTTCATGCTTAATAAATATGCTGTGTCAGATATACTGATCGATGAAGTGAAGCCTTGTTTGTATTCTTGCAAATATGCTCATGCATTTATAAAAAAATAAGGAACATTTAGTGAGCTTCTGTTTTGGTTGCAGGTCGGCTGTCATGGAGAAAAAGGTGTTGCTCATCATCCTAGGTTATCCTATTGACTTGTAGATTGTAAATTAATATAGCTGTTCTCTTTCTTTCTTTTCTTTCTTTTTATTTATTTAATTCTTTGAGGGGACTCGCTGGGGGTTGGATTTTTTTTTTTTTTTTTTTGGGGGGGGGGGGGGAGGCGGTTTGGATTGAAACGCAGTTGCAGATCTTTATGGGCAACTCTAGGGGGAAATAGGAATCATAAAGGAAAGAAACATAATGGTTAATTGTTTTTTTTTTTTAGTTTTGAGGTATTTTCACATATTCAATTTATTTGAATTGTTTATAAAACTAATTTTCATTCGATTAATGGAGTACGAAGATTATGCGTTCTTCTTATAAACATTATTTCCTTAAGATTTAAAGGTTAATTAATTATTTTAATCAATAAAATACTATCCACGACCAAGACACGCATGGATATGGATTGGCATTGACCAATGTTACTAAATGAATGTGTCATAAGAATAAATGATAACTACAAAACAACTAAAAACTGAAGATTCATATTGATCCTCACTTTATGCATCTAGAGTATGTATGGTGAACACCATATTTGGTATCTACAAGTGGAAGGTGCTGTATCAAATATCAATAATCAAGTAACCAATTCTCCTGTTTTATGAGCCTAAGAATAATAGCCTTGATTTTATGTCTAATACTTGTTTCATCTAAAAGCCATTGGAGGTTTAAACTTCAAACCATTGAGATAGGCTCATAGGCTGCAAAGGATACGTGAAACTAAATCTAGTGCTTGAATTTTAAATTCTAATTACTAGTTACTATTCATAAGATTAAAGTGTTAGTTATATAATATCTCTAACAGTACAACGATGGATGGTATATTATGCGTACCTTCTTTTCAGGACACTACACTCCTTAGTCCCGGCCGCAGATTGTCGGACTTAGTGAACATTTCTCATTTGCCGTTCTTAAATTTGTTCTTATCACATGATGCCTTAGTTTCTTATGCTTTCTCGTATTGATGACTGATTTAATTAAAGCATTGATGATCCTTCTCCCGACCCCATCGCCTATTAGTAATCTCCTTTTCTGGGGTTTCGGTTATGAGTCTTTGGCCCCTCATCTTGATGACCGATCTCTCTCTTTTCATGAGCTGTGTACCTTGTTCAAATTGCCCTTATTGTATTGATGACATACCTGAGCGTTTTCATATATATACATATATGTAAAAAATACGATAAATGATTGTTGAATTTGAGAGTTTTAGATAAGCACGAAGAAAAAAAGAGAAAATAAATATTTAAAATAATAAGATTATATTGATATTTATGTGAAGATAATGTGATATAAAAAACAAATTTAATGATTCTATTTATATTAATTATAAACATTTAATCCTAATTAAATCAAAAAATAAATCAAAAAATATAATAAATAATAAATAAATTCTAAGAGATCATTTATAATAATTTAAAATATTTTAAGATCTGATAAAAATATTTTAAAATATTTTTAAAATATTTTAACAGTGATCATTGTATGAATTGTCAAGACTTAAAAATTATCAAGTTATGTGATTTTTTTAACATATAAATTAACAAATTTAAGGTTTAAGTGCATATGAAAATAAGGTTTCGTCTCCAAAATTCCTCTGATATATTATACAAGAGGAAGACTACTAATTGTAAATTAGCAGCATTCTGATTTTTGTTTCGAAGTTTACAACCTAATGGTTATATTTCATCGACTAATACTCGACATACCTTCAATGTCAATTTAGTATGAAACTGACAGCACGAGAGCTTTAGTTGCTACAATTATGGTGTTTGCATGAATCTAAGTTAGGAAAAGAGTCTAAGCAAATTAAATAAAGGAAAAAGATAATCATACACCTATTTTAAGGGTGTATGCATTATTTATATCCTTTTTAAAGGTGTATGATTTAGTAAGAAAATGTGATTGAAAAAAGTATATATATGATAAATGGTATTGAAAATAGTATAAAAAGTGATATGAGAGAAAAAATAACTAAGAATATCAAAGTTGTTAAATAAAATTAAATAGAGATGAATCGGAAAAGAGAAATGATTTATTCTCCTACTAAATCTTCCTACTAATCTTTCTAATTACTAAATGAAAAAAATATTGAATATTTTTTATGTTCCCAAGACATTAGATGCATTTACTTTTTCATTTAATACTTTCTTTATTTAGTATTAGAATGATTGAGTCGGATGATATAATATTACTCATAGAAAAAGGAGCGATAATGTTGTTCCTACACCTAGAATTATACATCTAGATACACCTAGTTATCGACGTATAAAATATTAGTTACCTACGTTTATAGTATTATAGTATTGTTAACGAAATAACAACACACGTGTTCCAATATATTATAAACGTTAATAATACAATAAACATAGGTAACTAATATTTTATACATTGATAACTATTTTGTTCTCTACTCAAGGAGAGGTCGCCAGAGAATTCTAGGTCAGTTGTCCGATAATTACCACAAGGAAGACGTGATTAAATATCTGTCAAGGCACTCTGACCGATTAATCTTAAAGTCAAGACCATGATGATGATATAGGTAGAAAAAAAGTAAACATGTCTGGTTGAAGCTGTCAGGCTGGTCTATATAGAGATTCGAATGACTGACTTTCCGGATACTTTCAGTTTAGGTCATTTAGGATTCTGAATATTATGTATGATCATTATGACTCACAGACATTATATATAGTCATTATGACGTAAAGCCATTATGTCTAGTTATTATGGTGTAAAACGTTATGTCTGTTGGTGGGTCGTATTAAACATGTGTTTGTTGAATTGTTACCCATTCAGGTATAGGTCAGTCAGATCTTGCAGAAATGAGACTAGCTTGTGGTCGGATCTCAATTGGGTCAGGACGGTCCACAGTCCCCCAGCTTGGTCATCTGTGAAGATGTGCCGAGTTTATGAGTACGCCGGATGTCAATTGAATCAGGGCGGTCCACAGCCTCCCAGCTTGATCATTTGTGAAGATGTGCTGAGCTTATGAATACACCATATGTCAATTGGGTTAGGACGATCATGGAGTTCATGAGTTCATAAGCTCAGAATTTACTGAGCTTGTCTTCAAAGGAATCATGGCATAGTCATGACCTCAGAACTTTACCGAGCTTCTCTTCAAAGGAACCATGGCGTGGCCATGACCTCGGAACTTGACTGAGCTTGTCTTCAAAGGAATCATGGCATAGCAATGAGCTCGGAATTTTATTGAGCTTCTCTTCAAAGGAACCATGGCGTGACCATGACCTCGGACCTTTACCTAGCTTGTCTTGAAAGGAATCATGGTGTTACCATGACCTTGGATCTTTACCGAGCTTGTCTTGACCTGAGATCTTTATCGAGCTTGTCTTCAAAGGAATCATGACGTTGTCATGATTTCAGATCTTTACTGAGCTTGTATTGAAGGGAATCATGACATTGCCATGACCTCGGATCTTTATCAAACTTGTCTTGACCTCGGAACTTTATCGAGCTTGTCTTCAAAGGAATCATGGCGTGACCATGACCTCGGATCTTTACCGAACTTTTCTTGAAGGGAATCTTGGCATTGACATGACCTCGGATCTTTACCGAGCTTGTTTTGACCTCAGATCTTTATCGAGCTTATCTTCAAAGGAATCATGCCGTGGCCATGACCTCGGATCTTTAGATGTTTGTCGAGTCGTTACTTATTCAGGTATATGTCAGTCAGACCTTGTAGAAATAAGCTTAACTTATGGCTGAATATCAATTGGGACAGAACAGTCTACAGTTCCCAACTTGGTCATTTATAAAAATATGTCAAGCTTATTAATATACCAAATGCTATTTGGGTTAAGACGGTCAAATAACCAAGTATTATATCTGAGTGTAAAATTATATATGTAGGAATAACATTATCGGAAAAAGGGGTAGCAAGTGAAAGAAGAAATGATTGTTAGGTAAATACAAATGGAGACAGGTGTGGATGAACAACGCATTTTGGTTGAGAAATAGGTGAAATTGGGCGAAATGCAAAGAAAAAGATGAAGGACATGAAGCAATTGGCGAAGGAGGGGAGAAAAATGGATGGAAAAAGGTGGGCATTTATCATCTGACGTAATATCTCCCTCATTATTCTCAACCGTCTCAATTACTCTTGCATTTATGTGATTTAAATGGTCTTAATAGAATGGCCATTTTTTTTCAATGCTCGGAACTACCCAACCCACCCTCTACCATCCCTTAATTCACTCATCCTTCTTTTCCTAACCCACAATAAAATTTTCTTATACTACACGACATGCGACTTTCACGCCATTGCTCTCATTATACTCGTGGATACTTGAAACTTGTAACATATAAGAGTTGAAAATATCCCCCTTTTTTTAATGGTCATTATAGGTAAAAGTTTCCATTGACTACCTTGGATCATGTCAGGGGATCTGAATGAAATTAGAAAACTGATTTTCTGATGATGATATAGACATTTAGTATTAGATATTAGATACTATCCCAAATTGTTAGCAGGCAGTTTACAAGAAAGTCAACTAGCACAATTTATCTACTGCCCGTCGTTGCCAACCATTATGCTAAGGATTTCAACTTAACACGCCTTCTTAATTTTTTTTTTAATTTTCTTTCTTGCAAAAAAAAAAAAGTGATATTATCATGCATGCTGAGGTGCACATGAGTAGTTTAACTTTGCAGGTTGTCATTGCTGTAGATTGAACTGTAAAAACCAGTTATGTGGGCCTTAACTTTAAAACCATTTTTACTGTAACTCAAGACAATTACGGAGGATCTACATACGGAGCAAACTTGTGTTGGTGCTATTTTGATTGGTTTCTCTTTACTTTTTATGGTGGCTAAGATTAACAATAACAGCATGCGTGCCCTGGTGGGATGAAACAGTAATAATATTAATATCATTGATTAAGAGAAAAGAGAAAGCCAAGGAAAACTAAGGTTGATGATTTCACCTAAAATTTCATACAAGCAAACTACAAGGGCACCTGAGGTTAAGCCCTATTACACTTCCGCTGCCAAAAAAAACATGAAATATGAACCCAGCTCCAGCTCCCATATAGATACTCCTACCATTTCCGAATTTCCCAGTAACTTTCTTTCTATAATATAATAATTAGAATAGTGCTATTTACGCTTCACTCTTTGTCTCTCTCTGTCTCTCCATCCCCTGCTTTGACAAAATTGTTGGGATTCCCTTCCCTCAATGAAAGTAGAGGAAAGAAGGTAAAAGAGGAGCGCACGTAGCACTACTCAAACAAGGGGAAAATAGCTTAAATAGTAAAAAAAAAAAACAAAAGAAAAAACAAAGAGGTTGAAAAGGAGATTCTAGGATTAAAAGCTAACAGGTCCTACAACTTCTAGCAATACCAGCAGAGAAAAACAGAGCTAGAAACAGGGGAGCCTAAAACTCTAGCTCCTTTTGTTGTTGTTGTTGTTGTTGTTGTCATGGAGGAAATCAAGCAAGACAGTGCTTTTGCATTTGGGGCACTTGGGGTCATCCTCAGAGAGCATCACGTACATGAGGCAGCGAGGGCAACCTACAAGCACCATGGAAGTGGCTTCAGGGCTGTTAGAGTATCTCAGGTTGTTGTCCTCTTGGTTCAGCTCTGAGGACACACAAGAGCTCGGCGGCGACGTTGGCGACACTGTCGCCGATCGTCTTGGTGATGACTCCAGTCTCCGGTCAACCCTTGGTGGGGATAGGTTCAGCTTCAGGTCAAGTTTTGGAAGGCTTCCATTTCTGCGACTCATGGCTTCTCTCTGCTTTCCGCAAAGTACCTCACCTGTTTTGACACAAACCATTGAGCACAAAAGGAAAATAAATAAAAAGGAAAAACAAAAAAGAGTCCAATTCCGTGACCAAAAAGTAATCTAACAGCACCATATAATATAACACGTGGTTACGACAGAGAAAATTGAAATTGAAAGGGAAAAAAATAGGTGATTACTCACTGTGTGAGAGGTTGGTGGTGCAAGAGTTTTGTGGGATGAGGAGGATGAGGCTAATATGGAAGAGAGAAAAGGAGAATGGTCAGAAGGAGACTGACTTGGGTGGAAGCATAACAAGCTCCGGCAGCACCAGCAAAGTGATCTGTGTTGTGAGAATGGGCCTTGAAGGCCATTTTATATAAGGAAAATGAAGGGGAGTGATTTAAAGCTTAATTTAATTGTGGGAGAGAGGTGGAGGGTATAGGGTGTAGAGAGAGAGAGAAAGAAAGAGAGAGAAGAGAGAGGAGAGAGAAAGAGGGGTGATGGAATTGAATTGAATTGAATTGAAGTATTGGGTAGAAGAAGAGTGTAAATTGAGGCCAGGAAATGTATTAATTGTTTGGAAAAATCCCAAGAAGTATGCAGGAAGGGGAAATTTGGAGTAAATATTGCAATTACAAAGTGCAGAAGGAGGGCCTTTCTTTCATTCATTGCTTAGGGAGAGTCGGTGTTTAAGACGAGTCTCAGAGCAACACAGCACAAGAGAAACCCAAACAGCTTTTAAAGCTAAACCCCATATTTAAAAATCCAACCCCACCAACAAAATTTAATGGCAACTAGTAAGCACCAATATATATATATATATATATATAATATATATATATATATAAACTTTTTTTTTTCAAATTTGTAGCAATGAAAAACCAAGTGTAACAGCCAAGCCTCAAATTTAAATATTCAACAGTGCCCAAAAAAAGGAAAGCAAAAAAATGAAATGACAATGTTTAATGAGAGCTTGATGAGAACACCACACTCTGATTACATAAAATGATATAAGCGTAAGTTTGATTGTTTTATGTTTAAAATACTACTTAGTTTAGTTTTGCAAAGTAAAGAAAACATACTTGTTTCCCATTAGATCTTTTATCTGGCTGCGTATAGCTGGTAACAGCACCCCCTCCATCTGAAACTGATCCTCCTAAAGCAAATAAAAAAGAGGAAAATCCTTCATTTGGATTGAGGTTTCTGGGAATGGCTTTGGTTTGGGCTATAACGATGAATGATGAATCTAATACAGAATAGATTTCTCACGTTGTGAGTCTCTCTTGCTTTTTGGTGTACTAAGTTTCTCACTTGCTTTGGGAAGTACAACAGATGTCCATCGTCCAACAGGCATTACAGGATCTCATTGTGCTTTTATCACGGGACCATTGATTCCTTTGAAGACATTGTTATCACCATTAAAATGCTTTCTGTCTTGAATTTGATTCATGATTTGACAATGCAACAACAGAGGCAGGGAGAGCTATGGAACATTTACTATAGTCGGGCTCCAATCTTTCCTGCAATTACTGCCTTTAGGCTTGTTTTTCTTTGTGAAAAATTGTATTGTAATTTGTAGCCTTCCCATGGGTTCCCTTCCCTGCATGCAACACAGGTACTAAATTATGAAATTTACTAATTTCTAAATTATGTATTTTTAATGAAAAATGATCATCCTACACTTTTTTTAAAGGTGTAAGAACTATTAACATCTTTTTCAATGGTGTTGATTAAGTGAGAGAAAGTGAATAAAAAAAAATATGTATGATGAATAATATTAAAAAAGTATGAAAAGAGTTATATATATTGTTTATAGTAAGAATATAATTTAATTTTTAAAATATATTACCTAAGTTTTAAAATTTTAAATTGTTTCTGGCTTAATTGTTATTATCAGATTATTTTAGAAGTGTAGAAAATGATTTTTTCTTGGTAATCAAAATAGTTTTGTTTATAGCGATTAAGTATGGACACTTTAAAAAATAACAGTATTTGTGTCAAAATAGTTTTATTTTAGTATTAGGTCGTACATCTTAAGTCACGGGGTCATAGAGACATGAAATCAGAATTATCCTCAAGGAGTCAAGGTAATAACTGTCAATTTTTTATTTTTTTTATTTAGAAAAAAGGTGGAGGGCAATTGTGAACTGTTGTGACTACCCTGGCATTATATGTTTTGCGCAAACAGGTCTCCACTATTTATTAATATTTGAAAACTAACGAAAACCCTAGGTCAAGGAAATGGTGAAATCTGGTGAAGTGAGAATAATCAACTGTAAAGCAGTAGTTTCATTTTCCATATGTGGAACTTTCTGGTCAACGTGGCGTAGGTTCATGAAACATGCTTTAAATGATGTGCTTCTGCTTACTATAAATACACAATCCCATTCTTCTTGAGAATTCAGCATATCATCGATGACATACAGATAAGAAGCAAACCTATCTCCACTTGAAGCACTTAACCAGTCATGCCTTCATTAAAATTGAAAAACCAGCAACACATTGAAAAAAACTCACTTGTCACTTTCGGTTCTGCTGAATTATCCGATCTACCATTCACTACTTTTATACGGGAATTTGTTAATTTATAGTTATACCATTACAATATAAATATGAAACAAAAATTTAGTTCTACCTTACTGTGTTTGATGATTGAGATGACAATCTATTCTTATATTATAAATAACAATACTCTCTTTTAAAAATGGTAAATTTTCAATCATGCTCTCTTTGTTATGTAGTCACGTGTCATTGCTTTATATTTTCTCTCAAATTTTCTCTTATTTGTATTTATGTTTTTAGAAGATATCACTTCTTATCTTCTTAATTATTTCTTTGATAGTTATTTCTTCAATCAACCAAAAAATTTTCTCTTTAATTATCTTCAATCAAATTTTAAATTTTTTATTTTATAATTAATTTCAATGTTAAAGAATTATTGTCACTTTTAAAATTAAAATTAAAATCAAATATTCTTTAATTTAAAAAGAAAAGCTAAATATGCCCTTGCTTTTGGGCGGACTTACTAGTTACTTTTATAGTAAATGCAAGGACTTAGAAACCAATCTCGACTTCAATGGGAAGAGACACATGAGGGAGGAACGAGAAATAATTACTTCCTCTTATGCAATGGAATTTCTTAATGAGTATTCTAAGAGTATTGGTTAATGAATCAAAATAAAAAACGTCAAATGAAAATTAAGATAATTTAATATCTTAATTATTTTAATTTAAAAAGTATTAATACTTTTTTCTTTAAATAATTAAAATATTAAATAAAGAGTATTTAATACTTCTTAATTAGTTAAAGTAATGATTACCAAGACTCTGATGCAATTTACACAAATAAATACTATTTTTGATTGGGGTTTGGACTCAATTGCTTAGGGACATCCCGACCAACATAGCTTCCCAGCACCACTTACACCACGGAGCCTGGCCTTAATCAGCACTACCTCACATAGAGTGTGTTTAGAATGTAAAAAAATAAGAAATGATTTGATTTGTAAATCAAATTTAATTAAATTTTGTGTTTGGAATGTTTAAAAATGATAAATGATTTGATTTCTAAAATCTCATGAATTTCATTCATTTTGTTTTAAAAATTCTATCAATTTTGATAGGAATTGTTAGGATTTGATTTGATTTTAAATAAATAAACTGTTTTACCCTTAGTAATTACCTCTAATAACCTTTCATAAGGGTTAAAATATAAAATAATAAAATCAAATCAAATCAATTCTCATTTTAATGAATTCCAAACACAAAATTTGATTTCTAAATCAATTCAAATCCTATTTTTTTAAAAAAGTTCCAAACACAAAATTTAATTTTTAAATCAAATCAAATCAATTTAATTCAAATCAAATCAAATCATTTATCATTTTTATTCAATTCAAACACAACCATAAAGAAATGTTTTATCCTCCTATACAATTTTTTTATTAATTTTTTTCATTATTAAATTGAGAAAATATTGAATATTTTTTATGTTCCCAAAATATTATATGCATTTGCTTTTTTATTTAATATTTTTTCTTCATTTAGTGTTAATAACTATCTTGCTTAATCCTTAAGCAGCATTTCCCTATAAATATCAAGTTTGATAATTCAGGTATTTCTTTGAATCCTAACACTACCTCCTAGTGCATCAGTTGACTTGAGAGTTTGAGTTCCTTTTGCGTACACCCTCCCCTCTTCTCCACCACTTTGAGTGTCGCACTATGGAGGAAAACACCATTATCCTTTCCCTTAAAAACCCTTGAGGTAAACCTTTCTAACCTGTTAAGAACAAATACAATAACAACTAAAAAAGCTTTTCTTACTAAATATGGTTGGTTACATAGTTAAAACAACAACATTGTGTTTTGTTACTGATTATCTTAAAAAATATTTAAATATAAGTATTTTTCCCCAATGTATAAAAAAAATGTCTTTTTCAATAATTTTACTTCAAACTTTTCTTGGTTTTCCTCTGTCTCTACCTATTAGGTTATTTTTCATATAATCAACTCTTCTCATTTAGGCTTCTATTGATTTTTTTATCACATGGCCAAACCAAATCACCATAGGTGAGATTTTATCATTTTATCTTCAATAGATGTTATCCTAACTTTTTTTCTAATGCATTTATTTTTTATCTTATCTTGTCTTGTATGTTCACTCATCTATTGTAACATCCTTCACTCTACAACACTTAACTTATACTCTCATTAGCTTTTTATTGCTCAACATTTAATACCATAATTGCGGGTCTTATGATTATATAATAAAATTTTCTTTTAAATTTAAGAGACACCTTAAATAAAAATTTTAACTTGAGCGACACCAATAAATAAATTAGTCTTGACTCTAAAATTGACTCTAATACACTATTTTCAGCTTATTCCTAATATGAATTGGTTCTTGCTAGTCAAGAGACCGGTTAAGAATCATATAATATCCTTTAGTAAGTCATCTTAATTACTTAAAGCATAAAGTTTTAAATATTTCCTAGGTTTTAGATTTTATCTCAAATGACATTTGATCATTTACGATTTGTTAGTCGAGTTTAATTTTGATACATGTTCAATATAATGTTTTTTTGAACTATCATTTAATTTTGTGTTGACATTTCATTTAATAAAATTAATTATGTTAATAACTATATATATAAAATGTCAAATGTATTAAATGATGTGACAACACATCATTGAATGCAACTATAAAACTTTTTACTAAATGAAGAAAATATAAATATTTTTTATGGATCGATTTACTTTTTCATTTAATACTTTCTTCATTTAGTATTAGGATGATTATTATGATGATCAAAACTTTTTACACTAAGGTGGATCAACACTAAATTCTTGTTAGTTTATGCAGAACAAAGTAGCATGTGGTGTTGATCCAATATCGAATACTGTCTTTGTGATGAACATCGATATATGTAAATACTACTCATCATTAGGTCAATGTTCGTATTAAGTATTTCTACATTACTATTTACTAGTTACAAAATGACAACCTTTCTCCATGTTTGAGGCAAACGTTCTTCAAACAGGAGCGGGAAGAAGAACATATGTGGTTATTTGATGTTGTCTTATAACTTGGTTTAGATTTTGCATTTTGCACAATTAATTCAAGGGAAAATGTTATCTTAAATATTATGCAGCAACAATGTTGATGTGCTTAGGAAGTAGTTTTAAAATTAATTTTAACTGCAGAAAGTGATTCTAATGGCACAGTGACCCAAAACTTGCTTCTTCGATGGAAAACAAATGGAAACAAATTAATTCAGAATCCCACACAGACGAAAATAATAAATTTGGCTTCCTTCAGTAAATTTGAAACAATGGCTTCTGTCTTCTGCTTAAAAAAACCCTCCAGAGTGATTACCTCCCCACCCATTTGTTCCTTGGTAAAGTATTCAATATGGGGGATAATATAATCGTATTAATGAAGAACTGATCTTTCTGGTTATTTTAATAAATTCTAAGCTGCTTTCACTTAATGATTATTGAGTTGGAGGTTTAGTAAGAGCCACTAGAAGCCAAAATGATAATGTGCTATCTTATTTTGAATATATTGGATAAGTACACAATAGTAATATCGGCAATTCATTTATGAGAATATGGGGCTTCCAAGGTAAAAAAATAGCAATTGCTCTCTTCGTTTCGAAAATAAAGGACTTCACCTTAGAATCAAAGAGTAATCTTAGGCAGGTCCAACATGTATTTGTTGTGTGAGAACCTTGACTGTATTTCAGAAGACTTAGCAGATAGTATGGAAATTCAAAAGCTTTACTTTCAAAATTAATGTGACTAATGACTAGCTTTCTATGTTGATCCTAGTTTTCTCATTGTAAAGCACCGATTAACCGCTTCAAGCCATGTAAAAAAAAAATAAAAAGCAGAGCCTTTCTATGCACAGAAAACACGTCTTTAATTAATTGTAGATCAAGGGTATAACCGCATATGTATGTATGCACAACAGCACAAGTCACAATAGGAGGCTGGTGAGAGGCAATAATGTGTAGTCATTGCAAATCGTGGGCTTTAAATTTGGCTTGAACTTGCAACCAATGTGCCGTACTTTGAAGATGGACTAGGTGGGGTGGCCTAATCGAATAGTGAATTCATTTTGCTTTTAAAGAAGGCCTTGTCTCTGTGCATGTCTTTATTAATTGTTATTAAACGTTATCTTGCAAGATGCAACTAACAAGCGACAAATTATTTGTGAACCAAAAATTAAAGTGAACTTTAGGGTAATAGAGATAGGAAAGAGTCTGGTTTCTTGACGCCAAATGTTTGAATTGGGTTGTATTGTTAAGGGTTGACCCTAGTTTTGTGATCTATCAATCTTGATTAATGAAATTAAAATGCAAATTAGCAAGTCACAAAACAAGATATTTTATACAATAAACCATTACCTGGTCCGTTTAAGTGGGGATCGCGGTGGAGGGGTTGAGGTGGCAGCAAACAACGCCCGAGTGGTGGTTGTAGACCTCGCAGATCGTCACGCCTTTGTCAATTTGTCTGTTTGCGGTGCTCGAGTCTTTCACTTCATCAGCTTGCGGTTCGTCACGCCTTCGTTAGTCTGTGCGCGAGGTGGTGGTTGTTGTCAGACTGGTTGTGGTTGGTGTTCTGCTACAAAGGATTGGTGTTCGAGTGATAGAATTGTAAAAGAAATATTTTCAAATGAATTTATTTATCAAAACTTAATCAGACTTAATTCCACTACCTAAGACATGATTAAGTTATACGTTATTTTAATGTATACGAAGGATATGTTAGATAAGCTTATACAATATTGTGGTCGCATCAAACAACTGATAAAGTCATAATGCATTGTATAAATTTATCCTATCAAATCTTATACGTCGTGTCAAACGTGTCCAAAAATCGATTCTAAATGGATTGGATAATAGGTTAGGTGTGATGGAGTAATTACTTCATACTTTCACTTAAGGACTTCAAAACAATTAATGAATATAAATTATAAATTATAACAAACTTTTTTAAAAATTAACTTGCACTGGTTATAATAGGTAAAATAAAAGGTGCACCTTAATTTTGAGGGTGTATCACAGAACAACGCACTTCCATTTGTGTTTTCCTTTAGTTTTCTATACTTTTGTGTTTTTTTCCTGATAACGTTTTTGGATTTGTTTGTGAATCAGAAGTGAGACTAAGAGGTAGCTGATGAACTTTTGTAAATGGCTAAAATGTAATTTGTAATTGTGTAGATTAAACCATAAATAAAACAATGGGACTATATTACAAATACCCAAAATCTATTATATCAAGTTATTTTAAGGGTGCACATGTGCACTTATTGACTAGAGGGTGCACCGTAAAACTCATCATTTAAATTTTAAGTTATTAACTTAAAATCAACAATACAGATTAAAAAAATCAATAATAAAAATTATTATAAAACACGTATTTATTATTGTTTTATAAATATATAATAATTTCTCACAAATAAGAGAATGACAAAATTTAAGTAAAATTCTTTAAGTGCTTGTAGTGCTTGTCTCTAATAAAAATATGACATGTGTATATTTTTCTATAATTCATTAATAAAAACTAAAAATAATTATTAAATTCTTTTAAAAATGTACACATGTCATATTTTTATTAAAAACAAATACCACAAGTATCTAAAAAATTTTATTTAAGTTTTGTCCATAAGTGAATTGGGTAGATAGACATCTTCCTAGAGTTTGGATGGTGAATTTTGCAATGGACAAGAAAGTCTATGAATGCGTGGTATGTTGAAAAGAAAAAGGGAAAAGATTGCAAGGGTAAGCTAAGGTAACATAACAGGCAGCGGAGCCGTAAAGAACATGAATCACATTAAAAGTCCATTATATTATTCATCTCCAAAAGCTGCTCTTATTAATTAATTAATTATATAATAATTAACTTCACAGTTCACATTTACAGGACACCTCCTGAGGACGAGCCCGTGTTAAAGATACATTATTTGCTAGTTTTCTAAATATGGCATTATCACTATTACAAAGTCAATGGGAGAAATTAAAAGGGATGGTATTGTTGTCTGCTGTTTGATCAAATCTTCATAGCAGTTGAACTGTTGTGTCAAAGCCAAAAAAAAAAAAAGAAGGAGAAGATTTAAAAAGAAAGAAAGAAGAACAACAATTAAAGTTTAGGAGAGCGATTGCCTAACCATTATATCCGAATATCATCAGTTGCCTCATGCTCCTTGCCCCTTTGTATAAATGGATCTATCAGCATGTCCAAGTAAGACTAGCCCCTCATTAAAAGATAACTGGGAATTAATCTCCGAATCAATATATCTTTAGAAGTGATTTCTTCTTACAATTTAGTGATATACTCTAAACTTCATCTCACATAAAATAAAGGAAAAAATTTATACACTTTTTCAATTGTATTTCATTTTGAAATCGCCTCTATAAACTTTTTTAAACTTGGATGAAAAGCCCTTAAACTTGTAAATAGACCATTCCATACATAAATTTAACAAAAAACATTCATCATATGACTTGTATGTGTTAATTAATAATATGATAATCTCTAATTTATTTATATTATTTTAAAAATAAAAAATAAAGCTTTCCTCCTTTATTTTAATTTCTTTTAAAATTATTCTATATTTTTTAGTTTATAGAAATGAAAAATAAATAAAAGGGATAAAAAATTATTTTTTAAAAAAAATAGTATGAACAAATTAAAGACTATCATGAGAGTGTGTATGTACTTTTCTTAAAATAAATCATAAACTCAACTCGAAAAGGATTGTCTGGAAAGTGGATTTCAATTATATATATATTGTTTTCTAGGATATATGGAGCATTTTTAAAATATAAAGTATACTTTTTTTTATCTTTAAAAGATATTTTTATACTTTTTAAGTATAAGACTAACCATGTCTAGAGTGTATTGAGGTTCTCCCCAACAATATGTTTCTGCATGTTCGAATTTTTTATATTGTAAAAGTCACTTAACCGTTTAACTCAAATTTACTTATTACTTTCCTAACCTGTTGGTAAAAAAAAAGTATACTTTTTTTATGAGACCACTATACTTAGTGATACTATATTTAGTCATTTTTAATTAAAATTTAACTTCTTAGTCCTTGATCAATGTAGAAATATTTTCTTCTTTTCTGCTAAGAAGGTTGGAGTCATGGTCGTTCAGTTATGCTACGCGCAATGAATTTGGAGTAGTCCCACTTACACAAAACTTAAGCTTATAATTAACCACAATTGTATACATGATATATAATTGAAAATGTACCCAAAAAATATCACTTAATTTTTTTTTCTTATAACACTTAAATTTTGTTTTTTCAAACCCAGATGACGCTTATATTTACACATTATCGATCAGTATAAGTTTAAATATAAACTACTCATAAATATGTACCAACAAAAAAAAACGTAAAATAAATACACAACAAATTCGCTCACCATGCATTTTTAATGCGCAGCCTGATTGGTGTAATGAAAAGTAATGTAATGAATGAGAAATCAAACTCGCATCCTCGGCTTTTTGCACATATTTTTTTTATTTTTGTAAGTAGTTGGTATAATTAATTAAATGTACAATGCTGTTGTGGATAAGGGCAATTTGGTACCAGAATTTAAGGAGGATATAAGGGTTTATTGTTGAGTGCAGTAGAGAAAACAATATTGATCATGGACATTGGGTTGGGCTATGAGTCACATCTCAGTATTCATTCTCATAAAAATACCTCTTTTATTGCCCAAATTTAATCAGGTGTACCAGGATCAATCTTAAGATAATATTTGGGAACTGTAACAAAACAAATATAACAATTCTTATATTCTTATATCAAATAATATATATATTTTTTTTTATAATTCATCTAATATTATTTATTATACATATTTTTTTATTACTTACTCTCACTCAATCACAACTCTTAAAAATGATATAAATAATATCTATATCTCTTTTAAAAGTGTAAGATAATCTTTATTCTAAATATAATATATCCAGCGTGACTCTTCAACAGAAATTAATTATTTTTGCACATGAAATAAGAATAATAGTATGCCAAACTAAATTGAGCTACATAATTTATTTATAATATGTATATATCTAAAACTTTAAATTATATTTTAAATTATAAATATGTTGTTACTCAAGAGTAATTGATCGCAGTAGAAGTAACTAAACTGCAATTCCAAATAAATTTTACCTACAATGATAATGGTTCGAATACTTAAATCACCACTTTATTACTTACTAGAGTTCATGAACCTGAATATATATATTAACATAACTTATAAGATACTACAACTATTAGGTTACAATTGTAAAGTGGTGAAAAAAGAGTAATATTAAGTACATATACTTACATGTATATTAAATTTATACAATTTTTATTGTTTGATTATAACTGATTTTATTTTATTTTTTACATTGTTACATTTTGATTTTATCACGTCATCCAAATGTGAGAGGAGCTTATGTGAAGGAAGCATTATCCGTGAAAAAATAGGAGATAATTTGGAGATCAGCCACGGATTTGGAACACTTACCACCACACTTATATTAGGTTGAAATTTATAAAACTTTCCAGTTATTTATGAATGAAAATATTTATAATTAACCTTGTCAAAGGTTTATAAGTAAGATTCCAAGTCATGTAATCGGAAAGTTAAAACTTGGAATATTGTTAGAACTAAAATACCAAACAAAGGAGATTACCTTATTGTTTACTAAAAATTTTGTCAATTGTTCGACAATTTGATAAATCTTTTGTCTATAAACAAAGTTTGATTCTCGATCTCAATTCGGGGAAGGGAATCGCTTCCTTTATGGGTCATTCAATAATTAAGTAACTCAGATCACAAATATAAAGAATGAGGAATATTCGAATAAGTGCAAATAAAGAAAATAAAGAAAAATAAAAATGAAAGTAATAAATGAAAGCAATGTAATCAAAATTGACAAGTAAATAAATGAAAACATGTAAGGAACTGAGAATTAAACTTGTAAAAAGATAAATTTGATTAGAAAGTAATGAAAGCAAGTAAAAGAAAACATGTAAAAAAAGCAATAAAGATCTTGAAATAAAATAAAAGAGAATGAAAGAAAGTAAAGAAAAGTAAACTTGACTAATTTGTAAATGTTGGTTGAAAACTTGCAGTGCACTCGTCGAATACTCTTATGCGTGTAGGATGTGTAGGGATTTTATAAGTTATAACCCTTATTATATTGTACAAATTAATATTTATAAACAAAAATCTTAATTACTTGTAACTACCAATAACTACTTGTAACTACCAATAACTATTTATAACTACTAATAACTACTCTTGACAATTTTTTTTGTCTTTAAATCTTCAATATTCAAATTTTCAATAGCTACTACTCACTTATCAAAATATATCTTTTTTTTTTTATACTAACACTTATTCTCAAGTTAAAACATATCACGAGTCATATCGAGAATTTATAATGACTTTGTACCTGAATCCAACTTTTAGGAGGCTTTCAACTCAAGTAATAAAATACTGCACTTATCAAAATTCTCACATTCGTTGCATAAAATCAAGGGTAGAGCCTCATATATTATGAGAGGCGGTAGCCCCCTCCATTTTTTTTTAAAAAAAAGACTATTGATGTTGTATTAATTTTTTTTCTAAAATAATAAAATATTTTGAACTCGATTCAATATTATTTTTCAGTTTGGCTCCCATTAACATAAGCTCCCATTAACATAAGTGTCAAGCTCTGCCCATATGATGGCTTGGATATACTTTTCATACCATTCCTCATAACTCTTTACTATTTATGTTTGGTGGTGGTCTTTCTTACTTCTAAGTCATTTTATATGGCAAATGTGAAAATTTTAGTATGTATATATTATTTTTTAGGATTTTGCTGAACACGTACTAAGGATTCAATATAGAAAATTTTATTGAAGAAGTAAAACCTTTTTAATTTTCAATATATTAAATGTATCATTTTTATTTAAATTTTTTTATTTTATATTCCTTAATAAGTACCTTAAATACATTTGTTAATAAAACTCTATTTTTTACATGAAAATGTGTCTTGTCAACAATGTCAAAACAAACATTGCTTACTAAGACTAAAAAGACAAACATGGTTTACCAGCTTTTAACTTGATATCAGTAAAAAATATTTTTATTATTAGATAAGTTAAACATTATTATTTAACCCACCAATCATTTAGGATTGGGTTAGAATCTTAACAAGGTTTCATTATTGAGGTTAATTTTGATATAGTGTTAGTATAAAATTTTTTATACTATTAACTAATCATATATTATCACATGTGTAATTTTTAATGTAATTATTGTTCAGAATTAGATTATGAGAGTTATTTGAGAAGTTAAGAGATGGTGGATTCTTCCGTATCGCAGCAACAACAACAACAATAATGGAGCAAGGGGCTGAGTACCTTTTTCATCTTGTTGTGTATATATAAGAACATTTTAAGGTGTGAAGAATCTGAGTTTTCAGTACGTATTGAATGATGTTACCTAGAATTACAAAATCCATTATTCCTTATGATTAATCCTTTATTTATGCGGGGTATGATGAATATTCATTTTTTTTAGAGGGTTACTCCTAGTGTATAACCTACTTCACGTGCGCAGTAATGTCTGAGTTCTACTTTGAGGGGTCGAGTTGTTCCAGATTTATGGACTTATAACCCGATTTAGAACAGTTGTTATAAAAGTTAAACATTTTTAATGATGTGATAATGCATGATTGGTCAATATTATAAAAGAAAATATTAATTGTACATTACAATTAAATCTTACATTATTTGTGTGTGAGAGAGAAACATTACATAAAAAATTAAAGAAATGTTCTGCCTAATGGTATACAATTAATGTTATTAGGCCAAGACAAGAGCCCAAACTTTATTTTTAAGTTTTTTTTTCTCATAATATTCTATCATTTGATAGATGAAAAACTAATTTTCTACGATACAGTCAGACGCATAAGATGAAAATCTTCTCAATAATATTATTTTTATACACACGAATTTAGAAATCGAACTCATGACTACATGCTTAAGAGACCAGTCTCTTCTATACTGACCAACACACGTTAGTGACTTAATTTTTAAGTTGGTCATTAACAAACTTCATTGTGCAAACTTTATTGTTAATATTTTTATTTGGTTTCGCATATAGTACTTGTTAATGTTTTAAAAATAGAAGGTATCAAATGAAAAGTAAAGTATTTTAAATCTTTAATGTGTTGAATACTTTATTTTTTATTCTTTACTAAGCATCTTTAGGGTACTCGTTACTGTTAAACAAACTTTTTTTTATTATTTTTATTTCCATAATTAATGTCTTTTTTAGAAACAAACCCTAAAATTCGTAGTATATTTATTGAGTAATGTTATATCATCCTACTTCATCCTAAATCATCTTAATAGTAAATGAAAAAAATTTAAATAAAAAAATAAATGCATATAATGTATAAAATTACTCTTATGTAAGACATTGGAAAATTATTAACCTGTAGGCCATAGTTAATGATAATAATGAGAGTGAACAATTTAGTAGATGGAACTTTGAAAGAAGACTTTGAGCCCTTATTGTTGCAGTTACTCCCGGAAGGAAGCTGACTTTGTTTGCATAACTCCCATGGTACCAAACACAGCCTCTAGAGGAAATAGAGCTTATAATTTGGTGTAGAGATTTTCAAAAGCGAAATTAATTTTCATTAAAAAGAGTCAAAAGGAACGTAAGGAATAAAAAAAAACCAGCACTTGCTGCATTTACACAGATATTATATACAATCCAAGCAGATCCAAGCCATAAATTTTAATACCCTATTGATGAAACTTTGAATTGAATTCTCAACCCCCTCATTGAAATGCATGCAAAGCATTTAGTTGCATACCTACAGATTAGCCTCTAAATATGGGGAGAGAGAGAGAGAGAGAGAGGCATGTTGTTTTTGCTTTGATTACTCTTACGGAGCAGAGTGCAGCATTCAAACGCCATTAACGGATCCATTTCATGTGCCAACCAAACTCACCAGAAACTTCTCAGCAAAATCAAATGGCTCTGCTATATGTATTAAGACACCATTCAAGCACCCCCAGTTTTAAATCTCCCACCAATTTCTTCTTAATATATATTTGAAATTGTAATTTTTGCAGTAGGAGGAAACTACATAAAAATGGACTTTAATTCAAGTTGCAGTTTTCAATGAGAAATCCTTCAATGGTTACATTAAACCCTGTATGCTCCAAAAGATTTGACAGATTCCAAGATCCGTCCTTTCACGTGAGAGTAGATTCTCCACCTTGCAGATATTATTGGGCTACAAAATTAACTGCAATCTGAGGTTGCTTCCAAGTTTTTGAGTACATTGAATTAATGTTGTTCCGTTTATTGTGCATATGCAATAAGTATACGTATTATATACACCTAATGCAACCCGCAAGGTTTCCATGTAGTGGTGAAAAAGGTTAGAGTCATAGAGACGCCATGTGTAGAGATAACTTAATCATATCTTTTGATGCTCAAATGAATTAGTTTTACATTTAAAAGATATAAGCGTACCTTAGGAATTAATAAAAAGAAAGTATACCCAATTACACATTATGCAAAGTTCATATCCATTTAATTGCGTTTCTATGGAAAGACAAATGTTCAAATATTAGAAATGTGACTTATAAAAAATATTTAACTATATCACTAAGAAATTAGTCTCAAATCTAAAAATTATAAAAAATATGACAAGAACATGAGAAATAAAAAAAAGTTGATATCCATTTTTAGCAACCAGGGACGGAAATATATGTATGCTTGGGACATAGCCAAAATTTTCTTTAAATTTCGATATTTTCGTTATTAAATATAATTGTAGCAACTCAAATTTTTTCTTTTGCCCCCAATATAATTACTTTTGTTCTGCCGCTTCTTGATACCTAACCTGCCCCAAATTATTCCACTATCTACAGTTAAGTTTATTACATCAATAATGAGAAGCAGGTAATTATTTTTTAGTTTTATTTATTTTTTAAAAATTGCAAGTAAAAGATAATAGATGCAAATTTCTAAGAAAAAAAGTTATCTCTACAGCTGCTTTTTATTACATTTTCATAATTTCTATCTCATTAAATAACATTTGAGTTTAATTTGTTTAAATAATAACTCAAATTCTATACGACCTTCGTAGTTGCTACGATTGCACAACAATAGTTTCCTGATATCTAATTAGTGGTCAAATGTGCTCAACAAAATTCTTACCTATATATGAATGGAGGACATTGTCCTGGACTCCTTGCGTGGATAACCTACGCCTTGGACTCTAGTCTTGGGCGGTGAAGGATAGTTATGGATGGACCCCAAGTTCTGACACTAGGCCCATTCAACTATACATATGAATTTTCGCAGAAGACATGAGAAAATTATGCTGATGACCAAAACGAAACCAAACACACATACACAAAATGGAAAATATAACAAAGAAAAGAAAAATATTTGCATATCAAAATCCTTATATCATTTTTAATTTTTATTTATTTGGGAAAATAAATGTAGAGATTTAATGTGTTGGAATGTGTACTTTTTTATTTTATTATCTAAAAAGAAAGTAACGTAAAAATAACATAATTTTTTTGATGTACAAATATCATTATTGTTAATAAAAGGATGACAAAAGAGAAAAAAAAAAGGAAGACATCTACAATGATATTTCGAACATGACACAGAAAAATAGCTGAAGAGAAATCGATTAGCTTATGTTGCAAGCCTTAGGGTCTCATTTTAAATGCAAATTAGTTTTTGCTGAAAATGAATTGCACTTTAAATCTTATATTAAGCTGCTGCTGAAGATAGGTCAACTGGTTATACTTGAACCATGAAGTGGAAGGACCTTGTGACAGTTCTCTTAAATTTTGAGTGCAGAAGAATGCGAAGGTAGGGGAGCCATTAATGACAATCAATTCCTGTGAAAAACATGGAATTTAACAGGTATGCGGGCTTGATCACAATGCATTAAAGGGGGACTTGAGAAGTGGAGGTTAGGAGCCTTCAATGAGTATTCCATTTGGTTTTAAATGGAGGTATCTAGGGTCTGGAATTGCACACGCTTCTGCTTTTCCTTAGAGACTGTCCTAATCCCTGATATAATTGCATTTCACATCAATAAGCAAATCTATGGGAGACTGGGAGGTTGAGTTTCAATGAGAAAAGCTTACAAGTTAAGGTTCACACGTAACTATGAATACACTACTGCATCTGACGTAGAAATATTTCACCACATACATTCCGCATGCTGCGCAAGATTTTCTAAAGTTCAGTATTTTTTTTCTTAGGTATGGTCAAACATTTCATTGGCGGCTCAGTATATTTAATAAAATTTTAAATATTTATATAAAATTAACATTCAATAATAGTTCACAACTCACTCATGATATCATAGTAATTTCCAAAATTCACTTGTTCATTTAACCAGTAATATTATTCAAGAGTAGGTCTGTTAAATAGTTAATTTAAACCATTTAACCTGAGCAATCCGACCAAATTTTATTGGGTTGATTTAGTTTTTCACCCATCCCTACAGGAATAAAACTAAAAGAAGAAATCCTCCTTATCTTAGATTAAATTTAACTGGAACTCATAATGATTTTCAGTTTTGATCTTAGTACAACAGCTGGTAATGATAAATTGATAACTATTGTAAGGCAAGTAGTTATTGAGCTATTGACAGGCCAAATTCATGAGATTGGATCGTCATCATCATAATTAGTACCTTCAAGTCAATTGACCTTAACTTCCAACTCATCCCAAACTTAAGTTAGGCTGAGGTAATTAGTACGTGTTTATATTAAAATTTGTAAATTTAAGTTTGAATCAACTTAGTTTTATAAACTTAAGTTTTGTTGAAAATAAATTTACTGATTTATGTTTGAGAATTTTTGTTTTAAAAGTGAATTTAACAAAATAAATATTAGAAATAAAAATCTCCAATTGACAAAATTATAACCCACAAGTAAAAAAAAAATTTACTTTTGGACAAACATGACTTAGAGATTAAAAGTGAGTTTAGTGTTAGTTTCACACAAATAACCAAACATGTTTACAAAAAGACAAAATCTTATTGAAATAGGTTAAATGTGGGTTTGAGTGAGGTAAACGCCAAACTAAACACACACTTAACATGTTGGAGCTCTGTTGCGTAGTAAAGTCATTTCTCACATTTTGAAGAGATTGTTGTTTTGCAGTGCATCAAAAAGAATGATGGTGATGACAACAGACTTGGCATTCTCTTCTGAACAAGTTGATCCAATCCCTCTCCTTCACTCAAATGCAGTTTGCATGATACTTGTTATGTGCAGTTTAAAAAATCATAAGATAGTGTTTTTAGCAACATCAACCAACAAGCAACTGCAACATTACTTAACATCAATGGCTGAGCTTTCCTCTCATTGTATGAGAGACGCTAGATTAGCTTTTCTTAGGGCTCTCAAACGGGGGCCACAGATTAAACAGGTTGGATCACATTTAAATCAGTTTCAAAATAAGTAACCGGACTTGCTTGAATAAACTCGCGGGCCTAAAAAATAAACCTTAGGGCCTAAACAGGCCGACTAGCAAAACTAATTTTTTTTCATCTATAAATTTTAAAAACTTTCAAATTCAATATCAATTATCATTCATCAAAATAGACAATCATTATATATTAAGTCATAGAAAAATGTTTCACCAAAATAACGACTCATAGAAAAATGCAAATGTGACTAATAAAATAAAAGAAAATGGCATTTGTTGCCTTAATTACCAAATAACAAAAATTCAAGGAGATATATTGATCTAAAAGGGACTTTATTATATATATGATAGATTAAGAACATTATCGTTGCCTCTTTAAACTATATCAGCAAAAACTAGAATGTAAACAGGAGAACTGCAATGCTTTTTTTTTTTGGGGGAGAAAAGGCAATTTGTACAGTCAATGTAGTCTAGTAGTCCTAACTCTCTAGTGCATTCTAATGCAATGGGCCAATGGTCAGGCCAACACGAAAGAATTTCATGGGCTCTCCTTGAATTTGACACGAATCCTTTCAGGTAGTCTCTTCAACATATATGCAGAAAAAAAATGTGAGACATCGAGGTCATGTATTATATAGTGTGAGTGTAATTTGGTCAGTTTGGTTCGATTTTTTTTAAAAAATAAATTAAAATTAATTAGTTGTATTTAATTTTATTTTATTTTTTAATAATTAAATTTGAATCAAATCGAATCGAATATCTACGGATTAGTTCGGTTTGAGTGATCGTGTTGACTCTCTTTTTTACACAAAAATTAACTAAATAGAGAAGTAATAATGCAATATTAAAACTATGGAAATCATATAAATGAAACTATGAAATAGAAAAATAATATTAAAACTAGATAAAAGACCCAAATTAAAAGAAGACTATAGGATGAATGTTAGCCCTACTAGACAATATTCCTATTGGTCAAATCTATATTATATTTTAGGAGATAGGAGACTTACAAAGTAGCATCGAGCGGTGAGCATGGAGTAGGGAGCGAACAACGATAAAGAGCGAGTTGCGGCAGAGACGGGGTTCAAAGTGGAGAGAGAAAGAGGTTGAGGCGCAGAAGCGAGAGGGGTGAGGGGAGATAAAAATTAAAAGATTCAAAATGACAATGAAGAGAACATAGTTTTATTATTATTATTATTATTATTATTATTATTATTATTATTATTATTATTATTATTATATATATATATATATATATATATATATATAGGGGATCGGTTCTGTAGGTGTAAGTCTTTTTTGACTTACACTCATTTTCAACCATTAGATCTACTTTCATCTAATGATTGTGATTATTTCGTTAAAAGTAACAATTAGATGAAAGTGAATCTAACAGCTGATAATGAGTGTAAGTCAAAAAAGACTTACACTAGTGTAAATTGATCCTGCCTCATATATATATATATATATATATATATATATATATATATATATATATATATATATATGATCAGTTCTGTAGGTGTAAGTCTTTTTTAACTTACACTCATTTTCAATTGTTAGATCCATTTTCATCTAATGGTTGAGATTATTTTATTAAAAGTAACAATTGGATGAAAGTGGATCTAACAGTTAAAAATGAGTGTAAGTCAAAAAAGACTTACACCTACAGAAGTTAATCCTCCATATATATATATATACATATATATATATATATATATATATATATATATATATATGTACATATATATTATATAGATCTTCTTTCTGGTGAGAGGAGTATTTATTATAAGAGGTGAGAGGAATAAATATTGACCATTGAATCTTATATGAATGGTCAAGATTAAAACATAAATACATGTGATTTTTTTAAGTGGTCACATGATATTTAAATAACTTTTAATCTTGACCATCCATGTATAGTTGTATGGTCAACATTTACTCCTCTCACAATAAAAACTCCTCTCACTAGATATGCCCTATATATATATATATATATATATTAGTATCTGATGAGATGAATGTTTATTGTAAGAAGTGAGAAGAGTGAATCTTGACCATTGGATCTTATATGAATGATTAATATTAGAACATAAATACATGTATATATATATATATATATATATATATATATATATATATATATATATATATATATATATATATATATATATATATATATACATATATATATATATATATACATATATATATATATACATACATATATATACATACATATATATATATATGAGACATATCTAGTGAGAGGTTTTTATTGTGAGAGGGTGAGATGAGTAAATCTTGACCATACAACCATACATGGATGGTCAAGATTAAAAGTTACTTAAAGGTCACGTGACCACTTAAAAAAGTCACATGCATTTATGTTCTAATCTTGACCATGTATGTAAGATCCAATGGTCAACATTTACTCATTTCACCTCTTACAATAAACATTCTTATCACCAGAGTAAGATCCATATATATATATATGGAGCGTATCTAGTGAGAGGAGTATTTATTATAAGAGGTAAGATGAATAAATATTGACCATTGGATCTTACATGAATGGTCAAGATTATAACATAAATGCATGTGACATTTTTAAGTGGTCACATGACCTTTAAATAACTTTTAATCTTAATCATTCATGTATTATTGTATGGTCAAGATTTACTCATCGTATAATAAAAACTTCTCCCACTAGATATGTCTCATATATATATATATTGTGTCTAATAAGATAAACGTTTATTGTAAGAAGTGAAATGAATGAATCTAGACCATTGGATCTTATATGAATAGTCAAGATTAGAACATAAATATATGTAACTTTTTTCAGTAGTCACATGACCTTTAAGTAACTTTTAATTTTGACCATATATGTATCGTTGTATGGTCAATATTTACTCATCTCACAATAAAAACTTATCTCACTATATATGTATCATATATATGTAGAAAGTGTATTTGGTGAGATGAGTATTTATTGTAAGAGGTGAAATAAGTGAATCTTAATTATTAGATCTTACATGAATGATTAAGATTAGAACATAAGTGTATGTGACTTTTTTAAGTAGTCACATGACCTTTAGGTAACTTTTAATCTTGACCATCCATGTATGATTGTATGGTCAAGATTTACTCCTCTCACAATAAAAACTACTCTCACTAGATATGTTCCATATATATATAATTTGATTCAGTTTGATTTTCGAATTTGAAACTTTCAACTTGATAACTAAAACAATTAAGTTTATTTTGATCAGATTTTGTTCGAACTAATCAATATACTTAAATCAAATTAAATTAATCTAATTAATTCAGTTTAAATTGATCAAATTAATTGAGTTATCCGAACTAATTTATTCTCCTAAATAAAAAGCAAAGAAAATGAAAAATTGTCTTTTCCTTGACAGATTCATCCCCTTCTTACACAACCACGACGAAATGGCATACGGAATAATGGGGAGAAATTGAGAAAAGCCAATAAAGCCAACCCTTTAAGGTATTTATCCGTATTTTTCTTAAAGGATTAGTTATTATAATTTTTACTTATTAAAATATCTGATTTTTAAAAAATCAAAATTTAAATGAATAAAAATATAAGAATTAAGTATATATATATATATATATATATATATATATATATATATATATATATATATATATATATATATATATATATCCAACCCTTTAAAGTAATTATTTTTATTTTTCTTAAAAGATTAGTTTTTATAATTTTTACTTATTAAAATATTTAATTTCTAAAAGATCAAAATTCAAACAAGCAAAAACATAAAAACTAATTCTCTCTCTCTCTCTATATATATATATATATGGATTAACTGCTTTTTACCCCCTTATTTATGATCATAGTTGCACTTTTCCCCATATATTTAATTAAACACATTACACCTTTATTTAATACATCTCATTGCAATTTTCCCTTTTCATCCATTTAGCCGTTAATTTTAACAAGGTAGAATGCACATGCTGTGCACATGTCCTTTAGGTAAGAAAAAATATAACTAAAAGACAAAAGTGTCCCCTCTTATTAAAATTATTTTCTTTAATAAAATCTCTTTATATATATATTTTTTTCTTGACCATTCACTGCCAACTTCGTAACTTCACAGTCACTGTTTTTTCTCTGCAATGGTTCCCTGGCTTCTCTGGCTCTTCACTAATGGTGACTTTGGGTCTTGCAATTTCAAGTAGATGCCATCTAGCTGCACTTATTTTCTTCTATTGTCATCCATCTACTCTTCCAAATGAAGCTAAGAAAATGGAAGGAAATGGAGCTTGACTTACTCAACGACTTGGAATGAGAAAGTGCAATTCTAGAGGCTTCGTTTTCAAAATCAAGCACAGTGCTTGCTCTGCTGTTCGTGATTGATGGTATACTCACGCACCTTACCAGGTTAGCCTTTTGATTGGTTAGAGCCTTAGCTTATTTCTATTTCTATGTTATGATTTTGTACTGTTTATATACCTTAAATTTATCTTAAGGAATTAAAATGGTGTAGGACCCAACTATATGATTGGTGAAAGAACATGTATTAGATGGATTTTGATAAGATATGAAAGAATCTTAGCTTTCCGGAGGCTTCATGGACCCAAAATGTTTGGGTCTAGATCACTTTTTTTTTTTAATCTAACAGTATTTATATGTAAATTTGAGTATATAAAAAAATTATCAGTTAAAATTTATAAATTATTTATATGTATAGTTATTCGTAAAAAAAATGATTTGATTAAATTTTTGTGTGAATATAAGTGTTATTAGTTAAAATTTAATTTTTAATATTAACCATTGATTTATTATAATAATAAATCAATGACTCAAAAGTCATGATACATTCATGGACCTCTTTTTAAGAGGTCCATATTAGACTTCTCCTAGCTTTCCCGTAGACCCTTGTGTCTACTATGTTCATATCACCTCTTATAGAATATTACGAGCCATCGTAAATTCCTAAATCAAGCAAATGGCCCTCAGTCCAACTGCTAAAAAAACTCTTTTTATGAATTTATTCATGTTTCCTATGTTACTTCCTTCAGTTCAATACTTTTTGGAAGAGTTAGTGTTATTGCTCCTTTTTAGTGTGTGTTTGGAATAGTTATAAAAACTTGATTATTTTAATAATTGATTATTTCAATAATTAAGTTGTGAAAGTTTGATTATTTTAATAATCGATTATGTTTGGATATGTTAGCTGAAAAATAATTTTAAGCTAATCTGTTTTGTTTGGATGATATAAAAATGAATCGCTTTTATGTATCAAATTACCAAAATAGGTATAAAATAATTAAAAAAATTATTTCATTGATTAAAAAAGTTATTTGATTGAGGACAAAATGATATTTACATCTTAAAGTGTAAAGAATAATCTATAATTTAAAATCAAAAGCTGAAATTTCAGTATTATGAAAAAAAACTTTTAAAATGCATTGAATTTCGTATAAAAAGTAAAGCTGAATTTACCAAACATGTTCAATTATTGTTACAATAACTTTTTTTAGAAAGTAACATATGTTGGGGGTGAGAATAATCTTTCCCAAACACCCCCTTAGCTTTTGCAATGAATGAAATTAAATCTATTTGTGAGACTCTTAAATTTTTTTAAAAAAACATACATATAAATTATATTTTAAAGGTAATTCTTCATTATTTAAACAAAACTAATTCTTTTAAACTAACTTTTAAAATAACACTTTAAAATCTAAACTGATTCTTTTAATCTAAACCAAACAAGTAGCAAGTCTTTAACAATTCTAAATTATAATGCTACTTTCTTGAGTGGCCAAAGTTCTACGTAGTAGTTATCCAATACCATTATAACCTATTATACTTTTATTACATGGAAAACAATTATGTAGGTAGGATAGGAGGACTAGGAATTAAAAGGGCAAAGTGAAGGTGAAGGGGACGTCTTAAGGGGAAGAGATTGAGATGGTCATTGAACATTGTGTGACTTTGTCTTAGGTGTTGGAAAACTAAAATATCAAGTCAGATAGCAACACTAGATACCCTAGTACTTTACATAATAAACAAAGGGGTATTGAAGACATGGACTTTGTAATGGTTGATCCCTGCTAATTTTAGTCTGATGTCCTTAGCCTTGGTAATATTATTAATAACATTATTATTGTTAAACTGACTTTTGAGTGGACTTATGGCATAACATCAAAACTTAACTTTGCCACATTAGGGATCCACGAATAGAGTTTCTGCAACTTGCAGGATTCTGTAAAATAGTAAAATGAAATATTGTTTTCTGCATGCTGCAGAATTTTGAGAAAGGATAGAAGCAAAATACCAAACTAGCATCTAAGTATCAATTGCATAATAAAATAAGTATAAACATGAAATCTGATCATAAATATCAATAGCCTAGTGCTTCTGAATATTTGGCAGTTTCTTGTCTTTGGACTGCATTCTCTTGATGGTTGCAGCCACTGTAGGAACCACCACATATGCACTTGAAACAGAATTAGTAACTGGAATTTGTCTTTCTTGTACTGAGCTAATGGTTGAACCATCACTAGTGCTTCGCTACAGTATTCCTAGTCTTCTTGCTTGTTCTTGTAAAGCATTTGCAATATCAACATTGCTTGTTGCTAGTGCTTTTCCTCTACCTCGACTAAGTGAAGAACCACTTATCTGTTGCTTTATTTTTCCATTTGACTGTACGAAATGACAAAAAAAGAAAATAATATCAGCATTAGCAATGAATAATTAAAACAATCTCACACAACATAAAGTTAAATATTGATATAAAGTTGGAATACTTGCCTTACCTCTTCCAAATTTGCCACTGCTACTAGATTTTGCATTTTCATACTTGTTGGGACATTTCCTGCAATTATGACCTATTTGATTACAATTACTGCATCTCATGACCTGGCCAGACTTTGAAATCTTGTAAGGATTTCTAGGCTCATCTGCACCCCTCTTTCTTAGCTTCCTAGGTCTACCAGGTGGCTTTTTTACAATTGGTGGTTCAACTTTCTCAAATCCAGTAACTTCCCATTGCCCTTCATCTGGTATAGGATATATCACTGGTTCATAAGCTTTCAAATAAAAATCTTTGAAGTAGCATTTTTCCACATATTCCTCTGGTTGTGCACCATGCATCCAAATGCAAGAAACTGCATGACAACAGGGAATACCAGTTATATCCCGTCTTCTACATGAACATGTCTTTGAGGTTAGGTTGACAACTGAATTTTTGCCATTGAGACTGACTTGGTAACACCCATCACCAGCATATATGGTTTTGCAATCAAAAGACTTCTCCTTGGCTTTCTCTAACTTTACTTGTATTTTAGGACATATGTTTCCCCATAATTCTTCATTCCATCTCTTTTTAACTGGAATCTTTTCATTAATCTCATCCTAATCTTCTCCATCATTGTCAATAGTGGCTTGTCTCTAGTTTCTAAAATGTAAGCATTGAAGCTTTTATTTAGGTTATTCACCAGCAAGTCACACTTTGAACGAGGACTAAAATATGCCTTACTCCACATAGTTGGATCAATAACAGCAAGATAGTGGTATGCATTAGCATCTTCAATTTTAAGTTGATCCATAGCATCTAAAAATTCTCTCTGAGTAATGGCAGTTGCTGCCGACAATTTGTCTTTTAGTGCTTGCCCCTTGTGCTCATTATCTCTAAAATTAGCATATAAATGTCTGACACATATTCTATGGTCAACACCTGGGCATACCTGCTCAAAAGCAGGCAATAGACCCTACAAAATGGCAGCAAAACAAATATGTTAAAAATAATATTAAAATAGAGAAACAGATTAATGAAATCAATATATAATAATTACCCTCTGCCTATCTGATGTAATAAATGTCCATCCATACTATTCAACATGGCCAATATCATCAAGTAGAGTCTGCAAAAACCAAACCCTAGTGTCTTTATTTTCAATCTCCACTGCAGCAATGGCTATTGGATACAAGTTGTCATTGCCATCCTTTCCAACAGCGGCAAGCAACTGCCCTCCAAATGGAGATTTCAAATGGCAAACATCTAGACCGATGAATCTCCTGCAACCTTGCTTGAAGCCAACCTTCACAACATTCAAACACATGTACATTCTTTTGAATATAGCTATCTGGCCTTCAATTGGTCTCTCCACATGTATTTTCACACAACTACCAACATTGAACTTCCTAATTTGTCTAAGCATAGTCCCACACTCTCCAAATATTACCTTTATGGCTTTTGCTTTTGCCCTTTGTGCCTGGTATATTGACACATCAGTTTTCATTTTACTTTTCATATCTGTAAGCATTGATGATCGCACTTTCCAGGTAGGGTTCATTTGTATTTCCTCTAAATACTTTTTGGCCAAGTATTTAGAAGTCACTTGACTATTCTTGTAAGCCCAAGTACATGTATGCTTTGGGTAGTGAAAGTGTTTTCCCCTTTCAATTTATCCCATATATTCTCCAAAGGCAATTGGCATTTTTGCACTCTACAATGCATTTGTCAGGCTCATTCTTCTTCCACATAATGTCTTTCCCATTAACCACATTATACTCCCTAACAGCTAATCAAAACACCTTCACATTTGGAAATCTTTGACCCACCTTCAACTCAACGTTTTTCTATGTCCCTATCCTCTATGAAATCAGGAAACTTCTGCCTATGTGGATTGTGGAATTCATCATCTGAGCTCACTACAAGAGAAACAAGCTCATCACTTTTATATATATCTGAAGGAGGATCATCATCTAAGAAATCTTGTGGGATGGTATTTGCAATTGACAATGCTTTCTTCTTTATGTTCTCAACTTTTGTTTCTATTTCAGCATGGTGCTCAGCTACATTTTCTTGGGATGGCACATCGAAAAGTTCTTCATCACTTGATGACCTTTCTTTCCACCACATTTCTTCTTTTGGATTGTTCCTCTTTATACTATCATCTGAATACTCCTCTTCATCACAATTTTCCTCATCTGAAGCATGCCTTTCTTCTTTATCAACCTCATAATCTCTATCATAATTATACTCTCTAATAACTGGAACTTGGAAGTAACTATCAATATTTATGTCAGCATCTGGACATGTCTCATGTGCACCTTTACCTTTGGGAGCATCTGATGATGGCGTATCTGACCATTTTTGGCTAATTGAAAAATTCTTTATATAGGTATGTGATAATAGCTTAATTTTACATATTTTTTTTATAAAAGTAGGCATTATTATAACTCAATATAATTAATGTTAATAGTTTTCTGATTTTATTATTTAATTATTGAGAGAAGCTAATTTTATTTAATTATTATTATAATTGCAGGATTTAAAGGAAGTGACAACTTCTAATGATATAGAAGAATCATGCTGTAAGTGGAGTCAATAAGATTATCTCATTTTATGACTAAGCTTGTGGGGCTTGAAACCCATAGGTCACAAAAAGTTGGATTTGGGATCAAAGGAAAGATTATAGAATTGCAATGTGGAGCTCACAATTACTAAAGCCAATGAAGCTGATTAACGTTGGGGGATATTGAAGAAAAGGTGTAGGGCCTACATTCAATTAGTTAAAGTTTAATGACATAAGTCAACGACGTATTAAAGAGAGAGGCTGGGACACTTAAGTTATAGTCCAATAACAATCTAGAGTTATAAAATTGTTGGGCCCTTGATCAAGACCCCTAGTAAAGAAGAAAAATTAAAGCCATACGTTATAAGGAGACTGAACTCATGTGTAATTTATAATCAGATTAGTTTCTATGCTCTAATTTGAATGTGTGGTGAGATTAACATTTTTCTTAGTGAAACAATCTCAGTTTTCTCACCATATTTTTTCTCACATCACTTTTTATACTATTCTATATATCATTGATTATATGACTTTTTTTTATTACTTTTTCTCACTTAATTACAACCATAAAAAAAAGTGGTAAAAAATGTGATAAGAGAAAAATTGTGGTGAGATTAACATTTTCTTTAGTGAAACAATTTTGATTTTTTTATTACATTTTTCTCTCACATTACTTTTTACACTAAGGCATATAAACCATTTTGATTATAAATTACACATGACCTCAGTCTCTTTATAACATATAACTTTAATTTTTCTTCTTTGCTAGAAGTCTTGATCAAGGGTTCAGTAATTTTATGACTTTAGATTATTATTGAATTATACTTTAAGTGTCCAACCTCTCACTTTGATACATTAGACTTATGCCATTAAACTTTGACCGATTGATTGTGGGCATTACACCTTTTTTTAATTTCACCCAACGTTAATCAGCTTCATTGGCTTTAGTTTGAATGAAGCCAATGAAGAAAGTTTAAAGTTGATTGTTTCACTAAAGCCAACGGCTCAGAAGAGATTGTATGAATAGACCTAATGTCTCAAATAGGAAACTTATAATTTTAATGTTTAGTTTAATTTAAATTCTTAAATTAATTATATTAAATCAAAAATCTATTTTTTTAACTTTAAATTAATTTTGATAGATATTAAATTTCATTAATTAATTTTATTACTCCTTCTGAATATAACACTTTTATATTTATCAAATATTACATAAATCTTGTATATTTGCAAGTAAAAAATAATTTTATTATTTAAAAATTTTCTGCCAATATGTGACACCATTTTACTACTCTATAGTTTGTGCAGCTCAATCATGCATGACACGTCAGAATCAGATGACAGAAGTTTCAACCCATTATTAAAATCACAATCGGGGATCAAGTAGTAAACTAAATCCCTATTTGAGTATTGATACTTAACCAGGATGTCCAATAACTTAAAGTAACTCAGCCCTTAACTTCCATTGCATCCAATCTAACCACATTGTCATCCTTGTACTCAGTTACATCACTCTTGAATAGCTTCCCGCCATAATGCACTTCCAAATTTATGTGTAGCAAATGAACCTTAAAAATAAGAAAACAAATATAAAATGAAACAAACAATATGGTAATAGAAAAACATAAATTATAAGCGGATGATATATAACTAGTATAAACAGATTTTGCCGTTGTCCACAGTCAAACATTGAAAATAAAGTTGTATGGCATATTGTTTTACAGTTTGGGTTGATTTTCACAATCTTTTTCTCTAGTGACAAGCTTTTAATTCGTTAGAAATAGATGTTTTGTTTTGTACTACTAGGAAAGTTTGCTAGATGTCCTTTTGGAGATGAATTTATAATGGTATGACTGTGTTACTGGTATTTAGTTATTGTTATGCAAAATGAATACATAATTTAAAATTTATAAAAATATAAAAAAAATTATAAGTTTCCTATTTGAGACATTAGGCCTATTCATACAATCTCTTTTAGCAATATATATATATATATAGCCTATTCGAAAATTATAATTTTCCTATTTGAGACAATAGGCCTATTCATATAGTCTCTTTTAGCATATATATGTGTGTGAGAGTGTGGGGCTTGGGTAACCGAAAAAAACAAAGAATGAATTCGAAAAAGGACCTATTCATACTGATCATACACAACGTATTCATAATGGCTATGTTGATGTTTATCTAATCATGCAGGTAACTGAATAAAAGAAAGAAAGGATTCGAAAAGAGGGGAATTCATGAGAAAGCGCTCCAATGGGTAATGACAGCAACGACTAAATTTAAAACCTTGGGCTCATGTTTGTTATTTTGTCATGACTTGATCTCATGTATAATAATCTATTCAATTTAATAAAATTCTAAAACCTGACTTTATCATCAAAGTTTCATGGTTGCTTTGTGCCATTGCAAAATCTCTGCCTCAATTGTGAAGGAATAGGGTAACGGAAGGATGCATAGGGCTTTGTAGTTTGTTTACGGTATCTCATGAGTGAAAAGGTTTATTTTTTATTTTTTAAAAATCTGATGAGGGCACTTTTGTCTTCATAAAAAAATAAAATATAGCTAAAGGTCATGTGCATTTTTCTAAGGAAACATTACAATGAGATGTATTAAATAAGGGTGTAATATACTTTATCTAATATATTAGGGTGGAAAGTGCAACTAAGATAATAAATCAAGAGGATAAAGCGCATTCTCTCTCTCTCTCTCTCTCTCTCTCTCTCTCTCTCTCTCTCTCTATATATATATATATATATATATATATATATATAAAAAGAACCAAAACTCAAATAAATAAAAAGTGAAGGACCATCATCTTATTTAAACTTTATTTCTATAAGTTGTTATCCATGGTGTATTAAATATTCATTTATGTATCTAAATTCATTAGGAGAACTATATATATTTTTTTAAAAATACGAATAATTACATTACAAAAATGAATGAATACATGATTAATACGTTATTCAATTTAAAACTATTTATTTTTTCTGCAAAAATACATTATTTTTAAATAACTGTTTTCAGGGAGCGATGATAAATACCTTGAACAGTAGCAACATAAAAGATTACATCCCATAAAAAAGAAATAAGTCTTTAAGACAACTGACTTTGTATGAAGAGATTATCCACTTAGCTTACCTATGGGCAATCTCATAATGATTCCAATGTACAAGAAAATGCTGAATAGAAAGAAGTTGACAAGCTAAAATTGATATATCTTTCCCAAGTAGAACTACTTTTTTTGGTACGGTGAGTCACAAGTAGAACTACTTTAAGTAAAGTTAAGTAGAGAGATTGTTAGATACCAATCTTTCAAAACCATTTCCTTATATTTTCAGAAATTGAGGGGTTATGGGTAAATAAATACCGTGAAAACGAAGGACGCACAACAAAACTTTGCAGAACCTACAAATTCTGGACCGAAATCGCAGGAACAAATTTACATAGGCATTGGAAGCGAAGCAAGTTGCAATGGGCAACGCTCAGTCACCTCCCAATGATCCTCGATACGTTTCAGCATCCAGGTTCCTTTCCTGTTTTTCTTTCTCTACACAAAACACACTCTCAGAATATCAATTTGCATAGACTAATCTAGAAAAGTTATTGCAGAGCTTTTACTCAGAAGGAACTAGAAGACTTGAGGTCTCTCTTTAATTCTTTGGCAGCTCAATCCCACAGCAATGGAGAATTCATCTCTCCCTCCGTCTTTCAGGTTCGTTTTTTCTCGGTGATCTGATCTCCAATCCAATGGATAATTGCCTTCATAACCCAAGTTATTCTTATCTAAACCCTATAAAAATCCTTTTTTTTTTTAATTTTAATTTTTGTGTTATAGTCCTATTTTAGACTCCATGGCCCTATTGGGGAGAAGATGTTTGATTTAGTTACTCAGGAGCGCAATGATCAAAGTTTAACCTTTGAGGACCTCGTTGTTGCTAAAGTGAGTTCTTGGTTATCATCATCATTTTTTGTTGTTATTGTCCCAAAATTAGGATTTATCTAACATGGCGTCATATATCTAAAATATATTGTTTAATCTTTCATGTTGCAGGCTACTTATGAGAAAGGAACAAAAGATGAAATTGAAGAGTTCATCTTTCGCTTACTGGATGTATCTGGAGATAATTTTGTGGGGAGGTAGAGAGATACTCACTCACAACCTCTAGTTCTATAGCTTTTAAAAGTTAAATGCAGGTCTGACCCTACACTGGCCTTCTTCTTGTACAAAATAATTAAGCAATGAAGCTAGTTTACTTATCTGCTAATTCAAATTCACTTATTGTTCTTTATGGAGAAATGAACTTTAGTCACTTTATCTCTAGATATCAGAAGCTTGTACCAAATGTGTGAATGTGTTGTTCCCAAGTTCATATTCCCAGGAATAAATTGATAATCCTTGAATCAAACGCACCATTAGTTTTATAATCAAGTTTTTTTTTAGTCAGAGTTACTTGGCTGAAATTTGTGATTCAGTTCTACAGGTGATATTCTGTCTGCCAGGTTGATATTCTGTTTATGTTTCTAACAAAGGACAAGGGATTTTAAACCTTGGATTTTTTATTTTATAGATATAGATTTATTCAGTTGTAATGCTGTGCTGAGAATTTTTTGCTTTCTTTTTCCCCTTTTATATTTATGTTGATGCAGGTCTGATTTGGAATCTGTTATGATTGCCATTCTTAACAATATATTATGCATAAAAGATTCTGAAGTTAGATCAAGTTCACATCAGGACGTTGTCAACATATTTCTGAATGCTGCAAATCTCTCAATGCATGATAAAGGGTGCAATGAGGAGACTGTGTCTTTTGAAGATTTCAGAAGATGGTGTACTCAACTCCCATCTGTGAGGAAGCTTCTTGGAAGCTTGCTGTTGCCACCTGATTCAGGTATTCTGCACTTAATATCCAATATTTTGTTATTGACTTATAGCGTGTTTTGATTATAGTTTGCACACCCCAAACTCCAGTTTGGGGTGTGCAAAATGAGTTTAATCCACAGATAACATGTTTGGCAAAATCATGGTTGGGTTGTGTTTGAACATGATTTTCAGGCTCCAACCATGGTTTGAGTGGAAGTGAAAAAATGTTGCTTTTTTGTTGGGTCAAACCATGGTTTATAAAATATAATCCAAACAGGCTATTAGTTTCATACGAGTTTATCTGAAATATGACGTAACAAGATCAAGATCATGGAGTCATGAGCAGATGAACGGCCCATTTGGTTGGATTTGAATTCCTAATTAAGTTTCATGGTCATCAAACTTCACCTTTGTCGTGCTTTTTTCTCCCTCAAATTTTACATGGTCGGTCCCAAGCTCAAACAAAAGAGGAAGGCTGTGTTAGGTAGTCAACAGTCAATGTAAAACTTTGTTGAATCTTTTATAACATGGATCAATGATACAATTATGCTAATGCTAGGTTATTACTTGTTGTATGGCTTGAGTTCAATGTTAAATGATCTATAGCTACTACATTAGCGCTCAGATATAGTGCTAAATAGTTTGATTTTCCTAGATGGATCGAAAGTTTGATTTGTCTTGGCACTTGAACTATTGGAATACTTATAGCTAAATCCATTGAAATAGTTGACACCATGATTAGAAGGAGGATTAACTTTATGTGCCTTCAAAAAACCAAGTGGCTTGAAGAAAATGCTAAGGAATTAGACACTTTAGGATTTAAACTCTGGTGGACAAGTAACGTTAGAAGAAGAAATGGAGTGGGCATTATTGTGGATTAACACTTGACAGAATAATGTGGTCAATGTTAGAAGGAGAAAGCATTGAAAAAGACCTTACTATAAATGGTTTTACTGAAATTTTGATATTTGATAGAGCCCAATGGCATCGATTGATCTATGTAACCAACCCCACTTAGTGAGATAAGGCTTGGTTGTTTTTGTTGTAGCCTTTGTACTCATCAATCAATAGGTTGTTTCTTGCCTGCTGCCTTGCTCTAGAATTTGTATAATTAGTTAGTGTGCTTTCATACTTGTATTTTGAATTGAAAACTTATTTTTTACTGGAACAATTATGGGTAGGCTTCTTATGAGCGGCAAAAAAAAATCTTTTACTGCAATTTATTTGACTACGTAAATAGTGGCTTTTCCTCTAATATCATAGATTATTGAGTAATGTTTAATTTAAGTAGCAACTGATGATGATGATCTGCATAATACACACTATAGCTACTTGACCAAATGAAATAAGAGACTTAAGAACAATTCTTTGCACGAAATTGACCTTGAAAATATTCTGGTAATCACCAAAAACATATTTTTGTAAATTGTAAATTTATGTTGTTTTTTTATTCTAATTATTTTTTCATAGAACTGAGATATGTGTCTGTTAGACTGTTACACACACACAGACACAGACACATGCAATTTCATTAAACTATATGCTTCACTTTTTGACCATATTCATTTTAGTACCATTCTTTTGATACAGTGCTATTGAATTAGTTTTGAAGAAAATTCAGGGTAATTGATTGGAATATTTTCTTATCCCAATGTTTTACATTTTTCTAGGACGACCAGGTTCTCAAATTCCTAACCTATTAACCTCGAAAGGTATTGATTCTAACATTATACTTTTGAGAAAGGAATATGCTTGGCACATAGGAGGAGCACTCTCTCAGCAAGAGCTAGAAGATTGGAAGCTTTTGTATCATAGTGCTGTTAATGGTCTTAGTTTTAATACATTCTTGGGCAACATTTCGTAAGTACATTTTCTTGCCTTCAAAGCATCCTACTCCTTTAAAATAGTGCATTTCTGGCAACTTCTCACATAAAGACAAAATTGCAGAAATTAGCCCTAGAGGAGATTGTGAATAGCTGGACCTTTTAATTAATCAATGGGATTAAATCTATAAAAATGTATGTGACCTTTTGCGGTTACTGTGAGTGAGAAACATATGATGACTTGCAGGACAGACACATTATTTTTGCTTTAACAATATCTCCAGTATATTTAATACTTAAGAGTGTATTTTTGAGATCTCTAAAACTTAGCAAGCGTTTGGTATTACACATGGCCTACAATTGGGTTTGTTGCTTGTCGTGAGGTTTACAAGCCAATAGTTATGCATAGTTTTAACTGGTGTATTATTGGTCATAATTCATAAACTATAAACATCAAGAGCTTTGTTTGTTACAATCCAAAATTTAAAAGGCTTTATCATAATTGTAAAAGTTGGAAGTAACATACAATTAATTTATTATTAACATTATGATAACATTGATAGAAAAAGAGCCATAATTTGTCAATTTATCAATTTCTGTTGTTTTCTGAGGTTGTAAATGCTAAATGCTAGTTAAATTCATCTCTGTTTCTTTCTATCTAAAAATTGGTTATTTCAGTTTCTGGGCTATTCTAACTAAACTCTAGGTAGGATTGGAAATTTGGAATGCATAAATAACTCTTAATTTAATCTGCAGAAAACATGAAGGCCCAACTGTGTTAATTATTAAGGATAAAGATGGTTATATATATGGAGGATATGCTTCTCAACCATGGGAGCGGCATGCTGATTTTTATGGAGACATGAAATGTTACCTCTTTCAACTAAATCCAAAGGCATCTATATTCAGGCCTAGTGGAGCAAACAGTAATCTACAATGGGTAACTATCCACTTGTTTCTTTGATTCTAAATTACTGGCTTTTAACATTCCCTTCGTGTATGCTGAATTGTAATTGTTAAACTCTGCTTTCATTTTGCACCAGTGTTGCAAAGTGGATTAAATATCATTACCGCTGCAATTAGAACAACAATAATTAGCAAAAACAAGAACTTTGAGGTGTCCTTTATATCGATTATTAAATAAGGCTTCCTATCAGTTTCAACTGCATTTTTGGGGGTTGAGGATTAAGCATGAATGAATGAGCAATTCATGTATAAATTTGGAACACTCAAGTTAGATACCCTAAACCAATCACATCATTATGGTAAGTTTTGATAATTAATTATTAATTAATAATGTGATTGGTCAAGTGTACTTAACCTGAGTATTCCAAGTTTATATAAGAATTTCTCTTAATGAACTTGACATATTGTTATAGAAGGAAGATGTTCTCTATGGTTAAGCATGTTTTACAATTATGTGTTGTTCTAGGATGGTTATCAATTGTAAAGGAAGATGTAAAAGGCTTGCTTATATCCAATGCCCACGCACTCCACAAGCAGGACAATGATCTCACACTACACTTTGCATTGGATTTTATTCACTTGTTTTAGATAGCTACTAGCTGGTCCATTTATTACAGAATTTTCATTCTTGTTTTTTAATTTTCTCTCTTGAATGTACATGTCCTGTAGTGCGCTGTCAACTTCAGTTCAGAGGACATTCCAAATGGCATTGGTTTTGGGGGACGAGTGAATCACTTTGGTTTATTTCTCTCAGCGAACTTCGATCAAGGGCATACATTTTCATGTTCTACATTTGGTAGCCCTTGCCTCTCCAAGACTAACCGTATATTGCCAGAAGTAATAGAGTGCTGGGGAGTGACTCAAGGAGCGGCACAAGGCAAGAATGATGGCGTCAAGAGCACTATACTGGAAAGGTTTAAGGAGGATCGGCATATGCTCAATATGGTAGGGCTAGCAAATTCCAGCGAGTAAAGTAAAAGTACTGCATTTGTGCAATGTAATCCACTAATCCACTTTCCTTTATCTCCTGGATTGGCGTTCGAATTATTGTTAATATGGCATGAGAAAATACATTTTATGTAGCAATAAACATTTTAGAAGCTTTTTTTTTCCTTCAATTCTTTTTGGTACCTAGAAAAGATTGTACTCATCTCAACCTTACCATTTGTTTAAGTAAAAAATAGAATGAATATATTGGCGTTGTACCCAAAATATCATAGTAGATACCTGAAAACCATTGGCTTATATTTCTAGGTTCGGAACTTAGCTAGATATTCAGCCTTTTTAGCGCTTACTAGGTAATTAGCTAATGAACTTCACAGCGGAAAATGGATTTGGGAGAACTCAGAACATAAGAACCAATAAGCAGAGAAACCCTGTTCTTAAAAGTTGAAAAAATCTGAAACCATTTTTGCTCTAGAAATTAGAAAACAACCTCAAAATAACCAACCATTTGATGGTAAAGGCAAAACTATAGCAAAAAACCTTAATACCTCCTAGGAGCACCTCGTCCAAATCCTAGGAGGTGGTGGTGCTGCACGGGGACAGGATGAGCCTGGAGAAGGCCAGGAATGTCGTTGATGCCAAGAGCAGCGAGCATGTCGAGGGAGATGCCTCGAACGGGGCCCTTCTGGATGCGCTTCATGAGGTGGGTGGAGAATCCCGCGATCTTGTTGCCAAGCCTCTTGGAGGGTATAAGAGCCACTTCTTCTAGAACCTTCTTGTTCGTCTGCAAGTCCAGCGTCATCCGAGAGTAGTACCTCTCTATCACTTGCCGCGACGACTTCTTCACCGTCTTCGTCCCCATGCGTCCCATGCTGTTTCTTTCTTGCTGCCTCTCTACCTCTCCAGCACAAACAACTGCTGCTATAGAAATTAGACGAAACAGTATACACTTCTCTTAAACTTTGATTTTATTGTAAACTATTATTACAAATTTTAAAATTTTTTTAATTATAAATTTTAATTAATATTTTAATAAATTTTTATATTTAATTTAAATAAATTTAAACAATAATAATATAATATCATTTTATTTATATTAATATTAATTAAAAATTATTTATTAATAAAATTTTAATAATTTTAATAATTTTTTCTTTACAAAATAAATAAAATAAATTTATTTATTTTTTTATAAAAAATATATATTTAAAATTAAATTTTAATAAATAATTTTTAATTAATATAAACACATATAAAATAATATTATATAATTTTATTGTTAATGAATTAATAAATTTAAAATAAATATAAAGATTTATTAAAATATTAATTAAAATTTAAAAATTAATAAAAATATTTTAAAATTTATAATAATAAATTTTAAAAAAATTAAAATTTAAGAGAGCTAAATATTATTTTCCTTAAAAATTATAATGAATGAAAATATGACAAGGTTGTGCTAGGGTTTTGTGGTAATTATGGGAAACGGGCTCGTTCTCTATGCCCCATACCAACTATTTTATTTACAACAAAAATTGGCTTTTATATATTAATTGGTTCACACACTCTAATATTCTCAGTTACACAACTGCTTTCCGATGACTGGACTTGGATATTAGGCCCAACATTCTGGCCCATATCTGACAAACAATTTATCGAAGGGCGTTTAAACAAAATTAATAAAATGATTTTAAGGCATATATTTTCATATAGATACAAATCTATGATATTTGTGATTAATACACTAAAATATTTGAGATGCGCAACAAATTTAGGAGAGTTTTATATATCATAATTTTAGGTGTGTTTATTATAAACCATTGAGGTTCATACAAAAATCTTTCTTTCAAAATATGCAAATATGCAATCCTGTCCATTATTGAGAAAGAGCGTCACAGATATGGACTCATCCGAAGTTTGGATCTTACTTAAATGATTGACATAATAAAACAAAAGCATTGAAAAATATCTTGATATTTGCACATCATCACTTGTGTGAATAGAAAATTATGTGCAAGAATAGGGAACTTGTTTTGTCAAGATTCCAAAGACAGCAGCTCTCACGAAGTCACGCACCTTACAATTTGGTCTAAGCGGCCCAGAGCTTCTTTTGCAGAAACAGCCGTAGCACCGTGGGTGTGACTTTTCTCCAAAACTAGTGTGGAAATAGGTTAAGCTTTAATTTGAATAAGCTAATGTCTATATTGTAAAACGTTAGCCAGGGCTTAGTCTATTATTTATTATAGGTTTTTTTTATGATTCAGCCTGACTTGTCTGTGAAAATTTAGTTTAACATAACTCAAAAGTCTTTTAAAAGATTTACTTTACATGAAAATCTTTATATTAGTAAAATAAAAATTGAAGTTTTTACTTTTAAATAAGTACAACTTATAACGAAATTATTATATTCTGTACAAAATAAATATATTATATTAATATATAATTAATAAATTATGTAAGTAATATAAAAATTATATAAAAATAATAAATAAATAGGTCAACTTAGTAAACCTAGTAAATTTTTAAAAAAGTCAAACTTTAGCCTAATAGTTAAATAAATCTTTTTAAAAATTTAAACTTAACTTGTTCATTAAATAGATTAGACTTATATAAGCAAAAAATAAAATAGGTCATAGACTTCTTATAGACTGTTTAACCTATTCTCACCCCTATTTTCAACTAAATTCAATCCATTCATATATATTTATCTTGGTTAAACAAGATGTTTAATTCAAGAAATTAGCTTAGTGATTAAAGAGATGTGATCTTTATCTAAAGGCTTAAACACAAAAGAATTAATAAACTTCTAAGTGTACTAGGCTGATGTAGGGCAATCTTAAAATCATTTTAGAAATGACTTTGTCTCAATTGACACAGCACAAAAACTAGCAAAAGATTAGAAATTCTACTATATTTTAATAAATGCATGCTCCGAAAAGATATTCATAATTCATTTAAGTTGATTTATTTAATATTTATATAAATGTGCTTACAATCAATAGTTTAGATGTTTCTTAAACATGTATCAATTGCTACTCAAAAAACATGGAATAATTTCTCGCCAAAGATATCCTTGCCTAATTTTTTTTTAAAAAAAAGAAGTTTACAAACATAAAAATATTTATGATATTTATGATGAATACACTAAGTATTTGAGATGCGCAATATAGATATAATAATTCTAAGTGCTTTTATTTTTTAACATTAAGGTTCATAAAAGATTTTCCTTGCAATACATGCACCCCTAGCTATCCATTATGGAGAATGAGTTTAATTCATAGACTCGTCCAAACTCCAAAGTTTAGCTAGATTTTACTTTCTGGAAAGTAACCCCAAGAAATTGAAGCTCACAATTTGGTCCTAGCGGAAAACTTTCTTACAGCTTCTTTAACAGAAACATTCGTGGTGCTGTAACCTCCGTCTACAACTAGATTCAGCCCACTCACGTACTTAGACTCATCGCTGGCCAGAAACAAAGCCGCTTCCGCCACATCCTCTTCCCTCAGAACCACTCCCTTCAAGTTCGCTGCCTCTGAATACACTTTCTCAGTTCTCTCCTTGTCCATGCCTGTTCCACCCGTTATCAGAGGTGTCGCCACCGCATATGGTGAAATGCAATTAACTCTGATCCCATGCTTCCCCAATTCTACACACAAATTCTTCACTAGACCCACCACTGCATGCTTTGACGCCGTGTAAGCATGCGGCCAAAACCGCATGAGTCACCGAAGCTATGCTAGAGGTGAAGATAATACTCCCTTTCTTTTCAGGAATCATTACCTTAGCGGCGTGTTTGGCTGCCGAGAATGCACGGTAGACGTTGACCTCGAAAACCCTCTTCAAGTCCCCATGATCAACGGCCAGGATGGAAGGGTTCGCATTGCCAATGATGCCGGCGTTGCTAAACAAGATGTCAAGCTTGCCATGTTGCGAGACCACAGCACTGACAACAGTTTGAACATCAGAATCGTTAGTGACATCGCAGTGAAGGTAGGAAATGGACTTGTCGGAGCCAAGGCTGTTGCAAACGGAGTGTCCCAGATTGTCTTGGATGTCGGCGATGATGACCTTGGCACCGTGGCGAAGGAAAAGCCTTGCGGTGGCTGCGCCGATACCACTAGCTCCCCCAGTTATCAGTGCTACCTTGCCTTCTAATCTGCATGCATGCAAGTGCTCCAAAACGAGAGAGAAAGAAAGGCATTTTCAGTAATCTTCTAGGTTAGCAGCAGTAAACTATGTATGTAGAGAATTAATAGATATTTTGACAGATTTGAATTGTGGTTTGAATACCTCTTGGCGATTGCAGGGATTGAGGAGGAGCACCCTTGCATCTTGCTTCCTATCGGATAAAAAGGCAATTACACATTTGCTTCCATACATATATTATAATCTCACATTCTTTGGTGTGGATATCTTGAAAATAATATATATATATATATATATATATATAAAAAAAAAAACTATCTTATATTCTTTATATATCATTTATCTCTTATCGTATATAAAATAAAAAATATATAAATTTTTTTTTTATATTAATCATGTATATATATATATATAATCACATACAATGTCACAGAGATTCCCTATTTAAGTATCTAATTTTATTTTTCTTAAAATAAAATTATTTCTCATTAAAACATAAATGTAAAAAAATAATAATAAATTTGTAAACACTCATGATTATTGATTTTGCCATTATAATAGATCTTAAACACTCTTCATGATTATTTATTTATTTTTATCATAATTATTCTCTACATTCCAAAATATCTATTGTTTTAGAAAAAAAAAGAATACATTAATTATTTTTTTTAACTTTATCATTGTCTCTTGATATCTTTTCTAAATAGAATAAAAATAACATTAATGGATTAAAATATATTCTTTTGAGCTGAATGCATTAAAATATTGAGTATTTTAATATAAGGCAATTTAATGAAATATAACTATATTTTATGATGATTAAGGTTATTTAATAACTTTCTTTAATCATTGAACTACTTCAAATGATAAATATTTACTCATAACTGATGGGTTGAAATAGTAAACAATATCGATTTCTTGAAATAAGAACAAAAATTTGAATCTTAGGTAAGTAAGCATTTGAATGAGGATTAGTCTTGTGAACTAATCAAATGAATTAAATATGTAAAGATATCTCGTGATTTAAATAAAAATAATATTTTTTTTAAGAATAAACTTAAAAAAAATGTAGATTGACAAAATAGATGGGAGTGACTAACTTATCAATTAATATGTTAGTAGTGATACATTAATTTAGATTAATGTTATAGAGCCAAAATAAATAATCAAAATATTTGACAGAATATATGAGTGGTTCTTGAATAGAATAAAGTGATAGAGACAACTCATTCATTCAAAAATTAATAAACATGCCACATCATTAGTCAAAAAAATTCTATCAAAATTTTTATTTTTCTAGCATTTTTCATTAATTTACTCCTTCCGAAATTTGAAGGGTAAAGCCCAAATTTTCATAGTAATAAGATATCACGTCCTCGACTATATTTGTAAGAAATTTAAAATATTCAAAAATCAGGTGTTAGACTCTATCAATACACTACTAATTAGAGTCATACACTATATTTTTATATATCTTTATTTACACATATTCCTTTTGCGTCTTTCTTTCTTTCTTTTCCTTTCAATTTTTTCAAAAAGGAATAATTAAATGTAAAAGGAGAGGGGTGAAATGTAGTTACGGATAACATTACTCCACATTACCAACAAATAAAGAAAAATAACATTACTCCACCAATAATATATATAAAAAATTTACTCCCTCCGAAATTTAAAGGGTAAAGTCCAAACTTTCCTAGTAACAAGACATCACATCCTTGACCATATTTGTAAGAAATTTAAAATATTCAAACATCAGGTGCTAGACTCTATCAAATACACTACTAATTAGAGTCATACACTATATTTTTATATCTTTTCCTTTACATTAATTAAATTTTGTATTTATGCAAAGCACAAGTAAATTAAAAATTAAATGATAAAAATAAATATAATTTAAATAAAAAATTTATTAAGTAAAATATGTAATAATTCATAAAAAATTATAATTATAATTTAAAAATATATAATATTTCTATGAAAAGATTTTATTTTAATATAAATACTAAATAATTTAAATATAAATTATTATAAAACAATCTATATGCCTAAAAAATATTTATAATATAAACAAAAATCTTTGTCTTTTAAATGCATAATTTAATCCAATAATTTTATAAAACAATATTTCAATAAATTAGCTTTATTAAAAATTACATATAAATTAATTCATTTTATGTTCATGTAACTCAAAATAAGTAAGTCAAGTGAAAGTAGTCTAGAATTCAACCGAAAATGCACTTGTGAGGGAAGAGAAACTCTTATATTCTAAGCAAGTATAGCCTTAAAACTAAATTATGTGACAAAATCTTATAAAAAAAAATTGTTCATGTAAATTTTCATTTTTGATAGTTTAATTTTTTATCTTTTTTTTCATTCCATTTATATTTTTTGTTATATTTTTATCTATGTAATTTTTAGTGTTATTTTATGTTTTAAGGAGTTTATATCAACATTCTAGCTTATTGGGTTTTTAGTATTTGAATATGTGTCATCTATGTGTGAAAACATATCAGCGTTGTATTGCAAAACAAAAAAAAAAAGAACATGGTATGCAAATTGTAACACCCTAGATAATCATGTTAGACTTGTAAATAGTTACAGATGTAGTCTGATACTTGCTTAACATGTTTGTTGGATTTTGTGATTTTCTGAGCACGTTTGGTCATTTTTTTTGTAACACTATGTACGAGAAATAGTTGTTATTAACTCCGAAAATGACTTAAACTACTCAATTAATGGAAATAAGTATGAAGACTTTATTTCTAGGTCACAAATGTGTGAGCTGTGCTACAGTTAAAATCTGAGGATAATCAGAGTTAGTTTGATATTTTTAAGCATATTAGTCGTGTGTTTTAATATCAGTTTGACTAGCAATTGATATGGAAATAACTGAAAATAGTGAAATAAGATTTTTGATGAATCATATGATTTATTTAAATCTTGTTAGAAGTTAGAAAACTTAATTTGATAAAATCTAGGTATTCTTAACAGATTTGGATTTACCACATGGCCACTTAAGTGACCAAAGTCACTCACGGCCATGTGCTGCAGCCTTGATATTTAAGACTTGCAATAAGATATTTTTATCTCATTTTCACTCTTTTCTCTCATCTTCTCTCACGGTTGCAGTTGCCAAATGAGAGGAAAAGGAAAACCAAGCAAAAAAGGAGGAAAGGAAAAGGAAGAGGAAAGCCAAGGCTTCATCATCTTCATCATCTTTGATACAAGAGATAGGGTTTTTGTGTTCTTGTAACTTCTTTTCTTCTATCTTCACCACTTATGCATATGAGATGCATAATATGTCAATTTGAAATTTAGAGTTGTTTGGACTGTTTTTCTTGCTTGGTTGAGTTTCAATGGTTGTTTGTGACTTGTTCATGTAAAGAGTTTGAGTTAAAAACTTAAAACTTGTCATTTGAACATTTGATGCTAAAAGTGCGAAAGTTAGATCTTGGATGAGTGATTTTGTCCTTGGATCCAATCTAGAGGTTTTTGTTAGTGATTACTAATTCCTATGTGTTAGTAAACTTGTTAGTGACCTTAAATCACTTAGAAATTGAATTAGAATGACCAAAATCAGTGACTTGTTCTAATAGAACAGTACCCAGAGTCTGCAGAATTCTGCATAATTCATTTTTCTGCTGCTTGCGTCGCGGCGTAGGATGTTGCATGCCACAGCGCGCGAGTGATGCTATTTTCAGTATTGGAACCCGAGAGCAAGGCGTCGCGGCGTGGCCGTGTGATGCCGCGGTGTGTGAGTGGGCAGAGGTAGAGTGTCGCGGCATGGCCATGGTGTGCCGCAATGTGAGTTGTTGGATCTTTCAACATTGTGTTTTTGATGTTTTTGAATTTCCTAAGTGACGGGACCACTCTTTTATGCCTTCTAAAGTGTGTTGAGGCACCTATGAGAGTATTTCATGGAAGAAATTACTGCCTACTTTATGTGAGGAAATTGTGAAACCTTAAGCAACCAATGGTTTGGGAAATGTCATTGACTAACACTTAGACTTTTGATCCATATGTGATTGTTTTTGTTATCACTTATGATGCTGATATGTGATGAGAAGGACATATAAAGTGAGTATGTAAGTATTCCTAATTTGATAGTTGGAAAACCTCGTGGAGGAGGATAGACACGTTTAAGGGCATTGACTATGAATTCGTATAGGAGAATATCCGATGTGGCATTGAATGTGTGTTATATATCACTTTGCATATTTTCTCACACACTTGCTATTCCTACATATATGTGAATGATATATGAGATGGTAATAGTACACTTATTGTTGTGAGATAGAGTAGTCCATTCATTATCAGGTAGTGTTAAATGATCGTAGTCATACTACTCAGAAAAGTACAAGGAGCGGAGTTCCTGGAAATAGTTAAGTTTCTTGACATTGCACAAATACTATTTTACTTTATTGCATATCCATTGTCTTAGGACATATTAGGCATAAACATACAACATAATAACAAGTATTGTATTTACATGGTAATTTATGGGTAGTTATCGTAATCAATGATATTTACAATTGTATAAGTAGTTGTATAATATTGTTAATAGTCTTTTTCTAATGTGTGTTTAGGAATATGGTTTGCTTGAGAAAACTGCATAGAATTATTATGTGAGTTATTCTTTTGGTAGTAAATAGTGATTCTTATACTTGTTGTGAACTTTTTCCTGATGTTAACTATTGGTTTATTCATTGTGAATGGATAAATGTTGGTTTTGAAATACTTATACTGAGAAATTATGATTTTTCACTCCATTTGTGTTTCTATGTAAATCAAGGTAGAAGCATATCAAAAGGAAAGAGAAAGACGTTTGAAGACACATAGCATAAATGCTCTATTAGGCTAAGCTTGTATATATTTTATATTTGTTTAGTTGTTTAAAGTTATGTATGTCAGAACGCCCTTTTGAGGCAATGATGTATATACATATATATGTAACAGTTGGATAATGTTTTAAAGTTATGTATGTCAAAACACCTTTTTGAGGCAATCATGTATATACATATATATATAACAGTTGGATAATATGACTCTCCATAATGATTTATTATATATGAATGTTATGGATTTGGTTTAATGTTTTTAGTTAGTAGTAGCATACCCAGTGCTGGACATTCTTGTATATGTCAAATATATTGGGATACTAGTAAGGATGCTACACAAATAAGATGACTATTTGACACATGACAAAAAATCAGAACATGTCTTGCCAGTTAGGAGTGACAGGTGGCAGAATTCTAGACCATGTATCTTTCTTTTAGAAATCACTAGTGTTTTGTATCCGTGCAATGTGTAACACCCTCTCTAGGGTATCACATGTCTGACTTCCGACTCATAATCTGAAAATGTTTTCATAAAAGGTTTGAGTTAAAACGTGGGTTTAAAATTATATTTTTTTTTACTAAAACATAAACTTACTGAAATTCATAAGTATTACTGAAAATATATTTAAACTGATTCATATACAACATTGACACCAATTAATACTTAACAATTTGAAGAAAATATAACACTAACAGATTCTTTTTCTTTTTTTTAACATGAAACCCCATTGGTCCTACTTAATAAGACGCGATGCAATCTAACGATAAAACTTAACATACTTATTCCTTATCTTGTATCCATCTTGTTGCATCAGAACTCTACTCCTTGTCTACTCAGAACACCTTCGAACTTGAGACAACCACTCTTCAATGTTTTCATCAATCTCTGAGTATCCATCGCCCGTTATGTCTAAGACAACTCATTCTTTCTACTGTTTAATTTTAACAATACAGACACAACAAGACAACATAACAAAGAGGTGAGATCACCTACACCAATACCAACATGGCAGTATAGAGATAACACAAACAGCATATCATACAGATAGATCATACCATAATCATGCTATCAGCATTAATCAACTATCATCATCTAATCATTTATTAGTTTAATTATCATAAACAACAAATTACAATAATGTTCTAATTATCATTATCATCATCCAAGTATTCAAAACAATTGTCATAACCAATATCCCTCAATTAATATATCATGCGGATATAAAATGTTCAGATTATGCATGTACACAAGACTCGATTTCCTACTCCATGGAGCTAAACTCAGGTCGAGAAATGATCGAAAAGATCTGCAGGGCCACGTGCCTCGGACCACGTGCTTTAATTCTCATTTCAATTTTTGCACATCTAGCACATACACGACATGTCTTTATCGATCTTGATTAAGAATAGTGTCTCGGTCAGGATCATTGATGTGTTGCATCGGTCTAACAACCCTAACCTGGAAGAAGCGCGACCAACCACCCGTGTAGGCAACCCGCACCCCGATGCCCCCAGGTCAACAAGTGACTTACACTACGCATATCGCACCCACTCAAGAGGTGTATTTCTCCTGCAATCACCATATCCAATCCTCATCTGGACCATTCTAATGCATGTATAATGCACCAAATCCAATCACGAGACAAATATGTCATTTTCTCACAAACAGTGTATATGACACTTTGGTTCAACAATAATCACATTGTCTTTCAACAATAAAATCATGTTATCACGTTTTCATAGTTGTAAAACACTTTTACCGTATTTTCACAATCGCGTAACATTTCTCAATTACGTTTTCTCAATCAAAATGTTTTACGTTATGTTTCACAATACCATAACATTTCTTTTATATTTTCACAATACCGTAACACTTTTGTTACGTTTTTAAAATTCCAAAACGTTTTACAATACCGTAACACTACTTGTTATGTTTACAAAATTTAAGTAACATTTCTCACATTATGTTTTCAACATTTGCAAACTCTTCATTGACTTTTAAACCACGTACTAATTTTTAACGTTTTTCTCAATATCGTAAAAACATACGTTCTCAAATCGCATAGTATTTTTCCACTGTTTCAAAATCGCGTAACTTAAAAATCATTCTTTTACGTCACGTAAATCATTTTCTATCATTCTCAAAATATTTAAAATACTTTCCAAATCTCATAACAATTTTCTGTCATTTTCACAATCACGTAAAAATATTCTGTCACTATTCAAATCACGTAGTGATTTTTTTCAACAATATTTCAGTCGCGTAAAATATTTAAACGCTTTCCAAATCGTGTAAAAATATTTAAACATTTTTCAAATCGCGTAGAAATATTTTACTGTATTTCAAATCGTTTTTAAGATACGTAAAATATTTTTCAACATTTTACAATCACGTAAAATATTCCTCAATATTCCAAAACACTATTTTGGACTTAAATAAATCAATATCATTTTTAACACATTGTTCAAAATTGCGTGAAACTTAAAAATCACGTTTTTAAGATCGTAAAACATTTTTCATCATAATTTCATTACTGAAAATATTTCTTAACCTTCAAAAATTCCTTTTCAACTTTTCTCAAAATAATATAACTTTATATTTCATTTTTCATGTTTTTTTTCTTTCGGAAAATCTTTTTCCACATTTCTTTCTCAAAAAAATCCTTTTCCCAAAATATAATTCATAAAATCACTTTTCCATTGAATTAAATCAATGTTTTTAACTTTAAAAAATCACTCTTCAAAACCCAAAGTATGATTTACACGTTAGGAAAATCATATTCTCCATTTTTCTCAAAAATTCCTCAAGCATTAAAATGCTCTCGATTCCATTTCCAAATTTGTTGTATCAAATTACTTTGAAATTCTCTTTTGTTTCATTTTGGAAACTTGTTCATAAAATCAAGACATTACAAACCTTCAAAAACGGGCGTAGACTATTGAAATCATGAAAACATTCTTTCTTTCTAAGTTGATAGGATTTTACACAAACAAAACCATTAAAATTTTGTTTTCAAAACCGTAAGTCTTATGGTCATAAAAAACCAAACCCATTTGTTCAAATTCGTTTTTACTTTCTTTACAAATCCTTTTTCACTTTCTTTGCAAATCCTTTTTCACTTTCTTTGCAAATCCTTAAAATCAACATTTGTCCGTTTCATTCAAAACTCATATTTATAAAAACACTTAGCATCTTTTTACACAAAATAAATCAATAAAAATTCCTCCAAAAATCATATTCTTGTTCTCTTGAAAAACAAATCCTTTGTTTATTTTCCATACTCTTCAAATCATCCCTTTTCATCTTTCATGAAAATATTAATTTGTGAACACCTATTTTGAGGTGTCTTGTTTGAAATTCACCATGTTCTAAGTACTCAAAAATCAATTCTTTTGTTCTTGAAAATTTTCAACATGAACCTAATCAAGGGCATCAAAAACCGTAGCTTCCTTAGTTATTGGAGCCAAAAATCAATTTCCTTTCCACCATCAAGTCATGGCATATACATATATATTTCATCATAAATAAAATAAACATACCATCAAAGCCATAAAAGCATGTATAACATATCAAGCATATCATCAAAGCTATAAAATCATGCAAAACATATCAAGCATAGAAAATTAATCAAAGCTCATAAACACCCACAAATTAATTACATGACCATGGATATGAATCCTCACATGGATTCCACATCCATCAAATAAAATACCATCTCTCACCACCATGCTTGGTTGGTGAGATGGATCTCCCTCTTACCTCTTGAAGATCCTCAAAAGCTCTTTGTTTTGCTTCTTTTTCCGAGTCCTTCATCACCAAGAGCTTCTCAAATTCAAAACAAAATACATAAAAATTAGTATACTAAGCTTGATTAAGAGGAACCATGGATCAAACATGGCTTAGATCATGAAAAAGAGAGAAAAAAATGAAGTTTCCTTATACTTCACCTCAAAAACCCAATAACTTTGATCTTGAAGAAACTCCTTGAAGATGAATGATTTAGAAAAAATCTCCAACATGAAAGTTGCTTAGAACATCATGTAGATTCAAGATCTAAGGTTGGATAAAATTAAAAGAGCTTGGATGGTGGTTTTGAGTGTCTTTACCGAATGGTTTCTCTTGAAGCACAAAGATGGAATTTTTGATTTTTGATAGAAACTTGAAGCTTGAATTTGAAGATCAAGATGAATGATTTTGGAAAAACTCATAACTAGAGATGTTCTTAGAATGATGTTTAGATTTAGAAAATCAAGACTAAAAGATTAGAAGAGGAAACATGAAATTGACCATTTTTGGTAGAATCTTGAAGCTTGGATTTGAAGTACTAGATGTTGGATTTTGAAGAAACCTTCAACATGAAAGTTGTTTAGAATAAGGTAAGGATTCAAGAAACTAGGTTGGATGAAATTTTTGAGTGATGGAGGGTGTTCTTGGGTGTCAAGACCGAAGCATCTTAGAAGGAGAAGGAGAGAAAATTTTAAGAAACTTTCTTGAAGAAAGTTTCAAGAATGATGAAGTATGGTCAATAATGACCAAAGGTGACCAATATGGTCTTCAAAGCTCCTAAATTCAGACCACAACCATAGCCCCCCTTCTTGCATTCTTCTTGAGTGCAAAAAAATCAAAAGTAGCCATTATGATGTCTAACTTGACCAAGCGTCATGCAAAACGTAAAAGCATGCTCTTTTGTCTTCTAAACACTCCAAAACCATCACCTTCTCTTCATAATGCATTCAATAAAGTTGTCTTCATTATTTGCACCATTTGAAGCATTTCTAGTCATTGATTAATTCAATGGTTAGGATTTAGGTAGATTTTTAATTTTAGAAAGACTAAATCTACGCCATCGATTTTTCTCCTTTAAATTAAGCCAGATGTGTAAAAATTAAGAACAAGATTGCTTCTTCAAATTTTAAATCAAGGGTCCTAATTAGTCTTTCTTTTTAGAAGACCAAATCTCCACCATTGATTGATTCTTCATCCAATGGTCATAAATGGTCCTTGTTACTTTTTAAGATTAAATCTCCACCCTTGATTTAATCTAAATAAATGGTTATAAATGGTCTTTGTCATTTTTCAAGACCAATTCTACACCTTTGATTACATCTATGGTTGATATCAAAGCCTTCCTAACTAAGCTTATTCTCACACCATTGATTAAATCAATAGTTATTATCCAAACGCTTTATTAAGTTTGTTTAACCTTTGATTAAATCAATGGTTAATATTCAAACTAAGTATTCTCATCCAAGGGTATAAATCAAGTCAATTTCTTTTTGTTGACTACGCAAAGATAATATTTATTCTTGTATCCTATAAATAATATTTTTACTTGTATTTTTATCATCCGATAATTAAATACGATCAAAACACAAGATCTGAGAAATTTTCTAAAATCTTATTTCCTGATTCAGGTTTAGTAAGATCCTTTCTCGCTATAAACAAGATGAAATTTTTTTATGCGTAAAAATTTTTTTGCTTTCGACCCACTGGCCCACGATATATTCACACAGGCCCACATACCCCTAATGTGGACCCATAGACAGGAAAAATTTCCAAATCATCCATAAAATCACAAAAATTATAAAATGCACAAATATCAAATCAGACGTAAAATAATTACCTAACGGTAAAAATTAAATTACGTAACGTTTTCCCCCTTACCAAATTTTTTATTTTCCGACACCTGAAGAAATCACTCAAAACGATCAAATAAATTGACGGAATAAACAAAATAATATTACAAGATCAAAAATCACTAAACAAAATTAAATTAGCTAACTCAAAAATTACTTTTTAAGAGATACGAAAATTTGAGGTGTTACACAATGCACAGGATAAATGAAAAAAAGGTTAAATGCATAAGGAAAAATTATATTTAAAAATATGATATCCTAAATTATTTATATGAATTTGATTAACTTATAATTAGTGAAGTATGTTGTGGGACTCAGTTAAAATCATTTCTTTCATTTTCATTAAACCGACTCTTCTTGTGTTATGATAATCAGGTTATGTAACTCCTTTTAATAAATATTTTTTTATTTGACCTTTCAGTAAATAATTAGTTTATATAGTTTTAGAAAATTTTAATTTTTGATTCTATAATTTTTTTCTTTTAATATTAATTTTTATGTATTTATTCATTTGGATGTTTTATCAACTTATTATTAAGAATATACCAAGTTGGCCTCTAATGTTAAATTATCTAACTTAATAATATTAGATGGATAAATATTATAATGACAAATAAAAAAATCTAATAAAAATTAAAATGGTCAATAACAATATAATCAAATGATATTCAATACATTCAAATACCTTAACATTTTATAACTTATACACTTAGTTTACATTATTTAAGTAGATTAAATAAAATAATATATTAGTTAAATTAATTAATTGACGTATAACTTCTTAAATTTTTTAATCTTATTCTCTTTCACAAATTCAATCTATTTTAATATGATAAACTATAAACTATAGCTTACTCATTACATATGTTACTCAATACTCGTTAAGGTTAATTTATTTCATTATTTATCCACAAAAATTATCTCAAATCCTACAAACAATTAATCAAAACATAAATAAAACTTCAATATTATATGATATGGGTTTTCAATTGCATTTAAATGATCTTACTAAACAAACTTTATTATGAATTTGAACTTTTTAATTGATTTTATCATGTCTTCTTGTAAACTTTTTATTTCATATATGTAAAAATTAATATATTTTCATTTAAAATTTTCAATGCCAAGAAATATAAATATAAAATATTTAAATATTGTATATATGAACAAAAAATAAAAAAACACTTAGTAATTTCTTAATTTTCTCATAATAAATTACATTTAATTAATTTTATTATATTTCATGCAAAGTTTTCATTCTTGTGTGATATATATATTGAAGTTTACTAAATAATATAGAGTAAAAATAGTTATTTAAAAATATAATTAATTAATTTAGGATGACAATACATATATAGTAGAGATGATATCAAACACCTACGAAAATTTAGAATTTTAAGATAAATCACCAATAAAAATAATAATAACGTAGTCAATTAAAGATATGTGAGAATTTTTTGAATTTTTTAATATGAATATGAATTAATATGCAAAGATATATATGTTAATGTAATTAATATGTGATTATAAATTTTTATATTTGTATATATGAGCTATAAATTTAATTTAAACCTAACGACATATATACACATTTCATTTTAAATTATAACATAAAATATACGTGGTAGTTATTAAAATTATATATTTTCATATGATAAATTTTTAAATATATTATTTCATATCAAAATAATACATATCAAATATAATAAGATATACATTTTTTATATATTATATTATATATGGTTATATGATTCATTTTGCATCTTTCTTTCTTTTCTTTCCATTTTTTCAAGAAGGGATAAGTGTAAAAGGAGAGGGGTAAAATGTCGTTATGGATAACATTACTCCACTTGCCAACAAATAAAGAAAAATAACATTACTCCACCAATAATATATATATAAAAAAATTAATTTCGTAAGATATATCAAAACTTTTATGATAAATAACTGATTGATAAATATTATATCCTCCTAACAAGTATCAGTGGAGCATAACTCGAGTGGTATCTCCTTTGGTCTGTGGTTAAGTGGTAGAACTCATTTTCTTATTCCCTAAGTTCAATAGACCTCTCTAAAACTAAATTAAAAAAAAAATCTCTTAATACTTCCTTCTAACATTCTTCTGGTTGTTTAAAATTAAAAATATTAAATTAAAAATAAATATTTAATTCTTTGATTTTTAAATAATTAAGAATATTAGTTTTAAAGCTATTCGTCAGGAGAATTTGAAATTGTTCATTGAGATTTCAATTTTCAAGACTAAAAGATATTCTAATACAATGCACTTAGCCCAAAAATTTCGTAGAGGCCTTAAAATCAACGTGGATATTAGCGTCACAATGGACAAAAAAGGAATCAGATAATGTGAATGAAGAGAGAAATCCAAAGCAAGTTTGACATGATAATGGCCTGAAGCATTAATCATATCTTGGCGCCACAATGGACAGAGAAAGAATCAGATAATGTGAATAAAGCAAAAAATCCAAAGACACTTTGACATGATTATGACTTGACGCATTAATCATATCTTTAATTTGACGCATTTAATCAACTTCATTATTTTTTTTTAATTTTAATTACAGACCAGTGAATAAATATTTAGCAATTCAAGATATAATATATATAAAAAGAATTTATATTAATGTAAGTTTTTTTATACTTATTTTTAATTATTAATTTTATTTTTATCTAATAATTAATATTATTTTATTAAAAATAATTATTAAATAAAAATAAAATTAATGATTAAAAATAAATTTAAAAAATTATATTGATGTAAATTCATCTTTTTCTCTTTTATATATATATATATATATATATATATATATATATATATATATATATATTCTATATTTTTATATTCATATATATTACTTTTAATAAATAATCTCAACCATTATGAAAGTGGATCTCATAGTTGAAAATAAGTGTAAGTCAAAAAAGACTTACACTGATGTAAACCGATCCCCCTCTATATATATATATATGTGTGGGGGTTGAAAAAGTTAAAACCCGTAAATTTGATGTAACATCTAAGAGTATTGATCCCATAACGGCAGAGCAGATATCAAACTGACAACTGTTATATTGGCCCCGCCCATTTGTCTTAACTCTTTACAAAATTCTTCAATAGATTTGAAGCAACCATCATACATATGTCCACCTACAAAAGAAGGGCGCAATCAATACAGGATATTATAAATAGAAAAGTAATGTTTTTATATTTTTTTTATTATATTTTTTAATAATTATGATTAAATAAGAAAAAAAATAAAAAAAATAATATATTAATAATATAGATAATAGTATAAAAAGTAATATAAAAAATCATAGTTGCTACAAAAATTTGTATATATATATATTTGGAAAATGTGTTTTACTATTACTATATAAATATTTTATTTCAATATAAATATATAAGTAAATATTGAAATATATCAAATTTTAAAATAAAATAAACTTATCATATATTAATATGAAAAAAGTGTGGATTGAATATTGTAGTATGGATATTTAAATAATAAAATTTTTATATTATATTATATTATATTATATATATATATATATATATATATATATATATATATATATATATATATATATATATATATATATATATTGGTGAGTATACACGTGCATATTTAAGCAATGTACAGTGTGAAAGAGTACAATTTTCTTAACATCAAAATAATTAAGGACACGTGTGAGCTAGAAGCTGCTGTCACTTAATTTTGTCGGGCATCTTTTGATACGGTAATGTAAAATGATTTTAAAAAGAATGTTAGTAATATATTTTTTAAATATTTTTTATATATTTATTTTATATATTTTAAAAAATATTAATAACAATTATTTTTAAATTAATAATAAAATAAATATCAAAAAATCTAAAAAGGACAATTGACGTCTAATATTTTCTGCCACTCGTACGCTGCAGTGATCTATTTTGTCAATGAGTCAGATACCAAGGGGTGACCGCTGATCCTGGTGGAAGTTTTCTCTCATGTATCATCTCCTTCACAAACTTCGGGTACTGCCATATATAGACAAACGGGCTGTTAGTATGTCACATATATATTTGCAGGCAAGGCTAGACTTAAAGCTTAAGAAATAAGGTATTTTAAGAGGGAAAAAAGATCAATTTATACTTTTTAAAAAATATAGGTATTGTTAATATATTTTTTAAGATGTTAAATTTAGTAAAAAATAAAAAAAAATATGTATAATAAATAATATTAAATAAAATATAAAAAAATAAATATATATATCATTTGATGTTAGATTCTCAGAGTTATTTAAGAGGTGTTAGATATAAAATTTAACCTCATTCTAATTGCTTAAATTTTTTAAAAATTGATTTTTGATATTATACCATAGCTTCTATAATAAAATGATTATGAGTTTGAAAAAGTAATAAACATTGCCATTGCGAAAAGTAGTTTCTTAACCCCTTGTCCATCTTCACTGGTTAATTTGCTGAACAGTTCGAACGGCACTAGGATGGGAGGAAGTGTTAAAAGTATGTGGGGGCTGCCCAGAGCCCTGAAGCAACATCTGCATTTGAAGAGGAAGAATGACAATGTCCCTATCTTTGCTAGGTCTGGGATATGTCAGTCATTTAAAATTTTCTATAATATATGAGACTTTCTCCTTAATAATACCTTCAGACATGAGAAATGTACTCATTCGTATTTACTATTTAGAGTAATGAAATGGCTAAGGACAATACAAATTGGCCAAATTGGCTCAAGAGTTTTGGATAGTACCATGTACTTCTGACTGTAACAGTTCGAATCACACCTTAGTCACTGGTGCACCATCCCTTTTTGGGAAGATCTCTTTGGCATTCAAAAACTATAGGTAAGTATATATAAACAATTTTTATTATCTTTTTTTTACTAAAAGGTAAGTTGATTAACTTAATAATAACTATAGAAATTATAAATGCAGTTATTTGTATTTACTATTTAAGATAACAATAATGATATTTATACACTACATTCTACATCTCTTTTATATATTTTTCCTTTCAAAATTAAAAATAAAAAAGAAGGGTGAGAAAGAAGAAGAAGATGAGTACCTCTCTTCAATTTTATTAAAAGAGAAATGTGTAAATTAAGAAAAAAGTATTGAAATATAATATGAATATGCATATTTGTTAGAGAAATGCACTTTCCCAATAAAAAATGATATATTTACACATAAAAAACTCATACTATTTTTGCATCACTTCTTTTTTAATAATAAAATAAGAAATTAACATATTCTAACACACACTATATCTACTTTCAATTTTCCAATAAGCAAAATTTAAAAATGATGTAGAATTTGTAGTGTGCAAATATCATTATTCATTTACTCATAACTAGTGGGTTAAGGTAGTAACCAACTTTGACCTTTAGGATAAGAATATGCGTTCAAATTTCAAGAAAGTAACTTTTGTAGGAAGATTTCATAACTTTTATATTTTCACGGTTGAACGAAGATTAGTTGCAAAACAATTCAAATAGATCGAATTTGTAGAAATATCTTGTTGTTTTAAAAAAAAATATAATTACTCATTTGCCTATTTGCACACAAATTATGCACCTCCTCCCCTATTCAAGATTTTATAATTAAATTTCACTTATATCAATTTTTTAGCTCAAATTTATTGTAATTATTGCAGCAACACAATGTAAACAATAAAACAGTAAATCATAATTTAAAATTGATAAATTATGTTTTTATTATTTTCTGTCTCCTTATTATATTTATACAGTCGTTAGATCTAACTCCAATTTTTCATTTTTTTTAAAAGAAATGCGCAAAGTCGACAAAATATCTTTGAAAATATGAAATATCATTACCCTTCAAATAATATGTACTTCAAATAATAGTAAATTATACTCATATGTGTTTTTTGCGTCTTGGATAAATATCGTATTATAGATGTTTAATAAATATTTTTATATCTACTTTATAAGTAAAGTACGCTGAGTCGTATATATTTGACTAGCCGTTGGCCGCATGTCAATGTCTTTTATTTAGGGAGAATTATAAGTGAGTTTCAATGTAGTTAGTGATATTTAATTTGGAGAATTTAGTTTGATTAATTAATTACATGTCAAGATTTATTTTTGTATGCATTTTGGTTTGATCAATTTGAAAGTGGCTATGTACCTCGTGTTAGGAATAATTGATCTGTCCTAAATTTAATTTATTGTGTAATTTTTAAAACACGTTATAATTATTTTATTTTGATAAATAACATGACATTCAGTTTATGTTAGTTTTATTTGTCATTATTTAATATGACAAAGTCCTAAATTAAATTTAGACACTTGTCATCATGATAAGAATCATGATAATAAGAGACAAGTTTTTATAATTTAATCTAAAGTATTCTTGATCGTAAGATTATTGAGAATAGGACATTAGTAATCTGGATGGATCAATATATGTGTAATTGTCTCTATTGGATAGAGATTAATAGATCTTATTTATTAATTCACATATATAGATGATACTTATGGAGATATGATCATTAACTGACTCAATTGAGAATTCATAATGGTTTATATTACCATTAATCTGTCAATAGGATATTATCATGAACGACATGATGCAAACTTTTCCTTTGACCTGAGATTATCATAGTAATTAATAAGCTACTTGTTATACTTTGATTCCGAACACCTAATGCCCTATGGCGCTAGTTGAATGGATATTGGGTATGGCTAAATACTTGTAGGATTAATGATATATCAAGAAGGAATCCATCAACTCTTGATAATGAGTTTGAGCTCTATGATTATAACAACAAAATTAAGACCTTGGTTAAGGTAATTGAATGAATGAAGAAATGAGTTTCTTAAGTCACTCATTAGTTGGTTATTCTTCTAAAAGGTTTACCTATTAGAGTTTGACAATTATACCACACTCTAAGGTTAACTCAGAGCTGGAACGATGGAAGGAAATATTACATTATTCTTCTAAAGGTTCTTGAAAAGTAAAAGATACTACTTCATGTTATCTGATCGTTAAGGAGTGTTGGTAGATGCCAACCTTGATTAGTAATTTGGTTCGACTAATTTACTACCAACTTAGTATTGAACCTATGGGGTCACATACTAACGAGTGTTCCAATTTTTACTAAATGATTATTTAATTTATTATTTGATAAATTAAATTAGAGAATTTAATTTAATCAAATAAATAATTTTTAATCCAAATAGAATATTATTATATTCTTTACTAGCACTTAGAATATAATTAATATATAATACAATTATCTAAAAAATTCTATTTAGAATAGAAGAATCAAAGTTTTTTTTTCAAAGTGCTGCAACGTACAAATAATAATAGTGCTATAATTACTAAGCAACGTGCAATTAGTAATAGTGCTATTGGAAAGGTCAACAAACAACTAAAATCTTATTAGATAAGAATCTTGCACCAGATTGCATGTTAGACTTTTGTTACTCCAAGTAGCAAATTTCTCCTAAGTTGGACTTTGTGTTACAACAAGTAGCAAAAATTTATACCAGTTGGACTTTTTATTACTCCAAGTAGCAAAATTGCTACTACACGTATTGACTTATTCCAAGCACTTTTCAGAAGTGCTGCAGAAAACGTGTTGCAGTTGGATTTGCAGCAAACGTGTTGTAGTTGGACTTGCAACAAACGTGTTGCAGTTGAACTTTATTTTTTTTATTGCTCCAAGCAATTGCTGCATGTTCTAAGCATTTCATGCACAAGTTCTCTAGTACGTGCTACACAAAAACGTATTGCTATTCAATGAGATGTGCAACAAAAGTTTATTTTGGGAGTGAACAAGAGAGATATATATATTGATATATACAAAACAGAAAATTGTTTTTCTGCTTTGATTCTTTCTTTTCAGATTTTTGTATAAGTTCCATATTTCAAAAAGTTGATAGTAAGACTTAGTCTCGGTGTGGATACACATAGAATCTTCGTGCAATCGAAGAAAACTTCTAAAGTATAAATGATCTTCAATCAGGTAATTATGAATTTATCTTCATAGTGTTAGAATAAATGTAAACACAAAACGATCATGTTTGAATGGCTATTATGTTGTTCCGCTGCGTGATTTGATCATTATGTAATCTTAAAGTGGTATCAGAGCCAGGTTATTTGTATTTAAATTTTATTACTAAAATTATAATTCATGAATTTGTGATGTACATGCAAGTTTTAAATAATGAATTATTTTCTTGTGATGTCTTTTGTGCATAATTGTTGTGTGCACTGCTCACTCATGTGCTTAGGTATAATTTGGAATTATACACTACTTTCATGAATTGTATTTACAAGTAATATAATGATTTATTCATGGTTAATTTTTAGGCATAAGATGACAAATTATATTTATGAGTTTATGCGTTAGTATTCTTGAAGCATGTCATTGGTTTGTTAATTCCATTTGTGAATTAGACTACTTGTAATATGATCTTTGTGATTTTTGAGAATTTTATATGATAAAATATGATATCAGTTATATCATTTTTTTGTATGCTTTTATATATTCCTTGTTCACAAAGAGCGGCCTGACAACCAAGAGTTTTGTGGTTTAAAGGATAATATAAAATAAAATAAAAATTATTTATTGCATGTGATGCATATACATAGAAGGAATTAATTTTTACAAAATGCTTGGACTACTCGGGATGTATAAAGGTTAATTCATTAATACCAATAGGAATAACCTGACAACCAAGGAACTATATGGTGCATAATTATTTTTTTTAAAGTTGTATGTGATACAAAATTATCTACTTTAAAATATACTTGCATGAGAAACGACTTGACTACCAAGGGACTCATTTATATATATATTTTTAAAGGATTTCTTAACTCCACTAAAAGAAATAGAGATTTCTGAAACTACCTTAATAGTAATGTAGTTAATGGAAATATCATCTAGATAAAAGTTCATATCTTTATGATAAATGTGTTCTTATATTTTTTTTTCTTGTTTTAGATTTCTCAACATGTCTTTTTTATCTCTACGCTAAATTCTTGATACCAACAAACTGGTTGGAGCCAATTATGATGATTGGTACCACAATTTAAGAATTGTTCTTATGCATGAAAAACTTATCGATGTGATCGATAAGCCTGCCATAACTGCCCCTATTGACAAAGAAAATGTTGAAGCAACCAAGGCTTATGAAAAGTACTTGGAAGAGTGTCTTAGTGCTAAATGCATTATTTTGGCATCTATGAGTTCTGAGCTTTAAAGGCAGCATAAGGATATGAACCTACCTGTGATAATTGAACATCTTAAGAAGATGTATGGTGGATAAAGTAGGACAGCTAGGTATCAATTGTCCAAAAATTTGTTTAAGTCCACATTGACTGCAAGCTCTCCAACTGGGCCCCATGTTTTAAAGATGATTGATCCTATTGAACAACTTGAGAAGTTGGGGTGCAAACTTAGAAAAGAGTTTTCTCAAGATTTGATCTTGCAGTCACTTCCTGAATCTTTTTCACAATTCATTATTAACTTCAACATGAATAAAATGAGTTGTGAACTTCATGAGATGCTCAATTTATTGATTGATTATGAGAATCAAGTTGCATATGAGAAGAAGAAAGGAACTATCATGCTGGTTGGTAAATCCTCTATAAGGAAAGGTAATGGTAAGTATAAGCCGAAAAGGAAACCTCTTGCACCTAAAGGTGGTGTGATCAAACCTAAGGTTAAAGAGGGTAAGTCAGACAAGTCTGATGCTAAATGTTTCTTCTGTACGGAGAAAGGTCATTGGAAGAGAAATTGCAAGAAGTATCTTGCTTCTCTGAAAGAAAAGAAACAAGGTGAGACTTTAATGAAAAATGTTTTCATGATTTCTTTAACTGTTACTTATTCTACAATGTGGGTAATAGATACTGGTAGTAGTTTTAATATCTGCAATATGTTATAGGGACTACAGATAAGTAGAAGGTTGAAGAAATGAGAAGTTAATCTTCAGGTTAGGAATTGTGCAAATGTTGTAGCCCTAGCTGTAGGATCAATTTCTTTGAAAATGCATACTGGCAAAATATTGGTGTTGGAGAATTGTTATTATGTTCCGAAATTTGTTTCGAATGTTATTTCAATTTCTATGTTAGACAAGCGTGGTTTTCATATTGTTTTCAATAATAGCATTTGCTCAATTTATCATAATGATGATTTATATGTGAATGGCTATCTCCAGTATGGTATTTATGTCTTACCTGATGTGAATGTAAAATCGATTATGCATGTTTCTGGTCTTAAAAGAAAAAGAGACAATCAAGTAAATCGTACATACCTGATCTGTTAATAATTTCAGTATCTTAAATGTCTTTTGTTTGATCTAATTGGACTCCATATGTGCTCAACTGTTGATATTTAGCTAAGTTTCTGCTTTAGAGCTTAATTGGATGTTTATTATGAAACTATGCTTAAATGTGGTTATAAATACTCATAAATAAATTATGCTTTTCAGGATATCTTTGAGTGTTTGAGTCCATTAGCATTGAACCGAGCTTGATGACCATTTAAGGAGAAAGATGAATGCTTAAGAAGATTGGTTTTATCCCTAGAAGCAAAGGAAGAGGAGTAGTTATGAAAATTCAAGGTTACATTTGAAGAAAGTGGTAAACACGGCCCGTGTTAAAATGACACGGGGCAAGTCGTGTACTCCTCTGACTATTTGAAGACTAGGTCAAATGATATTTTTGGATCAACACGGCCCATGTCAAATGACACGGGGTAGGCCGTGTACATCTCTGTCTTCACAAGGAAAATCATATTTCAGTCTTGACTGATAACACGGCCCGTGTCATCAGACACGGGTTGGGCCGTGCTTTTCTCTGACTTTGAAATTAGTTGGAGTTTTGTCACCAGAATCAGACACGGGTTGGGCCGTGTTATATGACACAGCCTGTGTCAACGGCTCAGGAATTTAAATTCGAGTTTTAATGCTAAATTAAGTGTCAAAACCTATAAATAGGGTTGCTCAGAGTCCCTAGAAAAGGGCTGGGCAGAGAGAGCCGTCAAGGAAACTGAGGGAAACACAAAGACCAAGAAAGAGAGAGGTTCGATTAAAGATTGGAGATTTAGATTCGAACAATCGAAGATCAATTATTCTCAAACCTTGGAAACTAGTTTGATATTTAGTTTTCTTTTCCTTCTTTTGTTCTGAACAATGTTCTTCTTTAATTCTTCTTCTGTTTTTGAATTTGCCATGTGTGGTTAAACTTCTTGATTGGTTAAGGGAAGATGAAACTCTAGTTTTGATTGTGTGAATCTTGCATACTTCTTTATATCAATATAATTATGTTTTTATTCATATGTTTCTGTTCTTAAATTAATATAAAGATCTTTATACTCTTGCCAAATTTCAAGAGTAGTAAAACTAGGGTTGCTATGCACGGTTGCGGTAGTAGAACTAGTGAAACATATGATCTAAGTAATTTAATCCCGGTTTATGATTAGATCTTAGTGTGATTGGTTTTCTAATTCTTAATGCAATCATTAGGTATGTATAAGAGCAGTTGCTTTACAAATAACTAATGGTTAGGGTTTGATTTGAGCGGTTGCTGAATTAAGCGAAACTTAAGTAAAATAAGGGATTTATCTCACAATTACATAAGAACATAATTGATCATGTTGGTATAAAGAGTATGTGAGCTAGCATAATCATATAAATCTAGTGGTGGATTCCATCTCTTAACCAATATCTTTAACTTGGTAATTCAATTTGTGTTTACTGTTTTGGTTTATATTTAATTTCTTTTGTTAGTTGTAATGAACTAAATCCCCTTTTTTTTTTTTACTTTTTACTGTTTATTAGAGTTTAATTTAGAAATTGGATTGATAGTGTCAATTGAAGTGGTTCTCTGTGGATCGACCCTTGCTTACTACAACTAGTTACAAGGTTTTTATATTTTTGGTGGAACTTGGCAACTGTTTTTTATATAATTCTTAATCGTATTCCACATCACACCAATACCTTTGGCATTATAGACTTGGTCATATAGGAGAGAAAAGAATTAACAAGTTGCACAAAGAAGGTTACCTTGACCATTGTGATTATGAATCATATACAACTTGTGAATTTTGTCTCAAAGGAAAAATGACCAAATCTCCGTTTACCGAAAATGGAGAGCGAGCTTCTAAATTATTGGGACTAATTCATACAGATGTTTATGAGCCTATGAAAATTCAAGCCAAAGGAGGATATTCTTATTTCATCTTCTTTATTGATGATATGTCAAGATTTGGCTTTGTGTATCTTATGAAACACAAATCCGAGTCATTTGAAATGTTCAAAAGATTTCGTAGTGAAGTTGAGAAACAACTTAGTAAGAGTATCAAGATACTCAGATCCGACAGAGGAGGAGAATATCTTAGTGACAATTTTCTTGATTATCTAAATGAAAATGGAATTCAATCACAGTGGACACCTCCACGAACACCACAACACAATGGTGTATCTGAAAGAAAGAATCGAACCTTATTAGATATGGTAAGATCCATGATGGGGTTCACTAATCTTCCAATGAATTTATGGGGATATGCTTTAGAAACAGTAGCATATTTGTTAAATAAAGTTCCCACAAAGTCAGTCTCTACAATATCATATGAGATATGGAAAGGTCGTAAGCCAAGTCTTAAGCACATCAGAGTTTGGGGATGTCTGGCCTATGTCAAGAGATTGCAAACAGATAAACTTGATGCAAGGTCTGATAAATGTAGGTTCATTGGGTATCTCAAAGAAATAATGAGATATTATTTCTATCACCCTTCTGACCACAAAGTGTTTGTGGCAAAAGGAACAACCTTTTAGAAAGAGAATTTCTTTCACAAGGAAATCATGGTGAAGAAATAAAACTTGATGAAGTTCAAGAAACCAATGAAATTACGCTAGCTCAAGAGCTTGACATGCAAGTTGAAAAACCTTTGCTAGATGTTCTGAAGTTAACACGAAGGTCACCACCTTTGATGGTTGAGGTTCAAGAACAGGCTAATGAACCAATTTTAGAACCGATAGAAGGTCTAGTACAAAGTGAATCAGTTGCAAATGAACCTCTTAGAAGGTCTAGTCGCACACATCATGCACCGAGTAGATTAAACTTATTGGTGCAAGATGATGCGTCAAATGAGGTTGATCATAATGATGATGACCCTAGAACCTATGAAGAGGCCATGCAAAGTTCTGACTACAAGAAGTGGCAAGAAGCCATGAAATCTGAAATAGAATCTATAAAGATCAACAAAGTATGAACTTTAGTTGAAACTTCAAAGGATATAAAGCCTATTGGTTGTAAATGGGTTTTCAAGAAAAAGATTGGAGTGGACGAAAAGGTGGAGACCTATAAAGCCTGTCTTATTGCCAATGGATATCGTAAAAAAGAGGGAATAGATTATGATGAAACCTTCTCTCCAGTGCAATGCTCAAATACTTGCTATAGTAGCATACTATGATTATGAAATATGGTAAATGGATGTGAAAACTACTTTCCTAAATGGTTAGCTCGAAGAGGAAGTGTATATACACTTCTTGTAATGGATTAAAACAAGATTCTAGAAGTTGGAATATCCGCTTCAACAAGACAATCAAAAAGTTTGATTTCATTATATGTGAAGAGGAGCCTTGCGTTTATAAAAAAATTAGTAGGAGCACAATTATTTTCTTAGTGTTGTATGTTGATAACATATTACTCATAAGAAATAATGTACCAGCATTGCAAAGTACAAAAATTTGACTTTCTGAATAGTTCTCTGATAATCACATATTTTATTCATTAAGAAACCCTCATTATTAGTCATTTACACTCTTCATGTACTTAATTGACTGAATTTGATTATGTTTTGTAAGTTTGAACTCGAATCGGACTTAATTGATTTTTCAGCATTATTCGAGTCTTACACTGTTTCTGTATTTTGGTCATATCTTGAGTTCTAAATATCTGATAATTATGAATTTTACCTTGTAGGAAAGATAAAAGAGAGCTCTACAACTTTGATGAAGAGCTCGAAGTCAAATTCAGACATCTAGTGGAGCTAATTGGGCATGGAAATCAGAATACGGGATTTGTGACTGGAACCCGAACAGTGTGTAGTAACCAGAACATAATTCGAGTTTGGGTTTATAGAATGGGCTGAAAATTGGTGATCTGAAAGTTAAGACCCATATGTACAACTTTCATGACAAACACAAAACTTGATTCGGGCTCCTTGATGGAGATATTGGGTCTGAAAGTCAAAACAGAGGTGCTGAAACTGGTCCTGAGCAGTCTGTAGTAATTGGGTCATATCTTGGGCTGTAGGACAAATTTTTGGGTGCTTCCAGAGCCATTGGAAAGCTTAGACAATTTCCTAGAACTTTCATGAAGACCACTTGGCTCAAAAATGACGAAATCAATGAGTTCAGCAATGAATACTTTCGGAGACAAGGAAGTTCACCTACCAAGTTCACCTACCAAGCTCACCTACCAAGCTCACCTACTAATTCCACCTACTAATCTCATCTACCCATCTACTACTACTCTGAATCCTCTATAAAAGGAAGCATGAGGAGAGCTCTAAACACAACATACACTTGGTGTTAGAAATAGCTTTTCATAGTTCTTGTATATTTTTCCTTCATTGTAATGGAAAAATAGCTAAGTCACTTCTAGTCAATTCGGGACTCTTGAAGAGATTGTGGCTTGGATTCTTAGACCTTGGTTATGTAATGTATTTGATTTATATTTGAATTCCTCTTCTCTTCTTCTTCTGTTCTCTTGATCTTGAATGCATGAATGGTGATTCTCGTTTATGTTTGATCCGATTTGATCTTGGTTTAAGATTAAGTATCGTGATGAAATTTAGAACTGATTGATCCGAACTAATCACGTAATTGAAGAGGTTAGGTTCTTGATTGGTACCTAGGTTAATTGAATTCGGTGCTTAAATTGATATATATCTACATGAATGGTGCGATTGCAGATTTATGTTTATTACTTGTCAATTGAATTCTGGACGATTGTCTAGTATGAATTATGGATCTGATGCTGAGATCTCGGTTAGATCCAAGTTAACCATTCAAATGTGCTTCAAATGTTTGTTGAAAGGTCTATGATTGAATCCACCCAATCTCGGATAGATTTCTGAATTGATTTTTAATTGTTATTTCTCTTTAAATCCACATCATTTGCGATCCTTGAACCATAAACCCCCTTTTTCTAACTTTCACTTGATTTGATCAAATTGCATCTACGATCCTTGAGGAGACGATCCGGTGTTGTTCACTATACTACAAGTTTAGGTAATAACTTCGGTTATAATTTTGACTGAGTTCGGCGCTCGTCATTCTCCATAAAAGATTTGGGAGAAACAACCTATATTTGGGAATAAAGATTTATAGGGATAGATCTAAAAGATTGCTTGGGCTTTCACAGTCTATGTACATTGATACCATCTTAAAGAGGTATAACATGAAAAATTCCAAAAGAGGTTATCTACTGATAGGCACTGGAATTTCTCTCAGTAGGGAGGATAGTCCTAAAACCCTTGAAGAGAGAGAACGCATGAATAGAATACCATATGCAAGTGCAATGGGAGCTATCATGTATACCATGACTTGTACACGTCCTGATATTGCTTATGCACTGGGTCTAATAAGCCGATATCAGGCAGACCTTGGTGAGGAACATTGGAAAATGGTTAAAAACATTCTGAAGTACTTGAGAAAAACTAAAGACCAATTCCTCATTTATGAAGATTCAGAACTAAAACTAACAGGTTATGCATATGCAAGTTTTGCATCAGATAAGGATGATAGCAAATCCATTTCTGGTTATGTTTTCACTTTAAATGGTGGTGCAGTGAGTTGGAAAAGTTCTAAACAAGCTACAATAGCTGACTCAACAATTGAAACAGAATATATAGCAGCAAATGAAGCTGCTAAAGAAGCAGTTTGGATGAAGAAGTTCATATCTGAACTTGGTGTGGTTCCTTCACTAGAAGAACCAGTTCCATTGTTGTGTGACAATAATGGATTCATTGCTCAAGCAAAAGAACCGAGATCGCATCAAAGGTCTAAACATATTTTGCGAAAGTATCACTTAATTAGAGAAATCATTAAACATGGAGACGTTAAAATTCAAAAGGTTGATGGAAAAGAAAATGCAGCAGACCGGTTCACCAAAGCACTTGGTGTAAAGGAGTTTGACAAGCACAAATGGGAATTGGGAATGAAATACATAAGAGATTGGCTCTAGTGCAAGTGAGAGATTGTTAGGAATAATTGGTCTGCCCTAGATTCAATCTATTGTGTAATTTTTAGAACACATTGTAATCATTTTATTTTGATAAATAACATGCCATTCAGTTTATGTTGGTTTTATTCATCATTATTTAATATGACAAAGTCCTTGATTAAATTTAGGCACTTGTCATTATGATAGGGATCATGATAATAAGAGACAATTTTTTATAATTTAATCTAAAGTATTCTTGATCGTAAGATTATTGAGAATAGGACATTAGTAATCCGGATGGATCAATATATGTGTGATTGTCTCTATTGAATAGAGATTAATAGATCTTATTTATTAATTGACATATATAGATGATGCATATGGAGATGTGATCATTGAACTGACTCAATTGAGAATTCCTAATGATTTATATTACTATTAATTTGTCAATAGGATATTCTCATGAAGGACATAATGTAAACTTTTCCTTTGACATGAGATTATCATAGTAATTAACAAGTTACTTGTTATACTTTGATTCCAAACACCTAATGCCCTAGGGCACAAGTTGAATGGATATTAGGTATGACTAAATACTTGTAGGATTAATGATTTATCAAGAAGGAATCCATCAACTCTTGGTAATGAGTTTGAACTCTATGATTATAACAACAAAATTAAGACCTTGGCCAAGACAATTGAATGAATGAAGAAATGAGTTTCTTAAGTCATTCACTAGTTAGTTATTCTTCTAAAAGGTTTACCTATTAGAGTTTGACAGTTATACTATATTCTAAGGTTAACTCAGAACTGGAACGATGAAAGAAAATATTACATTATTCTTCTAAAGGTTCTTGAAAAGTAAAAGATACTACTTCATGCTATCTGGTCATTAAGGAGTATTGCTAGATGCCAACCTTGATTTGTAATTTGGTTCGACTAATTTACTACCGGCTTAGTATTAAACCTATGAGGTCACACACTAACGAGTGTTCTAATCTTTGCTAAATGATTATTTAATTTATTATTTGATAAATTAAATTAGAGAATTTAATTTAATCAAATAAATAATTTTTAATCCAAATGGAATATTATTATATTCTTTACTAGCACTTAGAATATAATTAATATATGATACAATTATCTAAAAAATTCTATTTAGAATAGAAAAATCAATTTTTTTCAAAGTGCTGCAACGTACAAATAATAATAGTGCTATAATTACTAGGCAACGTGCAATTAGTAATAGTGCTATTGGAAATGTCAACAAGCAACTAAAATCTTATTAGATAAGAATCTTGCACCAGATTGCATGTTGGACTTTTGTTACTCCAAGTAGCAAATTTCTCCCAAGTTGGACTTTGTGTTACATCAAGTAGCAAAAATTTCTACAAGTTGGACTTTTTGTTACTCCAAGTAGCAAAATTGTTACTACGCGTATTGACTTATTCCAAGCACTTTTCAAAAGTGCTGCAGAAAACGTGTTGCAGTTGGACTTGCAGCAAACGTGTTGCAGTTGAACTTTATTTTTATTTATTGCTCCAAGCAATTGCTGCATGTTCTAAGCATTTCATGCACAAGTTCTCCAGTACGTGCTACACAAAAACGTATGGCTATTCAATGAGATGTGCAGCAAATGTTTCTTTTGGGAGTGAACAAGAGAGATATATATATTGATATATACAAAATGGAAAATTATTTTTTTGCTTTGATTCTTTCTTTTCAGATTTTTGTATAAGTTCTATCTTTCAAAATATTAATAATAAGACTTGGTCTCGATGTGAATACACATAGAGTCTTCGTGCAATTGAAGAAAACTTTTAAAGTATCAAGGATCTTCAACCAGGTAATTATGAATTTATCTTCATAGTATTAGAATAAATGTAAACATAAAATAATCATATTTATATTGTTATTATATTATTCTGCTGCGTGATTTGATCATTATACAATCTTACACCTGGATCCTGTAATCAGGCAACCGATGCTCTAACAAACTTTGTTAAGCATAATAACTCTTGTATTTAGATTGAGGATTGCCCTGAGTTTTTGATAAAGAGTAATGTTTTTTTTCATGAAAAGTAATTTGTGAAATGACACATGAAATGAACAAAATGCTCTGTGTTTTATCATTCAAACCATCCCATGAATTGTTACGCAATCAAAATTATTTTTTTCTATTCTATTCTTCTGTCATATCATTTCGTAAAATACTGTCGCTAAAATTTGTCGTAATATATAGAACCACTCATTCAATAAATAGCCATACAGATTAAAAAAAAATCAAAAGTTTTGTTATTAAAATAACTACCTCTTATGTTACATTTATCGTATTGGACAAAATAAATTTGTTTTTGCCTTATTAATGTTATGATATACACATTAAATAAGGTACGAATGAGCAAAATAAGAAGGTAAATACCATTCTCACTCTAATTATTCCTTCCACCTCATTACCGCCATTCGCCTACCCTAACTCCACTGTCATTCCACTACAGTACCACATGGGTCTTGTCTTCATGAGATGGGTTTTGTCAGGTTTAACTTCATTCAAACTTAATTTAATATTTTAATTGGGTTAATTTTTTAATTTAGATTTAGTTCAATTATGGCCCAATTAGTAATTGACTAATTGAGTTGAGTCCGGCGAATCTATTTAATATTTAGATAAATTATATAAATTTATATATTATGTATAATTAATTCATGAATTTTTTTAAAAAATAAAATTAATTATTTTTATAAATATATATTTTAAAATAAATTATATTAATATAAATATATTATTATATTCAAATAAAAAAATTATTACCATATTATGTAAAATATATTAACTTAAATCAATAAAATTTATTATTTATTATTAATTAATAAAATAATTATAATTTTTAAAATATTATAACATCAATTAGGCTGGCCTCAAACAACTTAAAATATGCTTTGAACCCAAATAAAAAATACAATAAACCTAATTTTTAAAATCCAAACCTTTGGCAGTTAGCTTCATGTTAGAATTGGTTTAGGTCATAGGTGAATTTTAAACCCCGCTACACACCACTGCCCATCCCTCCTATTTCCCTTTAGCGTCGTCCACGCTATCTCATTGCCACTACTGTTATTGCAACCGTTTCCGCACTATGTAATATATATCAACACTGTTATCTTACGTACTCTATCATTTGACTTCATTCGTTGCCACCATTTTTTCGGGTTTCAATTTATATAGAATGACACTTTTTACTACGTAAATATTTATGGATTTAACTTGAATATATTATCAGTATAGAAGTTTTTTTACATTATTAATATTATTTAATTATGCATTATTATATTATAAAAATATTTAATTATCACTATAACTATTTTAAAAATTATATATGTAATAATATATGATTATTTAAAATTTAGACTTACATTTCATCAAAATTAAACACAATATTTATTTGCACTATAAGCTCTTTTATAACATTGGGCATCAGCATCAATTAAATAATTGATTTGTATACATATTCACACCCATTCTTATATAAATATGTGGGTTATTGCTTTTGTTTGATCTTGACTGCGGATCGAGAAGTTATACAGATTTAAAATCTTGAAATTTAATAAGCTTTCTTGATCTTTTGAGAGTGACATTTTTTTTAAAAAATCTTCTTGTATTCAAAAGTCACATTTTACTCTAACTAATTTGTAATCGAGTTAGGTCGTATCACAAATGTGTAAAACTCTTTAAATACTAATTTTTTTCTATTCACAAGACTCAAACTCGAGACTTTACTTAAAGAGAACAAGTGTCAAATTACTTGAACCAATTAAACGTTGATTTGAGAGTAATGTTTCAATCATTAGCTAAAGTGGTACTAAATTTTTTGAGAGATTATTTGATACGGATATCAAATTTTAACCAAATCACTTCGAATTTGACTCATCTAAAGTAAGAAGTGTACTTTAGAAAATGTGAAATTATAATTGTTAATGAAAAAATTAAAAGAATAAATTATTATATATATATAATCTGTTATGTAAGTACATGTATTTTATAAAATTTTAAACTCTTAATTTTTTCATCAACATTTAAAATGTCGTACTTTATTATCTAAAATGCATTCTTCACTTTATAAAAAAAACAAAATTCCGTCAAATCAATGCTTTGCTAAGGTATTTGTAGAAAAATGTATATGGGTAAGTTGAGACTCTCAAAGAACATAGGATCAAATCCGGTTTTTTCGATCTCATTAGAGCTAGTGGAACATCTCCCCCGTTTAGAGTTTTATTATATAGCACCAGCATGTGTCTTCTCTACTACAAACAACAGGGAAATATAGAAATAAACAAAATAAGTATATCTATTAAAAGTAGTTATAATATTTAGAATTAACAGCATAGTTAGATTAGTCCATGATAGTATATAATTGTAGATGGAAGATAAACTTAGTTGCGTAGCCTATCACTACAAGAAGGAAATTTAAATGTAGACCCAAAAAAGAGCAGGTAACATTTTTTAGAAACCAAATGTAACATAACATCCATATATATTCGTATAGAGATAGAGATATGCTTTCACTCGAGTTATTTCTTTATTTTGAAGCCCACACATTTTTACCTAGTACAAAGAGTATTATATATATTCTTCAATCAGAGGGGAAACCGTGGTAAGTATTCCATCCTCAGCTAATAGGAAATCCACACAAAATAGAGAATAGATAGACTTAATTCCTTTATCGAACAGGCCATTAATTAATTAAGTGCATTCAAGCCATTACTATATGTGGTTGGTGGTTTGGTTCATCAGAAATTTCAGGGCCGAAGTGAAAGACATATTAGTTGTGCTATAACCCCAGTCCAATACAAAGTTGATTCCACTAACGAACTTGGACTCGTCACTGCTCAAATAAAGCGCTGCCTCGGCTATGTCCTCCGCCTCAAGAACTGCCTCTTTTAACACTGCAACTGAACATAGCACTTCCTGTGTCTCGTTCTTGTTCATCTTCAACACATTGTTTAGCAATGGAGTTGGAATGGCTTCCGGAGAGATGGCATTGACTCTAATCCCATGCTGCCCCAGTCCTACGCACAAGTTCTTCATAAGCCCCACCACTGCGTGCTTTGACGCAGTGTAAGCATGTGTTGCCTCGCCACCAATTACTGAAGCAACACTTGATGTAAAAAGAATGACCCCTCTCTTTGCTGGGATCATGAACCTAGCAGCATGCTTGGCACCCAAGAAAGCTCCATAAACGTTAACTTCGAAAACCCTTTTGAAGTCTTCGTTACCAGAAGCCAGTATTGATTGATTCAACTCGCCAGAGATGCCAGCGTTATTGTACATGATGTCAAGCTTACCGTATTTGGACACTGCCATATCAACCACGTTTTTGACGTCTGAATCACAAGTTACATCGCAGTGCACGTAGAGAATGGTTACCTTTCTGCCAAGACTTTTGCAAAGGGATTGGCCTTGGTCGTCTTGGACATCTGCAATAATGACCTTAGCACCATGTTGAGCAAATAGTTTAGCAGTAGCCGCACCAATGCCACTAGCACCTCCTGTGATTATTGCCACTTTACCTTCTAGCCTGCAAGATATGACAGATTAACTATTTCAGATTTGATTCATACATACAGATAGATGAAAGAAATCAGTCACCGAAACTACCTTTTGGCAATTGAAGCCATGGAGGAGGATTTGCTCTTCTAGGGACTAGCACTGTAGCAACTAATGGATGAAAGTTTGAATGCTACACGATTCCTAATGAATTGAAACTTTTTAAGGAGATCATTTAATTTTGGGGGTAAATGTCACGATCATGGGGCAAAATTAAAATGGACAGATAAAAAAACAATAGATAAATGAAAGCTACCAACCAAAATGATCCATCTACCACTCCTAATGAATGCAGTCGAGTCAACTACTGAAGAAGCAAAGGAACTAACCATCATTAAAAAAAAAAAAAAAACTCCAACATCTTCAGATTCGTCAAAATAAAAATAAATTTTAAAATTAATCATAAATTATACCTCACCTCATTTTTTCACTTTCACTAACAATTGACTTAGCATATTTAAATTAATATCAGATTTTGTTAATGTGTGTTTTTAGGGGATATGTTAAGAAATTAAAAATAAAAATATTAAATGAAAAATATAAATATTTAATACCTTAAAAATCTAAAAAATATTTAATATTTTCTTCTTTAAGTGATTTAAATGAATAATAAATGTTAATTTGATTCCTTAACATATGTTCTTTGGGCTCATGTTAACAATATTTTACAATAAACTCACTTATTATTAGTAATAATTTTATGTTACAACAAAAAGTTTTTAACACTTGATCCTATGACTTCGATCTTTTATACAAAATCCAAGTTGGCTTTTAATATAAATGATTGTACAGAATTCTTTTTACATAATAGGCACACATATAATTACTAGCAAGTAACCCATGCAATGCACGATTTTTTATTTATATAAATTTTAATATTTTTAAATTATATATTATTAAAAGTTTTAATGTGTATAGATTTGATTAAGTAAATTTAAAAATAAGAAAAAGAGTACCATAAAAATAATATTTTACTCTAGGGAAGAAAAAAAATACCATAAAAATAATATTCTACTCACATGAAGAAAGAGAGTACAATAAAAAAAAAAAATATCTCACTCTCAAAAATAAATACTTTCATTTATAAGATAGGCGTAGATTAGTTAAAGTAAATAAATGCATGTATGAAAAAAGTGATTTGGTTTTGTTTCATAACGTTAAGTTTGAAATTTTTTGTTGTAATATAATTTTATTAATAACTAATAATGAGTTTTGTATTTTTTTAAAATACTTCATCCATTTCAAAATATCTATTGTTTAAAATTTTTGTACAATAATTAATAAAATATTTATACAGTCTCAACTATAAGAAAAATATGTTACATATTTGACTAAATCATTCTCCATTAAAATATTCAAAATTTTATCATTCTATTAATGTTTGCTCTCATTTAATTTAGTGTAAATATCAATAAATAAAGATAAAATTAAAAAAATAATTAATGTATTCTTTATTTTTTAAAAATAAAAGATATAATAAAATAAAATTTATTCTCTAAAACAATAGATATTTTAAAATTGTGATAGTATTTATCTTATTAAGTCAACAATTAATTAAAGTGAGAAAATAAAATAAAGTATTTTTTCTGAGTAATAAAGTGTAATTTATAATTAAGTTTGGTATTTGTCGTTATTATAACAAATTTCAAATTATTGGAGTGTAATTTGTTTAAGAGCAAACGGAAAAAAAAAAAAAAAAACAACCATGTGTGTGACTTGAAGTAGGGTTGTGCAATGCCTCACTATCACTAGCACGACGAAGAGGTATGGAAAGATATAAATTGGCTCCTGCTAATTAATAAGAGAATGGGTAGAGAATCGTTTCAAAAGTTTTATACGATTTGATTGTGATACTCGTCCATTTTTCTATCTGTCTTTTAAAAAAAAGAATTTTGTATTTTAGTTAGAATTTTAGAATGTTGATGTTATTAATTATTTTTTCTAATTTTATTATTGAGAGAAGATTAATAAAATGATAATAATATTTAAAGTTTTTTAATAAATAATAACTTAATAAAATGAAATTATGCTTATTTATAATTAATGTTATTTAAACTTTTTTAATTTATACAATACACTTAAAATATAAATTAAAAAAAATAACGAAAAATAATTGTTTCCACCCATGGCCGATAGTACATGAGTAATCATACACATTTTTACTCAAATTATTTTATATATATACACTATTTATCATTTGATTATACTTAAACTTTTACATATCTATATTATAAAGATATGACTAATATATGCCCAAGTGTGTAACTAATATTTTCATACTGCATTACTGCTTTTTGACAAAATTGCCCGTCAAAGTACCCTTTTAATTAACAATTGAAAGTCGGTTGAAATTCAAAACTTATTAAAGTCCTTCACCACACCGACATATTTCAAGCGGCTTCATGCCTATTATTTAATCTTTAGTTTTTGTTAATTTTTTAGTTTAATTTTGATGTATTATAAGTATAAAACATTTTTATGTTATCATTTAATTGTATTTTGATATCTTATTTAATAAATTTAATTATGTAAATAATTATAAAATAATGTTAAACTTGTTAATTGATGTGAAAACAATAATTATATTATATATATATATATTAAATACATACAAAAGTTATAATTTTTTTTACATATTTTAACTGAATTTTATTAATAATTTTTTTTGTATTTATCTCTCTCAATCCATATGACTTTATCATATAAAAAATTACATAAAATTATCTATTCCATAACATATTATTAAATGTAAGTGTAATTTTTTCTACATTAACAATATGTCAAAATTAATTATTTAACAAAGTTTTCTCTTCGCTTGATCCCTATTTCTTTTTATATATTTTAACAGTATCAATATTTTTTTATTGTAATTAAAAGATAGACAAATCTTCATTGTAAAATAATCATAGAGGCCTTACACTTGCACTCTCTTTTTACTTCTAAGAAAATCTTCTTTCAAACGATATTACAAATTTAAAGTTACTTTTTATTCATTTTTTAAATTGAGAAAAAGAAAAAACTATATATATCAAGTCATAATATAATTAAATAAATAGTTATTTTTACGCTCCCACTATTAGTGCCTCTTCTAGTAAATTATACATCAAAAAGATATTTCTTTGATGTTATGAAATAATATACATATAATAAAGAAAAAATAATTTAATTAAAATATTTTTCAATAATGATATATTACATTATAAATAAAAGATAAGTTTATTATTCATAAAAAATATTTTCTAAATTCAATTTAAAATAAAAATAAATAAATATATGTATACAAAAAATCATAATAACCTAAAAAAATTTATATATCATTCTTGAATTAGAAGTACATGATTTTAATTTAAATATAACGTGACATCAATTTAAAAAAAATTGACGAGTAATTTTCTTTAATAATGTAGAGAATAACATTACATGAACTTATGATTAGCAAATATAACAAGAGGTAAATGTTTCATCAAATAAAATGATGAAATATTATGCTTTAACTTTGTTCACCAAAACGCCAATAATATTTGTAAAAAAGTAAATTGTTAGTAGTGGAGCCTACCAATGTGAATTTAATAACACGTGTGACACAAGAATCTCTTAAATAAGTGGTGCACATGTTTGTTAAATTAATATCAAGTAAATTATCATTTTAGTCCCTAAAATTATAAGCACCGGTAATATTAGTCCATAACTTTAAGAAATTACCATTGTAATCCCAAAAAACCAAAGCAAGTGTTGCTAACTAGGATTGACATATGGCAGATAAAAATAAATTACTAAATTTTGCACTTGCGTAAAATTAAATGATAAAAATAAATATAATTTAATTAAAAATAATTTTAATAAATTAAATATATGTAATAATTCATAAAGAAAAACATTCATAAGTTTAGTTTAAAAATACATAATATTTTCATGAAATGATTTCATTCTAATATAAATATTAAAGAATTTAAATATGTAATATTATAAAACAACTTATATGTTTAAAAAATATATTTATAAAACTAAAATATTTTTAGTTTCAAAACACAATTGGGAAAGGAAGTTTTGTACCTAAGTAAGTATAATCTCAAAACTAAAAATATGTGACAAAATCTTATAAAACCAAAAAAGAAAGTATTCATGTAAACTATTATTTAATTTAATTTTATCTTTCTTTTTCTTTTTTTTTTTTTTCATTCTATTTACATTTTTGTTATTTCTTTGTCTATGTAATTTTAATATTATTATTCTTTTTTAAAGGAATTTACATCAACATTCTAACTTATTGAGTTTTTAATATTTGAATATGTGTATTACGTATATAGACGTATTAATGTTGTATTGAAAAAGACAAGATATTCCTCTTTTTAGGGGATGAAAAAAGTTTTTTTAATCGTATAAAGTATTTTGATTATTATTTTTACTTATTTGAGAAGTTGTAATTTTTTTCTTATTCTTTTTTATTTTTATTATTTGGTTATTAAATTTTAATTTTTTAATTATTATTTTGATTTTTGTATATGTGACATTTTCTTTATCATATGTCTCATGTTGTTGTATTATATCATATATAGCATTAAATGACCACATAAGATGACATATGAAAAATATTAGTTACTCCACTTGTCACATGTTAAGAAAGTAATGCAATTACTTGTTGACTAGGATAACACGTGATAAAATTAGATATCATATATTATCAGTCAAGTCATGACTCATTTAATGAGACTAATTCGATATTTAAACAAAATATACAAATTTAAGTCTTATGAATAATTAGACTAATAATTACTTGTTTTGAAATATTATTTTAATTAGGTTAATAATCTTATTTGTCATTAGTTTACTTCCTCATAAAATAATTAAAATATTTATTTAAAATTACCTTGAGCAACGGCTAATCCTCCGATAATTTTGTCACATAAAGATATTATTAAATTATAAATAATATATAAAACATATATTTATTAATTTTATTATTTTCTTTATAAAAAGTTCAACCTCATTCTGTAGATAATAATAATTAAGTAAATTATTAGGATTGAGAAGATATGTTATTAATTTTAAAATGTTGACTATGAATTTTAAAATTTATAATATTATTAATTATTAATTATAATATTGGTGATTATTAATTATTAAACACGTTTGACTTAGTCATATTAATGTAATTAATATAATTATTACTTTGATATGAAATTGATTATGAATGCATAGAATGTATAAATTATGAAAGCACTAAATTTTCCTAATTTATGTTAAATAGTTTTTTATTTGAATTTATGTTATATAGTTAATTATGAAGGTAAGAAACATGTATATTAATGTCAAAAAATTCTTTTTATGAATTTTCTTTTGTGCATATTTATTTTTAATATTTTTTAATAAATTGTAATAATAACAATTAACTTGATACTTTAATTATTATCATATATCATGTCATAATTTATATTTATTTATTCATATATTTTAGTTTTTAATTTCATGGTAGAGTATTCTTAGTATACATTATACAGTTGATTCTCAAGATATAAAACATGTATATTAATATCAAAATTTTTTTTTTTTATGATTTTTCTTTTGTGCATATTTGTTTCTAATATTTTTAAGAGATTGTAATAATAACAATTAACTTGATACTTTAATTATTATCAAATATCATGTCATAATTTATATTTATTTTTCAAATATTTTAGTTTTTAATTTCATGGTAGAGTATTCTTAGTATACTAATTGAATTAATTTAGGTAATAATTAAAAAAATTATACAATAATTGGGAAAAATTATCAATTTCAGAGATCGTTAATCTTATTAGCTCACGCTTTCGATTTGTGACTCTCAATTTGAAGTTGCTTCTCCTTGAGACCAAAAAGTAATTTTTTTATTTCTTTTTTATTTTCATTTTTTATTTTGTTTTTTGCTTATTGATTTTTTTATTTGATTTTTATAACAAAAATTATGACTTGTTCTTTATGTAAGAAATGGGATTATATATAGGTATAATTGAATCGTGTATCACCAACTATAATATGTCAATGTCTTATAATAGTTAGCATAATTTATTTTTAATAGTAATGACAATGATGATAATTAATTGGATGATTTTTACTTGGCTTGATTCTAAACTTTTAGAAGGAAATTAGTAGAGAAAATTATATTAATTTATTCTCCAAATTATGAGAAAATCTAAGAAAATAAATCGAAACTAATATTTAATGTTGACCATAATATATATTAAGAAATTAGCTAAATTGTATTATAAATTGTAAAAACTTACAAATATGTATTATATCATATCAAAATGGTTTGATTTGTCACACAAAGATATTAGTCAATTCCTAATTCTCCTATTAATCAATATATCTACAATTGATTTGTTGGAAAAAAAATTAGAAAGAAGCATAAATTAGTCTTATACAATAATGATAAGGAATTAGAAATAATAATTGGAAATAATTCTACAATAAATTAAAAAATTTACCAATTATAGAATTGGTGGTCTTTGACAAAAGTAACAAAAATACTTTGAAGAATGCCTTAACCTTTCAACTACTCTCACTCTCAATCTAGAGGTTGTCAGAGGTCCGCCACCACCAATCACCTCTCGTTTGCTTTAGCAGCTACTACTTTAAGGTAGAATTTCTCATATGTTCTTATTCTTCTTTCTCAACTCTTCTTTCTATTTCTATTTTTACATAACTTTGATTTGTTCGCAAGGTCGTAAACCTCTTACACCGCTCGTTAGTACAATTCATAAAACTCGCAATATTATACCTATGAGAGGAAGATCAAGCAACCACAACAAAGAAGAAGACCGATATGTATTTTTGAGCTTCAACATAATTTTCTATTTTATTAGAAATTTTGGGTTTTAAAATATTTTTCTATTTCGTCCAAAGAATTAGTCTTTCCAAGTTTCATCATAATTTTATATTTCATTCAAAGAATGAGATTTTTTTTTTATTACCAGAAAACTAAGAAAGATAAAATTAGAAAGTTAAAACATGATTTTGATTTGGAGTTATTTGATTTTTTTTATATTTTTATTTTTATAAATGTGGCATTGACTACATCACTTTACATGTGAAAAAAAAAATTACATCAAATAACATATGATGAAAATTTAATTTTACTATTTACCACATGTCATCAAATAAAATCATGCACTTGCAGACAAGAAAGACACATGACATTTTTTCAAGTCATTTACCTTCTCTTTATATGTTATATAATATTGATTGATTGATTAATTGATTGATTGTTGATTAATATTTGTTCATCATCATCATCTAATACTTGTGACACTTGTAGGATAAAACCCAATTTAATGTAAAATTAGGGAGAGGTAGTTCTTTATTCAAGTCTTTTTAGTATTTCATATTCAAGATCAAATACGTTAGAGTAAAATAAATAATATTTCATATTTTTGCATTGATTATGAGCAATTTTTAAGGGTGAGAAATGTAAGATTTAAAAAAATCTTCATTATTTTTGCGTAATATTTCTTATTATTAGTTTGATAACATTATTAACCGTGTATAATTCATTTAAATTTTTTCTCATTCAAAATAAAATTGACTATAATTAATAACTTTTAAATTTATTTTAAATTAAACCAACAATTAATTTAAATAACAATTATAATATTTAAATAACTCATAGAACATTAATTAATGCCTAATAAATTAATTATGTAGATGGACAATCAAAAATCTTATTTGGGCTCATGCACATTAAAGTAAGGAAAATTAAATTTATTTCTATAAAAATATTATACTAAATATTTAAATTTATTATATTAATTAATTACAATAATTACACTTGATAATTTAGCTTATAACAATTTCTCTAGCTCATCGTTAATGAGCTTCAGAAAGAAAATTTTGACAGCAAAAATATTTATATAGCAATCAACAATAATAACAATTATTACTCCTTAATGTATTAAGTTTGTTTTTTTATTTTTGTATTTTTTTGGCTCTTTGGTTAGGATATTATTTTCAAGATTTTTATTTAGTTTTGAAAATATATTATAATTGAACATATCATCAATAATTAAATTCTATTTAATTTTATTATTATAAGAGTTATTTATTAAGATTAGTTGACTGATGTGCATTACTTATTTAAATTTTATCTCAATCAAAATTAAATTCATTTTAAATGATAATAGATAAATTTATTTTAAATTAACCAACAGTTAATTAAAGCAACAATTGTAATATATAAGTTACACATAATATATTAATTAATGTCTAATATGTTAATTATTGTTGATACTCAATTTTGTCCATAAAATTTTTATTTGTGAATTAATAATTGTATTAAATGATGCTTTAGTACAATACACTAAATTTTTTTTTAAAGGTTTTATTTACCTATATCTTATTTTGAATTATAAATATATGTAAATAATAAAAATAAAATATTTATAATAATAAAAAAAGGACTTAACCCACTCATCCATCCACTAACCCACTAATCCATCCACTCATCCACTAATCCACCCACTAACCCACTAATCCATCCACTCATCCATCCACTAACCCATTAATCCATCCACTCATCCACTAATCCACCCACTAACCCACTAATCCATCCACTCATCCACTAATCCACCACACCTACCACCCTCACCATCTTCCTTACCGTACCTTCCACTAGCAACATAAATTCATCAACCTCAAACAACTACCATTTTTCATCTTCACCTCCACCACCATATGCCACCATCCATAACTAACAACCATTAAACTTCCATCTTCACCATATCACCATCACCACCTTACTTAATCTTCATAATCACCTTCAACTCACCATACTCATTTTCAATACCATTATCCACAAACCTTTAACCACCATAACAACAAATAATCACAAAATACCACCTTACACCACCGACATCGTCGAGTTCATCTTGCTTCAGATCTCTGCTCCGCCAACTACCACAGGTTTTTCCGTTCTTGTGAGCATCTTTTCTTTTGGTAAGTTAGAGTTAATCAATTGTTGACAAATTTGATTTTAAAAGTTTTAAGTTTCTCTCTTAATTAAAATCAATAAACCCACAACTATTTTCTAAAGAACTACGTGACTTTGAGTTCCTCATTCTTGTATACGTAGGAGCAGAATCCCTATTCTCATGTCAAGCCGAAAAAATAAATTTTCATAATTTAATTATTTCTTTTTTTTTCCTTAAAAAAATAAAAAAAAAAATAAAATAAAATAGTTACAAAGTCTTTTAAAAAAGGGGTAAAAATAAATAAATTTGATATTATTAAAATTTGCAATTGAATTAAGGTCAAGATGCAGAAGAATACTAACTTCCCTATCTCATGTCGACTCCGAATCCAAACTTTTATTAAAGACCAGTTTTTTTATTTTAAGAGTTTTTCTAATGTTTTCCCAAATCAAATAAACATTGGTGGCGACTCCATTGATTTTCAAAATGCGCTAATCTTTTTTGGTCGTCCCATCGCGATTTCGGTTGCGACAATTATGAAGACAAGCAATTAAAAGTTTTATTTGGGCTCATGAATATAAAGTAATAAAAATTAAATTTATTTATTTAAAAGCATGCTACTAAATATTTAAAATTTGAATTTATTGTATTAATTTATTATAATAAATTACACTCGGCAATTCAGCTTATGATAATTTCTCTAGTAATTTAGCTTCTAGAAATTTTTCTAACACATTGTTAATGAATTTTAAGAAGAAAATATTGGCACTAAAATAATATTTCTCTAACAATTAGCAATAAAGACCATTATTGCACAAGGCTCATTGTGATGTTTTTGTAAATGTGACAAATTTGTTTGACACATGTCAATATTCCTTGTTATCTATAAAAAATATTTGACTAATGTATATTATTCATTTAAATTTTATCTCAATCAAAATAAAATTTATTCTAATTAATAATGGATAAATTTATTTTAAATTAACCAACTATTAGTTAAAATAATAATTGTAATATGTAAATTACACGTAATACGTTAATTAATACTTAATATGTTAATTATGAAGATGAACAATTAAAAGTCTTATTTGGGCTCATGAATATTAAATTAAAAATTAGATTTATTTCTTAAAAATCATGCTAATAAACATTTAAAATTTGAGTTCATTAAATTAATTTATTACAATAATTACACCCAGTAATTAAGCTTCTAGTAATTCAGCTTCTAGTAATTTCTCTAGCGCATCATTTATCAAATTCATTCTAGTAATGACCATTATTTCACTTGACTCATTGTGATGATTTTGTACATGTGACAATTTTATTCAATACATGTTAATATTCCTTTTAAGTTACCACATCAGATGACATATGTGAAAAAATTAACTAATGTAGTTATCACATGTCAAAAAATAAATGTATTTACTAATTGACTAGGATAATACATAGAAGAGTTTTAGGTCATATATATATATATATATATATATATATATATATATATATATATATATATATATATATGAAAACTAATTTGCAGTTCATTAATTTATTCTATAAAAATTAACATACCACATACTTACGAAAATAGAATCAATTATCAATTACTCGATTAAGTACCAAATGTCTAATATTTCTAAATTTTGGTAGGTATGGTCAATATAATTTTTACTCGTGATTCTGTACTCAGGTGCAGAATCACAGAACATATATACTAGAGATGGTATGAGAGGTGTACGAAATTTTAGAGATACTATGATCAAGACAATCAATACAATGAATATAATGTAGTCTCTGAATAGGAATTTTTTGAATTTATTTTACTAAATAGTAGGTATGCAGTTTAGAAAGATGAATTTAGACATTCATATGTGTTGATACCTAATTTTATCCATAAAATTTTTGTTGCTTATCCAAAAAATAATGATGCTTTTTTGTAATGTTTTAAGCACATAATTCATGTCTTTTTTACCCTCATCTCATCTAGGTCTTCTCTTTTTTTGTTTAAAAGAAAAAATAAAAAAAATACTTTTCTTTTTCTTTAAAAAAAAAAAAAAAAAAAAAAAAGAAAGAGGAGAAAGAAGTTTGAAACGTGCAGAGGCCAATGGCAAAAGACAACCACTTTTTTGTTAGCTGCAGGTTGTAAGGCAGCATCAACAAAAGGATTTTCAAAAATTAAACATCAAAGAAGTAATGGGCAGCTACCCCCTATTTGTTGTATCTCTTCTGCATCATACACAGCCAACCATGGAAAAAGGGACTAAACACATAAAATGGAAATGAGCAGCAACAGAGAAAAAGAAGCATGTTTGAAAGCAAAATATAGAAGGAGAAAAGGACCATACAAATGGGAATTACTTTGGCTTTGGTTTTATATACATTACAGAGAGCATTTGGATTTTGAGGGGAAGAATATCACACGAAAATTTTTTTTGGCTGCCATCTTCATCACCAAACTTCTATCACCTCCATTACCACACTCCATCATCAACCTCCCGCAATTAACAACCCACTACCCACAACCATTCGCAATTACTATCCATCTTCACTTCCATCTTCAACCTCCAAGTCTCCATCATTAACTTTCACTTCCATCACCACCATCAACAACCTTCTATCTATAACTATTCATTAACAACCACCACCCACAAACTCCATTAACAACCACCATTATCATCATCCTCCTCCCCACTACCCAACATCCATTTCCATAACCAACACTCACAAATTCCATTAACAACCACCATCAACAAAAACAATCACCCATAAACTCAAAAAAACATCAACCCCTCCACCACACATCAGCAAGCTATTGGCTCCACACTCACCCAGCCGCACGAACCCCAAGCTCCGAGCTCGCTGGCACCAGAACTCCCAGCCATTCTCGTCTCGAACCCGCACTCTCCGACCAGCACCAAGCCTTGCGCCTTGCCGTCAAACCAAGCTGAGACCACCAGTCGCCAAGACCGTCGAGCTACATCGTCCCGCCCGTCCTTGCCCCTCTACCCACCGTCTGCACCGTCGGACCACGGACCCTCCGGGAACCGATCCAGGACAGCTCTATGCGAGATCCGTGCGACTCGCACGCTGCCGTGGACCACCGTGAGGCTCCCCCTGTCTCCATTTTTGCTTCTCCAAAACATTCCATCTCCTGCAAAGTCTTTTTTATTTCTTTCAAATGCATGAGTTCCTTTTTTTTATTTTATTTTCCTTTGTTTAAGCTGTTTATTTGTTTACTTATTGGGCCATTTCAACAGCATAAGAACTCCATCAGAAAAAAAACCCAAAAAAGGAAAAACTAAGAAACATATAAAAAAAGGTTGTCATTGGATGAGTGTTTCAATTAATAGGTTGGGTTTCTTTCTTTCTTTTTTCTGGGGAGCTAAAGTTAGTTTGTTTAGTAGTGTGGAGATTTAGTGAAAAGTAATAATTTAAAAATGTAAGGACAAAGTACATAGGATTAGATAAAATAAAAATACCAAAAAAGCAAAAAATGAAAAAATGTCTAAAGAAAAATGAAAAAGTAAAATAATGCATAAACAAATTTTTTTAATCAATGCAATGACCAATGATGATGATTGAATAGCAAATGTTATCTTCAAAGTCGTTCGGATCATAAGGTTTTGTTGAATCCTATGCAAGAATTTTGTTTTCAAATAAAATCTCTTTTCAAAAATCCTTTTAATTAAAATCAACCAACTCACAATCATTTTCTAAAGAATTACGTGACTTTGAGTTTCTTATTGCACCCGATGATACGTAGGAGCAGAATCTCTATTCTGTCAAGGCAAAAAAATAAATTTTCATAATTTAGTTTCTTTTCTTTTTTAAAAGGGGTAAAATAAATACATTTGAGATTATTAAAATTTGCACAACTAACTTAAGATACTGTTCTTGGAACAGGCAGTGTAGGGTGCTAACACCTTTTCTATCTGTAATCGACTCCCGAACCCAAACTCATTTTCTAAAAATACCAGTTTTCCTATTTTAAGGGTTTTTCTAATGTTTTCCCAAATTAAATAAACATTGGTGGCGACTCTATTGATTTTCAAGATCTCAATCTTTTTCGGTCGTCCCATCGCGATCCCGATTGCGACAATGTGAAAATACAAATAAATCATTTTTATACCTTGATTGATCCCAAAATTAATAGGTGATTAATAAATTTCCATTTTTGTGGTGTGAAAAATAAATTTAATTTAAGAAGACATAAATCAATAATTTAATACAAAATTAGAAAAGAAATATAGTCTACAGTCAAGCAGCAAAAAAATATTGATCAAACCAAATGTTGATAATATGGTAATTGAATCAATCCTAAATTAAAATTATCTTTTAAAAATCCTAAATTTAAAAAATACTTACTGAATTGTACTTGGAATCAATTAAATATTAATTTTTTAAATTTAAAATAATAATAGTCGATTAAATCAATCCAAAATATTATCTCAAATATTAAAAATCGTAAATTAATCTTTTAAATTAAATTTTTTTAAATCAATTAAATGTTTTTGAATCTTAATGAAAAAATGCAACCAAAAGAATCTTACATGCATTCATTTGCTTGCCCCATTTGCACTCTGAAACCATGCCGCCGTTGGAGTCAGCATTTGGCACACCATCGCACACCACCACCTATGGCTGCAAACCCCAACTTGCAAATCACCTACCAATAGCCCATCCTGATAAAAAAGGAATTAAATTCAAGTCCCAAAAAGAGTGGTTGATTAAAGAAACCTAACTAATGGAAGTAAATTTGAAGACCCCTCTAACCATGACTCTATTGTATGTTGATATCATATGAAAAAATCAGATACACATGGTTAAATGACGTAAAATATGTGCTCCACGAGATGAAGAAGGTTGCCTACCTGTATGGACCCTTGCATATGCAAGTCGACTGGGGATTCATTGGAGATGACAGATTCAATAAGAAACGACATGATTCAAGAATATTAAATGGATTCATATAAAAATTGATCGTTTTTTTAATATGATTAAGAGTGGTCTTTTTTGTTTTGGAGTTGAGACTCTTGATAGATTTTCTTATTTGTTCTTGTAATTCTTATTCCTTTTTTTATGTGACAAATTTTTTAACACGTCTCAAATTGTCACATCAAATGACATATGATAGAAAATTAATTACTCTAATTATCATATGATAAAAAATTAAAATGTGTTATCAACTACGATTAAACATGACAAAATTTTAAGTCATATATATTCTTTTTATATATTATTATATTAACTGATATTGATTGATTGATATTAATTATATCGAGTGTAAAATATACTTGAAGTTTTGACTATGGGTATTTATTGGACCGGATTAACCAATAAATTCAAAAATTCAATTCAAACTAATTAAATTGATTTGAATAAATAAGACATATCGGTCAAACTTAATCAAAGTCGACTTATGTTAGTTTGGTTATTGATCGAGTTCATTATTTTTGAATCCGACCAAAACCGACCTATGTTACTTCTCTAAATCCTCACCCTTATCTAATTCGCTACCTCGACTCTGAAGACTGAATTTGATTTCAAGTAATTTCGTCCATTAAAAAACTTTAATCAATTCAAGTATCTGATATCCTTTTTAATAAACAGAAATGTTTCGTGTACAAAGAGATTGTGCAAGATCTCTCAAAAAAATTGAAATCAATGGCCTAAAGTTTTTTGGGCTGTGGGTGATTGATTGATGAAAAAAACTTCATCCATTGATTCAAATTAGGTTGTGGAAATTTTTTGATGCACTTTTTTATGCGACTAACACTGCTATATTATAAATTTAATTTGACAATTATCATGATCTAATGATGTGATAATAAATTATGATAACCTTCACACACCATTTAGTAAATTTTTTTATCAAAAATATTATTATGGGTTTGGCGGGTCCTTGTTAAAGATTTTAAAATATAAAATTTTAAGTAAAAAGTATTTTTTAATTATTAAATATCTTATTTTCATAAAAAAACTTTATATTTTAACCTTTTTAGAACACTTATCAAGAACACTTGTTAGTAAAATTCTATTGATTATTTAAAAAATGAACTTTTGTTTTGATTCCTTCAAAAAGTCCTTTTCAATTTAGTAATGAATAATTATAAATCATTCTCACCAATCTTTCTAATAATTTTTCTAACTTTTAAATAAAAAATTTATTAAATATTTTTATGTTCTTAATACATTAATTGTATTTATTTTTTCATATAATTTTTTCTCTATTAAATACTTCCTTGGTTCTTTTTTTATTTGCTTTTCAAGGTTGCTATACAAAAATCAAGAAAGCTAACAAAATAACTTTGATAGTATGTAAAAAAATTATATTTAACTAAATTTTTCATCATTGAAATACATAAAAAATTATTATTACTCTATTAATTTTTTCTCTCACTTATTAATACCATGGGTAAATTAGAGAAAAAAATAACTAATATTTTATTAATTTTCTAAAATAACATATAAATATGAATAAAAAACTTTTCTAAAAAGACAACTAAGAAAGAACAGATGAAGTATTAAATGAAAAAAGAAATGTTTCTAATATTTTGAAAACATAAAAAACATTCAATATTTTTATCGTTTGTAATTAAGATGATTAGTAAAAAGATCAGGTAAGAGAATTTAGAATTATTATCTTAATAATCATTCCAATAATTAATAAAAAATATTAAATAAAGAAGTAAAAGCATTCAATATTTTAAAAACTTAAAAATATTTAATATTTTTTGTTTAGTAAGTAAGAGAAATATTAGGAAGATAATTTAAGAGAATTTAAAATTGCTTAATTATGGGTTTTCTTTATTTAGTATTTAATTTAAAATGTTTTAAATGAAAATAAGACAAATACTCTCTCTATCCCTTAGTAACTGTTTTTCTGAAAATTTTAATTTGTTCTAAATTATGTCATTTGAGAATATTAATAAATCATTAATTGATTTTTCTTACTTTACATTTCTTAATTGAGAGAGAATTTATTGTATCATGTGAAATTAATGTAAATAATTCATAAAGTGAGAGAAATAATAATTTAGTCACATTACATTATATTTTCTTATATTTAAAGCTATTTAGTTTTGTTATTAATTTTTGTATAAAAATTTTAAAAATAATTATAAAAAGAGTGATGGAGTAGTAAAACTTTTTTTATTTCCAATGCAATGAGTGTCTTATTTTCATATAAGAGTTTTTATTTTAATTTTCTTAATAAGTATCCTTAAGAATTAAGATGTATTTGTTAGCAAAACCCTTTAATTATTAATTAGTACCTGAATTATTCACGATTAATTTAATGACATGAATTAGTGTCATATTTGCTCTCAAAGCGCGAGTTGCATTGGAGCGCACAATAGAACAACTATGTGCCTGTTTGGAATTGTTTTCTATTTTCTGTTTTTAGAACTTGTTTTTAACCATATTTTCAGAACTTGTTTCAGAATAATTTTCGAAAATAATAGACTAAAAAAATTGTTTGGATAAACAACTTCTGAAACACTTCTTGAAACAAAAATACAAAAAAAAAAAAATTATTTGGAAGAATTTTTTTTACTGTTGATCTCCAAAAATTCCCATCCCAACATGCCTGCACAAGTTTTTGAGTGTTTTCAGCGATAGAAACCATAAGGCTAGGTGCTGATAGTTTCTCAGCGAGACCACTATGGGTGGTGTAACTGAAGGTGGTGGGTGGTGGCTGTTCATGGAGGAAAGCTTCCACATCTGCTTGAGGGAGTGTAGGGTGGAGCTCTTGCCACGACAAGCCAAGATGGTGGTGTAGACAACTGAGTCGCCGTCCATTGAGAGCTTGGTAGCTTACTCCGTGAGAAGAATAGCCAGGTCAGCCGGCGTACAGAAAGAAAACCACACTTGCAGAGCTGCAGGAGAGAAGATGAAGACATGTCTCATTTACTATCCAAATTACAAGATTGCTGTTAATGAGCCTTTATATTTACAATGATGCCACCGCACAAATCACCTCTTTTAAAAATTTAAAAACAAAAACAGCTTCAGACTGTTCTCGTTTTTTACTTTTTAATAACAGATATCTGAGAACTAGTTTTAGTCTCCAAGCAAAAAACAAATTGCCAAACTGGTTTTTATGTTTTTTTGTCTTTAAAAATTAGAAACAGTTTTTTATAACAGTAGCCAAACAGGCCCTATGTTACCGGATTAGGTGATCTATAGAGTAGCTTCTCTGTTTTGACATAGGTTTGATTTTTGTGTTCAATGACAATAACTAACAAAGAGCACAACAAGGGATCGATCCAAAATCCTAGAGAGGGTTCCTTAATAAGAACATATAAAGCACATGGCAAAGATTGTCTCTTCTCACTCAGCTCAAATTCCTAGCTAATTACAGTTTGTCATTTACTGCCACATAATATCACATATAAAAAGTCTAATTGCAACACCAGAGTACAAATTGTTACCACTTGGAAGTAGTCATTCCTGCACTAGTGGATTGAGTTATTCCTTTCCAGTCAAATATATAATCCCTGTAGTAAGCACAACTCAGTTTCTTGAAGAATAGTTTTCAAAAAAGGCATGCTCTATCTGTCCTCTTTTATCCGCCACATCTTTCCTTTTCATCATCACCATATCGATCTGGTCTTTGTCATTGACCAAATCACAGTACAAAGTGTAGAACGAAATTAAATCGTCTGTACCCTTTTCAATCTTATCTTTCCAATGAAATATTGCTAATTCAGTAAAATAAACACCCAATTAAAAAAGAAGTTATTGCTAATTAAGATTGAGGTGTACCTCTTTATTTGTGAGGAGTTATTAATGTTTAATTAGGGAGTCAAGAATGTGGACAAGGAAAAAGAGATATTTGTGCAGTACAATCTATTCCTTTTGCACCATGTCTGAGATCTAGATGGCAGAGCACTTCCCACAGTAGCATTTCTTGCTTACGACCCTCAGCCTAAGTGAACTGCATTCACCAATTCATAAAGATGACATCCTACAGTAACATAATATTAAAGGTACAATACGTCTATTAACTCCTCAATTAATTCAGATGAGGCAGAACTTTTTATTATTTCTTTTTCTGGGTAAGAAAAAGTTTAAGGGAGGGGAAGTTGCCCATTCCAAGTTCAGTTGAACATTATATACTCACTTCAAGCCATTGGTATTGTGACTTTACGAATTTCATATCTTCAGAAAGTTATTGTTATTTACACTAACTTCATCCCGAAGTTTTGTTTTCTTCTGTTAAAACTTAAAAGAAAGAAAAATTCTTCTAACTAGCTTCACCTAGCATTAAGGGGCTGCATACCTACAGTACCAAATGGGTTCTAGTTCGAGACAGGCTTGTGAAGAATCACCAAAACTTGGACTGCGCCCAATTTATTTTACCTATTTTTTATTTAGAAGAAAGAAAAACATTTAATTATATTTGTTTTGATTTATTCTTATATAGACTTAAGTAGGATCATTTCAAGATCACAAATATACAAGTTTCATAAGAAGCCTATGCATGTAAATAACAGTAGAGTATTACAATCAAATCCAAAACTCGCATGCACTATATAGCTCAATAACTATAGCTAAATGCAAGCCATTATTGAAGTGCTTCTACTAACACGCATATTGTTGTTGCTTCTTCATAGTGGACAAAATCAAGACTCTGGGTACTGAAACATGTGAAACGAGGGATTAACAATGCTGAAGCCCCCATCTATGAGCAAATTATGCCCACTCACATACCTTGAATCATCACTAGCAAAATAAAGTGCTGCATTCGCCACATCATCAGCTTTAAGGGTCACACCCTTGAGATTAGCCAGCGAGTTCATCACATTCTCAAGCACCTCATCATTAACTCCAACGAACTTGGTAGCCAAGGGAGTGGCAAGAGCATAAGGCGACAAACAATTCACTCTGATCCCGAATTGCCCGAGCTCAACTGCTGCATTTTTAGTGAGGCCAACCACGGCATGCTTAGCACAACAATAGGCATGCGAGGCAGCACCACCAACGTACGAGCTTATGCTAGCCGTAGAGATAATGCTACCGGTACGACCAGGGATCATGGCCTGCGATGCGTGCTTGATGCCGAGGAAAACGCCTGTAACGTTACAGTATATTTGGGTTAGTTAGCGATTAGTTAGGTTAATTTACTTAGTCAACAATTAGTTACTATATATCACACATTTACATGTAAATCACATTATTGACTTGTTGAATATATTTTTCACTATTCAGTGAAATTCAGATTTCTCATTCAATCTAATTAAACTCTCTCATTTCTCTTCTCTCTACCATGTTTTTGAACAACCTGTGACATTGACGCTGAGCACACGCTCGAAGTCTGCCTTATCATTGTCAATGATTCGGTGCTTGTTGGGATCAGCTATGCCAGCGTTGTTGAACATGATGTCTAGCTTCCCATATGTTTCTACGGCTGTGTCCACGGCGTTTTTGACTTGGTTCTCATCGGTGACATCGCAATGGACGTAGGAACATATGGATGGCCCTATGGATTGAACAACAGAATGTCCCAGTTCATCTTGGATGTCTGCGATCACTACTTTTGCTCCATGCTGGGCGAATACCTCTGCAGTGCGTTTCCCAATTCCACTGGCTCCTCCGGTTATCAGCGCCACTTTTCCTTCCAGCCTGCCCACAAGAAAATGTTCATAGTAGGCCTTAATTCCTATCATTGGGTGTTGATGACTATTACATGAATTTAAATGCAGAGTATAATTTCATAGTATGGAAAGTTGTATTTTATAAAAAAATTCTTGCATACATATACGTACATATGTATCTTACATATACTTACATAAAGTAAACTCTATTTCATAATGAGACTTACTCTATATAAGTGTATGTAAGATACATATGTATGTATGCAAGAATTTATCGCATTTTATGTTACTACTAATACATACGAGGTACAACGCAAACGTTATAATTATTACAATTGGAAGAAATTAAATATCCTAGTCGATTGCGAACATATATCAAATAACTCAAAACAGAAGCATTTGTTACTCGGTACATACCTTCTGTTCACTGCAGAGGTTGAACCTGCCATTGCTATGAGAAAGAGAGAGATCAGAGAGAAGAACAATCTAGTGCTCTGTTAGAATATATGAAATTAGGGACACGCTTAATAGCAATGGCTAATAAGATAATAGTAATCCGACAAAGTTAGCTCCCGCTGCAGACTAAGAATAATTAAGTTGGAATCTTATCCTGAAGAATTCATATTATATTTGCTGCAGTTCGAGTATAAGACAAATTCTGACCACCTAATTTGAGATTATTGAAATTTATAGTTATGTATATAAAAATTTAAAAATACATAATTCTATTTTTAGAAAAAACAGGTAAAGACCCACTGGCTTTTTCACATAAATATTGCTAAAAATAATTTTATTTCCCTGTTTACCATAATTGGAATATTATTTTCTAAAATACATTGATTTTCAACACTAAAATTTATCGACCGAAAACTAATTAAAAGCTTTAATTTTTTTAAAATAATGTTTAAGAAGTCAGTTTGACATAAATAAATTTCTCAACATTCTAGTTTTTATTTTTTAAAATACATTTAGAAATCAGTTTAAGCTGAACTGACTTCTCATTGTTTAATTTTTTTTAAAAAAATTAAGAAGTTAATTTGAGGGATACCGACTTTCCAACATTAATAAAAAAACACATTATGTTACAGACTTGTCTTCTTAATGGATGTAGGCTGGCACAAGGAAACAAGCTTTTGTCCTTATTCAGGAGAGACATTATTTGACCATATTAAAAGTCATCAACTAGTCTTATTTGACTCTTTCATAGGCATCTAATTAATAAACTTGAATAGAGGCTAGTCATTATGCACCTTAACCCAGCTCCACTCATCCTCAACTCTGCTGATATGTTCTATTCTTTTTCTTCAATGGCTTCTGCAAGCTCAATAGTCAAAGAGATAGACACGGCTTGAAAAGCTTAGGGTATCTTTTTACAAGCACAAGTGCTATAGTCAAGAAGGGAGTGATCTTTTGTATTATGTTGAGACTCTTGAATCTTTTTCTGTTACAGAAGTTACACCATCTACTTGAGGAGAGATTCTTGAGTAGTCACTGTATATTATAAGTACTCTATTTAATGTCACATATGTATGAAGTCATGTAACTCACATTATGAACGTAACAATTTTTAAAAAATACATTTATATATATTACCTCTTGAATAAAGTATCTAAAAGATGATATGGTATACCAAAAATTTCTCCAACCCCAAGAGTGTAACATACGAGCTGCATATGGATTCAAAATGGACCTGTAAATGGACTTGATTCTTGGACTTTTTACGCTGTACATAGATAATAACCAAATGTATGTTGGAGTAACTTGTAAGATTTAGTAAACCCAAAAAAATATATATAAAATAAATGAGTTTCTGTTAAGAAGTAGGTTTTACTATAATTGACTTCTCTTAACAGCATTGAATATATATATATATATATATATATATATATATATATATATATATATATATATATATTCGTTCAATACTTTAGATAAAGATTAGCACCTCTTATTTTTTTAGTGAACAAAAAGTCACTTTTATTTTTAGTAATCAACTTAAATACTATATCTATTTTAGTAATTAAAAACTTTAATATCAACAAATCTTTATCTCTCCTAATAAGTGCTAATAGCCTAATCTCATGAATTTTCGCTATCTTAATAAGTGTTAATCTTATAATTTTTTCTCGCTTCTAATAACCATGCATTAACTTCATAAATCTTTATCCTGTATTATTATATTTTAAAAGTAATAATTTAATTATTTATAAAAACATAAATGGTAGATAAACACCAATCTACCTTTTTTTAAAAAAATAAAATTACAAATAAATCTTTTAACAAATATAACATGATTTTCTGTTTTAAATTATTTAAAATTACAATTACGCCTATTCACTTTGGTAACGTGATTTAATGTTTTAGAATATCTAATTTTGAATTTTAAAAAAGATGTACATACCAAAAAAATTGATAAACAAATGTCAATTTAGTATTTTTTAATAAAATAATACTAATTTTTGTAAAAAATAAAATTGTAATGTGATATTTTTAAACTTAACTACTACTCTCTTCGTTCTTTTTTATCTGTCTTTTAAGGTTTTTACATAAAAATTAAAAAAATTATTAAATAATCTCAAATTAAGTAAATTATAGATTGATATGATTAAATTACCGTTTCTCACTTCATTAAATATGTATACAAAATCATAAAAGTTAATTAATATGTGTAATTATTAGATTTAGTAGAGATAATAAATGCAGGATAGAATTGAAAAAATTTAATTAATGCATCCTTAAAATTCTTATATGACAAATAAATTGGAACAAAATAAATTTTTAAAAAGATAGATAAAAAAGAATGGAGGGAGTATTAAATTATGGGTTTTGTTAACATATGCCCTTAGGACACATGTTAAAAAATTAAAAATAAAAAATCTTAAATGAAAATTATAAGCATTTATTGTCTTGAAAATTTAATATAAGTAATTATATTATAATTCTTTTAAATAAATAATTTTGATAGTTATTAGGATAGAGAATGATTTACGAGGTTAGTAATTATTGTCGGAGAGAATAACTTAATAGTAATTAAGAGAGAGAACATGCATAAATTAATAAGATTTGTATTTACTAAAATAACTTTAATATTTAAGTTAGATAAGGAAAGATAAAAGGAGTTTTTTGTCCACACCAAGAGTGAATGATGCTAACCTTCACATGAAATGTTGAATATTAACATTCCATATATATATATATATCATATTTGGTAAGATGAATATTTATTATAAAATATAATATGAGTGAATCTTGACTATTGAATCTTATATGAATAGTTAATATTAGAAACATAAATACATGTGATTTTTTTAAATAATTACATAATTTTTAAACTTAATCATCTATGTATAGTTGTATATATATATAAAATTGATTGACCCTTGTATATATATATATAAGAGTGAAACTCTTACACCAATTTATAACCCTTGTTTACATTCTAATATAAGAGAAATTCTTATCTAAACATGATGTATTACAGTTAGGTCGCACTAAGTCAATCAAGACTTAATATTTTTATAGATCTTTGTGTCTCATAATTAATTTTACGATATTTTATGAAAATATTAAATCACGATTAACTTAACACATTCAATTTGAATACACTATATTTAAGTATGAATTTCTCTTAATCTAATGGCTTAAATTAATCCAATTTAATGAAGGAAGAGAATCAAAATCGAAATATTAAATGAAGAGAGAATACCATAATCTATATTTAATAATGATAAACAAATTTGACTTTACTCTTTAAATTTATTATTTTAATAAAATGGTAAAATTGTATATTCTTTTATGAAAACTTATATATTTTTTTGAATTTTTTAAGTAAATTAAAGTAATTTATAATTTATTTAAACCTTTATGTTCACGAGGCAAAAGAATAAATTTAAAACAGAATAAATCTAGAATAAACAATTATGTAGTTATGAATATAAATTTTCTCTGACCACAGTCCCCATTCCTCAGCCTTTTTTGTTTAAATCGCTAGCATGCTATGTACCGTCTGTTAGTCAGACTTGAGATTATGTTAAAATTTTATAGTATTACTTTGATGGTATGCATAACAATTGTTTATAACAATTTTATAGAAGAAAAAGACGAAGTGCTTACCTTGTATTTTTTGAGTAAATGCAAGTAATTGATACTAGAGTTTGAAATGCCACAAGCCGTAGAAAGTTTAGTTAGAAAAAGAAGTGTTGTTTTAAGCTGATCATATTTTGCAAATTTTGAAGGTTATGATTAGTGATTTTTTACTTATTTTTTTTTCTCTATTCTTTAAAGAACTGAAAATTCTCTTTAACAAAACAAATTAAGGTACAGATCACAGATCAAGCAAAATCATTAATTAATTCAAGAATAACACTAAACATATATACCATGCAAATTCAAGAAGCTTCCACAGTGATAACATATTCACACATCGAAACAATGTTAAGAAAAGATGCAATTCATAACTTCAGCAAAAATTAATAAAAACTTGATGCATGAAACTTGGTTTTATTCCATGATATGTCCTTTCCCTTTCTCCCTCAAACATTTTTTTTATGCACTCTCGTATTTTTACTATTTTTTTTAGTTTTTTTTTTGTTAACATGTGTCCTTACGGCATATATTAAAGTTTGACAAATTAATGGTGAGACCCATTTTTAAATATTTTATTTTTTTTAAATTGTAAGTTTTAAATAATTATCTATAATTATTGTAGTTGGACTCTTTTTATATGACAAAATTGTCTTTTTACCATCTCAACTATCTCTTTACTACCTCAATGTCCCATCTTCTCTAAACACCAAAAAGGAGAGGCATTTTCATTTGTTTCTCTAAAAACCCATTCGTTTTTTTCTTATCTTGTGAAATTTATTACAATGCCCAAAGATGATTCATAATGCCCAGACTTTAGCAAGCCACTTTTTTTTTTTTCACATGCCCAATTCTAATTTATGGCATTTTTAGTCATCAAGTAGTCTCGTACTACCATGAGAACAAATATTTTTATTAGTGTGATTAATTATAATTGAGATTATAATTAATTTTAGAAATGATTATAATTAATTTAATACAGAATTAGATTAGATTAAATTCATAATTATATTTTATTATTTTCATTTTTATTGTAGCAGTCTTCTTATATAAATAGAAATTAACCATCATGTATTCATTCATTTAGAAATATATACAAATTATTAATATTTGTCTCCCTATTTCTGTTTCTAACATGATATCAGAGAGGTATCTTCGTCTGTGACTTGTCCATATTTCTCTATTTCTAACATGATATTAAAGTCATGATATTTTACCTTGAGGAGAATTTCTAACTTGGTATCAGAGTGCCTAGGCTTTCGTTCCAAATCGCCGTTGTTTGCTTTGTTTAGACACTGCTCTAAACCTCTGCTCAAAAACCTTCTTCAGACATCGTTCCAGATCTTCATTCAGACTATAGACTTTGCTCTAATGCCAAACTACGTTCCAGACTTCTGACTCCATACTTTGTCTTAGATTTCAGACTTTAGACTCCGTCCTAGATTCTAGGCTTTAGACTCCATTCTAGATTCCAGACTTCAAACTCCGTCATAGATTTCAAACTCCAGACTTTGTCATAAATTCTAGACTCCAGACTTCGTGTTACATTTCAAACTTCAGACTTCAGACTCAATCATCATCTTGACCGATTCCTCACTCTAGTTTCCAAACTCAAGTTAATTTCTTCTATACCCACTTGAGTTTGATGAGGGATGTTAACATGATTAATTATAATTGAGATTATGATTAATCATGAATGATTTTAGAGATGATTGTAATTGATTTAGTACATAATTATATTTTATTATTATTTTTCTTTATAGCAGTCTTCTTGTATAAATAGAGGTTAATCTTCTTATATTCATTCATTCAAAAATATATACAAATTACAAATTAATATTTGTCTTCCTATTTTTGTTTCTAACATAGTATCAGAGATGTATCATCCTCATTGACTTGTCCTTATTTATCTATTTCTAACAGTTCTATTCTCCCTTTTTGCTTGGCTGTTATGCTCCCAACTATGTTCAGTTGGACATACTTTGAACGTTGGCGAGAAGACAACTCATGACATGGAGAACCTGATGTAAACATAATAAAAAAATAAGATAGATGAATAGATAAAATTAAAATAATATAAATAAATAACTTATTATATTTTGGTTGAAGCGTGCAAAAGTACTGAACTTAAGAGTATTTTGCCACCATAAGTAAATTAACAGATGATCTCATAGCTAATATTTCCCAGGACACAACAATCACTTCTTGCTAACTCTGCACGAAATAGCAAAGACACAAGAATAATTCGTAAGATTGCTCACGAGAACTTTAAATGAAAAGAATAAAGAGAAGAAATAGTATTGTTGATATATCTAGTAAAAGCCACCAACTATAGTATTTATAAAAGTAAGAAATATGACCATTTGTTAACAGGCTAAAGATTGTTGGGTTGGACAGAAGAGGGCTCTAACAAGAATATCACAAATTGAGGAAATCATCTAACAAACTCAACGTGCAATAAAAAGATAAGAATAAAAAACTGTTTTGACTTTGAAATAAATATTTTATTAAACTAATAATAATAATAATAAAATACAACAGAACCTTGTTTCAGCTAGAAAGAAATTAACTGGGCTTCTTTTCCCCGATTGGAATTGGTAGCACCAGTGTAGAAAAATACCTGAGGATATGGAATCACGGCTTGGAACCACAAACAGTGGTTTGGGTTGCCAACAGAGACAATGCTGTTGTAGATTCCAGTGGGGTTTTTCAAATTACAGATGATGGAAATCTATTAGTAATATATACAAGAAGAGAAATCTATTGGTCCTCTAAACTTGAAGGCTCCTCATCCACAAACAGGACAGTGAAGCTAATAGATTCTAGGAACCTAGTGTTACTATACGGTCACTTGGTAAAGAGTAACCTTTGGTAGAGCTTCCAACACCCAGCAGATACATTTCTAACTGGGCATGAAAATGGACACAAATTTACAATTGACTTCTCGGAAAGGTTCCAATGACGCGGAGAGTTGGAGCTTCACCTTTAAGATGGCTCAAACAGGGGTTTGTTAAGAAATGGCAACTGGCGTGCTAAAGTTTGGGCATGTGAAAAAAAATGTGAGAAAAAAATAAGTGGCATGCTAAAATTTGGGCATTATGAATCATGTTCAAGCATTGTGACAAATTTCACAAGATAAGAAAAAAAAAAAAAAAAAAGAGAATGGGTTTTTAGAGAAACAAATGAAAATGCATCTTCTTTTTGGATCTTTAGAGAAGATGGGCCATTGAGGTAATAAAGGGATAGTTGAGATAGTAAAAAGATAATTTTGTCAGATAAAAAGATCCAACTACAATAATTATGAAGAGTGATTAAAACTTATAATTTAAAGAAAACAAAAGCACTTAAAGATGGATCTAAACATTAATTTGTCAAACCTTAACATGTGCCTAGGCACATGTTTGACAAAACTTTTTTCTTTTAATATGTTCTCATATTTCTACTTTAATTAATTTAGGAAAAAGCTGAAATGATTATAATTTTTTTAATCAAAGTATATAATTTTTTTCCATTTCATAAAAACAACGAAATTAAAAAGAAAAGTCAAACTCTCTATCTTCATTAAATACAGATTTTACAATTCTCTCTCTTTATTTAAAATTTTATATTTATTCTCTTTTTTTATTAAATTAGGCTATTTTGAGCCATTAGATTTAAATGAGATCAATGATGATAGTGTAAGGAACTAAAATTAGATATAAATACTCAGGTAACTAAAATGTCTTTGTACTGGTATTATTAGTAGTTGTGGAATTTCTTACAATGGTAGTAGAAGGCTAATCAGAAAACACTAATAGCAAGTACAGGGAAAAGTTCATAAAAACAAACTTAGGAAGATAGAATAGAGAGAAGAGTCCATACAGATAATTCAGAATAAGACTAATGGCGTCACACCCTCCCCTTTGTTTTCCTTCAGCTTATATTCATTTCCTATTCCATACATAGTCATCCATCCTTAAATTTGTTAGCTTCCTCCTCTCACTTCTGCGTACATAATTGCTGAATTCCCGGATGAGTTGCCATTTGTCCTTTTGGAATAACTAACTTTGATCTATTGTCATTTGTTGTCTCAGCTTCCACATGTGTTGCCATGTAATTTGGCCACGTGACATTTTCCCACCCCATTAAAAGAAACCTTGTCCTCAAGGTTTAGATTAGGGTAATTGGCTTGAATGGAGTTCAAATCTTTCCAAGTGGCCTCGATTGCTGCTAAACCCTCTCATTGCACCAACACCTGAGGCACTTGCTGATTGTTTCTCAAGACTACTCTAGACTTCAGTACTATTATTGGTTGCAAAATTGGACCATTTTCAGTAGTCAACAATGGTAGGGGGAAGTATTGTTGATTGTGATCTCCTTTGCATGGTTTTAAGAGGGAAATATGAAATACATGATGAATCTTAGCTGATGGAAGTAATAGCAATTTGTATGCAATATATCCTATTTTTTCTATAACAGGAAATGGACCAAAGCACCTCAGAGTTATCTTTTGGTTCTTCCTTAAAGCCACCAAATGTTGCCTATAAGGCTGTAATTTTATTAACATCATATTCCCAATATGAAATTCCAGATGTTGTCTTCTTTTATCTACATGTCTTTTCATGCACTGTTATGCTTTATATAAGTTGTTTTTCAGTTGAAGTAGCACTGAATCCCTCTATTGTAGAATTTCCTGTATGGATGGTGGATCTTGATTGTTCACAAATCACAACATACTTGGTTAGAAATGGGAGATCTCTTCCATAAACTGCTTTAAAGGGAGTAATGTCAATACTGGTATGAAAGGAAGTGTTGTACCAGTATTCTGTCGATGGTAGAAGTGTAGACTAGGTCTTAGGATTATCAAAAGTAAAGCATCTCAAGTACATTTTTAGGCATTTATTGAGAGCTTCTGATTGCCCATCAGTCTATGGGTGGTATGTTGAACTCATTACTAAAGTGGTACCACTTAATTTGAACAATTGCTGCCAAAATCTATTGGTGAAGACTCTGTCTCTATCCAAAACAATAGATTTAGGTAAACCATGCAACTTGAGAATAGAGCTCATAAAATTTTCTGCAACATATTGACTAGAGTAATCTGATTTAAGTGAGGCAAAGTGGCCATATTTGGACAGCCTGTCAACAACCACTAAAATGACAGTATATCCTTTTGACGGGGGAAGTCCAAATATAAAGTCCATGGCTAAGTCTTCCCACATTTGGTTTGGAATTGGAATGGTTGTAAGAGGCTTGCATGTAGAGTATTAAATGTTTTTGCCTATTGATAAATAAGGCACTGTTGTACATACAATCTAATATCCTTCTTCATGTTTAGCCAAAAAAATTGGGTAACAATTCTAGCCAGTGTTCTTGCAAATCCTGAATGACCCCCACTTGTGAAGAATGGTACTCTTTGAGAATTTTTTGAATAATAACATCCTGCTGAGCTAAAACTAAACTTTCTTTCAATGTAGTAAATTGTCACAAATTGAATAGGTTGACTTAGGTGAATTATCCCGCGGACAATAGTTTATCATTTCTGAAAGTTGTGCATCATTTGCAATGGCCTCTCTAATTTGGTGGAGCAGATCTGATTTAAGAATTGACAAAGTCATATAGAATAATATTGATAGTGCATCTGCAACAATATTGTCTTTCCTTGGCTTATACTCAATGGTGAAGTCATATCCCATAAATTTATGCAACCAAGCTTGTTGTTTAGGTGTTTGAATGGCTTGCTCAGTAAGGATTTTCAAACTCTTTTGATCTGTTCTAATTATAAAATGGTGGCCCAATAAGTAGTGTCTAAATTTTGCAATAGTTTCAGTTATAGCAAATAGCTCTCTAGCATAAGTTGATTGTTTTTGCATTCTAGGGGTGAGTTTCTTTGAGAAAAATACTATGGGATGATTAGCTTGGCTTAACACAACCTAAACACCAATTCCAAAAGCATTAGTCTCTAAGATAAATGATTGAGTGAAATTTGGAAGAGCCAACACCGGTGTATGAGTGATTGCTTCCTTTAAATTCTGAAATGCCAAAGTAGCATGAGAATCCCAATTGAAACTATCCTTTTTTAACAAATTAGTGAGTGGAAGAGCAATTGTTGCATACCCATTGATAAATCTTCTGTAATAGTAAGTAAGGCCCAAAAATCCCCTCAACTGCTTAATGGAAGAAGGTTCTAGTTGTAACACCCTTGTGGGGATGTCACATTTATGAATAAAATAAAATAAAGATAAATAAAATTTTACCCAAGTTGTAAAACATTTGTTACATAGTAATACTGGTTGTAAAATTTTTCCAGTTAAACAGAATATTACGAAATAAAATAACATGGAACATAAAATAAACAAACTGTCATCACACATAATATACATATGATTTTGTTTTAAGTAGTACAAATAATTTACAACTACAAATATTTAAACCAAAACAGTAAACAAAGTAGTAAGAAGTCTATATATACAAAACGCAGACGCGCCCACGTACACATCACAGAACTGTAACCCTCTGAAGGATCACTCTCGGATAAAACTTCAGGTGATAAGTATCCAGGATGTCTCGACCCTCTACGGACCCTAGTCCGTGCTGTCGACACGCTGCTAATCTCACTAGGCGTATCGAACATACCACCCCAATGACGCCTAAGAGATAGCGGTAGCTCTACATGTAAATATAACACAATAGAAAAGATAGGTATTCCATCAAACTCTGTACGTATGGTCACAGTCAGACGCCCTACGTACGTAACCGAATCTCTATCCTATCGCAGACGCCAGGCTTCTGAGCCTCCGTGAAAATCCAACCTTACAAAACCAAAGAATCTTGGTAGCGTCATATTCACACAATCAATCCAATGGGTATGAATGATCGGATGGTTCTTGGTCGTCGAACTGATCCTCGGCTTGCTGCTGTTGCTCTTCCTCCTCGGGGTATACAAAATCAAAAGGTTGTTCCTCTTCCTCAAACTCTTTTATCATACAATTTAAGATACAGGAACACATACAATAAAGAGGTAAGACAATTTATATCACCACAAACATGGTAAATAAGAAAATGATAATACAACAGATATAACAGTTCATACAATATAGCATACTATAATAGCATAAATAATAATATAAAATAACACAGAAATTAAGTGTAATAGCATCACATAATGTCACAGATAAAATGGTACAGATAATAATATTATAATGCATAACACATAAATCATATGTAATGCGACTCAATCCTACTCCATGGAGCTACAACCACAAACATCAGAGAGAATGACTCGCAAGTTCTATTAGTACCTTAGGCTGCCCAACCAACTATTGCACTGTCTCACATTGTGTCTATAGCCCACTGTCCAAAACATCGTGGTGTAGTACACAGTCCAAACATCATGTAACTACAGACATTGTACTAACATAGTTCTTACAAGATCTTGATTAAGTATAGTGCGTGTCGAGATCACTAGTGTGTTACCAGTTACCACGGCCCAGAGGAGCGACCAACTGTCTATATATGGAATAATCCGCACACTAATGTCTCCAAGTCCATAAAGAAATGAACCACACTACGCTTATCACACCGACAACACGATGTAATTCACCTCGTCAATCAATCGCCAATTCCAAAACGAATCGACTTGACTCTAAAAATATGAACATAACTATAATTACCAAAATACCCTTCAATCTCAAATAATTACTAAAACGCCCCCAAACATCAAACGCAGTATGCCCCACTTGATAGTACTGTTTCTCAATCTGTCCGGGTCCACCACTTTGGCCCGACAGTAAAACTTACTATTTTCATCAATCGCGTAGAAATTTTATCGCGTTTTCACAATTTTGTCGTTTTTACAAACGTTTTTAAATTGCGTAAATATATTTTACTGTTTTTGAAATCGCGTATTATTTTTAAATCATTTTCTCATTCGCGTAAGATTTTTAAATCATTTTCTTGTCCGAATCCCTTAAAAATTACTATTTAAATAAAAAGAAATAATATTTAATATGTTTGAGTTATGTAGAATATTTTTCATACCGTATACAATATATTGGATATTTTTTCTATCTTATTTGTCTATTTTTAATAAAATTTTGACAACATTTTGCTTTGAAAATCTATAACAATGGTTTTCTAAATTTTTCTGTTAAAATTTCTTTTGATATATTACAACCATCTAATTATACTTTTGAAAACAACTAACGGGCTTCAAAACATAAAGTGAGCTCTACGTTAGAAATTTCACAAAAGCTACTGTATTTTCTCCTAAACAGTAAAATCATTAGTTTTAGCTTTTTAAACTTAATCCATTCACTTTTATTCCTTAAAACTCATTGTACTAAAAATCTTTTTGACATTATTACTTAACCTTGATTGAAAAACAATTTTAGAAACTAAAAACACTTAACTTTGGCATGTTGGCCGAAATCCATAAACTTGTCATTTAATCTATGGATTTGTTTTTCTTGCTCTAAATCAATTTGTATCTTGTCAATTTACCTAAGTTAATTAAATCACTCTTTTAGAAAATGGTTGAGAACATTTTGGTTCCCATTTTATGTTGAGGTCGTGAGCCTTGAATTTGTGCTCTTTAGAACACACATGCAAACCTTGCATATTATTCACATCCTACTAATTATTCATGCATTACTAACACATATAATATATTCAAAGCTTGTAGACATGCATATCAATACAAATCACAATTAAGAAAGCTATTACAATAAGCACACAAATGAATCCTTATGGATTCTACAATCACGAACAATTCTATTTTCTTATCACCACCCAAGGATGATAAGATTCAAGTTTTCCTCTTACCTTAAATGAAGACAAACTCTTCTCCTCTCCTTCCTATAGATTTCGGTTTCAACCTCCAAGAACCTAAGGATCTTAAACAAAATTTTAAAGAGTTACTACTATAAGAGAAAATCATATACCATGGATCAATCATGGCTTATGACCTTAGAAATAAGATTAGAAATGAAAAACAAGGATTTTCACCTTCTAGGTAGAATCTCCAAAGTAGTTTTTCAAGCTCAATATGATGGATTTTGAAAGAACTCTCAACTAGAGATGATCTTAGAATTGTGTTTAGGTTTAGAAAAGTGAGGTAGATAAAATTTTGGGTGAATGGTGATTTGGGTGGCTTGGCCGAATAGAGCACAAAGAGAGCTTCAATGGAGTTTTGTTTTTGTAAGAGAGAAAAGTGATAAAAAACTTAACAAACCTAACCCTTCTCTCCCCCTTGTAGCCGTGGAGTCACTTGGAGAGGTGTCCACTTTGTTGGCTCCATCCAAGCCTTAGAAATGATCAAAGGCTAGCATAAACCCTTGGCCTCCAAACTTAGCTCTCATTGGTTGATACTAACCTAGTCATGCTTATGACTATGCACTTCTTGGAGCTTCCAAAAGCTCTTGGCCGTGTGGCCTCCTTAGACAACTAACCAAGTTTGCTTCTCCTTAGCTATTTAGTTCTACTTAGGTGAAACAATCTCGTTACTTGTCTAACTAGTTAGTTACTTAGGTTAATTTAGTTAACTTGGTACTAATAGATTTTTACTAACTTAGAAACCAACTAGATAGTTAAATAATTTACTATCACTTAGTTACTTAACAAGTCTTCAAAACTAATTTAATTAGGTTTCAAACTAACTAGCTTAGATTTTTTAGTTATAAACTAATTAGTCTAACCACTTTTGTTGACCTCTTCCTATTGGTTAGAAATTTCAAGCCTACTTTGTTGACTTGCTCTCATTGGCTTAGAAATTTCTCTAGCCAATATCATTGACTATTTCCCTAAACGTGGGTCCTGCAAAATATTTTCGGGTCCGCTGTCATCTATTTATATTGCCTAATAAAATAATATTATAATAATATAAAATTATTTTATTTCACATAAAATCCTAAAAATTAAATGATTAATAACAGTATCATTCAGAATTGGGTTTAGTAAGATCCCCCAGCTCCGAATAATTAAAATAAGATTTTCTCGGTCCAGAAATTATTATTTCCCTATCTCGGAGCAAATCACACAAAAAGTTTAAATAAAATCACAGACAGTAAAATAAAATATTGTATCCTATAGAAAAATAACAAACAGTACAATTCGGGACACAACGGTCATTTTTCCTAAAATTTGGAGTGCTACACTGGTCAATCCAGTACTGCCTGAACTTTATTCTTGTCCATATCCACCCCACTTCCTGAAACAGTGTGACCTAAGTAAACAACTTGTGTGAGTCCAAAGCAGCATTTAGATAATTTTGTATACAGTTGATGTTGTTATAGCAATTGTAATACCTCTTCTAAATGATGTAAATGACTGGACCATGATGCACTGTGTACCAGGATGTTATAAAAAAAAACCATAATTGATTTCCTTAGAAGCTTTTGAAAAACCTGATTCATTAGCCCTTGGAAGGTAGTAGGAACATTTGTTAGGCCAAATGACATTACCAACCATTCATAATGATCCTGATGAGTTCTGAAGGCCGTTTTATGTATGTTCTCAGGAATATTTAGAATATCTCAGAACTCGGTCTGAAGCACCTCTTTCATGATCATCTCCTGTGGGGTGTTCAGAGGAGTGTAATTAGAATATTTATGTCGGGGTGGGTCGCCTTAATTTAGAGGAGTTCCGAGGGTAGTTGGGGTTCTGGTTACCTTTTTAGCCTTTAGTAACTTCCTCCAAGTTGATGTATTTTTGAGAGCGCGAGTGAAATTCGTCCAAGGTCTCTGGCTTTCTTTTTTCCAAAGATTGGAAGAATTGTGAGTCAGTTCGGAGGCCGCTCCTAGCATAGTAGAAAGCAATTCTATCGTCCAAATTCTCCACACAAACAAAGGTAGTACTAAATCGCTTAATGTATTCACAAAGGGGTTCGTCGTGCCCTTGGCGATTCTTAGAAAGAAAATCAATGGACTTGGGTTGCTCCTTACTAGTGGTGTGGTGTAGCAAAAAGTGTTGCTTGAGGTCTTGCCAGTCAGTGATAGACTTCGCTCGTAAGGTGACAAACCACCGGAGGACACCCTTCTTTAAATAGAGGAGGAAGACACAAAATAGTAATTGTAGGGATCCCCCATGGAATAGCATAGATTGGGTATAAACGTCTATGTGTTTCTGAGGATCTGTTGCCTCGTCATAGAGCTCCACATTGGTCGGAAACTTGAAGTTTTTGGGACTCTGAACTCCATCAATTAATCAGAGAACGGTTGTTCTTGATCGTCGAGGCCCGGGATGTTGTTTCCAACAACCTCAACATTGTCATGTTGGGCTCTTCTCCAGTTGTTGCCCGTATTCTGCCTTCTACCACTCTTTTCTTCATGTACGGACCTCTCGAGATTTTCTAGCCAACTGCACTGTTCGTCTAATTGACGTTGTTGATCATTGATCTGCGCTGTTTGTTGATGCACCAATTCTTAGAGGCGATTTCTTATCATCTCAGACTAAACAATATCCTCGAGGTGGGACACGTGATCTGCATCATTATTCAAGGGCCCTAGGAGAGTATGCACGAGAATCCTAGACCCTTGAACAACATTGTTAGCTTCTTCCCCAGGGAAAAAAACTCTGTCTCTAACTACGATCCTTCGCGATGGGTGAGGGCTCTCGGTAGAAAGCGAAGTCTTATGCCTCTCGCTAAGAGTCTCGACAAGAGGTGCCTGGCTCCTCGCGATAGAGGTTTCAGTATGTAGTGATGGTACGACAGGCTGAGGATTGCGTTGCGCCGCTAGGCCTTGTCCTTGTCCAAGGGCAGCGAGCGCAACACCTCCTCTTCTTGAATTCTGTCTCGTGCTCACTATGGTTGAATGAAAATAGGAGTTTATCAGATTTCCACAGACGGCACTAATGTTTTGATGTGGATTTAGAGGTGCATTTGAGGTGAACACGTTACGGTATTTTCTTCCTTGTAAAGCTACAGTAGAGCGTGTTTGACCAGGAGGTGGGTACCTGCAAAATGACTCCAACGCTCAAGTCAGGCAGTGCACAAGTAGGGTTTATGCAATGAGATATTATTACCTGCTTAAGGTGACTTAGCATGATATTTATAGAGCATGAATAGAATCGTAATGTAATCAATATTAAGTGCAGATATTTATGATTCGTATCCCATCAGAGATTGTCTTCCTTTTATTGTTAGAGGGGATCTCTATAATATAGAAACATAGATACTATAGTTATCAGCAGTTGGAGGCGGTTATGAGTCTTATAATCTCATAAGATTGTGATTGATAGTTATAGATATTTTAGGGTATATCTACTGCACAGATCTAGTGATCTTGATATTATGACCCAATGTCGTGATCCGTCACTCTTAGTTCTGGGGTCTTGACCATGTGTCATCAATGCTTGGCAGGAATATTCATAGCAGATCTCGATAGTACGTGTGTTGAGTTGATCCATCGGACACGGTCCCGAATCACGGTACAAACCACATAACTCTTGAAATCAAATTCAAGACCATATATTTAAAAGACTCAAATTCTTCCACTCGGATCAATACATATTAGTAAAGAGGTGTGCTCTCTACTTTAACTTGTCAAGTATAAACCTTAGGTAAGCACCTATAGAATATATTAATTTCTTTTAATGTACCAAGCCGATTTAAGATCATCTAAAGAGGAATTTAGTCTCTTGATACAAAAATTAACCCCATGATACCCTTACGCGTAAATAAAAAATAAAAAATTACAACGAGATTCAACATGACCAGTTATGAAAAAGATAAATTATAATGACTATTTTGTTCTAAATATAGAAAGCGCGTAGAAAGGACTAGAGAGAATGAGCCAATGAGGAAAGAAAAAAGGTTTAAAAAAGTCCACATCTATCTAGCTTTTATGGGTCTGTTTGTGAGGGATGACTTCAATTCACATGGCGATATTAAAATGGCAGGATTATCTCTTTGTAAAAAGTTTCCATCAACTTTTATTTGTTCTGAATTTTATAAAAACCTAAATGTTTTAAAAAATAACCAATAAGATCAGAGTGTTTAGTATTTTGGATGTGCTAATAAAATCAGTTTTGCCAGTAAGTTATTCACAGAGCTTGTAAGTTATTTTAAAAATCATTTCTAAGTATTTATTAAGAATGAAAATATTGTTTTATTGGATTAATTAAAGTTAATAGTTTATAATCAATAAATTCTTATAGAATACGTTGTTAAAAATTTACATATATTATATCTAATGAAAAAAATTCATATAAAATAAGTTTATTTTTAAAGTGAACAAATAAAAATGTATTTATTTTAATTTAATTAAAAACATATTAAGATTTTAACTTACAAAATTTTAATAATAAATACACTCTTATTTAATTATTTTTTTTTAAAAAAGCTTATTATACATGCGCTATTTGTTATTGTGGGCTAGCCCAATTAAAATAATTCTAAACTTGGTCTACTTAATTTTAGCCTTAGGAGCCGGCCGGCCGTCGAGTCAATCATTTTTTAAAATAAAAACTAAAACCATAAAAATTATTTAAATCTCTCCAGTTGTAATAATTTGTAAGTGTATTAAGCAAAATAAGATACATTCAATTTTGTTTAATGCATAACATAAAATTAAAAAATACAATAAAATATTTGAGATAGATTGCCATCATACTTAGAATTAGAGATCTGCAGGGGTAATAATAATGATGGAGCACAACTCCTTTTACAAAAGTAATAGCTTCACTTAAGCTAGAGGGCCTCATCTGACACGCACCTTGCATTTGTGGGGTGCATGGATATATCCCATGTCCATGCTGTTGACTTCGTTGAAAATTAAGCTGAAAGCAATCAAAGGTGGATATTGAAGAATGGTTATTGGACTGTCTAACCTAGGCATATTTTTGTAAGATTTGTTCAACCTATATTCTTATGAGTAATGATTTAATAAACACGTGTTTAATATAATTTATTAACAGACATAATAGATTTCACTATTAGAATTTTAATGTTTAGAGAATTTTGTCTCTAAATGTGTAAAATTTTATCTCTAAATATTTAGAGATAAAATTAGAAATAAAAATTATTCTATCTCTAAATTGGGCGTCTCTGATTGTTAGAGATAGAAAAATTAATTTTATCTCTAATTTATAGATGGAAAAATTTTGTCTCTATTTCTGTCTCTAAATTAGAGACAGATTTTTCTGTCTATAAATCCGTCTCTAATATTTTAAAAAATATTAAAAAAAATCAAGTATCTAGTTTGGATTTGCCACAACTAGATACCTTCATTTTATTAAAAAAAATTCTATTTTCTTATGCATATAATTATCCAAAATCAAAATTTACCAAAAATCACAATAAATCATTAATCATTATAATTATCCAAGAGAAATTAATAGCATACATAAATTAATAGCAATTAACATCAATAATTTGGTTTAAAAGCATTCACTTAATATGGCAACATCATATGCATAACAGGTTTAAATAGATATATAGTGTGTTTTTGTTTAAAATCAGTTGCAATCTCGCAGCACTCATACTAGCCACTTGAACTATCAAATTAGAATCCAACATCAAAATCCAACAAAAAAATGGTAATTCTAATAACTTGTAGGAAACAAAGCATCATTTGCAAGGAGCATATATACAATATCTCCTACAAAATAAACCTTAGCAGAAATTCAATAATCTCAAGTAGAACATACTCTAATTTGCAGTAATTCCAGATATGTTATAGACAAGAAAATATCTAAAAATATAAATAAATGATAACATTAAAACCAACTTCATTTCAATAAGAAAACCTAACTAAATCATTGTCAATCAATATTTTACTAAAAAACAACTTCTATTGATAAGCTTGTATTTGGGTGCCTCATATGGGAGCTTGTCATAGGCGGCCTAATCGAACAACACCATATTATTCACCTTCTCCTTTTGCTTTCCCTTGCTCCACTTCTGTTAAAACATAAATTTGACTTTAATATCACACACAACACACCCATCTCTCATATTAGTTACATTACCACAAAACTAGGCTCTAGTGTTGCCCAATCAGCAAAGTGACAATTACTTATAGAGTTCATACAAACAACAGCCAACGGACCAAATATCCAATGGATGATTATATGGCAAGCCAAGTAAAGCATAGAAACATGCAAAAGCCCAACAGTTGGCAAACATATGATATTCAACAAGAAAAAAGCGGTCAGGAATGATGAAATCATAAGTATGATGAATGGAACTTACTTATTTCAGGGACACGATAAAAAACGACTTACAAGATATGGTGTAACTTCATTCTTACTAGCAAACATGGCATTACCAAAGTCACAAAGCTTCAACACATTTTTAGCCTCGTCACCTTGGCAACAAGGGAAATTGTTAAAAAAAAAAAAGGTTAGAACTCAGAAGAAAATGGATACTTCTTCTTGAGAAGAAACAAACTGACTGTCGCGACCAGGATCGCGGTGGGAGCGGCGAAAAAATAATTTATTAAGAAAAAAAAAATGGAGTCGCCACCAATTTTATTTTTATTAGGAAAAATGAAAAACCTAAAAAAGATTGTTTACGTTCAAAGATTCAGGTTCGGGAGACTAATTATGCACAGGGAAGGGTGGAGATTTAACCTAACAACACCCCTAATACATCCGCCCTAAGACAACAACACCCCTAATACATCAGTTGTGCAAATTTTCATAATTCTTAAAAATATTTATTTTACCCATTTATTAAAAGATAAACTAAATAAACAAATAAATTATGAAAATTTAATTTTGACTTGACAGAATTGAGATTACTGCTCCTACGTATCCTCGGATGCAATGGAGAATTCAATGTCATGTCGTTCTTTATAAAACGATTATGAGTTAGTTATTTTTAATTTTGAAAATATTTTTTTATTTTGAAAATTCAATTGATTTTTATTTTATTTAAAAAAAACGAATCATCAAACTGTTATAATTTAGATGATTCTTAAAATTGCAAGATTAACAAGTATCACATTTCAGCTAATCTCATTTTATTTTTCTCAACAAGACCCAATTTTATATATATATATATATATATATATATATATATATATATATATATATATATATATATCAAGCTTTCACAACTTTGATGATTTTAAAAGTCATAGGATTAATAATTTGTCACAACTCAAATTTAATCCTATTAAAAACTTTCATTTGTAAAATTAATGTAAGATCATCATTATTTAAGACACGGATCAATAATATAATAAACACACCAACTTAAAAAGAACAAAATTCAATAAGTCAACAAAGAAAACAAAACACATTTAAAAAAAAAAAATATCAACATCTTTTTATTTTTGTATAGCAATCAAGAATAACAAAAATAAAAAAAGGTGGCCAGCCCATAACCAAATAAAGCCCAAATGCAGATAGTAAAAAAATAATGTCACTAACCAAATAAAAAAAACAAATAAACCATGATAAAGTGAAGATAAACAAGGGAAGGGAAAAAAAAAACTCTAGCATCATCGTGAAGCACGGTGGGGGGGGAAGGTTTGGTGGTCTGCGCTTTTCGATGGGCATTGTTTGTGATTGGGTGGATGGTTGTGGCGCGATTGGTCAGATCTGGTTGTTTGTGGGGGTGTTTGGGCTCTATTTGAGTTCGTGGTGAAGGACGGTGGGTGTGGGAATGAGGGTGTGGTGACTTGCGGCTAAAGATGGAACTCGCGTGGGGAGGGGGGGGGAGTACCTCCCCGCTCCCCGTTCCCGCACCCTAACTTTCTCCCCGTCCCTTCCCCATTCCCCGCCGCGGGGAATTTTCCCCTTATCCCCGTTCCCGAATCCTTGCGGATACCTACGGGGATTCCCCACTATATAAAAAAAAAAAAATTTTAAAAAAGAGGAAATAAATTATTTTAATATTTTTTATTATAAATAAATATAAAATTTAATAAAAGATGAAATTATTAATATATATATATATATATATATATATATATATATATATATATATATATAAATGATATTTTAAAAATTTAACGAGGACGGGGACCCATGAGGCGAGAGTATGGTCCCCGTCCTCGTCCCCAAATATACCGGGGGAGATTTTTTTCCCTGTCCCCATCCCCGCAGGGAGAAATTCCCTACATTCGGGGCCCCATTCGAGGCGGTCCCTGCGGGATCTGTGTCTAGCGGGGAGTTTTGTCATCCCTACTTGTGGCTAGGGTGTGGATTAGGAGGACTGGTTTTCTAGTGGTGGCTCGTGGTGGACAGCAGATCGGAGGAGTGGTTCATGGCTGGTGGAGGCTGGGGTCCGTGAAGGCCCGAAGTGGGGGTTGCGGGTTGTTTTGGGTGGCCATGGTTAACAGTAGTCTTGGTTGGGCTCTGGGAAGGGCGGTACGAAGTGGCTATTAGAGGTGGTGATGGGGCGTTCGCGGTTGGGCACGGGTAGGACGGTGGAATAGTGGTTCTGTGGGTGGACAAAATGGGGGACTGTCGTGGTGATGTTTGGCCTAATGGGGGGCTGCCATGAGGGGATTTGACGCTTGTGCGTTGGGATTCCTTGTTCTGGGTTCTGAAGTCATGATTTGGGTGAGCCACGGTTTGGCCTTGGCAGTGAGATGGGTAGCTTGGGTGGTTTGCTGGTGATGGTTGAAGCATATTTCCATGGCTCAAAGTTCTCTGTGAATGGGAACAGAGGTACGAGGTCCCATTTCCTGCGTTTGGGTAGTTGAAGTTGAAAATGGGTAATGAAATTTTTCTTGTTTTTGGTCACTGAACTGGAATAAGGAAATGAAAACTATGCAGTTTACATGTTTGAGTTCAAATCAAGGAGGAAGAGGTTTTTACCTTCAACTTGAGAAACTCTCTTTTTCTTTCGCTCTTGCCTCCCTCTCTCTGTTTTCTAGTTCTTTATGTTATCATAAAATTTTTCTCGAAAAAAGACAACCCCCTCAAATTCTCATATTCTCTCTTATATAACCAAGTTTCATGAGGATCCAAACAAAACAATCATGGGGGACAAGAATTGTGTAATCGTGCAATGCAGCTACAGGTACAGTAATGAAAATGGGGAGCACAATAGCATTGTCTACTGTGGCATTGTGTGTACGTGAGTGAGTGGGTGTGGAAGTGAGTGGGCTGTACAGCTGCTTGGTTGGAAAAGGAAAAAAGAAGAGAATACAAGAAAGGTGAATTTGGATCATACTCCAAATAGAAAAAGACAAAGGGGAAAGGAAGAGGCTGCAACGACAGCCTCCTCTCCTTTTATTTTATATTTTTTTATTTATTTTTTGTAAGAATTTTTGTAATCCTAATTGAGTGGGCTAATCAAGTTTTTGGGCTGAACAAGAAATAGGCTAAGCAAAAGGAAACACTCGTCATGTTATTAATTTTATTTGTTATTTTTATTTTTTTTAATAATGAGAAAATGAATTAAAAAAAGTCCAAATAAAATTAGATGTTTACAAAGAAAGAATCTAAACACAAAACAATATTTTAGGCATACCAACATATTATTGGCTTTATATTGCAATGGAGAACACCATAGTTCCGGAGATGCTTCAGTGCAACAAAAAGTTATTTTCCATATGCTCTCACATATGTACAGAGCAGGCAATAAGAAAGGGAAAAATGGTGAAAAGGATGCAGGAGATGGGCTTACTAGAATACTATCCAAGTTGTATTTGATTCATCCATAATCAGAAATGATATCATAACTTACTACAAAGTCAGTAACTTATCCAATTGATCAACTGCCATTCAAAATTAGAATAGGTTAACCAAACACTACCAATTTCTGAACTCTAGTTGGTGTCTCACCAAATATATCATCACAAAACTTGTCATCTGATCTCTCACCAAATACCACTTGTTAAAACATTACTAATTAAAACATAGTGTACCTTTGAATGTAAGGATACAACCATCATTACGGCAAGCAAATTTGCAGTCCATGTCATGAAAAATATATTGAGAGAACATGAAGATCTTGAGGCATATGATGTGTACATATAGACAAATAATGACAAACAACAGTTCATAAAAACAACCTAATGATATAGCAACCAAGTATTTAACAATAGATGATATGTAAACAGGGGTCCAGTCTTTCAATATAATCATTCAGCCTAACCAGAACAAGTAAGTTTGGCATTCTTTTGAATTTGGCATTCAATCTAATCAAAACCAGAATAAAACATCAAGCCAACCACCTTCATGTAAATCAAACACCCAATTTCAACAACTCACTTTATTACCAAAGTATTTTACTAGTTTTAAAATCTGAGTACGCACTAATTAATATTCCATTACCCAGTTTGAGAAAAAAAACATTTGATTAATTTGAGAAGAAAACAATCTTATTCATACCACAAACTAGAATTATCACACAAAAATGCTCATCAAACAGGTAGTGTGTATCAAAGAATATATTTGACTATCCAAAAAGACAACGAAAGAAAAAGACATGCATACCAACTGTATTATTATGTGTTTATGTGATACAAGAAAGCAGTATAGAAGAAATATAAGCCTGTAAGAGATATTATTATGTTTTTTATGATTGTGTGTACATTCCTCCGGTTAGGTTAAGAAATTAGGGTTAGTACCATAAGGAGAGCATATCCCATAACTTTCTCCAATGCAATTTGAAACTAAAACCAAATGAGGGAGCAATAGTCCTTATAACAAAGACATCCAGACACATAAAGAGGGATTGCCAGAAAGCGCACGGAGCAAGTAATAGTAAAAAATAATTCAAAATGCAACCAGGCAACAGGAAGATAATTAAGGAGCATCAATTAGTATCAAAAAGCAAAAAAGATCATAATGGGAAAAATGCAGAAAAATAATGGAAATAAATAAAAGAAAAATAAAAGAAATCAAAAAATAGGGAAAAAATGGGAACCTTGTGGGTTGAGAGATAAAGGGATACAGTGGGTAAAGAGAGATGGATGGCGTGGGATGCGTACGGTGATTCTCAATCACAAATCGGTGGTTGGAGGCTGCTGTGTTGACAGTGGTAATGGTGGGATAGAGCTTCACGGTTTGGTTTGGTGGAGTGGGTGGTGGTTGGGTGAGAGAGAGGGGTGAGAGGTGGTGGTGTTTATTGTGGTTATAGGTGACTGGTGAAAATGGGTCACGGTTGGGTTTAATTATGGAGTGGACGGTGACTACGAGTGGTATGGATGGTGAAGGTGTTGGGTCGTGAAGAGGGAGAGGGACGGTGAAGCTGGGTGCGCGTGGTCTTGAGTGTGGTGGCGGGTTGATGGCTGTTGGATGATGGAAAGGAAGAGAGGAAGGTTCACGGTTGGGCTACTAGTAGCTATATGGGTAAAGGTGAGCGGCGCAGAGGAGAGGAGATCTATGGGTGAAGAGGAGAGCGAGGAGATCTAATTTGGCAAATTTGGGTTTCTGAAACCCTTAAATTTTGAAGAGATTAGAGACGAAACACAATTTGTCTCTAATTTTTATAAAAAAAAATATTAATTAAATTATATGAATTATTTAGAGATAGAATATAGTGTCATTAGAGATGGAAAATTTAGAGATGAATAAATTTTGTCTCTAAATTCAGTCTGTAAATCTATTTAACTTTCTAAATTTTAAAATTAACCGTTTAGAGACAAAAATAGAGATGAAAATTTCTGAGACGGATAATTTTCATCTCTAAATTTTCTCTCTAAATCTATTTGACTTTTTAAATTTCAAGATTGATCATTTAGAGATGAAAATTTCTGAGACGGACAATTTTCATCTCTAAATTTCGTCTTTGAATTGTAAAATTTATTTTTTGTCTCTGTTTCTGTCTCTATTGGAGACGGAGTTTTATCTGTCTCTAAATTCTATCTCTAAATCTGATTTTTCTAGTAGTGTTTGTGTCATAATGACTATATATAACGCCTTGCGCCATAATAATTAGACATAATGGCATTGCGCCATAATGATAATATATAATGTCTTTGCGTCATAATGATCAGATATAACGTTCAGAATCCTAAATGACCTGAACAGAAGATATCTAGAGAGTCAGTCCTTCGAATCTCTATATAAACCGATCTGGCAGCCTAGGCCTGACATGCTCACTTTTCTCTACCTATACATTCATCACTGTCTTGACTCCAAGACTGATCGGTCACAATACCTCTGCTGGCATTCCACTCCGTCTCCAACCAACAAACTGTCGAACGACCAACCCGAGGTTCTCCAACGACCTCCTCTCAGGTAGAGGATGAAACATCTGGCGCCGTATGTGGGAACCCGGTAAAACGATTCCCACCATATCAAAAGCTACAAATCTCACTACATTTCTGATCAAATTCACTATATATTCGCTTTACGTGCTCCTCATACTCAGATATGGTATCGTCAAGCTAGGATCTCAAGTCTCACATCCTTTCCGACGATGACAATCTCAAATCTACGGTCTCAGAATCTTTTCAACATCCTCGAAAGCAGATCCGACGTCCTTCATCTTTTCTGATGACATCAAGCTCAATCCCAATTCTCGTGTCTTCCCGATATCCTCAAATGCATATCCAAGCCTCTACACTATGCTACTCATTGCTTCAGTCATCTAGGGAGGTTCAGGGAAGTCTCTCACGCCATCTCTCCTCTTTAAATTTCATATATCATTTGGTTGATGAATTTTTTTGAGTGGTATTTTCTGTATAATTTTCTTTTAATTCTTAACTTTTCATTAGCTCTGCTTGTAGAGCACGTGGATAAGTTGGACATGACAAGTTTGTAACCAGCCCACACATAAAGGAGTTTGCTAGAATTTTATAAAGATTAAATTTGACAAAGATTTCCTAATCTTAATGCTCAGTAGCACACATACATATCTTATTTAGACTCCTTGTTCTTTTGCTCTTCTGTTTGCTTATATTCTAGTACATAGTCAGTTCTTAATAGAGAGTAGATTATAATAAGTTAGTTATGATAATTAGTTACAGTTAGTTAGAGTTGTTGAGTTCTGTTGGAGTTATTGAGTTTGTAGCTTAGTCTTGAGTTTATATAAATACCAGTAAGTGTTGTAAAGAATGAATCTGATTTCATTTTTGTCAATAACAGAATAACACTTTCTCTTGATCTCTCTCAATCTATCTCTTCACTTCTGATATGAATGGCTTCTTTCATTTCTCTGGTTTCTTTGTGAATCTCATCATGGTATCAAGAGCTTCATTTCTTGGGACCATGGCAGATCCTTCTTCTCCTCGTGCTCACGCTGCTACTGTTTCACCTCTAAGTTCTACTACATCATCTTCTCTTGTCACATTTACTCATTCTGTATCTGTCAAACTAGATGAAAAGAACTTCTTAGTATGGAAACAACAAATTGTTGCAGCAATTCGTGGTCATCGTCTTCAAGAATTTCTTACTGGATCTTCAACTCCACCTCAATATCTTTCTTCTAATAATGAAGCCAATGGTACTGTGAATCTTGTATCTTTCCTGGGAGCAACAAGATCAACTCCTCTTGTCATGGTTACTGTCGTCTATGAATGAAAGCATGTTAACAAGAATGGTAGGTTGTGATTTCTCTTAGTAACTCTGGAAGCAAATTCAGGTATTTTTTACCTCACAAACTCGTGCCAAGATCAAACAATATAAGTCAGAATTGAGAGATACAAAGAAAGATTCTAAAACTATTATTGAGTATCTTCTTCGTATTAAAGCTTTGATTGATGCACTCACTTCCATTGATAGTCAGATTAGCATGGAAGAGCACATTGAAATTATTCTTGATGGACTTCTAGATGAGTATGATGCTTTTGTCACATCTATCAATTCTCGTTTAGATCCTTACACAATAGGTGAAATAGAATCTCTGTTACTGGCACAAGAAGCTCGAATTGAAAGGGCATCTTCTAAATCTGTTATTGGTGATAATTTGACTACAAATGTGGTTCAATTTGATGTTTCTAAGTCTAATTTCAATCTTTAACTTGTTTCTAATACTGTTGATCCTTCACATAGTTCACGGTTTGTTGATCCACAACACATTACTTATGAACAGAATCATGGTGGTGGTTATGGTGCTTATGATCTTAATCAATCTGCTTTTCGAAATAATGGTCATATTCAGTTTGATTATCAAAATACAAGTGGATATCGTGGTAATTTTGATTCCAATCAGAGTGCATTTGGTGGTTTTAACACCTATTCTCGTAGAGGAAGAGGTTCCTATGGTCGTGGTAGAGGAAGGTTTAGTAGGTTTAGAGGCAGATTTTCTTCTCTTTTCTGTCAGCTATGTGATCGCTCTGGTCACTCAGTAGCTACCTGTTACTATATATATGATACTTCACCATAGATTTCTTCTCACAATGTATCTTTTTCTCAGCAATTACCATATTTCTCACATTCGATATATCTTTCCTTTTACTCTTCTCATCATTATCCCTCATCTTCACAATTTCCTTCAACTTCACCTTCTCCTGGCTTTACCCCTTTCTCTTATACATCACCACCTCCTGGTTTTTCTCATTCACAATCTCATCCAAATTCTCAACCTTTATTTTTACCTATTCCATCCTAGTCTTTAACATCAACTTCCCAATACTCCCAATTTCGATATCCTGCTCCTCCTCTGAGTGCACATGTTTCCACCATGTCTGTTACTCCTGAAATTTTAGCTAATCAATCTTGGTTTCCTGATTCATGAGCCACTGCACATGTAACTTCTGCTGATCACAACTTGATGTATAAAGTTCCTTTTGAAGAACAGGACAAACTCCACACTGGTGATGGTACAAGTTTGCAAATTAACAGTATTGGTTGTTCAAAAGTTTAGTCTCCATATAATTGTTCTGTTTCACTTAGATTAAATGATCTTCTGCATGTTCCTAAGATTACGAAAAACTTGGTTAGTGTTAGCAAATTTGCTAAGGATAATTCGATTTTCTTTGAGTTTCACCCTTTTCCATTGTTTTGTTAAATCACAGGCAACTAATGAAGTGCTTCTGAAAGGCACCCTTGGACCTGATGGATTGTACTGCTCCAATTCCTTTCAGCTTCAACATCTTTCTTCATCTTCTAACGGTTCAGCAGCTACTAGAAAAAGTAATTCTTTTCCTATTTTGCCTTCTAGTTTTATTGTAAAACCTTTACAGTCATTTCAGGTTTCTACCAATCTTTTTATTTTAGCAAATAAAATTGTATCTCCTTTCTCTTTGTAGCACTGTAGACTTGGCCACCCTCCTGCTACAGTGGTCAAACAAGTACTGTCATCTTGTAATCTTTCAATTCCATCAAAGTCTGAATATGAATTTTGTTCTGCATATTGTCTTGGCAAGGCTTATAGATTACATTCCCCTGCATCTTCCACTTCATATGATGCACCTTTAGATCTTATATTTACTGATTTGTGGGGACCAGTCCCTATTTTATCTTCTGGTGGTTATTCCTACTATATTAGCTTTGTGGATGCATGCACAAGGTATTCTTGGATTTATCTGTTAAAATGAAAATCAAATGTTGTGTCTATTTTTATTGAATTTAAAAAGATGGTTGAACTTCGATTGGGTAGACTGATCAAGTGTGTACAATCTGATTGGGTAGGTGAATTTCGTCCACTCACAAATTTCCTTAAGTCTCATGGTATTATTCATAGGGTCATTTGTCCTCATACACAACACCAAAATGGTGTTGTTGAGAGGAAACATCGTCACATAATTGAACTTGGTTTAACTCTTCTTGCTCAAGCTTTCATGCCTCTAAAGTTTTGGAATGAGGCCTTTATTACTGTAGTATATCTCATCAACAGATTACCTTCTTCTTTCATCTCAAACACTGTTCCATACACCGAATTGTTCTTTTCTTTACATGACTATAGTTTCCTCAACGTCTTTGGTTGCTCATGTTTTCCTCTAATCAGACCATATAATCAAAATAAGCTTCGGTTCAAGTCAATTGAATGTACCTTCTTGGGTTACAGTCCAAATCACAAATGATATAGGTGTCTTAATCCTTCTGGCAGAATATATATCTCCAAAGATGTAGTTTTCAATGAGTCAAAATTCTTTTTTTTTTTGCATCATTACTATTTGTTCTTCTCCTTTACCAGTATCCTACACTTCTGTCACTCCACCTCTTGCTTTTCTTCCATCTAGTTCAAGAAGTGTCAATCAAGTGCAATCTCCAGTTTTTCATGATTCTGTTGTTCATTCTCTGGTTCCTAATAATCTTACTGACAATCACATAGTTACTAGTGTCCATAATAATGCTACTGATACTCATATTCCCTCTGTTACTGTTACTACTCCTAACACTAGTAGTGCTCCTACTATTGTTCAATCTGTTTCTCCCACAAATAATGCTTCAAATCACATTGTTACTGATACACATAGTCACATTGTCACTAATAATCATACTCCCAATGTTGTTGTTACTGCCTCATCTTCAATTACTCCTCACACCAGTAGTGCTCCTACTAAGACTTCAAATTTGGTTCCAATTACTGCTTCATCAACTCATCCTATGCAAACTAGATCCAAATCTGGGATTTTCAAGCCTCGAGCTTTGCTGTCTACTGTTGTTAACACTTGTCCTGAAGAACCTTCTTCTGTGGTTGAAGCCTTATCTAATCCTCTTTGGAAAAAAGTAATACAAGAGAAATATGATGCCTTGATGAAGAATATTCTTGGTCTCTTGTCTCGTTATCTTCCAACAGAATTACAATAGGTTGTAAGTGGGTCTTCAAAGTTAAATAAAATCCAGATGGTTCAGTACACAAGTATAAAGCAAGATTGGTAGCTAAAGGTTTTCATCAGCAGCATGGCTTTGATTTTTCGGAGACTTTTTCTCCAGTCATTAAACCTGTTACAGTACAAATTTTACTCACCTTGGCTCTCACAAATGGATGGTTAATTAGACAACTAGATGTTAATAATGCCTTTCTTAATGGCATTCTTCATGAAGAAGTTTATATGACCTAACCACAAGGTTTTGTTTCCACTGAAAAATCTCTGGTTTGCAAGTTGCATAAGGCTTTATATGGCCTCAAGCAAGCTCCTAGAGCTTGGTTTGAGAAGCTTACATTTACCTTACACAAATTTGGTTTTGTCAATAGCAAATGTGATCCCTCTCTTTTCATTCACTTAAATTCCCTCCGGTAGCTCTCCTATTATAATTCAGTCCTTGATCTCTAGTCTTGACAAAGAATTTGCTCTCAAGGATCTTGGTAAGTTGAGTTACTTTTTGAGAATTAAAGTTACTGAACTTCAGAATGAGAGTCTCCATCTCACTCAGTCAAAATATATTAAAGATCTGTTGGCCAAGGTCCATATGTTGCAGTCAAAAGGCATCAGCACTCCTATGATTTCTGGTTCTAGGCTCACGAAATTTGGTCATTCCCTGATGGAAGACCCTCAGTTATATTGATCCACAGTTGGAGCTTTACAATATGTTACAATTACAAGACATGAATTGTCCTATGTAGTGAACAAAGTCTGCCAATTCATGCATAATCCTTATGATGATCATTGGAAAGCAGTCAAAAGGATTTTAAGGTATCTCAAGGGAACAATCAACTTTGGTTTAACTCTCCAGCCTACTCCTCAGTCTCCCTTCTCTTTGTCTGCATTTTGTAATGCTGATTGGTCCACTGATTTGGATGATCGCATGTCCATTACAGGGTCTTGCATTTTTCTTGGTTCAAATATTATTTCTTGGTGGTCTAAGAAGCAACAGGTGGTAGCTCAGTCCAGCATTGAAGCTGAGTTTCGAAGCTTGGCCAGCACAGCTGCTGAACTTTTGTGGATTCAATCCTTGTTAAAGGAGTTACATGTACCTTTCTCCACTCCAACCATATTTTGTGACAACTTAAGCACTGTAATGTTGACACATAATCCAGTTTTACATACTAGGACTAAACATATGGAGCTTGATCTATTTTTTGTACGTGAAAAGGTTGTCCAAGGCTTACTCTCTGTTACTCATATACCTTCCATAGATCAGATAGTTGATGCACTCACAAAACCTCTTTCCTTTGTACGGTTCAGTTTGTTAAGACACAAACTCAAAGTTTGTGATCCTTATGATTTCTCTAATACACCTTGAGTTTGAAAGGGGAATAATAGAGAGTAGCTTGTAATAAGTTAGTTATGATAATTAGTTACAATTAGTTAGAGTTGTTGAGTTCTGTTAGAGTTGTTGAGTTTGTAGCTTAGTCTTGAGTTTATATAAATACCAGTAAGTGTTGTAAAGAATGAATCTGATTTCATTTTTGTCAATAACAGAATAACACTTTCTCTCGATCTCTCTCAATCTATCTCTTCACTTCTGATATGAATGACTTCTTTCATTTCTCAGGTTTCTTTGTGAATCTCATCAGTTCTAAACTTTGTGCAGCCTGCTTGAATTTTTTCGTGTCTGACCTTAATTCCATTGTCTTCTCAACAACATGTTAACATGGTTGGCCTCAACTCCATCAACTAAGTTCCTAATTGGCTACTTATTCTTAAGATACGAAGGTACACGTACAATGATATAATACAGCTTGGTGATGCTAAGAAATTGCTAAGAAATCTGATTCTTTTTTAAAGATGAATGAACAGCAGTACACAATTCTTTTTTAAAGATGAATGAACAGCAGTACACAACAAATATAATTTATTCTGTCTTTAAAATCTGATTCTTTTTGAAAGATGAATGAACAGCCGTACACAACAAATAGAGCAAAGATAACCAAGGCAATTCATCAGGGGGATAGTCGTTAGCATATGGTATTCAAGGGAAATTATTATTATTATTATTATTTTAAAATCTGATTCTTTTTTAAAGATGAACGAACAGCATTATTTATTCTGTCTTTAAAATCTGATTCTTTTTTAAAGATGAATGAACAGCAGTACACAACAAATATAACGTTACGTTGTACAACGTAAATAAAAATCTAGTTATTTTCATATATTTATTTACAAGCTAATCAAATTGACAAAAAAAAAAAAAAAACTCCTTCAGAACCCACAGTAACGCCAATCCTTTGCTGTAACCAATATATTCTTGCAACTTTGGGCATTTTGATGATACAAGTGTTCCAACAACTTGTGTAAGATATAGATGATGTATATGATGTTGAGGTTGAGAATAATAGTGTTGACCGTGTTGGCAACTTCAGCTCTAACATTAACGTTGGCTGTGAAGGATGGTGATCAGAGAGTGGAGACGGAGTTGAGTGAGCTGACTCAGGAGCTGTTGAAGTCGGCGAAGGAGGCAAGCTTCTTCAAATGGTTGAGAGGAGTTCGGAGGAGAATCCATGAATACCCTGAACTGGCCTTTGAGGAGGTTAAGACGAGTCAACTCATTAGATTGGAGCTGGACTCGCATGGGGTGCAGTACTCGTGGCCGGTTGCCAAGACTGGGCTTGTGGCTTCCATTGGTTCCGGCTCGCACCCTTGGTTCGCTCTTCGGGCTGACATGGACGCCCTCCCTATTCAGGTTAATTTTTAATTGCACTTTTTTGTCTCTAATCTCTCTGATATTGTAATTAGCTTGGGTTGATTCGAGATCCTCATGCGCATGTGTCCCGTCAAACCATGTATCTGCATCCAATGGAACCATACAAGTTATGATCCTATTCTATTTCATTACGTTATTTGTTAGATTTTGTTATGGGATCCGAAATAGTACCTTTGAATTTTCTTGATTATTTTCCTTGAGAACAAGAAAGTGTTCATTCTGTCATGGGTTATGACATAGATAAATTTTTCAAATTTTATTATGAAGGAAAGTATCCAAATGAGTAAAGATTTCTCAAATCTAGATTTGAGAATTGAGATGCTGTAGAAAGGTTATCTTGCCTGGTTATGGAAAAACAACTTAATGCACTAACTGGTTTTTTTGGTACAATGCACTAATTCGTTAAGAATCAATTAATAATTTTATGTTTTCAGCAAATTCACTTTTAAAGCAAATAAGATTCAATTTATCAAGACTTTTGCTAAAGACAATACTAATATTTAAGAAGTATTTGATTTTGACTTCATAGTATAACATACTTATAATTTTCAGTTCTACTAATCAACTGTATGCACATCAATTAAGTAATATTTAATATTGTACAAAAACATCTAATATTATTAGTACAAATAAATGCATTTTTAAATATTTGTGTCTTTAATAATATTTTTTTGACTGTAACAATAATATTATTAAGACTAGATTTATCTTATTTTGATAATAAAAATAATTTTCCCACAAAAAAATTACGTATTCATTTTATTTTAATAATGTACATTAAATGATATATTTTTTAGAGTTTATTTTGATGCACTATTTGTACATTTTTTCATACCTTCAATTAATTATACATTAACATATATATGACTTTTGAAATAATTATTATAAGAGTAAAATATTTTTAAAGACTTGATAATACATGATTAAATGATAGCGTAAAAAAAATTACACTCACAGGACATTTAAATTAAATCCTATTTTTTATTGCATAATTCTCTTGACTTAACTCAATAAAGCTAATAACATTAAATAATCTTTAACACCAGTTCCCCATTAATTTAGGTTTGACTAAGGTGTGCCCATTTCAATTAAGAATTATTATTGTTTTATCTACATAATAAATACATTAGTTTTTTTATTAATTTTATAAATTTAAAACACATTTTAATGATTGATATTTTGTTTTAATTTTTTAAAATCATATGTAACTTATAATTTTAAGAATATAAATTTAAGTGAATTTAATGTTTGGTGAATACTGACTATGGGTGGAAATAGGTCAATTTCTTGCGTCAGGATCTATGCTTTACCACTTTTGAGAGACTGACCATTTACTTAAATAAATTAAGCTTTAAGACTTTTTAAAAGTTTGTTTAACTAAAAAGGTCAGACCTCAAACTATCTAATAAGCCTTTTAAGTTTGAATGACTGAGGACTTTTTAACTATATATAATATAATATATATTATTATAATAATTATAAATTATTATTATTGTTATTTATTATAATATATTAATATATATTAAAATTAAATTTTAATAAAAATCAATAATTAAAACTTAAGTTAGTAAGTTAGAATAGAAATAACGTATTTATTAATATATTTAATGTAATATATTTATTAGAATAAAAATAATAAGTTAACATTTACCCCTTATTTTTATAGATATTCACTATTTTCTTACTTTGGTCTTTGGTCGATGTGAGACTTGGAGATATATGCCTCTAATAATTTTGCAACTTGGTATATCTCTAAGTCCCACATTGACTAAAGACTAGAGTAAGAAAGTGGTGAACATCTATAAAATTAGAATGTAAGTATTAAGTTATAACAAAGACCTATTGACCTTAAGTAGACCCGTTGGCTTGTTTCATAACTTAGGTCTGTTAGCCTATGTAAAAGCATGTTGACATATTTAAAATTAAGTTTGTTAACCTATGTAAATACATGTTAGTCTATTTAAAAGTAGGTATGTTATCCTATTTAAAAGTTTTATTGTAAAATAGGTCTTTAAATAGACTTTTAGACTAAGCTTTTAAAAATGTCATGTCAAACTTTAAAAATTAGTCTATTACATACTCACAGGCCTCAGGCCTTATAAATGGGATAAAAATCAAACTTGTTTAAGATAAAGTCTAACTTGTTTTCCCCCCTAATGACTGCCGTATCCTTACCACCTGTAGAATACAGTACACAAATTGAATTAACCAATCCTCAAACTGAATTAATATCTTATTTACATATATCATTAAACACAACTGAAAATTCATTCCCAAGTAATTATTTATTTAATTGAATTAATAATATTTTATATCACATTATATATATACTCGTTAAGGGTACCTTAAAATCCTCCTTATTAACATATACCTAAACCCAAAATAAAATGTGGCTCATTAATTAATTACGTGGAGATATTATCATTTGGAAGGAATTGATAGAATGGGAGCACAAGAGCAAAATTGAAGGCAAAATGCATGCTTGTGGCCATGATGCTCACGCAACAATGCTGCTCGGAGCTGCTAAATTACTTCATGACAGACGCCACCAATTAAAGGTACGCAGAGCTATTCTTATAAGATATTCTCCATTATAAGACACACGGTGCCCAATTTCACAGTCTGATGAGAAGGTATTCTGAGTTTCTAATCCCTCATCCTACATTTCTTTTTCATTATTTAAAGGGCACTGTAAAACTTGTGTTCCAACCAGCTGAAGAGGGAAAAGGAGGGGCATACCATGTATTAAAAGAAGGTGCGCTAGAAAACGTGCAAGCTATTCTGGGGCTTCATGTTTCGCCAGAAATTCCAACTGGGACCATTAGTTCTCGTCCTGGTCCTATGCTGGCTAGTTCCGGGAGTTTTGTGGTGACAATGCGAGGGAAAGGTGGACACGCCGCGTTTCCCCATCTTCATAGAGATTCTATTTTAGCAGCATCTATGGCTATAATTGTACTCCAACAAATTATTCAACGAGAAACAGACCCTTTACAACCCAAGGTAATTAGTTGATCTCAAGCTGCATAAAATCTCATTCTACTTTCAGAATATATATATATATATGCTTTCCAGTAATATCTTTTTTTATAATAAAACCCAAAAAAAAAAAAACAAATATTCTAACTCACACTCTTTATACTTTTTATTTTTCCGAACAAATAAAGTGTAAAATTTTTTTTTGTGTAAATATTATTTTTTATTCTTTATTTGGCGCTTCATAGATTTTGCTATCCTGCTAGGGGAGGCTAGGATTTTACAAAGTATAACTGCAATTCATTATTCTATTTGTTCCTTGATTTAATTTATAGTTGTTTTGTAAACCAGGTCTTAACGGTAGGGTTTGTTGAGAGTAATCAATCAGGAAACGTAATCCCAGAGGTGGTTAGATTTGGAGGAACATTTCGGAGCTTCACTTCAGAAGAGCAATCCTACATTCAGAAGAGAATTAAAGAGGTAGATATATATTGTATCATCTCTTTAAGCATCTCTTCAGGTCTTCGCTCACTTTATGTTATACAGATTAGTCAATTTACTTAATTACAGGTCATAGAGATGCAAGCAGCGGTGCATCGATGCAGTGTCACAGTAGACTTCATGGAGGATAGAATCCCTCCAACCATCAATGACAAAGCCCTATATGAACACGCAAAGAGGGTAGGAGAAGCTCTGCTTGGGAAGCCCAATGTCAAGTTTTTTCCATCAATTATGGCAGCAGAAGATTTCAGCTTTTACACCCAAAAAATGAAGGCGTCTTTTTTCGTAATTGGGATATACAATGAGACGCTCAAGTCAGGGATAGAAACCCACTCACCTTACTTTGTAATTGATGAGGAGGTTCTTCCCATTGGAGCTGCTTTCCATGCAGCTGTTGCTATGTCTTACTTCCATACCCAACTTCCTCCGCTGCCTGAATACCAGTAAATTGATATCTTCAATTTTTTTTCTTCTCATATTTATAATATGTAATAAAGGAAAACATCAACACATAATTGTCGATTAGATTAGGAGATGTGATGATATTTATGCGTAAAGATCAAATAAAGTTAAATTACTCTATAACTCCCTTTAATTTCATTGAATTTTTAAATAAATTTCTATAATTTAAATTTTTTAACAAGTTTTCATATTTTTACATAAGTTTCTACTAGTTATTGGCCTTAGATTCTATTAATAAATGTCTAGAGATATTTGCAACCCAATTTGCTTTGCCATTACAGTTTCATGAATTTAATTATAAAATTTTGTAATTAATATATGAATTGAACATATAGTTAAACAATAAGGACTTATTTAAAAAAAAATTAGGGATCTTATTATAAATTTTTAAATTATAATAAATTATTTGAAATTTCAGTAATATAGTTATATAAGGACTTTCAAATTAATTTAACCATCAAATAATCATACAAGGTAATTATTCAATTGAATCAATTCAAACATTACATGATTATATGGCCCTAATATTTATAAATTAAGGTTAAAAGATAAAGACAACAAAAACTTGAAATATTCTTTTCTCATTCAAATATGCACAAGATATTTGAAAAAAAAAATGGGGAAAGAACATTGTAAACCTGACTCAACCATATTTTTTTTTTAATAAATGTTAGTAAGGAATATAAGTATGTAAGTAGTGAAGCAGCATATCCACATCCTTAATTATATTATATTGTATATTGTTATTGTTAATAACATGAATTTGTACTAGTTGTATTACAACTTGTACTTGATGTAAAAATAAGGGATATAAAGTAAGCGTTTTGTGCGCAAATATTCCAAGTGATTTCATTTTATTTTATTTGGGGGGTTATTTCTATCTGATTTTTCTTTTCTCCCATTCTCTACTTTTTTTTTAATTTATTTTTTTTAACACATGACAGATAAATTATTAAATTTATACTAATCTGATCTTGTTAGCTTACAAAACGGTAGGAACAACATCTATCTTGAATAAAACCGTAGCAGTTACAGATTTCAACCAAATGAATGATAAACTAGTTTTCCTACCTTGCAGACTACTGCAATTTAAATCCAAGCCTTAACAATAATCCCCTTTTCTGCCATGCAGACAACTGCAGTTTAAAATCTAACCTTAGCGACAATCCCTCACCCAGAATTGCAACCAACCTGTTTGTTTCTGCCCTTCCGTTTCCAAAAAATCCAGAGCAACAAAGAAGCTGCTGTATAAACATTTGTATCTCAAAATTAAGACCGAAAGCTTGGTTGATACATGACAGTATGTAAGTGAAAACGGGAATAAACTTTAATCCCGTCAACTCCATTTCCAATTTAACAACCATGAGGCAACTGCTAAGCTTCCAGATCAATTGAAAAAGAATTCACATCACTTTAATTCCATGTTCTGCAACCAAATTATCCAATTGAGAACTGCATAAATGGAATTGTGAAAGCTTAAAATACCAAAAGAACTCAGCTCAGGACTAAATTTGACTGCAACCAGGTATCTTCCGCACTCTCCTTTCCCTCATCTTACTTCTCACAAGGGAAACATCTATCCATCGCTCTGCTGCTGCATAGATGTTAGACAACAGCACATAGTTAGCAGCATTTTGAGGCTCAAGTTCAAAAAGTCGATTAGCAACAATCTCTCCTAACTCTGAATCACCGTATAGTTTACATGCCCCAAGAAGTGCACCCCAGGCACCAGCATGAGGCTCCACATGCATTAATTTTATAAGTTCATAAGCATCCCTAAATTGCCCTGACCGGCTTAGAAGATCAACCATACATGCATAGTGATCAGGTGAAGGACTAATGCAGTATTTTTGCTTCATGGACTGGAAGTAGTTCCAACCCTCATCAACAAGCCCAGCATGACTACAAGCTGTCAGGATGATTGTGAAGGCCACCTCATCTGGAGTTAGCCCTTCCATCAGCATCCTGTTAAAGAGATTCACGGCCTCTTCCCCACACCCATGAATTGACAACCCTTGTATCATTGAACAATACGAGACCAGATCCCGTTTAGGCATTTCTTTAAACAATTTTAATGCCCTTTCCATGTTTCCGCATTTTGCATTCATATCCAGAAGTGCTGCAATTACATGGTCTTGTTGAAGATCAATAGAGCTCTTGCTTACATAAGAATCAACCCATTGAGCCAGTTCTAAACTACCAAACTGAGAACAAGCCGACATCAAGCTAACCAATATGAACTCATCAGGTTTCACATTCTTCAATTCCATCTCTTGAAAGACTTTCAACGCCTGATTAGGCTGACCATTCTGAACATACCCTGATATCAAAGCAGACCACGCAACAATATCCTTTTCCTTAGCTTGTTCAAACAAAAACCTTGAGGCAGCCATATCACCAGCCTTAGCATAGCCATCAATCATGGTCGTGAAAGAAACCACATTCTTTTCAGGCATAGCATCAAACACACCCCTAGCACTGCTCAAATCTCCCACCTTTACAAAACCCCGCATCATCGCATTCCACGTAGCCACATTCCTCTGCGGCATCTCATCAAACAGCTTCTTTGCCTTCACTACATCGCCAACAGTCACATACCCAACAACCATAGCAGTCCAAGAAACCACATTCCTCTCAGACATTCCATCAAACACCTTGTGAGCATCACCAATCTTCCCACATTTTCCATACATGTCGATCAAGCTGGTTCCCACAAAAACATCCCCTTCCACTCCACACCTCAACGCCGATCCATGAACCGATTTTCCTTCCATGACCTTGCACAAGCCGGAACACGCTTTAATCACAGAAGGGTAGGTGTACCTATCGGGAAGAGACCCATGTGCCTTCATGCGAATGAAAGCAGAGAGGGTGTCGAAAAAACAAGTCTTTTGACAGTGGGCTCTGATGAGAGTGTTCCAGAGGAAGGGGGTAGGCCTGAGAACGCGGTCGAAGACGGTGGTTGAGTAGGTGAGAGTGGCGTAGGAGTTGGCGAGGGAAATGAATTGAGAAATAAGGAATTGGTCTTGCTCGAGGCCTCTGTGGATGATGCAGGCGTGGACTTGGTGGAGATGCTCAGTGCTCTTGCAGGACTTGAGGAGGGTTAAGATGCTCGCAGCTGAACGAGGAGGGGAAGAATGTTGACAAATTGAACGCATGGGAATAGGAGGGAAAGACCTGCATTTGCGCACTAAGGTTTCTCTACTTTCACCATTCTCCTTAGTCTTTTATTTTATTTTTTCTAGGGTTTTTAGCTGGGTATACGACTGTGAAATTGCTCAACAGTTCCGTTAACTTATACTTTTTTTATATTAACATACAATATATTTAATGTAATATACATCAACATTCAATATTTATATATGAATATTAAATTTCGTTTTATAAAAGTCATTTTTCTTCCTATAATTGTGTAATGGACGGAGGCTTTACTTGAGATTGAAAAGTGTCCTCTGTGTTACTCTGTTTTGTTTCGCAGTACACAAATTTTTTTCTTATAGAAACCACACAGATATTGAATCGTGAAAAAATTTCAAGCATTACTTCACACACATTACAAGCATAGCTGAATCTCTCCTCACTGAATTTCTTCATGTAAAAATTTAGAGTCAGTTTAATATTCTTTAAATTAAAAAATAAAGGTAAAATATTTGGAGATAAATTTCTTATATAATTTTTCATATTAAGCTTGTTCCTAATTTTTCAATAGTTTTTCTTGTTCACTCCTATTTTTAAAAGTATATCAAATTCATCAACAAGAAAAATGTTCTTTTATCATAGTACTAGAAAAATAAATGAGCTTTCCCTTGTGACATTAAGCTAATAATTGTTGTTATAGTTTTTCGTTTGTGTCATGAGAAAAAAAAAAACACAAAAATAAAATGAATATTTTTAAATCTTCTTAATTAATTATTATACTAATTCTTTTAATTACTAAATAAAAAAATTATTGAATATTTTGTATATTTTTAAGATATTAAATATATTTATTTTTTTATTAAATATTAAAAAAATTATTAAAAAGATCATTTAAAAGAATATAACAAAACTTAAATAAAATTAATAGACCTTACATAAATAATAATAAATCATACTATAATTCTTCTCTCACCCTCTCAATCCATTGCCAATCTTTGACTCAATACCTTTGACTCACTTTTGATTCTTATATTTCGAGGAAATGTTAAAATCAAACCAATTGGATCCTCATTCATTGAAGCACCTTGTAGGAGACAAAGTGGTCTCCTTAAATAGAGAAGGAAGAAAAAAAACAAAAACAAAATATTCTTAATCACCTTCAGCATATATTACAGGAGAAAAGAAAAAGTCGCCGGCTATGCTTATAACACATGTTCTGAACTCTACAATCACCACCATACCTGAGTGTTGTCAAATGAAAATTTAAGCAGCGAGTGCTGCAACTATAGCAGCCATGGGCTATCAACAAAATAAAACTTAAAAAGGAGAAAAGCTTCTTTTGGCTTCTACCTAGCGGTTACAGGGTCTATGATTTGCTGTCCAGCATTTTTACCAGGCATGATGACAGGCATCGGTATCAGTTTGGCAAGCAAAGCAGTGTGTCAAAAGATATGTGCACTTCTCACCTTTTGGACTTTCTTACATTCTGGCCATCACCCCTGGCTTCCCCTAACCTTGATTTTAGACCATTGCCCTGCACTGTCGCAGGCCTCTCCTGGAAAGTATTTGTGAGTTCTCGTGATGGCCAAGGCTGAGAAGATTGTCTAGTTGGACTGGCATAACCTCTGGAAGATCCAAGCTTGGAACCAGCCAAGATCTGATCCCTCAGACCTTTCACTGATTTATAGCCTTGCATTTCGTCGCCATAACCTTTTCCTTGAGCTTGCTTCTCCAGTTCATAAAAGCTTTCCCAATCTATTCCATCTCCTGAATTTTGAAGCTTCTCAGCTTGGACTCCCCATTCCATTCCATCTGATATACTCCTTTGCAGAGATGTGCTTCTCCTTGAAACTCTACCAGAGGTAGACCTCCTACCTTTAACATCTTCCTCAATTGGATATCTTCTGGTATCAAATCTACTTTCAGAAGGGTATGTCCACTTATAGCTCTTGTTGTTGTTGTCCATATTTAACTCAATAGAATGCAGATCACTTTCAGCAGATTCCTCTTCACATTCTACTCCATTGAAAACCTCTCCTCCATCATCTTCTTTATCTTCATTATGATGGGAACCAAATCGGCTTCTGCCCAGATATGCAGCAATTTCTTCATCATTCAAGTGAGCGGAACTGCGTCCTTTTTCTCTAACTTGTTTGCCTCCCAAAAAAGCTTCAAGTTGATTCCTGAGATTATCAACAGCTGCATTCTTTTCCTCAAGCTGATATTTTGCCTCAGAGAGTTTCTTTTGAGCTCTCTCCTCACGTAACATATCAGTTAACTGCATCATTTCCTTTTCTTTCTCTAACTCTTCACAAACTTTTGTAGACATTCTCTTTTGTTTCTCTATCTCAGATTTATCTTCACCAACATCTCTTGCTAACTCATCACATACTTGTTCAATAATTTCTCTTGCTCTCTTCTCACTTTCAAGTTCTTTCACCACCTTAAGAAGGGATGCTTTGGTCTCAGCCAGTTCTCTCCCAAGCTTCTTGTTCAAGCTTTCAAACCGTCTCCTGAGCTTCCTCTCTACATCGAGTTCTCCTGCAACAGATTCAATTGCAGCCTCGACAATTTCTTGCTCCTTGCTTTTCCAAGCGGCCTTTTCTTCTGCAAAACACTTCATCAAATAACTAATCTCATTCTGATCTGAGCACTGTTCTTGTATATGCTGATTGACCTGCAGGCGAGCCCTCTCCAGCTCAGTATGTAAAGCTGAGATAAGAGACATACTAGAAGAAGGACGATCTTCATGACCCCACATACGGTTTATAATTTTAAGTAGCTCTTTGGATGTTGTTAAAGCATTACTAACATCTTTCAAACGTGTTTTAACTCCAACAGTAGATGAAGCAGGAGTCTGTGCTCGAGATCTGGCTTCAATCTGCAAGAAAACCAAGATGCAACTATAAGGCAATATGCAGCACATATTATTCTACAGAAATTTTATTCTTGATGTGCAAGGAGATATCATTTTTGGTTTGGTAATTGGGGAGGCAGTCTTCTGTCTTCACTTGTAAACATCAACTAGAGAAACTAAAGGATCTTAAAGTAGATATGAACCATCAAATTTGCAAAATCATCACATTTAAAATAGAAGTTTTGATGAAAAGAATCTCCTTTTGGTTCATCATCGTCCCTTATAGTGGATGAGAAGTGCTTCAGTATGGACCAGGCATTTGCTTTGGACATGAAATGAACAGGCATGCGAGATTGCTTTCAATCTTGCAGTTGGGTTGTCTAGTAGATTCTAAGCCTATTTTAATATTTCCCCCCACTGCTTTCATAGCCATGACCTGTGTTTGGCATCCCCTGGTAAAAAATTAAGTTGTCCACTTCACTTGATTGAAATAAGGTTGCATTTAGGATGCAGATATCTGTAGACAAATCATGTAACTGATGTAAGATTTATTGATATGTGAAATGAATTTTTTTTTATATGAATATTATACTTGAAGATCTGAAAGCAAGATGCTTGCCAAGCGTCAAATACCCATTTTTCTTGGGGAATCCTATAACTCCCAAGTAAGATGAGAATCTAAACCACAAGTGATCTAGGCATTAAACAAGGGTTATAATTTACACTCTTAGCATTTTAGGATTTCAGATATATCACACCTAACACGGATGCCTCGAATTCCAAAGTAATTTATACAAACACAAGAACAAGGTGTTGGCGACTGTGAAGTATGCAATGCCTAGAAAGGAAGTTAAGAGGACAGAAAGAAAAAATGTATTTAAGTCTCCAGAACCAGCTAAACCATAGTATTAGATACCTCCATGAGACTGGCATTGCTAAGAGAATCTAAAGGGCCAACATGGTGTTCTGTGAGCCTCGGCCTGTGAGAAATGGATGGAGTTCTTCTATGGCGACTACCAGTTCCAGATCGATCCATTCTCTACAAAAAAAATAAAATCACAGTACTTCATAAGAAACATATAATGATCAAATATCATCCTTAATGCTAACATAAGGTCCAAACTTCAAATTTTCAAAATACATGGTCTGAACATTCCACATTGTATTATCATAATTCATAACATATCTATAATTCATTATTAGGGGCTCAGAAAGAAATATAATTTCTAATTAGTTAACAAAAAAAAAATGAAAAGAAAAAGAAGAGAATGAGACCTCGGAAACAGGACTATGTGATGGATCGGACAAATGGGGAGGGAGAGAACCAGAACGCATGGACCTTGCAAACCTTTCCTTTGCTCTGAGCTCCTTCTTCATTTTCAAACTAACTTCCTTGACGGAAGGCGAAGGAATCTCGTTCATCTCCCACAGCGTTGCGGCGAGCTTCCTCGCCGACACGGGAGCTTGCTTGGCCTTGCTACCCGTCCCCGTCTGGGATGGAGGGTACTTTGGGGATTCCAGGGCCCTCATCAGTTTCCACGTCGGCACGGGTGTACTGGATCCGCCCCTCTTACCCACCACAACAGCCCTCTTCAACCTGTAATTGTGAAGCACAGAGGACGATGACGATGCCGACGAGGAGCACCCTCTTTTTCTGATCTTCCCAGGAATCATGTCCATGCTTCGGTTCTGCGTCAATATCACCAACACAACAACCCCTCAAATTCAATGCTGCTAGTTAGTGAGTGCTGCTAGATTTCATTTTATGAGCAAGCCTGAAGCCACTGATATTGACAGTGCAAAAGGAAGGAAGAAAGAAACACGTGTCCGGTTTGCAGTGGTCAGATAAAACTACGTAGGAATCCTATGACGGTGATTGGTGGAGGTAAGGTTTGGAACTGTGAGCGCTTCTGTACTGTATCTGTAAATATCAAAGAAAAGTAGAGAAAGCGATTTGGACGGTAATGTATTAGCGAAAATTGGGTGGTGTGGTATTATAGCGACACCTTGTATGGTATGGCTATGCTGCTTTTGGCAGTTGGCATCCTCAACTCTCAATCCAAAATATGGCGACAACTTTGACTTTGACTTCTCTAAGTAACCTGCTTTCTTTTCTTCAGGTTGAGGCCAAGATTGCAGTGTGGATGTTTTTTTTTAAAAAAAGAAAAATATTGATTTCTTTTATTGGTTAAATAATATTGATTAAAATCGTATTTATGAAGTGGATGATATTTTTAAAAAATATATATATTTTAAAGAATAGATAAGAAAAAGATCGTATATTTAAGAAAATATTTTAAAAATTATGTGAGATTTAAATTTCAAATATTATTGATTAAGATAGGAATTGATTTGGAGAAGAGTAAATGCACATTAAAGTGTTTATCAATTCATTTCTTTTTTATGTTGGGTGAAATTGAGGACACTCTTAATCGGAATTTTTATTTGTTATTAAATATTTTTAGTTGTAAATTTATTAATTTTCTCAATTCATTATTTTATTCAAGTCAAACATTATTTAATTATACTTTATTTTTTTATATTTAATTAAAGATCATTCCAAAAATTATAATTAAAAGTAATTAATAAAAATGTAATTAAATAATTCAGAATGCTAATAACATCATTTATATAATTAATGTCATGAACTGCAAATAATGCAATGAGATTAAGTTTGAAGAATATAATAAGTACATATGTTTGAAATGTGGGAGCCTCTGTGAGCCGTTTAATTTTTTATTAGAATATAAAATAATAAAATTATTATTCCCAATATAGAAAATAATTATCTAGCTAATTATATTTTTATACATTGGTTCAAATGTTTCATTAGATAAAATATGGAGAATCAATAAGAGTGAATATTGCAAGATATTTATACTTAAGCTCGAATAATCACTCATACACTATTTATGAGAGTCTAATTGTTTTATAATCTCTCGCCATAGACATAATAATTATTTGGAATTATAAATTATATTTAGTATAAACTAAATACTTAAGTATACAATTTGAGTTTAAAGTCTTTGCAAAAAAGAGAAATTCGATACTAATAATACTATATCCTCCTACAAATTCTTTCTAATAATTCTCTTAATATTAAATGAAAAAAATTTTAAATAAAAAAGTAAATGTATTTAATATCTTAAAAATATAAAAAATATTTAATATTTTTTTATTTAATAATTAAAAAGATTAATAAAAATATTAAATAGGAAGATAAAATATTTCTCATTTTTATTTAATCAATTTTGAAGATGTATCTCAGAATCACGTGATGCATTAGAAGAATTAATTAATTTCTCCAAGTGCTGGTCTAAGTTTCATAACCAAATAATAAAGTAAAGAGCACATCTTCTTAACTACTAATCCAACCATGAAACAAAAACAAAAAGAAAAACAAAAAACAAAAGAGAGTTGTTTAACCATAACAAGTTATGAATGTCTATACCCATTTTTATTTTTAGAATAATATTATTGAACAAATTTGAATTGAATATATGAATAAAGATTGTGTACAGTAATAAATGAGTTGTACCTATACGAAAAGGATTAGAGTTTAAAATTTAGAATAAATAATTATTAAGAAGATTTTTTAATCATAATAATATTAAAGAATTAGTCTCATAACAATATTTATAAACATATTTATTCAAAGATAAAAAACAAATATTGGATATAAGCTACATCATTTTAAAGAGGTACGTGACTAAATTTTCTCCATTCACAATATATATAAAAAAGGAAAAATATGCCATCTTTTAGATATTAAATTACACTTGCATAAAATATTGATGTAATACTTAAATATAATAAATGTAGTGTATTTATGATAATTAAAAACTTGAACGAAAATTATAAATTCAAATTGTAATAATAATTTTTTCAATGTATAAAAAATTGTCTTATAATATACCTTTTACGATACTAGTTTTTTTTTTTCAGACACATTATTTTATCATTTACTCCTTTTTTTTCTTTAGGGGATGAAAAAACAACTTATCTTTTTGCCTGGTGAGGTGAGGTGGGTCTTGCCTCACTCAGCTATCATGAATGGAGTGCACACTGAATTTGGATTGATATGTCAACAACTTATCAGTACTCTATAGCTTTATTCACAATGATTTAAACCATATTCATAGTTCAAACTTTAAACAAGGAGAAATTCGAGGAGAAAAAGATAGATTTGATTTAAAGCAAATAGCAGTTCATTTTATTGTCACATGCTTTATTGCTTTTTGTTTTGATTCCCAATCCCTCCCTCTTCCTCTCTCTTTATTTGTACTCCCTTTTGTTATTTCCATGTACTTTATTTCCCCCGCAGAGTTCCTTCCCACAATCATTGCGATTCATATGGACCCTGTAGTTTGGGCAACAACTTATGAAGCCCAAGAGAGATGTTTCACGGCGTTTTCCCACAAAAATTAAAAAGCTCATAATAAATATTTGACAAGGTGAGTTCATGATGTTTGAATGTATGGAATGAAGATTGAAATGAAAGGAAGAGTGGACATTTGTTTGAGGATTTTATTTTTTAATGATTTTTTTTAATTGCAATCAGATAGTGTTCGGATCAATTTATACCTATCTTGAGTAATCTATCTTTTTGATCCATTTTTAATGTCCATTTTAATCCTTGATGTCAATATTATTGATACTGAGTATTTCCTAGTTCCTATTATTTAATACACATAAAATACGAGTTATCAATTATTTATTAATGGTTAGTTTTATAATAAAATTGAAATGTCTGTTATATATAATTTGTCACTTATAAATATTTGATAATTTACATTAAATATTGATATAAAAAATACCAGAATAATCCCGACTTTTTAAAACAGTTATTTAGAATAATTTATATTTTGTAATGAATTGATCTTATATAATATAGAATGTTTTGCTTTTAACAAATCACTACAAATTGCAAAAGCACAATAAACAGTGAAAAATATTTTTATTTAGGTCAGCTCATTTCATAAACTTTTGTATTTTGATATGGGAACTGCACTATGAGCATATTGCACCGGTCCAAGATTATGCTACAGTAACACCCGGCGCTATTGTCTGCCCCCCTGGTTTCATGAGGAGACCAAACTGTCCCAGTTGATTCTTCACAAATACAATTTAGACCAAGGGCAGTTTGATCCCTTCCCTTGAAGAAAAAACACAAACAAAAATGTTGCCCCTCTCATTGTTTGGCCTTTTCAAAAGGGTACGTCCAAATTGGAACTCTGCAAAAGAATGAAAAATTTATGCACTTTTCATAAGGTGGACAGCCTGATCAACTGAAAAATTTATTAATGAGTCCTATTTGAATTAATTGTTGCAATTTGGTCCTCATTTCCAAATCAAGCTAAGGTTGTAGGGTGGAGGGTGGTGGAGCTTGGGCATAGATCTGTCGAACCTATAACCCGTCGCACTCGTTGTACCAGCAAGACAGATCTGGCCACTGCGAGCCTAGGGGATTGTCAGCGATGGCGCAAGGCAAGCGTTCGTGATGGGTTTTCCTCTTTAGGAGGAGAGAAAAATAAGGAGAGATAAATAAAAAAAATAAATAAAAGAAAAGAAATAATAAGTAGAAAGAAGGAAGGTGCGGAGAATTTCAAGGAGGAAATGCATGGAAAGAGAAGGAGAAAAACTCTCCTTAAACTATGGCCATCTATTTGTTGCATTCGTTGGCTATAAAAGCCATGCTTTGTTTCATTTCTATCATCAGAGTGAAAAACCAAAAACATAAGAGAGTTTTGAGAGAAAAGAAAGATATCCTCACTTTTGTGAGAGAGAAAGCCTTTTGAGAGAAAATCAAAAGAGAGTTTAGCCACCAATATTTTTGGTGAGATTATTATTACAATTTTTTGTAATCCCATTAATTTATAATGGAAGATATTTTTGTTGTCTCATTGTGATTATACAAAGTGTGGGAAAAAGTCTGATCCTGGGATAATCAATTATCCACTGACCTTGTATTAGGTGATTATATTTGGTATCTTTCCCAACAAGTGGTATCAAGAGCTTCGGTTCATTACACGGTTTACCTTGTGTTATTCACAATGGACGAGTCAACCTCAACGGCATCCGCAACAATGATTAAGTTAACCTCTTCAAACTACTCCATTTGGAAGCCCGAATGGAGGACATCTCTCTATAAAGATTTGTACCAACCTTTGCAAAATAAAGGAACGAAGCCGACGACAAGTCTAATGATGACTGGAATTTGATGAACAGGAAAACTGTTGGACAAATTCGGCAATGGATAGATCAAAGTGTCTTTCATCACGTGGCGCAAGAAACAGTTGCGTTCACATTATGGACGAAACTAGAAACATTGTACGAGAGAAAGACGGCCCAAAATAAAGCCTCTACTATTTGGCGATTGGTGAACCTCAAGTATAGAGAGACCCGGAGTGTTTCTGAACACTTGAGCGATTTTCAAGGATTGGTAAATCAACTCACCAATATGAAGATGGTGCTTGACGATGAATTGCAAGCATTGTTACTACTCACTTCCTTGCCAGACAATTGGGACACACTTGTGGTTTCATTGAGTAACTCAAGCACCACAGGTGTTCTAACATTGAACATAGTAAAAGATAGCATGTTCAATGAAGAATCAAGAAGGAAGGAACAAGGAATGCCGACAGTCTGAGGCACTTGTCACAGAGTATCGTGGAAGAAGCATCCACAAGAAGTTCAACACTAGAGACAAGTCAAGGGGCAAGTCAAGAGATAAGCTCAGAGGAAGATCGAGGACAAGAAGAGACGTAGAATGTTACTACTGTCACGAGAAAGGTCACATGAAGAGAGAATGCAGGAAGCTCAAAAGAGAGCAACAAGAAAATGGTGATGCGAGTAATGTAGCCGCTACCATTTTTCATGGCAACGAGGTAATCTTTGTTTGCGATGATGGTCATGTTAATTTGACATCACAAAATACATGTTGGGTCGTGGATTCTGGTGCATCATTTCATGTAACTTCACAAAGGGATTTCTTTTCTTCTTATACAAATGGTGATTTTGGTCATGTGAGGATGGGGAATGATAATAGATCCAAGATTGAGGGTAAAGGAGATGTTTGCCTAGAAACAAACACTAGTTGTCGCCTAACATTGAAAGATGTGAGACATGTTCCTGACATGCGTCTCAATCTAATATCCACAGGCCTACTAGATGAAGAAGGCTATACTAGTATGTTTGGAGATAGGAAATGGAAACTAACACAAAGTTCCCTGGTGATAGCCCGAGGCAAGAAAGTAAGCACTCTTTATGTGATAGAAGCCAAAGTCAATAATGAGTGTAAATGCTTCGGAGAAGACTCCTCATTGAGCTATGGCATAAACGGCTTGGACATATGAGTGAGAAGGGACTTCAAATTCTAGCCAAAAGAGATACACTGACAGGTGTGAAAGGATCGAAAATATCACTTAAGCCATGTACTCATTGCTTGGCTGGGAAGCAACATAGAGCTTCATTCCGCTATAAGGCCCCACATAGAAGACCCAATGTTTTAGATTTGGTACATTCTGATGTTTGTGGTCCAATGGCAACTAGTACTCATGGAGGTGCAAGATATTTTGTTACCTTTATTGATGACCACTCCAGGAAGGTTTGGGTGTATGCCATCAAAACAAAAGATCAGGTGTTTGTAGTATTCAAACAGTTTCATGTTAATGTTGAGCGAGAAACTGGTAAAAAGTTAAAGTGTGTTCGCACAGACAACGGAGGAGAATTTATGGGAGCTTTCAGACATTACTGCATGAGTAATGGAATTCGGCATGAACGATCTGTTCCGAAGACGCCTCAGCACAATGGAGTGGCTGAGAGGATGAACAGAACTATTGTTGAAAGAGTGAGAACGTTGTTATCTCATGCCAAGTTACCCAAGAGTTTTTGGGTGAGGCTCATGATGCAGTTGATTTGATCAACTTATCCCCTTCAGCTTCGTTGAATGGTGATGTTCCAAACAAGTTTTGGACAGGTAAAGATGTATCCTACAACCATTTGAAGGTGTTCGGTTGTAGAGCATTTGTTCATATTCCAAAAGATGAGAGATCAAAACTCGACTCCAAGTCGAAGGAATGCATCTTCTTGGGATATGGAAATGAAGAATTTGGGTACCGGCTTTGGGATCCTGTTGATAAAAAGATTATTAGAAGCAGAGATGTTATCTTCTTTGAAGACCAGAATATTGAAGATATTCAAAAAGGTGTTAAGCCTATTAGTTCTAGAGAACATCCAATCAACTTGGATCCAATCCCTCTTCCAGAGCATTACCGGGGAGATGCAATAGAAGATGTTGGAGATGCAAAAAATGAACCTCCAATTGATAATGATCCAAATGAAGAAGTAGCTGATGGTAATAGGAACGGTGATATCAATGATGATATGGCTGAAGACTATGAGGAAGAAGAACAAGATATTCAAGAGCCCCAGTTAAGAAGGTCGGTCAGGATGCCTAAACCACAAACCAAATATCCTGCAACGGAGTATGTGCTACTCACTGATGGGGAGAACCGAGTCTTATGAAGAAGCTATGATGGATGACCACAAGGAAGAATGGTTGAAAGCCATGCAGGAAGAAATGCAATCCTTGCATGAAAACAAGACTTATGAGTTAGTAGAGTTACCAAAAGGTAAAAGAGCACTCAAAAACAAATGGGTGTACAAGTTGAAGAGTGAGGAGAATAGCTCACGACCCGTACAAGGCAAGGTTAGTCGTGAAAGGCTTCAGTCAAAAGAAAGGCATTGACTTTGAAGAGATTTTTTCACCCGTGGTAAAGATGTCATCAATTCGGGTAGTGCTTGGTTTGGCTAAGTTTGAATCTAGACGTGGAGCAACTAGATGTGAAAACTGCATTTCTTCATGGGGATTTAGATGAAGAGATTTACATGGATCAACCAGAGGGATTCAAAGTCAAAGGCAAAGAAGATTTAGTATGTCAACTGAAGAAAAGTCTATATGGACTTAAGCAGCACCGCGTAATGGTACAAGAAGTTTGATTCCTTCATGATTGAGCATGGATACCAAAGGACTACTGATCATTGTGTATTTGTGAAGAGATTTGTTGATGGTGAGTTCATCATACTACTTTTGTATGTTGATGATATGTTGATCGTAGGACAAAATGGTGACAAGATCAGTTGAAGAAGGAAATGAAGAAGTCTTTTGCTATGAAAGATTTAGGACCCGCGAAGCATATTCTTGGTATGTCCATCCGTCGTGATCGGAAGGAACGAAAGTTGGTTATCACAAGAAAAATATATCGAGAAGGTATTGAGCGGTTTCACATGGAGAAAGCAAAGCCGCTGCTACTCCACTTGCTAGTCACTTTATGCTAAGTTCAAAGCAAAGTCCTACAGAAATTGAAAAGGAGGAGATGTGTAAGGTGCCATATGCCTCAGCTGTTGGAAGTTTAATGTATGCAATGGTGTGCACACGACCAGACATAACACATGCGGTTGGTGTTGTCAGCAGATTCTTGGCTAAACCAGGAAAAGAGCATTGGAATGCCGTGAAGTGGATTTTAAGATATCTCAGAGGAACTTCCAAAATGAGTTTATGTTTTGGAAGTAGAAAATCTGAACTAGTTGGCTACACAGATGCAGACATGGCGGGAGATATTGATTCAAGGAAATCTACTTCTGGATTCCTGATTACATTTTCGGGGGAGCAAAAATCGTGGCAAAAGCTACAAAAGTGTATTGCTTTGTCTACTACAGAGGCAGTTCATTGCAATAACGTGCTTGCAAAGAAATGCTATGGATGAAGCGATTCTTGCATGAGTTAGGGCAAGAACAACGTAAAGTACATCATGCATCAGAATGACGGTCAAAGTGCTATACACTTGAGCAAGAATTCGAGTTTTCACTCGAGGTCGAAGCATATTGATGTGAGATATCACTGGATACGTGATATATTGGAATCCAAGCAATTACAACTTGAGAAAATCCATACTGATGACAACAAATCGAGATATGATGACCAAGTCCTTACCTAAGGATAAGTACGAGTTTTGTAGAAGAGTCAGGTCCACCTAAATCGGAAGGGGAGATTGATGGGTTTTCCTCTTTGAGGAGAGAAAAATAAGGAGAGATAAATAAAAAAAAATAAAAGAAAAGAAATAATAAGTAGAAAGAAGGAAGGTGCGGAGAATTTCAAGGAGGAAATGCATGGAAAGAGAAGGAGAAAAACTCTCCTTAAACTATGGCCATCTATTTGTTGCATTCGTTGGCTATAAAAGCCATGCTTTGTTTCATTTCTATCATCGTAGCGAAAAACCAAAAACATAAGAGAGTTTTGAGAGAAAAGAAAGATATCCTCACTTTTGTGAGAGAGAAAGCCTTTTGAGAGAAAATCAAAAGAGAGTTTAGCCACCAATATTTTTGGTGAGATTATTATTACAATTTTTTGTAATCCCATTAATTTATAATGGAAGATATTTTTGTTGTCTCATTGTGATTATACAAAGTGTGGGAAAAAGTCTGATCCTGGGATAATCAATTATCCACTGACCTTGTATTAAGTGATTATATTTGGTATCTTTCCCAACAGTTTGTTGGTTTACTGCTGCCAGCGAATGGGTGCGAAGGTGGCAGAGGAGCACGACGAGGACGGATCTAGGGTGCTAATTACGAGTTCGTCACGACGAAGACCTTTTTTTGCATCAGAGACAGAGGATCCAAGGTGGAGGGATGGTGGCACGATGGCATGGGGGTCGCAGCGGCTTGGGTTTGCAAGTGGTGGTAAATGGGAGCGGCTTGCGGTGGTGCGCAGGTTCGAGGCTGAGATTCGCGGTGGCAACGGTGGGTCTTGTAGGTTGGGAATGAGTCCTGTTATAGGTCAGATTCCTTTGGCTATGAGTGGTGGTTTCTGGTCATATTGGCCTCTATTGCTTAGGAATTTATGGGTTTGAGGAGGATGGGTATGTTGAGTGATTTTTTAGTGTTGGGTCATGGTGAGAGGTTGGTTTGCCTTCAAGGCCGAGCCCCCATGCATCATTTTGCAAAATGTGTTCGTTGTCTTGATGCCCCCTACCTAAAATCAACGTCCAAGCTCCACCTGTCATGGGTGGTGGTGGTGGTGGTGATCTGGTCGCCAGTAAGATACTGGTGAAGGAGAGGTGGAAGGGATAAGATCATTTTTCAATAATCAATTTACTTGGTCAGTTGGTTACTAGTTCTTTGCATCCACCATTAATCTCATTTTCATTAAACCCAAGGGCTATAACAATATGATCCACCACAGGTCTATTGACCTGGTGGTCCATGCTATACGGATCCCAAGTTATGAAATGTTTCTTCCTAACAACTTCTGAGTTATGGCTATAAATCACTATTAGTCGGCCAAATAAGTTATTGGTTGTTGCACACAACTAAAAATAAAACGTACACTTTTAAAAATACATATAGTAATGCGAGTAAAGATCGTTCTCATGAAAAATATCTAGCATAATTTTATACTCTGTAAACGTAGATAGAGAATTTTGAATATAACGAAAATAATTTTAAGAAAAATAAATAAGGAATAATTCAAATTAAAGTATTAAAATTAATTAAAAGAACAAATCTTGATCTAAGTCAACATCTATCATTGAAATTTTATAACTGATCATTAATGCAAGTATATATCCATTCATATTTTGAATATTCACTGTTCGAACTATTTTTCTATCTTTTCTTGGTCGTAATTAATTAAAAAACAATCGATCTAATTGACTCTAACTACTAAACATCCCAAAACAAGTGCTAAAGGTTTATTATAGTAGAAGCTTTAAGAATTAGAGAGATCAATGAAATTAAACAACACAAACACAAGTGATTGCATTTAATTTAGTCGAGCATTCTTCCTAAAATCTAATAATTTCTTACACAGCAAATCATTAAATCTTGGTTGTTTCACAAATTAAAAAGATTAAACAATTACAGATTTGATATCTAATCTAGTAGTAAATTGCAACGAATACTATACTAGTATCTCTAATAATAATTAAATGAAACAATTGTGAACACCGAATTTTGTCCTAGGGACATTTTGTAAATAAAATAAAATTAAAAATTAAAAAATAAAAAAATAAAATAAATAAAAATAAATAAGAATCCAGCCCAATCTATTAACTTACCCATTGACCTAATATCCATGACCCAATAACCTACCCATTGACCCATTATCTAACCCACAACCCATATCCTAAACTAACTCAAACTTACCATAAACAAACTTATCCTAACCAAATCCATCACTATCCTAGACCAACACCAACACTCATCCTAAACAGATCATGACTTATCATCTTAAACCAATCCTAATTACACTCAAACTCAAACTCTTCACCCTAAGCCCTTCCTATATTAACCCATCAACCCCACACACAAAAACACCGGCAGCTTTCAACTTGACGAGCGCCGAACTCAGTCAAAATTATAACCGAAGTTATTACCTAAACTTGTAGTATAGTGAACAACACCGGATCGTCTTCTCAAGGATCGTAGATGCAATTTGATCAAATCAAGTGAAAGTTAGAAAAAGGGGGGTTTTGATGGTTCAAGGATCGCAGTGACAGGATTTAAAGAGAAATAACAATTAAAAGCAATGTCAATTTCAAATCTATCCGAGATTGGGTGGATTCAATCATGACCTTTCAACAAACACCTGAAATACATTTGAATGGTTAACTTGGATCTAACCGAGATCTCTCGCATCGATCCGAATTCATACTAGACAATCGTCCGTAATTCAATTGACAAGTGATAAACATAACTGCAATCGCACCATTCATGTAAATATATGTCAATTTAAGCACCGAATTCAATTAACCTAGGCACAAATCAAGTAACCTAACCTCTTCAATTACGTGATTAGTTTAGATCAATCAGTTCTAAGTTTCATCACAAATCTCAATCTTCGCTTCATCACAATACTTAATCTTAAATCAAGATCAAATCGATCAAACATAAACAGAATCACCATTCATGCATTCAAGATCAAGAGAACGAAGAAGAAGAGAAGAGGAATTCAAATATAAATCAAATACATTACATAACCAAGGTCTCAAGAATCCAAGCCACAATCTCTTCAAGAGAGTCCCGAATTGACTAGAAGTGACTTAGCTCTCCATTACAATGAAGGAAAAATATACAAGAACTATGAAAAGCTATTTCTAACACTAAGTGTATGTTGTGTTTAGAGCTCTCCTCATGCTTCCTTTTATAGAGGATTCAGAGTAGTAGTAGATGGGTAGATGAGATTAGTAGGTGGAATTAGTAGGTGAGCTTGGTAGGTGAACTTGGTAGGTGAGCTTGGTAGGTGAACTTGGTAGGTGAGCTTCCTTGTCTCCGAAAGTATTCATTGCTGAACTTATTGATTTCGTCATTTTTGAGCCAAATGGTCTTCATGAAAGTTCTAGGAAATTGTCTAAGCTTTCCAATGGCTCTGGAAGCACCCAAAATTCGTCCTACAGCCCAAGATATGACCCAATTACTACAGACTGCTCAGGACCAGTTTCAGCACCTCTGTTTTGACTTTCAGACCCAATATCTCCATCAAGGAGCCCGAATCAAGTTTTGTGTTTGTCATGAAAGTTGTACATATGGGTCTTAACTTTCAGATCACCAATTTTCAGCCCATTCTATAAACCCAAACTCGAATTATGTTCTGGTTACTACACACTGTTCGGGTTCCAGTTCACAAATCCCGTATTCTGATTTCCATGCCCAATTAGCTCCACTAGATGTCTGAATTTGACTTCGAGCTCTTCATCAAAGTTGTAGAGCTCTCTTTTATCTTTCCTACAAGGTAAAATTCATAATTATCAGACATTTAGAACTCAAGATATGGCCAAAATACAGAAACAGTGTAAAGACTCGAATAATGCTGAAAAATCAATTAAGTCCGATTCGAGTTCAAACTTACAAAACATAATCAAATTCAGTCAATTAAGTACATGAAGAGTGTAAATGACTAATAATGAGGGTTTCTTAATGAATAAAATATGTGATTATCAAATTCCCCATACTTAGCTTTTTGCACTCCCCAAGCAAAACATATAAAACTAAAGTTAGAAGACAAAGACAAACGACACAAACTTAAAAGTTAAAAACTCTAAAGGACTCAATGAAGCAAGAAGAAAGCAACAAGAAATTCAAGGGATCAAAGCATAAATGAGGTAACATTTCTTCACATCTCAAACCAAAATGCAAGGAAACTTCCGTTGAAAAGAATGAATTAAGAATGATGGATCTTCACAATATTCCCTCTCAATCTCTCAAGTGTTTAAAAGGTAGGTATTTCACTCAATTCAACCCATGAAAATTGTACTACCATAAGCTTGCTTATCTTCTACTTCTCCACTACTCAAAACACATGCACACACAAATCATGAGGACTTTATTTAAGGTTGTAGTGAGGTCAAGGTAACAGAAGAGGATAAAATGGATATGAGAAGATAAATACCAAAGAGAATAAAAGCAAATGAGAATGAGTTCAAATAACGAGCATAAAAGTTCATCTCAACTCTAATGTATATCCCTTTACATATTCATTTCCCCATCCTTTTTCTCTTTTTTTTTTTTTTATATATATATGAACATAACTATATACATACATTTTTCTTCTTTTTTTTTTTTTTTTTTTTTTTTTTTAGGCACTCTTTCTTTTCTTTTCTTTTCTTTTTTTTTTTTTCAACAACCATTTTGTACACACACCCCCACACTTGTTCAAAAACTCATCCATTAACCAGGCTAATGTTCTTTTATTCCCTAAGGTACAGTAAGAACACGATTTTTCATTTAAGGCACATAATGAGCTAGAAACAAGGAATGGTCAAATAAGCTCAAAGGGGTTAAGCAAAGGAAAATATACAAGGTTGGCAGGAATTAGAGAATTTTCGAGAGGTCAAAAGAGTGCTTGATATCATATTGAAAACAAAGTTGGCTATTTGGTTAAACTAGCTAAGAAAGAGGGCCTCAATCATGTTCATGCATGCAAGTAAAATGTAGCCTCAAAAAGAATCAAAGCAAGTTCTAGAGTGGTCATTAACATGAGTGAAAATCACACAAGAAAGAAGAGAATGACATAAATGTTGAATCCATCCATTAGGCTCAAAATCTCACAAGGTATGCATCCATCAAACTCAATTCATCAATTCAATCATCCATCTCCGAGCATATCAGTTCAAGAAGGGAGAAAAATTATTCAATCATGCAATGAACCTCTTTTTTTTTTTTTTTTTTTTTTTTTTTTTGAATTTTTTTTTTTTGAATTTTTTTTTTTTTAACAAACGAAAAGAAACAGAAACATGCTAAAATCTCTCCCCCACACTTAATATAAACATTGTCCTCAATGTGAAAGAAAGAGATAGAAAAGAGCAACACAACCTGATAAGAAGTGAATCAACGCTAAGCAGAAAAGAAACACACTGTCAATGCCGCATCAGACCCTGAAAAGAAATCAAACAAGAAAACGTTAGTACTTCCACAAGTCAATACTAATTAATTACTACCTAAAAAAACTCCTTACTCTGCCACCGATTAAGATGCGTCTCAAGAGTAAAATTACTCCTTACTCTGCCATCACTAATTGGTTTAATAAGTCCATGACAATCATATCATACTAAACAAAACAACAAATTTTTTTTTTTTTTTTAAATCAAACCCATTAAAGAGAAAGTTTCAGATCGGGCTCTTGTTTCTTGTTACTTCCTTCGCTGCTTCCTGTTGACCAATCTATCTGAGCTAATACCTGATCAGGTACATACTCAAAAGCTTCTAATTTATCAATGAGCTCATCAATAGTGGAGGCAGAGATAAGAAGTTGTCTTGCCGAAGGAGTGATAAATTTCTCCACGCCTTTGTCAAGAAAAATAACAAGATCAAAGAAATTATTAACATTCAACAAACCAATGGGTTTATGGTGGATGTTCAGCTTCGACCAAGAGACAATTTGAAAAATTTCTTCCAAAGTACCAAAACCACCTGGTAAGGCAATGAATGCATCGAGTGTTCAAGCATTATCTTCATGCGTTCATGCATTGATGATACCTTAAGTTCCTCCCCAATTGTCTTTCCAAAGTGATGTTCTGTTGAGCTAAAGTTTCGGGAATGATACCTAGAACCCGACTGTCTCTTACAAAGGCAAAGAAGTGATACAAATTTCATTAACCCACGACAACCTCCCCCATATACAAGATGAATGTTCCTCGCAGCAAGTGATCGACCAAGAGTGCTAGCTGCGCTACAACTCTAATCCCTTCCCATAACTCGACCCACAAAAAACACAGACATTTTTGAGGTTACGAATAGAAGCCCCCATTCTATACTCTTCCTCCCTTTGAGTGTTTCTGAGTTTGAAGGAAAATGGAGAAAATGAAGTGTTTAAATAGGAAAAAGAATGGAAAGGGGAATAATTGCACCTATGAGGATAGGTTGGCGGTTGTCAGAAAAGGTTGAAATTAAGAGACACAAAATCTTTTTTTTTTTTTTTTTTTTTTTTTTGACTTCAAGAAAACCATCAAGGTAAAGAAGTCTAGAAACCCCCAAGGACCCCCGCTCAAAGGATCGTCTCGTACAAAAATCAAAATACAACAAAATGATCAAAAAGATAATAGAAAATGATGACATACCAGTATGTACAGCTTTCCATGGCGTATCTTTATATCTTTATACACACATGAGTGCAAAGAGAGACATCACGTCCTTCTTTTTTTTTTTTTTTTTTTTTGAAATTGTTAAAAAAAACTTGATGAAAGATGAGTGTATACTTACTTAAGATTGGGATGGAGGTAGTCTGCTCTTTCGGCTTTGTGCCAAAGCATTGTTGACCAAGATTCGACCCATTCAAGACCAAATAAGAACATGTGGCTCCCAAAAGGGACAAGTGGCCATAATACGACCGTTTGCGCTCACATGTGGATACAATCTACCTTCTTTGTTTTTCAATTAAGAAGGTTGGATCAGATGCATGCATTTCCCCATTCACGGTTTGTGTTACCAAAGCCAACCCTAAGAAGTATACATTTTTTTTTTTTTTCATTTTTTTTTTTTTGAATTTTTTTTTTCTCATTTTTTTTTTATTTTTTTTATTTTTTTTTTTTTTTTGTAAAATGCCATGAAGAAGAAGAAGAAGATGATATGTACAGATTGTTTGTGGATATGGCTCACATCTCGCCTCGGTTTAACGTCCAAGAATCGCTTAAACGTCTTCTATGAGTCGAGGATAAGCTTCCCATCCAATTTTCTTATAAATTGGCAAACAGTGTCTTTTAGAGTCGATTCCCAAGATCAGAAGCGTTGTTGTTCATCCTTGAAGAGATTCCACAATTTAAGAATTTCTCGATGCACCAATCCACAAGAATGCGTCTCAAGAGTCAATAAGATATCATCTAATGACTCCTTACTCACCCATTCTTAATGAAGAAAATTTTATCTTCTCTATTTGCGGAAACCATCCCCTTAGTACGACATCGCTTGTTACGCTCCATCGTCCACATTTGTGACAGACTTGTAACCTTTTTGCTCTTCTCCTTTTAGAATATGAACTTCTTCCAAGACCGGCATATATGATTCAAATGAAATTGAGGACTCACCAAGCTAATCGACCTTTGCTTCAATTATCCAACAGTACATCTTCTCGGCATACCCTTGTGCATTAACATTCTCAATCTCTCACATCGAACTTTGTAGATTTTTCTCGAGCATTTTGAGGAAGAGAAGGAAAATGTTTTCTCGTGTTTGAAAGAATGACATCCATTTTGAAGGAGAAGAAGGGTTCGGTTATTTTAGGAAACCGAAGAATAAACCGACTCAAGAGTCACTGAAAGACCGTATCCGCCACTTAACCTAAGAACGCAAAGAACTCAAGAACTTGGTTTTCCAGAATGATTGAGTCTTTGTCCATTAACCTTAAGCGCATTACCATTCCTAGGATCCTCGCATCGATGCTTTGAGAGAATACGCGTGTCCGACAACAAAAGAACCGCGCCACCTAGATCTCAATTTTCCAAGGAGTAGGTGCAGATGATAATCTCAAAGCGAACTTTTGACCAATTTCCGCAGCTTTTGCAAAAGGTGTAACAGACCTTTAATAAAGTAGGCCAATAAAATCCATACCGCAAGATTTTCGCAGCTTGTTGTCGCCGAAGAAAAAATGACCTCCACATGCTTCGAGCGACTCTACCTACCTCATTGTCGGCACACACTGTTTTTTTTTTTTTTTCTTTTTTTCTTTTTTTTTTTTTTTTTTTTTTTTTTTTTTTTTTTTTTTTTTTTTTTTTTTTTTTTTATTCATAATGCGGATGGAGAAGGTTCATCACCTCCACTTCGCATTCTCCGGAAGTTCATGATATCTTGTTTGAGGCGTGTCCATTTACGATGAAAGCTTTGGCGTTGACCTCACTTTTAATCCGAATGTTAACCCAAGGAAAAACATTAGTAACAATAAATGGTCTATCCCATCTAGACCTTAATTTACTGTGCATGAGTCGGAGGCGGGAGTTATAGAGGAGAACTTTTTGACCAATCTCAAATGTTTTCCTCGAATCAACTTATCATGGAAGGCTTTGGTCTTCTCCTTATAAAGTTTGGAACTTTCATATGCCTCCAAGCGGATCTCCTCCAATTGTCTGTAATGCAGCTTTCCTCTCCAAACCTGCTTGATCTAGGTCCAAGTTGCACCTTTTCACCGCCTGCATGCTCGATGCTCAATTTCCACCCAGTAGGTGGCAGTGCTTTTCCAAAAATAATCCGATACGGAGACATCCCGATTGGTGTCTTATAAGCAGTCCGGTAAGCCCATAAAGCATCCTCAAGCCTCTTGCTCCACCCTTTCTCGTTAGGTTGAACCGTCTTCCGGAGTATCCGCTTAATTTCTCTGTTGGAGACCTCGGCTTGCCCATTGGTTTGGGGGTGGTAAGGTGTAGAAACCTCAGTGTTGGACTCCATACTTCTTCATCAAAGCCTCCATGCTTCGATTGCAAAAATGTGAACCTTGATCACTAATGATGGATCTCGGGACTCCAAACCTACGTAAAATCATGTGATCTAATAAAATCCACAACAACTTTAGAATCATCACCCGAGTGGCCTTAGCCTCCACCCATTTAGATACATAATCCACAAAGAAGTAATGTAAACAAAACCAAATGATACAGAAAAGGACCCATAAAGTCAATACCCCAAACATCAAAAATCTCACGTAATAATAAGGGTTTCTGGGGCATTTCATTCCTACGAGAAGTATTCCCTGTTCTCTGCATTGATCACAAGATTTGCAAAACATATATGCATCATGAAATAGAGCGGGCCAATATAATCCGAGTTTAAAACTTTCCTAGCAGTCCGTTGAGGACCGAAGTGGCCGCCACATGCAAGTTTATGACAAAAGCTAAGAATGGAATGGAATTCATCATCGTGCACACACCTCCTAATTACTTGGTCACCGCAAAATCTCCATAAGTAAGGATCATCCCACACATAATACTTTGACTCACTTTTCAATTTATCAATCTTAGCCTTAGTGAAATGTGCGTGTATTGCGTTAGCAACTAAGAAATTAATCAAATCAAAGAAACCAAGGGATGTTGCCTTGCAGCTTGAAAAGCCTCGCTCATCGTGGAAAACATCATGGATGGGAAAAACATCTCGCCTCCCTTTCAATTCGACTCAAGTGATCACCACCAAATTCTCCGCTCCACTCTTGTCACGGATCTCAATATCAAACTCCTGGAGGAGCAACATCCACCTAATCAACCGGGGCTTGGCATTGGGCTTCTTCAGGAGAAACTTCAATGCTGCATGATCTGAAAACACAACCACTCTGGAACCAAGCAAATATGATCGAAATTTATCTAAAGCAAAAACAATTGCTAAAAGTTCCTTTTCAGTTGTGGTGTAGTTGATTTGTACAGGATCTAAAGTTCTCGAAGCATAGGAAATGACATGAGATACTTTACCGACCCTTTGTGCAAGAACAACTCCCAATGCATAATTAGAGGCATCACACATTAGTTCAAATGGAAGTGTCCAATCCGGCGGTTGGATGATAGGTGTACTGGTCAATGCCTGCTTCAATTGATTGAATGCATCCTGGCACTTCTTGTCAAAGTGAAACTCCACATCTTTTTGCGAAGAAGTTGGATAGCGGAAGTGCAATTTTGCTGAAATCCTTTATGAACCGCCGATAGAAACCTGCATGACTAAGGAAAGAACGAATCTCCCGCACGCATGTGGGGTAAGATAGGCATGAAATAACATCTATTTTTGCAGGATCTACCTCAATACCCTCACGAGATATCACATGCCCTAAGACTATACCTTGTTCTACCATGAAATGACATTTCTCAAAATTTAGAACGAGGTTAGTCTTAATGCATCTATGCAAGACCTGAGCCAGACTATCTAAACATGCATCAAAGGAAGATCCATAGACAGTAAAATCATCCATAAATACGTCCATGCAATTTTCTAAAAATCAGAAAAGATACTTACCATACACCTCTGAAAGGTGCCTGGAGCATTGCATAGACCAAAGGGCATCCTCCTATATGCAAATGTGCCAAATGGACAAGTGAAAGTAGTCTTCTCTTGGTCTTCTGGGGCTATATGAATCTGAAAATAGCCCGAATATCCATCCAGAAACAATAATGTGACTTGCCAGCTAACCGCTCCAACATCCGATCAATGAATGGCAAATGGAAATGATCCTTTCGGTAGCCTGGTTGAGCCGCCTATAATCAATGCAAACTCGCTAACCTGTTTTGAACTCGTGTGGGCACAAGCTCATTGTTCGATTCGCAACCACCGTGACCCCGCATTTCTTGGGAACCACTTGCACCTGGCTCACCCATTGACCGTCGATATGGGATAAATAATGCCACTTGAAGTAGCTTTGTAACTTCCTTCTTCACCACATCTAGAATCGGGGATTTAGTCTCCTTTGGGGTCAGTCTAACTGGTTTGATCCCTTCTTCCAATAAAATCTTATGCATGCATGTGGAGGGACTAATACCAGAATATCTGCAAGAGTCCATCCGATGGCTTGCCTATTCTCGCCTCAAAATCTGCAGTAATTTTTCTTCTTGATCGTGTTGTAGGTTTTTAGCAATGATCACCTAGTGTCTCACCATCTCCCAAATATGCATATTTAAGATGGTCCGGTAAAGTCTTCAACTCCAAGGATGGAGGTTGTACAATGGAAGGTAACAAGTGATCTGAAACAACTAACTCAAAGAACATTAATTTCAAGATGGTACCGACTCTCATTCTCAATTGTTGCATCATCGCCAGCAATGTATCATTACTCATAATGTATAAATCTCAAAGACACATGCAAAGACATGGTTCAACATCACAAGTGGCACATGTATCACAAGAAACAGAACCAAGATAGTCAACAATATCGTGGAATTCAAGATATAAATCAAGATAGACATCATCAACCAAAGATCTCAATCATATCAACATGGAAAACAGAATGCTCCTCTATGGGGTGTCTCATGGCATCAAAAATGTTAAATTGTACCAAATCGTCGCCAAACTCCATAGAAAGGGTGCCAGCATGCACGTCTATCTTGGTCTTGGCGGTCTTGAGGAATGGTCTGCCTAGAATCAATGGAGCATGGTTTGTTGGAGACTCATCTTCCATGTCCAGAATGTAGAAATCTGCTGGAAAAATCAACTCATTCACCCGAACTAACACATCTTCCAGCACACCTGCAGGATGAGCAGTGGCTCTATTCGCCAACTGAATCACGATACCAGTGGGTTGCAAAGTACCGATGTTTAAACACTTATACACTGACATGGGCATGACATTGATCGAAGCACCCAAATCTAGCATTGCATGCTCAAATCTAGAGTTGCCAATTGTGCAAGAAATTGTGAAAGTTCCAGATCTTTGCATTTCGTGGCATGCTTGGCAGAATCATTGCAGAAACATTTCTTCCCATGCTGATCTTCTCATCCCCTTTCAACCTTCTCTTATGAGTGCACAACTCCTTGAGAAATTTAGCATATTTTGGAATTTGCTTGATTGCATCTAGGAGGGGAATATTGATTTCCACTTTCCTGAATGTCTCCATGACTTCTTTTTCCATTTCTGCTTGCATTGTTCTCTTGGATTGTGTGATCCTATTTGGAAAAGGTAATGGAATGGCAACATCTGAATTCTCTCGCAATTTTCTTCAAGGGCAGTTTCTGACCGAATTATCCATTTCCTTTGTTTTTGGTCAATTTCTCGATTCACGTAAGGTTGGAACATCAACTTCTTTGCCACTTCTCAAGGTAATTGCACTTACGTTGCCTCTTGGATTATTGACTGTTTGTGAAGGCAATTGGCTAGAACCTTGACTCTTTAGCTCGCTCACGTGGTTGCCACCTGCCCAATTTGAGTTTGTAAATTCTCGAATGTTGCACCGACGTTCTGCACTGAACCGAATGTTATTTGTGGCCATTTGTTTCATCGTCTTCCAATGATGGCTCACCGGGAGTGGATTGGACAGATCGACAACAGTTCTTGTCGTTGTCTGAATGCAGGGGTATTTGTTGGTATTTGTTGCTTGGACCTGCAGCTTGGTATCTAAATTGTTGTTGCTGCTGGTGGGGCTGTTGTTGCTGCTGGTGGGGCTGTTGCTGCTGGCTAGGATTCCCATATCTCAAATTGGGATGGTCTCGCCAACCAGGATTATAAGTACTAGAAAATGGATCATATCTAGATTGTTGCTTTGTTGTTGCTGATATTGGGGTCTACCAGGAAAAACACCACCGCAAAGAACACATTGATCCGGAAAGGCGGACCATCTTCCCGAAGTGTAGGGCATGAATCGAGGATGAGATGAATTAGAGCAAATTCCACACACCGATGCACCATCATCTGCACGGGTGGTTGTTGACCCATCTGCTATCCGTCTTACCAAAGAAGTCAATTCATCTAGTCTCGTGTTCCATTCTTTGTTGGTCCATATGAGATGCTTGAATTTCATTAACTCCTCTGGTTGCGGTGATGATCCGCGAGCCAAATCGTTGGGTATTGGCCGCCATGTTTGCTATCGATCTCTTGCACGGTAGGAGTTTTGTCTACTAAGGCTCCTCCAGAGGCAAAGATCGATCATGCTTCTATCATTTGGCAAAGAAGCCCTCATAAAAGTATTGAATCAAGAGTTGGTCACTAATTTGGTGATGAGGCGCCGAACAACACAACTTCTTGAATCTCTCCCAGTATTCATGCAAAGTCTCACCAGACATCTGTCTGATGCCACATATATCCTTCCTAATTGCAGCAGCTCTCGAGGCAGGGAAGAATCTCTCCAGGAACAACCTCTTCATGTCATTCCAACTTCGACTGAACCTGGTGAAAGATAAAACAACCAATCTTTGGCTGCATCGACAAGTGAGAAGGGAAATGCCCTTAACTTGATGTGTTCCTCGGAGATGCCTCAGTGGCTTCATGGTTGAACACACAACATGGAACTCTTTCAGTGCTTATGAGGATCTTCACCCGCAAGACCATGAAACTTTGGTAACAAGTGTATCAAACCAGATTTCAACTCAAAATCTGCATCAAGATCGTGATATTGAATGCACAAAGATTGGTAAGATACATCGAGCAAAGAAGTTCCTTAAGGGTTCTATTATGCATGTTATCGCCCATGATTTCAGGATTACTTAAGTTATCGTGTTCACTCCCAAAATTAGGTTCAGAATTAACTCGAATTTATCACACAAGATCTAATTAATCTATGCAATATCCTATCAATCTCAGGATCAAGATCAAGCAAGATATCGAGATTGACCTAGTCATGCATCAACTAAAGCACAAAAACACAAAAACTGCAACTAAGCAAAATACACTAAACAATACTCAAAATATGCAAAAATAAATCTAGTTAATATGTCTAAACATTTTTAAAAATTATGGAATCAACACAGAACAAAATCTACATAAAAATGAAACTAGAAAATGCAATAAAAATATTAAAAAATTGAAAAAGTGGTCTAAATGATAGAATTTCGAAAAACCAGGGGTGACCTCACAGTTTACTGTGAGTCTTGTTTATCAGGCTGTTTTCCTTCAACCGACCAAGTTTCAGCTCATTCTGGGCATGTTTCGGTTCGAAAATTGCAATAGTTACCTGTAATCACCTGTTTTCCATCTTTCCTAAATCAGAAAAATTCAAAAGCTAAGATAAAAACGTTAGTATGGTATGAACAATGTTAGTAAATGAAAAATAACTGTTAGAATAGGTAAGAAAGAACAAAAATTAGTAAGGTTACTCAAAATGAAAAGATTACACCTACGAGTTCCCGAAGAATACAAAAAATTTTGACGAAATACCTTGAACTCAAATCAAAATTATAACCGAAGTTATTACCTAAACTTGTAGTATAGTGAACAACACCGGATCGTCTCCTCAAGGATCGTAGATGCAATTTGATCAAATCAAGTGAAAGTTAGAAAAAGGGGGTTTTGATGGTTCAAGGATCGCAGCGATGTGGATTTAAAGAGAAATAACAATTAAAAGAACAAATCAATTCAAATCTATCCGAGATTGGGTGGATTCAATCATAGACCTTTCAACAAACACCTGAAATACATTTGAATGGTTAACTTGGATCTAACCGAGATCTCTCGCATCGATCCGTAATTCATACTAGACAATCGTCTGTAATTCAATTGACAAGTGATAAACATAAATCGCAATCGCACCATTCATGTAAATATATGTCAATTTAAGCACCGAATTCAATTAACCTAGGCACAAATCAGTAACCTAACCTCTTCAATTACGTGATTAGTTTAGATCAATCAGTTCTAAGTTTCATCACAAATCTCAATCTTCGCTCATCACAATACTTAATCTTAAATCAAGATCAAATCGATCAAACATAAACAAATCACCATTCATGCATTCAAGATCAAGAGAACAGAAGAAGAAGAGAAGAGGAATTCAAATATAAATCAAATACATTACATAACCAAGGTCTCAAGAATCCAAGCCACAATCTCTTCAAGAGTCCCGAATTGACTAGAAGTGACTTAGCTCTCCATTACAATGAAGGAAAAATATACAAGAACTATGAAAAGCTATTTCTAACACTAAGTGTATGTTGTGTTTAGAGCTCTCCTCATGCTTCCTTTTATAGAGGATTCAGAGTAGTAGTAGATGGGTAGATGAGATTAGTAGGTGGAATTAGTAGGTGAGCTTGGTAGGTGAACTTGGTAGGTGAGCTTGGTAGGTGAACTTGGTAGGTGAGCTTCCTTGTCTCCGAAAGTATTCATTGCTGAACTCATTGATTTCGTCATTTTTGAGCCAAATGGTCTTCATGAAAGTTCTAGGAAATTGTCTAAGCTTTCCAATGGCTCTGGAAGCACCCAAAAATTCGTCCTACAGCCCAAGATATGACCCAATTACTACAGACTGCTCAGGACCAGTTTCAGCACCTCTGTTTTGACTTTCAGACCCAATATCTCCATCAAGGAGCCCGAATCAAGTTTTGTGTTTGTCATGAAAGTTGTACATATGGGTCTTAACTTTCAGATCACCAATTTTCAGCCCATTCTATAAACCCAAACTCGAATTATGTTCTGTTACTACACACTGTTCGGGTTCCAGCTTCACAAATCCCGTATTCTGATTTCCATGCCCAATTAGCTCCACTAGATGTCTGAATTTGACTTCGAGCTCTTCATCAAAGTTGTAGAGCTCTCTTTTATCTTTCCTACAAGGTAAAATTCATAATTATCAGACATTTAGAACTCAAGATATGGCCAAAATATAGAAACAGTGTAAGACTCGAATAATGCTGAAAAATCAATTAAGTCCGATTCGAGTTCAAACTTACAAAACATAATCAAATTCAGTCAATTAAGTACATGAAGAGTGTAAATGACTAATAATGAGGGTTTCTTAATGAATAAAATATGTGATTATCACAACTCACTTCACTACCCACCATCAACTAACAAAACCTCCCAATCTCTTCCAATACCATTCTTCATCCTTTCCACGTCCAATCTTTATCTTCACCATTATTATCACCGAGTCCACGGCCCCAACCTTCTGCCATCACCATCCTCACCATAACCATCAAAATACTCTCACCTCCACTAACTCTTCAAACACCACCATAATCTATCATCTTCTTCCTCCAAACTCTACTATCATCTATCAAATTTCCAACCAGACCCAGATTGGAAACCTCCCTCCTTACCCACTGCGGACCACCATCGCCAACTCCGTGGGAAGCCCCAACCGCAGACCACTGTCATTGACGGTGCTGAACCCAGATCCATTCTGTCACGGTCCCGTCGGCCGTCCAGTCGCTGTCCACTCGAGCTGCGAGTTCCGCCGAGCCCGTCCTTGCCTGCTCGCGCAGCGCAGCGCCGTGACGCAGATCTCGTTCAGACCCAGTCCGTCGTGCCGCACGACCCATCCTGCCCAAGACCGCCGCTCAACCGCGCGACTCCAGCCCGCCTCCGCCGCGTCCTTCGCCCCCCCTTTTTGGTCTCTGTTAAATTCCACCGAAGAAGAAGAAGACCTCCCCTCTGTTTCTTTTTTTTGTTTTCGTAAGTTTTTTTTTCTCTTTCTTTAATTTGTTTTAAATTCTGGTTGTTTTTTTTTTTTGCCTAAATGGGCTAGAAATAAAAAAAAATCTAAAAAACTAAAAAGGATAAAAAAACGACAAAAAAAGGGCAAAAGTGAAGGAAATAAAATAATTGAAATAATTTTTTTTTAAAAAAAATAAATAAATAAGTGGAATTAACCGAGTTGTGACAGCTTGTTAATCTCGTAATTATTTTTTGGGATCATCTGAGTTGTGACAACCTAATGATTCAAATTATTTTAAAAGTAAAACCGTATTTAATATATACTCAAAATTAGTTCTTTTTATAAAAAATATTATCTAAATAACAATCCGTAGGTGACGTCTAGCGTGACGCAAGCTTCACTCATTCAAACTTTAATTTGATTAACAGAGTCGCGACGACTTGTTAATTCAAATTTTTATAAAATAAAAATTAAAACTTTTAAATAAAATCAACTAACCCACGCTTATTTTCTAAAGAACTACGTGACTTTGAATTCCTCATTACACCTGAGGATACGTAGGAGCAGAATCTTTATTCTGTCAAGCCAAATTTTATATTTTCTCAAATTCTTTATTTTTTTTTAAAAAAAAGGTAAAACAAATATATTATAAGATTATTAAGTTTTTGCATAACTAATTTAGGGTAACCGTTTTAGGACGGATGTTTTAGGGGTGCTGTAGGGTTAAATCTCCACCATTCCCTATGCATAACCGACTCCCGAATCCAATCTGGTTCCAAAGACCATTTTCTAAAAAGGTTTTCTAATTTTTCCTAATTTAAATAAAATTGGTGGCGACTCCTAACTAATTTATTTTGTTTCGCCGCTCCTCATGGATTACGGTCGCTACAGATGGCGACTCACTGGGATACTTGAGAGTCAAGCCCATATAATTTTGTTGTGTAAAATTTTATAATCTTTGTATATTTTGTTTTACCTTTCTTTTCTTTTTATTTATTTTAATTATTATTGTTATTAAAACCATAGGATAGAGAATTTCTCTTGGAATTTTTGTTTGTTTTTGTTTTGCAGGATGCGGATAGTCTTTAGGATAATGAAAGGTTTGTATGCTCCTACACCCACCACACCTACACATCTATCACACATTCGAGTGGGGCCCTATACCCGGGTCTGAGTGAAGCTTAAGTTAAGTAGAGGTTGTGTAGTGGTAACCATTTTGGATGTATATCCTGTTTGGCTATTGCGAAAACCTCATCTAGAGTGCGTCTTTTTCACAAATGTCCCACACCTAGTGATTTACCCACTATTTCGTGGTCAACATTTTGAAATGGGACTTGGCTCTAGAGACCTTTAGAATAGAAAAGTCACCAAATGAAAGTTTTCACGATCTAGTAAAGACCCGTAGATTCTCAAGATAGAAATCCCCCAAGTTAAAAAAATCTTATTAGGACACAAAGGGAATGTATCTTTCGTTATCTTTTGACTTATCCGTAAGCCTTGTGAGTTGTTTAGTCCCTTAATGTGATGAACCATACTGGTATCCCTCTTAAAAAAAAAACAAACTTTTTCTAAAAAAGGGGAGGTGAATCATCTTAAAAGACCAACAACTCACTCATTAGTAAATTGTAAAAACTATGTATTAATAATTTTTTTTTCCATCCCTAGATTTGTTAGAACACCATTTAAAATTCAGTGCCTAAGGACTAGCAGTGAGTATCTTTGATTAAAAATGGAAAGTGTCATGGGATCAGATCACAAGGAGACAATTTTGAAAAAGACCCTACAACTTAAGGCCAAGATAGTGGATACTGAGAGTCTAGTGGGTTTGGGCCGATTGCTGAAAAAGACGCAACGTTTGACCTTTACTGCAAGATATGGGAAAATTTTGAATCTTAGAAGTGGACATACAAACAGAAGCCATCACTGCACTAGCCCAAGATTATGATCCACCATTACGTTGCTTCACATTTCAAGATTTTCGCTTAGCCCGCACATTAGAGGAGTTCGAACAGATCTTGGGCTTATCGTTGAAAAAGGAAAACCATACCAATATAAGGGTCACTATGCATCATTGCCAACCATAGCAAAGGTTCAAGGTGCCTGTAAGGGACTTACAAGAGGCAAAGCAAAACAGAAAGGGATAGAGGGTTTTCGAGCAAATACTTGGAAGAACACATGCGTCACTTAGCCAAGGTTGAAGACCGGAATACTTTTATGGATGTACTAGCCCTCACCATTTATGGTAGCATCATATTCCCAAATAGTGAAGACTTGGTAGGTTTCGCAAAGAATCGATATATTCCTCGCTCGACGAAATGATGCCGCTAATCCTGTCCCTTGGCCATTCTTGCCGATGTTTATTACACCTTGAATTTATGCCATGAAAAGAAGGGTAAACGAATCTTATGTTATCTACCGATGTTGTTTGTGTGGCTAACCTCTCACATGTTCAAGAGGGGGTACGAGGATCCATGTCCCATTACAAGTCTCAAGATACTCCAATTGAAGACCAGAACGGTCGTGAATGGGCCGAGGAATTGACCAAGCTTGAAGATGGAAAGATCATATGGTACCCATGGCGTAAGGAAGGGCAAACCGTGATTTATCACGTGTGAGGGGTTTCCTAATATTCCCCTAATGGGTACTCAGGGGTGCATTAACTATAACCCCGCGTTAGCATTACGACAACTTGGCTATCCTATGATGGGACCACCCTCGGAGTTGGAGATTACTCCTTTTATTTATGACATGCAGACAGGGTGTACCGAGACACTTGGGAGAGTGTGAGATGCTTGGAAGAATATCATCAGAAAGGGTAGAGAACTGGGAGTCAGAAGCTGTGGGGTCAAGGAGAGCTACAGGCAGTGGGTCAAGGACCGGGCTCAAGAAGTCAAGTTACCCTTCAAAATGTCAGCCAGTAAAGCTTTGCCTCTGGCTCCGATAGAAGACGAAGAAGTAAAGGAAAAGCTAACAAAGGTCAATGAACAAAAGAGGAAATTAGAAGCAGAACTAGAAAAGGTTCGCCAAGCATATGCAGTCTTAAAGCGTGAAAATTCTGAGAAAACTCACGCCCTTGAAGGAGCTAACAAGAGGCTAAAGACAGGGCAAGAACAGATATCGAGGACTAAAAGATATCTGGAAGCTGCAAACAAAGAGTTGGGACTCAGAGGGCAAGAAAGAGATAGGGCTTTGGCTGAAAACCAACAACTTAAAGAACAACTCATGAATGTCAAGGCAATACAGAGTGATGCTCTTCAGCAAGTGGATAGTATGAGGCAGCAAATGAAAATGATGTCTTCAAGATACGAAGACATGATCAAAATTGAGAGGTTGCACACCGCCAAGGAAATTGCAGAGTATGAAGCGGCATTGCGACAGGGACAGGAGGACTTACGGAAAACGATAAATCTTGTAAGGCAACAAGACAAGGACATCAATGAATGGAAAGAAGAAGCCCATCTTTTGAGAGACCGCTTCGTGAAACTAGCAGGCCTAGCTAACACGGTAATCGCAGACATTCCATATTATTTAAAGGTGGCAGATAAGATGGTCGATCCTCTTAAGACTCCAACAGAAATTAATGACTTCATTGAGTATTGCAAGAGTCTCATTGGACAAATGAAGCAGATGATCAAGGCTCGCTCGATCGAGAATGGTGGATTAGACTAGACAATGATGTATTGAAAATGATGTACTCCTCTCGAATGATGTTGATGATTTTTTTTCAAATGAATAAAGTATGCATTATTATTGTTCTGATCCCATAGAAATCCATTTCTTTTGAACGAGACGTTCTTAGAAATGTTCATGACAAACAGCTTTTGAACGAGACGTTCTAAGAAGTAGTCATGACACAAAAAAAAAGATCAAAGATACTCACTCAAGTCCATTCAGCACAAATTAATAATGGTCTTCTAACAAATAAACAATAATCATGGTGGTTTCTAATAAACTGTTCCTCAATTGTTCACAGGAAATTTAGAACCATTGCGTGACCAAGGAAAGAAGACACCAATCAAACCCGAGTTCACAACACAAGGGCTCGAACAAAGCTTTTGGCAATGGCCGCCGAAAACGAAGGAAGGAACCTAAGTATGGAAGTAGAAGAAGTGAAAGGAAGGGTGAATGAGATTACGGAGTTTCAAAGAAGAATGGAAGAGATGTTGTTAGCCATGAGGGAAAGCCTCACTTTGATGGGGGCAGCTGGAATTACAGGAATAACTGGGACGCAGTTACATAACACTTCCATGAGGGCAAACCCTGCGGTCACTACTGCAATACCTGTTGTGGGAGGAACATCAAATGCTGCATCACTAGTACTTGCTATCGGAGAAGGATATCATTCCTTGGAAGGAGCTCGAAATGAAGTTCATAGCAATGTCGAGTGTGCATGGGAGCCGCCACATGTGTCTATTCCGATGCCAACCAGATTTCCTGTTGGGACGGGTCATGCAGCCATCCAAAATGACAAGATAAGAGAAGAATAGGTGGAAAAGATGGAAGAACAGATTAAAGCGATCAAGAGTCCAAGTACTTATGGACCCCTTGAGATAGAAGAATTATGCCCTACTGCTAATATCATCATTCCCAAGGATTTCAAAATCCCAGAATTCGTCAAATATGATGAAAGCACCAATCCTTTCTTCCATCTAAAAACATATATTACCAAGATATCAATCTGATCAAAGGATTGGAAGTTTCTTATCAGCTTCTTTCATGAAAGTTTAACTAGACCAGCTTTAGAATGGTGCATCCAACAAGACCTTTCCAAGATCTCCTCATGGGACGACTGGGCAAATTTGTTCATGGGACAATATCGCTTTAATCTGGATACGGCCCCAACCCGAGAGCAGTTAGGAACACTGGAAAAGAAAAATGAAGAGACATTCAAGCAGTATGCCCAGAGGTGGAGAGCTCTAGCTGCACAAGTGCAACCGCCATTGACTCGACGAAATGTGCTCGTACTTTTTGGGGACTTTAGGGACTCCTTATGTTGGGACAATGACGGGCGCCGCTTATCGAGACTTTGCTGATTTAATTGCAGCTGGAGAAAGAATCGAGATTCTAGTAAAGGCTGAAAAACTGCCCGCTGGCAGTAATGAAAGTGGTTTCAAGAAAGGGTTTTCCCCTAAGAAAAAAGAATCAGAAGTGAGTTACGTGCAAAATCTGCAACCTTTACAACCTCGATATTCGTCGTCCTACCCCGTATACCGAGCACCCCCATATAACCCAAACACTTACCCTTCCTATCAGATATCTACACCGTCTCATCTACCTGGCCTAACCACCCCTCCTATGAACACACCTCAAGCCCAGTCATTCCAAGTCAACAATGTTCCTGTACCTCAACCATACACATCGACTCGCCCAACCTACACTCAATACCCACCTCCACCTTCGCAAAATTTCCTAAACTACTCACAGTCTCAACCAAACTTTCAAAATCAAGGCCGTTTCCGTCCCCAAAACTTACCCCCTTTCCCAAAACTGTCCATTCCAAATGCAGATTTATTCCAAAGGTTGTTTGATGCCCACCTCATTTCAGGGAGTCCTGTACGTCCTCTACAACCACCGTTTCCAGCATGGTACAACCCAAATTTAACTTGCAAGTACCATATGGATGTCGTAGGGCACTCAATCGAAGACTGTGAGTCTTTTAAGACTGCGTAAGGAAACTTATCGCTTGGGAAAGCGGATATTCAAGAGGAGGCTGGACCTAGCATTGTTAACAACCCAATCCCTAACCATGGTGGGAGGAATGAGGCAAATGCCGTGGGATTGAAGGACCACTAATTAGAAGGGTCATGAGTCTCACAGACGCCGATGACTCAAATATTTGAGGGATTGAAGAAAGCAGGTTATGTTATCTCCGCACCCGCCTTCACAATGAAAGAAGATGAGAGGTATGATGAAGAGTCAAGTTAGTGCTTACCATTGTGGGGGAATAGGACACGATATTGAAAATTGTTGGGACTTTAAAGTTCGAGTCCAAGGTCTACTCACTTTGGGAGTAATACAAGCCAGGCAAGGGGTAGCTTCCTTTGAAGAGATTAATGTGGTTGAACGTTTTGTACTCAAGGTGCCACCTCTCAACCAAGCCCTGACACCAGGTAATGTAGTGGTGACAGTCAAGAAGCTAACACCATTTACTTATGATAATACTCACTCAGTGCCATGGAATTATGAAGCAAAAGTAGAGATGAAGGGAGTCGAGGAAGATGCGTCAAAGGCTCGAGTAACTGAAATCCACCAGGATGAAGAGTCTGTGACAAATATAATCACAAGGAGCCGGGCGATGCTATGGCCCTAGAAACAGAGAGAGAGAAAGAGGAAGTTCAAAAGAAGAGGAAAGAGGGAAAGAAGAAGAGGAAGAATTTCTGAAAATCATGAAACAAAGTGAATATGATGTAATGGAACAGTTGAAGAAAACTCCAGCAAGGATATCTCTTCTGTCACTCGTCTTGACATTTGAATTGCATCGGAAAGCATTGCTAAGAGTACTAAGTGAGGCCTATGTCAAACCCGATGTCACCCCTGAGAATGTTATCAGCATGGTAGATCCGGTGAAACGCGTCAACATGATTGTATTTATGGATGAAGAGATCACCTCTCAGTCTGAGAAAAACCCACGGGCCTTACACATAACCCTTAAATGCAAAGGGTACATAGTTGCAAAGGTTTTGACCGACAGAGGGTCTGCGCTGAATATCCTACCAAGGTCTACTCTAACCTCATTGTCAATAAGTGAGGATGAATTGTCCCCTCGAGAAATGGTGGTGCGAGCATTTGATGGAAATAGGAAAGGTATTTTGGGAGAGATAACATTGCCGTTAGAGATCGGTCCGAGTAATTTTCAGGTATTGTTCCAAGTTATAGACATTGAGTCTGGTTATACTATGCTCCTGGGAAGACTATGGATCCACGCTGCTGGTGCTGTTCCTTCTACACTCCACCAGAGTATTAAATACATTGAAAATGAGTCGGTCATCACCATACACGGAGAAGAAGAAATCATGTTGACAAAACCAGTTTCGGTGCCGTATGTGGAAAGTGCAGAGAAAGACGAGGAGAATTTGTGGCACGCTTTGAAATAATTGAGACCGGACTCGGGAGGAATGAATCCCCCAAGACAAAGTGTGAATCATGTGGTGGCTCGAATCATGGCTAACAACGGGTACCAAAAAGAAAAAGGCTTGGGCTTACAGCTGCAAGGTGCAAGGACACCAGTCTCATTTCCAGAAAAGCTAGACAAGTTCGGGTTGGGGTACGAAGCATCTCTAGAGGAGAGAATGGAGAATATAACTCTGGGAAAAAGGAGTGATAGGGGTCAAATGAAGCACATACCTCATTTGAGGGAAACGTCTCCGACACCAGTCAAGGTAATCATGTCTGAAGAAGTCCTTCGTCCCCAATACCGTCTCACTATTAATGCACTGCATGAAGAAGACCCAGAAGAGTGCAATGCAATCCGTCCTTTTGCTGATGAGGAACCACTGAAGAACTGGCAGTCTGAACCGATGATTGATGTTATTGTTGCCAAGTAATTGTCTAATCATACTGTAATAAACAGATATTTGAGTCTAGCTATGTTTTGATCTTATATTTATGTTATTTAAGACATTAACTAAATAAAGTTGTATGTTTATTCAGCATTCCTCTTTCTTATACTTGTGGCTTATCTTCTTGTGTCAGTTTTTCTTTCCACGTTCTGTTAAAAAAAAATTAAAAATATATATATATATCGCTTTCGTGTCATTATTCATATTCTTCTTGCCTTTCCAATTCCACACAAATTGCCTTACAGGGATTCGAGTCTTGTGGAAGGTCTGTCTCATGAAAGAGACCTTGAAAACTCGTCGATTGATTCTCCTGCGACGTTTGATGAAGAAAACCCTGGATCTAATGAAGAGGATGAGATAGTTGAAAAATTTGAAAAAATATTGGAGTACTCAGAAAGAAAATTTGATGTGGATAATGAAGTAGTTAAAGTGATTAACATGGGAACCGAAGAAGACAAGAAGGAATTGAAAATAGTAGATAATCCCGAGCGTGTGGAAATGATAGCGCTACTTAAGGAATACCTGGACGTGTTTGCATGGTCCTACAGAGATATGCCTGGTTTAGACCCTGAGATAGTGTCACATAAAATCCCATTGTATCCAGATGCAGAAGCAAAAAGGCAAAAGTTGAGAAGGATGCATCCTGACATGTCACTAAAGATCAAGGAAGAAGTGACTAAACAATTAGAAGCCGGATTCATAGAAGTGTAGAGACACTCAGAATGGGTAGCAAATATTGTGCCAGTGCCCAAGAAGGATGGAAAGGTCAGGATGTGCGTGGGTTATAGGGATCTAAATAAGGCAAGCCCGAAAGATGATTTCCCGCTCCCTCATCTTGATGTTCTTGTTGACAGTACAGCAGGAAATCATAGGTTCTCGTTCATGGATGGATATTCTGGGTATAATCAGATTCCCATGGATGTCGATGACAAGGAAAAAATGACTTTTATTACCCCATGGGGAACTTTTTGTTACACAGTAATGTCCTTTGGATTAAAGAATGCTGGAGCTACATATCAACGTGCTATGGTTACATTATTTCATGACATGATGTACAAAGAAATTGAAGTTTATGTGGACGATATGGTGGCCAAATCTAAAGAATGGGAAAGTCATGTAGAGGTCTTGCGGAGGTTGTTTGAAAGGCTCAGAAAGTATAAGTTGAGACTCAATCCTTCTAAATGCATCTTTGGAGCATCTACTGGAAAATTACTTGGGTTCATCGTTAGTAGAGAAGGAAAAAAAGTGGACCCGGATAAGACAAAAGCAATACAGGAGATGCCTCCTCCTAAGACTGAGCGTGAAGTGAGAAGTTTTCTTGGGAGACTCAATTATATCGCTAGATTCATTGCAAGCCTCACCAATACATGCGAGCCCATATTCAAGTTGTTAAAGAAGCATCAACCAGGAAAGTGGGATGAAGAATGCCAAGGAGCTTTTGAAAAGATAAAGGTCTATTTGATGAATCCTCCAGTGTTGGTACCCCTTACAGCGAGTCGTCCTCTGATATTGTACCTAACCGTACTACCAACTGCGATGGGGGCAATGTTGGGACAGCGTGATGAATCTGGAAAGAAGGAGCAGGCAATTTATTATCTGAGCAAGAAGTTTAACGACTGTGAAACCCGATACATGACGATGGAAAAAACATGTTGTGCCCTAGTATGGACCTCAAAACGGCTAAGACAGTATATGCTCTATTATACTACTTAGCTGATCTCCCGAATGGACCCTCTGAAGTATATATTTGAAAGCCCTCGTGTCTCATTAAGAGTCTCAAAATGGCAAGTGATATTATCAGAGTTTGATATCAAGTACATGACTCGAAAATCCATCAAAGGGAGTGCAATCGCGGACCATTTAGCTGAAAACCCTCTTGAGTGTGGACAACTAATAACGTCTGAGTTCCAGGATGGAGAAATATTGATGGCAGAAGGAGAAGAAGAAGGAGAGGAGTCTGTGTGGAGGATGTATTTGATGGGGCAGTCAATATGTATGGCAGTGGCATAGGAGCCATTGTTGTTTCGCCAGTCGGAAAACAATACCCAGTCGCTATCAAGTTGGATTTCGAATGCACAAATAATGTTGCAGAATACGAGGCCTGTGCTAGTGGTTTACAAGTAGCAATTGATTTGGGGATCAAGCAGTTAAAAGTATTTGGAGATTCGGCACTTATCATTTATCAAGTAAATGGTGAATGGCAAACTAAAGACCCGAAATTAGTGCCTTATCAAAAGTATTTGACTAAGTTGATCGAGAAGTTTGAAAATGTGACCTTCTCCCATCTGGCTCGAGACATGAATCAGTTTGCAGATGCTTTGGCCACTTTGGCTGTAATGACCAAGTTGGATATCCACAATAATGTCCAACACATCCAAGTAAAGATACATAGTGAGCCCGCATATTGTGCCAATGTGGAAAGCGAGCCAGATGGTAAACCTTGGTATCATGATATCAAGCAGTACATCCAGCATAGAGAATACCCAACTGGGACAAATGAGGTGAATAAGAAGACTATCCACCGATTAGCAATGACCTTTTTCTTGAACGGGGAGGTTTTATACAAGAGAAGTCATGATGGTACTTTGCTTAGATGTGTGGATGCTTGTGAAGCTCGTTTAATCATGACTGAAATCCATGAAGGAATCTTTGGGACTCATGCTAATGGTCATATGATGGCACGAAAAATCCTAAGAAGTGGTTATTATTGGTCTACCATGGAAACAGACTGCATAGAATATGTTCAAAAGTGTCATAAATGCCAGATATATGCAGATCGGGTTAACACACCTCCATTCCGCCTGCACAACATGGTATCTCCATAGCCTTTCTCGATGTGGGGAATAGATGTCATTGGACCAATTAACCCCAAAGCTTCCAACGGTCATCGCTTCATTTTGGTAGCAATTGACTATTTCACCAAATGGGTAGAAGCGTCCTCATATGCCACTATCACTCAAAAGGTATTTTCGAAATTCCTCAAGAGGGACATTGTATGCAGATATGGAATTCCAGAAAGGATAATCACAGATAATGCTGCTAATCTCAATGGTGGTGAAATACAGAAGTTTTGTGAAAAGTTCAAAATCAAGCACCATAATTCGGCTTCCTATAGGCCCCAGATGAATGGTGCAGTCGAGGCAGCAAATAAGAATGTTAAGAAAATTGTGAAAAGATGGTTGTGAACTATAAGGACTGGCACGAAATGTTACCCTATGCTTTGCATGCATATCGTACCAATATACGATCAAGTACTGGGGCAACACCTGTAACACCCTCCCTAGGGCATCACATTTCCGACTCCCGACTCATAATCTGAAAATAAGTTCACATAAGTTTTGAGTTATAAAAAATATTGGTTTAAAAAAAACTTCTTTCTTTACTGACACGTAAATTTACTGAAAATATTAGGTAATCATATTTCAATTACTCATTATCTAATATTGACACACAATTTAAAGAGAAATATAAATTGACAGACTCTTTTGTTCTTTCTTTTTCCACAGTAGCAAACCCGTTATGGGTCCTACGTAATAGCACGGTGTAACACTAACGATGAAAACTTAACATACTTGTTCCTTCTCCTGTATCAACTTGATACATCAGAACTCTATTCCTTGTCAACACTGCTCCCCATCGAGTCATGAATGTCCACTCCTTATTGTTGCTCCCAATCTCAGAGTGTCCGTCAGAATGTCCATCTTGAAGCATCAGGCATTTGTTCTATGTCTGTTCCTTGTCCTCAAACATCTTTCCGTTTCAACACTGTCTGCAAGGTCATTCTCTGATGTTGTCTCCAAACGTAGAGGTATTTGTCACCCGCTATGTCTAAGACAACTCGTTCCTTCTACTGTATAATTTTAATAATACAGACATAGCAAAAACAACATAACAAAGAGGTGAGATCACCTACGCCAATACCAACATGGCAAGAAGACAGAGATAACACAAGCAAGAATATCATACAGGATATCATATCAAACTTCCAATAATATATTCAATATTAATCAACTATCATCATCAAATCATTTATCAATTCAATTATCATAAACAACAATTACGATAATGTCCTAATTATCATCATCATCATCCAAGTATTCAAAACAATTGTCATAGCCAATATTCCTCAATTAATATATCACACGATATAAATGTTCGATTATGTATGTACACAAGACTCGATTTCTTACTCCATGGAGCTAAACTCAGGTCGGAGAAATGATCGAAAAGAATCATGTCGGTACCACATGCCCTCGGACCACGTGCTATAATCCTCATTTTGATTTTTGCACATCTAAGCATATACACGACATGTCTTTATCGATCTTGATTAAGAATAGTGTCTCGGTCCAGATCATCGGTGTGTCGCGTCGGTCCTAACCTACGGTTACATGAGAGAGCGACTCACCGTCCATTGTAGACAACCCGCACCCCGATGCCCCCAAGGTCAACCAAGTGACCTACACTACGCATATCGCACCCACTCAAGAGAATGTGTGTTTCTCCTAGGCAATCACCATATCCAAATTCTCATCGGACCATTCCAATGCATGTATAATGCACCAATTACCAATCACAGTATAATACCAATCACAAGCTTCAACAAGAATCATAATCGTATTTTCAATAGTGAAATCATGTTATCACATTTTCATAGTTATAAAACACTTTCGCCGTGTTTTTTACAAAATCAAGCGCAACATTTCCGTTACGCTTTCACAATTCCAAAAATGTTTTTGTTACGTTTTCAAATATCGTAACACTTCAAGTTACGCTTTCAAAATTATAAAACTCTTCATTTTGACTTTTAAATCACGTGCACTAATTTTTCAACGTTTTTCTTAAACACGTAAAAATATACGCTTATCAAATCCCATAATATTTTTCCACTGCTTCAAAATTACGTAACTTAAAAATCTTTCTTTTACGCCACGTGTCACGTAAATCATTTTCTTTTATTTTCAAAATATTTAAAACACTTTTTAAATCACATAATGATTTTTCGTTATTTTCACAATCACGTAAAAATATTCTATTGTTGTTCAATCACGTTGTGATTTTCAATGGTATTTTAAATCACGTAAAATATTTAAATATACACCAAATCAATAGAAATATTAAAACATTTTTCAAGTCACGTAGGAATACTTAAACATTTTTCAAATTACGTAGCTTAAAAATCACGCTTTTAAGATACGTAAAACGCTTTTTCACCATAATTTCATTATTTTTCCAATACGCAAAACATTCTTTAATATTCCAAACGCCATTTTGAAAACTACGTAAAATATACCTCAATATTCCAAATATTATTTTGGACTTTCAAAAACTCAATATCGTTTCCAATGTCATTTTTCACATTTTCTCTTTTAAGAAAACCTTTCCAAAATATATTTCACAAAATCACTCTCCAAAATCCCAAAGAATGATTCATATGTTAGAAGACGTTAAATTATTATATTTTTTTCATTTTTCCCAAATCAATTCTAAAATCCATTTTCTTTAAAACAAAATGAGGCTTAAAACAATTTGCAACCCTTAATTTTCTTTTCATCTTTATATGAAAGTTCACCCATGTGATAAAATACTCGATTCCCTTTCCAAATTCTTTGTATTAAATCAAATTACATTTCCACTTTTTTAAAAAATTAGTTTGTTTTATAAAAACCAGGGCATTACAAGTTTTCAAAATCGTAGTATTCGATTATTGAAACCATCAAATATTTTTCCTTCTCAATTGATATGGTTTTACACAAACAAAACCATTAAACTTTGTATTTTTCAAAACCATAAGACTTATGGTCATAAAACCAAACCCATTTGTTCAAATTCATTTTTCACTTTCTTTCGCAAATCCTCAAAATCAACATTGTTGTTTTCATTTAAAACTCACGCTTAGAGAAATACTTAGGAACTTTGTACACAAAATAAATCAATAAAAATCCTTCTAAAATCAAATTGTGTTCATGTTCTCTTGAAAAACAAACCCTTTGTTTATTTTTCATATTCTTCAAATCAATCCAATTTTATTCTTCCATGAAAATATTAATTTGTAAACACCTATTTTGAGGTGTCTTGTTCAAATCCACCCTGTTCTAAGTACTCAAAAATCAATTCTTTTGTTCTTGAAAATTTTCAACATGAACCCTAATCAAGAGCATCAAAACCGTAGCTCTTCCTTGCTATTGAGCCAAAAATCAATTTCCTTTCCACCATCAAGTCATGGCATATACATATATATTTCATCATAAATAATATAAGCATACCATCAAAACCATAAAAGCATGTGTAGATATCAAGCATATCATCAAAGCTATAAAATTATGCAAAGCATATCAAGCATAGAAAATTAATCAAAGCTCATAAACACCCACAAATTAATTACATATCCATGGATATGAATCCTCACATGGATTCCACATCCATCAAATAAAATACCATCTCTCACCACCATGCTTGGTTGGTGAGATGGATCTCCTCTTACCTCTTGAAGATCCTCCAAAGGTTCTTGATTTGCTTCTTTTTCCAAGTCCTTCACCACCAAGGCTTCTCAAATACAAAATAAAACACACAAATAATTAATATACAAGACTTGAATAAGAAAACCATGGATTAGAATCATGGTTAGAACCTTGAAAATCAAAAGAAAAGTGAAGAGTACCAAATTTCACCATTAAAGCTTCAATCTTTAGCTTGAAGAACAAGGTTGAAGATGAATGATTTAGAGAAAATCTCCAACATGAAAGTTGCTTAGAATATCATGGAGATTCAAGATCTAAAGTTGGATGAAATTAAAAGAGATTGGATGGTGATTTTAGGGTAGATAACCGAATGGTTTCTCTTGAAGCACAAAGATGAAATTTTTGATTTTTGATAGAAACTTGAAGCTTGAATTTGAAGATCAAGATGAATGATTTTGGAAAAACTCATAACTGTAGAGATGTTCTTAGAATGATGTTTAGGTTTAGAAAATCAAGTTGGATGAAATTTTTGAGTGATGGAAGGTGCTCTTGGAGGGCTTGGCCAAAATCTAGAGAAGAAAGGAGATGGAGAGAAAATTTTCTAAGTTTCCTTCGAAAATGAATCAATGAAGACCAAGGAAGACAATAATGACTAAAGCATGCAATTATGGTCTTCCAAACTCCTTCATGCAGCACCAAATTCGTAGTCCCCCTTCTTGCATTCTTCTTGAGTGCAAAAAATCAAAAGTAAGCCATTATGATGTCCTAACTCACCAAGACATGCAAAAATGACATAAAGCATGTTCTTTGCTTCTAAACACTCCAAAACCATCACTTTCTCTTCATAATGCATTCAATAAAGTTGTCTTCATTATTTGCCACCATTTGAAGCATTTCTAGCCATTGATTAATTCAATGGTTAGGATTTAGGTAGATTTAGGTAGGTTAGAAAGACTTAATCTGGGCCATTGGATTTTTCTCCTTTAAATTCTAACCATTGATGTGTCTCCAAAATTAAGGGTCACAAGATTGCTTCTTCAAATTTTAAATCCAAGGGTCATAATTAGTCTTTGTACTTTAGAAGACCAAATCTCCACCATTGATTGATTCTTCATCCAATGGTCATAAATGGTGTTTTTTTCTTTTTAAGATTAAATCTCCACCTTGATTTAATCTAAATCCAATTGGTTATAAATGGTCTTTGTCATTTTTCAAGACCAATTCTACACCTTTGATTACATCTATGGTTGATATCAAAGTCTTCCTAACCAAGCTTATTCTCACACCATTGATTAAATCAATTGTTATTATCCAAGCGCTTTATTAAGTTTGTTTCTTAACCTTTGATTAAATCAATGGTTAATATTCAAACTAAGTATTCTCATCCAAGGGTATAAATCAAGTCAAGCTCTCTTTGTTGACTACGCAAAGATAATATTTAGTCTTGATCCTACAAATAATATTTTTATCGTATTTTTATCATCCGATAATTAAATACAAAGATAAAATACAAGACAAAAATTTTCTAAAATCTGTTTCCTGATTCGGGTTTAGTAAGATCCTGTCTCCGTCTAAACAAGATACAAATTTTTCTATGCGTAGAAAAATTTTTCACTTTCGGGACCCATCTGGGCCCACGTATGGCCACCTGGGCCCATATACCCCTCGTGGGGCCCACAAACCATAAAAATTTCAAAATCACACATAAAATCACAAAAATTATAAAATTCACAAATATCCAATCGATTACGTAAATTAATTACCTAACGGTAAAAATTAAATTACGTAAAGTTTTCCCTACCGAAAATTTTTATTTTCCGACACGGAGTAAATCACTCAAAACGATCAAATACTGCCGACGGAATAATCAAATTAATTTTACAGAGCTCGAAATCACTAAACAAAAATGAAATTACTAACCGTCACAAAATTACATGTTAAGAGATTGGAAATTTTGGGGTGTTACATCGCTCCCCTCTAAAAAAAATTTCGTCCTCGAAATTTGATGAACGTGATTTTACATCTAAGGATGTGAACATTACTCTTTTAGCTTTTCTCCAGTCTTCATGTTGCATCTTCCTTAATGTCTTTACATACTATTCTAGCCAACAAAACTTTTTTTTTTTTTTTTGCTTGACGTTCAACTTCTCCTGTTCAAATGGATATCTCAAATTCTTAGTTGCTGAAGATGTTGAATGTTACTCCAAAAAGAAAGTATTTTCCATATTTCTGATACCAATACAATGTTATCAATCTTCATTCATGCCTAGAATAGTTTTTCTTAGATAATTTCCAACTAATGTATTTTCCAACTAATGTAATGTCTTACTTAAAATTTTCTTATTCTCGTATCACTATATATATTCTAGATTTTGCTTGTAACAGGAAATGTCTCTCTAGTTAATTCTCCTTTCAACCAACTAATTCTTAATCCAACAATCTGCATACCAACTAATGTAACCAACTAATGTAACGCACTAATATAACGATCACAAGACTATGGATTTTCGTTCGCTTTTTTGATTTTTTTTTTTTTTGAAGAAATAGTTTCAACTTTCGAAGAATCCACCACGCTCCGCTGCACCATTCTCTTTCGCGACATGGTTATAGATAGGAATATCCTTTCTTGCAATATATTCCTTCTTTCTTTTCCTGTCTTACAATTGCAATACATGAAAGGAAATTACGGAGGTTCGTGAAAGAAAAGGTAGCGAAATTATCTGATATGTTATTAGACATATCCAACAAGAATTTGATTTTGCCTGATATGAGTTTTTTTTTCTGGAATACTAGCGTTTTACTGAGATAATCTCATAAGATATGGTTGGAAAATAACCAATCCATTTTCAAAGATCACATCTATTTATGAAAGAGGTAAACAGATCAAACTCACACAAATATTTGACCCGCAACAACAATTTGAATAATTTGAATAGCTCGATCGGCTAAGAATAGGTACGTAAGTAATCAAATCGAGAGGTTTACTTTATAACTCTAACATATAATTGATCTACTCAATCATATGCCATAAAGATTAGGTTATTCATAGAAATATTCAAGATGGTCTATAGGATTAGCTCCAATAACAAAATCTCCCTTGTTTAAATCCTTCGTTCAGAACATTCTCGTTCCATTCAACGTCTCAATTCTCTCTACTATCCGAGATTTTACTAACAGAAAATTCTATTTTCAATGGAATATAATTTATGGAAATGTGTCCAAACTTTCCACACTTAAAACAAAGTGTTTCCTTGAACATCCAATCTTTCATTAAGTGCCCCTTTCCACTTTACTTCCTGGTTCTGGTTTCTCAATGGTTGTAATTTCATTTCCCATTGAAATCAATTACTTTCCCAATATCCCTAAGAAAATACCAGGTTCCAAAATTACAAAATCTTATATTCCAAGACTGATTCTCTTTCATCAGATCCTGAACTTCAACTTCTAGTTTTTCCCACTTAACAACGGTTCTTTGTTTGTGCAGTCGTCTTTCCACATTGCTCTCATTGCTCCCGTAGTTGCAACTGCATTACTAGTAACATGTTCCACTTCGACATAAGTATAACTATCCCGAGCCATTCCTCTGTTCCTGTTGTACTTGTCACTTCAGTTGTCCTTCGCTTTGTTTCTATAGCTGTAACCACATTATTATATCACATTCTGCTTCCACACACATACATCCATTATGAGATTATTGTTGTTGTTGACTTCCTGGAGATTGCAAGTATGTTTTCTGCTGGAATCACTTGACCTTACAATTTCCCCTTTTTTGTAACCAAAAAGGTCCAACGTTACAGGGTCTCTCATCCTGAGATTGATTCAACTCTAACAAAATCTTAGCTTCAGCTATCAATTATTGCTGCTGAACAATCTTCTGAGTTTACTGTATAATTGCTTCAGCCATTGTTTGTGTTACTTCCAAAGTTGCAGTCATATCGCCACCATTATGTCTCGCTTCCACATGCGTACGTCTATCACGAGTCATTGTCCTTCCTTCAACGATGGACGAATCAAAATAAATGGATCTGATATCCATTTTATACAACTTTATTTTGTTTCCTTTCTTCAGAAACGAATGAATTAAACTAAAATGGATCTGATATCTATTTTATACAATTTTATTTTCTTTTCCTTTCGGAAAACAAACACACAGAGAACACAACACAAGCAAAACAGACCTAACCACAAACCCCAAAAGACTCAAACCGTGCTCTGACACTTAAACCTTAAGCTCTGATACCAACTAATGTAACACCCTCCCTAGGGCATCACATTTCCGACTCCCGACTCATAATCTGAAAATAAGTTCACATAAGTTTTGAGTTATAAAAAATATTGGTTTAAAAAAAACTTCTTTCTTTACTGACACGTAAATTTACTGAAAATATTAGGTAATCATATTTCAATTACTCATTATCTAATATTGACACACAATTTAAAGAGAAATATAAATTGACAGACTCTTTTGTTCTTTCTTTTTCCACAGTAGCAAACCCGTTATGGGTCCTACGTAATAGCACGGTGTAACACTAACGATGAAAACTTAACATACTTGTTCCTTCTCCTGTATCAACTTGATACATCAGAACTCTATTCCTTGTCAACACTGCTCCCCATCGAGTCATGAATGTCCACTCCTTATTGTTGCTCCCAATCTCAGAGTGTCCGTCAGAATGTCCATCTTGAAGCATCAGGCATTTGTTCTATGTCTGTTCCTTGTCCTCAAACATCTTTCCGTTTCAACACTGTCTGCAAGGTCATTCTCTGATGTTGTCTCCAAACGTAGAGGTATTTGTCACCCGCTATGTCTAAGACAACTCGTTCCTTCTACTGTATAATTTTAATAATACAGACATAGCAAAAACAACATAACAAAGAGGTGAGATCACCTACGCCAATACCAACATGGCAGCAAAGAAGATAACACAAGCAAGTAATATCATACAGGATATCATATCAAACTTCCAATAATATATTCAATATTAATCAACTATCATCATCAAATCATTTATCAATTCAATTATCATAAACAACAATTACGATAATGTCCTAATTATCATCATCATCATCCAAGTATTCAAAACAATTGTCATAGCCAATATTCCTCAATTAATATATCACACGTATATAAATGTTCGATTATGTATGTACACAAGACTCGATTTCCTACTCCATGGAGCTAAACTCGGTCGGAGAAATGATCGAAAAGAATCATGTCGGTACCACATGCCTCGCACCATGTGCTATAATCCTCATTTTGATTTTTGCACATCTAGCATATACACGACAGTCTTTATCGATCTTGATTAAGAATAGTATCTCGGTCGGGATCATCGGTGTGTTGCGTCGGTCTAACCTACTACATTCTGATGAGCGACTCACCGTCATTGTAGGCAACCCGCACCCCGATGCCCCCAAGGTCAACCGTGACCTACACTACGCATATCGCACCCACTCAAGAGGTGTGTTTCTCCTAGGCAATCAGCCATATCCAGTCTCATCGGACCATTCCAATTCATGTATAATGCACCAATTACCAATCACAGTATAATACCAATCACAAGCTTCAACAGTAATCATACTGTATTTTCAATAGTGAAATCATGTTATCACATTTTCATAGTTATAAAACATTTTCGCCGTGTTTTTTACAAAATTGCGCAACATTTCCGTTACGTTTTCACAATTCCAAAAATGTTTTTGTTACGTTTTCAAATATCGTAACACTTCTGTTACGTTTTCAAAATTATAAAACTCTTCACAGACTTTTAAATCACGTACTAATTTTTCAACGTTTTTCTTAAACACGTAAAAATATACGTTTATCAAATCCCATAATATTTTTCCACCGTTTCAAAATTACGTAACTTAAAAATCTTTCTTTTACGTCACGTGTCACGTAAATCATTTTCTTTTATTTTCAAAATATTTAAAACACTTTTTAAATCACATAATGATTTTTCGTTATTTTCACAATCACGTAAAAATATTCTATTGTTGTTCAATCACGTTGTGATTTTCAATGGTATTTTAAATCACGTAAAATATTTAAATATACACCAAATCACGTAGAAATATTAAAACATTTTTCAAGTCACGTAGGAATACTTAAACATTTTTCAAATTGCAGATTTAAAAATCACGCTTTTTAAGATACGTGAAACGCTTTTTCACCATAATTTCATTATTTTTCCAATACGCAAAACATTCTTTAATATTCCAAACGCCATTTTGAAAACTACGTAAAATATACCTCAATATTCCAAATATTATTTTGACTTTCAAAAACTCAATATCGTTTCCAATGTCATTTTTCACATTTTCTCTTTTAAGAAAACCTTTCCAAAATATATTTCACAAAATCACTCTCCAAAATCCCAAAGAATGATTCATATGTTAGAAGACGTTAAATTATTATATTTTTTTCATTTTTCCCAAATCAATTCTAAAATCCATTTTCTTTAAAACAAAATGAGGCTTAAAACAATTTGCAACCCTTAATTTTCTTTTCATCTTTATATGAAAGTTCACCCACGTGATAAAATACTCGATTCCCTTTCCAAATTCTTTGTATTAAATCAAATTACATTTCCACTTTTTAAAAAATTAGTTTGTTTTATAAAAACCAGGGCATTACAAGTTTTCAAAATCGTAGTACTGATTATCAAACCATCAAATATTTTTCCTTCTCAATTGATATGGTTTTACACAAACAAAACCATTAAACTTTGTATTTTTCAAAACCATAAGACTTATGGTCATAAAACCAAACCCATTTGTTCAAATTCATTTTTCACTTTCTTTGCAAATCCTCAAAATCAACATTGTTGTTTTCATTTAAAACTCACGTTTAGAGAAATACTTAGGAACTTTGTACACAAAATAAATCAATAAAAATCCTTCTAAAATTGTGTTCATGTTCTCTTGAAAAACAAACCCTTTGTTTATTTTTCATATTCTTCAAATCAATCCAATTTTATTCTTCCATGAAAATATTAATTTGTAAACACCTATTTTGAGGTGTCTTGTTCGAAATCCACCCTGTTCTAAGTACTCAAAAATCAATTCTTTTGTTCTTGAAAATTTTCAACATGAACCCTAATCAAGAGCATCAAAACCGTAGCTCTTCCTTGGCTATTGGAGCCAAAAATCAATTTCCTTTCCACCATCAAGTCATGGCATATACATATATATTTCATCATAAATAATATAAGCATACCATCAAAACCATAAAAGCATGTATAGCATATCAAGCATATCATCAAAGCTATAAAATTATGCAAAGCATATCAAGCATAGAAAATTAATCAAAGCTCATAAACACCCACAAATTAATTACATAACCATGGATATGAATCCTCACATGGATTCCACATCCATCAAATAAAATACCATCTCTCACCACCACGCTTGGTTGGTGAGATGGATCTCCTCTTACCTCTTGAAGATCCTCCAAAGGTTCTTGATTTGCTTCTTTTTCCAAGTCCTTCACCACCAAGGCTTCTCAAATACAAAATAAAACACACAAATAATTAATATACAAGACTTGAATAAGAAAACCATGGATTAGAATCATGGTTAGAACCTTGAAAATCAAAAGAAAAGTGAAGAGTACCAAATTTCACCATTAAAGCTTCAATCTTTAGCTTGAAGAACAAGGTTGAAGATGAATGATTTAGAGAAAATCTCCAACATGAAAGTTGCTTAGAATATCATGGAGATTCAAGATCTAAAGTTGGATGAAATTAAAAGAGATTGGATGGTGATTTTAGGGTAGATAACCGAATGGTTTCTCTTGAAGCACAAAGATGAAATTTTTGATTTTTGATAGAAACTTGAAGCTTGAATTTGAAGATCAAGATGAATGATTTTGGAAAAACTCATAACTAGAGATGTTCTTAGAATGATGTTTAGGTTTAGAAAATCAAGTTGGATGAAATTTTTGAGTGATGGAAGGTGCTCTTTGGAGGGCTTGGCCAAAATCTGAGAAGAAAGGAGATGGAGAGAAAATTTTCTAAGTTTCCTTCTTGAAAATGAATCAATGAAGACTAAGGAAGACAATAATGACTAAAGCGTGCAATTATGGTCTTCCAAACTCCTTCATGCAGCACCAAATTCGTAGTCCCCCTTCTTGCATTCTTCTTGAGTGCAAAAAATCAAAAGTAGCCATTATGATGTCCTAACTTGACCAAGACATACAAAAATGACATAAAGCTTGTCTCTTTGTCTTCTAAACACTCCAAAACCATCACTTTCTTTCATAATGCATTCAATAAAGTTGTCTTCATTATTTGCCACCATTTGAAGCATTTCTAGCCATTGATTAATTCAATGGTTAGGATTTAGGTAGATTTAGGTAGGTTAGAAAGACTTAATCTGCGCCATCGGATTTTTCTCCTTTAAATTCTAACCATTAGATGTGCTCCAAAATTAAGGGTCAAGATTGCTTCTTCAAATTTTAAATCCAAGGGTCATAATTAGTCTTTCTACTTTAGAAGACCAAATCTCCACCATTGATTGATTCTTCATCCAATAGTCATAAATGGTCTTTGTTTTTTTAAGATTAAATCTCCACCCTTGATTTAATCTAAATCCAATGGTTATAAATGGTGCTTTGTCATTTTTCAAGACCAATTCTACACCTTTGATTACATCTATGGTTGATATCAAAGTCTTCCTAACCAAGCTTATTCTCACACCATTGATTAAATCAATGGTTATTATCCAAGCGCTTTTTATTAAGTTTGTTTCTTAACCTTTGATTAAATCAATGGTTAATATTCAAACTAAGTATTCTCATCCAAGGATAAATCAAGTCAAGCTCTCTTTGTTGACTACGCAAAGATAATATTTAGTCTTGTATCCTACAAATAATATTTTTACCGTATTTTTATCATCCGATAATTAAATACGGATAAAATACAAGATAAGAAATTTTCTAAAACTGTTTCCTGATTCAGGTTTAGTAAGATCCCCTGCCTCCGTCTAAACAAGACAAATTTTTCTATGCGTAGAAAAATTTTTCACTTTGCAGGACCCATCTGGGCCCACGTATGGCCACCTGGGCCCATATACCCCTCGTGGGGCCCACAAACCATAAAAATTTCAAAATCACACATAAAATCACAAAAATTATAAAATTCACAAATATCCAATCGATTACGTAAATTAATTACCTAACGGTAAAAAATTAAATTACGTAAAGTTTTCCCCCTACCAAAATTTTTATTTTCCGACACCTGAAAGAAATCACTCAAACGATCAAATACGTACTGACGGAATAATCAAATTAATTTTACAGCGCTTTAAAATCACTAAACAAGAAAATTACGTAACCACAAAATTACTGTTTAAGAGATTGGAAATTTTGGGGTGTTACAACACCTTTCTCTTTGGTGTATGGAATGGAAGCTGTCTCTCCAATAGAAATTGAGATTTCTGCTTTGAGGGTTTTGATGGAGGCAGAGTTAGAGGAATCTGAATGGGTAAAGACTCGGTATGAGCAGTTGAATATGATAGAAGAAAAAAGACTAGCAACTATTTGTCATGGGCAATTATATCAAAGTAGAATGGCCAGAGCCTTTAACAAGAAAGTTCGTCCTAGAGAGTTCTGTTCAAGAGATTTAGTTTTGAAGAAAATTCTCCCTAATCAAGAGGATGCTAGAGGAAAATGGGCTCCAAGCTATGAAGGCCCTTACATAGTCAAGCATGCATTTTCAGGAGGAGCATTAATTTTGCAGAACATGGACGGAGAAGAATTGCCAAAACCCATAAACACCGATGCCGTTAAGAGATTTTACGCCTAAAAAAAAAAAAGGATGACTCGTTAGGTTGAAAACCCGAAAGGGCGGCCTAAGCAAAAGTTAGAGCAATAAAAAAAAAGGGAAGAAGAAGTCCGTTAGGTCGAAAACCCGAAAGGGCGGCCTAAGCAAAAGTTAAGGCAAACAAATGGGCGAAATCTCAAAGACAGAAGGGTTGATACTCCAAACTGGGGCAATTTTTTTTGTTCTGCATTCAATTGGCTAAACTGGGGCAAAATTGCTGAAAGATTAAGGGAAAGATGCGCTGAAGAAAGTAGCAACAGAGACAGTGGTTGAATTATCAAACGATTACAGGGAATCAATTGAACGAGGAACAAGGAACCAATACTGGGGTAAATTTTCTTTCCCTTGTAATTTTCTTTCCTATGTTTTCATCTTTCAAGCGTGCGTGTCATACTTGATTACCAGAGAAATAAAAAGAAGTTTGTTCATTCAACAAATTTCTATCTATTTATGAATGCATGTTTGACTCATTAGGTTATGTCTCAAATAACATAAAGTTAAGGTCAACAGTTTGATTAAAAGGTCTCAATAGTTCAAAAGTGCAGATTGCAATATGACGTTTGCTGGAAGTGGTTTCAATACTTCTCGCGTAAGCCTTTGTTGATAAGAAGAAAAGGAAGGGTCGAATTAAGTTTTGAAAAAGGAAGAAGCAAAGAAAGAAAAAGAGTAAGTTGGGAGGATTCCAAACTAACCGAAGGTCCAACAGGCAAAAACATGTGAACAAGGGTTTGATTGGTCAAAGCTTTCCAAAGTCGCCGCTGGTTCGAATGATTAAAAGAAAAGAGAAAAAGAGAAAAAAAAGAGAGAAGAAAAATTTTAAGAAACCATTTGACTGGTCTAAATGTTTGGCATGTTTAATTTGAGCGCATCAGCTCATTGCATTGCATGTTTAATTTGAGTACATCGGGTCATTGCATTTGCATTTTAAGTTTTGAGCGCATCGGCTCATTGCATGTTTAATTTGAGTGCATCGGCTCGTTGCATTTGCACTTTAAGTTTTGAGCGCATCGGCTCATTGCGTTGCATGTTTAATTTGAGCGCATCGGCTCGTTGCATTTGCACTCTAAGTTTTGAGCGCATCGGCTCATTACATTGCATTTTCAGTTTGAGCGCATCGGCTCGTTGCATTTGCATGTTTAAGTTTTGAGCGCATCGGCTCATTGCATTGCATGTTTAAATTTTGAGCGCATCGGCTCGTTGCATTTGCATGTTTAAGTTTTGAGCGCATCGGCTCGTTGCATTGCATGTTTAAGTTTTGAGCGCATCGACTCGTTGCACTTGCATTTTAAGTTTGAGCGCATCGGCTCATCGCATTTTTAAGTTTTGAGCGCATCGACTCTTTGCATTTTAATTCATGAGCGCATCGGCTCCTTGCATTTTTAAGTTTTGAGCGCATCGGCTCCTTGCATTTTAATTTTTGAGCGCATCGCTCCTCGCATCGTGTTCTCACATTGTTCTCTGTTTCTCCCGAACAAAATTTGGGTTCATTTCTTTACTCGTTCCTCACTATGATAAAATGAAAAGCTGCGATTATTCTTTTTATCTAGTAAGAAACAAGTAAAGAGTGGCAAGAATCATGAACACCGAATTTTGTCCGGGACATTTTGTAAATAAAATAAAATTAAAAAAAAAATAAAAAATAAAAAAATAAAATAAATAAAAATAAATAAGAATCCAGCCCAATCTATTAACTTACCCATTGACCCAATATCTATGACCCAATAACCTACCCATTGACCCATTATCTAACCCACAACCCATATCCTAAACCAACTCAAACTTACCATAAACAAACTTATCCTAACCAAATCCATCACTATCCTGCAACCAACACCAACACTCATCCTAAACAGATCCCGACTTATCATCTTAAACTAATCCTAATTACACTTAAACTCAAACTCTTCACCCTAAGCCCTTCCTATATTAACCCATCAACCCCACACACAAAAACACCGGCACTTTCAACTCACTTCACTATCCACCATCAACTAACAAAACCTCCCAATCTCTTCCAATACCATTCTTCATCCTTTCCACGTCCAATCTTCATCTTCACCATTATTATCACCAAGTCCACGGCCCCAACCTTCCCATCACCATCCTCACCATAACCATCAAAATACTCTCACCTCCACTAACTCTTCAAACACCACCATAATCTATCATCTTCTTCCTCCAAACTCTACTATCATCTATCAAATTTCCAACCAGACCCGGATTGGAAACCTCCCTCCTTACCCACCGCGGACCACCATCGCCAACTCCGTGGGAAGCCCCAACCGCAGACCACCGTCATTGACGGTCTGCCGAACCCAGATCCATTCTCGTCACGGTCCGTCCCGCCGTCGTCCGCCGCGCCATCCACTCGAGCTGCGAGTTCCGCCGAGCCCGTCCTTGCCTGCTCGCGCAGCGCAGCGCCGTGACGCAGATCTCGTTCAGACCCAGTCCGTCGTGCCGCACGACCCATCCTGCCCAAGACCGCCGCTCAACCGCGCGACTCCGCCCGGGCCTCGTCGCCGCGTCCTTCGCCCCCCTTTGGTCTCTGTTAAATTCCACCGAAGAAGAAAGAAGACCCCCCTCTGTTTCTTTTTTTGTTTTCGTAAGTTTTTTTTTTCTCTTTCTTTAATTTGTTTTAAATTCTGGTTGTTTTTTTTTTGGCCTAAATGGGCTAGAAATAAAAAAAAATCTAAAAAACTAAAAAGGATAAAAAAAATGAAAAAAAAAAAAAAAAAAAGGGCAAAAGTGAAGGAAATAAAATAATTGAAATAATTTTTTTAAAAAAAATAAATAAATAAGTGGGATTAACCGAGTTGTGACAGCTTGTTAATCTCATAATTATTTTTTGGGATCATCTGAGTTGTGACAATCTAATGATTCAAATTATTTTAAAAATAAAACCGTATTTAATATATACTCAAAATTAGTTCTTTTTATAAAAAATATTATCTAAATAACAATCCGTGGGTGACGTCTAGCGTGACGCAAGCTTCACTCATTCAAACTTTAATTTGATTAATAGAGTCGCGACGACCTGTTAATTCAAATTTTTATAAAATAAAAATCAAAACTTTTAAATAAAATCAACTAACCCACGCTTATTTTCTAAAGAACTACGTGACTTTGAGTTCCTCATTGCATCTGAGGATACATAGGAGCAGAATCTTTATTCTGTCAAGCCAAATTTTATATTTTCTCAAATTCTTTGTTTTTTTTAAAAAAAAAAGGGTAAAACAAATATATTATAAGATTATTAAGTTTTTGCATAACTAATTTAGGGTAACCGTTTTAGGACGGGTGTTTTAGGAGTGCTGTAGGGTTAAATCTCCACCCTTCCCTATGCATAACCGACTCCCGAATCCAATCTGGTTCCAAAGACCATTTTCTAAAAAGGTTTTCCAATTTTTCCTAATTTAAATAAAATTGGTGGCGACTCCTAACTAATTTATTTTGTTTCGTCGCTCCCGCCGCGATTACGGTCGCTACAACAATCATGAAAATAAATTGAATAATAAAAATAAATTAAATCTCGTAATTTTATTGATTCTGATACTTCCATTTCCTTCAACTAATTAACAATTTAGCCACGCAGGGCTATGAATGAAAACTTGAAGGAGAAGAGAGAGAAGAGGGGAAGAGCGACGTGTGAGAAATCTGATGATTCCCACCCCCATTTGATCTCCTACCAAATTTCCTATAAAATCTCCTACAAAATCTTCTTAAGATATTCTAAATATTATCATAAGATAACAATATTCAAATCTAACTAATTAAGGAAAATATTAAAAATAAAGTAGAGTCTTCATACAACTAGGAAAGTGGTATTTTCAACTGGAATTTTCGTACGCCAGATCTAGAAATTTCTAAAAGTAAACAACGTCAGATTCATGTGTTAGAATTACAGGCTAAGGAACATTCCAAAATGTTAGCAGTGCAAGTGCAACAACTTCAAGTCCAATTTCGACCTTGATGCAACATGTATCTCTCAAAACTCTAAACATGAAAGTTGTAGAGTTTTTTCTTCACTTTCCATAACATCTTGAATCATCTCAATTGAAATTCAAATGAGACAATTATGTCTAGAATATGAAGCGATGTTGAAACTATCTAAAATCATTTAATTAGCTTCGTTTTGCACTTAATATCTCCATTTGCATCTTAAATCAAAATATAAGAATACTACGTATATTTAGGCACCAAATAAATATAAAAAATTAACATTAAAAGAAAAAAATATGACATTTTTGTATTCTCATTAGTCATTATCAAAAAAGCCTCATGTGGTCTATTAGAACTATGAGATTTTCATTTTCTTTTTTTTAATCTTTCTCCCTTTTTTTTTTAAATTTACTTTATGATCCATGTGGAACTTATCCTATTTCAGTTATCACCAATTAAATCACGGTTTCACATAAATGAATTAGATGTAAATATCAATAAGTGACGGCCTATAATTAATTAAATATTTCAAAAAAATTGGCGAGACGTATAATTTGTTAAATTCTTTGAGGCTAGATTCAATATTGAAAACTTGTGATAGGGAATTTAAATTAATTATTAAAAAAAATTTGAGGCTAGCCGGCTCTGCGCTTCCTACTACGGCAATTTAGTTGGTTACAAAAGCAGAAAAGCCAAAGGTGGTGAAAATCCTAACTTTAATATCTTTGTAATGCCCGTTGGTTTTTATATACTGACAAATTGTTTGCTCAATTTGGAGATATAACTAGCTAGCATGGGAATTTCTAAGCATAGATGTAAGATGTGCACTACATTGAGTTCATTCAACTTACACTTCACATAACACGAATAATGGCGATGGGGTTCCAGTTCACAGTTATATGGTTATCTTTATTTTGTTTGCTGTGCTTCACCTTTACTTTTGCCCATGTCATACCAACATTTCCTTATTCAGCGGTTCGTCGAGAGCTACTCTCTCGTTCTGCCCAAAATGGGCTTTACAGAACAAAGTTCTTCACCCAAATACTTGATCACTTCAGTTATAATCCCCAGAGCTATCAAACTTTTCAACAAAGATATCTCATTAATGATACCTATTGGGGTGGTGCCAAGCAGAAAGCTCCAATCTTTGTCTACACAGGAAATGAAGGGGACATAGAATGGTTCACACAGAACACAGGCTTTATGTTCGAAATAGCACCTTATTTCCAAGCCCTTTTGGTTTTTATTGAGGTAAGTTAAGCCTTCTTCATTTTCCCATCTTTCTTAAATATGATGTGGGGAACTATCTGCTTGATCACCCAAAGGCAACCTTTGACTGTCTTAAAAATGCAACTAACTTGGCCACTCTGAACTGCTAAGACTGAGATCTTAACATTGGACTGTTAACTGTTAAAATCTTTTGTCACAATACAAAATTTTCTGCAGCATAGATACTATGGAAAATCAATGCCATTTGGGGGAAACAAGGAGGTTGCAAATAGCAATAGCAGCACACTTGGATATCTGAGCTCCACACAGGCATTGGCTGATTATGCCACTCTCATCATTGATCTGAAGAAGAATTTGTCAGCAACTGACTCTCCTGTTGTGGTGTTCGGAGGATCCTATGGAGGAAGTATAATCTATATATATAAGCCTATCTCTCTTGATCGAATCTTTTATTTTTGTTTCTTATAACAAGTTTTAACTCTTTCAATTTTCGGTAGTTCAATCTACCTCTCCCTATTTTAGATTAGTTTACTATAAATGAGTTTTGCAGTGCTGGCTGCCTGGTTCAGGATGAAGTATCCGCACGTTGCCATTGGAGCCTTAGCATCATCTGCTCCAATCCTCCAATTTCTGGATTTGGTTTCACCATATACCTTCACTAACATCGTCACTCAAGACTTTAAGGTCTCTCTCTGAGTCTCTCCCCTACACTGGAAGCTGATTTTATTTATCATTTTCTTGTCCATTTTTAGATTATGGCCGTCCCCATTATTAATTCATTTACGTCTCAGTATACGTTATATAACTCACATGCACCGTAAGTCTGCAACTCTTGATTATTCAAGAATTGGGTTGCTTTTCTTTTATTTTGGCAATCATTACGTTGCTTTTCTTTCTCTGTTGCATATAATATGATCTTTAGAGCGAGAGTGAGAATTGTTACAAAGTGATTAAAGGGTCTTGGGAACAAATAAAAGAGACAGCCCAAAAACCAGGAGGACTAGAACTACTGCGGAATTCGTTCAGAATATGCAAGTGAGAGCATGATTTATGCAAATCATCAACTAATCCTAGTTAAATTATTAATTTAATGATTCAGATTAATTTCCATACTGGATGATAATTTATTTATTCTTGTTTTCCTGCAGGAATTATATTAGCGCAAATGCTCTGATGGGTTGGCTTCATTCGGCTTTGATTTCTGCGGCCATGACAGATTATCCAGCACCTTCCAATTTCCTAAGTCCCTTGCCAGCTTATCCAGTGAGAAAGGTATTAAACTAATTACTTCATGTGTTCGTGAATGAAGAGATTAAAATAAAGTATTAATTTAGCCTATATTTATTTAACGAAAAAAGACCTTTTTTTTTAAAGATTCAGAAACATGTGATGGAGTAACTTGAGAGATTATATGGTAATGATGAACAAAAAAATACAAATAAATTTATGAAAGTATATAGATATATGTGTATAACAAATTATGGATAAATGAGAGTATATTTTCATGATTTACTCATCAATAACAACATTTTGCAATTTACGAAAATATATCTAACACTTTAGAAGATCCATTTATGAATTTTTTACGTTTTTAATTATTATACAGTTGATCTACCAAGTATAATGAATCAATGATGCATCTCAAATCCAATTAAGAATTTCGTGGAAAAAAACAAAGAATGGAGACATATAGTTGATCTTGAATTATGGTTAGTCCAGATGTGCGAGGCGATTGATAACTTATCCACTACAAACGACACGTTTACGAAGTTGCATGCAGCAGCTAATATCTTCTACAACTATAGTGGGACTGCCACATGTTTTATCTTGGGTGATGATTCGGATCCTCATAATCTCGGGGGATGGAATTGGCAGGTACCAAATATTCTTAGTTGAGTAGCGTTATTCTCCATTGCTTCTATCACAATTTAGTATGTGCAAATGAGTAACAGTACCCAATGATGAAGTTTTGTGTATGCAGGCCTGTACGGAGATGATAATGCCCTTAGGTGGGAACAATGAGGAGAGCATATTTCCGGCTTACGAGTGGAAGTTGAAAGACATAGCCTATGGCTGCAAACATTACTATCACATAGAGCCAAGACCCCATTGGATTACCACTGAGTTTGGTGGCCATGTGCGTAGTAAATGAATGTTACTATAATCTTACAATTTGCTAACATTGCAAAGGAATTCCATTCCATGCTCCAAGCGGGTTCAATAGTGGAGATCAATTCTGTTCTGCAGGATATTGAGAGAGTTCAGAAAAGGTCTGCGAGCAACATTATCTTCTTTAATGGTTTAAGAGATCCATGGAGCGGTGGAGGGTATTAAATCTCTTCTTTTTTTCTCTTTCCCCCCCGCCCCCTATTATTATTATTATTATTACTAGTATAATTTCACTGAATGCTAAAAGCTATTATTAAGGTCCCGTATGGCAGCCAGCTAACTAAGGGTGTGATTGCAGGGTGTTGAAGAATATATCAAAAACTATAGTTGCTATAGTAGCAAAAGAAGGTTAGTTTGAACTAAATTAATAATCTGTCTTTTCTTTCACTCCTGTTTTTCGCTATTTAATTCGAGTGTTTTTTGAGAAGGAGCTCATCATGTAGATCTAAGGTTCTCAACTAACGAAGATCCAGAGTGGCTAAAAGATATAAGGAAACAAGAGGAAAAGATCATAGCAAGTTGGATCTCGCAATATTATCTAGACCTACTATAATGAGGTGTTTGTTCTCAATGTTATTTAGCTTTGGAGTTTGGAGGAATTCCAATCCATATGCTTTTCTTTAGTTGGGAAGAACAAATTAAAGATTTGTTTAGGATTACAGAGGGCAATATTGCTTATATTTCACTCACGATTACTACCATCAATTACATTTTGTTATGTCAGCGCGATTAATTGGCACATTTTACAAGTATATTGTAATTTAGGCATATTACACAATGGCAGAACTAAAAATAATAATAATAAATTACATACAAAAATTTAGAGTCATAGCCTTTCAACGTTTACCACCAAACCAAAGGTAGGATGCACTATTGAACTTGATTCTAATATTATTTGTTGGATATAACGTTTATTATTAGACTAAAATTATAAATGTTAGTTAAGACATAATTTTTTTTACTTAAACTCATCAACAAATTTCACAATTTGATACAACTCGACTCTAATTTCACAAAAGTCTTACTAAGATAAGATATTAACTAATAATTAATAATCTCCCTTTAATACTTACTTTTTATAATTTGTGAGTTCTCAGGTATCCAACCTCAATTTGATTTGACTTCGACTCACATAATCTTTCAAAGTAAATTGTTGACATTCAACTTATAAATATTAATATACTTTAAATTTTTTAAAAAAATATTTATGGCTAGAGTTAACCTAACATCTAAATAAAGCTTAGTCTTGTATTTAAATAATATAATTATACCTCACAATTTTTTTTCCAAAGTCACAACCCACGAAAAAAAAAACTTAGAATGATACTTGGAATAGCCTTTTACATTCAAATTCAGAGGGGATATAATCTTATGAAAAAGAAGTTAGTAATTTTATCTATATATATTTTTACTAGTATCATTTTATATTTGTACAATTTTTATTATCTAATTATATTTAATTTTATTTTATTTTTTACATACTTTTATTTAAATTTTTTATATAATTTGACATGAAGTACACATTTCTAAGATTTATAGAAAAGTGATATCTATCGTGGATGAGCTGTCGTGTGTCATGTAGGACTAGTTCCATTGAACAAATCTTTGTGAACGGAATCTTTTTCAAAGTAGAATTTTGTGAGTATGTGACAAACACTAGATGACATAATAAATATATTCAATAAAAAAATATACAAAACAAATTCGAAAAACTATATGTAAGAAGAATTATGTACGTAATTTTATTATTAATAATAGTAATTACATTGTTCAAAATAATAAGTAAAATTAACAAATAAGTAATAATTGAATAATCAATAGGTCAAATCTCAAAATAAAATTCAAACTTTCAATATCATGTCACTAAATCAAAATATTTTATTAAGATAAATTAGAACGAGATTATTAATATTTTCAATTACTTATTTATATTCATAATTAATTATTTATAATTTTATAAAAATAAAAATTTAAATTATGATTGATAATTAATAAGGAGTATAAATAAATAATTAGAAGTGTTAATAATTTTACTTGATAAATTAAAGTGGATCATATTAATTAAAAGAGAATATTATATCTTGAAGTCAAAATCATGACGTTAACCTAAATTAAAAGTTATTTGATAATATCAATACAAAAAAGTGATTTAATAATTAAAAGAGGATATCAGGTCATTTAGTCAACATCATGCTATTAAGTCCATAATTATTTTTTAGTGAAAAATTCTTACTGCGTAATCACGGGTTTGAATATTTTTGTAAATTTAAGATCACATATTTAAAGAATTTGAGTTCTTTTTACTTAGATTAATATATATTAATATAATATAAATAAATTAATATAAATAATAAGTATTTTTTATTTTAATAAATAATTTTTTATTTTAAATAATTTTTTATTTTAATAAATAATTTTTATATAATATAATAATATATTTATATTAATATTATTTATTTTAAAATATATATTATAAAATATATTTTAAATTTAATTTTTTATTTTTATAATTTTATAATTTAATTACATATAATATTTAAATTTATATATTATGTTAATTTAATTTTAATCTTATTATTATTGAGTCATGAATAAATCAGATCAAGTAAAGTTAAATAGAAGAGAAAGTATCTGAACAAAATATCTGGCAGACTTCAAGTCAAGCCAAATTCATCGTACAACTCTGTTTTCTAGTACTCGTATTAAGTCCATAATTTTTTTTATCATATTAAGTCCATGATTATTAACAACATCTGAATATATAAAATTTGTATTCGTAAACACTGATTCATCATCAGAAACGGCTGGAACAGAAAGCATATATACAGTGGCAGACAAAAAGTAGCGGGCATGCCAAAAGAGTTCTCAACAACAACAAAAAAAATGGGGATACTGATACGAAAGGAAACTAATATTTTAAAATATATAGAGAAAATACCTGGTGATAACATATATATAATGGCAGACAAAAATTAGGAGGCATGCCAAAAGAGTTCTCCACAAAAAAAAAAAGTGATACTAATATGAAAGAAAAATAATATTTTGAAATATATATAAACAAGATATATGATGATAAATAAATAAATTTTAATTATTAAATTTTATATAAATAATTAAAATTAAAATATAAATATATGTGATTTTTTAAAGTAATTATATAATTTTTAATTTTATTATTTATGTATAGTTTTATAATCAAAATTTATTTATTTTATTCTTTTATATATATATATATATATATATATAGGGATGATCAACTTACACCAGTGTAAATTTTTTTTGACTTACACTCATTTTTAATCGTTCCACTTTCATCTAATGATTACTTTTAATAAAATAATCTCAATCATTGATGAAAGTGGATCTATATATATATATATATAAAAAAAGATATATAGCGTCTATATATATATATAAATTGAACGGCTGGAGCTAAAGTCCAAAATGAAAGAAATTTGTTGAGAAAAGAACATACAAATTCTTTAAATCTTGGTCTATTTGCAAACAGTTCTAATGAATTTTAAAGTTGTTTCAATTAGTCATTAAAGTATGATAATTAAATTAATAGATCTTCTCATTTCTCCACCGTTAAGTGCCTAATAGAATATATATAGAGAGAGAGCTCATCTCCTTGGATGTTGTTGACGCAAAAACATATAGTTTTAGGTTTGGTAACTTAAACGTTGGATTTGCTTGCAGTGTGATTGGCAATGAAGGAGGGAGTTAGAAGTTGAGCAAAGATTTGTGTTGGCGGTGGATGAAGGGAGGTCTTCCCAATCTTATTCGCATGGTAAACAGCTTGAAAGCACATGTAGACTTTGAGGGAGAGAAGACTACGTGGTCTACTTTTATTTATTTATTTATTTTTTATAAAAAAAATTATTTTATTTTATTTTAGTTACATGGTCTGCTTTTAATTTGAGGAAGAAGACCACAAACAGGACTGCTTATATATATATTTTTTTTTTTTTTTTAATTTAGAAAACTTTAATAATTAGATAAAAATATAATTTAAAAATAAATTAACGGTCAGGATTTCATAATTAGGAAGGATTTGGATTTAGTCATGTCACTACTCTATTAGTGACTTGATTATAGATAAATAGAAAGATCTATGAATGTAATTGTCATAATTTAAGGCCTAATTGGGGTGATTACAAAATTCAGGGCAGTAGTTTGCAAATGAAACAAAATTTAGGGAGTCTGTATGCTTTTTCCCTAATTTGTATACAATTAATTATGCATGTAATTATGTGGAAACCGATTTGTATTTTAAAAATAGTAATACAAAAAAGTTGTGTAAAAAAAAAACTGAGCCTATTTTAGTATTGTAATTAAATAGTATTTGTGTTATTTTAGGCAGGTTTTGAATAATTTATCTTTCTAATATGGTCAAAGATATACTAACTATACCAAAACAAAAAGATCCTAAAAAATAATTTTTACAACCCAATTCTAAGTAATTAATATAGAATCAAATTTGACTCTAACTCCAGGATGAGAGAACTTTTTTCAACTCCTTTTAATCTATTATCATATATTACTTTTAATCTCATTTAATTTTATTTAATTGAGTTAATAAACATGTAACAACAGATTAAATGAAGTTAAAAAAAGTTATCTCCACTCATAATTAGAGTCAAGTTTTATTCATTAATATAACTAGAATTTAAAAATATCTTAATTAAACTTTTTTTTGTGTAAATTTCTCAATTTTTGAAAATCGTATTAGACTCCAACTAATTTAAAGTAAAATCAAATTAAAATATAAAAATATAAAATTCTCTTAATATTAATTTTTTTCATTCAGAATACTCGAATTTGAAATCTTAATTAAAGAAAACAAATGTGAACCGCTCAAACCTAAAACTGTGTTATTAAAGTATGAGAATGTTGGTCTTCTTTTGAAATGACTATTGAGCACTTCAGCTTGCAGAGTAGGAGAGTCCAGAATCACCTTTATGAATTTCACTGTTATATCCGTTATTATGCGGTGCAAAATGTATATCCTCTAAACGCCACTCAAGGAAGGGAAGGGGAATACGTCCTCAACCAGATATTGTCAAGATAAATTAAACAAAAATGACATAACTCCAGTCGAAACGTAGGGGACCCCAGACTTGACTCTCAGTTTGGATATCCATCCCTCAAATAGCTCGAGTTTTAAAAGCTGGAGGCCTTCTTTTTTTTAAAAAAAAAAAAAACACTTTTAGTGTCGTAAGAAATGGCAGTGATAACGTAAGAAACTAGTCGTTTAGCTTATTTTTAATTAATATATTTTATAAATTGATTTTACAAATTTTGGTTTTTTTAAAATGTAACTACTTAATGTGAATTGTTAATTATTAATTACTTATTAATTATATTTAAGAAATATTTAAACATTTACAATAAAACTAACAACTAATAAATTTTTTTAAGTAAAATTTCATTTTAATTCTAAAAAGATGCAGCTTTTATCAATTTAGTCTTTAAAGATAAATTTTATTAATTTAATTCTTAAAACTTGAAATTCCATATTCTTCATCTCTCCATCTTTTGAGTTTAATAATATTAACTTTGAAAGCTTATTTGTAACATTAAAATATTACATAACATATTAATGTGTGTTAGTTTAAGTAAAAGAGACTTGAGTCTTTTAAACATTTGTTCCTGAATTCAATTTCGAAATTTATGTATATAAAAATAATTATTTAAACGCCTAATCCTATCTCAATTTCTGAAAAATTAGTCTTTTATTTAACAAGAGATTGATACTCTAGAAAACCAATATGTCTAACTAAGCCAAAATTGATAAAATTTATCTTTGAACGACTAAATTAATAAAAAAAAAATCTTCCAGCAACCAAAATAAAGTTTTACTAAAGGATAACTCACCCCAGCTACAACATCCAGGTAGCAATAACAACCGTATTTATTGATAGAAGATAGACACTCAGAATGATCTGCCAGTTATGTTTAAGTTAATGCATGAGAATTTATGTAAACAAATCCATTTATTAAAATGCAAAGACGCAAATGATCAATTAATTGTTAGGAAAAGAGAATAAGAACAGAGAGAGTAGAATAAGAAAACTGATTCACATTCACTTATTCACACACACACAACTGATTACACATCACTTCTATTTATAGCACAACTAACTAACTAACTCTAGATAGTTAACCAACTAACTCACTCTGAATTATACATTCTCAACACTCCCCTTTAATTCAGAATCACTTAAAGACACTACTCCAAGCAAGCTCCTCATTTGTTTAAACCTCTCAACTTTCAGTGACTTAGTAAGTATATCAGCTATTTGTTCTTCAGAGTTACAAAACACCAACTTCAGCTTGTCATTGTTCACTTGATCTCTCAGAAAATGAAACCTTGTCTCTATATGTTTACTCCTACCATATGAGACTGGGTTCTTCGCAAGATTTATAACAGATTTGTTGTCAACATATAGCTGCTTGGGTCCTGACATTCCAACTTGAATTTCCTGCATCAGAGAGCTGAGCCACAGAGCTTGACAGGCAGTATAGGAAGCTGCTATGTATTCTGCCTCGCATGATGATAGGGCCACTACTGGTTGTTTCTTAAAGCACCAAGAGATTGGCGCATTATGAAACTTAAACACATATCTAGTAGTGCTTCTTCTATCAGTTTTATCCCCACACCAATCTGAGTCAGAGTAGCCAATTAACTCAGCAGCTCCTTGACTTATCCATTTTGGAAATAATATCCCATAGTCGAGTGTCCCCTTCAGGTACCTTAAAATTCTTTTCGCAGCTATCAGATGAGAGTGCCTCTGATCATCCATAAATCGACTAATTAATCCAACTCCAAAGGAGATATCAGGTCTACTGTTACATAAGTATCGCAAAGAGCCCACCATTTGCTTGAACAAGGTTGTGTCAACAGCTTTTTCATCACCTCTTTTTTCAAGCTTCACATTTGTTTCTACTGGAGTGCTTGCTGGGTTACAGTTCTCTATATCAAATCGTTTCAACACCTCAATAGTGTACTTCTTTTGATGCAAAAGAATTCCCTTGTTTGTGTTTACAAACTCCATGCCCAAGAAGTATGACAGTGTTCCCAAGTCTGTCATTTCGAATTCAGACTTAATATTCACCTTGAATTCTTCAATGTCTTCAAGATCACTTCCTATAACTAGCAGGTCATCGACATAAAGGCATATGAGTAACATTTTTACACCAGATTTTACCCTTACATAGACACCATATTCTACTGAGCACTTGATGAAGCCTTGCTGAACCAAAAAGGAATCTATCCTCTTGTTCCAAGCCCGAGGGGCTTGTTTCAAGCCATACAAAGCTTTCTTGAGTCTATAAACTTTATCTTCTCTTCCTTTGATCTCAAATCCAGGTGGTTGTGTTGCATACACTTCTTCCTCCAATGGTCCATTGAGAAATGCAGATTTGACATCAAGCTGAAACAATGGTCATCCTTTACAATTTGCATGGGCTAGCACTACCCTTATTGTTTCAATTCTGGCTACTAGTGCAAATACTTCTGAGTAGTCGAGGCCAGCTCTTTGAAGGAACCCCTTAGCCACCAATCTTGCTTTATGCTTAGCAATTGATCCATCAGGTTTTAGTTTCAGTTTGAACACCCACTTCACAGTAATTGGTTGCTTGTTGAAAGGTAAATCAACTAGCTCCCAAGTTTGGTTTTTTTTCAATAGCTTTCAGTTCTTCTTTCATTGCTTCCCTTCATTCCTCATTTTTCATTGCTTCAATGACATCAATGGGTTCAGCATCTGCTAGAAGAGCAAAATGTTCCAGCTCTTCTTCGATGGAGACTGTGTTGCCTGAAAACAATTCATAATCTGCATATCTTGCTGGTACTTGTCTTGCTCACTGTGGTCTCTGAGTTGGAGGAGCTGCATCAACTTGTGTTGCACTTGTGCTTCCATTGCTTTGTTCATCTTCTAATAGTGTTGTAACAGTTGAGCCAGTACCAGAATGGTTATTCTTCCAATCCCATGAGTCTCCCTCATTAATCACAACATCTCTGCTCACTGAAATCCTTTTAGTTATAGGACTATAAAGTCTATAAGCACCTGTAGGTACCCTACAAATATCATGACCTCACTTTTATCTCCCAATTTTTTTCTCCTCTCATCTGGAATGTGTGTGTAGGATAAAGATCCAAAAATTTTGAAATGTTTTACTGCTGGCTTCTTCCCTGACCAAATTTCTTCTGGTACTTGTGATTCCAACCTCTTGGTTGGGCACTTGTTTAAGATGTAAGTGGCAGTAGTTACAGCCTCTCCCCAAAATGAGTGTGGTAATCCCTTCTCCTTTAACATACTTCTCACCATATTAAGCACTGTTCTGTTTCTTCTCTCTGCAAGACCATTGTGTTGTGGAGTATAGGGTGCTGTCACCTCATGTTGGATTCCATGTTTTACACAGAAATTCTCAAACTCATTAGAGACATATTCTCCTCCACCATTAGTTCTGAGCACCTTAAGAGATTTCCCACTTTGTTTTTCTGCCATCACTTTGAATTTCTGAAAGATGTCAAATACCTCTCCTTTTGTTTTGATCAAGTATAGCTACATCATTCTACTAAATTCATCAACAAATGACACAAAATATTTATTACCTCCGAGTGAGGGTACTTCAAATGGACCACAAACATCTGAGTGCACAACTCCCAACAAGGCAGTGTCTCTTATTGGCAGATATAATTTGAATGAGTTTCTGGGCTGTTTACTAACAAGGCAGCCTTCACACACCTTCTCTGGGACAACAATCTTTGGAAGGCCTTTTACCAATTGTTTTGTTTCAAGCTGACTCAGACTTTTGAAGTTCAAATGTCCAAATCTCGAGTGCCAAAGCCAACTCTCATTGCATGTTGTAGCAGCCAAGCAGTGAGCTTCAGCAGCCTTGATGTCTATTTGGAAGGTTCTGTTGCTCGAAAGTGGTGCTCTCAATATTAGTTTCTGATCAGAGTCAAACATCTTTAAACAACCATTCTTCATTATCACAGTGAAGCCTTTATCAACAAGCTGTCCCAGGCTAAGTAAATTGCACTTCATGCCTGGTACATATAATACATCTTGAATTAAAGCCAATTGTCCATCCCTTCTTTTAATTGCCACAGTTCCAATTCCTTCAGCTGTCATAGTTCTGAAGTCTGCAAATCTGACTTTGCTCCTTTTTTTTGGATCAAGATTAGTTAGCCACTCTTTACGGCAGGTCATATGATTTGAGCAACCTGTATCCAGATACCAGGAATCTGAATTTATAGGTGGATCATTATCAGAAGTTATCATTAACAGCACCGGGTCTGAGTCTGAATTTGAGTCATCTTGCACCAAGTGAGCTTCATCATCATACCTCCTTCTTTGCCCTCTATTTCCATATTTGCATTCATCAGCAAAATGTTCCCATTTCTGACAGTTAAAACATTGGATTTTTCTTTTGTCAAACGTCTTCTTACCTCCTTTGCCTTTGAAGCCTCCATCTCCTTGCTTTTTTGAGGTTTCAGCATAATCACAGTCTGAATTTGACTGTTCTTGATTTTGAGTTGAACCACCAGCACCACCACCTTTCACATATTTCCCATTTCCTTTGCCGTTCCAGTTCTTTCTTTTGTCATTGCCCCTATGCCTTACAACTTGGGTCTGCAGAGCTTGACCCAAATTTTTTTCAGAGCCTCTCTCATTGAGTCTTTGTTCATGCGCTTCTAAAGAACCTTGAAGTTCTTCAATTTTCATATTCTCCATATCCTTTGATTCCTCTATTGCTACCACTATATAGTCAAATCTTGGGGTTAGAGTGCGCATTACCTTCTCAATAATCATTTGATCTGAGACCTTCTCACCGCACCCCTTCATGAGATTGGTGAGGCTTAGAATTCAGGTGAAGTAATATGAGATTTTCTCAAGATTCTCCATTTGCATTAATTCAAACTGTCTCTTCAGCATTTGAAGTTTTACCTTTTTTAATTTGTCTCCACCTTCATGGCACTTTACCAATGTATCCCACGCCTCCTTTGCAGTCTTGGCAGAAGTGATTTTTTCAAAATGAGCAGAATCAACACTCTGATGTATCAAGAACATGGCCTTGCAATCTTTCTTCTTGGCCTCCTTGTATGTTGCCCGTTGTGCATCATCAGGATCTTCACTCAATGCCTGATATCCATTCTTCACAGTATCAAGAACATCTTGGAAGCTAAAAACAACTTCCATCTGCACACACTACCGATCGCAGTTCTTCCCATCAAGAACTGGTAGATTGCCAAGAAGATTTCCATTAGAAGTAGCCATTGTACACGATACACTGTAGATCACTCGATGCACCACTCAATGTTATTTTTGTTGATTTTGTGGCCCTAAGATTCGCAAAGCTCTGAATACCAATCTGTTAGGAAAAGAGAATAAGAACAGAGAGAGTAGAATAAGAAAACTAATTCACATTCACTTATTCACACACACACAACTGATTACACATCACTTCTATTTATAGCACAATTAATTAACTAACTCTAAATAGTTAACCAACTAACTCACTCTGAATTATACATTCTCAACATTAATTATATACATGAATGAGAATTTGTGTAAGTTCGTACAGATGAATTTATGTAAATAAATCATCTTCTATTAAATTTTTACCCAAAAAATAAGTGATTTGTTAACGTGTAATGCGTTAAAGAACCAGAAATAATATATATATATATATATATTAAATATATATAATATTTTTAAAATTAAAATATATTTAATATTTTTTTAAGTAACTTTTTTTTAATTTTCTTTTAGAATTAATATAAAATAATAAATACTATTCTTATTCATTTACTTATTAAATAGGTAAGTCATTGATATATAATTGTGTCAAAAAAATAATCAATTAAATAGGTAAGTTATTGTAATTTTTTCTATGAATTTTCTTTTAGAATTAATATAAAATAATAAATAGTAATTTTATTCATTAATTTATTAAATAGGTAAGTCATTGATATATAATTATGTCAATAAAAAAATAATCAATTACATAGGTAAGTTATTGTAAGCTTGTCGTATTATAGATTTTTAAATAATGAAATTGAGAGTGAAGTTATTGATATTTTTAATTTTTTTATTTATATTTTTTGTTAATTAATCATAATTTTATTTTTATTTAAAAAAATTATAATTAACTAATAAAGAGTGAACGATTAGGAGTACCCTCAAACCGGGAATTGAATATAAATAGCCCACCTGATTGCCTCTGCAGTAGCAGCCCAACTACCATGACTTTGCCTGCGAAAGTTGTAAACTTTTGAGATTCTCTTCTCTGTTTTTTATTTTTTTTTTGTCTCTCAAAAGATTCATTTCATTTGTACCCCACAGTTCATCTGAAAGAATAATGGCAATTGGCTTCCAGTTCACAATTATACTGTTTTCTTTATTTTCTGCGCTGGGCTTCACCTTTACTTTTGCCCATATCATACCATTTCCAAGATTTCCTTCTTCAGCGGTTCGTCCAGAGCTACAACTACGCTCTGCTTCTGCTCAAAATGGGCTTTATAGAACAAAATTCTTCACCCAAATACTTGACCACTTTAATTATAATCCCCAGAGCTACCAAACGTTTCAACAAAGATATCTCATCAATGATACCTATTGGGGCGGTGCCAAGAAGAAAGCTCCAATCTTTGTCTACACAGGAAATGAAGGGGACATAGAATGGTTCACACAGAACACAGGCTTTATGTTCGAAAAAGCACCCTATTTCCAAGCCCTTTTGGTTTTTATTGAGGTAAGTTAACCTTTCTTCACTTTCCCAAGTATAGATCTCTGTCTTTAATTTGATGAAGGAACCTTGTACTATCTTAAAATGCAACTTTGTCTACTGTTAAGTGTTAAAATACTCGATTAATTTCATGCATCACAAATTGAACTGCAGCATAGATTCTATGGAAAATCAATTCCATTTGGGGGAAACAAGAAGGTTGCATATGCAAATAGCAGCACACTTGGATATCTGAGTTCCACACAGGCGTTGGCTGATTATGCAACTCTCATCATTGATCTGAAGAAGAATTTGTCAGCAACTGACTCCCCTGTTGTGGTGTTTGGAGGATCCTATGGAGGAAGTATAATTTTTTTTATATATATATATATATAAGCCTAATCTCATATGATAAAATTTTTTATTGGTTTCTTTTTAAGCTTACCACTTTTAATTTCCAAAGTTCAATCCTGCTCCCCTAATTGAGATGAGATTAGTCTAAAATCTAAATGGGCTTTGCAGTGTTGGCTGCGTGGTTCAGGATCAAGTATTCGCATGTTGCTATTGGAGCCTTAGCATCCTCTGCTCCAATTCTCCATTTTATGGATTTGGTTTCTCCATATGTCTTCAACAATATCATCACACAAGACTTCAGGGTTTCTTTCTCTCTCTCCCCAGCTGGAAAATTCACCCCCTCCCCCCCAAAAAAAAACATGTGAACATTATTTTTAACTAATGAAATTGTCCCGTATAAAAAAACCTCCACGTGAGTGGATCAGCACATAATTAATCACTGTATAAGAAAGTAACGTTAAAAAAGCAATGCAAGCCCCAAATGTTTTTCTTAATTTTATCCACTCAGTGAAGCTGGGTGGTGCTCTTATTAATTAATTAACGTCCTAGTATAATATAACTCACGCACATCACTGTAGTCATGATTATTGAGGAATAACTTTTTTTCTTAAGAAAAATTTTCTGTTGCATATATGCTAGAGCGTGAGTGAGAATTGTTACAAAGTGATAAAAGGGTCTTGGAAACTAATAGTCGACACGGCCAACAAGCCCGGAGGACTGGAACTGCTACAGAAATCATTCAGAATTTGCAAGTGAGAGCATGATTAATGCAAAACGATTTAATCGCAGTTTAATAACCAATTTAGGTGAATTTCATGTCAGATTATAGCTTATTTTATTATTGTTTTCCTGCAGGAATGATTTTGGCGCAGGTACTCTGGAAGGTTGGCTTCAAATGGCGTGGACTTATACGGGCATGACAGATTATCCAACACCATCCAATTTCCTGAATCCCTTGCCTGCTTATCCAGTGAGAAAGGTGCTAATATATTCTTAAACTAATTTCTTTTGAAAGAAATTATTTTATTTTAGTGATTGATTTCATGCCATGTTTACTTTTTAAATTCGTTTCACAATCATTATTTATAGAAAAATAATTATTATGAATAATTTATTTATATTTTTAACAAAATGATTATTATAACATATAATATAATAAAACAATCCTACTTTTAATTTTAAAAAGTTATAATTTATGTCATAATTATTTATTACATAGCATAATATCAAATTTAAAAATTATAAATAAAATAAATTTAAAATTATATATGTAAAAATATATTTTTTAATCTAAAATACAACAATTTTAGACGTGTGATTGAGTAGATTCAAAGTTTTGATCATGATGATGACAAAGAAATGGAATATCAAGACATTTTTTTTGATAAAAACCAAAAACATAATATTTGTTTGATGATATTATATAAAAATATTTTATATTATTATTTTTAATGAATTTTTTATTTAAAAAATAATTATACAAAATTAATACATAATGTAATAATTTATATTTTTGTTAATTGTTTTTTGTAACATTTTCCTATTTATTGTAATGGTATTGTTAAGAGTACATGATAAAGAAGTTAAAATAAAAAGTTGACTTAAATATACTAATTTTTAGATTTAGTCTTTTAAAATTTTTGTAACTATTTGTATCGTTGTGATTTAAAAAATAAATAAAATTAATTCAATTTTATTCTTTTATATTAAAAATTTTTTAACTCTTAAAATAAGAAAAAGTTTAATATAAAAAAGTTAATTGAACTAATTTTATTCATTTTTAAAATTATATGATATAAATAAATAAAAATTAAGAGACCAAAAAAATATATTTAAAATAAATATTTAAATGAAAACAAAATACTCTTATTTTAATGACGAATATTAGAGTTCCATTTTTAAATTTTTGTAAAGAATCTTTCACTTTGAATTCTGGCAATTTAGATGTGCGAGGCGATTGACAGCTCAGTGACGGGGAATAATACATTTGACAAGTTGTACGCGGCAGCGAATATCTACTACAACTATACTGGCGCTGCCTCGTGTTTCGATTTGGATGATGATTCAGATCCTCATGATCTCGGAGGATGGCAGTGGCAGGTAAATAAATACCTATATATATATATAAAAACAAATTGTAAGGAAATCAAAGATTTTTTTTTTTATTAAAAGTGATACATTTAATATATTAAAAAATTAAAATTTAATTTTTTAATTAAAAAAATTATCTTTAATATTTAAACAAGCATTCTTAAAATATTTATTAAAAAATTCATATAAATATTATATTGTGTTTACTATCAGTATAATATTTCTTAGTGAAATATGATTGCACAAATCATTCTTCTCACTTTTGATTAGTTCTATTTTTATTTTAATTAAATTAATTGGAATATTTATATAGATGCTTAAAAATTATATTTAGAAATAATTCATTTTTGTTTCAAAGTTTAAAAAATAATTGCATTTAGCATACCTAAATATCAAAATGAGTGTTTTGCTACATTGTAGTATCTCCATGCTTTGAATTCGTGCTATGAGAGAGTTTTAAAACGGTAAAACTACTTACACACAAAAAAAAAAGCAAAAATAAAAATAACTAAGACCTAATTTTTTACAATTGAGTTAGCTAATCAAGAAAGTAAGAGAGAAAAAAACACTCTCATGAAATTATTAAAAAATATACATGTGTGATTTCTATTATGAGTTAGTTTGTGTGACTAACATCACTCGTTTTAAAAATGTTTTGAGATTATACACGAAGTGGTTAAAATAAATTTAATGTTTTTGAATTTTTTTAATAATTATTCATGATGTAGTTTAAAGTTTTACTCTTTTTTTTTTTGGTGAATGCTAGTTTAATCTTATTTAGATGATAAAACAACTTAGAATAATATATTAATAAAATTTTATTAACATTTTTGGTTTAAATTGTTTTTAAATGCATATGTTTTAGCACCAAAAGAATTCCTTTTTTTGTGTAATTTGCAATATTAAGTGTGTTTTTTTCTTTATTTTTACATGATAGCTCATAACTTTGCTTTTTAAAAAATAAAAGAAATAATTTCAAAATACTAAATAAAAAGCAAACAAAATTGACTACCAATGAAGAAAGATTCTGTCACAAAAACCAGTATTATTACCAGAGATTTTTAGAATGAGCTATGAAGTAAGAGCATTTTTCAGGAAGGGTTGGCATCCAAAATTCCACATATTTATATATCAAATAAGATGTGAATAATCTTTAAATTTAATTGAAAAATTGAAATTGATTTGATTGTTATATTAATTTAAGCGTGGGTGTCATGACCCTGAGGCAGTCAAATATTGTTGTGAGATTAGATAGGTGACTGGACGGCAGTCCGCTAAAGAGGAGGGGCGTATGATAGAATCCAAGAAAAACATATGCATATGTCAGCCTCCCACGCGGAAATCAAGCTTGACTGATGGAAATGTTAATCATTATTATTCTGACCTTTGGGCCTAATACTATGTTTCCAGCTTCCACTTTCCATTACCCAACCACAAATAATCGTGCCTTAAGGTTCAATATAATAGACATCACCTTAGGCTTCCAAGTTCCACCTTCTTGGCCCACTCCAGCACAGAATAGATAATAGACCTTGGTTCGTAAATCATTTTTTATTTTTATAATATAATAATAGTTCTATCTGCTGTCTTATTATTATAAAAAATCGGGATCAAATATTTCAATTTTGTCTCTTCGACATAACATTACTTATTTTCTTCCTCTTTTGGTCAAAAGACATAACAAAGCTCAGACGCCTCTGTTTCAATTCCATGGCCTATCTTGCAGGCTCCAATAATATTGGGGACCCAGAATAGCACCTAACAAGCCACGAACCCGGAAAAAAAACAACATTTTTAACTACCCTTACTAGTATAAGTAGTGTTGACCAAAAATAAAAAACTAACCTTCCTAGTTATGACCCAAAAAACCCAGCCCTATTAGTTAATAGTTAATGGTTAATTTTTAGTTTGCTTCTCTCATTAAGTGGATTCCAACGAAGGACAATTCGATAATTAAAAGAATAATGTTATTCATAAACACATTTTTTGACATATGGTCTAATTTCACTTTTTACACATTTATATTTTCTTATTCTGCTACATACCCATAAAAGTAAGTAATGTGAGGACATGTGATGTGCATCTAACATTTTTCTAATGAAAAATAGCATATAGATGCAAAGGAAAAGTTTTGTACCACATCTAACGGGTGTACAAAACCTTACACCCCTTAATCTGAGTCGTCAAATGCATGAATTGTGTTTTTTATGTTCTCTTAATTTCAGAAATGAGTGTGAATATAGTATTATACCCCTAATTACAATTTTGCAAATGGGTAGAGAACCAATGAATCAATGATGAGATGAAGTTTTGTGCATGCAGGCCTGTACGGAGATGATAATGCCCTTAGGTAACAATAAGGAGAGCATATTCCCGGAATCCGAGTGGTCATACGAAGCCAGATCCGGTTCCTGCGAATTAGCCTACAACGTAACGCCAAGACCCCATTGGATTACAACTGAGTTTGGCGGCCAAGTGGGTATTAACTATTAAATTAAATTGATATAATAATTTTTCAATTTGCATTAATTGCCAAGCATTTCCATGCATGCTCTAAGCGAGTTCAATGTTATAAATGTTGATCGATTATGTTTTCTGCAGAATATTGGGAGAGTTCTGAAAAGGTCTGCGAGCAACATTATCTTCTTTAATGGTTTAAGAGACCCATGGAGCGGTGGAGGGTATAGCATAGCATCTCTTCTTTTTATCTTCCTTTTTGTATTATTATTATTACTAGTAACTATAATTTCACTGAATGCTAAAAGAAATTATTGCAATCCCTTATTACAACCACGCTAACTATGGGTTTGGTTGCAGGGTGTTGAAGAATATATCAAAAACTATAGTTGCTATAGTTGCAAAAGAAGGTTAGCTGACCAAATTAATATATAATCTCTGTTTTCTTTTTCTCCTCTTTCTAGTTTCCTGTTTCTCTCTCCTTTTTTTTTTCTTTTTTTTTTTTGGGTAAAGTTTCTCTCTATTTATGCGGGCGTTTTGTGAGCAGGAGCTCATCATGTAGACCTAAGGTTCTCATCTAAGGAAGATCCAAAGTGGCTTAAAGATATAAGGAAACAAGAGATAAAGATCATAGCAAGTTGGATCTCCCAATACTATCAAGACCTACAATCCAATAACTAAGGAGTTGTTCTCATTAATTATTTGGCTTATCTTTAGAGGCACCTTAGATTGTTGTCAAATGAAACGATAATGAAGGATACCGAGAATAACACACACTGCTGATTAGTAATAATTTTGCTCATATTATTTTACGGAAAATGATTCTTGCACATTATTTTTGTACACTTTTTGAAAGAATAATGTACAAAAAATTGATGTGCAAATAGGATCACCATTATTTCATAATAACTAATTTTTGCTTTCTGTCCTCCCACTGCCCAGACTCCATTGCTTCCCTCTCAAAAGATACAGTTAAATATAATGTTATTTAAAAGATATTAGGCTAAGAGTATCAGGCTATATATAAAGTCTGATTATACTCATTTGAGTAGCTACAAAAATAGGGAGGGGAGTACTTACGAAAAAAAGGGCCGAGGGGAGTACAAATAAAGTGAGACAAAAAATATTTTGATTTTCGCTTCTTTCAGCAGATGCCAAGGTGAAAACAAGTTAGATTTTGTCTTAATCAAGTTTAATTTATATTTTAATTATAAAGTTTAAATTTAATTTATGAGTCTGTAATAAGTTAATTTATAAAGCATAACTTGACTTTTTTAAAAAATTGATCTAATTTAAAAGCCTATTTAAATATTTATTTTGTAATGATGTCATTAAATAGACTAATAGGTTTATTTTTATATAAGCTAACAGACTTATTTTTAAATAGGTCAACATGCATTTACATAAACTAACAGACCTAAGTCTTGAAATAGGTTAATTAGTCTATTTAAAGTCAATAGGTTTTTGTTATAACTTAATACTCATCTTCTAATTTTATAAATGCTTACTACTTTCTTATTTTAGCCTTTGATCGATGTGAGACTTAGAGATATACCCAATTACAAAATTATTAGAGGCATATATCTCTAAGTCATATATCGACTAAAGACAAAGTAAAAAATAATGAAAGATTTATAAAAAGTAGAATGTGAAATATTAATTTATTATTTTCATTATAATAAATATATTACATCAAATATATTAATAAATATGTTATTTTTATTCTAACTTAATAACTTAAGATTTAGTTATTAACTATTATTAAAATTTAATTAAAAATTATATTAATATATTATAATAAATTAATAATTATAATTATAATATATAATTATTATAATAATATATATTATATTATATATAATTAAACAAGTCAAACCAGCACATCAAACATAAAAGACTTATTAAATGGTATGAAATTTGATTTTTTTAGTTAAGCAGATTTTTAAAAAAAATTTGATCTAATTTATATAGTTAAGAAGTTGGGTCAGCCCTCATGCAAGTCAAATAATAAGCCTTTGATAGGCAACATAACTTATTTTCACCCTTAGAAAACAGAAAATTGTTTTCAACTTATACTATAATGGTATATATAAGTGATCAAAATTTATAAGATGAAATGTAAATTGAGTTGCACTTTACTTTTAACATTTTACTTTTTTTGTCGTACTAAATAAATAGAATTTTTTTTTTCAAAAATATTTTACCTCTTCGGCGGCTTTTTATCTACTAAAATAAAATTAAGCACGGCCAAAATGAGTTCAGTTGTCACGCTGATAGGCTTTCAATTTGAATTCACAATAAGCTTGAATGATGGGAGAAGGTTATAAGTACGAAACCACAACCAATCCATGTTCAAAAAGATGCGATGATATCATACAATGGTGTCACTTGAGACAGTAAAAACATGCTGGATCTTTATAAAATTTAAATATAATTTTAATCCCTATAAATATATTACATTTTAGTTTTAATTATTTTTTAATTTTAGTTTCAATATGACTCCAAATTTTTAAAAATTATTAGCTTTAGTTTCAAATTTTTAAATTTTAGTTTCAATATAACCCCAATTTTTTTTAAAAAAAATATTAACTTTTAGTCCTGGTCGTTAACCACAAATTCGTTAAGTAATAACATGGCTAATGAGCCACTAACTCATACTTGTCACATTTATTATATATATCGTGATTTTTGGAATCGAATCAAATGGGTTGGTCGGATTAAAAAAATTGAAAACTAATCTTTCAATTAGTCAAATCAACCTTTAAAATTTAATTTAAAAATAAAAAAATTGATATTAAATCGGTCAAATCATTTGAAACGATTTTTTTTAAAAACTTTTTTTTTAAATAATTTAAATTTTTTATTTAATTTTAATTTTTAATTTATAATAAAAATACATCATTTAAAATTTTTAATTTGTTTAATGTGAAACAAATAAAAACTTATAATGACATAAAAAGTTAGTTTTAATTCATAATAAAAATCTTCACCTCTTATTTTTTTATTTATTTAATGAGACTTATATACTTTAAAAAATTATGTTAATATTTAATACTTTTAATTTCATTTTTTTTACATGATAAATAAATTTAATTATATTATTAACAAATTTTAATTTTTTGTATTATTTATACGATTATATATATATATATATATATATATATATGTAAATATACAAAACTCCATTTCAATTTTAATTGAACTACAAAATCTTAATTCTCTTTTTTTTTTTTTAAGTTGAACAACCTATCTAGCTCTAAAAACATCGATATATATAATGTTGTATGGATTTTGATAAGAAACAGATGATTTGAACTAAAGGCAAAATCCAACCTTTAGCTAGGGTTCCCAAACTCACTAAAGAAAGCGTTTGGTATTAAGGTAAACTTAAGAAGTCTAAGAATTTGAGGTTAAAGCTGTAATCGGCTAAGAAATAAGCTTGTGAAAAATAAATTGCACAAAGTTTGCATCTCTCTCAGGAAAAACTTGAGAATCGTAAAAGCAATATAGTAAAGGGCTGAAAAGTTAAAAAAATAAGCAAAACTTTAAAAGTTGTATTGATTGTGATCCGTCCTTTTTCTTTTCAATTGGTACAAATGGTATTTATAGATAAAATCTAACCCCACCATAGCCAACCTTATCTTGACTAGAGCTCCTAAAAACAAGCGACTAACCCACGCTAGCCTACCCACGTCTCTTAACCGTTTTGGCCACAACGCTACCCTCAACAAATTTCAACTCCTATTTTCTCGGCATGTTTTGTGGCATCCGTTGGTAACAGGAACTTCTCGATTTGAGCTTCTTCGGGCTTCCTTAGCCTTCATCAACTTGCAACCCATTATGCTTTAGCTTTTTATCGTTTCAATCCTGGCCCACTAACAGCAAGGCCCAGCCCACCCTTAGCCGAGTGTTTCTCTATTCATCGGCTATATCCTCCTTCGACTAATCACCCTCAACTAGCCGTTATATCAGCTTATTCTTTTGAATTTTTTTCTTGGTGATAACAATTTCCCCCTTACATTTTTCAGCTGATTTTGAGAAGCTGAATAAATGTAACTAAGTCTTTTCGAGCGTCGTGCCCAATTCAATATCCACTTATCTTTTAATGTGAGAGATACTCGGCTGAAAAAAATCAAACGGTCAAAACATATTACCATTCCTCTGCAGAACAATTATAAATTCAGTCGAAACTTACTTTAGTCGACTTACTTTTGCCATTTCTTCTTCAAAGCACCTAGCAAACTATTTTTCCCATTTCTTCGATCATGTCTGACATCTCTGATTCCCAAAACAAGACCTGCTCTTATGGGGATGATGATTCTTCATCATTTCCATCTCTTAATTTGGATTTCTGCATGATTCATCTCTAACATCATCATTTCCATCACCAAGGAACTTATGCAAGCAACCTTCTAAATCTCTAAATCATCATTATTGTTGTTTCTCTTTTCTCATTATTTTCTATATACGATTCCTCGATTCTTTGAAACTTTTACAAAGACCCAACAACCATTGAACCAAGAACAAGATGCTGGCTTCCCCGTGCTTGTTCCGCTTTTGAATTCCTTTACCATAATCCCATGTACCTCTGACATCTACGAGGGCAAGATCTTTCTTGATTATCACTTATATCCTAAGCATTTCGAGCTTTCCATTACTGCCAATTGGTATTCCATCAACAAGTGCCCTAATGACCTCTGGACCTGGCCTCGCCTTGCTCCTCAGTATGCCTATTGGCTGAAACGGGTTTCAACTAGCCGAGGAGAAGATTGGAAAACATGGAAAATTTATGACGTCATTATGCTTTCTCAACATGAGGTTCCCCTAAACCTTGACCTTCTGTTTAGCTTCCTAGGGTTTTGGTCTATCTTTGTGAACGGATTCATCCTTCCTTCAGGCATTATGAGCCTTACCTTGTTGGATGTGGCAGCTATCACTGGCCTTCCAATAATTGGTGAAGATGTGAATTCGCTTTTTGAACTTTCCTATCCAGCATTGAAGGTAAACTTTTCTAAAAACACCTCTTCCTACTCCAATTTGTCTGTCAATGCCAAGGCCTCTCACCAGGTGTCTGATAGGGAACATCAAGCCTTCCTTCTTTACTGATTTTACAAATATTTTATTTGCTCTAGCTCGGTTGCAGTGGTCCTAGAGATATCCCACCTTGTTTCTTTAGTTACTGCTGGCAAACCTCTGGCCTTAGGTACTTTTTTCCTTTCCTTTTTGTATAAGAGCCTTTTTACTATGGTTACCAGACTCCAAAACAATGAGAAACTAGATAATATAGCAGGGCCTCTCTGGTTTCTTCAACTCTAGGTAACCCTTTACTTCCCAGAATTCATACCTCTATCTCATAAGAGTTTTACTTCTTCTTCCTCGATTCCAATCTCTCTAGGTCGAGTCTTGCAAACTATTCCCCTTGTCAAACATTCAGCCTTTAACTTTGCAACTGAACTTTTCACTTCTATTCGGCATGCCAAAGAATTTTTCCCTTTAGCCGATAGACCCCACAGTCTTCTTTGGATGAGTACCCATGTGGACTCTCCAAATCCTCAGCTGGCCAACTACATTTCTCTATGCTGGGGTAGTGTGTTATCGGCTAGAGACTTGATGTGTGGAGTAAAGCCATCCAGCCGCTACAACAAGACATCGGCCGAATTTTACTGCCCACACCTCCTGGCTCGGCAATTTGGACTTCTTTAGAACATCCCTCTGGCTTACCAATCAATGGCAACCGCTTTTGGAAGACCCACATTATCTGACAAAAATGTGGTATCTTTGACTCAGCAGAACCTGCAAAAGCTAAATGCTTTTGAGTTTAGAACTTTTAGGCAACTTCTTGGAAAATCATCAGCCTTTACTAACTGGTGGCCTTCAGTGTCCAGCAAGATTTTCTCTGCTTCCACAACCAGTTACCTCTCGAAACTGATCATCGAAGGCATGGATCAACTTGCTATCAACGCTCAACCCATATCAGCCAGGAAACCCAAACCCACAAGAGGCAGACCTACAGCCGATGCAGCAGGTACTTTTAAGTCCACTTTTCTAAGCATTGACTACCTTCAAAGATTTTCTAATGCCTTTCTATTTCAGGGCCTTCTCAACCAATGACCATAAATCTTGAAATACTGGAAGATACTCCCGCTTCCAAAGTTGTTCGCCCTAGGCCTACTAGGCATTCAGCTAGGCAAACAGGGGTTGTTATCAGGGAATCCGTATCTGTTGCTCAGCAATCGGCTCCTACTGCTCAACAATCAGCTCCCAAGAAGAAGAAACTGAGAAAGGTATACAATTTTAAACCTTGCTCTTATAAATCCTTGGTTCTAACACTTTTTCCTTTACCTTGCTCTTATAGACTTATCAACAGTCTCCCGAGACTCATCCAGAAGTTGCTTCTCTAAGACCTTCTCCCGCAAAATTCCTTCTGACACCAGTAATCCTCTTAACTTCTTAGCCAATTAATACATTTTCACCTTTTTTTGATTATCAACTAAGCTTATTTTTATACTCTATCAAGAACATGAGCCAACTCCTCTCACAACTCCTCCAACTCCTGTGTTGCATGCTCCAACAACCCAAGCCTCTGATGTGCTTGTTTCTAAGGAGGACTTGGCTCAATATTTTTCCTCTCTGGTTCCCAAAGCCATTGTGGGTCTGAGTTCTCCTTCAGACCAACATCTGTCTTTCGTGGAAACCTTGCTTGATCAAGATATCCCGGTGGAGTAGCACACGATAACTGACCTTCAGATCGCACTGTCAAAGCTTGTTAAATTGTCCAATACTGATGAAAACTAAATAGCCATCTTCAATCATATAGCCGCTCAAGTTGGTGAAGTGTTCTACAATTTCCAAGTTTTCAAAGGTCGTCATGACCAAGCTGCTAAGGATCTTGCTCGGCTGGGTGAACTCCAAGACCATAAGCTTCATTTTCAATCCTCCTTCCAACAAGCTGAAGCTGAAAAGAAAGCTGATCTCAGTGAAAAGGACAAAATGTCCAGACGCCTAGCCGAGCTGATTGCTGAGAGGGAGAGAATCAACAAGGAGATTACCGAAACGGAGCCTAAACTGGCAGTTCTTACTCAGAAGCTAACTTCTAGTGCTAATTTCAAGATGCAATTGTATCATCAATCTACCACTCTAGATGCCGAGATGATCCCTTTACTATAGCAAAAGGATGCATTTGAAGAGGATCTAAACGCTGCTGATCGTGGACTTTTCCTCACCAAGGAGGCTTGGGCAAATTTGAAAGAGCTCCTGGTCGAGGCAAAATGGACATTGGCACCATCTTCGGCTGATACAATAATTAATCAGCCAGAAGTGGAAGCCATTCTTGCCCCTGAATCTGCAACTAATCAAGTCACCTCTTTCACTGTTAGTCCTATTGAACCACCCCCTTTGGCTGATGCTCCAACCCTCGATCCAACTCAAGCACCTAACTCTGACCAATCGGCTACTATTCCTATCGATCCGTAAACTGTTACCTTTTTCAATTATGTTTAACTTTTAAGTCTTAATTTGAAAAAACTAATTGGCTGGCTTGTAATCGATACTTTGAACCGACTTTTTTTCCTTTAATTATCCCAAATCGAAGGATAATAGTTTTTTAGATACTTCCTATTTATGTTTCTCACCATTTCTTCACCATGCATGTTAACTAGACGATAAGCTCCATTAATCATAACTTGACTAATTATATAAGGTCCTTCCCAGTTTGGTAACCACTTTCCTAACTTTGGGTCTTTAGTCCTTAAAGGCAAAACGACTTTCTAAACTAAATCCCCTTCGACAAAATTTTTAGTTTTGACATTTTATTATATGCCTTGGCCACTTTCTCTTTATTCTTTCGAATATTTTCCAAAGCCATTAACTTGTTCTCATCAGCCAATTCTAGCTCCATGAACATGGCTTGCTGGTACTCATCCATAGTTAGGCAATACTGTTTGGCTACCTTTAATGATTTTACATTAATTTCCAATGGTAACACAACATCCTGACCATAAGTCAGCCAATAAGGGGTAAACTCCGTCGCGGTAGACTTAGAATTCTTATAAGCCCATAGTATTTCGGCTAACGCTTCATGCCATCTTTTAGGTTTGTCTTCTATGGTCTTCTTAATCAAGCTAATCAGTATTTTGTTTGTAGCATCGGCTTGACCATTTGCCTGTGCATAATAAGGTGAAGACTGGATCAACTTGATCTCATATTCTTGTGCAAAAGCAACCATCTTTTCTCCCATGAACATTGTGCCCTGATCTGTTGTAATGGTTTCTAGAATGCCATACCGATAGATAATTTGATTTTTTATAAACCTGATAACATCAGCTTGGGTAACATTAACCATCGGCTGAGCTTCCACCCACTTGGTAAAATAATCAGTGGCAACAATAATGAATGAGTGTCTTTTGGAAGATGAAGGGTATATTTTTCCAATCAGATCCATTGCCCATCCTCGGAATGGCCAAGGCTTAACAACAGAATGCATCTCCTCGGCTGGGATCCTCTGGATTGGCCCATGCTTTTGACACTCTTCACACCCTTTGGCATAAGCATGGCAATCTGCACTGATGGTTGGCCAATAATATCCATACCTATGTATTAGCCAGCGCATCACAGATCCTGACCTATGTGAACCACATATCCCTTCATGTGCTTCCCCTATGAGTTTCATGGTCTCGGCTTTGCTAGGACATTTTAACAAAATTCCCTCCAATCCTCTCTTATGTAGTTCTTCATCCACCAAGGTATATTTTAAGGCCTTTTGCCTCATTTGGAAAGTGGAAGAAGAAGAAGGGTCTTGCAAATACTTTTTAGCTTAACTCTCTAGTCGACAATTGTATCTACTTCTCCAATAAGGAACTCCTTGAGACGATTATCTACGGGCTGAACATCTTCAAAGGTTTCCTTATAACCAGAAGCATGTTGTGCCAAATCATTTGCTTTTTCGTTATACCTTCTGGATATATGCATTATCACTACATCGGTAAACTATTTTAACAAACTGCTAGCCGTTTCATGACATTCTACCAAATTTGGGTTAGTGCATTTATAATCCCTAGCTAGCTGTTTTATAACTAACTGAGAATCTCCCATAACCTGGATGTATTTGGCTTTCATAGACAATAAGATTTTTAACCCTAATATTAAAGCTTCGTATTCAGCTTGGTTGTTCGAACATCCTATCCTTAACTGATGCATGAACTTCCAGCTTTCTTCAGCAGGACTTGTAATTGTGATTCCAACCCCAACGCCCTTATTAGTTCTAGATCCATCAAAAGTTAATACCCAAGGTCTCAAGTTAACACAATGGCTCAGCTCAGCTAAAGGATCTATAACATCTACACAAGGATGCTGAGCCAAGAAATCAGCTAAAGCTTGACCTTTCATCGTCTTTAGAGGCACATACTTCAATGCATATGCACTTAGCTTAATGGCCCACTTCATTAATCGTCCTTGCAAAATAGGCCTATGTAACAAGTATTTTACTATGTCAATTTTGCATACTACTTGAACCTCTCTTGGTAAGAGGTAATATTCCAGCTTCGTACAGGCATGAAAAAGAGACAAGCATAGCTTTTCTATGGGAGTATATCTAGTTTCGGGGTCATTAAGCAATCGGCTAAGATAATAGATAGATCTTTCGTTCCCATCTTCATCATCCTGTGCCAACAGGCAGCCGATTGATTCTGGGGCAGCCGATATATATAATTTCAACGGCCTCCCTAACACTGGGGGAACTAACACTGGGGGGCTAGCCAAACATCGCTTTATTTGATCAAATGCAAGCTGTTGTTCTTCTCCCCATACCAATTCATCAGCGTCTTTTTATTTCAGTAACAGGGAGAAAGCTTTCAGCTTACCTGCTGAATTTGAAATAAACCTTCTCAGAAAGTTAATTTTACCAATCAAGCTCTACAATTCTTTTTTATTCTGAAGGGGTCTCGCATCTAATACGGCTTTGGTTTTATTTTTATCAACTTCGATCCCATGCTTAAGAACCAAAAAACCCAAAAAGTTCCCAACCGATACTCCAAAAGAGCACTTGGTAGGATTCATTTTTAAATTATGACGCCTCATCCTCTTAAGAGCTTGCTCTAAATCGGCTAGATGTTGGTTAAAATCATGGGATTTCACTATGACATCATCAATATATACTTCCATGTTTTTTCCTATTAACTCATGGAAAATAGCATTCATGGCTCTTTGGTACGTGGCGCCAGCATTTTTCAATCCAAACGGCATGACTAGCCATTCGAATATCCCAATGGCGCCAGGACACCTGAAGGCTGTCTTATGGACATCTTCTTTGGCTATGAAAATTTGATTATACCCAGAATACCCATCCATTAATGTTAAAATGTTGTTTTTGGCTACAGAATCGACAAGCATGTCAGCTATAGGCATTACATACTCATCTTTGGGAGTGGCAAGATTCAAATTTCTATAGTCAGTACAAATCCTAACCTTCCCACTTTTCTTGATTACAGGGACTATGTTCGATAGCCATTCTACATATCTGGCCGTACGAATAAAACCTGCTTTAAGTAGCCGTTCCATCTCTTCCTTAATTTTGGGTATTAACTCTGGATTGAATCTTCTGACAGCCTGCTTGTGAGGCTTAAATCCTTCTTTGATCGGCAACCGATGCTCCACCAATTCTCTAGAAAGGCCTGACATCTCATGGTAGTCCCATGCAAAGCAATCTTTGTACGTCTTTATTAAATCAATCATCTGATTTCATTCTTCCTTGCTCAACAAGCTACTTATTCTTGTCATTCTCGGTTCCTATTCACTCCCTATGTTGACATCCAACAAAGGATCTTCAGCTGAAAAGGTAGGGATTTTCCTGCTGATTGGGGACTCCCACCTCTCTTCAAGCTCATGCCCCCGAGGCGTATCAGATGAACATTCTTCTTCCACTATCTCCTCCAACTTCATAGACATGACCGTACCAATCCTATATTCAATTTCCAAGGATGTCAGCCTGTGTCTCAGGTCATCAATTACTTGAGTCTTGTTATTTATCTAAACACAACTGTAGAGGCCGTAAATCGGCCTGGATATTGACAGCAAAGCCATCGGCAGTCATGTTACAAGACTCCCATGATCCTTCTTCATATCCTTCAGGGATAGTAATAGGCTCCAGCCGGGGCGAATAGAATATAGCCTCAGCCATCTTGATGTCAACCGTAAATGGATTCTTATCGGCTGGCACTGACTCTACCTTATCCCCATCCCAAAACATTAGCATCTGGTGCAAAGTGGAAGGCACACACTGACTGGAATGAATCCAATCCCTTCCTAGCAATATGGAGTAAGTGGACTTAGAGTCTACCACAAAGAAGGCAGAGCTCAAAGTTTTGCTCCCCACAGTGATATCGGCTACCAAAATTCCTAAGGCAATCATGGCATCCCCTGTAAAATTGGTCATGTTCATATTCGTGGGAATCAAATCTTGCTTAGATCTACCCAGCTTCTTCATTGTAGCTGAAGGCATTATGTTTAATACTGCTCCTCCATCCGCCAAGACTCGACTAATAGTCTTACCATTAACCTGAGCCTTGATGTATAAGGGCTTCAAATGCTTGGTCATCTCCCTCGCTGGTTTAGGGAATTCCATTTTGAGTTCTTTTGAAATGGGAGCTAACACAGCCCATTCAACGTCCTCAGCAACCACATCACCTTCCAATTTCTCGGGTTGCTTCTGCCGAGCCAAGAACTCACTAGGAATCAACCCCACCACGTTAGTTTCAGCCGAGGGGTGATCTCCGTCTTCCCCTAGTATGGAATTCAACACAGAATCTTCTAATAGAAGATCTGACCCGAGTTCCTCTTCCATTTCCTCGACTGTTAGAAGAACTTGTTCTTCTACTGTTATGACTGGTACCTCTTCCAATTCAGCTGTCTCCAACTCATTAATCATCTCCTGGAAATCCTGCTCTTCCTTTCCAAGACAATCTTGGCTTCCTGACTGCACTGGTTCCTGCTTTCTCTCTTCAGCAGCTGTTTCTTCCTTTGGTTGCCCAAAAGCAGCCTCTAGAATCTCAACCACCCTAGAAGATTTAATCTCAGCACGGTCAGTTCTTTTTGCCTCGGCTAACATGGCCAAGGTTTGTTTCATTCGTTGTACTGATTTATTCCTCTGGGCCCTTCTTTTCTGAGTTCTAGTCATCACCCTTGGTTCCTTTACCACAAGATCTTTCCCTTTTGCATATTTGTTAATGAACCAGTGTCCTTTTTCCACCTCGGCTGGTGGTTTAACCATACGTTGGGGCCTAATAACTTCCTCATTCTTTACAGTAATCTTTAATGTAGTCATACCCTTTTTCACATCGAAACGAGCTACTCTTTTACCCTTGTCTGGTATAGGAGTCTCGTCCATCATGGGTAGCCTCGCATCAGCTAAAGTATCATTATACTTACTGGCTACATTTCTTCCTACGTTACTTCCTGGAACCTTCTTTGTTGTTTCCCCAGACTTGATTGCAAGCTTTCTTGTCCCTTCAAAATCCTTTCTCACACCTGAAAAATCCAATCTACTAAAGACCTCGGGCTTAACCTCATCTATTTTGTCCCTGGGGACCAGAATGGTCTTCCCATTCGAGCCTCTGTATACATCACAGTCTGTCAAATGTTGTTTGACTTCAGCCTGTCTCCTCGGCTGATTCCTCTTCAACCTGCCGAACACTGTGGGCCTATTGTATTCGGCCGGTGCATCTTTCTTGACACATTCATTATTTACCTGAGGTCTCTTTAGTCTGTCGAACACAGATGGTTTCTAATCTACTATTTTGGACTGATCAAACACAATTAGAACTCTCACAGTCCCATTTGGCTTATCATACACTCCCCTTTGTCTCCATTGGCGACGTATCGGTTGTTTCCATCTTTTAGATGGTGAGCCAGATACTGTCTCCCCAGAGAAGGAAACCATATTAACCCCAGCTAAAGGAAATGGATCTGTAATGACAATCATCTCCTTTTCGGCTAGTTTAAACCTTCTTTCTTTCATGGCTTTTTGTATAGCCTTTCTAAACACTATACAGTTGATGGTAGCATGAGTGTAAGAATTATGCCACTTACAATATTTCTTTCCCTTCAACTCCTCGGCTGGGGGAATTTGGTGTCCTTCATTCAGTCTAATCTGTTGATCCTTCAGGAGATAATCAAATATTTGGTCTGCCTTGGAAATGTCAAATGGATAGTCGACCCTACTCTCTGGAGTTTGGACCTCCTTTCCTTTGGGGGGTCTTAAAGCGCATGAATATGGTTTTCCTCTCACTATCTCTCGCACCATGATATCTGGCGATTGCTCGGCTGACTCATCTAATAGATAGTCTGGATCTTCAACATTAATTACACTAATAAAATGAGACCCCCTGTTCTTGCTAGACCTCATTCTTTCTTTTTCTAGGATGTACTGTTCAATTCTGGAAGCCCTGGAAGCCAACTAACTCAGGTCAGTGCAATCTTGTCCTACTAACTTCTCCCTGAGCTGAGGGTACATGTTACTAACAGCCATAGAAGAATATTCAGCCTCAGGCAACTGCACGACACACTTGCTTCTTAATTTCCTGAATCTCTCCAAGAAATCAGCTACTGGTTCATCCACCAATTGCATCAGATTCATCATGTCAGCCACAGTCACATCTGGCGAGGCATATAGAATCTATCATGGAAGCAACGCTCCATTTCACCCGATTTTGTATGGAGTTAGGGGCTAAGGAAGAATACCAAGTAAAAGACGCCCTAGTCAAAGACAAAGGGAACAGCTGAAGCTTATAGAATTCATTCTGGTTCACCTCCCCACATTAGGCAGTGAACCTGCCGATGTGTTCCATAGTGGATTTACCATCCTCCCCTGAGAAAGTGGTAAAGTCAAGAGTCTTAAACCCTCTAGGCAAATGCATTATCCTATCTACCCACTCAGGATAGGACTTTTTATACACAGGTCTGTCCAGCAATCTCATCTGGATTCCAAAATGCCTCCTCATGGTTTCGGCTATTATTTCTGGGTCTATCAGCTGAGTAGCTCTGTCACCCGAATAATTTGGCACTGGTGGCTGAACAGGCTTCACTGGCCTAACAGGAGCACCCCCTAATTGATAGGGCACCTGATATTGCTGATCTTGGATGGGAATTGCCCCCTGGTTATAGCCTGGATATGGAGGACTATTCGCCCATGGCTAAGCAATCGGCTGAATTGGGGCCACCTGAGGTACATTAACCCATGGCTGATCGATTCTACCAGGAACAGATTGCCCATAAGGAAACCCCTCAGGGGTACCTATTGGAGTAGGAGAGATGTTGGACTAGGGTAACTCTCCCACATAATCAGGAATATACCTGGGAGGACTCGAAGCAGCGGAGAAAATGGTGCCCTCAATTGCGGCCACCTGTGCACTAGCACCTATCACAGAAGTGTTAGGCGCCGATATCGCAAGCAAGCAACCGTTCTGTTATCCGGGGGTCTCTTGGGTACTTGTACTTGCCCATATTGCAAGTAGGGGTGTCAAAATGGGCTAAGCTCGATGGGCCGGTCCGAATAGCTGGGACGGGTCTCCTGTCAACCCGAAACTTACATACTTGGGCCGACTTGCCAGCCCGTTCTTTTAACACTACATAAGGCTAAATAGCCGAGCCGACCAAAAATGTCTCGAAATTTATATACCAATGGGCGGGGTGAGGAGGTTGACACCCAACAAGCTGGGGACTACCACCGTCAAGGTGAGGAGGCTGGAACATGGGGACTACCTGCGATATGCCCAGACTCAGCTGGACCGTAGATTGTGGTCTTGCCTGACTCTATCCGCCAGCAGAAGGTCTCGCGATAGCCGAGTGGGCCGAAGCCTCACCTGCATTGGATTGTTTTTTCTCAGCCTCTCTAACAAAATGCAGCTCATTATGCACCATGGGTTTAACGATCTCCAAAGGTTACCTTGACATATGATACATCAAGTCCTTCATCCCTTGATCAATTTGGTCCCGAATAAATGAAGTGGTCATTACTATCGGCTGAGGTTAATCAGAGAGCTTTACTGCTGGGGTAGTAGTTGTGGTGGAAGGTGTAGGAGTACCTATTGGCTGGGGTGAAGCGGGCATTCCCAGAGTAGGCTGGGCGCTTCCCTCTGAAGTCTTTTTTGCCTCCGTTCTTCTTACTAGGTTGACTTGTATCCATACTGCTAAGGTTTCTGCCAGACCTTAGGTGCATACGCCAATAGTGATTTGAACCGGGAGATGAAAACTTTTTAATTTGCTCACCTTAGAGTGTCCCACCGAGCGTGCCAAATTTGTTTACGTGTGAAATAAATTTATCAACCGAATAAGAATTCAACCGACGAACACGTATGAATTTTGATAAGAAACAGACGATTTGAACTAAAGGCAAAATCTAACCTTTAGCAAAGGTTCCCAAACTCACTAAAGAAAACGTTTGGTATTAAGGTGAACTTAAGAAGTCTAAGAATTTGAGGTTAAAGCTGTAATCGGCTAGGAAATAAGTTTGCGAAAAATAAATTGCACAAAGTAAAAGCAATATAGTAAAGGGCTGAAAAGTTAAGCAAAATAAGCAAAGCTTAAAAGTTGTATTGATTATGATCCGTTCTTCTTTCTAATTGGTACAAGTGGTATTTATAAATAAAATCTAACTCCCACCATAGCCAACCTTACTGGCTAGAGCTCCTAAAGACAAGCGACTAACCCACGGCTAGCCTACCCACGTCTCTTAACAGTTTTAGCCACAACGGCTACCCCTCAACAACTCAACTCTTATTTTCTCGGCATGTTTTGTGGCATCCGTTGGTAACAGCTTCAGTTCTTAGCCTTCCATCAACCTGCAACCCATTATGCTTCAGCTTTTTATTGTTTCAATCCTAGTCCAATAACAGCAAGGCCCAGCCCGTCTTTAGCCGAGTGCTCCTCTACTCATCAGCTATATCCTCCTTCAGCTAATTACCATCAGTTAGCCGTTATATCACCATCTTGTTTTGAATTTTTTTTTTTAGGTGATAACTTTAACATATAGTTCACGTGACATTAAACGATTTGTCACCTTCCCACCGTCTACACCACCTCACCATCCCTCCACTTCTTTCTTTCCTCTCTCTCCCTCCACCCCCACCACTGTCCTTCCACCTCCTACCACCACCCTCGTTTTCCTCTTCTCCACCTACACAACTCCACCCTATATACCAAAACCCTTATTTTCCTCCCTCTCCCCTCTCTCTCTCTTCCTCTAAGCTCCAACCTTTGCACGACTTCAAACCTCACCATCCTCACCAAGCCAAACAAACACAATCTCTAAATTAAGCACCTATCAACAACCAAGCTTCCATCATCATTCATCAACCCCACCGCTGGTGACCCACAAGTAGGGATCCAAACCGCTGCTGCCATAACCCAACGCCTCCAACGGGCAGCCACCGTACGCTCATCCTGCACCATGACCTATGACCTCCACACGCTGCCAACACCATCAAACCCCACCCAACTCATTCTCATAGCCTCGTTGTCATCAAATAAACAAACCAACACGACCATCAAGGTCTCATCTGAAATTCGTGGAAGACAACAGAGCTCTAGCATGTGGGTGTTGTGGCTAAGACGGTGGCTCACTAATGGGTGTGGTGGTGCTAGTTTTCAAAGTAAAGGCAAGAACTTGAATCTATGCTTGTGGGATCAGTGATTGAAGCTTAGTGATAATTTGGGTTTTGTGTTGTGGTTTTCTATTTGGTGAGGAAGGAGAAAAGGGGAAAGAGGAAGGAGAAAGAATAAAGCGGAAAAAAAAAGATGTTTATGTTTTGGGTTCTACCATCTTCAACTAACCTTTGAACTTAAATTTCAAAACTTTTTGTTTTTTGCCATCCCAAATTCTCAAGTAAACAAATATTTCATTTTATATAGAAGGGCTTTCTTGGGATGGTGTCAATATCAGAGATCTTGTGGGATTTTCATAGTAAATGGTTATTGTTAAAGTTGAAATTTTCTGTTGCAAATTAGGATTGATCGAGATGCATATATGGCCATGGAGATGGGATTTTGGTGATTGCAAAAAAGGGTAAAGGTATTGCATAGAGGAGAGAGAAAGAGAGGGCAGAGAGGAAGATGATGGAAAGGTAGGGACGTGGCAAGCCACGTAGAATAAATAAGACATGTAGTAAGTATGATTTGGTGGTTCATTAGTCAGGTCATCACTTGAGAGACTTATGAAAGACAGGGATTGGAATTGCACAATTGTAGACAAATTTGAATTTAAACTAAAATCAAAATTTAAAAAAGACTGAAAGAAAGCAAAAAATGTTATATTTATATATTTAAATTTTTTTATAATAATGATGGTTAATACTCAATTTTATTTATAAAATTCTTTTTTATTGTTTAATAAAAAATAATAATTATGTTAAATGATGTTAAAATTACTATTTTTTATTCTTTGTAAAAAAAAAAGTGAAAATAAAAAATACTTTTTTATATATAATAATTAAAACAAAAGGAAAACTAAAAATAGAAAAAGAGAAGGTAGTTGCTCTAGTGCAACTGAAAATTATGTCATTGATGCCATTATAATAGTATCCAATAATATTTTAACACATAAGTCATAAGTCAAATTCTATCAATCTATGTCATAGAATTTTTTACAAATTTTTATTAACTTGAAAGTTATTGTGCAATTTTGTAAAACTCACCTCAACATCGAGAGGTTTCTTTTAATCGAAGTATTAGAGGTACTTCTCACAACCTCGTCATCACCGCCACCGTTACTGCCACTGTTATCGGCCGATGACGGAGACCCACGGCAGTTGCAGTGCGGCGGTTGCGGTGGCTAAATATTAAGCTGAAACAATCAGTCCACAAGTTGCTGTAGGGTTCGACAGGCTCAATAAAAATTGATGACATTACAGAGTTATTTTTAACGATGAATGACTGGGTATAGTATAACAATACTACAATCATCAAATGGAGTTTGATCACAATTGAAAAAAATTAAAACAAAATAATAAAGTTAAAAAATAAAAGTACCATCATTCACTACAGCTAGGGGAAGTGTACTTGAATGATCTATCATAGTACAAGGAGAAAGTCTTTACACCGTTTGTTAATGACCAAAAGAAAACAATGTTAACACATTTATATAGTAATCCATCGCAAAATTATCCCACAAAAGTAGGACCAACAGAGTCAAAGCCTATAATCCAGCAATATGGAGAATCCCTCTTTGAAGTAAATGGTCAAAAAATGCCAAAAATCTGTATGATTGAGCTAAATGAGAGACAGAGCCGTTATGAGAAGAACCAAGAAACAGAAATTGTGCAGAAGTGGGGGAAAAAGAATACCTTCCTCTGGTACCAATTCTGATGAGTGCAACCTTAGTCTGCTGAGTCTGTTGTTCAATGGCAACGGAGGCCTAGGTGACCCCAATGCGAAGTCCTGTTCGACATTGGGAGAAAGCTGAAGTTTTCAGGGATGGCAACGCCAACGCTGACCAAGAAATGGGAACCGACCCGCCATTGAGGAAATTAGGCGGGGTGGAAGAGCCGTGGAGCCTGGATGAAAGGGTATTCATTTCAAGATACACACAGAAAGTGAACTGGTGAAGGAGACCAAGCCCGATTCTGATGATATGATATATCCAAGATAAACTTCATACACATTAATACATATTTTTTTGGTACGATATTAGTAGAATTGAATTTAAAGGGTCGATTGGAGAGTTTCAACGCCACCACAACTGCCACGCCATGACTGCTGTGGGTCTCTGTCATCGGCCAATAATGGTGGCGGTGATGGCGAAGTTGTGAGAAGTAAATCTACCACTCAAATTGAAAGAAACCTTTCTATGCTGAAGTGAATTTTACAAAATTGCACAGCAATCCTTTAATTAATAAAAATTTGTAAGAAAATCCTATGATATGGATGGATGGAATTTGATTTATGACTTATGTGTCAGAAAATTATTAAATGCTATTATAATACCACCAATGACATATGATTTTCGGTTGCAGCAGAGCAACACCAAAAGAGAATTGTTAAAAAAAAAAATTAGACAGGACATAGCTACAGTAGCTGTTCAACCAAGTCTCGTCTGTCGTCTCAATCCTCACAGGGGCCATGGCTGTGCAGCAACGAGTAATACTGTCAAAGTCTCAATCTCAGATATCTGCAGCTACCACACCCTACCCCAGCAACCACATGAGCCACATCCACCTTGGTTCTTCCACTCCATACATCTTTTAACCACCAGATTTTCAAGCCCTTGCAGGTGGAAGCGTGAAGAGAAGCTTGAAGCAACAGAGGCTCTGCAACATGGTCATCAGAAGCAACCACCATTTTGGCTCAAACAATCTTCGCCCTTAAATACCCAAGACGAAAAGAGGACCGAAGCTTCAACCTTTTGGCACAAAAAAAAAAAATCAACAGTCACTACTCTCACGGACGATCCCTCACTGGCATGTTGTTCCTCCATCAACACCATTAAGAACCACCCACAAACACACCATTAACAACCACCACAAACCCACCACACAACCTCTATAACCATCTCACCACCTTTATCAACCTCGAACACCCACCACACAACCTCTATAACCATCTCACCACCTTTATCAACCTCGAACACCCACCACTGTCCACCCATCAACCTCGACCCGCCAACCCGGAGCACCATCCCGCCACCGCCGTCCCACTCCGACAAGCCACCGGTCAACCGAGTCGCTGCAAGATCGACTGCAGCACCCAGAACTGTCACCTGCAACCGTGCCCCAACCGAGTTCGACCCACCAGCCGTCTTCAACCGCCACCCGGCGAGCCCGTCGAGCCGGAACCGCGCAGCACCGCAGTACTCTTCGCCGGCTACCATCTGCTCCTCCGCGACCCAGCCGCACGGCCCGCCTCGCCACGCCGCCTAATCCACCAGCCAGATCTGGAAACACCAGATCCCGCCGTGCCGCCCAACCGCGCCGGAGAAACCAGACCGGAACAGCTCATATCCAGTCTGAGCCGTGCCGCCTAGCCAACGAGTCGTCCAGATCTGCTTCCACGCCGCGATCCGGGTCACCGCCCTACCCGATCGCGCACCACCGCGTCGCTGTGTTGCCTCACCATTGAACTTGCGCTATCACGACGGTGTGCTCTCTGTTTGATGCTTCCAGAATGCTGTATTTCTTTTCTTTCTTTTATCTTTCTTTCTTTCTCTCTTATGTTCATTTAAGTGCTTGTTTTTTTCTTCATGCGCCAGCAGCCCATTTATAACTTAAGCTATCTTCGTCTTCTTTTATTAAAAAAAAAAACGAAAATGCCAATAAATAAATAAATAAATAATAAAAAAGTAAAAAAGACATAAAAAGATAATATATATATATATATATATTGAGATGTTTAGGATAAATTTTTGTTTGGCCGTGTTTATTTTATTTAATGATGTGTTTTATGTATTATATGGCGATTAATGAAATTTTTTTTCAAAATAAAAAATAAATAAAAAAGTAATAAAAAATACAAAAAAATGAAAAAACAAAATAAAAAATGATAAAAATAAAAAATACATAAAAAATGAAAAATACAAAATAAAATAATTGAACTATTTTTAATAAAATAAAATTAGTTGAGTTATTCTACTTGTTAATCCAAAACTTGTAGAGTCATCTAAGTTATAACAACTTGATGATTCGCTTTTTTTTAAGTATTAAAAAAAAATTAATCAAATGAATCGTCAATTTTTTTTTCAAAATTAAAATTAATAAACTCACAATCATTTTTTAAAGAATTATGTAACTTTAAATTTTTTACTTTATCTTAAGATATGTAAGAGCAGAATTCTTATTTTGTCAAGTCAAAATTAATTTTCATAATGTATTTGTTTCTTGTTTTTTATAGTTATAATTTTTTTAAAGTAAAATAAATATATTTGAGATTATTAAAAATTACATAATTAACTTAAGATATCGTTTTAAAACGGACAATGTGCTAACATCTTCTTTACCTGTAATCAACTCTTTAATCTAAACTTAATTTTTAAAAGACTAATTTTCTTATTTTAAAGATTTTTTTAATATTTTTCTAATTTAAATAAATACTAATGTTGACTTCGTTAATTTTCAAACTTTTATTATTTTTCGATCGTCCCGTCCACATTGATACAAGTATTTTTCAAAAGAAAATTGCTTTCTTTTTTTTATTCTTAAAAAAAGAAAGGTTACTTAAATTATAGTACAAAACTACAAACACGGCCTACGATTTTTTTTAGGATGTTGGTTTGGGCCTAAATGGAAAATTTGTTTAGCTTTTGCAACATTTGGGATTCGGACCTATCATAGTATCAACTATCATGTAAGGAAAGCCGCATTATGTTAAGAGGCAGACCCTCATATGGGCTACCTGTGTTATCTAGAAACAACAATGGTTGCCGCTGCCCACTTTGCCATCCTCCTAATGCTTCTATGGTGGATGAGATTAAGATCCGTGTATCCTTGCTGATAAGAATCGAGAGGAGAACAAAATTGCAAACGGATTGGCAAGGTTGTCTCATGACTTTCCTCTTGGGTTGCTTTTATTATTAATTTATTATTATTATTTTGATGTTTCCCAAACTGTTTTGTTGGAATTGATGTTGGTTTACTTCCTTTCTACGTAAAAAAAATAAAATAGAAAGGGAATCGAAGCCTCTAGCTAGCAAAACATGCATAGCTGCTCCGCAACTATTGTTTACCTTACGAAATATAAATGCATGTTTATCTCAACATTACATATACCCGTAGTTGAATACCACTGTCTCCAAACCATGCAATTTAAATATCATCAACCTAATAATATTTTCTGTTTTTTTTTTTATTTTAAAAAGAACAGAGAGATTCCTATTGGAATTTAAAGGAGACTGAACAAATCACGTGCGAAAGGATCGAACCACCTCTCAATGTAAAACCCTAATATTAAAATGCAGTTCTAAGTAGGTTTATTAATGGGGCAAGTGGGGGTGAAATTTTGCCCAACCTGACCCCACTTCGCACCTCTCACAACAAAATTCAATCTGCCTCTACTCACCTGTGAATTTAGAGATGAAAATTTGAGCTTGCTATGCAAGAAAATATTAAAATTCAACCCTTATTATTTTTGTCCCACACTTAAGAATATTTAATATTAATATTACAGTTATGATTAGTCAAAGATAATTATGGACGTTATTATTATGTAATATCATGATTAGTAGTTATAGATATTCATTGAATTTATTCATTGTGTAAATCTCATGATGATGTTATTATTATCCAATGTCGTAATCTGACATCTGTTGTACTAAGATCTCAATAGTATATTATGAATTCTAGTTGAAGTGTTAACGACAGACTCTGATTGAATGTGTGTCGGGTTGACCTATGAGATAGAATTTTAGATCATGATTCAGAACAATAAGTATTAAATTAATAAAAATCAATTAAGTTGTGTAAAATTATATATTTGATATGTAAATAGAAAAATAATCATCTTACACCCTTTTTAAGGGTGTAGGTACTATTCACCCATTTTTTAATAATGTGATTGAATTGAGTGAAAAAAAGTAATATAAAAAAATATGTATAATGAATGATATTAGATATGATGTGAAAAAATATGTATGCACTATTTAATATAAGAATATAAGAGTTGATGTAAATATTAATTTTATTATTAAGTAAGTTAAAGATGATACTTATTTAGATAAGAAATTTAAAAAAATTGACTCATCCCGCCACACTATTTCACTTTGTCTTGCTTCTCTCCCATGGGGGGTGGGACGACCGAGAGGATTTGAGTATCTGTAGGTTAAAATCGAGATTGTCAAGTCTAAAAATTAATGACCATAAAAAAATACTCTAGGAGCTAAGGCTCCGTTATCTAAGTTCATGATTATCAATATGATTTATCAATAAAATCAAAACACAATTAAACAACCTTTTGTGTATGTTAAAGCATACGTTATCATATTTACTATGCAGTCCTTATCATAGCGTCTTTTTCTGTAAACGATAAATATACATCAATTAAAGCGATAGTTTTAACCGTTAGATTAATGATAATAACTTGTTTAAGATAAAAGGTTAGAATTTATGATTTCATTATCATTAAGGACTCGTTCGGTGGTCAGGATAAAATAAAAATAGATAGGATAAGAGAGCAGGATAGGAATACGATAGGATATTAGTAGGATAAACTGTTATCATATTTGACATTTGATATTCACTAAATAACTAATTTGATATCATTATAATTTTAGTATGATTTTAAATTTTTTTTTTATTCAAATGTTTTCATATTTTATTTGATTTTATTTTTTATAATTTTTAATTTTTTAAATTATATAAAAAGACCAATTTATCCTTATGATAAAATTACATATAATTTTTAAATTTTTGAAAATATTGTTTAACTTAAATTAATTTTTATAATTTTAAATATTCATTTTTAGTTTTTACTTTACATATAGTTAAATTATTAGAATAATTTTATATTTTTTAGTTTTTAAAATAATATAAATAACAAAATTAGTTTTGAGACAAAATAAAAATAATTTTTAAAATTAATTATTAATATTTTATTATTTTAAATATTTTATATTTATTATATATTTTTTTGATAACTATGTTATATTTTATTATATTTTAATTATTTTATATTTAAAATATTTTTTTATATTATACTTTAAATCATCTTATCATATCCTGTTGAGTTCTAACCCAACTCTCCCCTCAGGATATAATTTGAACTAAATAAACAGGATAAGATAAGTGACAGGATTTGTTTATCTTATCCTATTTGATTCACCAAATAATAGTTTTAAATAAGATATATAATTTATCCTATCTTATCTCTCTTATCTTGATCACCAAACGAACCCTAATTGTATTATGTGTGCTTTTTGCCTTTTTTACCACTCATTCAGATGAAATAGATATAGTTAAATCACTATTTTAAATTTATAATAGTACTTGCTCTTATTGTATTTTGATATTATCACCTTATCCCTTTAGTATTGTCTTCCTACTTCAATTAATCCCCTGTTATCCTATTTGCTTCCAAACAAAGCATCAGATTTTGTCTACTTGTATTTATTTTTATTTTTAAATGTAACATACTGAGATGTCTCTTTATATGACACATGTCTTCCCCTCTTATCTCTCTCTCAAAAAAACAGGAGAAGTTCATGTACATTCCTAGAGTAATATACTAGTCCAATAAAAATGTAACACATGTAATTTATAATTATATATATCATTAAATTAAAAATAAAATATTATTAAATTAAATATCAATAATTGTAAATCTATTCAAAGTAATACACTATGAGTAGGTTAGAATTTCTCCAACGAATGACATTAATAAAACTCTGAAATTCAAAGTACTAACAACGGTTTATAGTTCACCATGAGCTAATGACGTAGGGAGTAAGCGTAGAAAAACATAACATAAAGTTGAAGATAAATTGTGATAATTTTTATTCAAGATAGTTTGCTCAAAACATTATAAACAGAAGTATTTAAAGACGATTAATCTTAACTTAGAGCCTTAATTATAAAATAACAACAAAAATTAAGGTAAAATTTAAAAAATTAACGAAAACTGTGTCAAAATCCAAAATGACTTCAACTGAATTGCCATGTTGAATGGCTCTCTTTTTGAACTTCCGATTTAAATATAATAATAATGATTCTAATACTTGAATAAAAAGTTATGTCTAATTAAAATTAAATTACTTATTTAAGCTTATAACGATCCATCTATTTCAAACAACCTACTGCTATATGTTTTAATAAAATAAATTTGTTAACATTGCAGCTTTTGAGTTCCTTTCAACGTTCAATGTATGTAGTTTTATAATTTATTAGTCCTATTCATTCCAGCGGCATGATGAAAAGCAACTCTTAATATTTATACAGAAGTGTCATTACAAATTCTTTAATTCACGTCTTTTTTTACATTCACATGTACATAAAACTATGTGCTGATTAAAACAATAATTGCAGCTATTAAATTAATAAAGATGAAGAAATATTCAAGTAAAAGCTTCGTTTTACAGAGACAAATTTTAATTATAATTATATCATAGTTGCTTGTATAGTATTTTCCATTATTACAACAGAAGAACACGTAAAAAGAAATCAAATTTGTCACTTCGCATACTAGAATTGGCATGCTTAATTACGGTGATGATAGACATAAAAATAAAAAAGACACGCGGTCTTCTCTTGAGCCTTGAATCTATTGACTTCATCGTTCAAAAGTTAGGCCAAGATTAAGACAGGTCGGTGGTTCCATTCTTCGCATTTTTTTGACATCTCATAAGTTTCTGTGGCAATATCTACACGTGGAGGCAGATGAATTTCTGTACCCATTATATTAAAAAAATAAAAAAATGCAAAGAAAATACCTTCTGAACTGTATGGACCTATGAAATACTTGGTCTGCTTTGACAAGCCCGACCAACAGTCGCCCATGCAATCGATAACGAAGTTCAGCTTGTTAGGAACCTTGTTAGCTTAGACTAACATCGATCGATTCGATTAGGTTCAGATTGACTCGAGTTATCCTTGATTAGAATACGAAATTTAGTTAATATTTCGACACCAAATCAACGTGACTCCAAATTAGTGCCCTAGCCATAATAAGAAACAGTCTCATGCTTCATCACAGACATTGCTAAGGGTGATCCAAACTGAATGCGCAAGAATTCCGCCAACATACATTCCCATGACTTTAGCCTCGAAGCCTTTAAAAAGCCGATTTGACCACATGAAGTGAGTATGTTTCGCTTTTTCCCTAAACTCTTGAGTTTACTAACTTACCAATCGACTCTAGCTTTCATTTGACCTGCCTAAGTTTAAGGTTGTCTTTGCTATCACCTTCTTCATAAGTCTTAGGCAAGTCTTCCCCGTCTTCCGATTTAGACTTAGGTTATCGTCTGAAACGCCTTCCTAAATATTAAGGAATGTTAACTCTTTTATTTTTTATTTTATATAAAATGACATGATGACAAGCTACTCCAACATTATCGATTAAGATGCCAAAAACGTATGTAAAATTCCTTTTTAGCTCCATATTAACAAATGTCAGTTTAATAATACTTAACGTGGGGCTTGGCATATTTAAAGGTGAATATGAATTCACTCTCAAGATTGGATGCCAAGGTTAATAGCCATAAAATTAATTACCAAGTTACCAACACAGACCCCGGGCGTTAGCCAAAGTTAACTTTCTTTAAAATAATTTCTTGAACAACTATTGATTTACAATTTCTTTAACAACTAACCCGAACAAGTTTTTACAAAAGTGTATAGTACTTGTTGAAACTTGGACCCAAACACGTTTTCGTATTTTATTTTGATATAAAATTACAAATTATCTTGTATTTTTATATTTTTTTAAGGGTTTGAACGATTTAAGATCATACATGGGTGAAAATAAGATAAGATTTACCAAGACTAGCTGTATCATAAGTTAATTTAGAAGTATGATTCATTGTATGTGAACTATGAAAATGCTGTAGATTCTTCTGTGGATAGGCATCATTATAGTCCAACCGTGTGTCTTTTCTTTATATTACTTTATTTTGTGTAATTAACATTACGTGTACGTGTCTTTGTAAATGTCTTAATCAACCATTATAGTATCACTAGCTCCAAACGAATTAATTTTATCACATTCTTAATTATTTTGTTTTAATAAACTTTGCATGCATCTATCTAAGTAGTTAAGACCTACCGTCTCAGTGCTTCACTATCGCTTCTGCGAAAGGAAACTAATTAAAGGAAGTGCTTGTGACCTTCACAATTCTCTTTCTCTTTTTGTGAAGGGCTTGTAGATGACATCGATGTCCTATTTGTTTTTCGTATATGGTACATATTCATTTATTGATGTCCTATAAGACCATAATCCATGTTTTACCATTCCTTTAAAAGGAAAGTCAAAGTTGATGTTCTTGGTTACAAGTAACAACCAAGAGGTGTCATGCATCTCTTTCTATCCCTCTGTCAGGGTTGTAAAATGAAAACTGAAAAGTAAGCAATTGGAGGGTTGGGGCCTAGTGGACTATTCTGTTGGGCCTCCTGTGGAACTCTCAACATGGTGGCATGGTCCCACGTCTAGATCCACCTCACTGCCCCGTACTACAGACCTACACCCATTGCGTGCCACGTGCCGTTTACCCGAATCCATCACCATTCTCTGCAACTCTTTTCTAGCAGTTTGCACCACACCAGCAGAGAAAGGTTATTTGAGAAAGAAATGCGCCTAGCCGGCAACAGAACAGTAAAGAATAAACATGGTTTGACAAAAGTGTAGTAAGAGAGAAGGGGAATACCAGTGTGGGCCCCATTCCAACTAAATATTTTAAAATACTTTTAAAATATTTTCTAAACAAGTTTATAATCATCTCAATCTAATTTAAAAATATTTAAATTTTAATTTAATGGAATGAATAGTTATACTGTTTTTGGTATTATTTTTTTCTTAGAGCAGAGTATTATTATCAAATTACATAATTTTTTTTAAATACACATTGATTTTTTTAAAAAAAAAAATAGAGCGGAGTACTCTATTTCACTCTGTCTATGTGTGTTTGTTTATGTTGAAGGTTTACTTGACTACTTTTATTATTCTTAAGTAAACATGATTTCTCATGATAAAAAAGCAAGTTCCTTTTTTTTTCCTTGTTATTTGAAGTCTCCATTCCATTACATCAAAAGTTCAAATGGTATACTAATATTAAATATTTAATAGTTTAATTTATTATTTTTCATATATATAACCATTTATTTAATTAATGTAATATGTTAAGTGGATAGACTATTTTTTAATGTCATGTGGTGTATTTAATGACTCATAAATTTATGATCACCTGCAAAAAAAAAAAACTTCTATAGAGAATTACAAACTTAAAATTAATTGATTTTATATTTGATTTCTCTATTATGTGCCATATTTTACTCTATGTAATATTCTTCAGAGTCTGCCTGTATATTTATATTAGGAGTAAATTTTAATTTATAAATAATTAAATTATTATTTAACATGTATAAGAACATCTTACCCATATGTAATTATTATTGTCTAAATAAGAATTTGTCTTGTATAAGAGAACTTTTTTCATATCTCTATCATGCCTATTCGGTTGTTTGGATTCATGGCATAGTATAAAAGTATAGTACTAGCCTACCTTATTAGGGAGAAAAATGGGAAGCCAGATCTGTTCCTGTTTGGTTCCTAATATTTAAAATTCTCAGGGCTGCTATGAAATTAATATTCTCTTAGGAAAAATAATTTGTTATCTGTTGTGTTTGATATTTTGGCCAGGGTCTTACAACGTAGTTATTATTTAATTATTTCAAGTTGATGCAACTCCATGAAACTTTTCATATTTTCGTCATACACCATGTCCCACTCCCCCTTCCTTCCCTCACACGAATAGCTTTCTTTTTCCAGTGGAAAGATGCATACCATTGACATTATGAAATGTAACCTTTTGAATACTTAAAAAATGATTATTCAATTGAATTATAAATAAACTCATGAAGCTAGTGCACTTAATTAAAAAGTTTTAATTAAATATATACATATAATATAATTCATATACTTTCTTTATTTTGCCATATGTTCATATTTTAACTTCAAATGAGAGGTAAATAGGTCAGTTCATATAACTACAAAAACAAATCAAACGAATCCTTTCAAATCCTTCAAAATTTGATCAGATTTAAAAATAAAATATAAAACAGAATATAGATTGATAAATAACTTCAGTTCAAAACATTTCTATATGTTCCATTGAACCCTGCCGAGCAGTTTTGAATGGCTAGTTCTAGGGCTGGTAAAAAAATTTATTAATTTTTAATCTATCCAATCTATTCATATTAAAATCAGTCTAATTTATCCAATTAAAATAATGTATTTTATTGGATTGGATCTAATAGATTAAATTTAGTTATGGATAGTTAATAATTCAACCAAAATATCCATTGGATATCTGTTGGATATTCAATTAAAAACCAATCCAATAGATATCCTATGTATTTTATTTTATTTTTTATTTCAACACTTTCACTAAAACTCAAAAATTCATAAAATAAAGTGTTGAGTTCCAAAGTTTTTAGAAATAATTTTTTAGAAGAGATAGAATTTTTTTAGAGAGAGAAAGAAAATTTTTAGAGAGAAAAACATTTTTTAGAGAGAGAAAAATTTTAAAGAGAGAAAATTTTTAGAGAGAGAATGAAAATTTTTAGAGAGAGAAAAATATTTTTTAGAGAGAGAATAAAAACTTTTAGAGAAAGAATGAAAATTTTTAGAGAGAGAACAAAAATTTAGAGATAGATTCTTTTTTAAATGAGTGGATTAGATATCTATCCATCCAATCCATTAAAATTGATTAATGGATGGATTGAATATCCATCAATTAAATTAAGTCATGGATGATTAAATAATATTAAATATTTTATAATAAATTTTAAATAAATTAATAATTTATTTTAAATTCATCTATTATGATCTAATCCAAAATCAAACCAATCCACTCATTTGTCACCCTAGCTACTTCTCTAATCTTTTTTTATCTAAAGCAGTTGTTACAACAAAATACATTAAAAAAAAAAAAAAAAGAAGAAAGGGGACGGTGTAGTGTGTGGGGCACTGGATATATTATGCCGACAGAAAATATGACATGATGCACTACAAGATTAGACTTGCATGCCTACAATTGAATGCTGTTAACTCATGATTAGTAATCTTCTCGATCAGCCAAATCATAGGTATATATCACAATCAAACATGACAAGGGATTAACAGGAATTTGGGCCACTCATTACAACGAATAGATCGACTAAATCTTATATGATGAAACGCATTCTGACATTAGCGTATAGTATTCCTTGGTTCAATGTTCTTAATTATGGGTAATTATCAACCCTATGAACCATCTCTTTCCTAAATATACTTGTGTTTATAGCCCTGCCATTTGGCGTGCTAAAATGCACTCTTAACCTTATGTATTCTATTTTGCTTTTACTCTTGGGTATTGATAAAAAATTACATGTACACTCGGATTATATTTGGTTTATTGCTATATTAGTCATGTTTCCTCCACTTTCCTCTTAGTCATCCAACAGATCAAATTCTGTTTATCTCGCTAGTTAAACCCTACTCTCCTGGAACTAATCGTGAGGATAAGATTAGCTATTAATGTTCAAAGACAACGGAAATGTTAGTCCCAATTCAGTCCCCTACCTATGCAATGGAAGGTCTACCATATCGGCCACTTTGCATTTGTTCCCTATTTATCAATGTTAATGGTCTATGGAGACTTTTAGGTCTACGGATAAGAGACTATTACAATATTTCTGTCAAAGAATAACATTATAATTTTAGTATGATTTTAAAATTTTTCATTTGGAATGTTTTTATTTTATTTGATTTTATTTTTTTATAATTTTAATTTTTTTAAATTATATAAAAAGACAAATTTATCCTATGATAAAATTACATATAATTTTTAAAATTTTGAAAATATTGTTTAACTTAAATTAATTTTTTATAATTTTAAATATTCATTTTTAGTTTTTACTTTACATATAGTTAAATTATTAGAATAATTTTATATTTTTCTTTTTAAAATAATATAAATAACAAAATTAGCCTTGAGATAAAATAAAAATAATTTTTAAAATTAATTATTAGTATTTTATTATTTTAAATATTTTATTTTATTATATATTTTTTTGTAACCATTTATATTTTATTATACTTTAATTATTTTATATTTAAAATATTTTTTTATATCATACTTTAAATCACCTTATCCTATCATTTGAGTTAACCCAAAAACTCCCTCAGGATAGATGAACTAAATAGTCAGGATAGGATAAGTGACAGGATTAATTTATCATATCATGCTAGCTCACCAAACAATAGTTTCAGATAGGATATGATAGTTTATCCTATCCTGTCTCTCTTATCCTGACCACCAAACGAGCCCTTACAATATTTCTGTCAAAGAATTAAGCATCAATGTTTTTGAGAATTTACCTACTTTTACAAGTAACTTGTGTTGACTATTATCTGGAAAAAACATTTATTAAAGTTTTTTTTTAAACAAAAAACCATCACATCTCTTTTTTTAATTCTATTTTCTTTTTATTTTCAAAAACAAGCTGCTATGGTGGTTCCGACATATCACCGTCAACTGGTCCCAAAGTCTGACAAGTTTGTGGTAGACTATTATGTTATGATCAATACTAGTGGAGGAGAAGTAAATGAAAAGGACGACCTTTTTGATAATTTTTATTTTTTTGGTATTTTTGTTGATAGTATTAATTATTGCCCGTCGGTGTAGTTAGGGTTTGACTGATTTGTTGGAAGGTGTTGGTGTTAATGTTGGTGGATATAAATCGCAGATCACCCAGAAGATGGAATCTCACTTCCTTTGATCTTTCAAACAACTACTTCGAAGGATCCATTCCTCTGTTTTTGGGAAACATCACGCAACTAAAATATTTTGAACTTGAAGGGAACAATTTTAGTGGTGAGATTCCATCATCATTTTCAAACCTTAAACATCTCACTTACTTAGATCTTTCAACTAATAATCTTAGTGGTTTGATCCTTGATTTGTTTGGAAAGTTCTGGCAAACTCTAGCCTCCATACAGTCCAAACTCCGATGAAGCCTTTATCGTCGGAATGTGAGGTACAAACAAAAAAAGTACTATCAAAGTCTATGATAAAACTAACCTATTATACAGGTTACAAATATTCAATCTAAACCATTAATTATTAAAATGTATATATCAATGGTTATTATTTTAGGAGCATCCATGCTCCTTTAACGTTTTGGAGCATTTAAAACGTTCCCATGGTCTATATACAAAGACAACTACGCTTCAAAATATAGACCTAAGGACTAGGGTCCCCACTAATTAATTAGAAGCCATAAATACATACATTTTGAATTGCATGAGACAAAGTTTATTGAATTTAGACGTGAGAATTTAGGTTGTGTTTGGTGTATTGTATAATAAAGATTTGATAGTATAAACTTATACTATCTGGTTATATCAGATGTTTGATGTACTTATATGATTGTATAATCATATTAAATTAACTTTTTTTATCCTGTTATAACATGATAAAATTATCTTCTCTCCTACCAAAGGATAAGACCTGATAGTATATTTTTTTTCACCTTATCCATCAACTTCATCCCCCTCACTCTAAGTCTCTCCTTCTCTGCCATCACTATCTAATCTTCATAGTTGCAGCAACCCATCACCAAAGTCACATCCAACCATTCCATCCCAACAACTCAGGACTACCACCCCTCCGTCGTCACCCCTACAGTTAGTCACCCATCAGCCACCGTCGTCTAAGACCCTTGTCAAACCCAAGTCGCACCATTACTCTTTACTGTTGCCGGGTAACTCGCGCCACCAACGTCACCCAAGCCCAAGCCACCACGTCACCGTCCAAGTCCCAACCGTCACTTCCACTGGTGGCCGACCAACCTCACCAACCCTACTGGTAAGTGCGGATTTGGCCAGTGTAGCCCGCGACTTGTGCGTGAATGTGACCAGTGTTGCGTGTAATATCTCAAAATTATTTGTTTTATAATAAATATTTATTTTATAATATTTGTAAATTTTATAAAAATTTTTAAAAATATTAATTATTTTAATATATTTTTTATTTATATACGCACTTTGCAGAGCTAAAATATCTCAATTTTCATCTCAATTCTCACAGGCTATGATAGATCTTGCAAAACCCAGTTGGTATGGGATATTACTTAGGGAATGAGGAATACCCAGAATTGGAAAATATTAAATTTGTGGTTTCTGTCTGTCACTGTTTATGAATGTATATTACTTAGTTGCCCCTCTCTTTCCCTTTCTCTTTGTTAGTCCCTACCCTACTTTCCTTAAATATCTCATGGGCATGTCTCGTTCCCCAGTTCCCACTGAAATAAACTAATGAGATATTTGCATATGCAACGAATTAGCATGGCAGACTCCTAACCCTGACCAGCCTGTGACTTTCTTCATGGTCAAGGATTCCTGCACTTGGACAAGCAACACCTTTAGGCGAGTAATAGAAAATTTCAGGTTTCGGCATTTACATGATATGTAAGCAAGTATCATCATTTGCAGAACCTGTAATTTTGAACTTTTCTTCTGGGAATTAATTGCACTCCATGTGTTTCTAGTTTTATATATATATATATATATATATCTATGGGGGACCGTCCGATCCAAATTAAGGCTCATGACATGATGGAGAGCATATATAAATAAATAAATATACCTAGAGTAAGATGACACAAGGAGAGTTGTTTGTATTAGAGAATGAAAATAACAAAAAAGCCCAACAACCTATATAATTATGGTTGTGTCTCCAACATGTACTTAAACTAAAACAAAACAGTTCAACCTTTTGTAGGGCAGAAAAGGGTATCTGAATCTACCTGGAAACTGAGGTGGGTTTTGTCTCCGAGTCATAGAAAAGACATAGTCTAACTAATAAAGAAACTATTAAATATGGAATACAACTATACATAATATAAAATATAGTATAATGGATGGGTAGACAGCCATAGGACCAGATAAGAAAACAGAGAGAAAGCGTATGTGTCCGCGCGCGCGCTTGCACTTGTGATTATGCGTACAATAGAGATGTAAGTGTGAGGAGGGGATTCAAACACAACTGCGGAAGGGTTAATTTTTGTCTTCTTTAACAATAAAAATTGACTCCAACTTTGTGAAAATATTTTTTTTTTAATTTCATTTAGTTTCTGTTTATATATTTATTAACTCAATTAAATAAAATTAAAAATAATACATAAAAAATTAAATTAAATGAGATTAGAGAAAATTTCTTCCTCCCAAGAGCTAAATTTTGTTCCTTCTTTAATTGGACAAATCAAATCCCATCTCTCTCTCTCTCTCTGCTTATTTGAAAGGGAAGGCATCTGTGGATATTTTACTCCCATACTCTTTTTTTTTTGGAACTTTTTTCTCCTATCTGTTACGCATTCAATTTAATTGGATAACCTCCTTTATTTGAAAACTAGGAATGACCAAACACCAATAATGCAGTCATGCACGTGACACATATTATTCTCTCATCCTGAAGATAATACATTTGGGACTTGGGAGAGATTTGAATGAATCATACCTATATACATACATATACATGTCCTTCGTACAGATACAGAAAAAATGAAACCTGGACCACCACTTTGGCTCTGTTAATTTTCTCAAAATTATTAAGGACGGCACCCTCGATCCATAGCACAATTTATACGTACAGAGCAAACGACATATGAAAAAAAAGGAAAAAAATCGGAAACTATAATTTAAAATATGATCTCCTTGTACCTTTTTACCCATCAGATTATACGATATTGCATTATATTTTGAAAAAAAATTATTTTATATTTTTTAAAAAATATAAATACTGTTAATATCTTTTTAAAAGTGTTAGATTTAATAAAATAAAATAATAAAAAAATATATTATTTAATGTAAAATTATCAAAGTTGTTAGATTATAACAAAAAAAAAAAAAAGAGAGGGTGTAATAATGAGACTGATTTTATCAAAGCAAGAAAAGTAATAATGATAATAAAATAAAAAGTCACCGTTGTGTGATGAAATTGAGGGCAAAATGAAAAATGGAATTCGGTGTGCAAATTAAATAAGAAAATGATTTATCATCTCATATAATTTTTTAATAATTTTTTAATTATTAAATAAAAAATTATTAAATATTTTTTATATTTTTTAAATATTAAATATATTTATTTTTTATTTAATATTTTTTATTTAATATTAAAATAATTAAAATAATTAAAAAAAGATATAACATTATTCATTAAATAAAGTGATATTGTAGGTAGGCCGGCCTTTGGATTGGATTGGGAATGAAGCAGATTATGATGACTACTTAGTCTGAGGACTGAGGAAGGTGGAGGGGAAGGGGCCCCATCACTTGATTTGTTAGCCGATTTAGTAATATGTGATGTCCCTAATTACACGAAATTATTCACCTGTAGAATCTCTCTTTCTCTCTCAAGATTCATAAACATACATCGGCCCAATTCAGTAATAATTTCGTTTTTATAATCTTAGTTTGTCTGACTTTGAAGTTATACAAGTATACACCTTTTGTGAACTCATCCAACTATCATTATTATTCCACTAATTATAATTTAACAGAGAAGCAACACGAGTAGTGTAAGACTGCTCTCAAGTTTACAAAGAATATACTTCCTTCATTTTTTTATATTTTTTTTATTTTAAGTGTTATTTTGATAAAAAATTAATTTATTATAAGTGATATTTTCGTATATTAATAAAGTATTAATTATTATTTTTTCATCTCTAACATTATATTTTAATAATATCAATTATTCATAAAAATTAGATAAATATAACAAAATAGAATAATTAATTGAAATGAATAATGATAACTTAATAAAAAATGTCCACAATTAATACTTGATTTAATGTTTTTTAACTCTTGTGCCTTATATCAAAGGGATACTTAAAATGGACTGGAGGTAATATAAGTCTTTTAAGGTTTTTTATAAAAATTAAGGATATTATTAAATAACTTTAAATATAGAGAAATATAATCTAATATGACTAAATTACATTTTTTCTCATTCTAATAATATTTTGTTTTTTTCCTAATCTCACCTTTTCTATAACTCCATTAATGTGTAGTTATTGGGCTTAATTGAGAAAATAAAAAATGAGGATAAAGTTGAAAAAATTTAATTAGTATTGTTTTGATATTTTCAAATGACAAATAATTTATGATAAAACAAATTTTCTAAAAAGATACATATTAAGGGACAGAGGGAGTAATATATAAATTTTTTAATTTATTTTTATATTTTTTAAAAATATCCTTTTAATAAATTTTAATACTTATTAAAGAATATAAAATAAAAAATGGACGCTTTTAATATCTTGACCTCTTAGAAATATAAAAGTATTTAATATTTTTTATTTAATAATTAAGAGAATTAATAGAAAGATTAATTAAGAGAATAGAAAATTTTTATTTAAAGGTTTTTCTAACAAGTACTACCTTTAATACAATGATTAGGAAATTAAAAATAAAGATTTTGTTGTTAAGGAAGTCAAATAGAAAGTTTTAAATCAGAAAGTAGATTATTATTTTTTTTTAGTTTTTAATGTATTAACTAATTTATTTTCATTTAAAATTTTTATTTAAAACTTGTTAGGGTACTGTTTAGCAAAACATAAAAGATAATAAGTATTAAATGAAAAACACATAATTTAATATAATAAAAGTTTTAGAAACATTTATTGCTTTATTTTTATGTAATTAAAATTATTTAATTTTTAGTAAAACCTTTAAAATAATAAATAAAAATAAAAAACACATAATTTAATATAATAAAAACTTAAAAAAATTATTGCATTCTTGTTAAGTAATTAAAATTATTTACTTTTTAGAAAAACCTTAAAAATAAAAAATATTAAATGAAAAACACATAATTTAATATAATAAAAACTTTAAAAACATTTATTGATTTCTTTTTAAGTAATTAAAATTATTTAATAAGAGATATTAAATGATGGTTAAGAACCCAACCAAAAAAATGATAGTTAAGAAGTGTCTTTAACAATTGTTAAAACAAAAATTACTTTTTAATAATAAAATATACACTTTTTTTTCTTCTTTATATATATAGTATAAAAATGGTTTTTTTTTTTTTTACATCTCGTGAAATATCATATTCATATGTAAATATAGTTTCTTACTTTTATATATCATGTATATGGCTCCAGAATTTACCCGTTATTCACATATATACGATAAAGTTGTGATATTTCATGTGTTAAAATAATAACTTAATTCAATACATTGACACGGACACCTTACACACATAACCTTAAAGTACTCTCGTACTGACTTACATTTCTCTCTCTCTCTCTCAAAGACTCTTAACACTCTTTTCCTCTCACTCATTATCAAATAGTGACTCCCCCCCCCCCCCCCCCCCAGCTTCCACATTAAACCCATAGTCGTCACGCCTCTTTCTTTCTTTCAAAACGCTTCCCTTCTTTTTCTCTTTCCCCCAGTTCCCCATTTCTCATCTCATTCCACCACAATTTCTGTAACCTCAACTTTTCTCTCTATCTTTCACCCCCGAGAGAGAGAGAGAAAAAAAAAAACAGAAAAATGTCTATAAACCACTACTCATCGGACACACCAGAAACAACGCTATGGTGGCCTCAGCAACAGCAAGCCACTTCAGAGGCACCCATACTCATTCACCCTTCATGGCACCCCCAATTCTTCCACCAACCCACCTGGCTCAATTCTTCCTCCACGAACCCACGTTTCAACCTCAACAATCAAGTCGACGAAGACGAAGTAGACGACGACGATGAAGACAACACGCAGCAGCCACCCCTCGATGACGACCAAGCCACAGCCACCACATCGCAACAAGGAGAAGAAGAGGAGAAGGAATCCATGTTCGAGAAGCCATTGACGCCGAGCGACGTGGGGAAGCTGAACCGGCTGGTGATCCCGAAGCAGCACGCAGAGAAGTACTTCCCACTCGGGGGCGGTGATTCGGGTGAGACCAAGGGGCTGCTGCTGAGTTTTGAGGACGAGTCCGGAAAGTGCTGGAGATTCCGTTACTCCTATTGGAACAGCAGCCAGAGTTACGTTTTGACCAAAGGCTGGAGCCGTTACGTCAAGGACAAACGCCTTGATGCCGGCGACGTCGTTTTGTTTCAAAGGCACCGCTTCGATGCAAACCGACTCTTCATCGCCTGGAGGCGCCGCCAGCCCAATGGGTCCACCGCGCCGGCACATGTTAGCACCAGTGGAAGTGGGTGTCACAGCAAGAGTAGTAGTGATGGGAATGGGAACGGGGTGGGTGGTTGTAATGCTGCCACTGTGCCTGTGAGGTGGACCAGAGGGTTCTATTCTGCGCATCCTTATCCTACGCATCACCCCTTGCCATACCAACCTGACTGTCTTCATGCAGGTCTCTCTCTCTCTCTCTCTCTCTCTATCTCTCTCTCTAAACTTCATCTCATCTCATTTACATTCACGTTCTAATGATTCTGACAATATTCTAATATTGCTCTATCAAACTCAACACCATTTTTTTTTTAATCTTGTTCCGTTCCATTGTTTTTCCCTTTTCCTTTTCTTTATACTTACTGTAGTTATATAGTATTTTTCTTTTCTCGGTTAAAAGAATGTAGTAGTAACATTTTTGGTTTAAATTGTTTCAAGAAATTAGACAAGCAGATAAAATAATTATACTCATGGTGGTAGTACCGAAGGGTTAGCTTCCTATTAATTGTGAGAAAAGTGAGTTTATGTTATCAAAAATATTTTTTTAAGATTTAGAATATGACACTCATGAAATACTGTATTATATGTGTCTGTGACATTATTTTTAAATATTATATTTCAAGTTGAAATAAATCAATTTTTATATTTTTATTATAAATAATATATATATATTTTTATTTTTTTAATATTATTCATCATATATTTTTTTTATTCACTTTCTCTTTCTTAATCAATATTATTAAAAATGATGTTAATAATTTTTATGTGATGATTATTTTTCGAAATAAATATACAGTATAAATAGGTGATAAAGTATTATATTTGGAATTTTCTAATAATGGAACTCTTACGTTGTTTTTTGTTGTTGGAAGGAGTGTAGTTTGAGTTTTATCTGATGAGAATTCAGATTGCTCAAACAATATGGTCCGTAACATGCGCTGCGTGAAGCATACGCGCACATTTTTGTTAAATTTAACGCGGTAAAAATAAAATTCATATTTTTAACAAAAACTTGTAGGTCAGTGTTTCCTTGACTTCATGTCTTGATCAGTCGAAATTTGAATGCGTTTGCCGTATTTTTGGTTCAAAATTTTGAATGAAAAATGAAATATCATTAAATTAAAGCATGGGCTTATGCACGTACGTGTTGTAATGTTACAGGTGGAGGGTCCCCAGGTCAGCAGAACCAAACGACACCGGTTGGAAACAGTTCCAGTTCCGGTTCCAGTTCCAGTTCCAGGGTGTTGAGGCTGTTCGGGGTGAACATGGAATGCCAACCTGATAATGATTCCGAAACCTGTAGAACCGAATGCTCCTAGTCTCCTACAATATGTCATCAACCCAGGGTACAGCTACCCACCACTTCTACCACCACCAGCTTTCTTATTCTTCTTCCAACCCTCACCATCACATGGTACGCCAACAACCATACTAGCTTCTACTAGATATGCCACCCTCTTTATCAGATTCTCCTCTCTTTTTTTTTTCCTCCTAGCTTCAGGTGTAAGGTAACCCCTCAATTAATTATAATCAGTGACGATGTCATTAACATGAACTTATGAAAGGAATTGTTCTTTATTATAAGCATATTTGGGTTGACATTGAAGATTATAGAGGATCTTTCTTGTCTTAAATTCGGGCCATGCAAATGCAAATAAGTAATTTATTTATTTTATGGGATCTTCTTGTTCCCTGTCAATCAGGCATATCAAATATCAACTAAGGTGTGAATGCCTGAAGGAACATGTTCCCAATGAAGTTTGGCTCTTATTATATAAGGAAGTCAGTCATAGGGTGAAAGGGATATATATAAATATATAAATATAAGAGAATTAAATAAAACTAAATACATATATATATATATATATATATAGGAGGATCGATTTATATTAAGTAAATTTTTTTTGACTTATATTCATTTTTAATCGTTAGATTTATTTTTATTTAATAGTTGAGATTATTTTATTAAAAATAATTATTAAATGAAAAGTGAATTTAACGATTAAAAATGAAACAGAATTAAAAAAAATTTATACCGATATAAATTGATTCTCTTTTATATATATATATATATATATATATATATATATATATATATCCTCTTCTTTGATTAATAAGAATGGAAAACTATTTGGTTTCCTTTCTTTGCAAAAGAGAAATTTTGCTTAAAAATTGGAGCATGTTAGGTGTATAAGTTTAATCAATATTTAATATTTTTATAAAATTTTATATTTTTAATTATGTAAAATAAATTTTTTAAAAATATTAAATATTGATTAATTTGATATTCATTAGGTGTTTTAGATTTATGTAAAAATTTCTCTCAACTTCATTCTCTTAGATTCTCTCTTTTTAATATGAAAACACCGTTCTCTCTCTAGGATTGAGTGACTAAAGGTGCTAGGCTGAGAATACATATCCATTCTTCCCCTAGATTAGATGAAGTTTCTTTAACCAAGGAACAGGATTTAGTGTAATCCCATTTCTTTTTTGCCCATTTTGCATGTTTTCTATATGGTCTGGTAACCAATCGACACGTCATTGGAAGCATGAGGGTATGACAAGATCAAGCTATAATTTCCCTTTCTCCAAATGAACTTCCTTGTTTCTGGGCCTTAAAAGCCATGTACTTAAGTATCATCATTAAACATAATGAATGACATGTTTAAAGGCTACCTTCTCCAACACATGGTTGAATTCGATCTAAAACTTTCCTGAAGCAAACTCATCACATTTGTAAGACATGGAAGTCAACTAACTAGGTTAGGTTTTCCATTACGGAACTATCATAATTAGTGTTTCTTGAAGTCACTCTCAAATCACAAGTAGTTTATACCTCTTCAGAATCCCGACTACATGGTTTTCCTGAATTTCAGATATTACTTTCCTCTTATATCATTTTGGTATCCCTAAAAATAGTTCAATTGATCCTATAAACAATTTTTTTACATAATTTTTCATGAAAAAATCGTACCTAAGTTTTTTTTTACCTTTATTTTATGAGTTTTGCTTAAGAAATTTAAAATAGTAAGTTTAACATAAAAAGTAAAGTATTTAATATATTGAGAATTGTAAAGACTCTACTTTTCGTACAAATTTTTATTTTAGATTAATTAATAAGTACTCTTAGCAAAATTTTTAGTTTATAAATGACATTAAATTAACCTTAAAAAAATATATGACCTAAGTTGTAAAAATGCACAAGGCAGTCTTTGGAAAAATACTAGTAGGAAAAAGCTATCACAATATTTCGAGTGACGATTAGTTTAATAATTAAATGGTGAAGAAAAATCTCAAGAAAAAAAAAATGCAAAGACAGCCAAAAGAGATGACAATAAACCATTGTCGTTTGGACTAAATTGGACTGGTCGGTCTAATTGTCAAAATTAAGAACTAACTTTCAATTCAGTTTTCATTTAATGTTATAATCGTTTTCGTGATTTAACTAAGTTGAACTATTTAAGACCGGTTAAAAATTGAGATTAGATCGAATTGAACTTAATTAATTTTATTGTGTAAAGTCAATTTAACATAAAACAGATTAAATTTAATAATAAATATATTATGTAAAAATTTTATATATTTAAAAATTACTTGATTCAACTAAATGATTTAACCGGTTAACTAGATTGAAGTTGAACCAAAAGTTTTTTCGACTTTGATAACACTGCAATAAACGTTCCATAGATTTAAATTTATTTATGTGTTGCGAAAGTTAAAGTAGCAGGAATTAATACAATGTGTTGATGTGCAGGAATTAATACAATGTGTTGATGTGTGCTTCCAACAGGATCAGGATGTCAACCAGATGAGAAATCGCCAAAGGATAAAGATAGGTGGATGCGACATCCAAGAATTGACCAAAATTAACCCACTTGTCAGGTTTCCCCCCTCAAACCCTGCCTAAAAGGGAAAGCGAAATAAAGAGGGAGAGGCAGAGTGAGGAAGAGTAGGAAAAAAAAAAAGGAAGGGAGAAAAGAAACAAAATCCCTGATTTTCATACCAAACTTACACACCAAAAGAGTAGGAATAAGTAAAACCAAAGGAAGGTGGTAAGTAGCGGTGGGAAAAGAAAAGAGACTGCAGCCAGAGGCAGAGGGTAAGGTAAGGTATGGAGAGGTAGCGTAGGGCCCACTAAGAGAGGTGGGTGACGTCAACCCAGTGCTAAATGGAGAATTTAGGTCATTGGAAATCAGAAATGATGAATCTATTTGCCACTGTTGGGATTCTGCCTAAAGATTTTTCACAAGGGCTCATCATAGTATACATGGGAGGGTATGGTGCCAGTGATGGTGTGCTGCTATTTGGCATTTGATATTTGATGGGTGAGGTGGGGTGGGTGGGACTTGACTTGATAGATAACACAACCCCAGACGTACTAAGGCCATTCCTCTCTCTTTCTTCCTCTAATTAAACAATACAAACCTCAAGTATTTTTTATATATATATATATATATATATATATATATATATATATATTTGGTTTTTGCTTGCTGTCCAAAGCTAATATTTCAAAATTTGTTTCTATACGGTATAAATTTCAGCTAGTAGTCTCTGATGCATAATGCATTTATCCGTATAATGATAAAGGAGTGGTTATCTGCTGCTTATCTTCATTTGTCATCACTCATCATCGATTAAACATGTGGATGGAAAACAAGTAAAAGATGGAAAAGCTCAAGACAAAATATAATTTGGGCATGCCAACAGGTCATGGTCCCCCACTCTGTCGTTGCCAGATCTGTTTTTTATGGTCTCTTCTGTGCCAGTTGTAAGTATTAGCAAACTATAAACAACACGCAATGAAAGAAAAAGGAGACAGAACAACGTTCACAATTTAACTTACTCGGGTGAAATGTTTAAACAAAGATGGTAAAATGGAAATAAGGCCAAAAACCAAAAGGAGACAGATATCCTTAAAGAGTAAGCGAGCAATACAGTACATCACTCAAGGTAAATAGGTAATGCAGAATTGCTACATTGAATGGTCCTTTAATCTCATCTACTTCTAAACGGTGTGATTCACAGCTTATAAGTTCATGGATATTTTCCTGAAACAACTCAGGCTCAAAAAACAGAGTCACATCCAGCATTTGTGGCAACCTCAGTTCTTCTTTTTTGGCTGATTAACAGGGTGGGCACAGTGAGTGGAATTTTGGTCCACTTAACTTGAGTGAGCCATTTCAACGAATAATACAGAAAAAAGAGAACACTCGATTGATTGAGGTTTCCACCACTGAATCTCTCTCCTTCCAAAGTCTAGAACTCTTTTTTATTATTATTCCATCTCCCACACCCACCCACCCTTTTTCTCTCTCTCTAACCACTGAGGTGGCATGGCTTCAAGGTGAAAAAAATTCCAAATTTCTGGTACAACACTGAGGTTTCATCAGGTGAAGAAGGACACTTTCACTGACTGAGAAGTTTTAGCGGTCGTACAACCAAATGCTTGTATAAACGACAAGTAAGGGCTGCACAAATGAGGATGTGACCCGTCAGTGAAGTGCTTTTAATCAATGATTCACCGCACTGAATTAACAAAACTTGCAACTAGTACAAGTCCTTGCCCCTGCCTCCCCCACAGAGGAAGAAGAAAAGAAGGAATAATCCAATTTTTGAGGACCCAGAGGAGAGTAGTGCATGAATTGATCACTGTGTTTAAACAGTGAGTACATCAAAGCTTTTAGCTTCAATCAACGTGGTCGATACAACTTTCAACCAAGTTATGCAAAAGAACGACAGGAGTGCTGAACACCTTTATGAGTAATCAAATACTGTGTGATGTGATTATTAGGGGCTGGGGCCCATAAAGATTTAAACAAGAGGCCCATTGACCTCTGCTTGAGAAGGTGTCCAATCTCTCTCAGTGGCTCACTCCTCACTGGCTCTGCAAGTGGGAGGGTCCCCAGCTATGTGGTGTTTATCATTAGCCAATCAAAGAAATGAAAGTATATGACCTGCCGCAGTGATACAATTACGTATATCTCTGAGGCAGGTAACATAAAATGGGAAGAATAGGAGAGAAATACCATGTGTCTATCTGTTCATACCACTCCACTTAGCATTTTCTTTGAAAGGTTGAGATACCTTACGCCTCCTTTTGGACCTGCTGTAGAATAAAGAGCATCAAATTGGGAATTGAATTTCTTCTAGAAGATTAAAGCACCATACTGATATCAGCATCAACACCAACATAATCTCCCTTTAAATAATGAAATCTCAGAAACCAGAGTCCTCAGGTTTAACCACATCATTCAGCATATGTACAGTACTACTGAAAAGAAAATTAAACAGATTAATCACGAAGCAACACTCTTTTCTGCATCCTTTCAAATGGAAACTATTCACCAGAAGTCCAGAGTTCATCAGGTTCATCCTGCCTGCACAATTGATTCTCACTGCAGAACAGCAAAATATACGAGATGTCAATCATGTAGATTATGCGCTCAATGCCATAGTAAATTAGTACTAATGATCCAAAACTTGTGTTTTAAAAGATTCACAGCAACTTAGCTGTGAGGCAAGAGTGAAAATATAATCCCCACTTACAATGCTACAATACAGATAAGCCTATCAAAACAGTTTTGAAGTGATTCGACTCTTTCCTAAAATAGTAAGAGCTATTCCCCAATAATTTAGGCCAAGAATGTAGGTGCAAGCTTCATAAGGAAATTGGCCAATATAGCAGGGTTATCACCCAAAGCTGGAGTGAATAATATTTTGTGGGGCCTTAATTTGTGTCTGATCTTTAACATTATGCAAGTCATTTTCAGTCATCTAAGCCTCCACGACGAAACCAAAACTATTCAACCTGGCATCTCATGACCCAATTTGTCTGCCACATACATGCTTTCAGAGCAAAATATGGCATCCCGTTGTCGAAGGTGCTACCTCATAACTTCATGCTGATAATTCAGCCCACCTGTAGCCAGAAAATCTTGTAGAATGCCAAAATAATTCTACCTAGAAGAAATGGCAGCACAATCTAGGCTAATTAGCATTAAGCAAGGATACCATACAACCCAATCCAGAAACAATCACATAAAAAGCTCACCTTATATCATCTTCAAGCAGGTGCATTCATGTTTTGAATGAATGAAATGGTGACATTTTAATGAATGAAATTCTTACAGTGATTATTTTTCTATGCATGCATGAGCAGATCAGGGGAGGATCAGACTAACGATTTTTTTTCCCCTTCCAGTCTTTCACAGAATAGATGACCAAGCTTGGCAAATACAAGTTACAAGAAGATCGAAATCACAATTTTAAGACGTGATTACTTGCAAATATTTGAAATTTACATACGTGAAGCCGTTCATAGAATAATTCAGATTGCAAAAACCTTTGGCGTCACCTGCATTCCTCAGACAATGACATGAAATTCATTATTTAGTCTGTAGATATTGTGGAACTAATAAGAGTACTGTATAGTCAGCAATTATTCAAACTGTGCATCTTTAGGGAGAAAAAAAGTCCAAATAATGATAGATAATAGACCATTTGCTATAGCTGTTAAAGAAGCATGGCATCAACATATGCGAATGATACCGTTTGCTGAACAAACATAACATTAAAATCATGAATAAGCACACAATTTAAAACTTGGTAACAGAATTAGCAAAAGCAAAGCTCAGGACTACCGCTGGATGTTTAGCACCTCAAATACACCAAGTATTTTGGAATATTCAATTATATATCTGTCCAATGCAATGTACATTAAAACGCTTGAATTCACAAGGGGACTTGTCACTAATTTATGCAAAGCTGAGTGCCTGAGTCTAAATGACTAGTGGGTCTTCCGTCTGCAGGAGAAGAAATGACACATTGCCTCCTACAAGAAAGTTCATTTTTTCGATACATCAACATCTTCTTGAGTTTTGGAATCTTCCTTCTTCTCCATTACTTGCTGAACACCCTCTTGGTACCCCTCAATAAAACTTTTAAGAGCGTCCCTGTATGCAGAAGCTCTGGTCATGTACACACGCTGCAAAGCAGGTCTGAGAGTCTCCATTCCACCTCTGGCAGCTACAGCTGTATATTTTCCAGTAAAAGATGCATATGCTTGGTCAAAATCACCATTACAAACACATTATTCAAAGCAATGGTAGGAAAACTAAAAACAAAAAACAAAGGAGAGGGATGTTTTAAACCACACGAATCATAGCATAAAAATCTGAAAACAGAGGTTTGGAATTGCAAGAACAGCAAGAACAGAGAGTTCTACTCAATGCTGAATAGGCAAGCGATGCCACACTAGTTCGTGCAAAAATCTTTGACTAATTGTTCATGTTCATCGAAGTTTTTTTTTTTTTTCAGAGCACTTTTGACTTGATGATTAGCAGCATCCTAATTGCTTTCTCTTGCAGATAGGTATAAATAGCTAGTCTGTTTTAGTATTTAATAGAGCCCCAAAGCTCAAAGCAATTTTACTCTGTGACACAAGTCATTAATTTACAGGCTTGATCAGATTATATTTAGTTTGAGTAAATAATTCACACAAGATTACAAGAGTACACCAAATAGACATAAAGTATGTTATCATAAATGCCCTTCGATAAATAAACAGTGATAAGCATCACTGCATTTTCATTCACAACAATCTAAATTTTGACAAGCCAGTAATTCCAAACAGCATAATGATATTAATCTTAAATTAGTGAAAGAGATGGTACCAAGATCCTCCAGTGTTGAGGGCTCTTTTGCTTTAGTTGCTTTCTTTTCACCATTAGGCTCTTCAGTAATTTCATGCTTCTTATAATCATCCGGCCGAAGATCAGGACCAATATCACGAACCCAGCTTGCAGCATAAAGCCTAGCAGCTCTCTTCAAAACCTGAATAGTGAATGTTTCAGTACAAATGCAATGTAAATTACCAACAGCTAAGTGTCATCTGTTCAATTAACTAACTTTGATTCAGCATCTCCAAAATTGCATCTTTATTCACTAATAACATGGATAAAATAAACTATAAAATTATGTCAAGTTATCAACCTCAATAAGGTTAATAGAGAAAAGTAACAAATGCCCACTTCAAGAATGCGCACATCATTCATTCTTCCCTAGTGTCTACTAATAGACATGGCCTTTTGAAGGTGGGATGAACAAAAAAAAAAAAAAAACTGTATTGAATAGAGATAAAGCCTAAAACTTTACACGGAAAACAAGTAACATTTGAAAACCCAGAAGCAACTAACAATGAAAGTGGGAGACATGATTGAAAATGGGATTTACCCAGATACGCTCCTCCCAGGTCAAATTGCGACGCTTTTTGATGTGAGGAGGGTCAGGCAAAGACGAGGGAAAAGCAATTTCTTTGAGGTCATAGCGTATGTAATCGTAAATTTTCCTGCAGACAACCCTCACTTTCATTTCGCACCTCCAAATTGCAAGTAGCAGCAGTGATATTGTAAAAGGGACTGAAAGCTTTGGAGCTAATACACAAAACGGGACGAGGACACTGAATTGGGCTCCAACTGATTGGTCAAGGGACTCATGAATCAAAACCAAAAGTTAAATCCTCTCCTCACACACAGCAATTAAAAAAAAAAAAACTTATTTAATGTTTTTAAGTTACAATTAGTTTTCAAAATTCAACTTTGAATAAGACTTTTTATTTTCCAACGACCCTCTCCCCTTAGAATATACCCAAAAAAGAATTTTATTTAAATAAAAATAGTTCATACTTCTCTTATTTTTTTTAATTTATCTCAATAAATATTGACATACTTTTTATAAACAATTTAATATAAAAATTAGATCAAACTTAAAAATATTTTAAACTAAATGTTTAGTTTTCCAAGCACACCCAGAAAAAAAGTTGAGCTCCAAGTCATTCTGGCACAACACAGATTCGGCCTTTAATGGGCTAGGATGGGCTACTATATAGCCAAGCCTACCCTTTAGGTTTTGGTGGGTTAAACGAGCCCATCAAAGGACGGAGCTAGACCTTTTTATCTAGGGAGACTAAAGAGAAAAGTCCAAAAAAAAAAGGGTGACTAAAGAGAACGCCGTTGGGACGACAAAACAAAAAAAAAAGAACAACATTGTCTAAGGGTGCTTAAGAATTTTTATTTTTCATAAAACAAATACATGAAAAATTAAAAATTTAAAACATAGACAAAAAAAGTCTTAAAACTTACAAAATAAACCAAAAAAAAAAACCATAAAATATATAAATGCACAGGTTAAACATGTCAATTTATTTTAAAAAATATTTTATTTTTAAATTTGAGTTTCTAACCTATAGGTTAAGTGCATATTTGGGATAAATGTAAAAATTTGATTATTTCAATAATCGATTATCAGTATAATTTTTTTTGTTATAATAGATTATAATAGAATCAATTTTATATTTAGATATGTTAATTAAAAAATAATTTTTTATGTATTAAATTATTAAGCCTAATCTGTTTTATTAAAATAAGCTTTAAATATTAAAAAAATTATTTGATTGAAGACCTCAAAGGTAAGAAAAAAAAATTATTTTTATGCATTAAATTATCAAAATAGGTATAAAATGATTAAAAAAGTTATTTGATTGAAGTCTCGAACACAAAATAGTATTTATATCTCAAAGTGTAAGAAATTATGAAGTTGACGACACGCGTTTCAAACCATTATTTTTACCAAGAGGTTTTTTAAGTTTTATCTTTTCATCACAATTAAACTTTTAAGTTTTATCTTTTCACACACCACTATTTTCATCTCATGTCTTCGTGTCGATGTCAGATTGGGTCAAGTCGTCACTTCGTTGTACAAAAACAATATTCCCTCAGTGACACATTGTCATACGTGTGTCCGATTAAAAAATTATTATTTTTTGTTTGAGGAACATTAGATATTGAATCTTCGAAATGATATTAATAACACGACAGATTTTGTAGACCTATTAATATTTTTAAAAAATTAATTTCTATGACTAACGCTCAATTTAAGTAAACGTTCATTTTCACCCAAGCTCAATCAAATGATTGATGCAAACGTGCACTTTTTAAATTTGATGTTACATTATAATTACATGAATTCTTACCCAAAAAAAACCATTTTTAATTTTCCGTAAATTTGTGTTTCAACCTATAGGTTACATATAAAACATTTTTGAAGTTTTATTTTTGGGTTAAACGAGCCAATCAAATGACAGAGTTATTTTTATCTACATTTAAGAATTTTTATTTTCCATAAAACAAATACATGAAAAATAAAAAAATTAAAATATTTTTAAAACTTTTTATCTTTATAAATGCACACACCACTTATTAAAAAATATTTTTTTTTAAGTTTTATCTTTTACACCCAATTTTTTGATTATCTTATTATATATATTTTTTTGATAATCGATTATAATACCTCAATTCGTTAGTTCAAAATAATATTAAGTCGTCCAATCATTTTTATGTATTGTCAAAAAGTTTAAAAAAATTATCTCATATCAATATTCCTCTAGTTTTTTTCCGCATGGCATACACACGTATTTGCATACTGCTAGTTTTTTGTTAGAAGAATTTGATTTATGAGATTTTTTAGAATATGTAAATAGAAATTATGCTCCATAATTGTTAGGAGGGGCTTATTAGGTAGCAAATATTGACATATATGATATATATTAAGATATTGTAAATTTTTAAGCTTATAGAAATGATATTAATAAATTATGATTTTTTTTGTTAAATTTTGCAATTATAAATGTGTGTGTGTGTGTCGTGTCCTATAATTTTTTAAATTTGATGTGTTCCTGTGTTTGTGTCGTTTAGGTAGACGTGTCATAATCCACGTAATGTATGACTTCATATAGGTAAATAAATAATCTATAATATAAAATCATAAGTTGAAATTTCAGCATTATAAAAAAAAAATTTATAATACATTAAATTTTGTGTAAAAGTTCAAACTAATTTTATTAAATATGTAATAATACTATTACAACAACTTGTTTTCTAAAAAAAATTGTTTGATTAAAAAATAATCTCAATTAAACATACTCTAAATGGGTGAAGACCTAGGTCTCATTGGCATAAATTTAAAGGAGTAAATAATTTAGAACCCTAACCCACCTTAAAATGGGATATTTGTAATTAAGAATAAATGATATGCCAATATAGCTAGAATGGAGAATTCACATAAATCCATAAAGCAGAAGCATCAACAAGGGCTTAAACTAATACTTACAGATAATCCCAATGAAAATTAAAATAAATGTTTAAATTAAATGATTCTATTAATTAAATGATAAGATTTCATTTAAATGTTCCTACAAATTAAATGATGAATTGTTACATTAAAATCTTTAAAGTCAAAATTTTTACGTCAATAATGATTTGACATATATCATTAAATAAAATAAATTAAAAATTAAAATAATATACACAATCGGTAAAAAATTTTATACTAATATTTATTAATATTTTGACACATTTTTTTATTTTAATTAATAAGAGAAATAAATAATATAAATATTAATTTGTTAAAATATTAGTAGACGTTTATATAAAATAGTACACACCAATTAAACTCATTAAGATAATTAAATTAATTAAATTAATTAAAATTAAAATAAACACAGATTAAAAATATTGAGACTAATTAAGCTATTTTTTTGGTACACAAGTTAAGCTATCTTTTATTAACTTTTATATAATTTTTATATATATTTATGTTTGCATCTGGTCAATAGTCCACCGGGAAGAATGTTGGTCGCCAAACATCATGATTAGGGAGTCAAAATAATTCATAAAATTGGAGAGTTTTAAATGTTCCTAAAAATATTTAGAGTATAGATGTTTTATATTTTTTTATCATTAATTTTGTGAAAAAATGAATCAATGACTCTTGTATTAGACATGTAACCTGATTAATAGGTAATTTTTTTTCCTTCTTCAGAGCCATTTCCCACCTCAACAGTAATTGCAATGGTGGATGGGGTAAGTACACCAGTAAGCCACCGCACTGAGCACCACCAGAATCGTTGTCTTTCGCTGTTTAAGCCACCGTGCCATGCACGACATCGTACCACCGAAACCACCAGATCCAACACCTATAATCACATTCACCCCTCCTCAACACTGCGTTTATCGACGAGCGTACCGTCAGCCACCATCACTAGCCAAGTCATCTCCACCATGATTCGTGCAGCTCCGCCCCTGCTACGCACCAGATCTGCACTGAAGCTATCGTCTTCTGTCATCCAAGCCAATGCGCCACACACGACGCCGCACCATCAAAGCCACCAGATCTGCCAAATCCAACACCTAGAACCACCTTCGCCTCTCCTCGATACCATGTTCGTCGGCGAGCATACCGTCAGCCACCATCACCAGTTAAGCCATCTCCACCACGAGTCGTGTAGCTCTACCCCCTCTACGCACCAAATCCGCTCTAGAGCTGTCGTCTTCCACCGTCCAAGCCACCGCGCCACGCATGAGTCGCACCATCGAAACCACCAAATCTGCCAGATCCAACACCTAGACTACTTTCACCCCTCCTCGACACCTTGCCTCAACTAAGCATTCAACCACCACCACGACGAGCCAACCAACCCAAAACCAGCAGCCCCCTTGTGTTGCCGTCCTCCATCGCGAGGTGGAAAGAAAATAAAATAAAAATATATATAATAGTTTTTTGTTAAAAAAAATCAACGGTGGATTACTTGTAAAAACAAATAATTTCTTTAGAGCATTGATGCTCAAAAACTTATTAAGAACATTGTAAATGTCTCCCATAAAATAAAACAAACTAAAACAAACATCAATTTATTATATAAAAAGCTAAAAATGAAGCGAGCAAACAAGACAAACATAAGAAAAACAAGATTAATGGAAACTATGAACCTGATGAGAAAAGTGATTTATAGATTTAGTGACATTATCTTGAGTCAATGTCCCATTCTTGATAGAGTAATGAAACATAAACTGACTAGCTTAGACACTCAAAATGTTTTGGATTAGCTATTCCTCATTTATGCGAAGGACACAATGCATTTAGCTACTGAATCACGTGCATTAGTGAGAAGATACAAATGATGTAGCCACTAACATACATTGTTCCCTTTAAGGAATATGAAAATCCCTTAAAACTTCTAAATTCCTTGATAAATTTATCATTAGACTCCTGAACCCTTTTCTTGTTTATCATTATAACCATAGACAAAAGAAAACTCTGCTTGCTCCAAAAATTCCTTAAATTCTTAAACCCAAAAATAACTCTCATATACAAACAAAACAATACATTGAAAGGATTCATATGAATTCAGAGGGGAACAACTTTGTGTCTTTCGTTTTTTGAAGTCTTAACTTTTTTCATTTTTTGGGGGTTTAAAATAAGAACACTGACACAAGCCACAATAGAAGAGACTTTCGGTAGAAACAAGGCCTAATACTGAGCTACGAAGCCAAAGCCATCCCAACGTCAAATGTGTACGTTTCCATTCTCTTATTTATTGAGCAAGCAACCAAGCAAGAGATAAACATTGTTTGGGTCGAGCCTTGAATTGATATTCCGTGACAGACGAAGAAATTTTAAATAATTGGGGCAAAGATAATACTATTAATACAAAAGTATAAAAAAAGTTTTAATAATTGTGTTTATATATCAAAAAATATATTAATTCAAAATTATGAAATATCAATTTATCAAAACAATCATGGAAGAAGATTAAATTTATGATCTTATAAGCAAAATAGATTCAAGAAAAAAACTCATTTAAGCAAAATGAAAAAGAAAAGCATAGAATTTAATAGAGATAACAATGAACCTCGTAATTCCCAAAGAAAATAAGCATCTCAATGAAGCAGTCATGGAAGAAGAGGCGAAGAAGAGTAGCGAAAACATCTCTGTGTTCAAAGTAGATGGGAGTGAGCCTGAGCTGATAATGTCTTCTAACACTGCTAGTCAGCAGAGATAAAGAAATATGAGAGAAGAAGAATTTTGTGCTATGAGTATATTGATACTGGACCGTCCAAACCGATCAGTTGGGCCGACTGGGTTGGTCATCCCGACCGGCAACTTTACAGCTTGGCTCATCTTTACAGATGACCAAGCTAAGGAGTTGTGGACCGTTCAAATAGATTAGTTAGGCCGACTGGGCTGGTCACGACCCTGACTTAATTATCCGACCGATTCATACCCAAAGGAGGGCACATTCAGTAATTTACCAAACGATCATTAGCCGACCGGTACCATCATAACCAACGGTTGTGAACGATTTCGTGCCTTTAATGACTGATTATAACAGATCCTAATGTTCGGATATCTTTATAGCCTGAACCGTAGGTATCCGAGGAAGAGAGTTTAGGACATCTATTTAAACTGATGAAAAGACCTAGAACAGACATGTTCCATTTTCTTACCCAAAATATTTATTGACTAAATCTTACAATCATTTTACTGACCAACCTAGTTTCTTAGGATCTCGCTATCACTTAGTCTATAAGTAACAAGCGAGTCCATTTCCTACCACTCTAGGTATCAGATAGTATCTGAAACATCTGGCGCCCACTGTGAGGCTCGGTAAAACTATCCTGCTCCACCATCCAACAAATTCCAACTTAATTACTCCCATAATTTTTCAATTAATTTTGGCACGAGAGCATGGCTACCAGCAGAAATAATGATGTTGTTGGAGCTACTCGAGGAATTCCTTCATCCAATCCTATGGAAGTACTCTTGCAGGCCATCAGGGATATGAACAACCAAATTGACTAGAATGCGAATAGGGATCAACATTACTCAGGGCCTGAAAGGATGAATGAGAAACGAGAAGCCGAAAGGTTTGAAGAAGAGGAAGGCCCAGGTAGAGAAGACCGCAAACAATTCAGCAATCCACGGACAGCCGACCGAGAAGTTCGGCGCCAGACGAATTATGCCCTACCTATAGCTAATCACCCTTTCTCGAATTTCATAATGTTAATTCCTCTACCAGATAGTTTTCGATTGCCAATAATGGAACTGTACGATGGGACAACTGATCCTCAAAAGCATCTTACAATGTTCAACTCCATGATGCTCTTGAATGAAGGAATAGATCCGATTAAATGTCAGACTTTTCTGACAACCCTCAAGAAATCAGCTTTACTATGGTTTTCGAACCTCGAGGCAAATTCGATATATGATTTTTATGAATTATCAATTAAATTCCTTAACCATTTTTGTACAAGCAAGACTCATTAGAAGACATCGGCTAGCCTCATCAACCTAAGACAAGGATATAATAAGTCCCTTAAAGAATTCATGAGGCAATTTGGTGAAGAGGCAGTCTAAAGCAGAGACCTTAATCTGGCTGTATCACTACATGCCATTATGACAGGTTTGATACCTAGACCATTCGCTGACTCCTTGGCCTGAAAGCCACTGTTGGACTTAGACGATTTACAAGCTAGATCTAACGGTTATATAAACATAGAAGAAATAGCTGTTGCGAGGAGGCAAATGGAGCAATGATTTTCTAAGCCCGAAACTAGGGAAAAGATCAATCCCATTATATCCATTCGTCCGATTATTCATGACCGACTGTACAGGAACCGAGGATCGGATCAAAGGGGTAGACCTTTTGTGAGGGAAGATAGAGTCGACTGATTAAAACAAAATTCAAGGCCGATTATTGATAGGGTGCAGCCCTAGTACGATGATTATACACCGTTGAATACTCGCCAAGACAAAAAATTCCTAGAAGTTTACAATACAAGACTCATTCGTTCCCCAAGGGGTGCTGGACAACAAAGGATACCATCTAATGCTGACAGAAGTAAATGGTACGAGTTTCACAAAATATACGGGCATACCACCGAAGAATGTGTGACTTTGAAAAATAGAATTGAACAACTAATTCGAGAAAGTCATCTTAGGAAATATGTTTATCGCAGCAAAAGTCGAAGCAGAGAAGCAAAAGAAAGGAGTAAACTTGAAAGAAGGAGTCTGAGTCCAGATTCGAAGAAAAAGGCAGCTGAAACATCCAGTTCTCATGATCAGCCGATCAGGGGAGTCATTGATTCAATTTATGGAGGGTTTGCAGGAGGAGGAAGTTTGAATTCATCTCGGAAATGCCACCTTAGAGCAGTAATGTCGGTCAATTATCTGCCTCCCTTGCAAGAAAAACAATTCGAGGATGGACCAGTGATTTCATTTTCAAATAAGGATTTTGTCGGCCTTAATGAGAATCTAGATGACCTAATAGTGATATCCATTATAGCTTGTGAACACCCAATTTTGTCCGGGGCATTTTGTAAATAAAGAAAAAAATTAAAAAAAAAGAAAAGACTCATCTTTGGCCCATTATCCAAACTATTGACCTAATATCCAGTCCATAATCCATTATCCTACCCATAAACTCATTATCTAACCCAATTGGCCCATCAACCCATAACTTGGCCCATTTTCCTACCCATTAACCCATGACCCATGATCCAACCCATTAACACATATACCAGCACTTATCCTAAACAAACCCCATCAGTTATCCTAACCCTTAAGCTCATCCTAAACTAATCTATCCTAAACTAACCATAACACATCCTAAACAGATTGCAGCCTATCATCTTAAACAAAACTCTAATCACATTATAACTTAAACATTTCAGCCTAATCCCTCTATAAAACCCATAACTCACACTTTGCTTGGCTCTTCAACTTGACTATTTTAGCTTGACTGAAACTTGTAAATTGCAGCTTTCACACGTTTCTCCATTTACTTTGTCAGATTTTATTCACTCATAGCCTCTGCCATTCACGTTATCCTTCATCCATTATCACCATCCCCTCTACCATTAAAACCACCCTCTGAACCACCCATTCCAACCTCACTTTCACGTAGCCCCATACTATCACACGTCTTCCATCACCACTTCATCTTCTTCACCATATCACCATCATCTTCCCAACCAAACACTTCATCATTAACCCACCTCTGCCAAGCTTCCATCTTCCCCTAAACTTTCACTTTCCATTACCACCATATCACTATTATCTTCCCAAAAACCACTGCAGCCATAGACCCCAACACAAATCCGGTCACGACCCGCGCTACACGTAGCCAGACCCGCGCGACCCGCTTGACCCGCTCTCCTTGAACTAGTCGTGCCGCACCGAACTAACCAACCTGCCATCGTCCCTATCGCACTACCAGCCGCCTAAAATAGCACCACCAAACGTCGTCGATCGCTCCACTGAACGGCAAGTCGCACGACCCAGCCAGAAGTTGCACCATCAATCCGACGACCCCACACCACCATTGTTCCGAATCGAGACTGCCTAACTCTGTCGCACACGCTTCAGATTCGCTCAAGACGTCGCCCGATCCGCTGCACACGCCGCCGAGCACGGGCCCAGATTCGCCAGAATCCACCGCTAGTGCCGCTCGATCCGCCGAGTTCGTGCACCTGCCAGTCGCTGTCGCTCCTCTGCCTTCATCCCCGTTCCTGTCGAGAAGCATCAGAGGAAACAAATACCCCCCTCCCCTCTTTGTTTTTGATATTTCGTAAGCTTCTGTATTGAATTTTTTTTAAGGGCTAATGGGCTATCAAATAAGATAAAAAATGAAAAAGATTAAAAAAATGATAAAATGGAAAAGATAAAATATAAATTTTTTTATTTTTTTATAAAAAAATAAAATTAATCGAGTTGTGACAAACTTGTTAATCTTGTAACTATTTCGGATCATCCGAGTTGTGATAACGTAATGATTCGAATTATTTTTTAAAAATAAATTATTATTTAATAAAGAATCAAAATTCATTTATTATTATTATTATTATTATTATTATTTCTTTTATCTAGGTAATTTTAGATTAAAAAAATTCATTTAATAGTAATAAATTTAATAATTAGTGAGTGACGTCTCTAGCGTGATGTGAGCTTCACTTATTCAAACTTTAATTTGATTAACAGAGTCGCGATGGCCTGTTAATTCAATTTTTTATAAAAATAAAAGAATTAAATCTTTTATTTAAATAAAATCAACTAATTGATACTTATTTTTTATAGAACTACGTGACTTTGAGTACCTCATCGCACTTGAGGATACGTAGGAGCAAAATTTTTATTTCTTCAAGCCAAATTTTAAATTTTTACAAATTATTTATTTATTTTTATTTTTTTAAATGGGGTAAAATAAATATATTTTGATATTATCAAACTTTGCATAACTAATTTAGGGTAGCCGTTTTAGGACGAATGTTGCTGGGCACTCAATTGAAGAGTGTGAATCCTTCAAGATTGTGATAAGGAAGCTAATTGCTTATGTGAAGCTTGACATTGAAGAAATAGTTGGACCTAGTATGGTTAACAACTATTGAAGTGATAATTAGTGATGTTGGACTCATGATAACTTTCTTAAAATATTAATGTAATGAATTTGCATGGGTACATTGTTTCCTTTCATCACTTTGTCTTTCTTGATAATTATTTTCTTTCATTTCTTTAAAGCGTCTTCCTTAGTAATTCTCAGTTGGGTCCACGTGTGTAAGTATCTTTGCAAAAGAAAAAGAAAAAGAAAATAAAAATAAAAATAATCAACAAGAAAAAATGAGCAATCACTTGGTGTGCACTATCTTTTAGTCTCAAAATTAAAGTTTTGAAAATAAACAATCATGATTTGAAAATAAAGATTGACCATTTTTCTCTATCTTTTACAAAATTTCATCATTTTTATCTGTTGTTACCCCTTTTGAGCTTGAAATTTTCTTCAATAAACCTTGGACAATGATCACCCCTACGTTAGGGGATAACACAAAACAAAGGTTGATTGTCATGATGAATGTTCTGAAGCATAATGAAGAAAGAAAAAAAGGTGAAATGGGCAAAAATAAAAAAATGATGAAATCAAATGGGGAAGAAACAGAGAAGAATAAGAGAAAAGTGTGTAGAAAAGTAATTGATGAAGTTTAATTTTGAACAAGGATCCTAAGTCCTATTCCACCCTTAAACACTTGTTTGAGCCTTATATCTTTCCTTTTATAACCCCTAGCCTTGGCCATATTACAAGCCTCAAAAAGTTCATTCTGATCAATGAAAGATTGTTGTCATTTTCATTAACATTAATTTTGATACAAAGGTTACGCTCATCCAAGTATTTAGTTCATTGCTCCTAAAAAAAATGAAAAGAAAAAAAAAGAGACTTACACTAGGACAAATTTGTACCCCGTTCGACTCGGTTCTAAATTGGGGCAATTTTTCCTTTCTGTCCTAGATTGGAAATTTTTTTTCTTTGGTTCAATTTGGCCTCACACTAGCACAAGTTTGTATCGCATTCGACTCGGCTCTAAACTGGGGCAATTTTTCCTTTTCTTGGTTCAATTTATCTTGGGCTAATCTTTTAGTCCCTAAGATAAGTCTTGGTCCTTCTCAAATCAGTCCTAGACTGGGGCAAATTTCTCTTTGGTTGAATTTGGCCCTACACTCGGATAAGTTTATTCTCTGTTCAACTCGGCTCTAAACTAGGGCAATTTATCTTTTCCTAGGTTCCATTTGACTTACACTAGGGCAAATCTTTTAGTTACTAGGACGAGTCTCGGTCCTACTCAATTCAATCATTGACTGAGACAAATTTCTCTTTGGTTCAATTTGGCTTGATCCTTATCCATAATGTCAAGATTGTTCTCATGAAGAGCAAACCAATTCATATCGAGTCAACACCTCTTTCAATCTCATACCATCGTTTGTGTCTTTTCCTTTTTTGTGTATTCAAACTTCCAAGACCAATATGAAAGTTGTTCATTAGTAAATTTATTTTCTGTTATACTTTCACATCCATGTTTGTCTATTACGTAATGCTTCAAGTAAGTGAGCATGAGTACAACATTATGATTTGACCATCTGATGACAATCTCTGGATAAACAATTCCGATCAAAGAGAACTTGGAAATTCAAATTGAAGGATAATGTTATCTAAAGGGATAATTCAGAAATAAAAGGTACTCAAGAAAAAAGAGATGAAAGTGAGAATTTTGAAGGAAAGTCAGCAAGTGAGCATGAAAGTAGATTAATTACATAAGCTTTTTCGAGGAAGCACGTGTTTTAAGGAAATCCCAATTCTACTAAGAGACCTTTCAAAGATACATTTGTCTCTTTAGAAAATCCCAAGTCCTTGGCTTGATGAAATTCCAGGCCCATGGCCTGATGAGATGAAAAAAAAATTCCAAGTCCTTGACTTGATGGACTTCATAAAATTTTGAGTCCATGGCCTGATGATGGTGTCAAAAAGAATTCTAAGTCTTTGCTTGATGGATTTACAACTTTCCAAGTCTATGATCTGATAAGATGTCAAAAAAATAAGAAAAGACAGAAAGAAAAAAAGAAGAAGGGAAATGAGGTCAAGAGGATTTCCAAATGAGTTGACGAGTTTGATGAAGAAAAATATGTGAACAAAGGTTTGATTGGTTAAAGCTTTCCAAGGTTAGCGTTGTTGCAAATGTTTTTAAAATACATAACCTTACATTTTCAAGGCATTAATATAAAATTTAAAAAAAGAAAGAAAGAAAAAGAAAGTAAAAGAAAAAAAAAGATGAAAAAAGAAGAAAAAATCTTTTCAGGACGCAGATGTTCATTGTCTTTTAAATTTCGGGACGCAGTAGCCCACTGTCTTTTAAATTTCAGGATCCAGTAGCCCATTGTCTTTAATTTTCGAGACGTAGTAGCCTGTTGTCTTCGGGACAGAGTAGCCTGCTGTTTTTTAAATTTTTGGACGCAATAGCCCATTATCTTTTAAATTTCGGGACGCAGTTGGCCATTGTCTTCGGGGATGCAGTAGCCTATTGTCTTTAATTTTTGGGACGCAGTAGCCCGCTGTCTTTAAAATTTTGGGATGCAGTGGCCAGCTATCTTTGGGAGGCAGTAGCCCACTGTCTTTTAAATTTTGGGATGCAGTAGCCCGCTGTCTTTTAAATTTTGGGACGCAGTAGCCCATTGTCTTTTGGGATGTAGATGTCCATTTTCTTTAATTTTCGAGACGTAGATGCTCATTGTCTTTAATTTTGAGGATGTAGATGCCCATCGTCTTGAATTTTCGGGATGCAGATGCCCATTATCTTTAATTTCGAGACACAGTAGCTCATTGTCTTTTAAATTTCAGGACGCAGTAGCCTGTTGTCTTTTAAATTTTGGGATGCAGTAGCTCGCTGTCTTCGGGACACAGTAGCCCACTGTCTTTTAAATTTTGGGACGCAATAGCCTATTGTCTTTTAAATTTCGGGACGCAATAGCCCATTGTCTTTCGAGATGCAGTAGCCCATTGTCTTTAATTTTCGGGACGCAGTAGCCCGCTATCTTTTAAATTTTGGGACGTAGTAGCCCATTGTCTTTTAAATTTTGAGACGCAGTAGCCCATTGTCTTTTAAATTTTGGGACACAGTAGCTAATTGTCTTCCGGGATGCAGTAGCCCATTATCTTTAATTTTTGGGAAGCAGTAGCCCACTGTCTTCAGGATGCAGTAGCCCGTTGTCTTTTAAATTAAGAGACATAGTAGCCTGCTGTCTTTTAAATTTTGGGACACAATAGCCCATTGTCTTTAATTTTTGGGACGTAGATGCCCATTGTCGTTAATTTTTGAGACGTAGATGCCCATCGTCTTGAATTTTTGAGATGCAGATGCCTATTGTCTTTAATTTTGGGATGCAGTAACCCATTGTCTTTTAAATTTTGGAACGTAGTAGCCCGCTATCTTTTAAATTTCGGGACGCAGATGCCCATTGTCTTTTTTTAGGACGTAGATGCCTATTGTCTATTTTTGGGACGCAGATGCCCATTATTTTTTTTAGGATGTAATAGCCCATCATCTTGAATTTTTGGGACGCAGATGCCCATTGTCTTTAATTTTAGGGACGTTGTAGCTCATTGTCTTTCTGCCATTTATTTTTGAGCGCATCGCTCTTTGCATCTTTGTTCTCACATTGTTTTTGTTTCTCCCATACAAAATTAGAGTTCATTTATTTACTCGTTCCTCACTATGATAAAATGATAAGCTACAGTTATTCTTTTATCTAGTAAGAAACAAGTAAAAAGGGGCAACTGTGAACATCCAATTTTGTCCAGGGCATTTTGTAAATAAAGAAAAAAAAAGAAAAGACTCATCTTTGGCCCATTATCCAAACTATTGACCCAATATCTAGCCCATAATCCATTATCCTGTCTATTAACCCATTATCCAACCCAATTAGCCCATCAACCCATAACCTGGCCCATTTTCCTACCCGTTAACCCATGACCTATGATCCAACCCATTAACCTATTATCCATGATCTAACTCGTTAACTTATATACCAGCACTTATCCTAAACAAACCCCATTCGTTATCCTAACCCTTAAGCTCATCCTAAACTAACCTATCCTAAACCAACCATAACACATCCTAAACAGATTGCAGCCTATCATCTTAAACAAAACTCTAATCACACTATAACTCAAACACTTCAGCCTAATCCTGCTATAAAACCCATAACTCACACCTTGCTTGGCTCTTCAACTTGACTTTTTTAGCTTGACCAAAATCTGTAAATTTCAGCTTACACACGTTTCTCCATTTACTTTGTCAGATTTTATTCACTCATAGCCTTTGCCATTCACGTTATCCTTCACCCATTATCACCATCCCATCCACCATTAAAACCACTCTCCGAACCACCCATTCCAACCTCACTTTCACGTAGCCCTACACTATCACACGTCTTCCATCACCACTTCATCTTCTTCACCATATCACCATCATCTTCCCAACCAAACACTTCACCATGAACCCACCTCTTCCAAGCTTCCATCTTCCCCTAAACTTTCATTTTCCATTACCACCATATCACTATTATCTTCCCAAAAACCACCACAACCATAGACCCCAACACAGATTCTGTCACGACCCGCTCTCCTTGAATCACCTGTGCCGCACCAAACCAACTAGCCTGTCGCCCTCCCTGTCGCATTACCAGCCGCCTGAAACTGCACCACCAGACGCTGTCGATCACGCCACCAAACGGCAAGCCGCACGACCTAGCCGGAAGTTGCACCAGCAATCCGACGACCCCACACCACCACTGTTCCGTACCGAGACCGCCCAACTCCGTCGCACGCGCTTTAGATCTGCGCAAGCCGTCGCCTGATCTGCTGCGCACGCCGCCGAGCATAGGCCTAGATTAGTCAAAATCCACGTCGAACGCATCCTCACCGCTAGTGCTGCCCGATCCGCCGAGTTCGTGCTCCTGCCAGTCGTCGCAGCTCCTCTGCCTTCATCCTTGTTCGTGCCGAGAAGCATCAAAGAAAACAAATACCCCCCTCCCCTCTTTGTTTCTGATATTTCGTAAGCTTCTGTATTGTATTTTTTTTAAAGGGCTAATGGGCTGTCAAATAAGATAAAAAATGAAAAAGGTAAAAAAAATGATAAAACGGAAAAGTTAAAATATAAAACTGATTAATTTTTTTATAAAAAAAATAAGATTAACCGAGTTGTGACAACTTATTAATCTTGTAACTATTTCGGATCATCTGAGTTGTGATAACCTAATGATTCGAATTATTTTAAAAAAATAAATTATTATTTAATAAAGATTCAAAATTCATTTATTATTATTTTTATTTTTATTATTATTTCTTTTATCAAGGTAATTTTAGATTAAAAAAATTCATTTAATAGTAATAAATTTAATAATTAGTGGGTGACGTCTCTAGCGTGACGCGAGTTTTACCTATTCAAACTTTAATTTGATTAATAGAGTCACGATGACCTCTTAATTTAAATTTTTATAAAAATAAAAGAATTAAATCCTTTCTTTAAATAAAATCAACCAATTGACACTTATTTTTTTATAAACTACGTCACTTTGAGTTCCTCATCGCACTTGAGGATACATAGGAGCGAAATTTTTATTTCGTCAAGCCAAATTTTAAATTTTTACAAATTATTTATTTATTATAAAAAGGGTAAAACAAATATATTTTGAGATTATCAAATTTTGCATAACTAATTTAGGGTAACCATTTTAGGACGGATGTATTAGGGGTGCTGTGGGGTTAAAGTCTTCACCTTTCCCTATGCATAACCGACTCCCGAATCCAATCTGGTTCCAAAGACCATTTTCTAAAAGGGTTTTCTAATTTTTCCTAATTTTAATAAAATTAGTGGCGACTCATAACAATTTATTTTGTTCGCTGATCCTGCCATGATCTCGGTTGCGACATAGCTGGAAATTTTTAGATAAAGAAAGTTCTCGTTGATCAAGGTAGTTCAGTTGTTGTCTATATATGTCTACACTTCAAAGACTTCAGATTTCGGAGGAAGATTTGACTCTGTTCAATGGAACTTTGATCGGATTCTCTGGTGAGCAGGTATGTGTTAAAGGATACATCGAACTCTGAACCACTTTTGGGACAGGTACATAACTTAAAACCATTTCAGTTAAATACTTTGCAATAGATTGTAATACTCCTTATAATGTTATTCTTGAGAAACCTTCTCTAAACCTTCTTGGGGCTATAGTTTCAACCCCTCATTTAATAATGAAGTTCCCAATCTCAAAGACTGAGGTTGGAGTGGTCCATACAGATCAGAAAGAAGGTAAAATATGTTACAACGAAAGTTTAAAGCTAAAGTCGAAGAATTTGACCAATGTGATAGATCGCAAGCGATCGATTCATAATATCAATATGACTGAGTTGGACCCAAGAAGTGATAGGCAAGTCAGACCTTAACCGATCGAGGAGTTACAGATTGTTCTTTTGGGTCCTGAGCCCAACCAAGTAACTCACATTGGGACCCATTTACCAACCGAACTCAAGCAAGAGTTAGAGGAGTTGTTGAGGAAAAATTATAATCTTTTTGCTTGATCAACAACAGATATGCCCAGGATAAATCTAGAAATCATTTCCCATAAGCTTTCCGTGGATAAGAAGATAAAGTTAGTCGCTCAAAAGAAAAGTAAACTTGGCACAGAAAGGCAGAAGGCCGCTATCAAAGAAACAAAGAAGTTGTTGGAGGCCGATTTTATTCGGGAAGTTAAGTATACGACATGGCTATCCAATGTTGTTATGGTAAAGAAATCCTTGGGAAAATAAAGAATGTGCACAGATTTTACAAACCTTAATAAAGCTTGCCCAAAGGACTCCTATCTGCTTCCCAGTATAGATCAGTTGGTAGACGGGGCTTCTGGTTTCCAGTTTGAGTTTTATGGACTCTTATTCAGGATACAACCAAATCCAAATGCATTCAGATGACGAGGAAAAAATGACTTTTATCACTAAATTTGGGAATTTTGTTACAAGGTAATGGCTTTCGAACTAAAGAATGTTAGGGCAACTTATCAGAGGCTAATGAATAAGATTTTTAAGGAGCAGATCGATAAAAATATTGAAGTGTATATTGATGATATGGTTGCCAAAACACTAATCGATGGGAACTATTGCTCGAATCTTGCTGAATGCTTTTCTCAGCTAAGAAAGTATAACATAAAATTAAATCTGGAAAAATGCGTATTCGGGGTACAGGCAGGAAAATTTCTCAATTTTATCCTAACTAATAAGGGAATTGAAGCTAATCCAGATAAATGTAGTACCATAATGGATATGACGAGCTCGACAACCATTAAAGAAGTTCAGAGATTGACAGGAAGGATTGCTTCTTTGTTGAGATTCCTCTCAAAATCTACCGATTGATCATTACTATTCTTCCAATGTCTTAAAAAACTAGAAAAATTCCAGTGGACGAAAGAATGCGAAAAAGCCTTTGAGGAGTTAAAACATTTCCTGACTTCCCATTCGGTGCTGACCAAACCAGAGTAAGGTGACACTTTATTTATTTATATTTCAGTTTCTGACCAAGCTTTAAGTTCAATTTTGGTGAATGAGGACGAAAAGGAGCAATGTCTAATTTATGTCGTGAGCTGAGTTCTACAAGAACTAGAGACTAAGTATCAAAAGATAGAAAAAATGGCAATTGCCCTTGTAGTGACAGCTAGAAGACTACGATAGTATTTTCAAAGTCATCCAATCATTGTAAAGACCAATTATCAAATCAAACAAGTACTGAGAAAACCAGAGCTTGTCGGAGATGATACATGGTCGGTAGAATTGTTCGAATTTGATATCGATTATCAACCGAAAGGTTCGATTAAGTCCCAAGCAATATATGATTTTTTGATTGAGTTACCTTCACCTTCCACTTATAATTTGAATAATGATACATGATATCTTTTTGTCGATGGAGCTTCTAATATTAAAGGAAGTGGTGCAGGAATCATTATGGAGGGACCAAACGAAGTGTTGATAGAACAATCTTTGAAGTTCAATTTTCGAGCGAGTAATAACCAAGCTGAATACGAAGCCTTAGTAGCAAGCCTAACATTGGCCTAGAAATATGGGCAACTCGGCTCATCGCTAAGTCAGATTCTCAGCTGATTGCTGGACAGGTTAAGGGTGATTTTCAAACTAAAGATCCCCAGTTAACAAAGTATTTGGTGAAGGTCCAGAAAGCCATTGAAAAGTTTGAACAATTTGAAGTTGTGCACTTTCCAAGGGAACATAATACTTGGACGGACCTACTTTTAAAGCTAGCAAGCACCAAAGGACTAGGGAATAACCGATCAATCATCCAAGAAGTCGTTGATCAACCGAGCATTGAGGATGAAAAATCTTTTGTTATCAGCAATGACTTAAGCTTTTAGATGACTTCGATCGTCAAGTACTTGCGTAATGGGGAGGTTCCGACCGATGATAAGAAGGCGAGGAAATTACGGAAGTTAGCAAGTTATTACACTTTGATTAGTGAAGAGTTATTTAAAAGAGGATTTTCACTTTCTTTTTTGAAATGCGTCGGACAACATCAAACTGAGTCAATCATGCTGGAAGTACATAAAAGGGTATGCAGCAGTCATATTAGTGGTCAATCCTTTGCCAGAAAGGTCTTTTGGGCTAGAATTTGTCGGCCAACGATAAAGCCCAATTATTTGAAATATGTTCAGAGATGTGATAAAAGTCATAAGTTTGCAAGTCTTCATAAAGCTCCATCTAAAGAATTGCATAGTATCAAGACGTCTCTAGAAGGTTGCCTAACAAAGGAAAGTTATCGGTCAACTGGGAAGGGTCATTTCAAGTCCTCGGGGTTATTGGTGATGGAGCTTATAAGATAGGTGATCTCGATGGAAATTTGTTTCATATAACTTGGAACTCGGCCTCACTTCGAAAGTACTTTAGCTAAGTTTATTTGATTTTTTCATATAAAATGGGCTAATAAAATCCACACTGCAAGATTTTCACAGCCATTTTCTTCGAAGAAAAGTGACCTTCACATGCTTCTGAGTGATAAAATTTAATGACACTACCTACCTCACTGTCGGGCACACATATTCGAAAGATTTAGTTAGGATAATATTTGAACAATTATAGGTCATCCCAATAAAATTTGTTCATCTCTGTAAAAAATTTCTTTCTATCTTGGTGCGTCCATTGAGGCGGCATCTTTCCTGTTACAAAAAAGTTAACTATGTTAGCAAGCAAAGGTATGGAATTGACAGAAAATAAAAATTAATCAGGAAAAGAATCATTGATGGGTGTGCTATCAAAATGTGAGCCTGTTGTAAGTCTGGACAAATGATCTACGATAACATTTTCGGCTCATTTCTTATCTTTTATTATGATGTTGAATTCTTGAAGCAATCTCGGTTTTTGCTTTATCTTTTAAAATAAAAAGAAACAATTTAAGCTTAACAATATGTTTAGTGTAATTTTGATCATTGAAAGTGATATATACTTCCTCAAATTCTTTTAGATGTAAATATGGACTTTCAGATTCTAAACCATGGAAATTATGAAATAAAGAAATCATACTTGACTTAAATCTAAAATTGTTAGCATTAAGTGGAAAGATAAAACATGATGGACTAGAATTTCGAGATAGTTGCAAATATTCACGTATGGTTCACAACGGTTGATTTTCATATTCATCATGTACACTTTCATTTTCAGTCATTATGTCAATTATGTGTGATTGTGATTCAAACGATTCAATATATAAAGTACTAGAGTTAATTTTAACCAAACGGCCAGAATTTGAATCACGATACCAATTAAACATAAATAAATGACTTAAAATAAAAAATAATGTACAAGTTAGTAAATCAGAAAACAAAAATAAATGACATAAATAAACAAGTTAATAAGTTAGTAAGTCAGAAAGCAAAAATAAATGACATAAATAAAAAAAATTAGTAAGCATAAATAAATGACATAAATAAGTAAGTTAGTAGGTCAGTAAGTTAGAAAATTAGTAAGTTAGTAAGTCAGAAAGTTAGAAAGTTAGAAAGTTAAAAGAGTATAGAAAGAATATACCAGATGGTGAAGTTTACTTAAAGAAAGAAACCTCAATAAATTAAAACTTCAAATTAAGTCCTCGGCAACAGCGCCAAAAACTTGATGCGGATTAAAGGATGCAAACCTAAGTACAAGTTGTCTCAAGTAATAAATTTCTCAGGAGTCTGAGGTCGATCCACAGGGAATTGATAAAGAAAAATTCTTTGAGGTAGGGAATTGATTTGTCGCAACAATAAAGATAATAAAATTTGTTCACGATTAAAAAAAAAACTTGCTTGGGCTAGGAGAACCACTTTTGGTAATAAATTAAGGACAAAATTAATTCTTTTTTTATAACTCAATTGAAATCCACATACAAGGGAGGTTCTAATCGAAAAATCAAACATTCAAAGTCTATTTAGAATTATATACGCATTTATATTATAGTTCCTTTAATTATTTACTAACACAAACACTTGTAAATAGGTTCAAGCATCCATTGTGCTAAACCACATGTCTACAATGAATCATGAACTCCATTTTAAAAGGAGGGTTTCTAAATTGATTGGAAACAAAATATAACACATATAATGACCACTTGATAATATATCATTTAAGTACAAGAAAGAAATTAATCTAACCTTATTTTTATTACCAAAAGCTTCACCCATTCATCCAAGCAAGATGAAGATTAGTTACTCGTGAACAAGAAGAAAGAAAGAGAAAAGAAGAAAAAGACAAACATAACTTCAATTTAGAATAAAGAAAACTACAACAAGAGAAACAAATAACACAATAGCATAATCTAAGCTAAGATTCCCAAAATGATCAACCAATGCTCCTTTATATAGAGCTTGAGGAGTACAAAATGACAATGAAGTTATTTAATGAATTGGTAGATGATGGGTGGATGAGTGAAAAATGACAATGGAGTTATTTAATGAATAGGTAGATGATGAGTGGATGAGTGAAAAATGACAATGGAGTTAATTAATGAGTTAGTGGATGATTAATGAGTGGGTGGATGATTAGTGAGTGGGTAGATAATTAATGAGTGGGTGGATGATTAATGATGTTTGTCTCTTCACTCGTACCAACTAATTCAACTATCTTCACATGATTATAACTCTGTTAAAACGTCATTTTCTGGAAAATGGTTTTTATGAAAGTTGAAGGATTTTGTCTTATCTTTCCAATGTCACCAGTTTCATCTCCATATAACTCCTACAGCTCAAATTCCAGTCCAATCACTGCACACTGCTCAGGCTCAGCTATAGCTCCTCTATTATGACTTATAAGCCCAATATAACCTTCAAGCCATCCGAACTGGCTCTTGTGTTCTCATGAAAGTTGTATATTTAGGTCTTAACTTTCAAATGACACCAGTTTCAGCTCAATGCAACTCATACAACCCAAATTATGCTCTGATTAGTGCACACTGCTTGGGTTCTAGTAACAGAACTCGTTTTCTGACTTTCAGGCCCAATTAGCTCCACTAGATGTCTGATTGAAACTTCGAGCTCTACATCAAAGTTGTAGAGCTTTCTCTCAGCTTTCCTACAAGATAAAATTCATAAAAATGATGGTTTATTAATGTATAAAAATCATCAAAGGACTGATTTGGACTTGCTAGAGGAGGAAAGGGAAATTGCCCATATTTGGGAATAAGCCTCAAAAGCCCGAGTAGCCAGGAAGTACAATCAAAGGGTGAGAACAAGAAAATTTAAAGAAGAGGATTTGATTTTACGAAAAATTGAAGTCTCTAGAAGGTTGCCTGACGAAGGAAAGTTATCGATCAACTGGAAGGGTCATGATTTTTTCCATTGGGTTTTGCCTGAAAGGTTTTAACGAGACATACCTCTAACTCTGATCTATTAACTATGATTTATATATCTCATTTTTTAAGAGTTTACCCATATGAAACTATCTCGACGAATGTCGGTCCATTGAGATGATGTTGGCCCCATTGAGTCGATGTTGACCTCATTGAGCCGATGTTGACCCCATTGAGTCAATGCCTGCCATATTGAGTCGATTTCGGCCCCATTGAGTCGATGTCGGCCCCATTGAGTCGATGTTGACCCCATTGAGTCAATGTTGGGGCCTATTGAGCCGATGTCAGCCCCATTGAGCCGATGCTCCTCTATGAGTTGATGCCAACTCAACTGAGATGATCCCGATCACACTGTGTCGATTAACATTTTTGGGCTTGTTGGTCCACTCGCACTAATGCCGACTAGTAAGTATTTTAAACTAAGTATTGATCCCTTTGCACTAATACCGACTACTATGTATTACAGTCAAGTTTTTATCCTCTTAAGTAGTTTAAAACATTCCAATTTGTTTGACTTTAACAGATGCTTATAAAGGCGTTTAAATCACAGTTTAATTATTTTGGCAAATGATTTACCAGTTAGCGAGTTGTTTTATGGGGGGACCAAATGGCCATTCGATTTTATAATTCGACTAAAAAAGGCAAAACATAGAATGCATTCATAATAGTTCGTTACAATAAATTATGAAATAAAATTCAAATTTCTTCCCTTGCTACTTCTTCATCCTCTTTTTCAACAATCCGACCCTCCAAAACCTGTTGAAATGACCCTATTTTGCCAAGACGATTATCAAAGATTCCATCAGGACTCAAAAGCTTGACTTGCTTAAGGCAGGTATCATAGCCAACAACTCTTTGGTTAGTTATTTTGTCCTTTAAACCTTCTAGTTTAGCGAACAATTTATTTTTTTTTTCTGTCAAGTGCTTCTTTAAGTTCATGATTGGTATTCATTTTTTCTTTAAGGACGGCTAACAGGTTCTCTTCAACTTTCTTCTTCTCTTCTTCAATTAATTCTATAGAGGATTCAAGACGCTCAACTTGGCACGCCTTGGTTTTTAAAGCTTTGATTTCCTTCTTAAGGTCGGAAACTTCGGCCTCATGAGATTTTGAGCTTTTCCATTTCGGTGTGGTAGACAAGGTTGATAGACGATAGTTTCTTTTTATAACCCTCTACTTCATGTTTAGTCGATCGAAGGACACTGATAGTTCGGAGAAGTTGCACCTCGACCCAATGACAAAGTCTGACTGCTCCAACATTGCCTTCCTTGTCATCTAGCAACGCAATGTGGGAATCTACCAAGGATCCAAATGGGAAGTTGGGCAACCATAATGAAGACATGTTCGAACTTGCTGAAAAACCATTTAATCCTTTAATTGCAGCTCTAAGTCCAGAACTTTGCTAAGAAGAGCCCTCAACTACCAGTCAGTTTTCCTCAGTTAAAGCATCTGATTTAAGGTTGTTTTCTTGATTTTTTTATTGCAGTCTTTTTCTGACCATCACATCTGAATTTGTTTGCGATGATTTAGGCTCAGGAATCACATTAACTAGATCTAACCAATTCTATGTATTTTTGGCAGGAGGAGAATTTGAGGTTTCTTCATTCTTCAACTTCTTCAATCGCCTCTGCATTTCTCGCACACTTATTTTTGGAGCCATGGTTCCTGTAGTACATTGAAAGGGTTAAAAACATTAGCAAAATAATAACTTCAATAAGGCAGTTAAAGACAAAAACTTATGCAGAATTTTTGAAAGCACTGTCAGACTATTACCGAACTTTATCAAAGAACCTGTGTCTAGTATAGAAACCTCTTCCCAAAGGTCGATTAAAAATCAGTCTTCCAATGATAGGCTATAATAACATATTTTATACATTAATAAACTCTCATTTTTAGTCATTTACACTCTCTATGTACTTAATTGATTAAGTCTGTTTATGTTTTGTAAGTTTGGACTCAAATTGGACTTAATTGATTTTTTTAGCATTATTTGGGTCTTATACTGTTTCTGTATTTTGGTCATATCTTGAGTCCTAGATATCTAGAGATTATGAATTTTACCTTGTAGGAAAGCTGAGAGAAAGCTCTACAACTTTGATGAGAGATCAAAGTCTCATTCAGACGTCTAGTGGAGCTAATTGGGCTTGGAAATCAGAACACGAGTTTTGTGACTGGAATCTTAACAGTGTAAAGTGATCAGAGCATAACTCGGGCTGTAGGAACTTATTTGGGCTAAAATTTAGACATTTGAAAGTTAAGACTCATATCTACAACTTTCATAAAGAACACGAAACTCAAATCGGACAGCTTGGAGGTGATATTGGGTTTGTAAGTTAAAACAGAGGTGCTAAAACTTGGTCTGAATAGTCTCTAGTAATTGAGCCATATCTCGGGCTATAAGTGGTGAAATAAGCTGAAAATTGAACATCTGAAAGTTAAGACCCAAATCTACAACTTTTATGAAGATGACTTTTTCATTTGATGACAGCATCCATGAGTTAAGTAATGAATGATTTCAGAGACAAAGAATCTCAATAATCCAACCACTCATCCAATAATCTCCTAACCCAAGCAAGTTCTTAAATTCATTTGTAAACATCGTTTATTACTTTTGGTGTTGTGACAAATCCTTTTCTTACCTCAATTAATTTTTCTTCATCAATTTCCTGTGGATCGACCTCAGACTCCCGAGAAATTTATTACTTGAGACAACCTGCACTTGGGTTTGCATCATTTAAATCTCGCAATCAAGTTTTTGCCACTGTTGCCGGGGACTTGATTTGAAGTTTTAATTTATTGAGGTTCTCATTCTTGAATAAAATCTATTCTCTCTTCTCCCTCACCAGAGCAAAAGATTGGCTTGCCGATCCTTCGGTTTCTTTACTAGCTCTTTAACTTACTAACTTCCTAACCTACTAACTTTCTAATATTTATATTTATGTCATTTACTTATGTTTACTAACTTTTAATTTATGTTATTTATTTTCTCGCTTACTAACTTTTATTTTCTACACTCTAACTTTTAATTTCTCATTTTATTTTCTCGCTTCTCTAACTTTTTAATTTTTGATATTTATTATTACTTTCTAACATAACGAAATAATCTTTCTTCTTCTCTTCTCTTTTCACGGCTCTGGTAGGGCTCTACCTCTCTCCGCTTTTCATATTTTAAATTTATTTTTTGTAATTTACTTTCTACACTTTCTTTTCTCGTATTTTACTTTTTGCACTTTCTAACTTACTAATTATTAACTCTCTAATTATCTAACTTTTTAATTTATCAGTTATCTAACTTTTTACTTGTTAATATTTATTGGGTGGTTGGTTTATACTACATCCTTGTTAATATTGAATGACTAGTGTAAACTACCGACTTGTACATTATTTTTTCTATTTTAAGTTATTTATATATGCTTAATTGGTATCGTGATTTAAATTCTGGTCGTTTAGTTAAAATTAATCTTGGTACTTTATATATTGATTTGTTTGAATCACAATTACACACAATTAACACAATGGCTGAAAATGAAAGTGTACATGATGAACATAAAAATCAACTATTGCGAACCATGCATAAATATTTGCAACCACCTCGAAATTCTAGTCTATCATGTTTTATCTTTCCACTCAATGCCAATAATTTTATATTCAAGCTAGGTATGATTTCTTTACTTCTTAATTTTCATGGTTTAGAGTCTGAAAGCTCATATTTACATATGAAAGAATTTGATGAAATATGTATTGCTTTCAATGACCAAATTGCACTGAAGAGATTGTTAAGCTTAAATTATTTCCTTTTTCTTTAAAAGATAAAACAAAATCTTGGCTTAATACTTTGAAACCAAGATCAATTGGCACATGGCAAGAAATGCAACGTGAATTCTTAAAGAAATTTTTTCCAACACATAAAACCAAAGCTATGAAAAGACAAATCCAAATTTTTTTCCAAAATTCAAATGAAGCATATTTTCAATGTTGGGAATAGTTTAAAGATTTGTTAAATTCTTGCCCACATCATGATTTTAAAAAATGGCGCACCATAAGCTTTTTCTATGAAGGTTTAATACCTGAAACCAAACAATTTGTGGAAATAATGTGCAATGGTGAGTTTCTTGATAAAAAACCTGATGAAACTTTAGACTATTTAAACCAGTTGGCTGAAAATTCAATTAGATCTAACATTGCAAGTGCTAATAAAGGAAAATATCACCTTAGTCAAGAGAAAGATCTAAATACAAGGTTTTTCAGTTTGGCTAGAAAAATTGAAGCAATGGAATTAGGAAAAACAAAAGGAATCAAATTTGTACAAAATAAAAAAATTTGTGGCATTTGTGATGACTTAGGACACTCAACACATGAATGTCCTAAGATTCCTATTTTTAAAGAAGTTGTACATGAGCAAGTAAATGCAATAAATAATTTTAAAAAGCCATTTACTTCTTCTTTTTTAAATACATACAATCCATGATGGAGAAATCACCCGAACTTCAGTTGGAGGAATAATAATCAGTCACAATTCATGCAACCACCACCTCCTCAAGCACAACAAGACTCTCAAAATTCTCAAGGATATGCATCTTATGTCCTACCATATAGGAAAAACCTTGAAGAAACACTGCTTACATTCATAGAAAAATAAGAAGCCATTAATAAACAAAACAATTAAACCATGACTGACATAAAAAAAACTCTTGATAAACTTTCTTCTGCACTCATCATTCACAAGAAAGGAAAATTTCTTTCTCAACCTCAACCAAATCCCAAGAGTCAGGACAGTCTAAATGAGGGGAGTTCAGAAAACTAATAAATAGATCAAGTCAAGTCAGTGATAACTCTTACGAGTGAAAATGTTGTTAAAAAAAATTCTCGAACCTTGTGAGAAAGAAGATGAATCAATTTCCCAAGAAAATGAAGAAGTTGACCAAAATGAGACCAAACTCTCACCTTCACCCCTATTTCCTCAAGCATTGAATAATCCAAAAAAATTGCACCACCACACTGAAATTTTTGAAATTTTAAAATAAGTGAAGATTAATATTCCTCTCTTAGATGCTATCAAACAGATTCTTTCTTATGTCAAATATTTAAAGGACTTGTGCACTGTTAAAAGGAAACTAAATGTGAAAAAGAAAGCATTTTTGGCTGAACAGGTAAGCTCCATTCTTCAGAATAATAATGCGTTAAAATATAAAGACTCTGGTTGTCCTACAGCTTCATACATTATTGGAGAGCATAAAATTGAAAAAGCTTTACTTGATCTTGGTGCTAGTGTCAATTTGCTTCCATATTCAGCTTATCAGCAACTCAACTTGGGTGAGTTAAAACTAACTTCTGTAACTCTTCTATTTGCCGATAGATTAATTAAAATTCCAAGAGGAATAGTGAAAGATGTGTTAGTTCAAGTTGATAAATTCATATATCCTGTTGATTTTATTGTCCTAGATACTGAACCTATGGTTGATAGTTGCAAGTCAATTCCTGTTATTTTAGGCCGTCCATTTTTAGCAACATCTAATGCTTTGATAAATTGCAGAAATGGAGTGGTGAAACTAACATTTGGAATCATGACACTGGAGCTCAATGTTTTTAACATGTGCAAGCAACCACAGGAAGTTCTTGATGAAAATGAGAAAGTTGAAAGAATTGAAGTCATTATAGATGATCATCTTCAAATAAGGAGTTCTTCTGACCTATTAGAAATTTGTTTAGTCAATTCATTTGAGTCAGGCATGCAATTAGAAGATGATATCTCTAAAATATGTTCTTTGCTTGATTGTACACAGGTAATGGAATACAAGGGATGAAAGCCAAGATTTGAAGAGCTAAAACCCATGAATGATAATGCCCATGAAGAAGTACCCACACGGGAACTAAAGCCACTACTAGCTAGGTTGAAGTACACATTTTTAGGAGAAGAGCAAAGCTTTCCAGTAGTAATCTCCTCGTCTCTTATTAAAGAACAAGAAGGAAAGATGTCGCCTTAATAGACGCACCAAGATAGGAAGGAATTTTTGACAGAGGTGAAAAACTTTTATTGGGATGACCTATACTTGTTGAAATATTGTCCTGACCAAATCTTTCGGAGATGTGTGCCCAAAGTGAGGTAGGTAGTATCATTAAATTTTGTCACTCAGAAGCATGTGGAGGTCACTTTTCTTCAAAGAAAACAGTTACAAAAATCTTACAGTATGGATTTTATTGGCCCACTTTATTTAAGGACTGCTATACTTTTTTGCAAAAGTTATGAAAATTGTCAAAAAATGGGCTCAATTTCAAAAAGAAACATGATGCCTCTGAACCCCATCATTGTCATTGAAATTTTTTATTGTTGGAGAATTAATTTCATAGGTCCATTTCCATCTTCATTTGGATTTGTGTATATATTAGTTGCAGTTGATTATGTCTCAAAATGGATTGAGACGATTCTATGTCGACACAATGATCATAAAACTGTTCTCAAATTTTTTAAAGAAAATATCTTGTGTCGATTTGGAATCCCTCGAGCTATCATCAGTGATGTGGGAACACATTTTTACAATAAATCATTTGAATCTTTAATGAAGAAATATGGTATTACACACAAAATTGTCACCCCTTATCACCCTCCGACAAGTGGACAAGTTGAATTGGCAAATAGGGAGATTAAACAAATTTTGGAGAAAATGGTTGACCCAAATCGTAAAGATTGGTCTTTAAGACTAAACGATGCACTTTGAGCTTACCGTACTGCTTTCAAAACATCTTTGGGCATGTCACCCTATCGGCTAGTCTATGGAAAATCTTATCACTTGCCTATAGAATTGGAACATAAAGCATTTTGGGCTATTAAAGCTTTCAATCTAAATCTTGATGATGCTTGTAAGATATGCAAATTGTAATTAAATGAAGTGGAGGAATAGAGAAATAATGCATATGAAAATTTAAAGATTTATAAAGGTAGAATAAAAACTTTTCATGACAAGGCAATTTTGAGAAAATCTTTTAAAATTGGTCAAAAAGTTCTGCTTTATAATTCTCGTCTGCACCTATTCCCTAGAAAATTGAGATCTAGGTGAAGTGGTTCTTTTGTTGTTAAATATGTGTATCCTCATCGGGCTATATATATTGAGAACCCTAGGAATGGTAATATGTTTAAAGTCAATGGATAAAAGCTCAAACCATTTCTGGAAAACTAAATTGATGAGGTAGAATTCATCTTTCTTTCTGATCCTTGTTATGAATAGAATTTATTTTAATTTTGTTGCCTTGTTTTTGCAGTTCTTTGTGTTGCTAATTAAGTGGCGGATAACGGTACTTCGTGACTCTCAAGTCGGTTTATTTTTCAATTTTTCAAAATAACTGAATCATTCTTCTCCTTTAAAATAGATGTCATTCTTTCAAACCTGAGAAAATATTTTCCTTCCCTCCCTCAAAATGCTCTGACAAAAATCTACAAAGTTAGATGTGAAAGATTGAGACTGTTAATGCACAAGGATATGCTAGAAGATGTACGCTGGATAAGTGAAGCAAAGGTCTGACTAGCAGGTGAGTATTCAATTTCATTTAACTCATACTTGTCAGGTCTTGGAAGAAGTTCATATTCTAAAAGGAGAAGAGTAAAAAAGTTACAAGTCTGTCACAAATATGCACGATGGAATTGTAACAAGCGATGTCATTCTTTGGGGATGGTTTTCGCAAACAGAGTGGACTAAGTAAGGAGTCATTAGATGATATCTTATTGACTCTTGAGACGCATTCTTGTGGATTTGTGCATCGTGAACTTCTTAATTCGTGGAATCTCTTCAAGGATGAAGAAAAACGCTACGGTATTGGAAATATGACTCTAAAAGACCCTGTTTACTAATTTATAAGAAAATTGTATGGGAAGCTCATCCTCGGCTCATAGAAGCCATTTAAGCCGTTACTGGACGTGAAACCAGAGGCAGATGTGAGTTATATCCACAACAATGTGTACATACTATCTTCTTCTTCTTCATATTTTTTTTAAAAAAATGTTTGAACAAGGGCGATCTGGAAGTAGTACCATGACTTTAATTAGTTATGGAGCCCCAGCCTTTGGCTGACCTATCATTGGCTCGCGTAGACCTTTGCACGCTGATCCTTAAAAAAGTTCGTGTACCATGCTCGGTAAAGAGCTGCACTCCATAACTCAATGTTTACCATCTAGGCACTGTGGAGATGATGGACAGGCTGAAGCATCTTACTCTGGTTATTAGTGAGCAGTAACCCGCAGCTGCCAAAGCGTATGAGGCATCTGAGCTTGATCATCTTTTTTATTAGAAGGGGGTCTCAGCGCCCTAGGATGAGACATTCTGGATCTTGGACATTACGGGTTTCAGATTTTACCATCTTTGTTAATGTTACGAGGTCAAGTGTGAGCTCTCCAGGTTCCAGACCCAGGATGGAAACCCACGATGGTTTCTTCTTTCTCTTTTCTTCGAATAAACGGACGTGAGTGTCTACTGCACTGGTGACACGCAGTATACAGATATGCCACTACTGCACTCATGACGCGTAGTATAAAGATACACCATAAAAACTGTACATAAAAGTATGTCATCATTTACTATTGTATTTCTTTTATCTTTGTATGATTTTGCTGTATTTTAGTTTTGGACAGACGATCCTTTCAGCAAGGTCCTTCAGGGGTTTCTAAACTTTTTTACCCTGATGATTTTCTTGAAGTAAAAAAAAAACAAAAAAAAATAAAAAAAAATCCTTTACCTTTGATCTTTGATCCTGATCCAGCAATAACTTAGATAGATTAGTCAGCAAGAAGTAGTGAGGAAAACAGGATGAAAAGAAAGCCATATTTGATACTTTATTTATAGCTTTCCTTTACTTTTGATTTTATTTGTCGTACTTTGTTTCTGTTTAAATTTGTGTCAGATTTCTCCAACAGTTAATATCTTCTATCCTTTACTCATATATATTTTAACGTTGAGGACAATGTTGTGATCTGGTTAGGGGAAAGGATAGTTGACCCCAAAAAAAATTCATTTTTGGGAAGTATGTTTAGTGATATGACTGTCAGAAACCTATTCGTAGCAAAACCAATTAAGGATGGCAGAGTAAGGAGTAAATTTTGGAAACAATTTATTACTCTTGAGATGCATCTTAGTTGGAGTAGTAACTATTTAGTGCTTATTTGTGGAAGTAACAAAGTTTTGCTATTTGATTTCCTTTGAAAGATTCAAGCGAATGCACTATCACATCCTTTGAAGCAATCTAAATTCATGGATCATAGCATGGTTGAATAAATTATCTTTTTTCTTAAATTTCACAAGCTTGGATATGAATGTTGATATGGTGGATTGAAAGTGATAGAAATATGCCTTGTGAGATTTTGAGTCTATTGATGAATGGATTGAATATCTGTACCATTCTCTTCTTTCTTGTGTGATTTTCACTCATGGAATTGTTACTCTAGAACTTGCTTTGATTCTTTTTTAGGTTACATTTTCACATGCATACATAAATATGATTGAGGCATTTTGAAATAGCTACTTTGACCAAATAGTCATCCTTGTATATTTTCCCTTGTGTAACCCCTTTGAACTTATTTGACCATTTCTTGTTTTTAGCTCATTACGTGTCTTCAAAAAAAAAAAGAAAAAAAACATGTTTTACCCAACCTTATGGAATAAGAAAGTATTAGCCTTGTTCTTGAATAGTATGAGTGTGTGTGTACAAAATGATCAAAAAAAAAAATTGACAATCGTTGCAATCAAAAGATTATCAGAGTCTAGAATAAAGTTGGATGCTTGAAAATAACAGGAAGAAAATGAGAAAGTTCAGGTCTAACAATAAATTCAATTCACCAATTTGGGATTGATCTTCAACAAAACATTAGTCAAATATTAGTGATTGTCCTTTATGATGAATGTTCTCAAACATTTTCTCCACTCTAACTGTACCATAATGCTCTTTTATTCTTTTTGGTATTTATCTTCTCATATTCATATTATTCCCTCTTCTTTACCATGACCCCATTACAACCTTGAATAAAGTTATCTTGATTTTTTGTATGCATGTTGTTTGAGTAGCGGAGAAGTGGAAGATAAGCAAGCTTATGGTAGTGCAATTGTTCATCGGTTGAATAGAGTGAAATACTTACCTTTTAAATACTTGAGAGATTGAGAGTGAATTCTATGAGGATCTATCATTCTTGATTTATTCTTTTCAACTGAAGTTTCCTTTCTTGTTAGTTTGAGATGTGACGAAATGTTACCTCATTAATACTTTGATCCCTTGAATTTCTTGTTGCTCTTCTTGCTTCATCGAGTCTTTTAGAGTTTTTTTAGCTTTTGAGTCTATGTCGTTTTTCTTTGTTTCCCAACTTTAGTCTTATGTGTTTTGCCCAGGAGTGCAAAAAGCTAATTATGGAGGAATTTGATAATCATATATTTTATACATTAATAAACTCTCATTTTTAGTCATTTACACTCTCCATGTACTTAATTGATTCAGCCTGGTTATGTTTTGTAAGTTTGGACTCAAATTGGACTTAATTAATTTTTTCAGCATTATTTGGGTCTTACACTATTTCTGTATTTTGGTCATATCTTGAGCCCTAGATGTACTTAATTGATTCAGCCTGGTTATGTTTTATAAGTTTGGACTCAAATTGGACTTAATTGATTTTTTCAGCATTATTTGGGTCTTACACTATTTCTGTATTTTGGTCATATCTTGAGCCCTAGATGTCTAAAAATTATGAATTTTACTTGTAGGAAAGCTAAGAGAAAGCTCTACAACTTTTATGAAGAGTTCAAAGTCTCATTCAGACATCTAGTGGAACTAATTAGGCTTGGAAATCAGAACATGAGTTTTGTGACTGGAACCTGAACAGTGTATAGTAATCAAAGCATAACTCAGGCTATAGGAACTTATTTAGGCTGAAATTTGGATACTTGAAAGTTAAGACACATATCTACAACTTTCATGAAGAAAACAAAACTCAGATCAGACAGCTTAGAAGTGATATTGAGTCTGTAAGTCAAAACAGAGGTGCCGAAACTAGGCCTAAATAGTCTGCAGTAATTGGGCCATATCTTAGGCTATAGGTGGTGAAATGAGCTGAAATTTGGACATCTGAAAGTTAAGACCTAGATCTATAACTTTTATGAAGATGACTTTTCCATTTGATGATGGCATCCATGAGTTAAGCAATGAATGATTTCGGAGACAAAGAATCTCAATAATCTAACCACTCAACCACTCATCCAACCACTCCACCCACTCATCCACCTACTCTTAATCAGTCTCCTTGTCATTTTGTATCCCTAATCCTCTATAAAAGGCACCATTGGCTGATCATTTGATGCTCTTGGTGTTAGGCTTAGTTTTTAGAAGTTATGATTATGCTTGTTTATTGTTTTCCTTTGTTGTAGTTTTCTCTTGCTCTAAATTGAAGCTATGTTCATCTTTCTCTTCTTCTCTCTTTTTTTCTTCTTATCTATGAGTAACTAAATCTTCATCTTGCTTGGGTGAAAGAGTGAAGCTCTGGGTAATAAAATAAAGTTAGATTATTCTATTTCTTGTGCTTAAATGATATATTATCAAATGGACATTATATGTGTTGTATTTTGTTTCCAATCGATTTAGAAACCTTCTTTGTATAATGGAGATCTTGATTTATTGTAGACAATAGGATTGACACAGTGAATGCTTGAACTTATTTACAAATGTTAGTAGATAATTAAAGGAATCATAATATGATTGCATATATAATTGAACTTTGAATGTTATATTTTTTGATTAGAACCTCCGTTGTGTGTAGATTTCAATTGAGTTATAAAGAGAAATAATCTTGCCTTTAATTTATTATCAATAGTGGATCTCCTAACTCAAACAAGTTCTTAAATTCATTTGTAAACATCTTTTATTACTTTTGGTGTTGTGACAAATCTTTTTCTTACCTCAATTAATTTTTCTTCATCAATTTCCTATGGATTGGCCTTGGACTCCTGAGAAATTTATTACTTAAGACAACCTGCACTTGAGTTTGTATTCTTTAAATCCCACAATCAATAGGCTTTTGTATTCCACATTCAGTATCGGGATTGGTTTTGATCTCCAATATAATGGAAATTTCTCTAATCCAAACTGATCGAGGAAGAATGAAAGGACGGTCGGGGGAGAACTTACTGGAAAAAATTTGGTCTTAAAATTTTTGAATGAAGAATCAAAAAGAGAAAATATTCTTTTCCGGGATGACTGTTGATCGATACCTATCCTCCTTTACTGATCCCCCTACATTGGAAAAGATAAAAGAACACTCCAACGCTCGGTTCTTAACCTAAAAAACGAACCACCAATTCGAAAACCCTAACAAACGCCCAACTATTCAGATGAAATTGGGTTGGGGCTACATTCAGTCTAGTTAGAATCTGACATTGGAAATTTAAGAATGGTAGGTGAAGGCCGAGACGAGTAAAGAATGTTTTGTAAAGATAAATCCAGCCTAGTTAGTCGTCTCTCCTCGGGGTCATGAAAATTCTTTCATGGGGACAACATAGTTGGCATATGAACTTCGTTTCATCCCCATCATCTGCCATCACGATGCATCTCTGAAGTATAGTAATAGTCTCAGTCGAGTTAAAATCCAAGTAGTATTTCTTAACTCCAGGAGTAGGCGAAGGCTAAGACGAGTAAAGAATGTTTTGTAAAGATAAATCCAGCCTAGTTGGTCGTCTCTCCCCAGGGTCATGAAAATTCTTTCATAGGGACAACACAGTTGGCATATGAACTTCGTTTCATCCCCATCATCTGCCATCACGATGCATCTCTGAAGTATAGTAATACTCTCGGTCAAGTTAAAATTCGAGCAGTATTTCTTAACTCCAAGAGGAACCCATTCGTATGGGTCTCCCAAATTAGGGATGGTGACCGGTCCTTAAGACCAGATGTCCCCTCACCCTCATTCTCCTTTCGTTGTTTACCTTTACTAAGGGGTAAATGTATATCATGCTTATGAGATTCACCTAGAATCTCTAGCGATTCACTATCACTACTATCTCCAACAGATACATTATATTCCATATTCTAAAAAAAAATTTATGCCCCAAATAAGTACGAATAGATGTGGGATGGAGGAAGGAATAGAAGTAATACCTATCTTTTTCGAGTTTAGAGTAGAAATTCTATCGAAGAAGGAAGGAGTCAGAGCTGATAAGGCTTCGTAAGATGAAGGAAGGAAGTGATGAGGTTTTCTGTGGAAAGGGCTTAAGCAAGAAATTGGTACGCAGGGAGTTTTTGGAAGAATTGGTATGCGAAGAGTATTAGGAGAAGTTGAATTGAATTGAATCAAGAGAAGTTTGAAGAAGTTTTAAATAAAAATGAAATCGCCATCAATCAATGGTTGTGGATTCTGGAAATTGAAAAGGTTAAATACTAACCTTTGATTAATTCAATGATGGGGATTTGTCAAGATAAGTGATCAACGGTTGCAGTCCAACTTTCCAACAGATTCCTTAATGGCGAAATGATGCGATATGACACCTATGCAATGAATGTGCTACATGTGTCACACATACTTCCACCCCTAAACAGAATGTACGCAAAACGAAGCATCTCGTCTGGTAGCCTATATGGGGTATATTGTAAACAAGCTCGACTCATTCTTCATTCAGACCAATTTGAGCTACTACTGCCATTTTCAGTCTGTCACTTTACGGCTTGACCCATCTTTACAAATGATTAAGTTGGGGGGCTGTGGACTATCCAAACCGATCAGTTGGGCCGACTGGGCTAGTCATTTTGATTGACAACTTTACAGCTTGACCTATCTTTACAGATGACTACGCTGAGGGATGTGGGTCGTTTAAACCGATCAGTTGGGCCGACTGGGCTAGTCACGACCCTAACTTAGTTACCCGACAAATTCATACCCAAAGGAGGGCACATTCAGTAATTTACCAAACAGTCATTAGCCTATCGGCACCATCACAACCAACGGTTGTGAACGACTCGTGCCTTTAATGACCGATTATAACAGATCCTAACTTCAGATATCTTTATAGCCCAAATGGTAAGCATCCAAGGAAGAGAGTTCAGGACATGTATAAAATAATTTCATCAATTTAAATAGATGTCTTGAACTCTAATTAGTATGATATCAAAACGTTTTTTGATAAAATATTTATAAAAACATTTACAGTAGACATGTTCTATTTTCCTACCCAAAACGTTTATTGACTAAATCTTACAATCATTTAACTGACTAACCTAGTTTCCTAGGGTTTCGCTGTCACTTAATCCATAGGTAACTAGCGAGTCCATTTCCTACCACTCTAGGTATCAGACAGTATCCTGAGCAAATACCAAACTCACGTGAATACTATTAAAAATAAAAAATAATATTATATAAATATATTCAAGTACTAAATTATGTGAATAATGTTAAAAAATAAAATATAATATAATATAAATTTTACTTTTTATCATTATAAATTTATTAATTTATCTATATATACAATAAAAATTACACTTATAAAAAATAAACAAAATATATATAGTTATATAAAGTTAAAAAAAAGTTTCAAGAATAAAAATATGTATCTCTGCTTCTCAACATGTAAGTCCGTGCATGTAATATTCATTTCTTTTTTCTTTCTTTTTTAGTATTTATTTGGGTTTGGCCGTGGGGTCTGTTTCATATTATAAAAAAAATTAAAGATTTTGAAAACTTTTGGGGGAGCTACTTGTCATTGCCAAGCTCTGCCACGGACCATGATTACTCTTATCCTAAACTCTCCCCATCTCTTATTTTTTGTGGAGAATTTTTATTGTACCCTAATTAGTATGATATCAAAATAAAATAGTAAAGTATTTATTATATGTAAATTTTATAATAAATATTTAAAATTTTGTTAAAAATAATTAATAATCAATAAAATATTTAATAGATATTATATTTTAAAAAAATATCATAGAATTGTTCATTTTTATCACATTTACATGAAAATTTTAGTTATAACTAATTTATTATAAGCACTTAAATTATTATTTAATATGTATAAAATTATAAAAATTATATTAAAAATGTACTTATGTTTAAAAATATATTTATACATATTAAATAATAATTGAAATATCTTCAAAAAATAATATAATAGATTGCCGTTAAGAAGAATTTATCCTTGTTTGCCTTTCTACTTTCTAGCTTTTCGAACAGTTGTATTGTGTCCGTTGGCACACGTTTTCCTTTCAGTTTTGACTTCGAATTGAAGAAATAAACGTTGTACAACGAAGCAACTCAAGGAATCAAGGTCTCGGCTCCATTGTAAGTTGTAACTCGCTCAATAAAATATCAATCAGAAATATCCGCAACGTTTTAAATGTTCTAAAAATATTTTAGAACATCTATGCTTCAAGTGGCTTTAACTGTTGATTATCTCTTAAAATTGATCAATGGCTCATGTATTTTACCAATTAATAGAATTAGAAACTCAAAATAAAAATGCTTCAAAAATTTTACAAATTTCTTCATTTTAAAAAAATAGAACTTGACTCTCACTTTTATCTTTAATCTTATTTAATTTTTTATATGTATATATTAAGTCAATTAAATAAGATTAAAAATAACAAATAAAAAAAAAAATTAAATAAAATTAGAGACAAAAGTTAGAATTAAGTTTTGTTCTTTAAATAATGCAAAGATTAACCTTCAACCTCCTCTTCGACTGCAAAGTACTTATTGTAGAAACTCCATAAAGAACCTTCCACCTACTCTTTAAATACAAAGATTGAACCTTTTTGAAAATGCAAGTGTTTCGTCATGACTCTCTTCTCTAAACTGAATCAAAGTATTGAGGAAATCCCTTTAACTCTCCCAACTCCCTCTCTATCTTCTCCACCAAATTCTCAAACTTTGTGTTCGTTCTTTTACTTACTGCAAGTGCATGGATTGCACTTATAATATAGTTAAGAGTCAGATATCGTTCTCATAAAAAATTAGGTACTTCAAATACTAAATACCAACCAATACTTTATTTGGTTCTATTTAAGATCATAAAATTAAGATAAAATGAATTTAAACTAAACTAAAGACTAAAAAGTAATAAATAGGAATTAAAGATAAGGGATAGAGATTAAGAAATGCTTTTTCACCTCCCACTTCAATTAATAACATGAAACTCTTCAAACACATTAATGAATGAGTTGGATTAGCTTGAGAATCTACTTTAGTTAAAAACCTATGTCTAGGTCAATCAATCATAGTTTCATTTACCTAATCCACTATGTTTCCATGAGAACTAGTTCAAACTCCACTCATTCAGTTATATTCTCAAACACACGCTATGCATGACTAAGTGGTATATTTTTATTCAATTGGCGAATCAACTTATCCAAGCCAATTGAACTCATCGAACATGCATCAACCATACATATGATCTCAAATCCAAATTCTTATGTCTAGGTTCATTAGATTTAAATAAATCACTTGAAAGTTGGTCAAACCATCAAGAGCATTAAGATCTATATGATTGAACAAAACTAAACATCAATATATACTCAAAGAAAGACATAATTATTAATATCCATATAAATATCCAAAATAATTCCTAAATACAGCTCAGCTAAGCATTGAACAAGAAATTATACATCAAAAACAATGTTCATGAGATAAGGAAAAGAAAAGAGAGTATAAGAAGAAAGAAGAAAGCTCATAGATATGGCTCTTGAAGCTTAAATATCCTTCCAAGGTGAAGATGGCCTCCATCCTTGGCTTCTCTAGCCTCTTCAACCTCCAAAACGTGATTTCCAGCTGCAGCTTCTCTAACCTAAGCAAGCCTCTCGCGGAGCTATCTAAAAATCTAATAAAAATCATATTTATAAGTGTAAAAAATAGAATCACGCCGCGATATTAATATGCCTACGCCGCAATGCGTTTCAATTTAGGTCACCACGCCGCGGCATTTAATGTGCCACTTCGCGGCGTGCAAGATTCGTAGCTCTCTATTTTTTACAGGGGAATACCCCACATCGTGGCGTTAAATGCTGGCTTTTACAGGCTTCCTCTTGAGCTTCCTAGTCCAATACTAATCCAAATTCTTCAAGTTTAAGCTTGATTGGAGCTCTTCCTAAAATAGAGAAATAACTAATTTAATAAATAAATACAAATGTACTTGATTCATCAAAGATTGAGCAATATTTCCTCAGAATCATAATAGAAGACATCAAGATTGAATTATATAGAATCAAGGCTAAAGTCTTCCATTCATACTTAAACACAAGGACCTAGCAATCATTATCACATAATTATGGGGCACAAATAACTACATCTTGTGGAGTTATCACTTTGGCAGCATAATACTCTCCACCTTGTACCCAAAAAACACTAGCAACCTTGCGCAAGTGTTGGTGGACTCGTTGTACGAGAACCCAATCCCCTACAAGATTCTCACCTTGCTGAGCAGCTTCTTCACACATATGTTCAGCAAGTGTGCATTCTCGCTCATGGTCTGGTTAAGATTACAAACCCCACTTGCCAGAGAAAATGCATGATGGTTTTGAGGTAGAGCTCAATTTCACAATACTTGGTGAGTACCGACCAGTAAACACATGCACATGTGGCGGTGTTCGTCCCTTCATTGAACATCATCACATGGAGTATGTGACGATTTTTTTATGGGACTTAATGATTGTTTTTCTCAAATTAGGGGTTAAATTCTCTTAGTGGATCTTTTTCCCTCTATTGCCAAGTTTTTTTCTCTGGTTGTGCAAGAATAAAAGCAGCAAGAACTTGGTATAACGACTTCTAATTCTACTGGTCAAATGACCTTTATTGTAAAAAATGCACATGCAAGACAGAATCTTGATCCACAAGGTAAACAATGGAAGAAAGATCGTCCTTTGTGCACTCATTGTGGTGTTTTGGGGCACACCAAAGATAAGTGTTATAAACTACATGGTTATCCACCAAATTATGCAAAAGGAAAATTTAAGCAGTCAACCTCCATAAATCATGTTTCAGACAATTTGGTGGTTGATTCTTCAAACAGTGGTTCGAGTAATAGTCTTTCATCTTTGCAATTGACTACTCAACAGTGCCAACAATTAATTTACCCTTTGTAAACTCAGATAACTCAGGTTTCTCAGCCTACTATAGATTCCAATGACACCAGTGCAACAAGTATAGTCCTATCTACTAGCACTGATGTCTTTCCTACAAAGTCTAATTCTTATATCATAGATTCAGGTGCCACTAGCCATATTTCTTGCACTCTGTCTCATTTTCACAAACCTCTACACAATTCTTTTGTGTTTTTACTTGATAAATAAAAAATCCAAGTGTTTATTATTGGTTCTATCCGGTTATCAGAAAATCTTGTTCTACATAATGTTTTATATAAGTCTAGTTTTCATGTCAATTTGATTTCTGTCAGTTCTTTGTTAGCTAATTCTTCCAATTCTATTATTTTTTCTTCTGGTTTTTTCACCATCCAGGCATCCAATCCATCTTGGATGATTGGGAAGGGTGAATTAATTGGAGGACTTTACATGTTCACACCTATTGTCAAGGCCTCACAGGGTAGTGCTTCTTCAGTAAAAGTCATTTTGGTTTCACCTACTATAAAATGTAAAAATGTTGCTTCTTGTAATACTGTCATTCCTTGTTCACAACTTTATTTTTCTAAGTTTGTTCTTACAGTCTGTAATGTTTCAGCCAAAACTTGGCATGCAAGGTTAGGACATTTATCTACAAAGATTTTTAAGTTGTTGAGCAATGACATTCCTTTTAATCATTCTAGTTCTTTACTTGACTTTAATTATGAAATTTGTCCATTAGCCAAACTTAGGAGGTTATCTTTTGTCTCACATAACCATTTCTCTCAATCTCCTTTTGACTTAATCCACTGTGATATTTAGGGCCCTTACCATCACCCTACATTTAATGGTAAGAGGTATTTTTTTACATTAGTTGATGATAGTACCAGGTTTATTCGGACTTATTTGTTGAAACTCAAATCTGAAGCTGCTGTTATTGTGGTTAAATTCTTTAAACTGATCAAGACTCAATTTGGTACAACAATCATGCAATTTAGATCAGATAATGCAAAGGAGCTAGCTCTTACTGAATTTCTAAAAGAACAAGGAACTCTTCATCAGTTTTCATATGTTGAGAGACCACAACAGAATTCAGTAGTGGAGAAGAAACATCAACACATCTTCAACAATGCTAGGTCGCTTTTGTTCCAGCCCAAAGTACCTATAATCTTCTGGGGTGAGTGCTTAGCTATTGCCACCTTCCTTATAAATAGACTACCTTCCCCTAGATTACACAATAAATCCTCTTGTCAACTATTGTTCCAGAAAACACCAGATTATTCCTTACTCAAAGTCTTTGATTGCCTTTGTTTTGCTTCAACTCTTGTCTCCAACAGAACAAAATTTACTCCTAGAGCAATTCCCGTTGTATTTGTAGGCTATCTAGTAGGTTATAAGAGTTATAAATTGTATGACATACAAAAACACATTTTTTTTTATTTCTAGAGATGTCATCTTCCATGAGTCAACTTTTCTTTTTACAACTATTTCTCCCTCTGATGATACTATTGATTTCTTTTATGATCTTGTCATCCCTAAACCTGTATCTGATAATTCCATTACTGCAGTTAATAATTCTTTGGTCATTGTCCTTAGTGTTACCAGTACATCTTCCATTCCCATAATTCCTTCAAGAAAGTCATCTAGACAAACTAGGCCACCAGCTTATTTACAGATCTTTTGTTTGTCAAGTTTCCTCCATTTATGAACCATAATTCTATCATCAAGCTAAACACCTACCTAAATGACAGAATGCTATGGCAACTGAACTATAGGCCACGAAAGCAACAAACACATGGTAAGTGGTTAGTTTACCCCTTGAAAAGTATACTATTAGATGCAGGTGGATTTACAAGGTCAAGTATAAAGCAGATGACTCTCTGGATAGATATAAAGTTAGGTTAATAGCCAAAGGCTACACACAACAACTTGGTGTAGACTTTCTAGACACATTCTCCCCTGTAGCAAAACTGACCACTATTCGAATTTCACTTACTGTTGTTGCTGTTCAGAAATGGAGTATGCTACAACCAGATGTAAAAAATTCCTTCCTAAATAGGGATCTATTTGAGGAAGTGTATATGGACCTTCTGTAACATTCCTAAATTTTCTATCTCTTAAGCAGTAATTTTGACAGTTAACAGAATTTTACTATTTAGTAATTTTTGGATATTGTAAAATTATTTTGAATATTCCGTCAGCTTATTTAATCGTTTTGAGTGATTTACTCCATGTCAGGAAAATAAAAATTTTTGGGCCGGGAAAAACTTTACGTAATTTAATTTTTACCGTTAGGTTTTAATTATTTTACGTAATTTGATTTGATATTTGTGCATTTTATAATTTTTACAGATTATGAAATTTTTTTACTGATTGTGGACCCAGGGGGTGTATGTGGGCCCAGGTGGCCATACGTGGGCCAAGGTGGGTCCCGCAAAGTGAAAATTTTTCTACGCGTAGAAAAATTTGTCTTGTTTAATAGAGACGAGATCTTCTAAACCCGAATTAGAAACAATTTTAAAAATTTTATTGTCTTATGTTTGCTTGATATTTAATTTATCTAGCGATAAAAAAATACAACAAATATATTCTTTCGTGGTGTTTTAGCAGATAAAAATATAAATTAAATTGCTTAAGTCAACCTTGGTGATTTGGATATCCACTATTGATTTAATTAACGATGGAGACTTGATCTTGATTTAATCAATCTGGATTTGATCTTAAAAGTGAATAAGATCATTTATAACCATTAGATGGAGATTAAATCGAGAGAAGATTGGTCAATAAACATAACCATTTGAACCATTGATATAAATTGATTAATAGATTTGGTCAAAGAACTTGATTTATATCGTGGTTTAGATTTAATCAATGGTGAAGATTTAGTCTTAAAAAGTGACAAAGACTAATTATGACCTTGGATTAAAAGTAAGAAGAGTAACTTGACCCTTAATTTTGGAGACACATCCAATGACTAAATTTAAAGGAGAAAGATTCAATGGCTTTAGATTAAGTTTTCTAAATCAAAAGTCTACTAAATCTAAATTGAATTAATCATGGTCTAGAAAAATGCTTATTCGATGGTGGCTAATAATGATGACAAATAATTAAATGCACAAGGAGAAGCTTTGCGTGGAAGTTTTTATTGTTTAGGAGACAAAGAAAAAAAAAGCTTTATGACCATTATTATATGTCATGGTCATAAGTATCATTATTGATCATTATTGATCAATTTGCATTCAAGAGAATGCATTGGAGGGGGGCTACGGTTTGGTGGCTTTAGAGTGAAGGAAAATTTGAAGACATCATTATTACTCCTTATTGATCATTCTTGGTCATTTCCTAAAGTCTAAAGTCTTCAAACTTTTTTTTTCTCTCCTTTTCCTTCAAGCTACCTCACGGCCATGCACCCTAAAGGAGACCAAAATGGTTGATTTCTGTTCATCATCTCATAATTGTCTTTCTATTCATCATCTTCTAAAAACAAAACACAAAAACTCCATTCTTTTCTCCTGAACACCATTCGGCCAACACCTAGGAGCTATGTCTCCAAGCTTCTAAAATTTCATCTAAACACATTTCCTAAACCTAAACACCATTCTAAGAATACTCAGTTATGAGTTTTTCCAAAATCATTCATCTTGGGCTTCAAATCCAAGCTTCAAGTTTTATCAAAAATCAAAAATTCCATTTTGTGTTTCAAAAAACCATTCGGTCAAGAGACTAAAACCACCATCAATCTCTTTTAATTTCATCCAACCATATATCTTGAATCTACATGATATTCTAAGCAACTTTCAAAGATTTTCTCTATATCATTCATCTTCATGAACTTTCTTCAAGATCAAAGTTATTGGTTTTTGAGGTGAAGTGTAAGAAAACTTCATTTCTTCTTTTTTTCATGATCTAAACCATGTTTGATCCATGATTCCTCTTAATCAAGCTTAGTATACTAATTTTTATGTATTTTGTTTTGTATTTGAGAAGCCCTTGGTGATGAAGGACTTGGAAAAAGAAGCAAAGAAAAGAGCTTTTGAGGATCTTCAAGAGATAAGAGGAGATCCATCTCACCAACCAAGCATGGTGGTGAGAGATGGTCTTATATTTGATGGGTGTTGAATCCATGTGAGGATTCATATCCATGGTCAATTGTAATAATTTTTATGTGTTTATGACTTTGATTAATTCCCATTCCTAATATGTTTTGCATCAGATGATTTTGATGGTATGTTTATACTAGCATGATGATAATATGGCATGCTTTTATATATATATATATATATATATATATATATATATATATATCTTCCATGTATGTGTATGCCAATTTGATGATAAAGAAAATTATTTTTGGTATCATCAAGCTACGGTTTTGACCTACCATGTTGAAATTTTTCAAGAACAAGGGAATTAATTTTTGATCCCTAGAACATGGTGAATTTCGATTAAGACACCTCAAGATAGGTGTTCACAAAATTAATATTTTCTTGAATGATGAAAATAGATGTTTAGAAAAGGCAAGGAAAATAAATAAGGGGTTTATTTTTCAAAGAAAGTATAACACGCTATTAGATGATTTTTATTGATTTATTTTGTGTAAAAAGTTTCTAAGTGTTTTACAAACATGAGATTTAAATGAAAATAGCAATGATGATTTTAAGGATTTGCAAAGAAAGTGAAAAGAATTTGTAAAGAAAGTGAAAATGGATTTGCAAAGAAAGTAAAAAATCAAATGAACAAATGATTTGATTTTCAAAGGACTTTACGTTTTGTAAAGGATTTTTAATGGTTTTCTTTGTGTAAAACCATATCAATTTAAAAGGAAAAATATTTGATGGTTTCAATAGTATTCAATTTTTTTAAAGGCTTGTAATGCCTTGATTTTTATGAACAAAGTGATTTTCAAAGTAAATAACTTGATTTAATACAAGGAATTTGAAAAGGGAATCAGAGTATTTTATTACTTGAGAGAATTTTGTAAACGAAAGACAAAGAGAGGTTGAACACGTTTGAACTTCAATTTATTTTGAAGAAAATTAATTTTAGACTTGATTTGAGAAAAATGGAGAATATAATATGATTTTATTTTCAACGGCTATCCTCATCCTTTAGGTTTTGGAGAGTGATAGTCTTTTTAAAGTTAGAACATTGATTTATATTAATGGAAAAGTCATATTTGTGGCTATATTTTGTTTCTTGAGTTCAAAGAAATGTGGAAAAAGATTTTCTTGAGTAAGAAAATTTGAAATACAAAGTCATATTATTTTGAAAAAAGTTGAAAAGTATTTGGTTTATTTTCTCAGAATGAAAGTGGTGAAAAATTATTTACGTATCTTAAAAACGTTTTTTAAACTACTTGGAAATACTAGAATATTTCTACACGATTCTGAATTATGTTTTATTTTACATAATTGAACCATCTGTATTAATATGTGATTTAAAAGTGATAGAATATTTTACGTGATCCAAATAAAAAATCATTATGTGATTCAAAGTGTTTTAAATATTATGAGATCTGATTCAAATTAAAAGAATGATTTTTAAGTTACGCGATTTTGGGGAAAAATACTATGCGATTTGAGAAATATATATTTTTACGCGATTGAGAAAAATATTGAAAAATTACTGGTTTAAAAGTGCAAAGTAAGAGTTAACATTTTCGTAAAAAAGTAAAGTATTGTGAAAATATAACGTAAATGTTACGCGATTGAAAACACTAGAAAAGTTCCCTTTATGACTATAAAAACATAATAACATGATTATACCAAAATGGATCCTAATGTTAAAAAATCCATTTTGTCGTGATTGGCATTTGGACATTTTACATGCATTGAAAAGATATGCAAGATTGGTGCTTATACATGTATTGGAAAAATATGCATTGAGGCATATGATTAAATTGAACAAATGAAATTGAAAAGATTTGGCCCTCATGTGGTTGACTTGAATTATTCTAGGCTAATAGCATTTTGGCCGTGGTTGAAGAAGGAATTGATAGTTATGATGGATAAACGCGAGTTAATATCTGTCTGTAAAAGCCCCATATGCCACTTGGCGAGGTCCTCTCATTTACAAATTCTTTTCAACGACCAAGATTGTTTTGCTTAGACATTTGAAGAATTCTCGAAATTGTGAAAACCTCCATGGAGTTGTTTTTGAAAAAGCAGTCTTTGTGCACACAATCCGACATTTATATACAAATGATATATTAATTGAGGAATATTGGGGAATTGTTTTGAATACTTGATGATGATGATGATAATTAGACAATGTTGAGGGGGTAATTGTTGTTTATGATAATTGAACCGATAAACGATTGGATGATGATAATTGATTGATGTTGATGGCATGATATATTTGTATGATATCTTTGTTTGTGTTATCTCTCGTGCTTCCATGTTGGTATTGGCGTAGGTGATCTCACCTCTTTGTTATATTGTTTTTGCTACGTACTGACTCCAAATAATAGAAGTCGATGGTTAGACATAACGAACTAATACTCGAGATGGGTGACAACAATAAGGAGTGGACATTCGGGACTCAAGGTGTACTTTGAACTCAAGATGTAAACAGGATAGCGATGCAGTTTTACACAATGTAATAAGTATGTTAAGTTTTAACGTTAATGTTGTACCATGCTATTAAGTAGGATCCAATGGGGTTTGCATTTCATGAAAGAGTTTGTTAGTTTTATATTTCTCTTTAAATTATGAAATATTAATTAGTGTCAATATTGCATAATGAATAGTTAAAATATAATTTTTAATATTACCTAATATTTTCAAGAAATTTATGTTTCAAGAAAGAAGAAATTTTAAAACCCACTTTTTATAACTCAAACTTTATCCATTTCTTTTCAATAAGTCGAGTCGACATCAATACCCTAGGGAGGTGTTACACTTCCACAGGGCTATCCTCATCAAGGTGAGGGTCTTGTATGCAAGTTAAATAAGTCAATTTATGGGCTTTGTCAGGCTTCAAGACAGTGGCTCCAGAAGTTTTCTTCTACTTTACTCGATGTTGGTTTCACTCAATCAAAGAGTGAGTATTCACTATTTTCACTTGGAACTAGTTCAGATGTAGTTTTCCTATTGATCTGTATGGATGATATAATTCTTACTGGTCCAAATAAAAAATGATCACTCAAGTTCAGCAGAAACTATAGGATCTATTCAAATTAAAGGTGTTGGGGCAACTCAAGTATTTCCTTGGTTTGGAGCTGCCATACTCTTCGAAAGGCATAACATTGTCACAAAGAAAGTATGTAGTAAATCTGCTAGAAGACACTAGATTCCTGGACTATAAACCAGCTGATTTACCAATGGATCCTAATGTTAAAATCCATGCATCTGATGGAGATCCATTGCAAGATGGTGCTTAGTATAGAAGATTAATAGGTAGACTCATGTACCTAACCATTTCTAGGCTTGACATCAGTTTTGCAGTTAATAAACTGAGTCAATACATGTCCCAACTGAGGTCCTCTCATTTACAAGTTGTCCATCATTTGCTTAGATATTTAAAGAAATTTCCTGGACAAGGTCTATTCATCCCAACAGCCAACACACTGCATTTATTTGCAAATGCTGAGTGGGGGAGTTGTTGTGATACCAGGAGGTCTACCATAGGGTACTTAGTGTTTTTGGGTGATGCTTTGATCTCTTGGAAGTAAAAAAAAAATAGCCAACAGTCTTAAGGAGTTATGCAGAAGCTAAATACTGATCCTTAGCAAGTCTGGTAAGTGAACTAACGTGGGTGCAGAATCTGCTTCAAGACTTTGAACTCAAGCTGGAATTAGCCAGAGTTTTTTGTGACAACCAAGCTGCTAACCATCTTGCATCCAATTCCACATTTCATGAGAGATCAAAACATATCGAAATTGATTGTTATTTCGTGTGAGAGAAAGTTACTACTGGTTTTCTCAAACTAATCCATGCTTAATCTAGACATTAATTAGTAGATCTTTTAACCAGACAAGTTTAGTCACCTTTTTTTCACCAATTATTATCCAAGTTAGGAGTTATTAACATATACTTCCCACCTTGAGAGGGGGTTTCACAGTATACTATTATTATTATGTTTATGTATTATTCTGTTAATTAGTTAAGTAGTTGTACAAGTTAGTTAGTATTTTAGTTTGTTAAAGGACAATTGAGACAATTACCAGTCAGTTAGAGACTTGTAGTATATATATGATATTAATCACATTGAATAAGTAAAAAGAATCACTTTTTTTTCTCAGTTACGTTTTCTGTCATTCTTAAAACTCAATCTTGGCGAAGAGGAGGTGAAGGTAGCGGAGGACGATGCCGCAAGATAGGTGGGTGGCGGCGGTGGAGAGTGTGACCACATCTCTGGTCAGCAAAACTACTAGGGACTAATAAACAAAAAATATTAGGTGGGGTAAAAATTAAATAACACCAAATTACTAAAAAATATATTAAAATATTTAAAGAAACTTTCTCAAATTTATTATAACGGGTGTTGTAGATGGAACATTGATGCTCCACACCATGACTGGAGCATCTTAAACGCCTCCAGAAATAACAACGAAAAGTTTATTCAGGATTCATCTCCTCATAGCTTTTGCTTTCCTAATGTTATCGTCAACCTTATGTGGGATCTTGAAAATAGACATGAGATGTGGTGCACTCAGAGACGGGTACAGCCCATTTGAATTAAATTTTTAAAGAATTAATGTTAAAAGAATAAATTTAATAAGAATTTATTTATGTTTGATAATGCATGAAATTTTAAATCATAGATACATGTATACATTTGTCGAAAAATAAAAATAATCTATAAAAAGATAGTCCTGATTTCAGGGATTTGTAAAATTCTATTAAGTATCAATTCTAGGTTGTATCAATGTAATTTGAATTTGAATTTTATTATTATTATATTAAAAAGAATTAAAGGAAAATATAACAAAATTTTTGACAATTGTCATCTCTAAATTGTGTCACTATATAATTTAAATTTAAATTTTAATATTATTCTTTAAAAGAAAAATGAAGTAAAATATAAATTATTTTAGAATTATTTCTTACAGGTATCATTTTTAGATTTAAAATTTTATAAATATTTAAATTTTATTGATTATTTCTTATATTAATATATATTTATATATATATTTATATATAATGACTCATTATAAATTTCAATTTAAATTTTATTGTTATTATTTATATTAATGTATATATATAATTATATATAATATAATATAGAGATGAAGACAAGAAAGTTAGTGATGACAGCCAAAGTTTAAAATATTCTTTAAATAATTTTTGAATTTTTTAAAGTATTCATAAGATTTTATATATAAACTTGATATTTGATGCTCTAAAAAAATAAAATAATTATTTCAACCTCAACATGAATTTTTTGCATCATCCATAATTATTTATAAAAATTATAAATATATATATTTTATAGTAATAAAATAATTATCATATATTAATTTTAAATATATATTTTTTTTAATTTCATGCTTCATACGAATACTATTTTAGTAATATATAAAAGTAAAGTAAGTCATCTAAAATCTTGACATGTATAAGTCCTGGCTATCATAACATGTTTTACTTTTGTGCCATGTGGCACCTTTATTTCCGACATTGTTAACATGTGTCATATAATTATAGTAATTAATATTTTTTATGACATGTCTATGCAGACACATGTACAAAAATTAATCCAAGTGAAAAGTAATATCATTATACTTTAATACTAAATAAAAAAAAATTAAATTTTTATATCATTATAAAATAAATAAATAAAATAAAATAAAACAAAAAAACTAAATTCAAGTTCTAAACCATGATTCTATATTGCAGTTTAGAATTCATTTCTTATTCGATACCATATTTCACGGCAGACTATCGCTCCTCTTATCCCTTGCACTCAATTGCGAATGGCATAATGCACAACAAATTTTGATATACAAATTATTTCATTCTCACCGACTTTTTTTTTTTCATACATTGTTAATTTATTAATCAAAATTTTGTCTTTTACACAACCTGATCAAACCATGTTTAGATTCATAAACACTAAGAAAGACCTTACAAAGTATGAGAGATTAGAAAAATAATCTGCTGTCAATGGAGAGACAAGGAGCTGGGCCAATGGAAACCTCCCAAGCCAATGGAGACCTCCCAAGAACTAGCAAGGAGCGTTTTGATAAGCAATTTTTACTCTTTTCCCTATGAATATGGGCAATGAAAACCTCCCAAGAACCAGCAAGGAGCGTTCTAATAAGGGCTATCATGATTCAAGGAGATATGTAGAGTTTTTTTTACACAAGATAATCAATGACTATGTGTCATAATTAATGGCTATATTCTTACAACAAGAACGGTATAAACTATTACACGTAAATGATTGTGATTTTAAGAGATATTCTGTATCTTTAATACACATTGCTGATATTATTGCTAAAAAAAATGTGATCACGTTTGAGGATCCTACTATAATGGGAGACCATTTAAACATCATTTATGCAGACGTTCAAAAATTTATTACTTAATACGTAATTATAATTGTAATTTCTAATAAAGGAAGACATTTAAGACATTTGTCATGATTTTTCTTTTTATTTATTCTTTTTGGTGAAAATGTTTTTTCTTTTAGTTTTACTTAATTCTAATAATTATTGCCAAATTTTTAGGATGTAACATTATTTTCAATTTCAAATTTATAAAGTTATAATCTTAAAAATTACAATAACTAGACAATAATTAAATTTTACATCTATACGATCCATGGGATAAATAATGAATTAAAAAAATAAATATAATTATAAATTAAAGTAATTGTATCAAATAAAATATATGCATTATAATTATATAAATCTATAAATATAATTATAACTACAGTAGAAACACAATAACAAATAATAATTATACTTTGTATTGTATAGTTCTATGGATAACAAGTAGTATAAAAAATTAATATGTAATAAAATTAGGATAAGAGAAAACTCGCATAATAAAACAATCACTTTTAAAATCTTGAAACACATCTGAACCAAACCACAACTCAAGTATAACTGCTAATTGAAATTTCATATAAAGAAAAAATGGAAGGTGTAGAAATTATCACTTTAACGGAGTATAATCATCCCAAGTGACATGTACAAAAATTGGTCCCATAACTCTTAATGTTTCCTATGATCGGCAACAAACCAACAGTAGGATATTATAAAATAACTAAGCAGGCAAGTTGTAATGAAAATTTTACAGAAGTCATGGGAGGAATTTACTCTAAACCATAAAATGAAAGAAAATATAAAACAAACAATACATAAGAAATCGTCACCGAAATTTTATAGAAGCATTTTAATGATATCACATGTAAAATAATATGATTCAAAAAATATTATTATTCATTAAATATCAAAACAACAATAATGATTCAAATAAATAAAATTAATTCTTATGTGCAAAAAGAAATTACGTAAAAAGAAAGAATTTAACTGTGTATACAATGGTATAAAGAAAATATTAGATCATGTGCAATAAATATCAAATTTGATATAAATGCTAATTCAACAATAATAATTTTAATCAATATAATTTTTTTATGTAAAAAACTTTCTAATATTGTAAAAAAAAAAAATCATTTATCATGATATCCAACATCAACCATGCCTGAAGGAAGCAGTAAGCGGGTGAGAGAGATTGATTTACTTAAGTATTCCTTACAACACTTTTTTTTTCAAAAAAAAAAAACAAGAAAGTAAATATAAAAATTCATAATAATAAAAATTCAAACTCTACAATTAAATTGAGTGACATTACCTTCAATTTCTCGTACTGCCTATTATTCATAAAACTGTACAATACAAAGTATAATTATTGTTTGTTGTTATGTCTTCACTATAGTCATAATTATAATTATAAATTTATATAATTATAATACATATATTTTATTTATTATAATTATTTTTATTTATAATTATTCATTTTTCATTTAATTAATTGTTTAACTCATACATTACACATATGCAAAATCTAATTATATTAAACTTCTCAATAAGTTAATTATCAGCATGCTTTTTCCAACATATCCTTGGGACTTTCTTCCACTTTTGGGGGATCATTGCTACAGAAAATAAGATAATTCTTTTCTCCCAACTTTTTTTTTTATACACTATCCTTTCTCCCCTCTAAAACCACGTGATTCATGCTCTTAAATGATTGTTTGGTCGGGATTCATGCTCTCAATTTCTTCATATCTAGGAAGGAAGGAGCTTATGATCACGCATATATAAAAACCTAATAGATTGATTCAGGAAAAAAAATAAAATAAAATAAAGAACGAGTAGGAGGAGTCTTTATATTCACATTAATTTCTTCCTCTTATATTTTATTGTTAGCGTGTACATCACACATATCGTGTGCCTCGTGCACAAAATAATAATCAAAATAAGAGTCAGAGTGCGACAGGGCGTATAATGACTACGCCAACACTTGCTAAGAATATGCAAAAGAATTAAAATTGTTAAGATAAATGCTTTTAACAAGTTGAATAAATTAAGCAAAAAGGTAATTTTCAAGATTTATATCTAAATATTCTTTTAACTAACGCAAGGGTTGTTTAAATTAAAAAAAATACACAATTATGAGTTTTTTATTTAATAGATAAATATTTAATACATGTTTTAAAAATTACATTAACTTATTTAACTTTAAAAAATTATAATTAAATCATTTTAAATAAAATATTTAGTTAAAAGATTTTTTAATAAAAAATAAATCAATTCAAACATACTTATAATCTTTTGAAATATAATAGAGAGATTCATATTTAGAATTTAATAATTATATGACTCAATTTTGTTTTATTTATTTGTAAAAAATATATAGATGATTGTTATATTGTAAACAAATAAAAATATGAAAAGTTAAATAAGATAAATAATAATAATAATAATAATAATAAAGATATGAATGAGAAAAATGAAAATTAAAAAAAAAAGGATATAATTAAAAATAAATAAAAAAACTAAATTTAGGAAAAATTTCACAGGGCAATTGTAGTGAAAGAATTTGTATAATATATAATAATAATAATAATAATAATAATAATAATATAAAATAAATTAAAATAGTATGTACTATCAATGTAAAAAGTTTTATAATGACATATGTTAATATTTTGACACATTTACTTTTATTTTGACTACTAAGAAAAAGAAATACTAATAAGTACTGATTTGTCAAACTATAAATGAATAACAGTGCAAAACTTTTTTACACTAATAATACATACTAGTTAAACTCATATAAAATAATTCAACCTTTATTGAAAACTTAAAATTTGCATACAAGTTCATCTCAAAATGTACTAATTAAGATTTCTTTTACTATAAACTTTATATATATAATTCTGACACATCTTACGCTAAAATTAAGCATAAATAAAATATAAATATATTATCAATAAAATATATAAAATTATAAATATTATTTAAATATTATTTTTAATTTTTAGGAATTGCAAGATTAAAATTAAAAGACAATAGAATTTATAAATAAGAAAACAAAGAGTACTTAGAGAGCATTTTACTAATGTGTATTTTTATTTTTATCTATTTAAGATTAATTAATATTGGTAAAAAAATTATATCTTTATCTAATTTATTAAAAAATAATACACTTTAATTTATATTTTAAAAAATAAAATAACTAGAAAAAGTAAAAACTGAAAGGTTGGAAAAAAATAAAAGGTCACGAACAATATAAGGAGTAGAATGAAAAGTCAAAAAATTAATTACTATTTTAAAAAAACTTAAAAAATAACAATAAAAATGTATGAAAAGAAAGAAATGAAAAGTCGAAAATATAAAACAAAATGAAGTTATATTAAAAATAATAATAAAAATAAAAATTTAGAGAAAATGTCATATAGCAATTTAGTGTAAGAACTTTAATATATATTATGGATGGATGGATGGATTATGGACAAGACATGTGTAAGTTAAGTTTAAACATAAGTGATACGAACCTGATAAGTTTTGTAATCCGATCGAATTGATTGAGCATAAACTCAAACAAGTTGGTTGAATTATTCTTTTGTGTGAAAAAGTTTCAGAAGAGGAGATGATTTTCAGAGTATTGTGTTATAAACCTCAATCAAGATTTATGTCATGTCTATTAAATAAAATGGTTATTCTACGAAATAAAAATAAAATCATAATGAAATGAATTGGGTTGAAATGAAATGATGACTATTAATTTATGGTTTGGTAGCTTTTGGAATGGGATTGCTTTTCAAGCCATTCAATTTTGTTTGGTACATAAAATCAAGGTTAAAATGTATGGTATCCCCTCAAACTATAGATCATTTTTAAAAACCCTTCATATGGTTTAAAATTCAATAACTTGACTTCTTATACTTACTCAATTATGCAATATAATGTAAAATAGGCCTCTCATGGATTACAAAAAATGACTATAAGTGATCAATATGCACCGTTTAATAAGTTGAATGAGTCAAATTGTTGAATTTTAAATCACATGATTTTTTTTTAAATTGACCAATAGTTAAAAGGAATTTATTATATTTTAACTTAAAATCAATACCTAATGGAATCAAATTTGATTTAAATAACATAATTATCTCTCATGAAAAAATGAAAAAAAATAAACTTTTCTCATGTATAATGTTCGGGTTGAATTTTTTTATAACAATAATAAAATATTATCGTTAAAAAGAGCAAATACCACTTTATTTGTGATAAAAAAAGTTAAAATGTGTTCAATGATTTGGATGAAATACTCCATGCATCTTTTTATTATATTTTGTTTATGATATATATATGTAAGATAATAAATGTGTACTACTACATTATTATTTTGTTGATAATTTTTATTCCTTAAAATTTTACATGAGCAATTTAAAATTAATCATAAGACGAATTGTAAGTTGAAAAAAAAATTGATATAGAAAGGATAAGCTTAATAAAGAGTAGTAATTATCATTATATAAAAAAAAAATGATGGTATATTAGGCAAAATAAATTAAATCCCATTATATAGAGCATGAACTACTATTCCGACCTCTTGGGGAGGGATGGCGATTCTTGGTTCTATTGATTAAGGTATGGAATCGAATTATCATTCCATGCCTTAGTTTTTTTTTTTTCTAACAAATATGAAAATGCTCATTCCACCTGATAAAGTATTGAATGAAATTATCATTCCACATACAAAACCTAACATTTATAGGTATTCTAGTAATAAAAAATTATTAATAAATTTTGAACTTAAGACATTTTTATCAATATTATTCGATCTTATAAGTTCATTCAACCTTTATTATGTGATTAACACATAATAGTAGGTCTTATCATAGTAATCATTGCAATATTTATATTTGGACAGACAAATTCGTGAGTTTGAATACTAATTATATATTCAATAGAAATTTATTTTTATTTATTAGAAGTATTGTAAGACATACAATTATTTATACCTATAGATAGTAAAATACGTTGGGAATTATTACATCCCTTCTTTTACATTATTTGACAAATACTGATAATTTAGAAAAATAAAATAAACAAATCACACACAATTTAATATAGTTAATATAATCATATTTATGGATGAAAATAGATTAAATCTACCATAAATAACATTACACAATTATATTTAGATATCAATAGATTTTGATGTTAATTATAACCCCAAAAAAAAAACTGAAAACTATTAATAAGTATTTAAATAGGAATTTGGGTTACACCCACTAAATATATTTATAATATTTTTCACTAAAGTAGCGTACAAAATTCTTTTACTGATTGTTTCATCTTGAGTTTGAATCTTAGCATTTTAACCTAGTTCTCCTTCTTCACGCCAGGTCATCAATCTAAAAAAAAAAAAAAAGAACCGTTGAGTTTACATAATTACATATAGATAATATAGATTTTGATCTACAACTTTATATAACTTATAAACTTTAATTCATTAGGTAATTATATTTTATAAATATAACTATTGATTACCACTATCTTTTTTTCCTGAATTTTGATTATCATTATTATCTATGCAATAGTAAAGTGCATGTTATTTATTAATAAAACAAGTATTTTATTGTGGTCAAGTGATATTTGAACTAACTTGTGTGCACCTCAATTGATCTTCTCACCAGTCTGATTAAAGGTAGATCATCCACACCAAATTCATGAGATTCACAAGAATATTATTTGTAGTCTAATCCCAATAAATCGATGTTGAGATTCAAATTTGTGACTATGTATCTATCTATACATCACATGCTCATCTTCTTCTACCACTAGGCCAACCCCTTGAGGTTAAAAAAGAGCATGTTATTTGTCTTTCATAGTAACAATTCAAATATTAGTCACATAATTCTCTCATCTTAGTTAGAATTGAATAGAGCAGGCCAGTATGTTATGGTATAATGTTTGAGCCTAAAGGAATTAGGTGTGGCAAGTAGGGGTGTAAATTGGTTTGGATAATTTGATCAACTCAACCAATTCGAACTGAACAGATTAGTTTAGTTTGGTTTGGTTCGGGTATGTTGATTGATTCAGGAAAAATCCAAACCGAATGAGGCTTAATTGGTTTAGTTCTCGGATTGTGATGCGGATTTAAAGGATGCAAACTCAAGTGCAGGTTGTCTCAAGTAATAAATTCTCGAGAGTCCGAGGTCGATCCACAAGGAATTGATGAAGAAAAATTAATTGAGGTATGAAAAGGATTTGTCACAACACCAAAAGTAATAAAAGTTATTCACAAATGAAAAATGATTTGCTTAAGTTAAGAGATCCACTTTTAGTAATAAATTAGAGGTAATGTTATTTCTCTTTATAACTCAATTGAAATCTACACATAAAGAAAATTTCAATAGAAAAATATAACATTCAAAGTTCAATTATATATGCAATCATATTATGATTCCTTCAATTATCTACCAACAATTATAAATGAGCTCAAGCATTCACTGTGCCATTCCTCTTGTCTACAATAAATCAAGATCTCCACTATACAAGGAAGGTTTCTAAATTGATTGGAAACAAAATACAATACATATAATGTCCACTTTATAATATATCATTTAAACACAATAAATAGAATAATCTTACCTTATTTCATTACCAAGAGCTTCACTCTTTCACCTTACAAAATGAAAATTAACTACTCATAATCAAGGAGAAAGAAAAAGAGTAGAAGAGAAAGATGAACATAACTTCAAATTAGAACAAAAGAAAATTACAACAAAAGAAGACAATATATAAGCATGAACATAACTTTCAAAAACTAAGTCTAACACCAAGAGTCTCCTAAATGATCAGCCAATGGAGCCTTTTATAGAGGATTAGAGATACAAAATGATAAGGGGGCTGATTAAAAGTAGGTGAGGAATGGGTGGATGAGTGAAACATGCCAAATGGTGAGTTGGTGAGTGGAAAATTATTGAGATTTTTTGTCTCTGAAATAATTTAGTATTGATCTCATGGATGCCATCAGAATGAAGCAACGTGGTCTTCATAAAAGTTATAACATTTTGTCTCAGCTTTCTAATACCATCAAAATCATCCAAAAATTCATCATACAGCCCAATATATGACCCAATTACTGTAGACTATTCAGGTCTAGTTTCAGCACCTCTTTTTTGACTTTAGACCCAATATCACCTCCAAGCTCTCTGAATGAGCTCTTATGTTCTTCATGAAAGTTGTAGATATGGATCTTAACTTTCAAATATCCAAATTTCAGCTCAAGAAAGTTTCTACAGACCGAGTTATGCTTTGATTACTGCACACTATTCAGGTTCTAGTCACAAAACCTGTGTTCTGACTTCCAAGCCCATTTAACTCCACTAGATATCCATATTTTACCTGAAGCTCTCATGAAAGTTGTAGAGATCTCTCTTATCTTTCCTACAAGGTAAGATATATAATTATAAGACATCTAAAACTCAAGATATAGTCGAAATATAGAAACAGTGTAAGACCAAAATAATGCTGAAAAAATCAATTAAGTCCAATTTGAGTCCAAACTTACAAAACATAATCAAGTTTAATCAATTAAGCACATAGAGAGTGTAAATGACTAAAAATAAGAGTTTATTAATGTATAAAATATGTTATTATCAGATTGAAAGTTTCAAACTCAATAACTGAACCGAACAAAACCACACACACACACACACACACACACATATATATATATATATATATATATATATATATATATATATATATATATATATCTAAGGTCTATTTATATTTTTGTTTTGTCTATTTTTGTCTTTTGCTTTTCTTTTTCATTTCTATTTCATTTTTATTTTGATCCCTAACTGTTGCATACTAACCCCTGTCCTGCCCCTGTCGCCGCTTGCTCCCTACTGTTGCTCGATAAGTCTCATTTCTCCTTAAGTATAATATAGATCTGTCCAATAGAAGTATCGTCCAATAGATTTGACATTCATCTTTTCTATTAATTATAAGTTGTAATTATAGAATACAACATTGAGGAATTGTAACTCTCATATGCAGAATCATGTGGGCTAAAGCTTAGTGTATGATGAATTTGTCATGCTAGCAATATTAAAAAACTCTGTGTGTAGATATTTAGTTTGTATTATTGTTGTCAGTGTTCTTGGTTGAAGTCCTAGCATAAATGAAAGATGTTATTTAATGCATTTTATGTCAATTGTCAAGGATTATGAATGTGTACTTTTGGAATTAATCATATCTAGTAGGTCATTTGTCACCTGAAAATTTGTCAGAGTAGTCATCATATCTAGAGGAACTTGGAGCTTAATTTATTTAGATTATGCTTGTTGCTTTACTGAAGCAGATAGAATGAAAAGTTACATTTTGTTAGAGATTATGGAGTATGTTTCTTTTAAGATAGAATGATAGATTATGTATGTACCAATTTTTAAGATTGGATATACCTAACCTGAGAATGATGGTGTTGTTAGGGTGGCCAGGTGGGGGGCATCATTTTACGTTGCCAATGTGGTCTTGCAACTAGAAAAGGAAGCATCTTGCATGTATGTTATTGGAAAATAAATTTGTGAGTGACTTATCCTGCTAATAACTTCTGGTTGTACACATATATAAAATGTTTATATCTTGGATATTAAGTTGTAAGCTTCTCAACAAGGAGTTACTATTATGGGACTTTGTTTGGTTTCATTTGATGGTGGTTGTTGTCACTATGAGAACCAATATATGTGCATGCACAAGATGTTTAAGTATAAAAATATATAAGCACCATTTATTTTTAATATTCTCCACTATGTTGCGATGGTAATTACTCATTTTCACTGAATAGAGGGTGGGTGGTGTAAGTGTGTTGCCTTTGTCTTCAAGTGACATTATTTGCTATACAAATATATAAGATGTCCATATCTTGGATATTAAGTTGCAAGCTTCTCAACGAGGAGTTACTTTTGTGAAACTTTATTTGGTTTCATTGATGGTGTTTATTATCACTATGAGAGTTAATATATGTGCATGCACAAGATGTTTAAGTCTAGAAATATATAAGCATAATTTATTTCTAATATTCTCTACTATGGTGTGGTGGTAATTACTCTTTTTCACTGAATAGAAGGTGGGTGGTATAAGTGTGTTACATTTGTCTTCAAATGACATTATTTGAAGTGCATTGTAAGTTGTAACAACGTACAACAGTCTTATGTTTTTCTATTGAAAAAATGTAGCATCCTATTATATTTCTAAGTTAACTGAGAAAAATCATAAGTACAATGCATGTGGATATGGCAATTACAGATATAAAAGTATTTTCTACTACCATTGTTTGGTCTTACTCTAAAAAAATTAATTGATTTGATAGACCTTGAGTGCTTTAAATTGATAAATGGTATACTGATTGTAATATCAATTTTAAAGTTTGTTTTGCTTGAGAAGTTGAGTTCATGAAATTGGTATGTTTCCCTAGCAAGATAGTAGTGCTATAGGTCTTGTATTGTACTTTAAATTAGTAAATTGTATACTGGTTGATATGTTTTTTTTTATGAAAAAACTAATTCTTTAGTTAATTTTTGTGTAAAAAAAAAGGTCAACCCAATAACCCGAACTGAACTAAACCATAAATGTTTGGTTCAGTTTAGTTCAGATTTGGCTATCAAAAATCAAGAAAATTGAACAAAATTGAACTAATTAATTTTAATTGGTTCAGATTTATTTTTCCTCAGGAACTGAACTAAATCGACCCGATTATACCCCTAGTGGCAAGGTAAACAGGCAAAATCATCCTTCCAAACCTGGGCCTCTACCTTGGTCATTAAGGATTTTCAGGGGGCCAAGTATGAAGGATTAACCAAGGATGAAGGATAAGTCCAACGTCTTCATTGGACTAAACCAAGTTTTGGGAATTACAAAGCAAATTTTGATTTTGCTTCATGGGAATAACAGAGCATAATGGGCTTTGGTGTTGTTATCAGGAATGATGAAGGTTTGTTCAATGCAAGGAAGGCTTGTCAGATTTTTAGAGTTATGAATCCCTTTAGGAGTGAATTGTTGGCTGTTCGAGAAGGCATTCTATTTGCTTCTGATATTGGCTGCCAAAAAATCCAGCTAGAGTCTGATGCACAATAGGTTATTCAGTTCATCAAAAAAAGCTAGGATGATAGATCATACAATGGATCCATCTTGCAGGACATTTATACCTATGCCTTAATGCATATGATATTAGGATAATTATAATTTTTTATTATTATGGATTTTCTGTTATTTTAATTAAGAATTTTATTTTATTAGTTAAGATTCTTATCTATTTTCTAATTAAAATTTTAATGAGATTTTATAAAATCTCAAACCTTATATTTAGTTATTCGTATTTGATTTATATTTGGTTTATTTTGTTTGAGGATTATTAATTCTCGCTTTATGTATTTCGAAAAAGAAGATTAAATATTGATTATTAAATTTAGTGAATTATATTCTCTACTTTGAGACATAATCTCTTGGCATCAAGTGCATTTGAAACCCCGATAGTTCTTTGTTATCTTCCTCCATCAATTCTACATCAATTTAGCATCTGAGCCTTACTGATTCCCACACTTTGAATTATTTGGAAGTAAAGATTTTTCACAGCCAAAGTTGTTTCACTACTTATTACTCATCAGATCTTTGCAAAACTCTCTTATTACTTAACAAAGGTGCGATTTTTCCCATTAATCTTGGCACTTGAAATTTTGATCTTTATTTATGCCTTTAGAATATTTTATAATTCTCACTACTTTGCATTTAGTCTATTGGCACTTCTTTTATTTCTGATATGTCCCTACGAAGAATTTGTTTTTAAATCACAATAGTATCATAAAGTGCGTTCGTAAATCTCCTTTTTATAATGCATGGAAAACCTATATTAAATGTGAAAGTAAAAGTTATAGTATAGTCATCAATAATGATAGCACATTAAATGTGATTTCTAAATTGAGTGTGATTAGATGTGGTCTAAACATAGAACCTCACCCACAACCTTTTAAAATACATTGGGTAAATGATATTTATGTAGAGGTCACCCACATATATAAGGTCCTACTTGTACTAGGGTTTTATGTAAAAGATGTTTTACCTAAAGATGTTGCTCACATTTTGTTAGGTCATCCCTCGATATAATGATGTGACCCACAACAATAGGGATAATACATATTCCATTTTCTTAAGATCATGTCGTAGAAGGATTATCTTGTGACCAATTGATCCTAGTAAAGAATGTCCAAAGGTGAAGGTTAGGGATTCAAAAGATATAACCACTGTCGAAAAAGAAAATATTGAGTCTGTTGATTTTAAGCCCACACCACCAAATCTTAAACATCTTGATTCAACTGAGATAATTATCAATCTTATCCTTAAATTGCGTGCTACCATTAGATGTCACTTTGCATTAAGTAACGATAATTATAAATTGGATTCTAATGTGTAGTTTAGGGATCATAATTTTGATGTTGATGATTTGCTTTATTCTAAATATACCTTTGAGCCTTCTATATATCCTCTAATTGTTGCTACAAATCATTTGACTACTTTTATGCCTAAAATTCCACCAATTCCACCACAATATCTAGGCCAAATTAATACAATGATGGTTGTAGAAGATACATTGTTGATTGTGGATTATTCTCCTAATCTTATTTGTCATTATTTTGTGAAGAAGGAGAATCATCTTGATTTTGTTACTACTTTTGTTTTTGAAGAACTTCCATACCATATTTATCCTAGATAAAACCAACATTTAACTTTCTAGATGCGAATTCTTCTAGAGGGGGAGAATGATGTAAATGATATTATGATAATTATGATTTTTATTATTATGAATTTTCTGTTATTTTAATTAGGAATTTTATATTGTTAGTTAAGATTTTTATCTATTTTATAATTAAAATTTTAGTGAGATTTAGTCAAATCTTAAATCTTATCTTTAGTTATTTATATTTAATTTATATTTAATTTATTTTATTTGAAAATTATAAATATTTTTCCTATATATTTTGAAGATAGTTGAATATTAATTATTGAATTTAATAAATTATATTCTTTATTTTAAAATCAAATCTCTTAATACATATTGCTTTTAAAATCCCAAAAATTCTTTATTTTTTATCCATTAATCCTACATCATGCCTCCTAGTTTGATTTCATTGATAGTTCTTATATTCCTCGCTTATATAATAAAGCAGCCGATTGCTTAGCAAACTATACAAAGCATAATGACTCTTGTATTTAGATTGAGGATCTCCATCTTTTATTTTCTCAATCCTATCGGATGACATTGCTCATTAATGAATTAGTCATTCAAATAAAAAAAAATATTTATTATGCAATAATACAATAAAATAATTATTATATTAAGCCCAGATAGGACTAAGAACATTTGTCCCGCTACCATTAACATGCATCTGCCACTTGCCAATATTCCAGGGCAATTATCAAAGCTGAAAATCAATGCTTCCAGACTTGTAGTTATAAATAAATAAATAAAATCAAAGCGTAATCTGCAACCCAAAAAAATCAAAGCATTTTTTTTTTTGGGTACATAAGCGTTATCTTACTATGGTGATCTGGAGATTGAAGTATGCAAAGCAAATAAAAATAAAGTCAAAGTGAAAACGATCATCGCTGAAGTATGCAAAGTTTGGTTGAAAGTAAAATTTATAAAATCAACACAAAAGTAAAAAATTGTCAAAAAAAATATGTTGAAAGTGAAAATAATCCAAACATCATTGCATTACGTTCGAGGCATCCTAACTCACTTTTAAAAATCCTAACTACAAACTAAACACACACTAATTCATCCCGGGGAAATTCGTTGGATCAAAGGTGCGTTTTGGCGAACCCGGAACGCCGTTGGCGTTAAAGAAGTGGACAAGCAGACACTTTTTGAGTTTTAGTAAAATGAAGTTTAAGAAATTGAATTTGGAAAATATTGATTAGAAAATGATCTGATACTACAGTCAAAATGTGAACTCTGCAACTCGCTTAAGGCTTTGGTTAAATTCACATCGTAGTCTGTTTAGGTGTGCTGGCAGATTCGCGTTTTTTAAGCAATCTAATTATAGAGCTTTCAAGATTTTTTCGTTGAGATTAATTTTTAAGATATAATTAGATATTTAAATAATTTTTAATATATATATATAGAGAATTAATTTATATTAGTGTAAATTTTTTTTTTTATATTTATTTTTAATCATTAGATCTACTTTCATCTAATGATTACTTTTAATGAAATAATCTTAACCATTAAATGAAAATAGATTTAATAATTAAAAATAAATATAAATAAAAAAAAATTTACACTAATATAAATCGATCCCTCTCATATATATATATATATATATAAATCTTAATACGAATCGACGATTCATGTTAAGAAATTATATATTATGTAACTTCTGTTATGAAATTATCATTAAAAAACAATTCTGATATGAAATTATTTAATATTAAAGCTTTTACATTGACTCTAATAAATGAGGCAGGTAATGGTCGATGACAATGACATTAATATGGTAAGAGAAATGCGTAACCTACCTTCGGCTTTTAATAAATCACTATATTAATAAGGAATCAGAAAGCATTGAAACCAAAAAAAAATTCTAATAAAGTTACACCATATTAATAAAGATTTTATTAAATACAATTGTTAAAAAATTAAAATAAGAAATTTTATATAAAAATAAAATATTTAGTATGTTAAAAGTTAAAAAAGTTTAATATTTTAATTTTTAATTTTTTTATTTTAACATAAAAAGACATTTGATAGTAAAACCCTATTAATAAACAACCTATTAGGCTATTAGCTAGAAAGTTGTAGGTAAAACTTGTTGAGACGAATGCTTGTGACATTTACAATAAAATATACTACACTGACACTATATTATATTAATATTTGTTAACTGAAAACAACGTTTGATGTAATAATTTTTATATTTTTATATCAAATAATATATATATATATATTTTTATATTTTATTTAATATTATTTATTATATATTTTTTTTATTTTTTTATTTAATTATATTTATTAAAAATAATATGAATAATATTTATATTTTTTTAAAAATGTAAGATGATTATTTTCTTTGATGTAATGGTCTCTCTTATTTTTAAGTTTAAATATGATTTTTTACATTATTATTTTTAATTATTTTTTATATTATTTTTCATATTATTAATTATATTTTTTCTCCTATTTAATCATAATAATTAAAAAATATAATAAAAAATCATATATAAAAAATAAGATAAAATCATTATTTTCCTTTCCAGTTTGGCATTAAAATAGCTTATTTTTATCTACATCCAGCTTTTCTTTAATCAAGACATTGATAATCTATAAGTTCCTGAATCTTTGATCATTGGCAAATAAAAAGAAAAATAATATTGTTATATATTTTTTATTTTACATCACTTTTTATTATATTTTTTAAATAATTATAATTAAATAAAAGAAATTGATATAATTAATAATATAAGAAATAATATACAAAATAATGTAAAAAAATATGATTAAATAAAAAAATACTCCACCAAACAACAAAAAATCAAATCTGGAGAGATTACGTAGTCTAGTTGGGTCCACTGTCCACCATACAAATAAAAATAAAAATAAAAATGATAATATAGCAAACATTAAAATAATAAATTAATAATGTGGCAGAAACATAAACATATTAACATTCGGTATTACCCCTCACAGGTCGTTTTAACATACATCATGTAATTTAGGATTTATTTATGATCTTTATTATATTAAGAGATACATATAAATTAAAATAGAAGGTCAAGATCAATGACTTATAACATAATAAATAAGTTAATGTATAATGTTGATAATTATAAAATTAATCTTTTAATAAAAAAAATTATACAACAATTACAACACAACCACGATCAAGATCAATGGACGGTGCCGCACTCAACCAAACCATGTTCAATGTTCAGATCTTGCATAGTTTCTCGGCCTTCACCGAGTTCTTGGTTCTCAATCAAATCATATTCATCGTTTAGATCTTATTGAACACAATTGTACAAAATGTTCAAATGGTCCTCCACCATAGTCCACACCCAAAAAATGTCAAATCAAGGCACAATCGCTGTCTCAGTCACACTGCCATAAACCCAACACAAAACACTCAACCCATCATCAATGGAGGCACCCTTCGTAGTCGAACCACCACCGAAATCGGAGCCACCAAACCACTTATTGGTTGTGGCCTGTCTCAATCACACTGCCACGTCAACCACCAAGAGCCATCGGAAAACACTCAAAAATCGTCGGACCTGAACCCCCACCAAACTGGTCACGAACCGCCAAATCCGTCGCGTGGCGACCATGCTTCGCCATGGCCGCAAACCAGAACCTCCCTTTTTTTGTCGTCTGCGACACAAGCCACCAGTAACGCCCCAGCAGCTTGGCTCGGACAACGTAATGGAGTAGAGATGTCACGCGCGGCTAGGTGCAGATCTGGGCCTGCTACGACTTGGGCATACACGTGTAGGGATCAAGGACAAAACTAGGGGGACGTGTATGAGCCATGGTCCCCCTTCTTCAGCTTTGAATAATTGAATATTTTTTTATATATGCATGGTATATTTTTTTGTTGGTCCCTCTAGTAAAAAATCAAATGTTTATCTTTTGATTGATAGATTGTTTCAATTTGTTTTGACTCTTCTTATATCAACAACTACTAAGCGTGCTTTTTTAGTTACAAAAATTATTAAAATAAAGTTGCGGAATAAGATGGAAGATGATTTTCTCACCGATTACATGATTGTTTACATTGAAAATGACATTGTTGAAAAATTCACCACACATACAATAATAGATTACTTTTATTCTATGAAACAACATTGAATACAACTTAAAAATTGAAGGTATGTATTTAAGATTATCTTATATTCAATTGTGTTTACTATAAATGTTTTTAATTTAAAACATGTTCATTATGAATTGAATTCAATTTTTTTTATGTTTATATTATATGATAATTAAATTTTTTTAACTTAAATATTTAGAGACATATATTTAATCTTTAGTCTTGCCCCCTATTATTAAAATCATGCATCTGCCCCTAACAGGAATGACAGAGGTGGTGTTGCTTGCGGTGGTCTAAGACGAGCTCGTGGTGCGGCGTGACGAGGTGATCGCTTGACCTGTTTAACTATATATAATATAATGAGAGAGGATCAACTTACATCAGTGTAAGTCTTTTTTGACTTACACTAATTTTTAACTATTAGATTCACTTTCATCCAATGGTTACTTTTAATGAAATAATCTCAACTATTAAATGAAAGTGAATCTAACGATTGAAAATAAGTGTAAGTCAAAAAAAGACTTACACTGATGTAAATCGATCCCCCTCTAATATAATATATATTATAATAATTATAAATTATAATTATAATTATTAATTTATTATAATATATTAATATATTTTTTAATTAAATTTTAATAAAAGTCAATAACTAAAACCTAAGTTAGTAAATTAGAATATAAATAACATATTTATTAATATATTTAATGTAATATATTTATTTGAATGAAAATAATAAGTTAATACTCACCCTCTATTTTTATAGATATTTATTACTTTTTTACTCTGATCTTTGGTTAATATGAGACTTAGAGAAATACGCCTCTAATAATTTTGTAACTTGGTATATCTACAAGTCTCACATCAAATAAAGATTAGAGTAAGAAAATGATGAGTATATATAAAATTAAAAAGTGAGTATTAAGTTACAACAAGTGCCTATTAGCCTTAAGTAGGCTCGTTGATCTATTTTAAGATTTAGATCTGTTAACTTATGTAAAGATATATTAACATATTTAAAAGTAAATTTATTAACTTATATAAAAATATATGATTTATTTAAAAGTAAATTTATTAATCTATTTAAAAGTCTTATTATAAAATAAATTTTTAAATAAATTTTTAAATCACACTATATTTTTAAAAAATTAAATTAAATATTAAAAATTAACTTATTATAAATTTATAGGTCAAATTTAAATTTTATAATTGAGATATAAACAAAAATTATTTAAGACAAAGCTTAATCTGTTATCATCTGACATGTTTTCACTCTACTTGTGTCCTTGGCATGGCCTTCCCTGGGAAAGATTCTCGAGGTTTGCAATTGCATGAAGTAACCAAAATACCCCAAGCTTTGGTCTTCTAGGATGGAACTAATTCAACTCACCACCGAATGAATTGTCCTAATTTTCCTGGGGTCACTTTGCCCCGTTTTATTGGCACTGTGGTAAAATAAATGGGTGTTTGAATTAACTAATTTTATATTTGAAAAAATTAATCAAAATATAATATAAAAAATTGAAAATTTGTTTTTTTGTAAAATTAAAAAAAAAAGAAATCAAATATCTGTTAAGTCAAGGATCATATTATTATGAAATTATGACAAAGAATCGTCTCAGGTATTCTGACGCTTATATCTTTTTTGGAAAATATTACTTATACGTAAGTATCATATATATTTATTTTATATTTTTTATATGATAAAATTAAAGTATAAATATATAAAAAATAAAATAAATTTATTTATAATTAAATAATAAAAATTGGAGAGATGTAGTGAAAATATGCGTGAATAATAATATTTTATTTTTATATAAAATTATGAAAAAAATTACTATATTTTTTAAAACATCTTTTAATATTTAATAGAAAAAATATTAAATAAAAAAATAAATATATTTAATGTATTATAAATATAAAAAGTTTTTAATATTTTTTTAATAAATAAGAGAATTAATAAAATGATTTGTTTAGAATATATAGAATCATCATATAATATATATAATATAATAATATATAAAGAGAATATACATATCTTTAAATCATGACATATGTCACTCTAATATGATAATACAAGTATAAAACATTGTCATATGATAAATACATATTTTCAATAATTGTCATGTGACATATTATGTAATATTTAATTAGGAAAAGAATTTTTTTCATAAAAATCAAAATTCCCTTCTTATTTGTATAAAACGTTGTCATGTGACAAATGCATAATCCCAATAACTGTTATGTTGCATATCATACAATATTCGATTAAGAAGAAATTTTTTTCCAATAAAAATCAAAATTTCTTTCTTATTCTGGCTCATTAGTAAATCAATCAAAATCAGTAATTAATTTCAGATTCGATTTCAAATTGCAGGTAAGTAAAAACAATTACTTTTCTATATTAATTTTAGATTTGATTTGCTTCAATTGAAAATTTTCATTTATTATTGTTTGTAGAATATTTTGATTTGCTATGTTTGATTAATTTGTTTTAATTGATTTAATTCTATTTTTAATTCATTATTATCTTAATGTTTGATTTTGTTCATTTGAAATAAATTTCGTGCAGCTTAAATTTGATAATTATTGAAATAAATTTCATATTCGATTAAGAAGGAAATTTTTTTAATAAAAATTGAATCTCTATTCCTATTTTGGTTAATTAGTAAATCAATCAAAATTTGTAATTAATTTCATATTCAATTTCAAATTGCAAGTAGTCAAAAGTAATTACTTTTCTATAGTAATTTCAAATTTAACTTGCTTCAAATGGTAATTTTCATTCATTATTGTTTGTAAAATATTCTGATTTGTTAGGTTTGATTTATTCACTTTAGTTGGTTTAATTTTATTTTTAATTTATTATTATATTAATTTTTTATTTTATTCATTTGCAATAAATTTCAGGTAGTCAAATTTGATAATTATTGAAATAAAATTCATATTCGATTAGGAAGGGAATTTTTTCAACAAAAATCAAAATTTCCTTCCTATTTTAGTTCATTAGTAAATCAATCAAAATCTGTAATTAATTTCATATTCAATTTCAAATTACAGGTAATCAAAAGCAATTGTTTTTTTTTATATAAAGACTACAATTTTATTTTTTTATTACTAATTTGGTTCACACTCTTTTAAATGATTTATCTTTTGATGGAGCCTTAGATTCATCTATTACTGGGTTTTATATTGCAACCCAGAATTTCTCTCTTGACCAATACAATCTTCCATGACAAACCACTGCTCTTCATTTCCCTGATAAGTGTTACAAGTTATGTCATTCTTCCATTCCCTATTAACCTTTTTTCTTTCACATTTATACATTGTTAATATACCAATCAAAATCTTGTCTTTTCACATAACCTGATTTAGTCATGTTTAGATCCACGAGCACTCAGAGAAGTCTTACAAAGTATGAGAGATTATAAAAAAGAATTTGCTGCTAATCAAATAACTTGATTCAGCCATTATTGAATTCATGAACACTCGGTAATGCCTTGCAAAGTATGAGAGATTAGAAATAATGTGTGCTGCCAATGAGACTTTAAATAATAAGTTGAAGCGAAGTGCAACTTTCCCTGATCGAGCACAAGGTTCAATCTATGGGAACATCAATTTACGAGGAAACCTCACTAAGAAGGCCAATAATAATAATCAAAAGGAAAAGAGTTACTTGCTCTTCAGTTTTTTTGATCTTCGTCATAAAAGGTTTTATGTAAGGATTTAGAATATGATGATGATTCACATAAAAATCTCTGAGTAATTCGTTCATTTTTTTTATGTGCAGTTTAATTCTTGTTTTGCTTTATTTGCTAATTTTAATTCATTATTGCATGAAATAATTTTATATTTGCTTCATTTGCTTTATAGTTTAATCATCGATTGAAATCTTCATTAATATAGTAACATTAAACAATTATTGTACAAATATTTGGGATAATTAACTCAAATATTTCTTTCTTATTTTAATTGTACAAATTAACTTGATCCTTCTACATAAATATATAATGTATATATTTGATTATATATTTTTCAGGTTATTTCTTTCGTTAATATTGATGTTTATTAAAATAAAAAATAACTTTTATTTAATTTGATTAAAATAAGTAAATTGCTTTAGTCATAACTAATAACATTAAAAAATTATTAATCATATTTGTCAATCCACAAATTTTACATAAATATGTTTGTAATGTCCTAAATATATTAAAAAATATTTTTATTTAAATCTAAAATATGATAAAAAAATCTTAATAATAATATAATAATAACAAATATTAAGAAAATATAAAAATTCTTCAATTGTTCAACAATTTGTATAAATCATTTTTAATTAAATCAATATATTAATTTAGTTACGTCCTATTTCACTTGCATGTGTCTCTTATTTAAAAAATATACTAATACACTTAAATTCCTCGTTCTTTATTGCTCTCACTCTATTTTTAACCGTTAATTTTAAAAACTTCACAAGCAAGGTACTTAGTATTTTATATAAAGATTACCAAGTATTGAAAGTGTTTAGAATACCTTAAAGTTCTCAATTACACTAAAAATATAAAAAAAATTATAGGTATCTAACTAAGATGTAAATGAAGTTAATGAAACTCTACTTAACAAAGTATAACTTAATTTTTATTCAATCATATGTGTTTCTAATAATAAAAGTTGTTTTATCAAGAATAAACATGTAATATACAAAAATAATTAGTAGAACAATTAAACATTAAATTTTTAATATTAGGTAATTTTGTCTATATATTTCTTTGTTTTTGTACATATGTCTATATATTTCATTTAATAAAACTATTTTATTAATTTGTCTTTATAACTCAATTTTAATTAACTCTATGCATAACACATGAACATAAATATTGTTATCGTTCATTATACTTATATAAAAGTTATGTTACAAAGTGTCAATATTAAAGAATATATTTTCATATTTTCTTTATAATTTTGTTTAAAGATGATTTTAATATACTATTGATATGTGGTTAAAAATAACATAACTTATATTTTAAATTATATTTTTTTTCAAATTTTGTTTATTATATTTCATTTAAATATTATTTTCTAAAATTATTAAATATTTTATTAGTTGTTCAATTTATTAAATCGTATTTAATACATCATATGAGTACAAATAAAATTGTTATAAATTATTTCATATAGATATTTTTTAATTTAAAATTAATATAAAAAATATAGATGAAAAATAGTAAAAGAAATAAAATATTAATACACATCGCAGGACAAGAAATATGATCACCGTCCTTGTAACCATACTTGTTTCGAGAGAATTTTTATCCTATTCTCATTCTTGTGGAAAAAATTTCTTGAATTCGAATTTTCAAATAGAGTAATTCCCACTAGAATTCCTAAATGCAAATAAAATTTATCATTCTAAAATTACTTTATCACTTAACTTACATAAATTGAATTAATTTATATATAATTTTTAATCAAATTATTTTATTAAAATATTTTTTTATAAAATTATTAGATTAAATTATTTATTTAGAAGACAAAGATTTTTTTATATTATAAATATTTTTTATGTTTATAAGTTTTTTTATAACAATTTATATTTAAATTCTTTAGTATTTATATTGAAGTGAATTTTTTCATAAAAATATAATAAAAATTATATTTTATATAATTTTAAACTAAATTTATAAACTTTATTTTTTTAATGAGTTATTCTATATATTTTATTTAATAAAATTATTTTTATATAATTATATTTATTTATAATTTAATTTTCAATTTACGTCTGGGCAAAATCTAATTATTCAATTATGAATATATTTCAAATGAGTTAGCTGTGAGGGAAGGAATAGTGTCATAAAGTTGCAGTTGCTGACGGTTAACGGAGGGCAGAAGGGTAGTGTTGTGATTAACACAAAACAGAGGGGCATCTGAAACCTGCTATTGACCACTCCATCGTCCATCACAATTGTCCCTTCCCACCCTGCCTCTACTTTATCTCTCTCTCTCTCTCTCTCTCTATATATATATATAGGTGTCAAAGCAAATCCTTTGCTTCAGCTCCAAACTACATCATCTAACTACGCTATGGCATACACTTCAAACGAAACCACCACCGATGACACAGGCGGCGCCATCACCATCTCCACCGTCCATTCGGACATAATCCAAACCAATATCCTCACACGCCTCGACGGCCCCGCGCTCGCCTCAGCCGCCACCACGTGCTCCCAACTCCACGCGCTCTCATCCCACGAGCATCTCTGGGCCAACATTTGCCACTCCACGTGGCCCTCTACCAACACTCCACGTGTCCGCCACATCATCTCCACCTTCCCTCTCGCCTCTCGCTCTTTCTTCTCCGACTCTTTCCCCACCGCCACCGCTTACAGTTCCCGCGCAGATCCAAACCGCACGCCGGAACTGATCTACGCCGTCGACCTCTTCCACCGCGAGCAGCTCATCCTCTCCAGGGTGATTGAGACCGAAACGGTGACCGGGTGGTTCCGGTGCTCGCCGTTCCGGGTCGACCTGCTCGACCCGAAAGACGCGGTTCAAACACCGATCAAGTATCCAAACGCCGAGGACGCGTGTGGGGATCTCGGGGAGGAGCTGAGGCTGAGCTGGATAGTGATCGACCCGAGGGGGCGGCGCGCGGTGAACGTGTCAAGCCGGAAGCCGGTGTCTGTGCGGCGGCACTGGCTCAGCGGGGAGGTGCAGGTGCGGTTCGCGACGGTGGTGGGAGGAGGCGAGAGGGGGTCGGCGGCGGAGTTAGCGCTGTGCAGCTTGACGGTGACGTGCGGTTCGGTGGAGGGAGGGGAAATGCAGGTGAGGGAAGCGAGCTTTCAGATGGAGGACATGGATGGGATGCATTTGAATGGGAGGGACAGTTTGGGAATTTTGCAGAGGGCGTTGGATGGTGAAAGGGGTAGGTTGAGGAATGAAGGAAGGGATGGGTATGTGGAGTTCGTGAAGAGGAAGAGGGAGAGAAAAGAGAGCAAATTGAGGACTGAGAGAAGGTTGGATATGCTATGCGTTGCTCTCGCGACCTTGTCCTTTGCGGGTCTTTCTTGTCTCTTTCTCTTCTGAAATCTTTCTTGTCTCTTTCTCTTCTGAAAAAATTAATATACAATTACTCAATGCATGATTGGATGTTAGTTGGTCAATTCGTTTGAATAGTTATAATGAGTTTTTTTGTCATTAATGAATTTTTTTAATACCATTAAATGCTATTATTTATTATTTTTTAATAAATCTTCCATTGAAAAATAGATCATTGTTCTCAATAACATTTTAGTAAGATGCCTGGTGGCGGAGCTGGAAAACAATAGCTTGAGGGGTTCATTCTTGAATAAATTAAAAAATGAAAAATATACATATGAAAGTCTTTGATAAATTTAAGAGGGAGGAGGGGAGGGCGGTTAAAGCCTCCTAAATATACATTAGGTGCCGCCCTGAAGATGCCCTAACATGACGCCATCGCCCTTCAGTCATAAATTGGTCAACACAATTGCTTTTATTTATTAAAATTCTACATAAATAGTAATTAAGGAGACAAAAAGAAATAATCAAGGTACAAAATTATTGAATGTTATATTTAAATGTGTATAAAAAAAATTGATGTAATATTAAAAATTTTAAAATAAAATCAATGATATATATATGTGTGTGTGAGAGAGACTCTTGTATATGTGAAATGTTTACCAAATAACATTACTTTCTTGATTATGGATTCTCTCAAAGAAGTTGGCTCAACCACTAGTATTCAACAACATGGACAACAAAGTCTTGAGCTTAATTTCTATTGAGGCGTAATACGTATCATTCTAACTCCTTGCTGAGATTCTTGACATATTTGACTTTAAAAAGTATAATTTTTATATTTTTATATCAAATAATATATATATACATATTTTATATTTTATTTAATATTATTTATTATATTTTTTTATTTAATTATATTTATTAAAAATAATATAAATAATATCTATACTTTTAAAATGAATGTAAGATAATTATTTTTCTAAAATTATAGACTCTCATACGTCATAGGTACCGGACAATCGGGCCCATCTTATACGATCATACGAAGGCCAAGGAAGGAGCCGTTGCTCCACTTGGTATTCTTTTCTTCCACGCAGCGGGTAAGCGGAAGACTAATTTACTTTAATACTGATTGATTTTAAAGAGGACATCACTCTTAACCGCATTTTTTCTATTTCCACGAGCAGAAATTAAACTCTTAACTACATATTTTAGGTGGCCGAGTCTAATTATCACGCGAACAACACTACATTGGTAGGTGCTTTATTTGGTTGGTTCTTGACTTATTGAGTATCAAAAAAGATTGAAAAGCTAGATATTTTGAGACTGATTGGCTTGGAATAAAAACAGGTTTAATATATCTTATTACCAACTAATTATTTTGAAGGAGATTACTGTAGAGAATGAGAGGAAATAAAAAAAAAACAATCTTTTTTTATTTTTATTTTTCTATATAGTAGAGAAAAACAAAGAAAAGACATGCTACCAGCTGACAGCAGAGTTAGAAGGCTAATTGAAATAGAAAAATGTTAGTTTTATATTTTTTTTAAAAGTATATTACTATTCATATTTTTTTAAAAAATGATATTAAATAAGAAAAAATAAAAAAAAATATGTATAATAAATAAAATTAAATAAAATATATAAAAAGATATATATATATATATATATATATATATATATATATATATATATAATATATATAATATATAAAAGTATTGAAAAATATAAAAGTTGATTGAAATATAAACTACAATTCACACTGATTTTTGTCATGTTAAAAAAGAAAATGACGTGATTTACAACCAAGGAATTTTCTGTAATTGGTTGATGATAATATTGGCTTTCTCCTTATCTGAAACACACAGAGTTTGGCACTTTAGCCTGTTATGTTTCGATTAGGCGGTGAGAGCACTAAATTTTCTGTTAACTAAGGCTGACAGCAACCCCGCATGAACACTGTCATCGGCTTATTTCATGCAACACAAGAAAAAGACCAATAGTTGTTAACAACTTACTATACATGAGGAAACAACCCGTTAAATTCTTCTTCAGGTTTCCAAATGTTAGGATTTGAGGCACTATAAAGTCCATATAAAAAACTATAAATATAACTATGTAATATGGACTTAATAAGTTTAAGTTTATAGATAGATTATTTATGTTTTGATTATTGATTTATTATTAAAATAAATTAATAATTTAAATTAAAAGTTAAATTTTTATAAATTTTAATTAATAATACTTAAATTAATATAAAAATTTAATAAAATTATTTTTTATATAAATAATTGTATATAAAAAAAATTTATAAATTTTAATTGATAATTTTTTTATATATTTAAATCTATATATAAATATTGTTAAATTAAAAAAAACGTAATACATTTATAGACCAAAATATCTTAGGTCCGTGATAAAAGTTTTCAACTACCTATATATAATACAATTTTTTTTTTTTGAAAATCAGAATAAAATGACGCGACATATTATTTGACGAAAATGATGCCAACTCATTTGTAAAAAATTTTCGTAACAATTATGATTTCTGCATTTTTAAATAAAAAATCTGATATTATCACACATAAAGTGTGTTAGTTTATAGTCTTGAATGATTTGACCACTTTTCTATGCTGCAAGTTCATAAAATGTGGTGAGCGTAAGACAAAAAATTCATTAAATGTGGTATGCCTATTCATTTGATAGTAATATATACTATATAATATCATGCGATTTGACATCTATATATGTAAATTAACGCAAGTTATTGTTAGGAAGGATCATGTGATCATATTGCACTTGCTTGGTTGGATCGATGTCTGTGTTTATGCCTTATTTGATATCAGTTGACTGGATTTGAGCTGTGCTTAATTATACGGGTTATAAAGATTTCATTAATCAAATCACATGTTATTTACAGAAGTTTGTAATGAATAGTTATTATGTAAGTTAGATCTAACAAGCATGTGTTAGGAAGGTAACATCTAATATATACTCTTTTAAAAAGAGTGTAGTGTATATTTTGAAATTCAAATTGTTAATTTAATATTATATTAATTTAAAAGTAAAAATTAATTACATATAATTTGATAAATTAGTTAATATTAAATAAATTATTTATGAAAAATTTTTCTTCTGTTTATTCCTCTCTCTCCTCCTTTCTCTCACATTGGATGAAATGAGAATTACGAACTGTGAGGAAGAGAGGAGAAAATGAAGAAGTTGAACTGCAGATTTCAAATTTTTTTTCAACATTTTTTTTTGAAAGAGTCTAATTTGAATTGCAATTCAGAATTGAGACTATTCATGCGGCACATCACAAATGTGATGTTGGGACTATTCATGAGGCACATCACAAATGTGATGTCGCGGCATGTTTGGTAGAGATCCAAAGAAGTGCCGCAGCATCACAAAGAAGTGTCATGTGAACAGTGCTCTTGCAGCACTTCTTTGTGATGTTGCGACACTTCTTTGGATCTCTACCAAACATGCTTATTAAATTTGGGTGCACTGTTCACGCAACACTTCTTTGTGATGCCGCGACACCTTTTTTTAATTTGTTAAAAAAAACTTTTATTTTTTATTGTTATTTATTTTTTTAACTCAATTTATTTGTAAAATTTGAATTTGGGAGCACTGTTCACGTGACACTTCAATTTGTGATGTCGCGGCACTTCATTTTGTGAAGTGTGAGGAAGAGGGGAGAAAATGAAGTTGAGAAAGATAGAGAATGAGAAGTTGACAAACTAGATTTCAAATTTTTTAACGTTTTTTTTAAAAAAGTCACAATTTGAATTGAAATTCAGATTTAGAAAATAGCATTCATGCAGCACATCACAAAATGATGTCACGTCACTTTTTTTTCCTTAATTTTTTTTAAAAACTTTCTTTTTTTAAATTTCACTTTTATTTTTTAACTCAATTTGAAAATTTTGAATTTCAGTGCACTGTTCACGCAACACTTCTTTGTGATGCCGCAACACCTTTTTTTTAATCACAGATAATTTTTTTATTGTTACCTGCTACGAAAAAAATTTACCTCTATTAAAAAGTAAAGTCAATGGAGTACGATACACCATAACATAGACTAGTGTACAATAGCATCCGTCATGTTAGGAAATAAGACTAGAATACACCTCAAATATCTTGAACACTTTATGAATGTGAGTAGAAGTGTACTAAGATATGTGAAGAAGAATCGATAAAATAATAAAACACGTGAATATTATTTTTACAGTGGAACCTATTTGTCAATACTATTTGTACCAAAAAAAAATAAATCAAGAAATGCACACCAAATTTAACTTGAAAAATTCTTTGTTCTGAAAAAAATTCAGATGGATACCTGAGGTGGCTATGTTACGGTGGTTGAAGGTAGACTCCTCTGTAGCACAACAGTAACAATGGTTGTGCAAGGGGGTGGGTACCTACAAAAGGTACTCTGGCTCTCAAGTTAGACTGTGCGCAATGATGACAATTTGTATATTAGAGGAAATACACACCTTTGAATCTTGGCATAACATTTATAAGGGTATTTTAGGATAAGTGCAATCTGTATTACATGCAGTTATTTAGTATTAGAATCCGTTAGGGATTGTGATCCCTTTTAACTAATTTTCCTGTTTATGTGAAAAGTAATTAGCTTTCATATCCATTAACGATACTTGTGAACACTCAATTTTGTCCGGGTATTTTTGTAAAAATAAAAAATAAATAAAAAAAATAAAAAATAAAAAGTTCAACCCATTAGTCCATTAGCCCATTTGCCCATAATTCATTGACCTACCCATTGACCTAATATCCAGCTCAATTCATTAACCTACCCGTTGACCCAATATCCAACCCATGACCCATTATCTAACCCACAGCCCATATCCTAAATCAACTCAAACTTACCATAAACAAACTTATCCTAACCAAATCCATCAGCTATCCTAGACCAACACCAACACTCATCCTAAATAGATCCTGACTTATCATCTTAAACCAATCCTAATTACACTCAAACTCAAACTCTTCACCCTAGACCCTTCCTATATTAACCCATAACCCCCACACACAAAGGATCGGCAGCTTTCCACTCACAAAAACACCTTCAGCCTAATACCTTCTCAGCTTACACCCTCTGTTTAATTTCTAGCCTTAACACACTTATCACGTAGCCTCACCTTCAACTTTCAACTCTCAGCAGCTCACTCTTGCTTATACACTTAAATTTTAACACGTTTTCGGCTTTAGCTTTTGAACCACCAGAAACCACCTCCATTAACTACTATTCATCTTACTCTCTCTGACCAAACTCACCATCACCCAAGCATATCAAAAATCACTCACGTTACCTTCTCCCACGGTCCTCTATTCTTTCCCTCCTTCCTTTAGCCATCACGTCTACAATACCCCCCTAAACTGCCATTATCTTCTTCTTCTTCATAAAATCACCTTCCACCTCCAACACTACCATTCAACACCCAACCATTAAAACCATCAGCACAGGCACACCACTATTCCGAACCGAGGCAGCCTCCGTCACACACACCGATCAGCACCCACCGCGCCGCCGTTCATAGACCAGAAGTCGTCGCCTGAGCCCAGATTCCGCCAAACCCAAAACCGGCACTCCGCGGACCGCTAGCCGAACTCGGGATTCCCCTTTCTCAGCCTCGTTGCTGGCAACCTTGAAGCTGATCGGACCGCCACGCACAACTCCAGCCGCACCCCGCAATCAGCGCCGCAGATCCTGTTGCCGAAACCAACCCCGAGCCGCTCCACCGACCACTGCTACCCAACGTCCGACAACCACCACATCGCCGGCGTTGACCCAGCCCGCAACTCCGACAAGCCGCGGCTCCACCACCAGACCAGCCTCTATTGGTCCCCTGGTTGGTCTCTGCAAAGAAGCATCACAGAAGAAGAAGAAAACTTTTTTTTATTTTCGTGAGTTGCTGTCTTGTTCATTTTTTTTTGTTAATTAAAGGGAAGTGGGCTTAATGGGATGAAAACTAAAGAGGTTAAAAAAATAGCAAAAGTGAAGGAAATAAAATAAATGAATTATTTTTTTTCATATAAATAAATAAATAAACAGGATTAACCGAGTTGTGACAGCTTGTTAATCTTGTAACTATTTAGATCATCTGAGTTGCGACAACCTAATGATTCAAATTATTTTAAAAATAAAACCGTATTAAATAGATACTCAAAATTAATTCCTTTTATAAAAAAAATATTATCTAAATGACAATCCGTGGGTGACGTCTAGCGTGACGCAAGCTTCACTCATTTAAACTTTAATTTGATTAACAGAGTCGCGACGACCTGTTAATTCAAATTTTTATAAAATAAAAAATTAAATCTTTTCTTTAAATAAAATCAACCAACCCACACCTATTTTCTAAAAGAACTACATGACTTTGAGTTCCTCATTGCACCTGAGGATACGTAGGAGCAGAATCTTTATTCTGTCAAGCCAAATTTTAATTTTTTGCAAATTCTTTGTTTTTTTAATTTTTTTAAAAAAAGAGGTAAAACAAATATATTACGAGATTATTAAATTTTTGCATAACTAATTTAGGGTAACCGTTTTAGAACGGATGTTTCAGGGGTGTTGTGGGTTAAGTCTACACCCTTCCTTATGCATAACCGACTCCCGAATCCAATCTGGTTCCAAAGACCATTCTCTGAAAAAGGTTTTTCAATTTTTCCTAATTTAAATAAAATTGGTGGCGACTCCTAACTAATTTATTTTGTTCATCGCTCCCGCCACGATTTATCTGTCGTGACAGATGGCGACTCCATTGGGGATACTTGAAAGTCAAGCCCATATAAGTTTGTTATGCAAAATTTTGTAATCTTCATATATTTGTCTTACCTTTTTTTTCTTTTTAATTAGTTTGATTATTTTTGTTATTAAAACCTTAGGATAGAGAATTTCTCTTGGAATTTTTGTTTATTTTTGTTTTGCAGGATGCGGGTAGTTTTTAGGATAATGAAGGTTTATAAGCTCCCTACACCCACCACACCTACACATCCATCACACATTTGAGTGGGGCTCTATACCCGGGTCTGAGCGAAGCTTAAGTTAAGTAGAGGTTGTGTAGTGGTAACCATTTTGGATGTACATCCTGTTTAGCTATTGCGAAAACCTCATCTAGAGTGCGCCTTTTTTCATAAATGTCCCACACCTAGTGGTTTACCCACTATTTCGTGGTCAACATTCTGAAATAGGACTTGGCTCTAGAGACTTTTAGAATAGAAAGGCCACCAAATGAGAGTTATCACGAATTATAAAGACCCATAGATCCTTACGATAGAATGTCTCCTTTTAAGGCAACCCCGTAGGACACGAAGAGAGTGTACTTCTTCTTTATCTAGCTATCCCTCATTTTTTTCAGCATGCATTTTCATGACAAAAAAAAAACATGCATTTTCATTGTATTCTTAGCATTCTAAAAAATAAAAAAAATATGCATTTTCATGGCATCCTGAAAAAAAAATCATGCATTTTCATGACATTTCTAGCATTCAAAAAAAATAAAAAATAATCATGCATTTTCATGACATTTCTAACATTCAAAAAAAAAAATCATGCATTTTCATGGCATGTTTGAAAAAAAATCACGCATTTTTCATGGCATTCCTAGCATTTAAAAAAAATATAAAAAAATAAAAAATCATGCATTTTTATGGCATTCTAAAAAAATAAAAAAAAATCATGCATTTTCATGGCATTCATTGCATTTTTTTTTTAAAAAAAAGAAAAAAAATGTTTCTATTTCATCCATTTCATATATCTCATGAATCTCATTCATTTCATTTCATCTCATTATTTTTGTTTGGTGTTACCGTGCTCAACGTCGTTGAGCGACCAAGGAAAGAAGACACTAATCAAACCCGAGTTCACAAAACAAGGGTTCGAACAAAGCTTTTGGCAATGACAGCCGAAAACAAAGGAAGGAATCTAAGTATGGAAGTAGAAGAAGTGAAAGGAAGGGTGAATGAGATTACAGAGTCTCAAGGAAGAATGGAAGAGATGTTATTAGCCATGAGGGAAAGCCTCACTTTGATGGAGGCAGCCAGAGGTATAGGAGTAATTGGAGCACACTCACACCCTACAAATATCACTTCCATGGGAACAAATCCTAGGGTCACCACTGAAATGCATGCGGCCATCCAAGGTGATGAGATAAGAGAAGAATGGATGGAAAAGATGGAAGAACAAATTAAAGCAATCAAGGGTCCCAGTACCTATGGTCCCATTGGGATAGAAGAATTGTGTCCTACTGCTAATATCATCATTCCTAAGGATTTCAAAATTTCAGAATTTGTTAAATATGATGGAAGCACCAATCCTTTCTTCCACCTGAAAACATACATTACCAAAATGTCAATTTGGTCAAAGGATTGGAAGTTTCTCGTCAGCTTCTTTCATGAAAGTTTGATTGGACATGCTTTGGAATGATATATCCAGCAAGATCTTTCCAAAATCTCTTCTTGGGATGATTGGACAAACTTGTTTATGGGGCAATATCGGTTCAACTTGGATACAGCCCCAACCCGGGAACAGTTGGGAACACTGCAGAAGAAAAATGAAGAAACATTCAAGCAATATGCTCAGAGGTGGAGAACTCTCGCAGCACAAGTGCAACCGCCGTTGACTCTGACAGAAATGTGCTCATACTTCTTGGGGATCTTAAAAGCTCCTTATATTGGGACAATGGCGGGCGCTGCGTATCAAGACTTTGCTGATTTAATTGCTGCCGGAGAGAGGATTGAAATTCTGGTAAAGGCTGAAAAATTGACAAGTGATAATAATAAAGATGGTTTCGAGATGGGGTTTCCTCCTAAGAAAAGAGAGCCAAATGTGAGCTACGTGCAAAACCAACAACCTTTACAAGCCTGCTACCCATCATCTTACCCTGCCTACCAAACCTCTGCATATAACCCAAATACTTACCATTCTGCACCTCCACAAAATATCCCAAATCACCCACAGTCTCGACCAAGCTTTCAAAATCAAAGTTGTTTCTGTTCCCAAAATCTTCCCCATTTCCCAAAACTATCAATTTCAAATGCAGAGTTATTCTAAAGGCTGTTTGATGTTCACCTCATCTCAGGAAATCCTGTACATCCCCTACAACCACCATTTCCAACATGGTACAACCCGAATTTAACTTGCAAATACTATATGGATATCCCGAGACACTCAATCGAAGATTGTGAATCTTTTAAGACAGTAGTAAAGAAGTTGATTGTTTGTGAAAAACTGGATATTCAAGAGGAGGTTGGACTCAGTGCTGTTAACAACTCAATCCCTAATCTTGGTGGAAGGAATGAAGTAAACGTTGTGCCAGCAACTCAAAACTTCTGAACAATTGGAGATCTGAGGTTGTTAATTGAAATAAAATAATCTGTGATGTTGGACTCATGTTAACTTTCTTGAAACATTAATGTAATGAATTTGCATGGGTACCTTGTTTCCTTTCATCACTATGTCTTTCTTGATAATTATTTTCTTTCATTTCTTCAAAGTGTCTTCCTTGGTAATTCTCAGTTGGGTCCGCGTATGTAAGTGTCTTTGCAAAAGAAAAAGAAAAAAAGAAAAAAAAAAGAGCAAAGAAAGAATTACTTGGTTTGCACAATCTTTTTTTCTCAAAATTAAAGTTTTGAAAATAAACAATCATGATTTAAAAATGAAGATTGACCATTTTTCTCTATCTTTTACAAAATTTCATCATCCCTTGTTACCCCTTTTGAGCTTGAAATTTTCTTCAATAAACCCTGGATAAGGATCACCCCTACACTAGGAGATAGCATGAAACAAAGGTTGATTGTCATGATGAATGTTCTGAAGCATAATGGAAAAGGAAGAAAAGATGAAAAGGACAAGAAGTAAAAATAAAAAAGTGATAAAAAAAAGCAAAAAAAAAAAAAGAGAGAAAGGAAAGGAGGATGAAAGAAAATGAAATGAAATGGAAAAGAAAATGAGAATAATAAGATAAAAGTGTTAGAAAGTGGAAAAGCAGTTGATGAAATTTAATGATCCTTAGTCTCATTCCACCCTTAAACACTTGTTTGAGCCTTATATCTTTCCTTTCGTAACCCCTAGCCTTGGCCACGTTACAAGCCTCAAAAAGTCCATTTTGATTAATGAAGGGTTGTTGTCATTTTCGTTAACTTTAATTTTGAGGCAAAGGTTATGCTCATCTAAGTATTTTGTTCATTGTTCCTAAAAAAAGAGAAAATGAAAAGAAAAAAAAAAGAGAGACTTACACTAGGACAAATTCGTACCCTGTTCGACTCGGTTCTAAACTGGGGCAATTTTTCCTTGGTTTAATTTGTCTTAGGCAAATCTTTTAGTCGCTAGGATGGGTCTTGGTCCTACTCAATTCAGTCTTAAACATGAGTAAATTTCTCTTCAGTTCAATTTGGCTTGATGTAGATGTTTAGCAGAAGAAAATCTTTGGCCATAATGTCTAATAAACAACTAAAGATTGGTCTCATGAAGGTCAAACCTATTCGTATTGGGTCAACACCTCTTTGGATCTCATATCATCATTTGTGTCTTTTCGTGTAGTCAAACTCCCAAGACCAATCTAGAAGTAGTTTACACAGTAAGTTCCTTTTATGTCGTACTTTTGAATTCATGCATGTTTGTTACGTAATGTTTCAATTAAGGTGAACAAAAGTACAACATTATGATCTGATGGCAATCCCCTGATGAACAATTCAAATCGAAAAGAATTTAGAAGTTTCAATTAAAGGGAAAAATGATATCCCAAGGGATACTCCAGAAATAAGAGGTATCCGAGCAAAAAAGGAAAAAGAGTCTGAAAGGGCGGTTTAAGCAGAAGTTAGGGTAAATAAATTAGAATTGCTTAAACTGGGGAAATTTTGTTTGCATTTAATTGGTCACACTGGGGCAAATTTTTTTGAAGAATTAAGGAGGAATTGAAGGAAGTAGCAACAAAGACAGCGATGGAGTCATCAGGTCGTTGCAGGAAATCAATGATTAAGGAACAAATACTGTGGCAAAATTTTTTTTCAAAGACTTAGTGGCTCCAAGCAAGGGTTCACAACAAGAGATTGTCATCTTAATTCCTAAAAGGAGAGTAGTTAAGAGCAGAAAACAGGAAAATAAGATGAAAAAAAAAGAAGGAAAGAAAAGATAGGTAAGTAGGATCAAGACTATTAGTCCAACGGTCAAAAGCACGTGAACAAAGGTTTGATTGGTCAAAGCTTTCCAGAATTGTCGCTGGACTATTTTTCTTAAGACAAAAAGAAAAAGAAAAAAAAAAGGAGAGAAAAAGAAAAAAAGAAAGAAAAAAGATTGAGAAGAAAAAGATCTTAAGTTCATGACTTACTAGCACAAACTGTTTCATGCATGTTGAATGCATCAGCTCCATGTATCATTTTGAGCGCACCGGCTCTATTCATCTTGAGCGCATCGGCTCCATGCATTATTTTGAGCACACCGGCTCCATTCATCATTGAGCGCACCGGCTCCTTGCATTTTGAGCGCATCGGCTCCATGCATCATTGAGCGCACCGACTCCATTCATCATTGAGCGCACCGGCTCCTTGCATTTTGAGCGCATCGGCTCCATGCATCATTGAGCGCACCGGCTCCATTCATCATTGAGCGCACCGGCTCCTTGCATTTTGAGCGCATCGGCTCCATGCATCATTGAGCGCACCGGCTCCATGCATCATTGAGCGCACCGGCTCCATTCATCATTGAGCGCATCGGCTCCATGCATCATTGAGCGCATCGGCTTCATGCATCATTTAGCGCATCGGCTAACTGCATCTTGAGAGCATCAGCTCTATACTTTTTAAATTTTTGTTAATTATTGGCTCTTTGCATTTGAAATCCCTTTTAGGTGTATCAGTTTTATGTATTTTAAATTCTTGTCATTTATTTTTGAGCGCATCGGCTTTTGTCATTTAGATTTCTGTCATTTTACCTTTGAGCGCATCGCTCCTTGTTCTCACGCTGTTTCTTTGTTTCTCCCGTACAAAATTTGAGTTCATTTCTTTACTCGTTCCTCACTATGATAAAATGAAAAACTGTGGTTATTCTTTTTATCTAGTAAGAAACAAGTAAAGAGGGGCAACTGTGAACACCCAATTTTGTCCGGGTATTTTTGTAAAAATAATAAATAAATAAATAAAATAAAAAATAAAAAGTTCAACTCATCGGTCCATTAGCCCATTTGCCCATAATTCATTAACCTACCCATTGACCCAATATCCAGCTCAATTCATTAACCTACCCGTTGACCCAATATCCAACCCATGGCCCATTATCTAACCCACAGCCCATATCCTAAATCAACTCAAACTTACCATAAACAAACTTATCCTAACCAAATCCATCAGCTATCCTAGACCAACACCAACACTCATCCTAAATAGATCCTGACTTATCATCTTAAACTAATCCTAATTACACTCAAACTCAAACTCTTCACCCTAGACACTTCCTATATTAACCCATAACCCCCACACACAAAGGACCGGCAGCTTTCCACTCACAAAAACACCTTCAGCCTAATACCTTCTCAGCTTACACCCTCTGTTTAATTTCTAGCCTTAACACACTTATCACGTAGCCTCACCTTCAACTTTCAACTCTCAGCAGCTCACTCTTGCTTATACACTTAAATTTTAACACGTTTTAGGCTTTAGCTTTTAACCCTCAGAAACCACCTCCATTACTATTCATCTTCTTCTCTCTGACCAAACTCACCATCACCCAAACACATCAAGAATCACTCACGGTCCTCTATGTCACTATTCTTTCACTCTTTCCTTTAGCCATCACGTCTACAATACCCCCCTAAACTGCCATTATCTTCTTCTTCTTATAAAATCACCTTCCACCTCCAACACTACCATTCAACACCCAACCATTAAAACCATCAGCACAGGCACACCACTATTCTGAACCGAGGCAGCCTCCGTCACACACACCGATCAGCATCCACCGCGCCGCCGTTCATAGACCAGAAGCCGTCGCCTGAGCCCAGATTCCGCCAAACCCGAAACCGACACTCCGCAGACCACTAGCCGAACTCGGGACTCCCCTTTCTCAGCCTCGTTGCCGGCAACCTCGAAGCTGATCAGACTGCCACACACAGCTCCAGCCGCACCCCGCAATCAGCGCCGCAGATCTTGTTGCCGAAACCGCACCCCAAGCCGCTCCACCGACCACTGCTACCCAACGTCCGACAACCACCACATCGCCGGCGTTGACCCAGCCCGCAACTCCCAAGCAAGTCGCGGCTTCGCCACCAGACCAGCCTCTATTGGTCCCCTGGTTGGTCTCTGTAAAGAAGCATCACAGAAGAAGAAGAAAACTTTTTTTTATTTTCGTGAGTTGCTGTCTTGTTCATTTTTTTTTTTTGTTAATTAAAGGGAAGTGGGCTTAATGGGCTGAAAACTAAAGAGGTTAAAAAAAAAATAGCAAAAGTGAAGGAAATAAAATAAATGAATTAATTTTTTTTTCATATAAATAAATATCAGACTGCCACACACCGCTCCAGCCGCACCCCGCAATCAGCGCCGCAGATCTTGTTGCCGAAACCGCACCCCAAGCCGCTCCACCGACCACTGCTACCCAACGTCCGACAACCACCACATCGCCGGCGTTGACCCAGCCCGCAACTCCGACAAGCCGCGGCTTCGCCACCAGACCAGCCTCTATTGGTCCCCTGGTTGGTCTCTGTAAAGAAGCATCACAGAAGAAGAAGAAAACTTTTTTTTATTTTCGTGAGTTGCTGTCTTGTTCATTTTTTTTTTTTGTTAATTAAAGGGAAGTGGGCTTAATGGGCTGAAAACTAAAGAGGTTAAAAAAAAAATAGCAAAAGTGAAGGAAATAAAATAAATGAATTAATTTTTTTTTCATATAAATAAATAAATAAATAAACAGGATTAATCGAGTTGTGACAGCTTGTTAATCTTGTAACTATTTGGATCATCTGAGTTGCGACAACCTAATGATTCAAATTATTTTAAAAATAAAATCGTATTAAATAGATACTCAAAATTAATTCCTTTTATAAAAAAATATTATCTAAATGACAATCCGTAGGTGACGTCTAGCGTGACGCAAGCTTCACTCATTTAAACTTTAATTTGATTAACAGAGTCGCGACGACCTGTTAATTCAATTTTTTATAAAATAAAAAATTAAATCTTTTCTTTAAATAAAATCAACTAACTCACACCTATTTTCTAAAAGAACTACGTGACTTTGAGTTCTTCATTGCACCTGAGGATACGTAGGAGCAGAATCTTTATTCTGTCAAGCCAAATTTTAAATTTTTGCAAATTCTTTGTTTTTTTAATTTTTTTAAAAAAAAGAGGTAAAACAAATATATTACGAGATTATTAAATTTTTGCATAACTAATTTAGGGTAACCGTTTTAGAACGGATGTTTTAGGGGTGCTGTGGGGTTAAGTCTCCACCCTTCCCTATGCATAACCGACTCCGAATCCAATCTGGTTCCAAAGACCATTCTCTAAAAAAGGTTTTCCAATTTTTCCTAATTTAAATAAAATTGGTGGCGACTCCTAGTTTATTTATTTTGTTTCGCCGCTCCCGCCGCGATTACGGTCGCGACAATACTTAAGAGATTTATACCTAATAAATAGGCAGATATACTAATCAAGATAGCGTGTAATTATATTTGAGTATTATTTGGTGGGCCGGGTTGCTCACGAACTACTAACCCAAAATTTGATCTAGAACAGTTGCCTTCAGTTTGGTGCTTAGATGGGACAAGTAAGTGTCAAGGTACCCATGTTTAGTAGAAGTGCACGACACATACTGAACAAAAGGATCCAAGTTAGAGTTAACGCCAGATCTCACGATGTTTTCTAAAGGGTTGAGGTTCGTGATATATCATAATATGCCTCCGTGATTGACGTGTAATGTCAAGGTCTGAGTCAGATCGTTCTGCTTACGTTGTCATTCCTCTATATGAGGTGTGTCATACATTGCCCCCATGTGTTTGGGGGGGTCTCGGTTGTACATCATGAATGAATTCCTCCTAGGGTGCATACTGTGCTCCGGGTCGATCAGTGGGATATGATTCCAGATCACGGTCAGAATAATTACCCCAGCTTGATGCTTGACCAATATAGTGAAGTAGCAAATCTCATTGACGCGTCGTAGTCCGAACAGGGTCCATGCGTCAATTGGTCATAAGTGGACATTCTGGGGTGTAGCCGAGATCCGTAGCATGAGCCAGAATTGTTGCTATGTTTACTTCTTTTTCCATGGTCCATACTGGGTCTAACGCCCATTGTGTTGCTTTTCACAACCATTTTACAAACTTAGGAATATTTCCAATTGAGGGGAACCTATGGTCCGGGATCCGTCACCAATTGCTTTGGCATCTAGGATTCCTCGTGACTTTGGTATAGAAATCTTGTCTGGAGTTTATTATCAATCACTTTGGTATTTAGGATCCCACATAACTTTGGTATAGAAACCTTGTCCGAGGTCCATTACCAAGCGCTTTGGTATTTAAGATCCCACCTGACTTTGGTATAGAACCTTATCCGGGGTTCATTACCAATCGCATTAGTATCTATGATCCATCGTGACTTTGGTATAGAAACCTTGTCTGGAGTCTATTACCAATCGCTTTGGTATTTAGGATCCCACGTGACTTTGGTATAGAAACCTTGTCCGGGGTCCATTATCAATAGCTTTGGTATTTAGGATCCCACGTGACTTTAGTAAAGAAACATTGTCTAGAGTCTATTATTAATCACTTTGGTATTTAGGATCCCATATGACTTTGGTATAAAAAATCAGAGTCCATTACTTCTACCCGAATCTAGAAATTCACTTGGCGACATATTATTATCAGGTTTCACTACAACAAAATTAGTCTATGGCTACATTTCAAAAGTGTAGTCTAAAGTCTTAATAGGCAACACTTTTATAAGAGTAGCCTTTGTGAAGTAGTTTTGGCAACGACATTTTTTACAACACTTGAAAAACGTACTCTTAGAATCTAAAAGGTACGTTTTATAAGCGTTGCCATATTATATATCTGGACACGTTTTTTCTGATAAAATATAGCTTATATAACAATTTAAGGCAACGTTTCCTAAACGTGCCCTAATATATTCCCATAACCCGCGCACCATTTTGTTTCCCACTAATTTTTTTTGTGCAAATCCTTCCAAACAACTGCTTAAGGCATTTCTGCTCTTCGTCACTCCCTTTCTTTCAGAACCAAAAAGAAAAATCATCTCCATTTCTGCTATTCGTCACTCCACCTGCCGTACGTCTCCACTGTAAGGCTCAAAGAATAGACCCACTCCCTCCGTTCTTCGTCTCCACATTGTCTCTCTGCCACTCCCTTCTCTCCATTAGGGTTTGCTGCTAAGCGTTTAATCATGTCGTTCCCCAATTGCTGCTAAGTGTTGATTTCAGGTACCTCTTTTTTATTTGATTTCAGGTTCTCCAATGTGTATTAAAAAAGGGTTATGTAAAATTTGGGAAAGAGCATAAAAAATCATAACCTGCCATTAGAAAACAAGCAGCACGACAAGGATAGGTAATAAACACATGAAGGCCAAACAGAGATGTTAGTTAGATTGACATCTTTCTCCTTTTTTTTTCTTTTACTATTTTCCCTTTTCTCTATCTCATCAATGACCCTCATCACTTTTGTGAGGGATTTGTAAAATTGTTTGTACAAATAACATTTTTGGGAGGCCAAATTTTCTATAAGAGGTGTGGATGCAAACCGACAAAGGAAAGAGTGGTTTCATCCCTCTGTAGATTGCAGAATGTGCTTTTTAATCTCGGTCTAGTCCCCAACAAGTGACCGTAATGTAAAAATTTTGTAATTTAGTTTCTATGCTCCCATTTAAAATTGGTGTCCATTTACCAATTTTTTAGAGGAAGAGCACTGAGCTATAAGAAGGCTTTCCCTATTTCGAGAAGCAAGCAATAGATAAAAAAATGCTTCATTTGAAGAGGAGCACCGCTTTGTATCCCAATTCAGGTTTTTTTTTCTCGTTGTGTTGTTAATTTGTTTTTCTACTTTAAAAATATAGTGCCACGTCCGGGGTCTACCATTTGTCATTGGCCAATTCAAAGTTAAGTGACAATCTGACATGTATAATATACCTGTAATAGTGCATAGCCTAAACAACTTAATACAATTTCATAGTCATATATTATATGGATGGCTATAATGCATATTTATCGTGTGACCATGTTTAATGTGATATACTGATATGCATGCATATGCTGATATAAACATATATTGATATGTTTATCAAGACAATTGAGTATTCGGTTTCAATTGAGCATTCTGTACCATTCTATTGACCTTAATAAGTTCATTAAGAATTTAAAATGCTTCTTTGTGGTACACCTAAGTTGCTGTCTTGCCATACCATCTGATACGATATTTCCTTTTCATATTAACTTCCAGCTGTGTTGAAGAAGGATTTGCACCTTGGTTTGCAACACATGGCTGCCATTTGCACTAATACACCACCCAAACACAGAGAGAGGAAAAGAGAGATTCCTATAATTGATAAGGCATCTATACTACACATTAAGTGTATGTCCAGAAGTGTATTAATTTGCAACTACATGAAAAAAGGTGGCCATTATTATGTAATTTTGTCTCTAATCATGTATACTATATACTATTGTTATTGAAACCTCTTGCTGGCTTATATAAAACCTCTATAAATTTAAAATATTCTTATATATCTATTCTTAGCCATCTCAAATAAGTAATACCATGAGATTAACTCTATCAAGCCTACAGCCTCCAACTGATGCTAACTTAATTTAGACTCCATGAATTGGACTAGAAACAAAAAAATTAAGCTTTAACATATAATTGATTCTTAGTGTAAGTAATGATGGTAGGTTTCTAATTTGGGAGCCACTTCCCCAAAAAAGGGCAAGAGAAAGACCCATTTTAGCCATAGTAACTACAGAACATATAGGTGGAGTTGCATGTTTTGCCATCCCTTTATTTGCTTGCTTGAAAATCCTCCTATTTTGATTAAAAAAGGAATCTTGCCTTCATCTACAGTGATTACCCTCTTCTCTACATGTTTTCTATTTTTATGTATGGCCTGTTGACGAGCGCCGAACTCAGTCAAAATTATAACCGAAGTTATTACCTAAGCTTGTAGCACAGTGACAACACCGGATCGTCTCCTCAAGGATCGTAGATGCAATTTAATCAAATCAAGTGAAAGTTAGCAAAGGGGGGTTTGACAGTTTAAGATCGTACTTAACAAAATTAATGGAAGAAATGACAATTAAAGAGTAGTCAATTTAGAAACCTATCCAAGATTGGGTGGATTCAATCATAGACCCTTCATAAAACACTTGAAGTGCAATTGAATTGTTAATTTGGATCTAACCGAGATCTCTGCATCAAATCCAAAATTCATACTGGACGATCGTCTAGAATTCAATTAACAAGTGATAAACACAAATCCGCAATCGCACCATTCATGAAAATCTATGTTAATTTCAAGTACCGAATTCAATTAACTTAGACACAAATCAGTAACCTAACCTCTTTAATTCTGTGATTAATTTAGATCAATCAGTTCTAAGTTTCATCACAAATCTCAATCTTCATTTATGTGATTAGTTTAGATCAATTAGTTCTAAGTTTCATCACAAATGTCAATCTTAAACCAAGATCAAATCATATCAACATAAATAGAATCACCATTCATGCATTCAAGATCAAGAAGAAGAAGAAAGAAGAAGAAAATAGGAATTCAATTACAAATCAAATACAATGCATAACCAAGGTCTCAAGAATCCAAACCACAATCTCTTCAAGAGTTCTAAATTAACCCAAAGTAGCTTAGCCCTCCATTACCATGAAGGGGAGCATCAAAATATACAAAACTATGAGAAACTATGAAGAAGCAAGAAGAAACTTAGAGAGAAATGAAGGAGAATACATGTTGTTCATGATAAATGGTGCCTTTTATAGAAGTCTAAGGTAACAAAATGACAAAGGGAAGTGGGTGGATGAGTGAGTGGAGTGTTTGAGTGGATGGATTAGTGGGTTGGTTTAGTGGATTGGTTTAGTGGATGAGTGAGTGGAATGGTTGAGTGGTTGAATTAGTGAAAAATGCCAAAGGACTTTTGGTGAGTAGGAAATTATGGACATGAATGGGTGAGTGGATGGATTAGTGGATGAGTGGGTGGAGTGATTAAGTGGTTGGATTAGTGTATGAGTGGATGAGTGGGTGAGTTAGTGGATGAGTGGATGAGTGGATGAGTGGATTAGTGGATGGATGAGTGGATGGATGAGTGGGTGGTTGAGGACGAAAATTTCGTGTCTGACTTGGAAGCCAAAAACGACCCACTATACTTCAGATCCACGAAAAGTGTTCTTCATGAAAGTTGTAGATCCTTGTCTTGGCTATAAAATGGATAGCTGGTTCATCCAATTTGGCTTCCTTAAGCCCAAGATATGTCCCAAATACCGTAGGTTGCTCAAACCTAACTTCAACACCTCTGTTCCGACTTGCAAGCTCAAAATGACCTACTAGACTTCTTTTTCTCAAAATGTGTTCTTCATGAAAGTTGTTTATTTGGATCTTGACTATCCACTATCCAAATTTCAGCCCATCTGCATTATTACATCTTGAGATATGATTTTATGAGTGCACACTGTTCGGATTCTACTGACAGAACCCGTATTCTAACTTCCATGTAAACTTAGGTCCCTTAGACATCTGAATCGGACTTCGAGCTCTTCATCAAAGTTGTAGAGCTTCCTCTTAGCTTTCCTACAAGGTAAAATTTATGTTCATCAGATATTAGAAACTCAAGTTATGGTCAAAATATAGAAACAGTGTCAAATCTCAATAATGCTAAAAATATTCAATTAGGACCAATTTGAGCTCAAACTCACAAAATCATACCAAACTCAATCAATTAAGAATATGGAGAGTGTAAATGACTAAACATAAGGGTTTCTTAATGAATAAAATATGTGATTATCACCTGTGCGAAGTTAACCTTCAGTGCATTTTATAGGAAATGTATATTTGCACAAACAAGAAAAATCTTGAATAATGGACCTACAACTTCTCATGCATAATATTAATCTCGACCTTCTACTAAACTAAGTATCACAGATTTGCCAGGAGCAAGGCCATAATAATCTTTTGAATCTTGCATCCGAAAATCCGAACGTTCAATATATATAACATTGGAAAATGGAATCTAAGAACAAAAGCATGAAAAAAAAATCAGAAACATAAAAACATAAGGATACCAACATCATATATAGTAGTATAAAGTTCAACAATATATTGAAGTTCATTAGGCAGGCAGTGAATCACCAGTGAATCGGGCAGTTTAGTGTAGTTGGGTGAAGTATTTGTTGAAATCAGGTTACAATATTCTGGTTCAGGAAAATTATTCTAGTAATATAGTAATATAGTATGATGTTGTTTGCTCTCTTCACGAACTTGTGTTTTCAGGTTCATTATATGGTAAAGGAGGAAAGATATGATGATCTAATCCTGGCTTGAAAGTTCACATAGGAGCTGGTTGTGATTTTTGCGGGGTAAAACCTCTCCATTATTATATTTTGCATTTTCTTTGATGTGTTGCTTTGTCTTGTTTTTCTTTGGTGAAATCTAAATGAAACATTGTCAATTGTTGCTTTCTTCCTCCATTATTTTCCTCTTTCTCTATATTGCTTTCTCCATCAATTGTTGCTTGTTGTTTATTTGTGCTAGTGCTTGGCAAAAACATTTAAAAATGAAAAATAGACTTGAGTCTTTCTGCGTAAAATTGAACATAATGAGAAAGGAAATAGTAATTTGCATCCCAAAGTTTACCTATTTAATAGTTATCCTTCATAAAAGAATTAGATTATAGCTCCTTTCAAAATAAAGCCAATCACAAGAAGTTTCCATTTCTATTATACAGAGATGCAAAGTTAGCAAAGTGAAAAATTTAAGATTAGGATATACTAAGTTTTATGGCAGATAGCAAACTTGCTGATTGAAATGGTTAGTGGGATAAGAAAACTATAGTGCTGTCAAGATGCAGAATGTATGATCCCTTTATTAATTTTTATTTACTTATAAACATCACACCTTTGTTTCGGTGTATTCGTTGATTTTCCACCATAAGTAATTAGATTGCCTGCATCATGCCTTCTCCTATCTACCTTCCAGAAGTTGAATTTTACAAAAGCCTCTTTAATTGAGAAATAATATATCCTTTGTCAATTTCAAGTAGAAGACTTTTCCTTGCTTTACGTCTTTTTATTAAAAGGGTGTCATTTTCATAATTATTGACTAGATTTTTTACTGGTGAGAGGTATCATTAATTGAATAAAAATATTTTCTAAGGGTTAAAATTTATAATACAGTAGTTTAAGATAGAAGATAGGAATTGTAAGTCTCTTCCGATATAACTAACTAACTAAGCATAACTGCCTGTCTTCATCCTTGTTGATGTTTGTAAGCTTCCAAATTTCGGAAAAATAATGACAATATTCCTCCTCGAACTGGAAGGATATGGGAATTTGTATAGTTCTCTCAAAATATATGCTAAATCATTACTGTCATTGTTACAAATATCCAGAGTAGATGGGACAGTGACTAACATTGCCTTAAAATAATGAATTTCCCCACAAATATACACTAACATCTGCACTGTGTAACTCACTACAATAATCAATAATTTTAAACTCTTTCCTTATGTTGCTGGCATATATTGGTAATTGATTCAAGAGCAGCTTCAGGACTTTGTCTACTAATAAAACATAAAAAATCTTTGAGCTTTGAACATTGAACATGATCATGCAAATGAACAAATGTAAAGACTTTGAAAAGTGAGGAAGGAGAGATAGAAGGATACCAAAATCAGAAATCCAAATAGATGCAGATAAAGAATGAGATTCAGTTATAGCCTTTGAAAATGGATAATGATATTGATAGGAAGAATGAATAGAGATCATTGCTTGGTGATCAGTTTACTCATTTTCCTTTTAATTGCTTGCTAAGGGAAAACGCTGCTACAATATCATTCAACTCATGTGAACAAAGAAAAAGAAAGCCTTTTGTCTAACTAAAAGCATTGACAAAAATTTAAAAAAACTTTCATTTATTTGGGTCTCTCTTTTTTCGTGATCTTTGACAGAGAAATTGTTGAATTTATTTATGTAGAAGAGTTGGTGTCTGAATTTATGAGAGTTGTTTTTTTTTTCTGTGAAAAATTGATTAGTGGTTCGTATTGTATTTATAATTGCTGAGGCTTGTTTTTGACAACAGATTCAGGATGAGAGAGGGTGCTGATCATCTGAGATGCTCTCTGCAGCAGCATTGCCTAGTAGTGATGAATCAACCTCTGTGAATGTCTTCAGGTCATTGAAGGAGCGTCGAATTAATCAATGAAACGGTTGAAGATCAAAGGGGTGGTGAAGATTTATGTTGTTGCACCACCTTGATCAGAAATAAACTCTCCTAACTCCCATTTATTTATCTCTGTAAATTAGATAGTTTATAGGTCAACTTCAATTTTAGGTAGATTTAGTTTCCCATTCAATTTCGTACTTGATTCCGTTCATAATAACTCTTTAGTTCACATTTCTATTAGATTATTTTTTATTAATACTTTCATCAATGTGTTATTGTAGATATTTTAGTATTTATTTTGAACAATGTGTTAAATATTAAAATTAGTTTATATTGCTTGAAATACTACATATTTATTTGTGGATATTCTAAAATTAAAATTCTATAAAAATAATATAAAATAAATGGCACTAAAAATATTAAAAAAAACATTTTTTAATGTTTTAGTAAATTGCGTATAATGTTATTTTAAATGATAAAAGAGTAGTTATATTTTTTTTTTTAAAAAAGCAATATAAGGGAACGCTTTGCACACGTACTCATAGCATTTGACATAAGGGAACATTTTTCTAGCGTATCCATAGCGTTTGACATAAAGGAACGCTTAGAAAGCGTACCCATAGGGTTATACATAAGGGAACGTTTTTCCAGCGTATCTATAACGTTTGACATAAGGGAATACTTTGAAAGCATATCCATAGAGTTAGACATAAAGCAACGCTTTTCCAGTATACCCATAGCGTTTGACATAAGGGAACGCTTTAAAAGCGTACCTATAGGGTTAGACTTAAGGGAACACTTTATAAGTGTACCCATAGGGTGAATAAGAAAAGCGTTGCCTTTGACTCTGAAAAAGCGTAGCCTTAGATAACAGGCAACGCCTGAATAGGCCACTCCTCTAAAAACGTTGCCTTAGGGCCAAAAAGTGTAGCCTTCACCAAAGGCTACACTTAAGTGTATTTTAGAGTATACTTTTGAAGGGTTGCCATAGGCCAAAATTGTTGTAGTGTTTGGAGTCCATGAATCCATTGTGACAGATAATAGGACATAGTTCAAAGATAAGGAGTTTAAAGAACTACTTACTGGTTTAAAATTAAACATTATTGCAGAGCTGTGGAAAACCCCTGGACAAATGGATTGAAGCAGAGCCCCTAGTCACCATCACTTCTGTCCGAATCTAGAAATTCACTTGGCTACACATTATTACTAGGTTTGGAGTCTTGGAATCCATTGTGACAGATAATGTGACACAATTCAAAGATATGGGGTTTGAAGAGCTACTGACTAGTTTGAAAGTTAAACATCACTCCAGTGCTGTAGAAAACCCCTAGACAAATGGATAAGCTAAAGCTGGCAACTGAGTTATTGTCCGCGAACTAAAAAGATGGCTGAACAAAGCCAAAGAAAATTGGGCTGAACAATTAAATCATGTCTTATGTGCCTACCGAACTACACCCCACTCCATAATAGGGGAAACTCCCTTTAAGCCCACTTATGAGTGCGAGGCTATGATCCCAATGGAGATAGGAGAACCTAGCTGGCGTCTTCAAAATTACTCACCAGACAGTAACCCTGGATTGATCAGGGAAGACTTGGATCTTTTAGAAGAAATAAGACACGTAGCCTACATACGCGATGTTGCCATCAAGCAGAAGACGGTAGTCTGGTATAACCTAAAGGTCATTCCAAGAAAATTTCATCCAGGCGACCTAGTCCTCCACATGGTTGACATCGGCAGTAGGAATGCCTCCCAAGGAAAGTTAGCCCCTAATTAGGAAGACTCCTACCGTATCATGATTAGCACTGGCAAAGGAGCTTACACATTGGAAACATTAACAGGCAAGTTGTATTTGGCTAACTGACATGGATAATAGTTTTGATGATAACAAACATGAAGATGATGAGAAGACCTAGTCCAAGACCTTCAAGAATAGTTTTAGGACTTAGGATCTTTGTAAGGAGACTCACTGGACATCTCATTAGTTTTGGACACAAAGAAATATTTTCAAAATTATTTTTCCAAACTTAAAGAATCATTTTCTAGATATTTGAAAGTTTTTAAAACTGATTTTATATCAGGGGTATTCGAATACCCCATAAGGTATTCGAATAACATGCCTGACACTCGTATCTAGAACTGCTTTTGAAAGTAAGGTATTCGAATAACCAGTTTGGTATTCGAATACACCTGATATCAGAAAAACATTTTTAGACTGAAGTATTCGAATACATTGAGAGGTATTCGAATAACCATCTTCTAATCTGTTTTCACGAGCCTTTTTAAAACAAAGGTATTCGAATACCTCATAAGGTATTCGAATAACGTATCTCAGAAATGTTTTAACGAAGCATTCTGAAATAGAAAGGAATAACCATATTTTGCTTTAATGGTGTTTTAATTGTACCCAACGACTATTTTCTTTCAATGCTCTATAAATAGAGACCTTGAGTCTCTTCTGAAGGTTGCCCAATGATCTGAACTATTATTTGCTTGTGCCAAAACGTGATTTTCATTTTTCTCATATTTTCGGTGCTCTTTTCGTCAAAACTTTGAGATATCCTAAGAGAGTTTCCTAGTGCTTCAAATTGTAACATTTGCTCTAAGTGAGAGTTTCTTTTCATCTATTTTCTGCTTCTATAAAAAAGGTGAGGTATCCTTTAGTGAAATTGTGAGGGTGAGGCATCCCTCAGTAAAAGGGTGAGGTATCCCTTGTTGTAAAGAAGGTGAGATATCCTTCAAAGGGGGTGAGGTATCCCTCTAGTATATAGGGTGAGGTATCCCTGTTGTGTAAAGGTTGCAAGCACCTGTTTTAAGCTTGTTTTGAATAGTAAAAAATCTCAAACTGTGTTTCGGGGACTGGACGTAGGCCACAAGTGGTTGGTGGTCGAACCAGGATAAATATCGTGTCTGTTTTTCTTCTCTTTATCTCTTTATTTATTGTAATTTTTTTTATCATTGTTTAATTACTTATTTTCTATTCTTAAAGCATTTTATCATCTTTATATATATTCATTATATTGCTTCAAGAAATTTGTATCAAAAAGGATTTGCGAAAAAGTTTTTAATTACTCAATTCACCCCCTCTTGAGTACTGAAGCCACTTGGGTAATAAGTGGTATCAGAGCTAGACTCTTGTATAAAAAGCTTAGCTGCTTCAAGAGTACATGGCTTCATCAAATGATTTTTCAGAAGCAACATCCATAAATCGACCACCCTTTTTCAATGGGGATGGTTATGCATATTGGAAGAAAAAAATGAAAATCTTTATCGAGGCTATTGATTTAGATGTGTGGGATGCTGTCAAAAATGACGCATTTATACCTACACGAGTTGTTGATGGTGTAAAAACTGAGACACCTAGAAATGATTGGTCTAAAGATGATAAAAGAAAAGTTCAATATAACTTGATGGCCAAAAACATCACTACCACTGCTTTGGGGTATGATGAATTTTTTAGAATTTCAAATTGTAAAACTGCTAAAGAAATGTGGGACATTTTACAAGTTATCCATGAAGGTACTAGTGAAGTTAAGAGGTCGAGAATCAATTCTCTAACTCGAGAGTATGAATTATTTAGAATGAACTAAGGAGAAAACATTCAAGAAATGCAAAAGAGGTTCACCCACATTGTTAATCATCTTACATCATTAGGAAAGAGTTTTACTAACGAAGATTTGATTAACAAAGTATTGAGATGTTTGAGCAGGATTTGGTAGCCTAAGGTAACAGCTATATCAGAATCAAGAGACTTATCAATAATAACGTTAGCTACCTTATTTGGCAAACTTAAAGAGCACAAATTAGAACTCAACAGACTTGATTAAAGTGAGGAATACGATAAGAAGAAGAAAGGGATCGCACTTAAAGCCACCACCTCCACTATCAATAATGAAGATGAAGATGAAGATGATGGAGATGACGTGGACAATGTTGAGCTAAATGAACAAAATCTCTATCTTCTAGTAAGAAAATTTAGTAAATTTCTCAAGAAAAAGGGAACTCAAAGAAGATCACATTTTCCCCTAAAGAAATTTGAAAAGAAACCCTCTAAAGAAAGAAGAGTCTACATAGCATGGGATGACAATGATATGGACTCTACTGATAGCTCAGATAGTGAGGAAGCCCATCTATGTTTTATGGCCAAAGGAGAAGAAGAAGAAGAAAGCGACAATAAGGTAATTTCTAACTTTGACTTATCTCCTTCTTATGATGAATTACAAGATGCCTTCGAAGAATTGCATGACGAATCAATAAGGCTCACAAAAATAATTTCTTCATCTAAGAAAACAATTTCTTCTTTAGAAAATCAAACTCTTATTTTAAATGAAGAAATTGAAGAATTAAAAATTGAAAATGAGACATTAGGATTAATTGATGCATGCACATCTCATTCTTCACATGCTTCTACTTCTTCATCTTGTTCTTCATGTCATATGCTTGAAAAAGAAATTGAAGATTTAAAGAACACTCTTTCTAAATTCACTCTCGGAAGAGACAACTTAAATATTTTGTTAGGAAAACAAAGAGTTGTTTTTCAAAAGGCTGGAATAGGATATAACTCGAATAATCAGCACAAATCCTATAAAAATTTCTTTGTTAATTCTAGCATTTCATGTAGTCCTTTTATTAAATGTTTCTATTGTGGAAAGAAATGATATAGTGCATTAACATGTAATGCAAGGAAAAATATTAATACAAAAATTGGAACTAAAATGGTATGGGTTCTCAAGGATACTACACCCAAAACTGACATTTAAGGACGCAAGAAAATTTGGGTACCAAAAGCCACAAATTGAAATGTGTTGTAGGTGTAATTGAAAGCCAAGAGCTGACTTTGGCATTTTGAAAGTGGTTGCTGCAAGTACAAGATTAGAAATAATTCCAAGCTCTCCTTCTTATCTCTATGAGACTTGGACTTGTATTTTTTTATATATATAAATGTTTCCATCAAAAGGTAAGTTTTTATATCTCAAATATACCTTTCTGGAGGTAAAATATGTGTTTTTATGTTTAAGTTATTCGAATACCTCCCTATGGTATTCGAATATCATTGCATCTGTACGTGAAAATCTATGTTTTTCTGATAGGTCTATTCGAATACCATCATAAGGTATTCGAATACCATACATCAGTACAGTAATATTATGTCTCTATAAAGCTAGAGTATTCGAATAACTAATATAGTTATTCGAATAACCAGAGACTTATCATATCAGTATTTCTCACATGCCTCTGGAGTATTCAAATACCTTCCAATGCATTCGAATACTTGCACCTGCCTTGTCTTCTTTTCTGTGGTCGGTATTCGAATACAGTAAGAGGTATTCGAATACCACATAGCTGAAAGCCAAATTTACAGCCCGATCTCTGTTCTATTTCTATTCTTTTTATGCAAATGCAATGTAAAGATATTTGACTCTCTGGATGACATACTTTTGATGAAATATATCTTATTTCTTTTGAGCTTAAATGAAAATTACATGATGTTCTTAAATGCATATTTATTAGCTTGCTCTTGCCCCTTCTTTTTCTTAAGAATATGCTGCATATTTAAATTCTTTGTAATACAAATGCTTAATGTAATTGGCTACTGTTTTGATAAATATATGAACGTGGTAACAAGTGCAACAAGTGGTATCAAACAAGCGGTTACTTGACCAAATTAATCAACAAAATATCTTTTGCTCTTATGAACTCATTTGCTATTTTTGACTTATTATTTTGAATGCTTGCTTGCTTATGAGTTTGGCTAACCTTTATGGATCCAAAATTAATGGATACCAAAGAACGTACTTTGAATTGTTTTGTAGGGTGATAACTACCTCAAGCACACATTTAAATGAAAAAGATTATTCAACTTGAGGGAAATGAATGAAGAGGGCATGAGAAGACTTTCTTCAAGTACATTGAAATGGAATACTCAATGGAAGAAAACTCAAGACTATCTTAAATGACTAAATTTTTTTAGCATCGATAAAATGCGAAATTGGATATTATTTTTTTTTGTCATTGCATATAGGGTAGATAATGTTAGTTCCATACAATGCTCTGATCCCTATAGCATATTTCATCAAAGTAAAATATTTAATATCTATGATTCTCTTGATATATGGCAGATTTATAAGAAATTGACAACAAGTGGTTATATTTGATAACAAGTGGTAAATGTTTTACATTTTGATAACAAGTGGTATCAAATACAAGTAATTCTCTTAGTAAATGAATATATCTTGTTGCTATTCTTGTATGCTATGAATGAATATATCTTGTTGGACTGGAATATGCTTTATCTTATCCCATCTTTTTTATCATGATAAAAAGGGGGAGAAAAAGCTTGAATTCTTTGTTTGAGAAAAGTGAGGAGGAGAAAAAGTAAAAGTTCGGTAAGATTAAAATAGAAATTGGATTCTAAAAGTAAGGGAGAGCTGCTGTGCATATCTCTGATATAAATCACCTCTTATGAAAAAGATGGGGAGTAAGTACCTCTAAACAAACTTTGTGAATTCCAATTTATATGAACTGATCCTTTTCTCAAATGTTAGTTTGTTATCATCAAAAAGTGGGAGAATGTATTTGGCTAACAGACATGGATAATAGTTTTGATGATAACAAACATGAAGATGATGAGAAGACCTAGTCCAAGACCTTCAAGAATAGCTTTAGGACTTAGGATCTTTGGAAGGAGACTCATTGGACATCTCATTGGTTTTGGACACAAAGAAATATTTTCAAAATTGTTTTTCCAAACTTAAAGAACCATTTTCTGGATATTTGAAAGTTTTTAAAACTGATTTTATATCAGGGGTATTCAAATACCCATAAGGTATTCGAATAACATGCCTGACACTCGTATCCAGAACTGCTTTTGAAAGTAAGGTATTCGAATAACCAGTTTGGTATTCGAATACACCTGATATCAGAAAAACATTTTTAGACTGAAGTATTCGAATACATTGAGAGGTATTCGAATAACCATCTTCTAATCTGTTTTCACGAGCTTTTTTAAAACAAAGGTATTCGAATACCTCATAATGTATTCGAATAACGTATCTCAAAAATGTTTTTATGAAGCATTCTGAAATAGAAAGAAACAGCCATATTTTGCTTTAATGGTGTTTTAATTGTACCCAACGGCTATTTTCTTTCAATGCTCTATAAATAGAGACCTTGGGTCTCTTCTGAAGGTTACCCAATGATCTGAACTATTATTTGCTTGTGCCAAAACGTGATTTTCATTTTTCTCATATTTTCTGTGCTCTTTTCGCCAAAACCTTTAGATATCCTAAGAGAGTTTCCTAGTGCTTTAAATTGTAACATTTGCTCTAAGTGAGAGTTTCTTTTTATCTATTTTCTGCTTCTGTAAAAAGGGTGAGGTATCCCTTAGTGAAATTGTGAGGATGAGGCATCCCTCAGTAAAAGGGTGAGGTATTCCTTGTTGTAAAGAAGGTGATGTATCTTTCAAAGGGGGTGAGGTATCCCTCTAGTATATAAGGTGAGGTATCCCTATTGTGTAAAGGTTGCAAGCACCTATTTTAAGCTTGTTTTGAATAGTGAAAAATCTCGAACTGTGTTTCGGGAACTGGACGTAGGCTACAAGTGGTTGGTGGTCGAACCAGGATAAATATCGTGCCTGCTTTTCTTCTCTTTATTTATTGTAATTTATTTATCATTGTTTAATTATTTATTTTCTGTTCTTAAAGCATTTTATCATCTTTATATATATTCATTATATTGTTTCAAGAAATTTGTATTAAAAAGGGTTTACGAAAAAGTTTTTAATTACTCAATTCACCCCCCTCTTGAGTACTGAAGCCACTTGGGTAACACAAGCCAGTAAAGAACTTTTGGAACGCAGAAAAACTTAAAAAGTATTATAGTTAAGTATCTTCTAAGGCCTAGTCTCAGTTTACTTCATGTTTGAACTGCCCCAAATTACTATAGGAAGCACTTTGTATGGACCATAGTCCTATATTGAATCAATAAAACATAGTGAATTTTACTTTATTGTGTGATTATTGGAGTCCGCAAGGATAAGCCGTTATGGTATCAACCATGAGTTATCTTATGTTGGAACAAGTTGTGCAGTAGAAAAATCCTAAGTCTTGGAAAGTTCACGCATTAAGCCGTAAACATGAAAGACTCCGGCAAGGACCACTTGAATCAAAGTTGTAAGGGATCCTCCACTAAAACGATTGGTAATGGACCTCGGACAAGGTTTCTTATACCTAAGTCAGGAGAAATCTTGAGTACTGAAACGATTGGTAATGGACCCTGACAAGGTTCTTATCACACCAAAGTCACAAGGGATCTTAATTACCAAAGCAATTAGTATTGGACCTCGGACAAGATTTTTTATGATAACCTAAGGTAAACAAGGTCCCAAATGCCAACACGTTTTGAACATTAGACCCCAAGCTAAGGTTCTAATTTTAAAATTATGCCCAAGTCTCAAAGGGAACCCTAGAGCGCTCAACTATAATGGGCGTTGGACTCAGACTACGGCTCTCTTTCGATCAGGACAATTCTTAAGTCTAACATGGTTGTGAAAAGTAACACAATGGGCATTAGACCCAATAAAAATCATGGAAATGGGAAATTGGTAGAATAAATTTAAAACCCCAGATACCAAAGTAATTGTTTCAACAAAAATAATAAATCCCACACAGGGGACAAAGCCTCAGCAACATTGGTGGGCAAAGCCTCAACAATGGTGGGTAAAGCCTCAGCAACATTTCAGCCTTTTGGAGCAACACCGGGATACACGAGATGGCCATCCCAGATAATCTTCCTAGAGTCCAACTCATTCAAGGCCAAGGCCACTCCGGGATTAAAGAACTGGACTTGATCAACAACATTTTGAAATTGCTCCGCGCTAATCTTCAAGGAGACACTGATGAGTTGCTAGAATTCATTTTGCAGAGAAGCTGCCCCAGTTTGAAGTTGTTGGTTCTGAGCGTGGAGGTCCTTGTTATCTGCTCAGACCATGGTGACTTCCTTCTCCTTTCCCACAGACGGCGCCAATGGTTTAAAGTGGATTCAGAGGAATACCTGAAGTAGGTATGTTACGGTGGTTGAAGATGGACTTCTACGTAACACAGTAGCGACAACAGTTGTACGAGAGGGTGGGTACCTACAAAAGATACTTCGACGCTCAAGTTAGTTCATGCACAATAAGGACAATCTGTATATTAGAAGAGATGCATATTTTTGAATCTTGACATAGTATTTATAGAAGCGTTTTAGGATGAGTGCAATCAGTATTACATACAGTTATTTAGGATTAGAATATGTTAGGAATTGTGATCCATTTTAACTAATTTCCCTGTTTATGGGGAAGTAATTAGCTTTTATACCCATCAAGGATACTTGAGAGATTTATGCCTAATAAAAAGGCAGATATACTTATCAAGATAGCACGTAGTAATATCTGAGTATTATTTTGGTGAGTTGGGTTGCTCTTGAACTGCTAACCCAAAATCCGGTCTAGAACACTCTTGTACACTGAGGGAAATAAACTACGGCCAAACTCCGAAAATATTACACTATATCAAGGATAATTACAATATCATATCTACACTCTCTCACACAAGAGGTACAAAATATAGTATTTTTCAATGATACCATCTCTTGCTACAATTGTAGTATTATAGAGAGTAAAGAGTATACCAAAAAATTTTTAGTGTATACACACATACACACTACACTCTTGAAATTTCCTCACACTATCTTTTTTTGCTCCCACTCTCAAAAGCTCATATTACTTCTTGCTTCTACTTGATATATTTTCATATGGAAACTTAGGTCTCTATTTATAGATATTTCAACAAGCCTTGCATTTAATACAATTAGCTTCCCAACTGCCATCCACCATTGAAAGTGACTTTGCAGTAAGGAACAAAAAAAATCTTCCTGCCTTTGTTGACTTTGAGATGCAAGACACAATTAACAATTCTCCACCTTGACTTGCATTTCACTATTATCCAGAGTCTTCAACCTCTACAAATATTGATCAAATCCAAACAATGTTTCAACTTATCAACCGACAATGATTTTGTCAACATGTCTATAGGATTCTTAACTATAACTATATTCTGAATTGTAACTATATCGACGTTGATTCTTTCTCTGACAAAGTGAAGTTTGACATCAATATGTTTTGTCCTTTCATGATAGACTGGATTATTAGTCAGATGAATAACACTTTGACTATCATAATGTATTATTGGTACTTGTCGATCTAATCCAAAACTATCCAAAAGACCTTGTACCCATATGCTCTCCTTCACAATCTCAATCAATGTTATATACTCAGTTTCAATAGTTGACAATGCAACTGTGGATTGTAATGCCGCCTCTCAACTAATAATACATCCAAAAACTGTAAAGATATAACCTATTAATGACCTTTTTTTGTCCAAATCACCTACATAATCAGAATCTACATAGCCTACGACGCAACGAGTTTGATGACCATCAAACATCAAACAGATATCGGTGGAACCTTTCAAGTATCACATGATCCATTTCATAGTTTCCTAATGCACCATTTCCAGTTTGTTCATAAATCTGCTCACTACAATTACTGCATATGAAAGATCCAATCTAGTGCACATCATGACATACATAAGACTGCCAATTGTATTAGAGTAAGTTATATGAGTCATATGTTCTACCTCCCCCTCAGTTTTTGAATATTCTTTTGAAAATAGCTTGAAATGTACAATTAAAGATGTACCAACTGATTTAAACTTATCTATATTAAAGTGCTCCAACACTTTTGCATGAAAATATTTTTTTTTCAAAACTTGAACCAAATGCACCATTCAAAAATAAGTTAGACAATCCACATAGCATGTTTTAGTAATTTCATTTTATCGTTTGGGCTTAAAACTCATATTTCTATTAAACACAAATAAATCATCTATGTTGAGATAAAAAAAAATTGTGAATTATGCCAAGCAATAATTATTTTTTTTTTCAATTAATGAAGAAAAGGAGTACATAAAATTATCTTTGACGGGTACGAGTACATGATATATTAAATATACTGTCACTTATGATGATATCGTCTATTATTTTCGATTATAATGGCAAATTGTTCCTAAAAATAGAACTTAAGGAAACATGTAAACAAGTTATCAACGAAGCCGTCTTAGCTCAGAGGTAGAGCGCGTGGCTTTTAACCACGTGGTCGTGGGTTCGATCCCCACAGACGGCGAAAGGCTATTGTTTTGCAGTTCAGTGATTTTTATTTGCTACTACTTCACAACTTTCCAAGTCTTCAACCATAAAAAACAAATTCTCTTTCAAACTCAATAGATACATTTCAATCAATTCTTATTTTTGCAGTTCAATGATTTTTACTACTACTTCATAACTTTTCAAGTCTTCAACCAAAAAAATACAAATTCCCTTTCAAACTCGAAAGATACATTTCAATCAATTCTTATTTTTGCAGTTCAATAATTTTCACTACTACTTTACAACTTTTCAAGTCTTCAAACAAAAACAAAAACAAAAAAACAAAAAACAATTTCTCTTTCAAACTCGAAAGATAAATTTCAATAAATTCTTATACTTTCGTTAACTCTTGCACCTGGCATTTTCAATCTCTTCTTTCATGATTTTTACTACTACCTCACAACTTTTTAAGCCTTCAACCTAAAAAACAAATTCGCTTTCAAAGTCGAAAGATATACATTTCAATCAATTCCTATACTTTCGTTAAGTCTTGCACTTAGCATTTTCAATCTCTTCTTTCTTTGCAAAATATATATTTTCAAGTTTACAGCCGGTCTCTAAGAATTGCAAAGCACGGTGGTCAACTAGTTTCATAAAACTGGAATATACAAGCTACATGTTACATATAATATTTTTTTACCACATTTTTCAGAAGTATTATAACAGGAATAATAGTGCAAAATACTTCTTTAAACTGATAATTTATTAAAAATTTATTTAAATATACTCTTGATAGAGGTAAGGTTGCATCAAATATTAACTCTTCCAATTTTAGGTAAAACATAGGGTGTCAACCTTTAGCACAAGCATACTAGTAAGACCATTCATATACTTCCACATGCCAGTATTCTAGTACATAAATCTTTCAGCTATCACTTTGTTGTTCTGAGCAATGCTTCTAATAGTTGTATGCACCTGTAATACTCAATACTCAGTTCTGCATATGCGAGCATGAGCTGATGAAAGAATAATCTTGCTATTTTTAGCACATGGCTTGCTCAAGTATATCAAACATTATATCTCACATGACAAATCAACTGTCTGCTGTTGGTTCAGGAGGTCCTCTGGCAATTGGCATTCCACCACCAGTCTTGGTCGTGGGTTTAGCATAATCAACAAAGATTACACGTCCATTTAGTGCCTGCAAAGAGTTGTGTCAGTTCTCACTTCTAACCCATCAAAGAACAGGACAGGAGAGTCGCAAGTTTGATAATTACCTTTCCATTCATCTCTGTTATGGCATTCTCAGCCTCATCCTGTGAAGCAAAGGTGACAAACCCAAACCCTTTAGATCTGTCTGACACCCTATCTGTTATAATTTTAGCTGGAAAAGTAAAATTGTCAAAGGCCATAAAAACCATATGATGATGAGATGACACAGAGAGAGTGGCTTAATGTAAGTGCATTTTATCAGCTTGAAGCTACCTTCAATAACTTGTCCGTAATTAGAGAATGCATCTGACAATCCTTTCTCTGTCGTATAGAAGGACAGTCCTGAAAAATAATGAGGAACACAGCTCCAACAATAAATAACTCTTTTAAAAGGTATTATAATAACTTAATATGGATTCATGCACTCAAATTAATTAGAAAAGTTAAAAAAGCAAGCAGGGGCAAACTTTTGACATCAGCAGAAAACAGTGATATTGATTGGATATGTGATCTTGCATTGATGGGCATAAAAGATGACGCAAGGCCAGAGTCCAGAGAGCAACAAAGTGAACAAGAAGGAAATGTATGTACAACACACTAAACCTTAGGGCATGTTCAGTTCAGAAAAATTGATCTCTTTGTTATTTTCGATTGTTAACATCTGGTTTTCCACACAGAGTGTTGAAAAAGTATTCAATCGTCATAAACATACAGTTTTTTTTTTTTTTAACGAGAAATGGGTATGTTTTCTACGAACAGCTATAAGAAAGTGAATAGTGATATGGGAAGAGCAGGTTTCACACGCTTAACCAAAAATTGAAAATATAACAAAATCAGTTGCCCAAATTTTGTTTTCCAAGAGATGAAAAATGAAAACCCCAATGCTGAAGTGTCATTGGCAGGAATATAGACTAAACATTGGTCTCAAGAAGTTCATCATTCATAGCAGGAATCCAATGAACAACAATAGGTAAGTATGCTAGAAGAATTCTACAAAAAGTTATATCATTACATCAACAAGAACAAGGGCATTCATTAAACATGGGGACGAAAATTAATTTCTTTTCTGTTATTCAGTGAATAATTGTGATGTCTTCATGATTGAGGAAGAAAACATACACCGGTTTCGTTTCTTCACTGGTAAAAAAAAAATGGAGAGAGAGAGAGAGAGAGGACCTCCAACGAAAAGCTTGAAAGCAATTCCCCTGCGAAAAGTGAGAAGAGATGGCGGAAAAAGGGAGGTGCGAGACAAGGTATTATTATTGGACCCAATGATTCTTCTGATGGCCGCCATGGAATTGGAGTGTACTGTCGCAGACACAGGACTGAAGAAGAGGAAGAAAGGGGAATGAATGCCTATTGCCTAGTAAGTAGTAAGTACCAAGTAGCAAAGACAAGTCATAGGGCTCATACTGATGGTAGTAAACGGGCTCAACAGGCCTACCATAGTGTGGGCTGGCCTGCCACATCTTCAGCTCTACCCTTACAAATTTAAACCCAAATTGTGGCATCTTCGCATGCCTAACCCAATTCAAATCAAGGCTCTCTGCTAATTCAGTTTTTTCAATTTTGTTTCTTATCATGTAGATTCTTTTATTATTATTATTATTATTATTATTATTATTATTATTATTATTATTATTATTATTTTGGATGTGATAAACATCAATATTATTGAATTGACTCGGATTTAATCTTTGGAAATCTGAATTCTATCCCAATTTGTCAGCCAAAAAAAACATGATCGGTCAAAAGTATGTTCGCGTCTCACAAAAGAGAAACTGGCGGTACTAACTTTGTGCTGACAAAGATTAAAACTAGCTAGTAAGAAGGAAAAAGGAAAGGAATCCATTATAAGTAACATGTATGATATACTCCATGATATTCTTCTTAACTTGTAAACCTTTTCTTGAACTCGGTCAATGCGTCAGGCTAAGTAAAGGAAAACACCATTTATTTATACCTAAATACATGCTAAGCATGAGTTTCGTGCACACTAATAGCTTCAATAGTTAATACCAAATTAGAGGGTTTGCAGCAATAACACAATCTATAGAACCTCCACGTTTGTACAAAGAACACAAGTACCACAAAGTGTAAGGTGAAACTGAAATCAAACTACCAAATTATTGGACATTATTCAACCGTTCCAGATGGCTACTTCTACAATACACCAGAGTTACAATGTACAAATACACAATAATATTTTCACCGTTGGATTTTGTGTGTACATATGGACGTTTATGATTATATCAATTTAGTAAACTAAAATTATTTTATATTTTAAACATTGTTTTCTTTAATAACTGTCCATGTATACATACACAAATTCAACGGTTGAGATAATATTGTGCATTAATACACTATATAATATGATAGTATATTGTGGAGTCGGCCATTACAGACATTTTACAAAGTGGTGGCCAAAGCTCAAGAGTCAAGACAGACGGATTGTCTATACTAAGTTACACCAAGAGATGTCATGCTCCTGTTAGATGTGAAGGAGCGTAACTACTATATACAGAACTAATTTTATACGCAGTTTTCACCCAACCTTCAAAGTTCGAATTACTCATGAATGATTTAGCTTCAGTAATGTCTGGAACATCATGTCAATGAATTGATCATCCTGGCACAGGAAAATTCCATTAGTGGAGAAACTATTTAAAAAGTTCATAAGGAAGAGGCATAAAAATAGTAAGCCTTCGACAAAAATGGTAAAAGGACAGCGCACATTCACCATTTCACCATTTATGCTATGTTTTGTTACTTCAATTCTCTTGTAAAGTAAAGAGAGATTCATTTTATATTTAAATTATAAGCATAAAAAAAGTTATTAAATCAAGAAAAACTATAAAATTGCATACCATAAACCTAATGTCATACTAGTAACAATAAAATTGGTATGTTCAGAAGTTAATTTCATAAAATCCTTACTTTAAGGTCTCACCCTTTTCCAATTATTCTCAATATTATTTCTCAAAATTGCAAATCTCTCAATGTGAAACATTATCTTAATACTAGTAGTCTGGATAACTGATTATGAAGTGCACTTTCAGTCTACCAGTAAAGCTAAATATTCATTAACTACATTATTTTCCACATATTAAGATAGGCCTGGTTGGGACTGCTTATACTGTCGAAATAAATCCTGGCTCTTATGTAGTGCCCACACTAAATTATATATAAAATATTTCAGACTTCTATTGAAGCAATTGACAACCCCTGTGGTCAGTAGCTATGGCTCAAACTGGACATTCTGCAGTGGGGAAGTACTCCTAGAGTCCTATGGTAAACACCAAAGGAGGGATGCAACACTAGTAGCCCTTTACTTCCCCTTTATTTTAGCCCCCCCAAAAAAAAAAAATTTGAATGACAACCTAAAAATACAGTTCAAATTATTATTATCAATAGTCAAAAAATGCAAAGGAACAAAACAAAGATGGTAAAACTATGAAGTACCTGAACCAGTGATAAAAGTGCATCACGAACTTTATCCCTGCTGATAACAGGTCTATTTGGAGTGGAGCTAGAAATAGGGGCAAGAGAAGGAGGTGGATTAGGCGGTGGGAAGGGTTGAAGCATCGGAGTGCCATATTGGCGTGGCAGATTCAGGGAATGAAGAGCAGCGGTAGGAGGCACAGATGAAGAAATAGGTGGAATTAACAGTGAAGATGAAGAGGTGGATGCAAAAAAAGTAGAAGGCTTAACAAGATTACTGACTTGATTGCCACTGTTGAATGTTTCAAGAGAGTCAAGGGGGAAGCCTGATATAGATGAAGCTGAATGAGAAGCAGATGGTATTTGCACAGCAGGTGCAGGAGACGTTAAACCACTGGGAGCAGAAGTGACAGTTGCAGAATGGTAGGGCTGTTGAAAATTTTCTACATTTGAAGCATAATTTCCAGTAACCTTAGATGTCTGCAACAATTGAATCCAAAAATTTCTAAAGCCACAGGCATTATACAATAAAAAAGCAAAACTTAAATTTGACATTGCGGAAGTATTCTTCAAAAAGAAGAGAAAATTGGTATGCAACTACATTACATACACTGAAGAAGTTCGTAAATACAGGATCTTCAAGAGCATCATTTGCAGAAGCAACAGCTGAAGATAACTCAAGATGGCTTTCCGTTACAACTGATACTGGCTCAAGTTCCTCAAACTCACTACAGTATATACAAAACATCAGGCATAAGCCATGCAACTATAATCACTTATAAATTCAACTAGGGGAGGTAATTAAGTGGGAGTAAATAATAAATAAAGTTTGAATTTTGAGCAAGCACATTCAATCGACAAGAAACACTAGGTGAAGCTAATATATATTGACCTTCTCATTGAACAATTTATTAAAGAGAGTTATTTCCCAGTTTGAAATCACAAAATTTCTCCACAAATGGAATATTAAAGACAATGTTGTTTGGAATCATTAACATATAGGCAGCAAGATTGCAATAAAATGTAACATTTACAAAGAGAAATTATCCCGAAAGGTAGTCAAAGAGATAACATTAGAAACAACTTAAGATTTTATATGCTTTCTAAAAATTCTTACCTTTTGCTAGAAGGCATTATTGTATTTGGAGGTGCCTTTGGGTATGCATTAAGTATCCTGTAAATTCAATTTGGAAAAAAAATTATTACTAGAGTTAAGCATAGTGCATCTGATTACATATAGGGTACATTACTAACTAACCCCCCCCCCCCCCAAAAAAAAAAAAAAAAAAAAAAAGTCTACAGTCCAGATTGGATATGAATTAGCATCTTGTAACTTAGCTTGAGCATAAATAATCAAGGAAAAACAAAACATTAATAACTTGACTGGAGAAAATTATCATACCTATTAAAGAGATTTGCAACTTCTTCACATTCATCTGGATTGTAAAACCATATACCATTAACTTCTTGGGCCGCATTCCGATATAACAAGTATGGCTTTTTAAGTTCATACTCAAAATCCAATAGATTCTCCACTAGGTTATCTGTCAGGACAAATATTAGAAATAAAGTTGTTAAGTAGGGAAAAGACACAGATTCAGAGATACGCATAAATAAATGAGTGTATATTAGAGCAAGAGTTCTGTTTCTCCCGGTGTTACATGGATCGTGGATATGAATAATTTACAAAACAATGAAAAAAAAAAAAAGAATACTAAGATTTTGATACAAAAATACAAATCTGAACCTGTATTTCGTCGATTCATTACGATAAACTGAAAGCGAGGTTGTGAATTCCTGAACAAAAACAGGAAAATTGATAAACGATCCAAGTGTATATGAATGCAAGCGACAGAATCCAGAAAATAAACAAAAGAGAAAAGGAAAAAAAAAACATAATTGTTGATCACCTCTTGACAACAAAGAGAGATCCTTCAACATCCTTACGACTCTGATAAGCATCCACAATTTCGAACGTGAGATAAAAGTGTAAAGTGAAGAATGCAAGTTAGAGGAAAAAGTGAAAAGAAAGAGTGAGAGAACGAACCCACTGATTTGTTTGGAGGTTGAAGTCGTAGAAAGAGACATGAGCGGCAGTGAAGAGAATCTGGTCAATAAATGGATCCATTCGCTGGAGCACTGTGAGATTCAGCACCTTCGTGCTCTGCTCATCCAGATTCGGGGTCAATTTCTTACTTCCAGACATTGATTTCACACAAACCCTCAAACCCCTCAAACTCAAGATTTGATTTTTGAATTTTGGATTGGGATACTTTTGAAGAAGAAAGAGTGTTCCAATTCCAACACAAGAATTGAGTCTCACTCACTCCAACTGACCTTACCAAGTTCAAAGTTGAATCTGCTCCGACCAAATACGAGAAACATGAAAAATGACGATTTTTATCTTTAAAAAAAAAAAATCATATCAGGTCCTAAAGAAATAAATACTAGAAGCTTTTACTTCTGTCGATCTGAAGTTCGGTTTCTTAAATATTAGTTTAATTAGTTTAATTTGAATTTTATTTTTTTTAACTGAATGGTTGATTTGGTTTAATAAAAGTTTACAATTTAACTAACGTGTGTTACTTTCATTGAAAGAAATTTAAGTTTATTAAATATGTGATCTTAAATTTAATTTTAATTTTTTGTGTATATAAATAATATCATTAAAAAAAATTACTTAAATGTATATTGAGAAATTAATCTTTCATTTTTTAAATAAAAAATATTTAAAAAAATGATTTGCGATATGGGGTTAAAAAATGAACTAATTTATTATCATTACTTTTTAGGATATCATAATACATAAGAAGAGGATCTAAATTCGTATATAAACCACTTAGTTAAACTACTTAGTTAATATTCATAAAAAAAACAGACAAAATACTTTCAATACATTTTATGATATTTTTTTTTCTTACACTTATTTTTAATCGTTAATTTCACTTTTATTTAATAGTTAAGATTATATATATATATATATAAAAATTATATCTAGTGAAAAGAGCTTTTTATTGTGAGATTGATGAGATGAGTAAATCTGATCATATAACTATACATGATAATCGAGATTAAAAGTTATTTAAAAGTCGTGTACACCACTTAAAAAAGTAATACATTTAAGTTAAATATTGATCATTCATATAAGATCCAATTCGATATGTATTCCTCTCACCTCTTCAATAAACACTCCTCTCACATTGAAGAAGATCCCCTATATATATATATATATATATATATATATATATATATATATATATATATATATATAATATATATATATATATAGGGAAATCACTGTAAAATAAGTCTTTTTTACTTATACACATTTTCAACCGTTAGATCCACTTTCATTTAATAGTTAAAATTATTTCATTAAAAATAACCATTAGATGAAAGTGGATCTAACTTAAAAATGAATGTAAGTAAAAAAAACTTCTCACAGTGTAAGTTGATCTTCCCTCATATATATATATATATATAGATGATTCATTTACACCTAGTGTAAATAAAAATGACTTATATCTAATCTTACATCCTTTATTTTATTTTGATCCTATAACTACTATTTATTTCACTAAATAATCACAAAATCAAAATAAAATGAAATGTATAAGAAGATGTAAGTTTATATATATATATATATATATATATATATATATATATATATATATATATATATATATATATATATATATATAAGTGAAAAAAATTCGAACCCAAGGAAAAAAAATGTTTCAAAGAAAAAAAAAAGAAAACCAGTCAAAATAATTAGTTAGTCTATAGATATTCAGTTTTGCATAATACAAATTCTTATGATCAACTATTGTTGTGATATGAAAAAGTTTAATATGGATCTAATAAGTTTGGATCTATGGATGGACCATTCATGTTTTGTTCATTAATTTATTATTAAAATAAATCAATAATTCATATTAAAAATTAGATTTTTACAGATTTTAATTAATAGTATTTAGATTTACACAAAAATTTAGTTAGATTACTTTTTTTTTATACGAATAACTGTATATACAAGAAATTTACAAATTTTAACTAATAAGTTTTTTATATATTCAAATCTGCATATAAATACTGTCAGGTTAAAAAAAAAGTGGTTCATCCATGAACCCAAACAAGTTGAGTTCATGATAGAAGTCTCCTTGTGATATAATATTAGCTTGCTGCGATTAAGATGGACATGCTAAGAAGAAGTCTATGGATGGTCCCCTTATTTTAAGTTGTTGGATTGCATTGGAGTGTGTGAAGATTAGATGAATGATATAGAGTTTTTACTTGCTCATTAGGTAATATGTTAATAGAACACCCAACTCCTGTAACACCCCAAACTTCCTATGTATTAAACAATAATCTTGACAATTGAATTCTACTTGATGATTTACATGTCTTGTAAAGCTATTTTTTGAATATTCTCATATTTGATCGTTTTGAGTAATTTCTTTCAGTGTCAAAAAATAATAATTTTCGGTAGGAAAAATCTACGTAAATTAATTTTTACTTGTTTAGTCTTAATTAATTTACGTAATCTGATTTGATATTTGTGAGTTTTGTAATTTTTATGATTTTATGTGTGATTTTGGAATTTTTACTGTTTGTGGGCCCCACGAGGTATATGTGGGCCCAGGTGTACCATACGTGGGCCAGGTGGGTCCCGCAAAATGAAAATTTTTTCTACGTGTAGAAAAATTTGTCTTGTTTAGACGGAAGTAAACTTTTGAATCCGAGGAAACGCTTTTTTAGAAAATTTCCTTTATTGTATTTTGTCTTGTATTTAATTATCGCGATAAAAATACATGAATTATACTTTTTGTGAGGTTATAATGGATAAAAATAAAATTCTATATTATTAAAATATTATTAAGATAACATTAGTGGTTTGGATATCCACTATTAATTGAATTACATTAGACATTCGGTCTTGATTTAATTAACGGTGGACTTAAAAGTAAATAGGATCAATTATAACCGTTGGATTGAAATTAAATCAAGGTAATTTAATCTTCTAAATGGCTATGACCATTATCAACCTTGGATGTAAATTTAATCAATGGTGGAAAATGGATCATTAATAACCATCGTTTGGATTTAGATCAATGGTGGAGATTTAGTCATCAAAAATGATTACAACCATTTTGGACCCTTGGATGTAAAGTTTGAAGGTGTAATCTTGACCCTTCATTTTTGGAGACACATCTAAGGGATGGGGTTTAAAGTGAAGTGATCCATGGTCGTAAAAGTCTTCTACCTGGACCCTACTTTTAATTAATACCTATTTTACCTATAATCTTTAAATTAATAACTAAAATGACTAAAAACAAAAATGGATATTAATTTGTCATATTTTGCATGCATGAAGAGGGGGGGACGGTTTGGAGAGCAAGGATGAAGGAGACCAAGATAGAATAGCGCTTTTTAGCACTAGAAAAGGTTAAGGAAAATCAGTGTTAAGACAAAATACTATTGATCATAAATGCTATGTTTTCTTCAAATTCCACTTTGTGTTTCTCTAAGGCAATGCTACGGCAATGCCAATTTGAAGACCACTCCATATTTCATTTATCACCTCTTCACTTTATCATTTCAACTTCAAAGAAACCAAACCAAGAAAAACTCCATTTCTCTCCTAAAAACATACCATTCGCCAAGCACTCCAAGCACCTCTTTCCATCACTTTTTAATTTCATACAACCTAGTTTCTTGAATCCTTTCATCATTCTAAGAACCTTTGTAGTTCACACCAAGTTCTAATTCTTCCATTTTGAAGGACTTTTACCAAGATCAAGTTCACCCTTCATTTATTCTTTTCTTTTTCATGTTCTAAACCATGTTTGATCCATGGTTCTTCTTGTTCAAGCTTGATATACTAATTTTCTTGTATTTGTTTCATGTTTAAGAACTTGTATTGGTGGAGATCTTGCTCCAAAGACAAAGCAACAAGCTCTTTGCCGGATTCTTCAAGAGTAAGAGGAGATTCATCTCACCAACCAAGCATTGGTGAGGGAAGGTTTTATATTTGATGGATGGTGAATCCATGTGATGGATTCTATCCATGGTCATGTAATAATTTGTGTGTGTTTATGTAAATTATTTTTGCCTATCGCTTGATATGTTTGATATCTTTGCATGATTTACTTGTGTATTGTATAATTTTTATTGGATGGTATGCTTAAAATTTGCATGATGATATATGTTGAATATATTATGATAAGTATGATGATATATGTTGAAATAAACAAAATTTTGGCTCCAAAGGCCATGGAGGAGGTCAACCTTTTGAGCTTCCAATTTAGGGTTTTTATTGAAATTTTTCAACAATGAAGTTGATTTTTAGTCCTTGAACTAAATAAATTTCAGCCAAGACACCAATTAAATTAGTGTTCACAAAAATGATATTTTCATAAATGGTAAAATTGAAAGATTAGAGAAGTAAAGAAAATAAACAAGAGGGTTTGTTTTCTAAAATGAGTGTGGGTTTTTAAGTAGTATTTTCATGAATTTATTTTGTGTAGAAACAAGAATGAAATTTGTTTAAGTTAGAAGAAAAATATTTCATGGTTCAATGACCATCGATAAGGTTTTGATAATTTAGAAAAAAAAAATGTTTTGATGCAACAAAATATAAGAATTTTCAAATAAGGATTTTGGAAAGGAATTTAAGTGTTGAACTTTAAATTATCTTAAGAAGAATTAATTTTTTAGAAATGATTTAGAAATATAAAAGGAAACGTTGTAACTTAAAATTTCTAACGTAGAATTTAAGTATTGGGTTTTGAAAAATGTTAGGAAATTTAAATAGTAATTAAATCAATTAAATATGATTTGGTAAGATTAAATCAATAAAAAGTGATTTTTAGAAAATATAGTACGGAAGGGATTTTTGATTTAGAATAGAAAGAGAATAACGTAAGAAATTATATTTTTATGGGAAATGTTCAAAATAATATTTTTAAAGTTAAGAAATATTTTGTGAAGGGTGAAAATGGTGAAAAATCGATTTACGTCACTCAAAAACGTAATTTTTAAGTTACGCGATTTAAAAAAAAAAAGCGTTAAACTATTCTACGCGATTTGTAACAACGTTTAAATATTTTACACGATCTAAATATTGTTTTATACATTTTAAAAATAAAAGATCATTTTTACGCAATTTAGAATACGGTAGAAAATAGTTTTGCATTTTTAAACATATGTTACAAATCATTACCGTAAAAACGTAACAAAAATATTTTGCGAATGAGAAAAACACAAGAATGTGATTTAATCGTCCATACAAAAGTAGTATATGAATACATAAGAAATTGGAAGTTTGCCAATTATTAATCCATTTTACGAACCAAGATATCTGAATGTTATGTGATTTACCTTTGGTTGGTAGGTTTTCCATGCATTGAAAATGGTCGATAATATGCTAATTGCAGAAACGTCTGCATGGGTGCATAAGTGTAGGTCATGTTGACCTACGGGGTGCGGGTTGCTCGCATAATGGGCGATTGGTAGCTCTTCACTCCAATATATCCGGACCGAGACACTATTCTTAATCGAGATCTAGACTTCGTGTATGTCTTAGATGTGCGAAGATATAATTATAGCACTTGGTCGAGGCACGAGATACCGGCGGATCTTTTCGATCAATTTCTCCGACTTGAGTATTAGCTCCATGGAGTAGGACATTGTCTATGTTCATATATTTATATATATGTGGTAGTATTCTTGTAATTAATTGTGGTTTGAGCAATGTGATGATGGCATGATGGTAATTATTTTTACACTATGATGATGCCATAATTGTGATCATGATATGATATTTTTGCATAATATCTTTGTCTGTATTATCTCTGTGCTATCATGCTGGTATTGGTGTAGGTGATCTCACCTCTTTGTATGTATATCTGTTTATTGTATTTATATTGGGTGAAGACGTTGAGAAAGATACTGGTCTAGAAGGAGAAGAGGAATTACTTCTCACATCGTGGCAGAGTTCGACAACATGTCATCGTGAGCTAGTTTCTTCGGATATGTACGTTTACTGACGTTTCATGGATGAGCTAGAGAGTGGAGGACAAGTCCAGGATGAGCGAGGGCTTATTTATGAGGGGTACCCGATTTAGTATTAGTAGGCTATATCGTGGGGATCCGTTTTTACGTGTGACGATCTTTGTTCAAATTTCCGTTGCATATCAGCGACATTGGGACACTAGAAATTATGTCCCAACGGAAATCGTATAGTGTCATCGGCCGACACTACCCGTCTCGTCACCTACCGTTGAGGAACCAGGAGGACCCGTCCTCTCACTAGTTAAGCTTGGGCGAGTGTGAACTCGATATAAGTTATATTATTTATATTGTTTCATAAATGGTTTGTAATAAATAAACCCGGACAAAGACGTGTGAAAATATGTATATGATGTAATTTATGTGTGAGATTGTTGTATCATAGTTTTATTTTCCGCTAAGTTTATTTTATTGTTATTGTTAAAAAAAATTTACAACTCATATTTTTATCACAATATCACACTTTATGACTTTTGAGGGTATTTGGGTAATTAAAGTAACATAAATGTGACATCCTACGGTGGGTGTTACAACTCCAGTCTGTCGATAATCCATCAGGACAATTGGTAAACCAATCCCAACCGTCATTGCTCGTTGCCAGCCACATCGTCCATTCTGTTAACCACTTCTATCGAAACCACCGCACTCTAGACTCGAATCCATCACCCCTTGCTGCAGTCTCTGATGCCCAAGTCGAGCTAAATCATGTAGTTGCGCCGTTGCTCATTGGGCCTCAATCATGTTCCACTGCATCCTCCGTTTGCCTCCACCATAGACCTTTGTCACAATTGTGGGTTTGGATTCCTATAGTGGGTTTGCCGAACAACCTCCAATGGGTAATCATATGCTAAATCTGTTGTGGGTTGGGTTTAGTGGGAAATCAAGCGCTGACATCTATGAGCGGTGCTGGCCAGGATAGTTCTAGGCTGGGTAGTCATTACGGTGGATTAGTCATTTAACTGTTATTTTTATTCGTTTAGTCGTATTTTCAGACTACAGTCAAACAACTCAAATAATTTTTTTTTTAAAATTTAAAACCTGTTATCATATATTAAAAACCTAGACCATCAATAGTCCCAAACATAAGAGGACCACCATAAACAACACCATGTTAGCTAGGTTTTCCTACGATAACATGCATCAAACTCTACGGGTAATTTGTTCACTCCAATATTATAACTTATCTTTATTAACTACCCTATCTTAGCAAGTGTCTATATATATATATATGAAGTATATCAGATGAGATAAGTGTTTATTGTGAGAGGGTGAAAAGAGTGAATCTTGACCATTAGATCTTATATGAATGGTTAATATTAGAACATAAATGCATGTGATTTTTTAAGTAGTCACATAACCTTTAAGTAACTTTTAATTTTGACCATCCATGTATGGTTATATGGTCAAAATTTACTCCTCTCACATAACAACTCTTCTCACTAGATATATATATATATATATATATATATATATATATATATATATATATATATATATTGTGATGTACTATAAATATAAAAGTTTTTATACTATTAATTAATTATGAATTATCACATCATTAAAAATACTTGACTCTCGTAATAACTACCTCAAAAATTACACATATAATAATATATAATTAGTTAATAATATAAAAAATTTTACATTAATAATGTATCAAAGTTAAACACACAGACACATATAACCCATTGCAGGAACATAAGCAAAGAACATCACCTTATAAAGGAGACAAGAATAAAAATAAATAAATAAATAACACAAAGAAGGGCAAAAAATATCTCCTTTAATACAATTCATTTTTCACTATAATACAGTTCCTTTCGTTGACAGAACAAAAAAAAAAAAAAAGATTTGCAATGTGTGATTCAATCTTACATGCCAAAGTGCAATTCAGCTTATATTATTCTAAAGCTCTCACAACGATAATAAATTGGAACAGGTAAGATCCAAAAAACTTATTGCGGGGAAGGAAACTACAACAAAATTCCTTAACAAGCAAAAATTGGTGAGACCACGCATTGCCCACTCCACCTATAAAAAATCTCGTTAGAACTATTTGTAGTGACTTTTTCAAGAGAAGGAAACTTCCACAGCTCGCCAGCACTCTGAAGATAAACACAAGCCAGTGGATCTTGGACAATGTTTCCTCTTCAATCAAACATCATTTATATATTCCAAGAGAACCAAAGAAATCTTGGGAGGCTTAGGAAACCATTATGCACGAATATTCCATCCTCGCTGAGCAAGTGCGGCAATAACTTGACTGGCAGCTTCTGCAGTGTCATTCAGTGGAGGATAACTCCAGCTTTCAGTTATCTGTATTTTTAAAATACAAATCAGTAGAAGGCAATATTTATTCAATAAAACAACTACTAGCAACAACTATAGGCACACTTAGTCTCGCAGCATAGAAGAGGCTGCTCCCATCTATAAAAACAGACCACGAAAATAATTCTAACAAGGTTATTTGGAAAGTTCTTGTAACTAATTTACATATATATCGTGGAACTGTATCATGATATAAGAAACCAACTTACATACCCAGCTTTGCAATCTAATGATGAGATGTAGGATTTTTTGTACTATTTAGTCAAAATCAAGCAAAAACTAGCCATGATAAAGGGTGTGTTTGTTTTAGATTTACATCAACACAACTGAGCGTTTCATGTCTTTCAATGAGCATTTGTAGGAAGCAATTTTTTTTTTTTTTTTGCTTTTGTTAATAGTCCGTTTGCGTTTGTGAGAACTGTAAAACAAACATGTTAAAAGAGAATTTACAAGCTGCTAGCTCAATTTCCTCAATTTATCTTGAACAATAAAGGAAGAGCAGAAGAGTCATGAGTGGTGTATTCTCAATTAAAAAGACTTCTATACAACAACAACAACAAAGTCTTTTCCCACTAAGTGGGATCGGCTATATGGATTAAACAACGCCATTGTATTGTGTCATAAACTATGTCTTCATAAAGGTCATTTAAATCTAAAGTCTTTTTTAATTGTTTCACCTATAGTTTTTTTTTGTCTTCCTCTACCTCTAATTATTGGGCTATCCTCCACATGATCTACTATTCTTATTGGGACTTCTAGTTTCACCCTTAAAAAAAGACTGCTATAAATTTAAATAAAAAAACAGAGAACATTACAGGACAGTTGGCAACTCACATTCTCCTTCCCAGTGAATGGTCGAGCAACTCCTTGCCTCTGCAAAGAGTTTTGGAAGTCAGCAAACTTCCATGTACACAGTTCTGCTCCAATTACATACACAGGCTTCCTGTAGTAAAAAAAGATGTAGTCGTGATATTATGGATTTCATTTTAAGGGAATGATTAAACAAAACTTTTTCATGAGATGGATGCTCATCATCATTGATCATACATACCCAGTACTACAAGCCTCACTCAACATACTAACTGAATCAGCTGTGATAACAAAGGCATCAGCCCAGGCCAGATGTCCAATATGTGGATTTGGACCTAAATGTAATAAAAAAATTACATTAAGTAATCTCCAGTACCAGGACAAGTAAGTAAGAATTTCCTCTCTCAGAATATGACAAATACATACCTTCGCCATCCCATATTTGGACCTTAGGATTTGTGGCAAATTCTTTGACCAAAATTTTGGATATCTACAATAGGAATGGCAAAATTGAATTTGTCAAAGAGACAAATAAAGTTATCAGAGGATACCTAAACTGGGGCTTCCATCCCTCCAGGCAACATCAATTATAGTTTTATACAAGCCCAAGGCCAGATCAGCTTTCAAGATTTACAGACAAACCACCAACCATGAGCATGCTCATGGTAGAAGCCAAGACTGATTATAACCACAATCTATGGAATGAAAAGGAAAATGATTCTTACAAATTGCATAATCTTTTATACCTTCTCAGGTGTTCTTCTAGAGAAAGATATTCTGATAGTCCCACAGCTCCATAGAACATTCTGAAGCATAACCACTAACTGCTTTACAAGATCCACACCATAGGGACAATTGCCTGACCAAAAAAACAAGAGTTAAGATCAAAACAGAAGGTAATAATACAGGGCATAACAAAAGAAAGACTAGAAAAAGAAACTTTGCATCTAACATGTTACATATATAACCAAAGGAAATGTGTGGAATAAAAAAGTTTTAAGAAGAAAATAGTGGGTGTAGGGCATACAAACATTTGAAAGTTATAAAATTTCAACTCAGCATCTTTAAGGTTTCAAACAAATGAGCATTGATATATGCAACATTGGCCAACTCAGCATAAAAGTTTGAAATGACCCATACATTGGATGTAGTGCATGCAATTCTTGTCGTTACAAATTAGGTTATAGAGTCATTTTAAAGAGTCTCCAATTTGCAAGGGATCATCAAATCAGAGGGAAGAAAAGAGGCGTTTCCAATAATACATAAATGAAATATGATTGACCAGTAGGAGACTTTTGGACCTAGCCTAATGCGCCTTTTCACCCTTTTAAGATAAAGGTTATACAATCACCAGGTGCATGAGCATATATTATTACCAATTTTCTACATATATCAAACAACAGTAAATGTTAACAAGATAAAATTTAAAAAAACACAATAGGCAAAGCATTATAAGTTCCTCAAGGCAAAATAAAATACCAGTAGGTCCCCCAACATTCACCACAAGTAAGGGCTTTGGCAGAGTTGCTAACTCATCATGCCAAGCAGAAGCAGCAACTCTAAGAGCAGTGGAATCAGCTTGATGAAGTGCTCCCACAGTGAGGACCTATAATAATGTAAATCAGTGACCTTCAAGATGGGACAAAAAGTAGAATATTTCAGCATAAATATGACAACCATAAAATGTTTTTCTTAGGCAGAGACACCAATAGTCATCACGCAACCACATTACCTACCACATTGCGGCCAGGAGGTTCCCATGGAGTGACCCACCTCCGAAGAAACCAAGGAATTTGCTGTTGGGCATGAGGAGTCAGTGGATAATAATCATGGCGTGGAGTAATCACAAGATCAAACCTATTCAGGTGAAATCTTGGATGTTGTATCTGAAATGGGCATCACAGGTGAGTCATTGTGAATTTGTGACCCCTACAGGTATTTATGAAATATGAATAATTTTTCCAATCACAGTTTCTCAAAAGTAAACAATATCCAAAATCTTTTCCCATTAGTCCATTACCATTTCCCAAGAAAGAGCTTAATTGCCAGTTAACCCCAAGCCAAGCATACTAGCACATTGAGACCTCAAAATCCCATGAGATACAGAGGAAATCAAATGTGTTGGGTAAAAATAAAAAGGGAATTGATTAATTCACTTATAAGTTATAAAGAGATACAACTTATAACAAAAGTACTTTGATGTTAGTCAATCATCACATGAAGTTATGCTTCAAGGGACAAAAAAGAATAAGTGCAAAGTTTAACCTGAACAACAAAAACATTTTCTGGAGCTAACCGTTTAATGGAGGTGGCAACAGAAATGGTGTCTCGTCCAGATGCAACCACCAACAAGGGGCCATCCCTAGGGACAAAGTAACCACATTTCATTATTCTTTCTTATACGATTTACCATTACTCTGAATGGCATGGACAGAAGCATAATGAGTCAACAACATACTTGTGAAACGTTTCACGGGCCATTGTTGCAATGTGGTGAGCATCAGCTTCTAATACGTTAGATATGCCTGAACTACCATCATTTTTTTTCAGACACATTAGCTCAGTCACCAATCACCATCAACAAATAGAGACACATGGAAAATGTGATTAGCATGTTACCAATCTTCTCAGTCGAAAAGGGAGACACTTTATTCGACATTTGAATGCCACACAACCTTCTGATAACGGAGTCTAACTTTTTATGAATAGAAACCGGAAGCCAATGAAGCCACCTATTGATTCCTCCTCGGGGCCTCGTTACGCGCTGCACAAAGAAACGTTTTTTCTAAGCAACCAAACACAACCCATAAAGAAACGTTTATTTTATTTTTTTTCTGATTCAATTTCAATTCAATAGCTGTGTTATGTGTAAGGAACAAGAAAAAGCTTACGTATAAGGAGTGGCGATTGGAGAGACCAAGAGCACGGACCACGCCAATGCACTGATTCTCAGCGCCGGCGAAACCGTTACCGATGATAACGGCTCGCCGGATTGCGCAGTCGAAGATCTCAGGCATGTTCGGGAAGCTTGACGGGTCTCATCGCTTCGAATTCGATTCGAAGTTTCAAATGGGAAGCGGAATAGTGTGGTATTTGAGAAGGGGAAGAATCTTCAATCAGATCAGGTGATTTTTTGTGGCCAAAGCCCAATAACTTAAGACAATAAAAGTCACGGTTGTTTTTGCTCTTTTGTGAAGGCCCGGCCCAACGTATGACACTGCAAAGTGCAAAGTCTTGGTTTTTTTAGAAACTCCTTGGCAGGTCTGTGACTGTGAGACTGTGACAGTGACTGTAACTGTGAGACTGACGAAACGAGGTTTTGCTCCTTCTCCGTCTCAGCAAGCAAAAATGTGGGCAAACGCCGAAGGTGGTGCTCCGGAAGTTACTCTAGAAACTTCCATGGGTTCCTTCACCGTCGAGGTACTTTCGCTTTTTCCAATTTCCTTGCTCTTCACTTGTTCGCCAAACCCAGATGAACACTCTATCAGCATTCTTAGTCTTTCGTCCTAAAAATTGTTTTTTGTTTTAATTCAAGCTCCATTTTCTTTTTTTCTTTCTGCAACCAACGTCAACGTATATGGGTATGTAAAATTATGTATGCTGTATTACTGATACGGTGCCATCATGATATAATTTTGGGGTTTAGCTGTACTACAAGCACGCACCGAGAACTTGCAGGAACTTCATTGAACTGTCTCGCAGAGGTTATTACGACAACGTTAAATTCCACAGAATCATCAAGGTATCTCTATTTTCCTCGTTTGTCTGTGGCTGTCAACCCCCTTTTGGGATAATATTCTTACATAGATTCATGTGATCTGTTTTGTTGAGTAGGACTTCATAGTACAAGGTGGGGATCCCACTGGGACAGGAAGGGGAGGAGAGTCCATATATGGGTATGGCACTTATGCTTTTCATTATTATTATTATTATTTTTTCAGTGTTGATTATATGTGTAATGGCATTATCATATGATCTGTTTTTTTCCCCCCCTCTCTTTTGGTCACCTGATAATTTATCACATTGTTCATCTTATTGTTTATCACAGTCCAAAGTTTGAAGATGAGATTAGACAAGAGTTGAAGCACACTGGAGCTGGTATCTTATCCATGGCAAATTCTGGCCCAAATACTAATGGTAGTCAGTTCTTCATTACTCTGGCACCATGCCCGTCTCTTGATGGTAATATTGTCCTTCTTTCTACTTACCTTTAGAATTTAGAAATAGAAAGCCGCTGCTTTCAAAATTTGTTCACTCTGGCGAACTTTGCGGTAATGTTGATACTTTTTGTTCTGCATTGTGTCACCCACTTGCATTGAGAGGATTCTGAGCTTCAAATGCCATCCTTTTTACAATCTAGTAACTTGAAAATTATACACATATTGCCATAAGTAGTTTCATTCAATGATAAGCATGCACAAGTACTGGTTTGTGGACACAGAACTACAGCACCATGCACATTGCACAAAAACTGTCTCACGCATGGAAACTCAGAGAATAATGAAATGCCATGTCTTTCCCATTGGAGAATTATGACAAGAAAATTGGTTTCGTAATTGTATTCTGTTCACCTCCTTTTTTCTTTTCATCTTTTGACTTTTGGGTGAGAGATTGATCCACGTAATCACCATATCGTGTCATGTAAAATATTCTGTCAGTATGACTGCTTTTATCATTATACAATAATGTAGTCTGAGGTCACCGGAGGCAAAAAGAGTAGATGATCAAGTGATGATACTAATAGGCAGAGGGTACTAGTAATTAGCAAAATTATATAACATCTTATGGCCCCATCTAAATGTGGAGGATTAATAATGGATTAGAATCTCCTTGGTTGTGTGTGTTCTGTAATTCAAGTGTCAAAAGAGCAATGATGCATGGATATGCCAAAATAGCCAGCCTATATGATACAGCTTCTTGCTTATGTTTCTTATAGTTTCTCCTTTTTTAGGTTGATACAGCTGCATGCATATTTTTTAGTGCATTTTCTCATCCAATTGCATTTTTTCCCCCTTCCACTTGCATTAGTTTCCTTGACTAAATTGGTAAGAAGGCATAAAACGAGAGGGACTCTAATTTTCTCTTTTAAAAGCCGTTTGTGAGTTCTGTAATATAATATCTGCTTTAAAAATAAGCAGTAAACCTTAGGCACTCGGAGTGGGGTAGTTAGTTTGCATGAAGTCATAGGTTCAAACTTCAGTACCACCATTGTACAAAAAAAAATATAAACAGTAAACCTACAGTTCTATTTATTACTTTTTCATTAATTAGTGGAGTTGACTCAAGTAAGTTTTTAGCCATGACCTTGGCATCAGAATGGTTAACTGATCAAGTTTGGTTGAATGCCTAATGATTCTCAATTATTGTTTCTGTTTCAACCAGGAAAACACACAATATTTGGAAGAGTATGTCGGGGGATGGAAATTATCAAAAGACTTGGCAGTGTCCAAACAGATAACAACGATAGGTATGTCAAAAGATCTTTCAAGATAACCATTGAAAATAGATACTATACACACACCAAAAATCTTGCCTAGAACTTCTTATTCAGTTATTCTAATAATGGCACTCTGAAATTAGCAGCAATATTAGAACACCGAATTTTGTCCAGGACATTTTGTAAATAAAAAAATAAAAAAAAATAAAAAAAATAAAAATATCTAGCCCAATTCATTAACATACCCATTGACCCAATATTCAACCCATGACCCATTATCCATTATCCACATAACCCATATATTAAACTATAACTCAAACTTATCCTAAACCAACTCAAACACTCATCTTAAACAAACCCTATCAGCTAGTCTAAACAAAGTCATCCTAGCTAAACCCCATCACCAACCCAACACTCATCCTCAACAAATCTCAACACTCATCCTAAACTAATCCTAATCACACTTTAACTCAAACACCTTAACTTAATCCTCTCTTATAAAAACCCATAACCCACATCTTACTTGGGATTTTCACTTTGACCTTCAAACACACTTTTAACCTTGACCTACTGATTTTAGCCTCCACCAAAATACCTCTCCATCACCTCTCCTATACGAAATCGACACCCACAAACCGCTCATCACCGTGTCACAAGTCATCCGTCACACCGCGCTACCCACTGCGCAGAAGCTACCGCAAAAACAACATCACATCGTTGCACCGCACAATCTGCAACCAGACCCGATTGCCAGCGCTTCACCAACCCGAACCAGCCTAACCACCGTCGCCGCTGGCCTTCATCTTCCTTGCTCCTCTGCTTTTTTTTTTTTCCTACAAATACCTAAAAAGAAAGAAGCAAAACTCCTTTGCCTTGTTTTTCGTAAGTTTATTCTTTTGATTTCTGATAGTTTTTTTTTATATTTTAAGTGAAATAGGCTTGTAATTAAATGGGCCAAATTAAAAAATATGAAAACTAAAAAAATAAAAAGAGGGGATAACAAGCAAAATATAATAAAAGCAAAACAATCTTATTTTTTAACAAGATTAACCGAGTTGTGACAGCTTGTTAATCTTGTAACTATTTTGGATCATCTGAGTTGTGACAACCTAATGATTCAAATTATTTTAAAAATAAAACGTCATTTAATAAATACTCAAAATTCATTTTTGATAAATCTCGTTTAAATAAATAATCAGTGGGTGACGTCTCTAGCGTGACGCGAGCTTCACCTATTCAAACCTTAATTTGGTTAACAGAGTCGTGACGACCTGTTAATTCAAATTTAAAAAAAAATCTTTTCTTTAAATAAAAGCAACCAACCCACAAGTATTTTATATGAATTACGTGACTTTGAGTTCCTCATCATGTGCAAAGTAGGAGCGAAATTTTTATTTCGTCAATTTCAATTTTAAACTTTCACAAATTTTTTTATTTTTTTAGTTTTTTTTTAAATAAAAAGGGTAAAACAAACATATTATGAGATTATTAAGTTTTGCATAACTAATTTAGGAACTGCTTTTTTTAGGACGGATGTTTTAGAAGTCTTTGTGGGGTTAAGTCTCCACCCTTCCCTATGCATAACCGACTCCCGAATCCAATCTGGTTCCAAAGACCATTTTCTAAAAGGATTTTTCAATTTTTCCTAAATGAAATAAAATTGGTGGCGACTTCTAACTTATTTATTTTGTTTCGCCGCTCCCGCCGCGATTACGATCGCGACAAATGGCGACTTTACTGGGGATACTTGAGAGTCAAGCTCATATAAGTTATGCAAATTTTTTTAATCTTTGTATATTTGTTTTACCTTTTTTTTTGTTTCTGATTTTTTTTTAAATTATCTTTTTAACCATTTTGTTAATTATTTTGTTATTGGAAATTTTTGTTTTGTTTTTGTTTTTGTTTGTACGCTTCTTACACTCAACGCACCTACACGTTTATCACACACATCCGAGTGGGGCCCTATACCCGGGTCTGAGTGAAACCTAAGTTAGGTAGAGGTTGCGTAGTGGTAACCATTTTGGATGTACATCCTGTTTGGTTATTGCGAAAACCTCATCTAGAGTGTGTCTTTTCATGAATGTCTCATACCTAGTAGTTTACCCACTATTTCGTGGTCAACATTCTGAAACAGGACTTGGCTCTAGAGACTTTTAGAATAGAAGGACCACCAAATGAGAGTTATCGCGAATCATAAAGACTCATAGATCCTTACGATAGAATGTCTCCTTTTAAGACAACCCCGTAAGACACCAAGGGAGTGTACTTCTTCTTTATCTATCTATCCTTTTTTTCAGCATGCATTTTCATGACAAAAAAAAACATGCATTTTCATTGCATTCCTAGCATTCTAAAAAAAAAAAAATTCATGCATTTTCATGGCATCCTAAAAAAAATCATGCATATTCATGGCATTTCTAGCATTAAAAAAAAATAATCATGCATTTTCATTGCATCCATAGCATTGTAAAAAAAAAAAAATCATTCATTCTCAGGACATACATTTCCTTGGCATTATAAAAAAAAAAAAGAAAAAAATGTTTTCATTTCATTTCATTTCATCTTATGCAGCTCATTCATTCCATCTCATTATTTTTGTTTGGTGTAACCGTGCCCAGCACTATTACGCGACCAAGGAAAGAAGACATCAATCAAACCCGAGTTCACAACGCAAGGGTTCGAACAAAGCTTGCAGCTATGACAACTGAGAATGAGGGAAGAAATCTAAGTGTAGAAGTAGATGAGATGAAAGAAATGGTGAATGAAATGACAAAGTCTCAAAGAAGAATAGAGGAAATGTTGTCGGCCATGAGGGAGACCCTCACTTTGATGGGGACAGCTGGAAGTATAGGAGTAACTAGGGCACACTTGCACCCACCAAATGTTACTTCCATGAGAGCAAACCCTGGGGCCACCACTGAGATGCCTTTTGTGGGAGGAACATCAAATACTACATCACTAGTGATTCCTATCGGAGAAGGGTATCATTCGTCAGAGGATATCACTGCTAAGAAAGGATTCAAGAAGAAAAAGAACGAGCCTGAAGTTAATTATGTCCAGCATCAACAGACCTTCAAACCTCGATATTCCCCACAATACCCAACTCATCAACCACCATATAACCCTAACCTTCATTTGCCATACCATACACCTACACCTCCTTATTACCCTCCACACCAAATTATACTAACCACAAACATCACCCCAACTCCACAATTCCAAATCAATAATGTTCCCATACCTCAACCATATCGCCCAATCTATACCCAATATCCACCTCCACCTTCACAAAATTTCCTAAATCACCCACAACCTTGGTCAAACTTTCAAAATCAAGGCCGCTCTCGCCCTCGAAACCTACCTCCTTTCCCAAAACTATCCATTTCAAATGCAGATTTATTCCAAAGGCTGTTTGATGCTCACCTCATCTCAGGAAATCTTGTATGTCCCTTAGAACCACCATTCCCAGCGGGGTATAATCCGAGTTTAACTTGCAAATACCACATGGATGCTGCAAGGCACTCAATTGAAGATTGTGAATCCTTCAAGATTGCAGTAAGGAAGCTAATTGCTTATGGGAAGCTTGACATTGAAGAAATAGTTGGACCCAGTATGGTTAACAACTAGTGATAATTAGTAATGTTGGACTCATGATAACTTTCTTGAAACATTAATGTAATGAATTTGCATGGGTACATTGTTTCCTTTCATCACTTTGTCTTTGTTGGTAATTATTTTCTTTCATTTCTTTAAAGTGTCTTCCTTGGTAATTCTCAGTTAGGTCCGCGTGTGTAAGTGTCTTAGCAAAAAAAAAAATCAAAAAAAAAATGAGCTTATAAGTAATCACTTGGTGTGCACTATCTTTTTGTCTCAAAGTTAAAGTTTTGAAAATAAACAATCATGATTTGAAAATGAAGACTGGTCATTTTTCTTTATCTTTTACAAAATTTCATCATTTTTATCCCTTGTTATTCCTTTTGAGCTTGAAATTTTCTTCAATAAACCATGGACAAGGATCACCCCTACACTAGGAAATAGCATAAAACAATGGTTGATTGTCATGATGAATGTTTTGAAGCATAATAGAAAAGGAAGAAAAGGTGAAAAGGACAAGAAGTAAAAATTAAAAAATAATGATGAAAAAAAACATAAAAAAAGAGAAGGGAAAGGAGGATGAAAGAAAATGAAATGAAATGGGAATGAAAAAAAGAATAATAAGATAAATGTGTTTAAAACTGGAAAAGCAGTTGATGAAGTTTAATGATCCTTAGTCTCATTCTACCCTTAAACACTTGTTTGAGCCTTATATCTTTACTTTCATAACCCCTAGTCTTGCCCACGTTACAAGCCTCAAAAAGTTCATTCTGATCAACGAAGGGTTGTTGTCATTTTCGTTAACTTTAATTTTGAGACAAAGGTTATGTTCATCCAAGTATTTAGTTCATTGCTCTTAAAAAAAATGAAAATGAAAAGAAAAAAAAAAGAAACTTATACTAGGACAAATTTGTACCCCGTTCGACTCGGTTCTAAACTGGGGCAATTTTTCTTGTTTGTCCTAGACTGGGAAAAATTTTCTTTGGTTCAATGTGGCCCTACACTAGGACAAATTTGTACCACAATTGACTTGGCTCTAAATTGGAGCAATTTTTCCTTGGTTCAATTTGTCTTAGGCAAATCTTTTAGTCGCTAGGATAGGTGTTGGTCCTACTCAATTCAGTCTTAAACAGGGGCAAATTTCTCTTCAGTTCAATTTGGCTTGATGTAGATGTTCAGTAGAAGAAAATCCTTGGCCATAATGTTTAATAGACAACTAAAGATTAGTCTCATGAAGGTCAAACCTATTCGTATCGGGTCAACACCTCTTTGGATCTCATATCATCATTTGTGTCTTTTTTGTGTAGTCAAACTTCTAAGACCAAATCAGAAGTTGTTTACCCAATAAATTCCTTTTGAATCCATGTTTGTCTGTTACGTAATGTTTCAAGTAAGGTGAACAAAAGTACAATATTATTATTTGACCATATCGATGACAATCCTCTGATGAACAATTCAAATCGAAAAGAACTTAGAAGCTTCAATTAAAGGGAAAAATGATGTACCAAGGGATAATCCAGAAATAAGAAGTACCCGAAAAAAAAAAAAGAGCTCATTAGGTTGAAAACCTAAAAGGGCAGCTTAAGCAAGAATTAATGCAAATAAATTGGAATTGCTTAAACTGGGGCAATTTTATCGATTGTTCACACAAGGGCAACTTGGTTTGCATTCAATTAGTCACACTAGGATAAAACTTCTGAGAATATATATTGAAAGAAGTAACAACAAGGACAACGATTGGGTCATCAAGTTGTTGCAGGAAATCAATGATCAAGGAACAAATACTGGGGCAAATTTTTTTTTTCAAAGACTTAGTAACTCCAAGCAAGGGTTCGCAACAAGAGATTATAATCTCGACTCCTAAAAGGGGAGTAATTAAGAGTAGAAAACATGAAAATAAAATGAAAAAAAAAAGAACGAGAGAAAGGATGGGTAAGTAGGATCAAGACTATCAGGTCCAATAGGCAAAAGCATGTGAACAAGGGTTTGATTGGCCAAAGCTTTCCAAAATTGTTGCTGGTTCGAATGATTAAAAGAAAAGAGGAAAAAAAAAAAAAAAAAAAAAAAAGAGAAGAAAAATTTTAAGAAACCATTTGACTGGTCTAAATGTTTGGCATGTCTAAAGCAAGACGGCTTTTTGCATTTTTGAGTGTATTTCATTGCATGTTTAATTTGAGCGTATCGGCTCATTCCATGTTTAATTTGAGCGCATCGACTCATTACATCTGCACTCTAAGTTTTGAGCGCATCGGCTCTTTCCATTATAAGTTTTGAGCGCATCGGCTCATTATATTTTAAGTTTTGAGTGCATCGGATCATTGCATGTTTAATTTGAGTGCATCGGCTCGTTGCATTTGCATCTTAAGTTTTGAGCGCATCGGCTCATTACATTGCATTTTAAGTTTAAGCGCATCGAATCATTGCATTTTAAGTTTTGAGTGCATCGACTCATTATATTTTAAGTTTTGAATGCATCGGCTCATTATATTTTAAGTTTTGAGTGCATTGGCTCATTGCATTTCAAGTTTTAAGCGCATCGGCTCATTACATTGCATTTTAAGTTTGAGCGCATCGACTCATTGTATTTTAAGTTTTGAGTGCATCAGCTCATTACATTGCATTTTAAATTTGAGCGCATCAACTCATTGCATTTTAAGTTTTGAGTGCATCGGCTCATTATATTTTAAGTTTTGAGTGCATTGGCTCATTGCATTTCAAGTTTTAAGTGCATTGGCTTATTACATTGCATTTTAAGTTTGAAATAAGATCGACTATTGATTTTAAGTTTTGAGTCGATCAAATTATCATTCGTGTTTAATTTGAGCGCATCACTGTTCGTTGCATTTGCATCTTAAGTTTTGAGCGCATCGGCTCATTGATTTCAAGTTTTAAGCGCAAGACGGCCATTACATTGTTGCATTTTAAGTTTGAGTGCATTGGCTCATTATATTTTAAGTTTTGAGTGCATCGGCTACTTACATTTTAAGTTTTGAGCGCGTCGGCATTGCATTTGCATTTTAAGGTTTGAAAGCGCGTCATTCCTCTTGCATTTTAGGTTTTGAGTGCATCGACTATCATTGCATTTTAAGTTTTGAGTGACGGCCATTGTATTTTAAGTTTTAAGCGCATCGGCTCATTTCATTTTTTAATTTTTGAAATTGCACGCTCCTTGCATTTTGTTCTCACATTGTTTTCTGTTTCTCCCGAACAAAATTTGGATTCATTTTTTACTGTTCTCCTCACTATGATAAAATGAAAAATTGTGGTTATTCTTTTTATCTAGTAAGAAACAAGTAAAGAAGAAGAATAAACATCAAATTTTGTCTGGGACATTTTGTAAATAAAAAAAATAAAAAAAAATAAAAAAAATATCTAAATTTCCCAATTCATTAACATACCCATTGACCTAATATTCAACCCATGACCCATTATCCATTATCCAACCCATAACCCATATCTTAAACTATAACTCAAACTTATCCTAAACCAACTCAAACACTCATCTTAAACAAACCCTATCACGGTGGTCTACTAAACAAACTCATCCTACCTAAACCTCATTAGTCAACCCAACACTCATCCTAAACAAATCTCAACACTCATCCAAAAGTAATCCTAATCACACTTTAACTCAAACACCTTAACTTAATCCTCTCTTATAAAAACCATAACTCACACCTTACTTGGGATTTTCACTTTGACCTTTAGCACACACTTTTAACCTTGACCTACAGATTTTAGCCTCCACCAAAATACCTCTCCATCACCTCTCCTATACGAAACTGAAACTCACAAACTGCTCCTCACCGTGTCACAAGTCATCCGTCACACCGCGCTACCCACCATGCAGAAGCTACCGCAAAAACAGCATCACATAGCCGCACCGCACAATCTGCAACCAAACCTGATTGCCGGTGCTTCACCAACCCGAACCAGCCTAACCATCGTCGCCGCTAGCCTTCATCTTCCTTGCTCCTCTGCTTTTTTTTTTTTCCTACAAATACCCAAAAAGAAAGAAGCAAAACTCCTTTGTCTTGTTTTTCGTAAGTTTATTTTTTTGATTTCTGATAGTTTTTTTTTATATATTTTAAGTGAAATAGGCTTGTAATTAAATGAGTCAAATTAAAAAATATGAAAACTAAAAAAATAAAAAGAGGGGATAACAAGCAAAATATAATAAAAGCAAAACAATCTTTTTTTTTAACAAGATTAACCGAGTTGTGACAATTTGTTAATCTTGTAACTATTTTGGATCATCTGAGTTGTGACAACCTAATGATTCAAATTATTTTAAAAATAAAACGTCATTTAATAAATACTCAAAATTCATTTTTTATAAATCTCGTTTAAATAAATAATCAAATGAGTGACGTCTCTACAGCGTGAAGCCTTCACCTATTCAAACCTTAATTTGTTAACAGTTCGCGACGACCTTTAATTCAAATTTTTATAAAAAAAAAAAAAAAATCTTTTCTTTAAATAAAAGCAACCAACCCACAAGTATTTTATATAAATTACGTGACTTTGAGCTTCTCATCGCACCTAAGAAAGTGTAAGAAGCGAAATTTTTATTTCGTCAAGCTAAATTTTAAACTTTCACAAATTATTTATTTTTTTAGTTTTTTTAAATAAAAAGGGTAAAACAAACATATTATGAGATTATTAAGTTTTGCATAACTAATTTAGGGTAACCGCTTTTTTAGGACGGATGTTTTAGGGGTGCTGTGGAGTTAAGTCTCCACCCTTTTCTATGCATAACTGACTCCCGAATCCAATCTGGTTTCAAAGACCATTTTCTAAAAGGGTTTTCTAATTTTTTCTAAATGAAATAAAATTGGTGGCGACTCTTAATTTATTTATTTTGTTTCGCCGCTCCTGCCGCGATTACGATCGCGACAAATATAATAAACAAGAAGAACAACTTGGGGCATTGGGGATCATAAAGCTTCTGCTGATATTGGGTTAGCCTTATGCTGGGTGTCCTAGAGAAAGATATTATTTACATTTTATCTGTTTGTCATCTGGGGTATTGCTATAAGTATTGCCTCATGCATTATCACAATTTTTTTTTTCATGATTTTTCTGTAAATACATTATTAGAAGTTTATGGCCAATGAACGCCTATCAGGGTCTATGAATTGAAAATATATGGGAAAAAGAAAGAAAAAGGCTACACTATGTAGTTTTGACAATCAGATTATGTCATAGTGGGGCTTCCACGAAACAGAGTTCTATGCAAAACATTCTTTGATCTACATGTTAAACTAAAACAGGGACTTTCTTTGATCTTCCTTTGTGAACTTATTGAAAAATTAATTCAACCATTTCTGTTTTCCATTTTGTACTTATTCAGGCCCATTCATGACGTGAAGATACTACGGACATCAGTCAAGGATTGAGAGGAGTTGCATGATATCCACGATGAGAAGAAATTGTGGTTTTATTATCAGTTACTGGCTGAGGTATGACTGGAAATATCATTGCTTGTTTGGCTTCATGATTAAGGATCAGAGTTGTGATTTTCTGCACTATTCACCGACTCACTGAAGACAATTTTTATTTATTTATTTATTTTCCAAAGACCATGTTTTTGACCTGAATATTTCTTACAATGAAAGAAAACTTGAATTTTATATAGATTAGATTGAGCGGTGGTGCTATTTTATTTATGAACGCAAAATATAGAATCGAGAAAAGTGGTTCGGGTATGGCATGCGAGTATGCCTAAGCGTATAATTAAAGGTGGATGAGGTAGTTTTCCATTATCATTTTTAAATTAAAAATAGAGCCGTGCTACATGTTTTGTACTTTATGTAGTGTAGCACAGCTGGTGCCCGCCAGAGTTCGGATGGATCTCACCAAAGCGGACTTCACAAGTGAGGTGAAACATACTTCAATTTTCTCTCATTCGGGAATCGGGATCACCGGGACTCACACAACTTTTAGACTCAACTATGAATATATGTACCAGTTGGTCTATCATAATATTAGTGATTCCATTCAAACTTGTTTGGTCACTGAAGGTCTTACACGTTAACCCAGCTAAACTCAATCATGATCCGACCAAAAATGCCATGTTAAAAAAGAAGAGCAAGAACCCTTGCTCAAGGTAAACAAATATTACACAGAATTTACACAACTATTATAATTCAGGGGGGGATGTGTTATAGGCTACAACCTACCAAAAGATGCCGCTCAAAGCCTCTTTGCATATCCACTGCACTTGAGTTGACATTGATTTCATTACTGTTCCCTATACTCCTTTCTCCCCCCAAAAAAATGTCATTCTATGCGCAAGTTAACTTTGTCTGATGCTGTGGTTGCTGCCAGCCTCTTCCAGCAGCAGCCACAATATACATTATACAACCTAATACTGCGCCTATTGTAATAAAGTTCAACATCCTTGAATCGTTACAAAAGGATTCTCAGATGAAATTCAACTTGAATTTCCTTGTTTACTACTGTGATTCAATGACCCACTATTTTCTTCACAACCGTGTATACTAAGCTTAGACGGTTGCATTGAATTAAATACATTGGTCTTGACAGATCCAGGACTGTCCTCCCTTGAGTTTACGATCCTTATTGGCTCAGAATTCTTATTGGATGGGTCAACAGTAGCAACTGATTGTTCCAACAATTCCATGCGTTTCAAAGATGGAACATCTCCTTTACAATACCTGCGCCACATATTTCTATATGTTGACTCTAGACCTAGGATAAAATTTGCACCATCACAAAGAGGGGACTTGGACATGAGATCTCGCAGACTCATTCTCAAATTTTGTAGTACTGAAATGTCGGAGGCCAACTGCAGAGCCAATTGAACATATTCATCTTCATTTCTGGCAATCAAATGCTCCAGTCCTGAATTGTAATAAGTGAAATATTCAACAGTTTTGCTGGTGAAACCAAAGATGCAAAAGAATATGATGCTCTACAAACTATTTAGCAGACTGACTGCACATCCAATACCCTTTCCCAAGAAAAAAAAATTATATTGAAGAAACTTGATGAAAAAGCACAATCATGCAGGCACCAAGAGAAGTAAACACAAGTCCACTTCAGGTAAGAGAAAATATTCGAACTCCAAAGCATATAGCACACCTGACAAGATCTAATGAGAGTATACGTTCAATTACAGAGACTAGTTGAACCGAACAGAAAGAAATAAGAAATAAACCCATAATCCAATGCAGAAGCAAACACATATTATTGCTCATCGAAGAGAAGAACACTATATGGCCCAATATTATTACAGAGAAACTAGATAAGAACTTTGTAACAACTTTGGGAAAAACCAAAAGTTTGAGCTTGTTAAAAACTCTGCTAAACTTGCAGAGAAACATGGAAGTTTCAATGACATTGTCCAAGTACTATTTGGCTAGATTGAGGGCATTCCACAAGATCACAAGGTAGCATAGGAAACAACTATTCATTCATTGGGAAAAGATGCAGAAGACTATGCGTAGATTGACAACAAACAAATATTCTTAAGGGTTTCTTACCAACTTTGCTAAGAAGACTAACGCCAACATTGTGCGCATGTACTGAACCAGCCATAGTGACACATGGAACTCCCATGAATAAAGATTCACATGATGTGGTTGTTCCAGCATATGGAAATGTGTCCAAACTACATGAAACAAGGTATCATAGATTACAAGGGGTCTAAGAAGCCACACGACCAAACACAAAGTGCATAGCATCCTTTTATTGGATTTCAGAGATATATGTCGCTTTGGCATCCATTTTTCGAGAAATACAAATAATCAACAATAAATGATAAAATTTTGATCATGATTCATGGAGTAAAATTAAAACCACTGCATGTAGACAACCTATAATCAAAAAGTCAAGCAAAAGCTACATAAAATTGCAAATAATTTTTTAATTATCTGTTTAATATTCAACAAAACAAATAGAAGATCAGATTCTAACATATTAAACAGCTTATATTAGTGCAAATTAAATAGGCTTAAAGAACAACCAAGTAACCAACAGATAACCTTGTAATCTGCATTTGTAAACAGAATCTTCACTAGTGCTTTTGCTAGATGCTATTCAAGTAAGGCATAGCCACATATCATAACTACACAAATAAACTATGACAAGGAAAGGTAAATGCTGAATTCTTTAATTTTCCAAAAACCATTCCTAATGTATGTATGTCTAATAATTTAAGTGCCCATACTATACAGTAATTAGCATGAGAAACAAACATCATCAAGTTTAAAGTAATTTCTGAATTTTAGGAAGCAAACAAATTTAATAAGAGAAAGTTCTTAATTTAAATGATTCCACATGCCTAGTTGAGTCACTCTTTCAGCTGTCCAAGAAATGCATATATATATATTCGATTGCAGCCGTATCTAATTCACAGACAAATTATAGATAAACAGATTCAAGCCACTACCAGCAACAAGAATTAGAAGGAGCACTAAAGATGGAAAAAAGAGGAGATTAAAAAGGTTAAAAAATTACTAACATTAGGAAAAATAGAAGTGCTACTAAAAAAAAACAAGACTTGTAGTCAACACAACGAAAATATGTATGAATAACAAAACGTGAGCTTTATCAGGACCACAAAAACCTTGGAATACAAAAAGAGATATAACCTGATGTCCATCAGAGAATATGCTTGCATATGATCATGGTTAAGAAGAATAAGGGGCAGAAGATCAACACGTAGTGGTTCCAGACCTAACTGCTCTAGTGTTGAAAGGAATCTCTGTTTCACACTATCACAGCAAAATGGTTTACATTTTACCACGAGGCGAGAATTTGGAATTGCACACAGTATCCTCGCCCAAACCTGCAATACTTTATGTGTAATCTGATGAAATTAAAAAACACACAAGTCAGGAGGGGATATATGACTTATCTTTCACAAATTGTTCTTGGTAAACAAAAACAGACATATACATAACACATTTAACACAATCAATACCTTGGCAAGATTATTAAAACTACCAAACGTGATGAAGCCATTGGAAAGAGCAGGAGTTGGACAAACAGGACCAGCCTCAGGGGAAGGAGTGTAACAAAGGAAGCATTCCGGCAGTCTAACTAACTTCTCAACATGCCTGTAATTTAGGAAAAGTACCATGAGCAAAAAAACTACAATAAGAGTTATAGAGAAGTGCCCTATTACAGATCAATAATGACAAGAAAGTACGGAAGTTCTTGAAGAGATCTACTTCTGCTTTGTTTCAGGAGGGTCTGCCAGTGAATCAGTGATTCTATAATCAATTGCAGGCAATCCTGTTGTATTGGGATAGCCAATCCAAGTCACCTGAATGTCAAGCAATACAAGTCACAATTTTGCAGAAATCAAATTAAATACATTAGGCATATAATGATAGCATAATGCATGTTGTTATGAATGATACATGCCACTTCATATCACAAGCTTGATAACTAAAAATTTAGCACTACATACATACCATGAGATCACTGTATGTAACATTGAAACAAAAGCAAAGATGAAAGACATATACCTAGCAGAAGTTCAAAATTGATTCACTCACATGTCAATTTTTTTTTAATATATATATATATATACAAGGACACCTTGCTTCTGGATTCTGCCCTTATAGCTCATCAATAAGTTAAATATTATCACATCTAAGGAAAAGTAGATACTGGCTGGTAGCTAGGAAAACTAAGCACTGTTCATAATCAACCAGCTCTTCAATACATATGGTTCATGAGAAATAACATGTTAACAATCACATTGCAGCATCCAAATTTTCAGCTTCACAAATACTACTAAATAGAGGTTGGAAGATAATCAGGGGAAAAAGAATATACTAACCAAGGGTAAGAAGAGTTATAAGCTGAAAAACAAAGGGATCAAATCTACATATGGTTATGTTGAAGTCTAAACACACCTGAACTGGTGCAGGTCGACATGCCATCATTCCTAACTTATTGTTCGCAGTATGACCAGTAAGTTCTACCAAAATATCAACTTGATCTTCTCTAACCATGTTGGCAACCTTCTTTTCATCAATACCATAAATATCTTTCCAGATCCCTCCCTTCTTTAAGACTTTCTCCCTAAATCTAATGGTTTTTGCATCTGCCTGCAACATCAAATGAAAATCAATTCCAAATTATATGGGGAAAAAAAGTAAAAAACAGAGATATTGATGACAAATTAAGGAATCAAAAGTCAAAATGTTAACAATAAAGAAACGCATGCCAAGACAAATTCTATAAACATGTAAAATCTGTTAACAAAACCAAAGTCAAAATATTAACACTGCTAGTCAGTAGTCACTACTCACTAGTGCGGAGCCAGTTTAAAGAGTTTCTTGACAATTGGTCGTTTGGTAAACTTTTGTAACAATCATTTCCAAAGAATCCTATTCCTTTCAAATACAAATAATCAATATCAACAAAGCAAGATGAACCTTTGGTCAAACTAGATAAACCAAGCTACGTTTGTCAAAAGTAAACTAAGTGCAAAATTCAACCAAAAGAAGAAAATCGTAATTTTTTAAATAAGAGAGAAAATGCAAAAGATAAAGAGCACAAGATTTGGCTAGACAAAAATGAATTCAAGCAGGTTCGCACTGATTAAAAGTCCATTCTGGCCAGCTAAGCCAGAGGAGCCATAAGCCACTATAATTGACAGAAAGAGAAAGTCCTTCATCTAGCATGTAATCTGCAATGGAAGATGAACACCAACTTGAATGGATGACAAGTGCAAAAGCACCTATAGCCAAAACCCACAATAGAAACCGGAAAGTAATATCAGCACCAAGGACCTGAGTCATTACAACTAGAGAGTGGGCTAGGGGTAAGTTCCCACTAAATGTACAGATTTTCTTGAACCAGTTTGGTGAAGAAAGAGAAAAGATCTTCCTCCAGCCAGCAATGCAGTATACTATTTTTAACATTCCCAGCGCCAAACCATCCTACTTGGTACTGAAATAACGTTGATATGGACACCCAAAATGGTCCCCAATTCCACCCGGTAAATGGCTTTCTTACATTTACGTTGTGGGCCAGGAGCAGTGGCTACAAGGGCAGACAGCTAGTCACTGGAATCATTGTCAGCCCATAAGGAAGAAATAAAGGTGTGTGAGTAAGATAGCTGTACCCATGGCACCAGGCTTCTATTTGTGATATAGCCAGGATTAAGTTTCTTGCTTCCCTTCCACACTTTGCTTTGCAGGCAGCCAATATACAAGTCTCTTACGTTGCTTAAATGAATATTTGGTCAGGTAAAAATCAGAATATTTTAACACTGTATAACCTAACAGATCAATTATAATTGGAAATAGAACATGAAAGCAGAATGGGGAACCAAAACTTAAACCAAATATTCTATCTATAATTATATTTCAATATTATGTTGAAGTATCCATTGCTCCATCAGTTTGAACTGTTGGAAAACAGGACCAACAATGTACATAAAACTAACTGAACAAAAAAAAAATTCCTTGAAAAGTGTCCCATTCGTTCCCAAAAAGGTGACCATAATTCCTAAAGCAATTACTTCTATCTCCTAGAGATAAAATCATCCACATAGATTGAGAATCTTTCTCTTCCTAATACTCTTAGGTCTCCCAGCCACAAAAAAATTATCGGTTCCCGTGAAGAAAAAACAAACTCAGGCTCTTCAAATATTTGTTGGACATTTCTACTATTAAAGAAAATGGAACACAAAATACACCTTTGAGAGCCAATCAACTATAATTTTTTATTTTTTTTCAGTTCTCAGGTGGGAATAGAGATGAATTAAACTTCTACATTTAAGAGAACATGAGAAAATATATTATGTCAATGGCCTAGAGTAATAATCAAATGCACGGCAGAAGCTTTGAAAATTGACCAAATACATTAACATAATTACATATTGCAAGTTGCACACATGAATTCACAACTGATACCTTGACAACTGCTGAATAAACAATCACTTTATAATTGGTGTAGTCATGATAGACAAGGGGAGCTTCTATGAAATATGACACAGAATGAGTAAAATAATCAGGAGATACATATCCTATCACAAGAGGCCGTTCAGGATCTTTTGAGTTGTCCCATGATGTGTACTGTGGATATAATCTCATAAATCGCCTACCCCAGTCCCTGCATGGAAACATTTCATTTTTTAAGTCTCCAGGGTACATATCATATTTTTGCACATAAAGTAAATTGCTACACATGAACTGTAAAATATCATGAATGATAATTTGGCAATTGAAACTATCACTCATCAAAAAGATGCAAAGCATAGATCACATAAGAAACATTACTTGCAGAGTCAACATAAAGTAACATATATTATTAAATACTAACAAAGGTTGATATTCTACGTAAAATGGAAAATTACTATTCAAAAGTGTTATTCAGCTACTCTCAATATCATAGAGCACAAAAGTATTATTTTCTTCAATTTTTTATTGAAAAAGAAAGTATTTTTGTGCTTAGAAGTAGACAACCAGCAAATATTTCATCTTAACAATGCAAGCCATACAATTGATCCCTATATTTAAAACAACAATTCATTTGTTTATGCCTTTAAAACTTAATCAAGGTCAGAATTTATATTCTTTCTTTTCTTTCCTAATAGGCAGCTACCAAGAAAAACATGTTACTCATTACTCTTTCATTTTTCTTCTTCTTTTCCATTATCATTATATCCATAGGAACACAGCAAATAAAATGAGACAAACTATCACTTTATCTCCACCAGCATGATGCAGATAGTATATATCTTTCAGGCAATAAATTAAAGTACTATTTTTTCATCACCCGAGGAAATTATATATGTCATCAAACATTTATGAAAAATCAGTGAAGTTGATTAAATATTATAGATAGTGAAATTGATCAAACATCATCAATTATCAAAATTTAAGTATACAAGAAGTTCATATGAGATACTGCAACCTGTGAGCCTCAAAAAGTTGGTCATCATTTCCTTCATCTATGTAATTCATTGCAAGCAAGCGGTTCTGCACATTAAGGTGGATTAAAATGAGACATCAAGTACTGAGGAGAAAAGCTCCAACAATCAAAAGACAGATAATTCTTGCAAAGAACAAAATTCATTCATCCACCCTTTGTATCACAACTAATGTGAATATGACAAAAACAATATTTAAATTACGAGCAAGATATTTGAATTTTAACCAAAATATGTCACTTTCAATACCACTGACACCCATCTGAAGCTGCTGAACTACCTTTTGTTATCATGTCAACTTGAAATCCCCTCCTTTTTTCTATAAAAGCCATAACGAAATAGAACCAGAGAAATGGAGAGAAAGGGGGAGGGGGGTGGGAAGAATCTTGGCTTCCCATTATTGATGAACAAATCCAAGTAACAATTACAGAAGTAAAAGAGAGGCAGGCTTGCAAGTTCAATAATTGGAAGCCAAAACTTTTTAGTGGCTTCAGCAATACCAGTATAAACAATGTCCTGCTTTAAGCTCCTAAAACCCCTGTGTCAAAATTTAAATAGATTGGAAGCATTTCTTTTCTATTTTGAGCACGGGTTTTTCGGGGACAAAGAGTAAATTAAAAAAAAATTATACATATCGTTAGTTGGAAAAAAAAGGTTTCTCACAAAAAAGCAACATGTGGGACTGAATTTAAAGATGTTGGGGCATTTATTAATTGGCAACACAAGGCTGGCATTTATTAAGCAGCAGGGGAATTCATTACAATTTAAATTCAAAAAAGGGATGATATTTTCCATACACATCTTTCATTGATGCCAAAAATGGTCATTGCCCTTCACAGACATAGCAAATAATTCTTAAAGGGCGAAGGATCTTGGAGGTCTACAATAGATGTCATGAAACGGAAGAAAATAAAGATGTAGAGTAAACAAAATCATATTTTTCACAGACAAATAACAGACATTTAAACTTTCTCTGCTCACATAGTTACAACACTTTAAAGCTATGAAGCACGGACACGCCGATTATGAAGCGTGTCCTCGTGTCGGATATGTATCCGTGTCAGACACATGGAGACACCCGTACGACACACGTGTCATGTGTGTCTAAATGTGTCTGATTAAAAAAAATTATTTTTTTAGTTTGGACACGTCTCGGACACGCTCGAACACTTCTCAGACATGCTCGGACACGATTAGGACACGACTTGAACACAATCCATTAATATTTTCTTAAAAAAAACTTAGTTTCCATGACTAACGTTCAATTAGTAAGCTTGTAGTTCACTCAAGCTCACATGACTAACGTTCCAAGCCACTATTTTCACATACCAGTATTTTAAGTTTTATCTTTTCACACGCCACTATTATACTTTTAAGTTTTATCTTTTCACACAACACTATTTTCATCTGCTCCTTCTACCTCTCGCTTTCGTACTAAGTCATCTACTTTGTTGTTCTGCTTGCCTCACACCAATATTTCATCTAATTATTTTTTTTATGCACATGTACTTGTACATGATTAGTTCTATTAAGAGAAGTTAGTTTAGGAGATTTTTTAGATTATGTCAATAGAAATTATGTTCCATATTTTTTAAGAGAGGCTTACTAAATAGCAAATATTGACATATATGACATATATTAAAATATTATAAATCTTCAAGCTTATAGAAATGATATTAATGAATTATGAAATTTTTTTTCTAAAATTTTGAAATTATATATATATATATATATATATTTGTGTCCGTGTCCTACAATTTTTGAAATTGGTGTATCCCCGTATCCGTGTCCGTGTCGTGTCCCGTGTTCGTGTCCGTGTCCGTGTCCGTGTCCGTGTCTGTGCTTCATAGCTTTAAAGTACTCATTCCTGTACGCTTTCCCTTTTACAATTCAATATTCCCCTGCCTTTGTCTCAACTTTCAATAAAGCCTCACCTTAGCCATCCAAAATCCTTAACTTTGTCTTTGTTGCTGTCCAAAAATTTTAGGAACTTATACTATTATACCAGCCACTTTTTCACCTTTTAAACCCTAATTTTATCCTATCCCCATAACCCAGATGCCAAACTGCAAGCTCACTCTCCTGCAAGAAAACTTAAACTCTAAATCATGGGGACCATAATATGTTCACATCATGAACACCATAATCCATCATAATTTAAAGACATGCATCTAGTTTTATGTGAAATCCTAGTTCAGATATAAATCATTTCCTAAACAGGAGACAGAGGCCTTTAAGGTATTCTACATATTTAAAGCGTACATCTACAGAATTTACAGAACTCAGCAAGGATGAAAAAATCACCGATTATGCACCACACCTGGCCAGCATTCCGAGAATCAGGATCAATCTTGAGACATTGCTCATAAGCATTAATTGCTTGAGCGATATCACCAGCATCCCTATAAAGAACTCCTGCACAACAAGAATACAAAAGATAAGCATATGATGATGAAAGATGTGCTCAAGAGTTTTACTGCCTTGTGCCCCTTGCAATAAATCATATTTTGTAATTAAATTAAATGCAAAGAAAAATAAAATGAAAAGAAAAATCCATAAACCTTTTGGGAAGGGGGGGGGGGAACTTGCAGAATTCTCCATGCAAAGAATACAAACACAATCAGTTACAATTTTTCAAAACTCCTGCACGGAATATTTTATAGCTCAAAATGAAGTTTCACAGCAATTTTAGCTATCCTATCCTTGTTTCAGCAGTACTAATATCATTTCAAAATAAGCTTTATAACTAGCTGTTTGGTTAATCTCTTGGAATATATACATTTATAAAACTATTCAACTACCACACAAAAAAAGACCTAACCAACAAGAACACAGACATGATTTACTTATATTTGAGCATTCTTTGTTCATCATCTTTTCTGACCATGTTGATAAGTCTAGAATGTTACTCAGTCACGAAAATGTTTTCAGGTTACATTAGTGAGAAATCTGATGATTAAACTGATTCTTTGCAACCAGGAAGCTTGGAAAAGTCCAAATCAAAAAACCATTCATACATTAATCATACAATCCACACTTGATCAAAGCAACATAACCTAATCTAAAATTACGCTGGTAACATGTCAAACATGAAGCAGCACAACCTTGACTAAGACAATCACTTCAAAGTGTGGTAAAACCACAATGACTGAACAAATAAATAATTAGAGAAAGGATAAAAAGACCTAGGTTATTGTATGCTTCTGCATATGTTGGATTTGCAATGATGGCTTTCTCAATCATACTTGCAGCAGCATCCATTTTACCCTGGAGAAGGAGGAGAAGATGATCACTCACTGATTATTTAATGACTGCAAAAAGTTAGGTTTGCAATGATCACTCCAAAATTCAGGAATTGGGCAATAATTAACCTGGACAGTGTACACAACGCCAAGGTTATTCAATGACTGCGAAAAGTTAGGTTTGATTGACAAAGCAAGCTGCATAACAAAAACAATAGGTTGTGATTATAATTCTATGCAATCCAGCAAGAGTGAAAACAAATTGACATGACCATCACTCTTACCTGGTAACATTCTACAGCTTTATCAAGGTTGTCACGATCTTTATATATAACTCCCAGATTGTTACAAGCTTCCGCACAATGTGGATTGAAGTGAAATGCAAGTTCATAGAATACAATAGCCTAAATAGTAGATTGAATTTCCATAAATGCAATTAGTACAGAATAATATGTGCATGTGTGATGTATATTTATATAATACATGCAGATGTGCATGTAGAAATTTAGGTATGCATGAGTCCAACACGTACCATATCAAACTTAAGCATCTCACCGTAAGCAACCCCAAGATTATACATAGCATCAGCATAATGCCAGTTATAATACAAAGCTTTCTTATAAAAAGCCACACCTTGGTTAATGTCCCCCTCCAATTTAACCTATATACCAAAATAATTATCTCAGTAAGTAAGATAGAAATTATCCAAAGTTGTCAAGGTATCTCATTACACATGGGAAACAAAGAGAATGACAGAATGGTGCTTAAATAGATACACTTTAAAAGCCCAGTGCACGAGACTCCCACCATTGTGAGGTCTAGGAGGGTCAAGTGTATGCAGCCTTACCCCCGTAAGTGAAGAGGCTGTTTCCGTGACTAAAATCCATGACCACCAGGTCAAGGCAGCAACTTACCGCGGTGACAAGGCTCACCCTCTAATTGGCAAGGGAAGATTAAAAACATTAATTGGCAAGAAGTAACTATTGGTCTCAAGTCAGAATTTAGAATTTTACCAAAATTGCTTCTCAATTCAAAAGGAACAAGGAGAATATTTTGTAACCTCAAAACCACTTTAAAATTAAGTTGAAATAAGTTAAAAGTGTCAGTTCTTAAGCAACAAGCCATTGTTTCCATCCCTATCAAGCACACAACTTTACATTGCTTTAAATTCATTTAAGAAAAATGACAAGCTCCATGAATAATTTTCATATGGTTTAAATTTTATCACTATTGCATTAATATATCAAGGATAAACTGCCCCTTGAGAAGTTTTACAATAAACATAGTGATAATTAAAGTATTTAACCTTTTAATTGAAAAAGAAAAAGGAAATCAAACAAAAGAAAATAGCAATAACATTTCAGAAAAACAATTAGCGGTATGTTGAATTTCAGATGTGTCAACTGTCACCTTTGTTCCCAAATCCGTCAAAGCTATAGCCATATTGTTCTTTGCAATCTCAAAGTTAGGTGAAACAGCTAAACACCTGCCACAAAACATCAACTGATCATAAGAACCAACTATTGAACATAGTAGTCAATCCCTGATCGCGGCACATAGTGGCTGACCCCAAAAACACTATAGCGGTATAGTGGGTCGCAGAGCGGCCGCTATACCGAAGAATATGGGATATAAATCAAATAATCTATAATACACACGTATAAATGCTCAAAAATCAAACTGTACTCAAAATTCAAGACAAATTCATCATTAATAATCAAGAGTCATATCTTAAAGACTTAAAGACACAAACATCACTAATTTAAGGCATAAGTAACAAGTCAATAATAACAATTGAATGTATGACTAAATATTTTATTGATCTCAAAGGTATATTTATACAGATTAAACAACACCTATTCTAGGAAGGTCAACTATGCAATAAACCTGACAGCTAATATCCTATTATTTCCTATCTAAATAAGGAATGTAATTAATACTTAATATTATACAATAACTGTATACACAGCTGTACATGCTAACTCTCCCCCTCAAGTTGGTGCATAGATATCACACATGCCCAACTTGGATAATGTTGCATAGAGTCGATTACTAGGAACAGCATGAGTCATCATATCAGCTAGTTGATCTGCACTTTTCATGTAAGGAACCTTTATCTTCCCTGAGTCTAGGTTATCCTTGATGTAGTTTCTGTCCAACTCGATATGCTTAGTCCGATCATGTTGTATTGGATTATTTGCAATATTAATAGCTGTTGTGTTATCACAGAAGAGTGTCATAGGCTGTGTTGAACCAAACCCCAGTTCTCCTAGGAGAATATTCAGCCAGGTAAGCTCTGCAGTTGCATGATGAAGGGGCTCGATATTCAGCTTCTGCACTAGATAATGACACCACATTCTGTTTCTTGCTTCTCCATGACACTAGATTTGCCCCAACAAATGATACATACCCTGATGTAGACTTTCTATCCAACCTTGATCCAGCAAAATCTGAATCCTTGTAACCCACTATGTCCAGATGATTCTATTTGGTGAACATTATACCTTTTCCTGGAGAAGACTTAAGATAAGCCAAAATACGATTCACTGCACCCATGTGTTGATCACTTGGATTGTGCATGAATTGACTTACGACATTGACTGCATATGATAAGTCAGGTCTAGTGTGAGTTAGATAGATCAGTTTTCCCACCAGCTTCTAGTATCTCTCTTTGTTTGTTGGAGTTTGATTAGGGTAGATGCTTAAGCCATGATTTACCTCAATAGGTGTATCAACAAGTTGACAAGCTGAGTTCCCTGTTTCAGTCAAGAGATCTAATACGTATTTTCGTTGAGAGAGAAAGAGTCCATGCTTAGATCGAGATACTTCAATGCCCAAGAAGTATTTTAAAACACCCAAGTCCTTCATCTCGAATTCCTTAGACAAGTAGTTTTGAAGCTTCTCTATTTCATTTTGGTTGCTGCCTGTGACTATCATGTCATCAACGTACACAATGAGCAAAGTAATATCATCCCCTTCTCTTTTATAAAATAGAGTCTGATCTGCCATAGTTTGCTTGAAGCCATATTGTTTCATAGAGCAGCTCAATCTGCCAAACTATGCCCTCGGTGACCGTTTCAAACCATAAAGAGCCTTCTTCAACTTGCATTCTTTACATCCTTTTGGTGTAAATCCAAGAGGAGGATCCATATACACTTCGTCCAAAAGGTCACCGTGTAGAAAGGCATTCTTCACATCAAATTGCTTTAATGGCCAATCTAGATTGACTGCAAGAGATAGTATAACTCTCACAGTATTCATTTTTGCCACAGGAGCAAAGGTCTCTTGATAGTCCATCCCATAAGTCTAGGTGTATCCCTTGGCAACCAATCTAGCTTTATACCTGTCAATCGTTCCATCTGCCTTGTACTTCACAGAAAACACCCACTTACATCCAATTGTCTTCTTATCCCTAGGAAGTTCGACCATCTCCCAAGTAGAATTTTTCTGGAGAGCCTTTATTTCCTCTGTCATGGTTGATTTCCACTTAGGATCTTCAAGGGCTTCCTGAAAATGACTAGGAACAGATACAGAGGATAGCTGAAAAGCAAAGGTAAGATGAGGTTTGGACAGACGATGGTAAGACACAAAATCAGTGATAGGATAAACAATATTAGAGGATGAGTTCGAGAAACCCAACCTAGCAGGTGCTTTCCGTTCACGAAGGGGATATCTCCTACCCGAATCTTCAACCTGTGGATTCAATATAGGAATTTCTGGGATCAAGGAAGGCAAAGAAGAATGTACCTCAGAATCTGTCTCGGAAGAGTCATCCGATGGCATGGTAGTGTCACTGAGAGGGGCATTGGAGCTTGGAGGGAATATTACAATAGCATCCTTGTTCCTCCTTACATAGCTGTGTTTGAAGAACAAGTTATCAGGTCTATCCATCCTTTCTTTAGTGGGTTCAGATTCAACCTCAATAGATTTAGGATTATCAAGAGACTCCCCTTGACTCTCAGAACTCCAGAACCTCTTTTCCTCCAGCCATAATCTTTCCTCTTCCTTACTATTAAGCTCCCCCTGAAGAGGAACAAAGGATACATCCCCAGAAAAATAGGATTCAGATTCACAGAATTGAACATCCATGGAAACATGGTATTTTCCAGTAGGAGGATGGTAGCATCTATAGCCCTTTTGAGAATTAGAAAAACCAAGAAAAACACATTTAAGGGCACGTGGATCAAGTTTGTCTCTTTGATGTGAGTGTATATGAACATAACAGACACAACCAAAAATCTTAGGGCAAAGGTTCAAAGCAAAAAGGATAGTATGAAACTGAGATAACTTACGCAAAGGAGTTTGATAATTAATGATACGGGTAGGCATACGGTTGATAAGATAGACTGCAATCATAACAACATCAGCCCAGAAACGTTTAGGAACATGCATAGTAAAGCATAAAGCTCTTGCCACTTCGAGAATGTGGCGATTTTTACGTTCTACTATGCCGTTTTGTTGGGGGGTGTAGGTACATGTTGTTTGGTGAAGAATTCCATTTTCTTTGAACCATTCAGTAAGGGACTGATTGACAAACTCACGACCATTGTCAGAATGAAAAACCTTAGCCTGCGTGTTGAATTGAGTGACAATCATTTTTGAAAATTGAGGAATAATTCGTATCACATCATTCTTAGATTTCAGCAGGTATACCCAACTTACACGAGTGCAATCATCAATAAAAGACAGAAAATATCCATGACCCAAAGGGGATGGGGTAGAAAACGGGCCCCAAACATCTGTAAAAACACGGTTAAAAGGAAAAGGACTTTTATTGAGACTTATTTTAAAACTAATACGATGATTCTTAGCATAAATACATTTCTCACATTGTAGACTAGAGACGGAAACATTTGTAAACAACTTAGGAAACAAGCGCTCCAAATAAGGAAAAGATGGATGACCCAACCAACAATGCCATAGAAGGATTTTCTTCTTTATCAGATGCCTCCCTTGTTATTTGGAACTCATGGTCAGATTCAGACCGTGGCTCATGTATCCCCTCTAAGTAGTAAAGGCCGCCTCTCTCCTTACCAATGCCAATCGTCCTCTTCGTAAGATTGTCCTGAAACACACAGTGGTTAGAATGAAAGGTTACAGAACAACTGAGGTGTTTAGTGATCTTGCTAATTGAAAGAAGATTATTAGAGAGAGTAGGTGCAAGTAAGACAGAAGACATGGGAAGGGTAGGAGAAAACGAGATGTTTCCAGCCCCTGAGATAGGCATAGGAGCCCCGTTAGCAACCTGAACAGACTTAACAACCGAAGGCATTAGAGTATCAAGTAGAGAAGGATTACTAGTCATATGATCAGTGGCCCCTGAATCAATAATCCAAGTGTTAGAGATAGTGGAAATTAAGGCAAAGCCAGAATTACCTTCTTGAGGAGACACACGAGAAACCTGAGATGCAGAAGCAGTAGATAAAGGAGTGTCATTAAGAACAACCTGGGCAGATTTCTTGTTTTTCCTCTCAGCTTGTTTTAGTTTGAACCACTCCGGATAGCCATGTTTTTTCCAGCAAACATCTACCATGTGTTTGGTGTTGTTGCAATGAGTGCAAAAGAGAGGTGGCCGTGGGTTATGCTTCTGGACAGCCAGTGCAGAGGCCGCAGAATGTTCTTCCGATCCCATGGTGGCTTGTCTTTGTGCCTCACGATGAACATGTGAGTATGCTTCCTCTAGACTGGGGATAGGGAAGGTTGCCAAGATTCGACGTCTAACCTGATCCAGATTGTGATCAAAACCTGCAAGGAATATATAAACCCGATCCTCACCAGTACGTTTTTGTAATTTCTCAATATCAGTTGGACACTTCATATCATTAGGCATGCGGTAATCAAGTTCCAGAAAGATGGAGTTCAACTCATTGTAACACTCTGCAAGAGATCGACCGCCTTGGCGTGATTGAAATGATTTCTTCATCAGTTCGTACACTTGAGAGGAATCCGAGACGTCGAGGTAGATCCTTTTGACTGCATCCCACACCGCCTTGGCTGTTCCATACTGTACAAAATGTGCCATCAGCTTTTCGGTCATGGAATTGATGAGCCATGATTTGACCAGCGAGTCTTCAGCCTCCCATTCATCATAGCTGGGATCATCTTCTGCAGGTGCAACCTGCCGTCCAGTGAGATATCCCTTCTTCCTTCTGCCAGCAATTTGCATCTCCATAATTTGTGCCCAGACACGATAGTTAGTACCTTCCAACTTAACGGAAATTGTTGGAGAGGAAGTTTTGTGAAAGGTCACCATGGATGGAGGCTTCTTGTTAGAAATAACGGCCTCTGTTGCCTCAGCCATGATATAGAAGAAAACAGAGGAAGAAGACGACTAGGGTTCAGCCGAGAGAAGAATAGCAGCAGCGGAAAAAAGGTTTCCTTTTCTTCTGATACCAAATTGAATGTATGACTAAACATTTTATTGATCTCAAAGGTATATTTATACAGATTAAACAGCACCTATTCTAGGAAGCTCAACTATGCAATAAACCTGACAGCTAATATCCTATTAATTCCTATCTAAATAAGGAATGTAATTAATACAGAATATTATACAATAACTGTATACACAGCTGTACATGCTAACTATAACAAGAGTTAATGAGGATAGGAACAGGCTCGAACTGAATGCTGCTGGAATGGGAGGAACTGAATGCTAGAGGAACAGGGTTGCAAATAGTGCGTACAGGAAAGGGGGCTGCCGGAAAACGCCCTGGTTTGGCCGGAAATCACCTGCCAGAGATGACTGGGAGCTGGGTTTTGTCAAAAGAAGAGGGGAGGGGCGTGGGTTCTATCAAAGAAGTGAAGAAGTGAAGAGAAATATGAGAAAAGAACCCTAAATAGTCTTAAAGCATAAAAGGAATGAAATCCTAAAACTAATCCTAAATTAAACCTTAGTTGTCAAAGAGAGGGAAGGGCAGAATTGGTTTTTCAACCTCGTCACAGTGTAGCGGCCGCAACTCCCGCGAAATGGCAGCACAACGGCCGCGGTTTCCACTCCTCTAAAACGCGACGCGATGGCAATGTGGTTGCAGGTTGGTGTCGCGCCGCTATCGTACACTATTGACTACTCTGCCGTAGAAGTCAAGTCATTAAACAGCAAATATCAATTACATGCAAAACTTGGCTCACAAAAAGAAGCCCAAGCTCTAGATATGTAGAGTACCTCTCATAACAAGTAATAGCAGCTCCCAAATCACCACGATTTTTAAAAATCACACCCATATTGCAATATGCTTCAGCATACATGGGCCTCTCTGATGCAGCCTTTTCATAGAAACTGAGGGCCATGTCATATTGCATCATTTCAGAATAGACCACACCAAGGTTATAATATGCTGGCTACAAGCACATATAAAAAGAAAAATAAATATATATCATGCAAACAGAAAGCTAAATAAATTTTAACGAGGTTTAATGATAAAAGTAAAGTGTTTGGAATAAGAGTGAATTACAGCATAGTGCGGATCTATTTTGAGGGCTTCAAAATATTTTTGAATTCCCTCCTGAGTGTTTCCTGCAAGTTTTATGTTGGTACCAATATCTGTTAAAACAATGGCAAGGCATTCAGCAGCTGCTTTGAATGAAGGATCCACTCGTAAAGCCTTCTGATATGACTGTTCCAAGTAAATCAATTGATTAACAGTGATGAAGTCCAGACAAATTTTCAACTAACTTCTTTAAACACTATCATGGTAAAGATATATAAAACAATGAGAGGTAAAACGCCAGCTAAAATTTTGTGATATGGGCAAGGACAGAATGTAACATGAAGGATATCTAGATTAAGCTAAGCATAACTCATATTCTCATAATAACCTAAAACCAGACATAGCTAAGAAAAATTAACCAATTGGAGCCCTATACTTAATCTCTAAGGTAATGATGTAATGTTTAGTCTCATAACATGTCAAAGCCATAACTCGAACAGCCAGACTTGAATAATTACAGGAAAATTTCATCCCTTTATGTATCAAAGCAATTTAAGTAAAATATGATTGCAGTCTTAATATCTGCATTCCTCAAACAAAACCTGCATGGACTAAATGTAAATTTCTAAAAGAAAAGCCAGTTAGCAGATCTCTTACCTAGTAGCTAATTATTCTGTATCTACATATGAAAGGGAAAACCCATGAATTTTTCTCTTTTTGCTCAACAGGGAGGCAATGAGAGACTGAATGGAAGTGGGTAAGGGCCATCTCACTATACATGTAAATCTTGGTCACTTTAAGTACTTAAGTTCAGTGTCAACAAACTTAAGCATGAACTTATTGAACTCAGTTCTAAGTGACCAAGCAATCAAGAACTATGATGATAAATTGATACAGGCTATGTACAATCCTCCCATTTGAAGCCAAGTGGGCTGAAATTAGCAACACAATTCATTGGAAGGGTCTTCAACAGTGCCTCACATAATTATTCTTTATGTAATTTGCACATTTACCTTTGTAAGGTGAAATTTGACAGCACAGCCAAAACAAGTTGCAGACCAATAATTTTGGTCATGTTAGCATAAACTGTCATAAATATCAAAGCTCAACAAACACTACCATTTCTTCCTGCCAATTTATCATACTTACATTGAAAAGAACTACAACCTTGCAAACTTTACTAACAAGCACTTATGCAAGACACAATCAGAGTCTGGTCATAAACAATAAACATAGAGCTGTATTAAGTGCCACACTAAGTCTACAATAAGTAGCCCTGCAGATGATGTGAGAAGGAATGCAATCAACAAATAAATTCTTTATCACCTCAAAATTAGATTAGCAAAGTACAAGCTTCATATAAGAATAGCAAAATTTTATTAAGAGGATAAAACTCATCACATCACCTACAGTTTTTTAACAAAAAATGTCATACAATTTCACCATAGTGCTACTTAACTGTGTAGACATACCTCGGCTGCCTCCACCAGGCGACCCTCTTCTTTGTAAAGAATACCGCAATGCATGAGGGCACAAGCATTTTGAGGATCCAGCCTGATGGCCTCAGAAAAACTGTCCAAAGCAAGCCTTCCCATCTTCTGCATCTGCAGGCATATCCCTTTTCCAATGAGAGCCTCTACACTTCCACTGTCATTCTCCAGGACACACTCATATAGAGCAAGAGCATCAACAAACTTGTTCCTTGAACGCAGGATGTTGGCATAAGAAATACTATCTTTCCCCCCTTCACCCCTGTGATGCACCGAATCAACATCCCCAGCAGAGCCACTAGCACTAAAAGAAGGCTCTGAAACTAGCACAAAACCATTATCTGCCGCTAATTCCCTTTCACTCGCATTCCCATCATTATTATTTTCCATCCCAGCCATCCGGACACAACTACCAGCTCACTTTCCTGACACAAACAAAGCATATCACACACTCCGATAATTTTAGATTCTGATCAAATATAATTCAATCAGCTAGTATAGGGAGATTGAAGCAGTGAGCCTCAACTCTCAAGTAATATAGTCAGAATTGAATTCATCAATACAAATTGATCGAAGTCGAAGGCAATAGAACAAACCCTAGCAAGTAAGCACTAGAACTGAAATTGGGGATGGCAAAGCAGGAGCAAGAAGATTGAAGAAGCGCAGAAAAAGATGAGGTTTTGAGGAACGAATTAGGGATTGGGAACTTACAGAGTGGGAGTTGAAGGTTGTTCAAGTAACAAGGAGCAGGGTGAGCAGACATAGCAATAGCAATAGAAATTGCGGATGATGGGAAGTGAGAGTGAATTAAGGGCTCAACGTATGCGTATCTATGATGGCGCAGTTGGAGAGAGAAGTAAGTAGCAGAGCTCACAGTGAAAATGTTGGGAAGGAAAAGGAGGACTCAAACTCAATGGGAGTTGGCAGCCAGTAACTGTTCCCCCCTCCAACACACAACACAAGTTAGATGTTTGCCAAACCCATAGCCCCCTGTCATGTCAAAATTGGCCAACCTGCGCCAATTCGTCCCGCGTCATCTCAACTCGTCCAAATGTGAAATAAGATGAGTTGGTCCATTTTAAGAAATAAGTTAAAAAAGTTAACTTATATTGTTTTAAAGCGAGTTGGTAAATTGATAGATTAATCATAATGATAAAATAAAAAAAAAATTTAACAAATTGACGAATCAATTCATTTAAAAAATGAAAAAATAAAAAAAAATATAAAAAATATTATAAAATAAAACATAAAATTAATAAGTTATGCTTTCACTCATGAAAAAAATAAATACAAATTTAAAATTAAAAAAAAAAAAAAAGAGTTAAAAAAATAAAATAAAAATATTTTAAAAAATTAATAACTCAACAAATTAACTCGCATCCACACTCATTTCACTTAACCAACAAGTTTAAACAAGGTCAATTATGTAAGTTAAAAAATAAAAATAAATTCAAACATCAAATCTAACTCACTTAAAAATAAGAGTTAACGAATCAATCCTACATATTAAACTCATTTTAGTAGCTTTACCTGTCAGCCATTCCTTGATTACAATTTTGGGCGCATAGGCATAGGTACAATACTACCCCCCGTGTTTTCTCTAACCAACACTACATTTAATAATAGTATGGGTTTTTTTACCATTACCCTAAGAAAGGAATCTAAATAAAAAAAATTATATAAAAATTAAAATTTTTTCAATTCTTAATATATTAAATACTTTATTTTTTATAAAAAAATCTTATAAATTTTTAACAAGAGTTTTTAAAATATTCTTTAACAAAACTTTAATAATAATATATTAATACAAAATAGGAAAATATTTTTCATATGTCTTTTATGAGTCATATCTCTTTATATATATTATCATAATAGAATCAAAATGTGAGTGTAAAAAATAATATAAAATCAGCTATAATTAAGAAAATATCTATTGTGACTTATAGATATTGTTCACATTTTATTAAGTCATCATTGGTTATATAATTACGATGTAATTTACTAAAGTAGTGAAAATACATATTTTTTTAGATTTAAGGGTACAACAATTATTTTACTACCTATTCATCTTAGTAAAAAATGTCCAAAACCTAAGGTTAAGAATTCTAAAATCATAACCATTGTCAAGAAATAAAGTATTGAACCCAATGTTGTAGTCCATATGATTAAAATTGACTTTCTCAATACTCTCATTGTTAAAACTTATTATGAGGTTAATAACCTTTTAGAATTCACGAATAAAATGTTGAATGATATATGTGTAATTATGTATGTTGCATTATTCTTTGAAGTATGTTTAAATTGAGGGATTAGAGGAAAAGGGAATAGAATGTTTAAGGTCTGTTTGGTTTGTTTTTTATTTTCATTTTTAGTTGGTCTATTCTCACTAATAATTATAAAAATATCACATTATTTTCATTTTGTTTTCCATTTTAGATTTTTGTGAATGAAATAATGAAAATAAGAAAAAGTTGTTTTCACTATTTCCTTAATAAAGTTTTGAAAAACCAAAAACAAAATGAAAACAAAATATTTTTGTAATTATTAGTGAAAATATATCACTTCAAAATGAAAACAAAAAATAAACTGAACAATCCTAAGGTTTTTATTTTTAAATTCTTAAGGTTATAAAATGCAGACTTAAATATGTTTTTGATCCGTGAAAATATAATATTTTTTGGTTTAAGTCTCTATTTTTTTTTTGTCTAAGTTTTTCAAATATGTTTGATTTTAGTTGTTTCTATTGTTAGTATGCCTTTATTAAATGCTTAGTGCAAACGAAGTCATTTACACGTAATATTAGTGAATGAGACATCTATTTATTTAAACACTTAACGAAGGCTCATTAATGATATAGATTATAATAAAAAAACATTTGAAAAAACTTAGATCAAAACAAAAATAAAAATTAATAGGGACCTAAATAAAAAAAAAATATAATTTCATAGACAAAAATCGTATTTATGCCTAAGATGTTTATAAAGTATTTGGATCACCCGTGGTTAAATAATAACAAGAAGATATAGCATGTGGGTTTTACATGTGGGGCCTATTTATTATTCCTGTATCTCTCTAATTGTAGTGGTAGGTGAACTACAGGTGATCTAACTCGGTTAATAAAAATGAATAATAGGTATATGAAGGTTAAACTCTCATTAAAAAAAAAAAAAACCTCAAGTAAGTATAATGTTTACTCAAACTGAAATTATTAAAATTCTATTTTAGTTATTGACATTTGCTTTGATTCTCATTTTACTTCTTCATATTTTATTTTTCTCACTTTTATTCATGACATTTGTGAACTTAGTCTAATTTATTTCTTTTATTTATATATCTATTATCTAATAAACATAGATATTGATGTATCACCATTAGAAATGATATGACATTATTATTTGTTGACGTGATAATTTGACAAAAAATGATTAGATGAATACATTTAAAATTACATTATTTCATTTTTTACTTGCCATTTGAAAAAAAAAACTCATTAAGCATTTCAAATGGCAAGTGAATAATGAAAATATGTCATTTTAGATGTATTCATCATCTAGTCATCTTTTATCAAATTGTTATGTTGACAAATAATGATGTCACATCATCTCTAATAGTAAAATATCGACATTTCCATTTATTAGATAATAGGTATATAAATTAATTAGTTAAATTAAAGTGAATTTATAAATGTTAGAGACTAAAAAAATTTAAAAAATATCAAGTAATAAAATGATAATAAAAACAAATGTCAACAACCTAAATAGGATTTTCGTAAAATATATTAAAAGTCCCTATTCTTTAAACTCTCTCATCCAAATATACTATTTGTCTATTAGACATGACTCTTTTAAATTGAACTTTGTTTAAAAAGTTAGTAAAATAAAGATATATTAGTTTTTAAATTATTTAAGATGTTAAAAAAATAATACACTTTAGATTAAAAAATAATAGATATACATTTATTTATTCATTTTATAAATTAGCTCACTTTAAAAGAATTTTTCCAAAGTCTACCACTCCTCTCCTCGTACTTACAAATTGTTTTTTCATGCAACTCAATAGCTCAACTCAATTGTCAAGAGGATGTATTGTGTATGTCACTGACATTATATTAGATTTGAACTTCATCTGGCACAAAGAAAATTTAGAGGATGATGAGTTCGTTTTTTGTTTTTATTTTTAATTAATATATTTTTATTTGTAATTACAAAATTTTCATATCATTTTTATTTTATTTTTTGATTTTAAGATTTTGTGAATGAAATGGTAAAAGTAACAATTTTTTTATCATTTCATTCACTCACAATATCTTTTAAAAAATAACAACATAAAAATAATACAATATTCTTGTAATCATAAATAAAAATATAGATTCAAAATAAATTCAAAAAACAAATCAAACACTCTCACTTTTTTCTTGGTATACCAAACTGATTTGGAAGGGTACTTTTGAAATTGTCCAAGAATATTAAAAATAATTATTGTATAAAAAAATGTCACTTACAGCTTTAAACCTTTGTTATAGATACTAAGATGAGAATTTCTATGGTACCCTAATGGGTACAGTACGTAAGGTAAATTGTCAAGTATTCATTGAGTGTTGATTTCATTATAAATGTTTAAAAATAATCAATAACTAATGAAATATTAATAACTCACCCTAAGTATCATATTTTTTATAAAAAAAAATAGTATAATAGAATTATGATAGTAAGATTGTTCCTCCCCATGTACCCAAAACAAAAAAGAATAATCATTCATTTTAGTCCCTAAAATTACATGAACTAGTCACATTAGTCCCTAATTTTAAAAAATTAACAACTTAATTTCTGAAATCTCAAAACGTCTATCATGTTAGTCCCCACGTCTTTTGCTATCAGTTAAACTTGACAGACACGCACACATGACACGTTAAGTGTTAACCTAAATGTTGATATGACTTCTTATCTAGTCTAAAACAATATAGTTTTGATTGTGTATGAAGAAACAAAGTTCTAACCCTAAAACGACACCATTTTGGACAAAAATTCCTCAAGACCAAGTTTTCTCAACCCCATAACGGTGTCGTTAGTAGCTATCGAGACTAGTAAATTATAATTTATAAGTTAATTTACTAAATTACTTGTAGTATAAAGCATAAGGTCGAGCCCTTGAATCACTCTAATTAAGCAATCAGATTAAAAAGTTAATAAAGGGGAAAAAGTTACATAATTAATTAAATGAAAGCAATTAAAAACTGTAAATAGAATTAAGTAAACAACTAATCCAAGAAAATCAACTAATCTTGAATTTAATCAATCATCGATCACTAGAAATCCATTCAATTGCTAATCAGATTCTTGATCTTATATCACATTAAAAAGCCTTAAGATGATCCATGAATTCTTTACTAGATAAGTACTCAAATTTTAATTAATCAATGTTAAATGAATTAAGCATTCATCTAATCCTAAATTAGCCTAAAATATGGAATTCAACTAAGCTTAACAATCTATCAAACACCTTTGATGTATTATTTAGTCTCTGTAATCCTCATTAAACATGTGGTAATTATACAATTATCACTTCAATGTCTAAATCAATTCAGCAATTCAATCCAGATTTAACAAAATCAAAAGAGATAAAAAAAAAAGTTGATTAACAAGTAAAAGAGAAATGTGATTAACTAGTAAAAGAGAAACTTGATTAACAATTAAATGTAAAATAATTAAAACAAGATCTCAAAATTAAACATCAAGATTATTCATTCCTATAATTGATTAAAGATGGTCTAGCCCTCCATGTATGGGAGGCAAGAAAAACAAAAAATAAAGAAAAACCTAGAGAAAAAGGAGATGAATGGATATGAAGAGAGAAAGTGTAAACAAGAACGACTAAGAGAAAATTAGGGTTATGTTCGGAGTTGCTGCCATTGTTTAAATAAATGCATCTAAAATTAAAAATCTAAGTTTTTCCTTAGCTTAGGATTAATCTTCTTCCTCTTAGCTTTAATTGGATACCTAATTTGCCTAATTTAGGCTTAAAATGAAAGAATTATGCCCAAAATATTTTTAACAACTCTCTAAACTCATTATCTGACTTCAAAGGGAAAGAACACCATCAAAACGTCATGGTTTTGATAAGTGATCTTCATAAGAGTTTAAAATATGTGTCTCAACTTTCTAATGGCTCGGTCTCAGCTTTATGTGACTTTTACAACTCAAATTATGACTCAATATCTGCATATAGCCCATGTTCCAAGGACTGCATATCTATTCTGACTTTCAAGTCCAATATGGCCTATTAGAAATCTGATTCAGCCTTCGAGCTCTCATCAAAATTGTAGAGTTTTCTCTCAACTTTCTTACAAAGTAAAATTCATAATTTTTAGATGTCTATAACTCAAGTTATGCCAAAAATACAAAAATAGTGTAAAATATTCAATAATGTTGAAAAATACAATTAAACTCAATTTGAACCCAAACTTATAAAATGTGACTAAGCCCAATCAATTAAGCATATAAAAAGTCTAAAAGACTAAATATGAGAGTTAACTAATATATGGAAATTGTGTTTATCAGTTGTATTGGACGTGGAAGGAAAAATTTCATCCCCCTTCCCCCAATTTCAACCGCATAAGAGGTCCCCCCTAAATTCTCAATTCATTTTCTAATACCAAATTTCATTTGTTGATTCTCTCTACAATCAACCTCGTTTTGCTGTCAAGACTCTCCACCAACAATGAATTCGTCGTCTTTCTCGTGGGATTCGAGCTTTAGAAAGGTATGTTACCTAAACTCCAAGAATTCCCTGTGTTGAGTGGTTTATGTGGTCCTTGTCTTCCATTTTTTGTGTTGTGGTCTTGCTTGTCTTCCATTTTTGGTGTATGTGGTCCCCTTATTGTTCTCTTTACTCATGTGATATATGTTGAGTTAGTCCCCATTATTTTGCATTGTCACAACACATGTACACTCAATTCTTTTTTGTTTGTTTTTATAGTTTTTTATATGTATAAGAATTATTTAGTAAGGTTGTATGGTGTGTGTTTGTATATCAGATGCATTGTTTATTTTTTATATGTATAAGTATTGTGTATATCTGTGTATTGATTTTTTTTTAATTTTTGATATGTATAAGTATTTAATAAGATGTGTTGTATGTATGTGTAGATGGTCGACTTGTGTTCCATCATGGTGGTACTTGTGTTCAAGAAACTAGAGGCAAAGTTTCTTATGGAGGGGTGGAGAAGAGTGGTGGACAAGTGATGAGGATAAGTTGGATGTGCAACACTTTACCTGTGTCACATTTCCGAACAATAATAATAAAACCTTTTACCCAAGTTATAAATTATTTCGTAATATATAATAATATAGGTTGTAAAAATATTTTTAAACATTATATTATAAAATAAAATAAACGAGTAACATAAAATAAAACAAACTATTACATATACACCATAATTATACATATGATTTTGTTTTTAATAGTACAAATAATTTACATATTACAAACTATTTAATTAAAACATCAGTTTAAAGAAACCATAAACTAGTCCAAACATAACACTAAAAGTTCTGATCCTCCGAAGAATCCTCTTCTAGAAGATCATCGGAAGACAAATACTCCAAGTAAAAATAGCACCTTATGCAATCAATCCATATGATATGGATGATCTCGAGGTTCGCCTTTCTCGAACCGGTCACTTGTTGCTACTCCTCGTTGTATTGACAATCCAACAAGCATTACTCTCTTCTACTTCCTCAACAACTTTACTGAACATAAATAATAATACGAAAATACATACAAAGAGGTGAGACAATCTACATCATTACTGAAGATAAAGAAAAAGAAAACGACAATACAAATGAATATAACAGCTTAATATAACAATTCATATTATCACATATGCAAAATATCATAAATCAAATTATAACTATTCACACAATGATGATCTGATTAAATATGTCATGTACTCGGACTGCTTCTCTCCATGGAGCTAAAACACAAACATTAGAGAGAATGATCCTAGGTGACATGTCCGCCTATCAGTACATTAAAACTAACTATTACACAACAAATACGTCGTGTAAATAACCTGATCAAACTCGTCGTGTGAATGGTACCACATCCAAATACGTCGTGTACGTTCGTTGACATCTGCATACAGTCACGATAGATCATGATTAAGAATAGTATTTGTCGAGATCGCTTAATGTGTGTTATCGATTCTGGCCTGCAGGAGGCTACTAATCGTCCACATGTGGAATCTCTGCACACTAACGCTCCAAGTTCTCCACATGAACACACTAAGCCTGTCACACTCGTTACGGTGTAATTCATCTTGTCAATCAATTGTCGAATTTCAACCAAATTGACATATCACTCTATGTATGTAATGATCCATAATTACAAAAATACCCTCGATATCACCATGAATCATAATTACATAAATATCCTCATTGTCACCATAATTACAAAAATACCCTTAGTATTAATAATTCCAAAAATAGTATATCTCCACTTGACAAGATCTATTTTTCAACATGTCCGGTCCACCACTTTGGCCCGACAAAAAATTACTATTCCCATTAGTCACGTAAACATTTTATCGCGTTTTTCAATCAGCGTAAATATTTTTCAACGCTTTCAATCATGCCACATTTTTAAATCATTTTCTCATAAATCGCGTATTTAAAAAAATCATTATTTTAAATACGCGTGAAGCTATTTCTACTTGTTTTTCACTTTCGCATAAAATATTTCTTGACGTGTACATTTTTAAACTTTCCAAAACTAAAAATATTATTTAGACATCATTTTCCATTTTTCTTACAAAAATTACTCTAAGTAATAATTTCGACGTTTTTCTCAAAAATTTGATTTTTAATAAATTCTTCTACGATTAATTTTATTCTTTAACTACGTAAAATATTTCCTTACTTTCTAAATGTCATTTTGAAACGTTCTTCAATACTTGCTCATTTTTAATCAATTTTGACAGCATTTAGTTTAGAAAATCCATTAAGTGATATTTTCTATATTTTTTTTAAAAAAATCCTTTATTTAATTATAACCATCAAATACACTTTGAAAATTGCTAACATACTTTAAAAACTCAAAGGATAAGTATTTTTCATGTGTCTAAAATTTATTTCTTTTCTATACTAGACTTCTAATAAAAATTTGTTTACTTATTTGGTTCTTGAAAATCTATTATAAATTAATTCTTTTTATGTTAACTAACTAGTCTACACATAGAAAATAACTTTTTGATTAATTATACATTAAAAAGTATTTTTGACCGAATTCCACCATTCTTTGTACAAATCATTTTTAAATTATTTTCCATCCTCTAAATTATTGTAAAATCCATTAACTTAATCAAATTAATTAAGTCATCCATTCAAAAATGGTTGAGAACATTTTGGTTCTCTTTTTCATAAAAAAGCGTGAGTTTATCATGTGTTTTTGTAACACTTATGCAAATCTCAACATTTTATTCACATCTCACAATAGATATCATATATCTATAAACACATACCATATATTTAAGCAATCATAAAACACATACCAAAATATCAAAGTTATAGACATGCTTGCATGCATAATAAATCACAAATAGAAAAGACAATAAATATGCACACAAAATTAATCACAAATAGAAAAGACAACAAACAACTAAGTAAATGAATCCTTATGGATTCTTCACCACCGATTACATCCATTTTCTCATACCATGTATATTGATGAGATTAAATCTCCTCTTACCTATAAGGAAGACAAGATCTCCTTGGACTCCTCTTTAGAAATTTTGTGTAGCTTCAACAAAAATCCTAACAAGCTTAAACAAATTATAAAGTCTTAAACTATGGTTGAAAAAGATAAACCATGGATCAATCATGGCTTAGAACATCAAAAATCAAATTAGAAACAAGAAACAAGAATTTTTACCTTATAGGAAAGAAACTTCAAAGTTATTTTCCAAGCTCCAAATGGATGATTTTGTGAAAACTTACAACTAGAGATGTTCTTAGAATATGGTTTAGGATTAGGAAATTGTGTTGGATGAAATTTTTGAAAATTGGAAGTTCAAGAATGGTTGATGGCTGAATGGTGTATGGAGAGAAGTTTTGGAGTTTTTTCTTGGTGTCTTGAAACAAAGAGAAATGAGAGAATAAATTAGAATGATTGAAATGAAGATGATAAAGTGAATAATTGCCCCCCCATAATGCATGGCCATAGAGCATCAATTATGGAGCTTGTCTCCTTTGTTGACAAACTAGACTTACTAATGGCCATTGATGGATTCAATGGTGGATGTTCAAGCTTCTAGCAACTCCATGATTGTATACTTAGAGCATATGGCCGAAATATGCATAGGAAATTCAATCAAAATTTGATTGATTTCATAAACCTATTTATGTTTAAGTCCTCCTAGTTTGTTTTTAATTAATAATTAGCAAGGTTCCTTTGTATTTTAGTTAATCATTTATTTACTTAGAGTCCCTAATCTTCTACTTAATTATACTAGTACATTGCCTAACTAAAATTTGATGAAAAATTAATTAAGTTTAATCCATTTAATTATCACTTAAACCCTTTAGATTAACTTAATTAGGTTTTAGACTAATTATTCCATTAAGTTAGATTTTAAACTAACTAATCTACTAAATCTAACCATTTTTATGGATTTTCAACCTTTTGGTTTAGAATTTTACAAGCCATTTATGTTGGTAAACTTTTCCTAAAAGTGGGTCTCACAAACCCAAACGTGGGTCCCACAAAACAAATGTGGATCCCACAAGCTAAACGTAGGTCCCACAGACTTTTCTGTATGATAAATATTTTTATTATACACAAAAATCTTAAAAATTAAAAGATTAATATACGTATTATTCGGAATTGGGTTTAGTAAGATCCCCCAACTCCAAATAATCAAATAAGATTTTTTCCCGGCCCGAAAATTATTATTTTCTTGACTCGGAGTAAATCACACAAAATAATCAAATACAATTACGAAATAGTCAAATTAATTTTATAACACACAGAAAACAGAAAACAGTACAATTAAGGTAAAAACGTAATTAACCAAAAATTGGGGTGTTACAGGATGCGTTTAGTTTAATCGGTTTCGCTAAACATATTAGTTATCATAAGGTGAAAAACTATTATTGGTTGATGTCTGGTAAACAACTAGAAAATAGTTTAATGAACATGAAACTAGATACCCATCTTCTAGAGATGGTTGAGGCTTCAAGTTTAAACAATGGGGTGGTTCATCTATATTATGAACACCTTACAATTGCTAAGCCTAAAATTATATCATACCATGATGATGAGACACAAAATGATGACAAAAAGAGCCAACCTGACACATATTTTAGAAGAAGTCTAACTTCATCTAGCAAGTGACTCTCAATAAGACCAACATGCAACTGAACTTATAGATGTTGACACTCCTAGTCCGAGTTCCTCCAATGATGACTATAATATCGCATAGGACGGTCCTTATAAGTCTCATCTTATTGCTATTGATGAGGATGAGGAAGAGCTTCTTACTACTCTTTTGAAGAAGAAGAAGAAGAAGAAGAAGAAGAAGAAGAAGAAGAAGAAGAAGAAGAAGAAGAAGAAGAAGAAGAAGAAGAAGAAGAAGAAGAAGAATAATAATAATAATAATAATAATAATAATAATAATAGAAAGACCAACGTTGATATAAGCAATGTGTAGAAGAAGAAGATCGATGTTGGTACAAGCAATGTACAGAAGAAAAAGATGACTGTCACTACTAAAAGCACTACACCAAAGAGGTCCAAGAAGAAAACTGCACCTATCCCTGATGATGAAGAAAATGATTTTGATAGTGAGGCAACAAACTTTGGGTATGATGCATTTGTAGAAGATGATGAAGCAACAAACTCTGATGTCACATGTGGGGAGAGGTTTAGGACACAAGCAATGTTATGGATCTAATATTGGGGTAATTGAGAATGAAAGGGGTGTTCACAATGGCATTGAAGAAACTGGTGAAGAGAATGAGTACAATTGGAAATTTGAAGAAATGAAAACTTTAGTTATTTCTGAAGATGTGGGAACTACTAAAGAAGTGTACCCTCAATTCAATGAAACTGCTGGTTTTGGACATATCAGGTTGGAGCTTGGAATAAAGTTTGTAACTTTAGAGGCATTCAAGCAGGGGGTTAAGGACTATATAATTAAGCAGAGTAGAGAGATCAAATGAGTGAAGAATGATAGGTAAATGGCTAGAGCCAAGTGTAAGAATAAGAACTGCACGTGTTATCTTTTATGCATGGAGTAATGTCACCAATGGTTTCTAGTTCAAGACTTTCAAGGATAAGCACAGATGTAGTAAGGGCTTCAAGAGTTCTCAGGCTAATAAGAAGTGAGTTGTTAGGAAGCTTGTTAGAAAAATTAAAAAGCAGTTAATTTTGACCTATAAGGAAGCTTATGATTACATGAAAGTTAAGTGCGAGGTACATTTGAATGACATTAAGATATACAGAGCTTTAAATGAGGCAAGGGAAATTGTGGAAAGGAATGAGAGAGAGCATTATGGAAGGTTATGAGATTATTCTGCAGAGCTGTTGAGGAGCAACCCTAGTTTTACTGTGAAGCTGGGTGTGATTCAAATTCTCAATTCCCCACCACAATTTGAAAAGTTCTATGTCTTCTTGTAAGCTTACAAACAAGGTTTTAAGGTTGGTTGCTGACCCTTAATTGGCTTGGATGGACAAGAAGCTAACAATGACATTTTTGTCATTACTTGTGTCATCGTGGACGTGGAGAACAAAGCTAACTGGAAGTGGTTCCTGACACTGTTATATGACGACCTGGGGGACTACAAAGAACATGGCTGGAACTTCATTTCAAACATATAGAAGGTAACTTACTTTGTAGGGATTATTTTGACATATTTATTTATAAGTCAATGACTAATATGAATCAATTGTCTATGTGTGAGGGACTCTTATGAGTTAGTTGTCTATGTATTAGAGACCAATAAGAAGTACTTTGTTTTTAGGGCCTGATACCAATTATGCAAGAGGTAATGCTTAGAGTACCTCACAGGTTTTGTGTTTGGCATATGTGGAAGAATTTCACAAAGATATGAAAAGACAAGAAGTTAAGGGGTATGGTATGGGAGTGTGCATAATCAACCATTGTCAGTTAGTTTAATGCAAACATGGAGAGTATGAAAAGGATAAAAGAGAAAGCATATAAGTATCTGGCCAAGTGGCCTAAAGAAGCATGGACAAATGCATACTTTTCTGAGTTTCCTAAATTTGACAAAATCTGCAACAATGCATGGAAAGTTTTCAATGCAAAGATTGTGAAGATTAGGGGCAAGCTAATCTTAATCATGGCAGAGGAGATATGGTGATACATAATGAAGACCATGACTACAAATAAGTTGAAGTTGGCAAGGTTTAACGGGATCTTAGCTCCTTTGCAACAAAGTACGTTGGACAAAGAGAAAAAAAAAGAGTAACAGATGGACTCTTGTTTTAACTAGTGACTAGGATCACTATAGATTTGAGGTGCAAGGCTACCCAGGCAATGTAGATATGGATTTAAACAAACACACATGCATCTACAGGTTTCGACAACTCATAGGTATTAATTACACTTATTTAGTTTAGTTTACTTTGTTAAATTCTAGTTCATATTTGTTTATTTACTTACTTTAACTAGTTAAATGTGTTGTTGTAGGTCTTCCATACATGCATGCTATTGTCGTAATAACATATGTTAATCACAAACTTGAGGACTATTATCATGCTTGGCTAACAATGAGTGCTTATCATACAACATATGACTATTTTGTCAAACCATTGAAAGGCCAAAGGTATTGGGAGCACACACATCACCCTAAACCTATTCCACCATCAATAATGAGGCCTCTTGGAAGGCCAAAAAAACAGAGAATAAAAGATGGAAAAGAGGAAGCTGTGAACCATAACCCACACAAATTGAAGACGAGTGTACTATGAATTCACTTGCTATAGGTGTGGTGGTTCAGGACATAACAATAAAAGGTGTAGAGTTTAAGGAGTCCATAAACCCAAAAGGCAGAAGAAAAAAAATACATTTGGGGCTGGTCCAAGTATTGAGGTCGGGGCTGGGGCAAGTAATGAGCATAGGGCTTGGGTAACTACTGAAACTGGGGTTGGGCTAAGTAATAAGCATGTGACAACCATTGAGCATAGGTCAACCTTTGAGGCTAAGGAGATAGATTTAACAAAGTCTCATCCTTAGCAATGTTCTTAACCACAATACTCTTAAGATGCAACTAATGTGGAGGTCCAACAATTGTCATAAATTTATTCATACTTTTAGATATTTTGGAGTAATTAATACCCTTAATTTCTCTGATCTTGTGAATGCACATATCAACATCTGGATCTCCAAGTGTGACTCCAACAAATCAAACTCAAAGTGTGACTCTCACTCCAACAACTCAAGCTCCAATTTGTCAAAGTCCTTCTCAACCTCCCCAGCCTGTGTGTTGCTCTTCCTTTGATTCATTTGTTTATACTGTTGATTCACTTGTACTTTGCTTGACTTATGTACTTGCATTTTCCTACAGGGAATCAACAAACACATTGCTAGACAAAAAAATCTTACCAAGAGGCACGGTCCCTCCATGTGCCTTGAGATCACCAGCGTATAAGTTTGCCAGAATAAGGTATAAACTCCTTATCAGACCATCTAATTTAAGGCCACCACCTCCACCTACCACTGCATCAGCACCAACTGTTCCACCACCTATTCCAACACACACTGCCACTGCAAGTGTTGTAACAAAACTTGGTCCACCACTTGTTCTAGCACACATTGTCATTGCAAGTGCTGCAACAAGACCTAGTCCACCACCTGTTAGTGCAGAAACACTTGCAGCAATAAGTAAGCGTATAGCAACAAGGTTCATGAGGTTCATACTAACCATTGGTTTCAAAGATGCTCCACCAAATAAGATAAACTGAAGATTTATCCATGTTGAATGATGTATAGAGGTTATAATGTAAATGGTGATAGAATTTAGTCCTTTTTTTAAAACATGCTTATAAAATATTGTTCTTAGAAATGTTGATGATCATTTTGGATGTGTTTATGATACTTTTGTAAATGTCTGTGGTCCTTTGTAAAGGTTGATGATCATTTTGGGAATTACCTTGGACAAGGAAATGATCATTTTTTTTTAGAAAATAGTATAGGGACTCTTTATACTTTAAACCTTTTGCAAATTATCATTATAAACTTTAAAGCTTTCTCAATCAATCCTTAAATTTTAATTAATGTCTCAATAAATTCTTATGTTTAATTTGGATCTGTTGATTCACTAACGATAATACTGTATGATATTATTTTATTTGTATTAACATTAATTAAGAACTATTTATTAAAATTTAATTTTAAATATATTTTCTTCCTTACAAAATCAATAAGATGTTATTACACATTATCATTGTTAATTAACTAATAAATTCAAATTAAACAAAATAATCTATTTAGATATTAATTAAATTTTAGGGACTAATTAAAATATTTTAAAGTTCGTGATAATGATTTGCAAAAAAATTAAAATTCAGGGGACTCCATACTCTTTCTCTCTTTTTTTTTTAATAAATGGTCAACATAGAAGTTTTACACACTTGTAAAAGAAGTTTGTATTAGTTTATACCAAAAGTTGTAAGACCTACTAAAATATTAATACAATATGTTATATTTTGCAATTCCAAATGTATTCTTCTTATATTGAATTGATAAGGTGGTTCCTTACTTAGAATTGAAATGCAACATTCCAAACCCAATTAGTGGAACATCACAATTACATATTCCAAACCTAATTGCCTATTTCCCCATACAAACTAAGGGGTATGTTAATTGTGCATAAATAAAGTTTCTATTTGCAATCTCAATTCAGTTTCAGTATGTGTTATTTATGCATTTGCCTATAATTGAATTGCAGTAAATATCAGAAAACCAATGCACACCCACAATGAGCTTTAACAACTTAATTTTTATTCATTTCATTATATCACAAAGGCTAAATGACCAATTACACAACATCATAATTACCTAATTCCCCAAACTAATAACACAATATCACCATTACACATTCTAAATCCAATTACCTAATTCCCTAAACAAACAAAGCCTCATATTATGATAAAAATCAGCAACATAATACACTGACCAATTACACAATATCTTAAGACCTTAACTTCAGCATCTAAGCTTCAAATCTTTCAAGTAACATTCAATCTCCATTATTGATTCTCACTTGTAGCAGCCCTACAAGTAGGTTCAGTTGTAGCTTCAGTAGCAGGTTCAATGGCAACCCTAATTCCACTATCTTCTGCCCTATTATCAACTCAGCAAAAATAGTCACAATGGTCACCATTCTACAAACTATCATATTCACAATATAGTTCACATTGCAAATAAAAAAGAAAAACAATAGTGCTCATTCCAACAACTTTAGTTCACTCAAACTCTTACCTTTGCCTTGTACTTAGGGCAACCATAGAATGGTCTACTAGGATTGGCCATGGTTTTGGATCTTCTTACTACCATTCTCAAACCACAAAGGCAAACCTTGCCACTACCACTACCTCCCCTGTAACGAGATGAATTGGGTATGGAACCTACACTCCCACTCTAACTTCCTTTAGTGTGTGATAAGACGAATTGGGGTGAGTTTCCACCACTCATAATCTCCCAGCCTTGTTGTCAATTACGAATTGGGGGTTATGTTTTCTAAGGTTTTGCAGAAAGGATTTGGGGCTTGGGTAACGATAATAGAATTCAAATAAGGGAGAAGATCGTTTTGGTAAAAAAAATGACGTCGTTTTTGTGTGCTGATGTTTTGTTTCTTTTGGTAATAACTAAAGCTACGTCATTTTATTGGTGGGAAGAGATCATGTAAGCATCCAGGTTGACACTTAAAGTGCTATGCGTGCGTGTCCGTCAAGTTTAACTAACGGCAAAAGATATAGGGACTAATGTGACAGACGTTTTGAAGTTTTAGAGATTAAGTTGTTAATTTTTTAAAGTTAGAGATTAATGTGACCGGTACATGTAATTTCAATGATTAAAGTGAATGTTTACTAAAAAAATATTGTTCCTCCCAAAGGTGTTTACAAAAGAACTTTTTTTTCCTCCAAAGTATCGCCCATTCGATATGTGATAAACTAATTTCTCAGAATACAATCAGATATCTGAGTAATGACTCATCATAACGATATTATTTTTATACATATGAATTATAATTGAATCAAGACCACATATTTAAAAGACTTGTACCTCTTTGCTTTAACCATCTCATGTTACTTGCTTACAGAGGAACTTGAATCCTTAGGCATTAGAAAGGCCCATCAAATCAAAATTACTTACCATTAAGCTACTCATGCCCCACCTTGCCCATTCGTCCGGCATGCCTCCGCGCCATTGCGTGTGAGACAAAGAGACTTCACTTTTATGCCCACTTATGTATAGACTAGAGTTCAAGATTTGCGTAAAACTATCTCAATCTATGCTAAAGACTAAGTTCGCAAGTTAGCACATTGAGAGCAAGTTCGCCTTAATCTCCTTCGTTAACCGTTCACAATCCGCCAACTGACGTTTCCTTTTCGTCTGAAGTTCATTTTAAAATACCATGATGCAGTCATGTGGCCTACTGGTCTACCAACACGGTGTTGGCTTGAAAGTAATATTTTTCCCTAAAAAAAAAATGAGTATGCGTTCCAAAATGCTTGATTTTCCTTTTCAATGTTTGATTATTGAGCTATTACCTTCATAATTGGTAGTTTTTGCCCTTTAAAAGACCTCTGTCCAAAAGTTCACCGTTGCAAAACTACCTTTGAGATATTCCTGAAATTTTTATTGTTGCGCGCAATTATGGAATGTACTGATGTAGTTCTCAAAATGATTTAGTTGGCACATGTTTGAGTTAGATAAATTTTTAGTATAAATTAGCTTATTCTTGTTAATCTCGAGGTTTGAGTATACTAACTTGTATTATATTGTATTGTAAACATTTAACATCATTTTTTTTAGGATAAACTATCAATCAAAAGCCTAACAATACATAAAATTTAAGTAAAATTAATAAATCTATTAAGAAGACAAAAATCGATATAATCTTTACAGAAAATTAATCTATGATATGTAATTTTACTCTTGATTTGTAGACTATCGATAACGATGTATATTTTATTGTGAAGATCGACACATAACATACTATCGTATAAAAATAATATTACATCTTTTATCTCAATAAATTTAAAAATTTTACTATTATATAAGATCAAAGCATCATGAAAATGATTCAAAGAAAACTGAAAATTAGAAAATTCAAATATATTATAATATGAAATAGATATGAAAAGCTCAAAATCAATTTGGTCTTTTTCAAATATAATAGATCTAAAAGATCTAGATAGTTTTATTGAAAAAAATATTAAAAAAATAATAATAACAAAAAAGAAAATGAACAAAGTTGCTGGAGCGACATCCCAGTAAGCAAACACCCAAAAAAAGAAACTAAAGCACCACCAAGAAAAGAAAAACAACACATGGAAAAATAAATAAATTAGGGTCTGCTTGTTCTGCAATTTACTTCAATATTTAATATTATCATCATCAGTAAATCATAAGATTTAATTTATGAAAATAATTCAAAGTTTTCAATAAAGAAGAAATCTTAATTACTATAATGATATATCGTGTTTTATTTTTTTGAATTATAAAAAACTTTATGCGAACAGTAATTTGAACTTTAATGAATAATAAGTTTCCCTCTCAACCATTTATGTGATCTACCATAAAAAAATAACTTGACTCTAATCATTTTTTCAAATTCTTCATTTTAATCCTTTTAATCACTTTTTATAAGTCTATTAATTTAATTAAGTGAGATTAAAAATAATAAATGAAGAGTAATTAAAGGAATTGGAGGAAAGGATTAGAAGAAAAAATTAGAGCTAAGTTTTGTTAAAAAACAAAGATTAAGATATGTGCTCATTTAAATAGAAGTCATAAGTTGGAGTCGTTGGACCAAAAAGAAAAGAATTCCTAGGTTGAAAATTAGGGAGAGAATTTTCATTTTGATAAAATACAAAAATAAAAAAAAGGATCAATGTGTATTTAAATTATCTTATTTTGTGTTTAAATAATTTATAAATAATTTTGTTTATAAAACTTAAAAGAAAAAAACGTTTTTTTTTCCAAATATATTTAAAAAAAATTGTTACAAATGCTTGAACAACTAACTCAAACTGACCGACCTATCAAGATTACTAAAGATTGACCTTTAGCTTCACCTTCCCTTCCCTTCCCATATTTTTGTGAAAACTGGTGGTATTCTACTCTCATATTTATTTCCTTTGCCACTGACCTTCCCTATACCCAGGGCATTGCGATTGTACTCTGCACTACACGAAGCCATTACTGGAGGCTTTTGGGTTCTGAGCAATGTAAGCCCCTTTCTAACTTCTCTTTTAAGAGAGACATATTTACAACTACACTTTGTTTCTGTCTCTTCTATATACGATCGATTTCCTTTCATTTTCTACTGCTGCTCACATTTTCAGCCTTGTGCCTTAGTTTCTTTCGATTATCTAGTCAAAGCAATTTTCTTATTTTTTTACAATAAAATAAAAATTCATTAAAATAAAAGCATAGTTGCAATTATAATTCTAATAAAAAGTAATAGCTATATCAAAGGAAAAAAATAGATACAATTTTTAACCAAAACTAATTAATAATTTGTATATTTATTCTTAGTTCATAAACTATGATAACAATACATCTTTTATTATAGAGATTAATACATAATATACTCTTGTTTAAAGAAAATATCATGTTTCTTATCTTAATAGATTTGAAACTCTTGTTTTATAAAGTCAAGATATGTATGAGATAATCAAAGTTAAATATTTCAAATTTACTATAACAATAGACAAATTTAAAAAACTCAAAGTCGAATTTAATATCACAAATTTAAAAAATCTGAATAAATTTATTTAAAAAAATTAAAAAATATATAAGAAAGCAAGATAGTAAATGAAAAGAGCTATAGCGGAATAAAGCAATAGCCCTCAATAAAAAAAAAAACCTAAAAAATGAGACTAAAACATTATAAAAAAGAGAAAAAAAAAAACACTACAGAAAAAATAGAAAATTAAGGTAGGCTAGTCAAAATAATTTTCCATAAAGAGTTATTAAATGATATAATAATAATTATAACAATTCTTACACTGATATCCTTTTCTATTTTGATCAGAGAAAGCCTAATTAATGATTGTTAAACACAAAAAAATTAAATAGACTATAAAACATTATGCATAAAAATAGGCTAGCTAATAGCTCCAAACATCTAATCTAATACAATAAATTATAATTTAAAAAGAAAACCAAAACGGCGTTTCTGACCTGCACATGCTAATGTACCATGCAGAAGTTTCTCGGCTTTACCTTGGACTCCATTGAAGCTAACTTCACCATGCAAAGCCATACAGAGAAAAAACAAGGGGTCCACACCTATGTTGCCCAATGGCCAATTTCCGCTCTAGCATGGTCAATGCGCCGTGACAAAACTCCCCGCCTCGCCATTGGTAGTTACTTGGAAGATTGCACCAACAAGGTTGAATTTGTCCACTTCAATTATGACACATTCAATTTCACCACCGACCCTCGTTTGGTGCTTGACCACCCTTATGCACCAACAAACCTCATGTTCTTTCCCTCTGAGGATGACACGAATCCAGACCTCATTGCCACTTCAGGTGACAACCTAAGATTATGGGAAATCCATGATGACCAGATTCAACTTAAGTCCCTTCTAATTGGTAACAAAGTTAATGATCATCACTCAGCCATAACCTCATTTGATTGGGCTATGTTTGATACCCGACTTGTGGCTACTTGTAGCGTAGACACTACATGCACCATTTGGGACATAGAAAGGGAAGTTGTGAATACACAGTTAGTAGCACATGACAAAGAAGTGTATGACATTTCATGGGGTGGATTTAATGTCTTTGCTTCCGTGTCTGGGGATGGTTCTGTTCGGGTTTTTGATTTAAGAGACAAAGAAAAATCGACCATAATTTATGAGAATCCAGTGCAGGATTGTCCTTTACTGCGTTTGGAATGGAATAAAGGTGATCCAAGGTTCATGGCCACGGTTGGAATGAACAGCAATAAGGTAGTAATCATGGATATTAGGCTACCGACCACACCTTTCATGGAGTTAAGTAAGCATAGGACAAGTGTTAATGCTATATCATGGTCCCCAGATATCGGACGGCATTTGTGCTCTGTCAGTGACGATTCAAGGGCTTTGATTTGGGAGGTGGTGGACACGGGAATGGTTGTGAATGGTGGTGATGTGGAGCCCACGTTGTGGTATGGATCAACAGCTGAAATCAATCACGTGCATTGGTCTCCGGTGCAGTTGGACTGGATTGCCATTACTTTCTTGAATAATTTACAGCTACTCAAGCTGTAGTTTTTATGTTGATCCATACTTGACAATAATGATACAAAATCAAAAAGAAAATGAGAAGAGGGAAAAAAAAAAAAAAGACAGAGGTGAAGAAATTTGTGAATTTTTTTTTCAATAATTATGGGGACTTCAGTCAGTTCATTGCTTATCAATTTTGTAAGGAAATCTCTAAATTCATCATGTCGACAAAGAGTGTGTTCTTAAAATTGTTTGGGATTAATTTAGTCTTGATTAAAGGAAAAATTAATTTAAGAATGTCTTTTTTTTAAAAAGTAAAATAGTAGTCAAAATATGATACTTTGATCCTATCGGTTATAGTGAGAGTGACATGTCTAGAATCCTCAATGATAGGCAAAGGTTCATCTAGAAGATTGTTTATAGAAAATTTATTCAAAGGATTTCTCTTAAGTGAGATAACTAATTAATACTATGTTTGAATGATAAAAAATGAAGGGAAGGAAAAGAGAATATATGGAAGCAAAATAATCTTTTTATTTAAAAGTTTAATAATAGATAGAAAATAAAATTAACTCAATAAAAATTATTCTATTTTTCTCTTTTCTTTAAATATTAAATTTTGGTTTTCTAAAATTTGTGTGAAATAAAAAAAATAAGTTTATAAGTTTTAAAATAAACTTTTTTCATTTTATTTTATTTTTATATAGTTTAACTCTCAAGTAAAATAATAGAGTTTTATTTTATTTCTTTATTAATATTTTAAATAAAAAAAAAATTTTATTTCATTTATTTATTTTCTTTTTAATTATTCCTTATTTATTTCGTTTTGTTTTATTAATAAAAAAATATCTAAATACAATATAAGAGAAGATTTGAATAAGAAAAATCATAATAAATATAGTTATTAGTTTTTTTTAATTGTACTGTCAATTACAAATGAAAAAAATGATAAATCAAAGAAAAAACTCAAATAAAAGTATGATTTATATTCTCTCATCAAGTCACTTTTTCTCCTTCACTACTTAGGTGCAAATGTAATATGCAAAGATAAATTTGAGTATTAGAAATGTTACTTGTGAGAAGAATCTAATGAAGTTTAATTATATTGTTTGTGTTATAAAAAATTAATCTTACACCTACATTATTATTATTATTTATTATTATTATTATTATTATATACAAAACCCACTATTACGTTTGTAATGATTCATTTCTTTTAATTTGTTTTTTTTTTCTTTAATAACATAACATTAACATAAATAACGTGTGATGTTACCTAAAAAATTAGTGTGATGTTTAAAGGCAAAATGATAGAAATAGAAATTAAAAAAAAGGGGAAGTCTACAAAAAAAGAAAAAGGAGGTATCCTCTCTAATGGTTACAATTTCCAAACGCATTGATAAAATAAGGCGAGAAAGAAAAGCAGGGTTAAATTTTGGAGCAACTCCCAGCTCTGCACTATTTTCCGGTGGTTCCTTCTTCCATCGCTTGCAAGACAGAAAGAGAGCTCCCATCTCAATTCTCAAGCATGGCGATGACAATACACGGTACGTCCTCTCAATTTTAACTTACTACTCAAATTAACTATCTATCGATCCTCTTTATTAGTCCAATTAGGTCACAATTATTTTCACTCCCATCACCACAGTTGTTGCAATCCGTTTCTCTAAGCTAAATCTCGGTCACAATTAGGTTAGGGTTGTGCATAGTAATTTTCTGTAGCAATCCATTGGGTTTTCGCAAAATTCTGGTGGGGGACTGGGGGGATTTGTTGGGGTATGATAGAGGGACTGATCTATCTGTTTGGTCGCTTCCCAAAGAGAAATGAAGATTAATGAAATTGCTCGAGGAATAGACAATTCCACAAAAGCTTTTTCAAAAAAATTAATTTTAGTTAGTCCTGGCTATAATGAATTTGGGAAATTTATACTACTCATGTCAAAGACACTTGGGTGATACATGTAAAACCACAGATGACACGTCCTTTGCTATATTGAGCAGAGGTTCGAAAGTAAGAATTAAGGACTTGAAACACAGGTTGCAGGGTAGCTTGGAAGATAAGATTAGAGGTCCTAAATCAGCCACCGGCATATGTGTGTGTTGCTATCACGCGTTACCTATTTAAAATGCCGTGACTACTGACTACTTGAGAAAATGAGTATGTAGAATTAAATTGTTTTATAATGTAGCAGCATAGATCTTAACTTTTGCTCAATTATAGTTTTTAGTTAAATTTAGTGGCAGGCCACTCATCTTATGTTTATTATCATTTCATATGTACTTTTGGACAGTATACTGCTGTGGCCAAATTCATGCTGCCCTATTTCTACTAAGGATTTATTGTTTGTTTATCTTCTGTTTTTTTTTAATATATATATATTTTTAATTATGTTACTGATTCTGTCCTCTTTCTCATGTTACAAATCGGTATTCTGGGACTGTTCTTGTCTTTACAGTGTAAGTTGAAAACTAAACTCTTTGAGCTTTGTATTATTATTATTATTATTATTATTATTATTATTTTATTTTTATTTTATTTTCTTTTGGGTACAGAGCTTCGTATTATGATTATCTTGCAAAATAAGGCAAGTCAATTTTAACTTTTTCTTTTCTGGACACGCAGCCTTGCTGGGCTGGCTTTTATGTTTTCGGCTAGCATTTTGCTACAGATTCTGGTATGCTTTCCACAATGAGACTAATTGTGCTGGTCCTAAATGCTTGAAATGAACTGAGTAATGTCTGTTTGCTAAGGTTTTGTTTATTTCACAATTGTGTTTCGTCCAAGTTAGGTTTGAACAACTCTACTCTAAAGTATTCTAAATTTAATTTTGATTGTTTTTAAAATAAATCAAGAGATATTGTTATTTGTAACTACTTAAAGAAAAGTACTCTCCTAGTTATCACATAATATTTCTGACCACACAAACAGTTTGATGCAGCCCAGGAATTTATTTTAAATTATGGGTTGGGTGGATAGGAAATTTTGGAAATAGGCTGGGTAGGAATTTGGAATAAAAATGTTGTGTGGGAGGAGTCCACCTCCTTGGACAGAAATCTGATAATATCAGAATTCCAATCCGAGATTGAAAGAAACAACAGAATATTATATTCTGAATATACTTCACTGTATTGTACTGAACTGTCCCAAAATACAAAGATAATGATTATTTATAGACCACATAGGACTCTAGAATTGACTAGACTCTTAAGTGGTTTAATTAATGACTACTTTTAATTAATTAGACCCCTAATTACGATATCACTTAATTAGCTACACAAAACCACAACTCTTTAGCAGTTCTAAACCTTAATACAATGAACAATGACTCTTGAGTAGAAAAATATCATTATTCTTAAACAGTAATCAATTTTCTGCATCAATTCTCCTGGCCTGGACAGAACTCGTCTTCGATGAGTTAAATTCTTGATATGTTTTGAACAGCTTTAGAAGTTCTAAACCTTAATACAATGAACAATGCCTCTTGAGTAGAAAAATATCATTATTCTTAAATAATAATCAATTTTCTGCATCAATTCTCCCGGCTTGGACAGAACTCGTCTCCGACGAGTGAAATTCTTGATATGTTTTGAACAGCTCTGGACTATTACGTTCAAAGTCAGCAGCAGTAATCCATGTACTTTCTGAAATTGGCTTTCCTTTCCATTTCACAAGATATTTCTTATAGCTCCCATGTCTTGTAAGAACATTCTGCTCATCAGGCACATCTTCTACTTTCTCACGTGCTTTTGTCACCCTGGGCAGTCTAGCAATAGTTTGTCCTCGATTAATGTCTTCATGGAATTCATAATATGGACTGAGGTCTTCCACATTAAAAATAGGACTAATGCTAAGCTCTACTGGCAGCTCTAATAAGTAAGCATTGCTTCTGAGGCATTTCAGCACCTTGTATGGTCCTGCTTTCCTTGAATGGAGCTTCTGATATGCACCTTTTGGAAAACATTCAGGCCTTAGCCTTATCATAACTTGGTCTCCCTCCGAGAATTCCACATCCCTCTTGTGTAAATCCGCACTAGACTTGTATTTCTAGTTGCTTATCTTGATCTTTTTTCGTATTTCTTCATGAAGGTTATGGATATACTTAGCAAACTCCTCGGCCTCTTGACTAATTCTGGTCTTGACAGACACGGGTGCAAGATCAACAGGTTGTCGTGGCTTCAACCCCGTTACTATCTCAAATTGTTAGTGACCGTTGCTCCTGTTGATAGAATTGTTGTAGGCAAATTCTGCTGTAGGCAGAACTAAGTCCCATGATTGGGTATTGTCTTTTACTAGACATCTTAATAGATCACCCAAACTTCTATTTATAACTTCTGTCTGCCCATTGGTTTGTGGGTGATAGGCGCTAGAAAACTTCAGTTTGGTGCCCATGAGTTTCCACAGGGTCTTTCAAAAGTAAGACACAAATTTAACATCATGATTTGAAACTATGCTTTTTGGAAGACCATGCAGCCACACTACTTCACGAAAGAAGAATTGAGGAATTTAGATGCATCAGACATTTTCTTACACGGAATAAAGTGAACCATTTTTGAAAATCTGTCCACCACAACGAAGATTGAATCAAAGCCACTTGGGGTCTTAGTGAGTCCTAAAACAAAATCCATGGATAAGTCCTGCCAAGGTGCATTAGGGACTGGTAGTGGTGTATACAAACCAGAATTCTGCTTCTTTCCTTTAGAAATCTGACATATATGTCACTGGCATATAATCTTTTCAACATCACGCCTTAGTCGAGGCCAATAGAAACGATCTTCCACCAAAGTAGTGGTCTTGTCTCTTCCAAAATGCCCAGCAAGTCCTCCCGAATGTAGTTCCCATACAACAAAGTCACGAATTGAAGAATTGGCAAACATAACCAATTTCCATAGAAAAGATAACCATCTTTTATACAGAAATCAGAATTCTTACCAGTCTGGTTGGCTTGTAAATCTGCATAAATTGGCCCAAAGTATTCATCACTTGAATACTCATTCTTTATGTTGAGAGAGAGAAAGAAAAAGAAAGACATATACTGAACCGTGTGTTTCAACTACACAACGGAGACTGAATATATATTCAATAAGTAATAAATAATTACACAATATACATGATGTGGGACTAACAACTGTACTACTAATTTACACCTAATTACATATATTTCCAACATACATATATTTCCAACACTCCCCCTCAAGCTGGAGCATATAAATCATATGCACCAAGCTTGTTACATAAATAACTTATTCGTGGACCTCTCAGGGACTTGGTGAAGACATCTGCTAGCTGATCATTTGAGTTGACAAAGTTTGTGATGATGTCTCCTGATAGAATCTTTTCCCTGATGAAATGACAATCGACCTCGATATGTTTGGTCCTTTCATGGAACACTGGATTGGAAGCTATATGCAAAGCAGCTTGATTGTCACATATGAGTGTCATTTTCATAACCTCATCAAATTGAAGTTCTTTGAGGAGTTGTTTCAACCAAGTGAGTTCACAAGTGACTGGGGCCATAGCTCGATATTCTGCTTCAGCACTAGATCTTGCAACAACATTTTGCTTCTTACTTTTCCAGGAAACTAAGTTGCCGCCAATGAATACACAATACCCAGAAGTGGATCGTCTGTTAGTAGGAGAACCTGCCCAGTCAGCATCTGAGTATCCAACGACCTGAGTATGTCCCTTATCTTCATAGATGAGACCTCTTCCGGGAGCTCCCTTAATGTATTTGAGGATTCGTATCACTGCATCCCAGTGGTCCTCACAAGGAGAGTTTAGGAATTGGCTAACCACACTGACTGCAAAAGAGATGTCGGTCGAGTAACAAAGGAGGTAGTTTAACTTCCCAACTAATCTCCTATACTTTCCCGGATCCGATAGAGGCTCCCCCTGATTTGGTAGGAGTTTGACATTTGGATCCATGGGAGTATCAACTGGCTTGGCATTCAACAATCCTGTTTTTTCAAGGATATCCATAGCATACTTTCTTTGAGACACTATTATACCATCCTTGGATTGAGCTACCTCAATCCCCAAGAAATATCGTAGTTTACCCAAGTCTTTGGTCTGAAAGTGAAGAGAGAGATGTTGTTTTAACTCACATATGCCATGGTGGTCACTTCCATTGATGACTATGTCGTCAACATACACAACTAGATAAATGCAGCCTTGGGCTGTGTGGCGATAAAACACAGAGTGATCTGCTTCACTTCGAATCATACCAAATTGCTGAATCATAGTGCTGAATCGTCCGAACCAGGCTCTAGGAGACTGTTTGAGACCATAAAGAGACCTGTGGAGACGACATACCAGGCTAGAAGACTCCCCCTGAGCAACAAATCCAGGAGGTTGCTCCATATATACCTCTTCTTCTAGATCACCATGCGGAATGCATTTTTAATATCAAGTTGATGAAGAGGCCGGTGTCGAATGGCAAAGAATGGACAAAAACAACCTGGACAAAGCCATTTTAGCCACGGAGAGAAGGTATCCCCATAATCTAAGCCAAAAATACGTGTATACCCTTTCGCCACAAGACGGGCTTTGAGACGATCAATTTTACCATCGGGACCCATCTTGACCGTATAAAGCCACCGACAACCAACAACAGATTTTCCAGGGAGGAAGAGTAAGCAGTTCCCAAGTACCACTGTTGTGAAGCGCACTCATTTCATCAATCATTGCTTGTCTCCATCCGGGATGGGACAAGGCATCACTGGAGATTTAGGGATGGAAACAGAAGACAAGGAAGAAAGACAAGCAAAGTGCAAAGAAGAAAGGCGGTGATAACTTAAAGCAATATAATGAGGAGAAGGATTACGAGTAGACCTGGATACCTTTTCGCAGGGGCAATGGGAAGATCGAGTCGTCGACGGTCTGGAGGCGGTAAATGAGTTGGTTCGGAGAAGAGTCCGCAATGACCTCGGTAGCGGTATCCAGAGGAGGGACACGGGGTACAGGAGGTTGTGGTCGGCGGTGATAAGTGTGGAAGAAACGATCAGTGGTGCTGGGGATCTGTATGGGTATAGGGTGGGGCGGTTCAGACTCGACGGTGACAGGGACAAGAGGAACCGGAAGGAACGTAGAGATTGACTCGGGAGGCGAAGGAGACGACTCAAAGAAGGGTACAAACTCGAAGAAAGTAACATCAGCCGAGATAAGGTAATGTCGTAGAGTAGGAGAATAACAACGATAACCTTTTTGGGACCGAGTGTAACCAAGGAAGACACATTTGAGGGATCGGGCTGTAAGTTTGTCTAGACCAGGAGAGAGATTATGGACAAAACAAGTGGACCCGAAGACATGAGGCGGAAGAGAATGAAGAGGCTGATGTGGAAACAAGACAGAATGAGGGACCCAAGTTATCAAGCACGAGGATGGCATGCGATTAATAAGGTAGCATGCAGAGGACAACATCACCCCAAAAACGAAAGGGAACCTGACTATGGAGTAAGAGGGTTCGAGTTGTTTCAATAAGGTGTCTATTTTTACGTTCAGCTACCCCATTTTGTTGAGGTGTATGGGCACAAGATGTTTGGTGAAGAATGCCATGAGAAGCCATAAAAGTCTGAAATTGATGAGATAAGTATTCACTAGCATTATCACTGCGTAGAGTACGAATAGGAACACCAAATTGAGTTTTAATTTCTTGATAAAACTTTTGAAATATGGAGAATAACTCGGACTGTTTTGCATTAAAAATAACCAAGTACATCGAGAGTAATCATCAATAAAGGTAACAAAATACTTGGACCCTAAAGTAGAAATAGTACGACTAGGACCCCATACATCGAATGAACTAAGGTAAAAGGAGACGCAGCTCGAGTACCAAAACGATCGAAAAACGGACTACGGGTGTGTTTCCCTAACTCGACATGACTCACAAGGAAGACTCATAACTTGGAGAGGCTCGGCACCATTCTCTCGTAGTTTGGCAAGGCTAGGATGACCCAACCGAGCATGGATGGTAAGAGGGGAATCAATGGCGAGCAAACATGAGAAGGGTTGGAGAGAGCTGGTGAGGCCATGGGACTCATATCCGGTGCCAATCATCCGTCCCGAACTCCTGGTCTGCAGAGAAAGAGAATCTTTAGTGAAAGTAATAGAACAATCAAGAGAACGGGTTAAACGACTAATAGAAAGTAAATTAAAAGGACACCCAGGAATATAGAGAACCGAATCAACAGTGAGGGAAGGTAGGGGATTAGCAGTGCCAATCCCTTGACATTGTGTCTGAGAACCATTAGCTGAAGTAACCATAGGCAAATAACCAGAAGTAGAGAGTTGAGAAAACAAAGCCTTATTACCAGAAATGTGGTCGGATGCACCAGAATCAAGAACCCAAGGGCCAAGGGATGGTGGTGACCGAGAGACAAGCATAGGAATTACCGGTGTGCGCAATAGAAACAGTGGAACCAGAGGACTGACGCTGCTCAAACCACTTCAGAAATTCTGCATAATCAGCCGGAGAGGCTCTAGGTGGTTCAGAAGGCTCAAGAGTGTCTGGTGGAGTAGACTGTGCAACATTAGCAGTACGGGGAGAACGGCCATGTAAAGTCCAACATTTATTAATGGTGTGACCCAGGCGATGACAATGATCACATTTCGGACGAGGTTTGGAACCTGAGTGACCCCCACGGGAACGGCCACGACTGTTGGTCCGAGAGGCAAGGGCGAGATGTGTCACCGTGATGGGAGCAACAAGAGAATCGATCGTGCTTAGGCGGAACCCGAAGCAAGGTAGAACACGTCGCAGAAAGAGTGGGAACAAGAGGAGATCCCAAAATCGATCACGGATGGTGGAGTAATCCGCGGGTAAACCATAAAGGCCCAAAAGCATGAAGAAGGTGTTCCGTTGTTCAAGTTCCTTCGCCGGGTATCTGCTTGGAGGCAACAGTTCATTGAAATCGTGGAGAGCACCATTAAGTCTGCCCAAGTAGGTAGACATAGAGCCATCAAACCTCCTCGGGGCAATAAGACTCATAAGATCATGACAAACCCCATACAATCGTGAGAGTATCATTGGTGTAGAGGACCTTGGCCTGCGCCCACACGGATTCACAGGTCAAATGAGCCCGAAAAATCTGCTTCAAAGAGGAGTGGATGGTGGACTTAAGCACACTTTGGAGCATCAATCTTTTTCCACTGGGACGGTCGGCCGGGCACGAGAATCAACCTTGGTAGTGAGATGATTCTCGTACCCTTGACCTGAGTAAGCCAAAGTTTTGACGTCGGAGGCCCAAGAATCATAATTAGTGCCATCTAATTTGTCAGTGGAGAGATGGGCACTGATATAATTACTGAAAACACCAGGTTCTACCTTCGGAGCATCTGTAGGACTCAAGGAAGCCATGGGTCAGATGACAAATAACCCAAAAATCGCAATGAACAGTACCTGAAACGTATACGGAAGGTTTACGACACGTCTTATGGGTGCGGTTGGGGAAGTGGAGGACTGGGCTCAACAGAGGAGAGGCCGGCGACCATGGTGGGACGAACGGCGGCCGGAAAGAAGGCCTGACGCACCGTCGCGCGCGGCCGGAGTGAAGCGCGTGGGTGCGAAACGCAGCCCACTGTACTCGCGCGTGTGGGCGCGTGGATGGGCGGCTGGGCCTGTACTTCGGGGATCGGGCCGAGCAGAGGGAGGCGCTCCGAGCGGTGGTGGTGGTGGCCGGAAAGGACGTCGACGGTGGTGGCCGGAAAGGACGTCGACGGTGGTGGCCGGAAAGGACGTCAGCGGCGGCGGCAGGGGCTGAGACTGGCCGGAATGGAGCACGGCAGAGGAGATCCGGTACCCGGAGTGATGACATGGGTTGCTGGAAAAAAATTTGGCACAGGGGGACAGTGGGTCCTCCGGGTAGGCACGGTTCTAGGATTTGCCTTTCTCTAGGCTCTAGATACCATGTTGAGAGAGAGAAAGAAAAAGAAAGACATATACTGAACCGTGTGTTTCAACTACAGTGGACCGAATATATATTCAATAAGTAATAAATAATTACACAATATACATGATGTGGGACTAACAACTGTACTACTAATTTACACCTAATTACATATATTTCCAACATACATATATTTCCAACACTTTAATTCTTCAAAACCTGTCACCTTTACTGTCATAACAGTGAGCAATGTAGTCTTTTGGCTGAGAGCATCTGCAGCCTTATTTTGCACACCTGAACAATGCTTAATAACAAAGTTAAATTGCTGCTAGTAGGCACTCCATTTAGCATGCCTAGCATTCAGATGTTTTTGAGAATTGAGATACTTCAAAGCTTATGGTCTTGAATACAGAATGAATTCCTTATAGGAAAGATAACACTTCCAATGTTTGACAGCTTGAAAAACAGCATAAAACTCAAGATCATAAGTTGAGTACCTTTTCTTTGCATCATTCAATTTTTTGCTGTAGAAGGCAATAGGATGTCCTTCTTGACTAACAACTGCACCAATTCCGGTATGAGATGCATCACAAGACAGTTCAAACACTTTGTCAAAATCTGGAAATCTGAGAACTGGTGCTTCAGCCATCAGCTTCTTAATTTCTTCAAAGGCCTTGCTTGCTGCATCTGTCCACACAAAGCTTCCCTTTTTGAGGCACTCAGTAATTGGTGCCATTATTGAACTGAAATTACGGATAAAGCGCCGATGGAAACTTGCCAAACCATGGAAACTTCTAGCTTCACTTACATTGGTTGGTATAGGCCAATCAAGTATTGCTTTCATCTTCTCTGGGTCAGCTGCAAAACCTTTGGAGGAGACAATAAAGCGCTAGAAGTTTACCTGATTGCTCAAGAACTCACACTTCTTTAAATTAATGTAGAGCTTTTCAGCCCTTAAAGTCTCTAGGACCTGTCGTAGGTGAAACAAATGCTCTTCTCTACTGCGGCTGTAAATGAGTATGTCATCAAAATAAACGGCGATGAATCTCCCAATGTATGGCTGCAAAACATGATTCATTACCCTCATAAAGGTACTTGGGGCATTAGTGAGCCCAAATGGCATCACCAACCATTCAGAGTCCATCCTTTGTCTTAAATGCTGTCTTCCACTTGTCTCCCGGTCGACTTCTGATTTGATGATAGCCGCTTCTAAGGTCAATCTTTGAAAACACCCTTGCTGCTGTCATCAAGTCGAGGTATAGGGAATTGATACTTGATGGTTATTTTGTTAATTGCTCTGCTATCAACACACATCCTCCAACTGCCATCCTTTTTAGGTGTCAATAATGCTGGAACTACACAGGGACTGAGACTTTCTCGAATAAAGCCTTTGGATAAAAGGTCTTGTACCTGTCTCTGAAGTTCTGCATGTTCAGCTGGACTCATTCTGTAGGCTGGCAGATTTGGAAGTGATGCTCCTGGTATAAGATCAATAGCATGTTGAATATTCCTTATAGGAGGAAGGCCCTGTGGTAATTCTTCTGGAATCAGATCCTTACAATCTGATAATATTTGCTGTAAATCAGCTTCTAATTGTTGGGGTTGGAAAACATCATGGTTCTGCTTCACAACCATTGCATAAACAATACTTCCCTCGTTCTTACTCTCCTCTTCAAACTGTTTCAACGATAATACGATGACAGCTGTTGCCGTTGGTTGCCTTGCTTGTGACCCCTCACTTTTCATTGGTAAAGTTTGATCTTTGTTCCATTATAATTAGAAGTATAGGCGTTGGTTTTACCATTGTGCAACACCTTTCTATAATATTGCCATGGGCGTCCCAACAAAATGTGTGTGACCTTCATTGGAATAACATCACACCAAAGTGTCTCCTTATATCGATCACCAACTGCGAATGTCATTAAACTTTGTTTAGTGACTGGGAGGGATGTGTCATTGATCCAAGCAACCTTATATGGTTCTAGATGTTCTTGACGTTTCAACTCCTTTTCTACAAGAGCTTGTGAAACAACATTGGCACAACTCCCACCATCAATAATTAACTTGACTGCCTGATTTCCACACTTTAACATTAGTGTGAAAAATGTTGGTTCGAGGCCATTTGTCATCCAAAGAGTTCTCAGGGTTGCAAGAATACATTGCATCACCATAGTCACTTGCTCTTCTCCTTTGACTTCTTCTCCTTTGACTTCTTCTACATCATCTTGCTCTAGGGTTGTTTGTTCTTCATCCTCTTGCTGGTCACCTTCTTCACCCTCACAAAGATTCAGATTTTTGGTTGGACACATGGTAGCAAAATGGCCTTTCCCTCCGCATTTAAAACACATTATCTTGACCTGGCTTGTTGGGAACTTCTACTGATTTTCTTTTGAAATCAAAATCTCGAGACTTTAGAATGGTTCTTTGTCTGCTGCATAGCTGGAACTGTCTTCTTTATTGAAACCTCCCCTAGTTGTGATCCAAAACGTTTGGTTGATGGAAGCTTTAATTGACTTTCAATTTTGAGAGCCATTTGGTTAACTTCATCAATGCTGAAGAATCGAGCTGTAATAATTTCCCGCTGAATTTCAGGATTCAGCCCAGTTTTATAGTGTGCTAGAAGATGAGAATCTTCTTCATCAATTTGACAGAGCACAGTCAAATTGTTGAACTTTTCTGTATACTGGTGGACTGTCATGTTGCCTTGTTTCAGATGCTGTAATTCTTCAAACAATGATTCCTCATAATCAAGAGGAAGAAATCTCTCTTGTAACTTAAGCTTCATGTCCTCCCAATGAATAATAGGAACCTGGCCAAGCCTGTTCATACGTTCTTCAATGTTGTGGCACCACATCCGAGCCTGCTCTTTCAGCTTCATTTTTGCAAAGTGCACCTTCCTTTCTTCATTCATTCCGTACCAGTCAAAATAGTATTCTAAAGCTGTTATCCAATCAGTAAAGTCTTGAGGATCCATTTTTCCAGAAAAATCTGGAACATCAGTCTTGACTCCTTTGGGAATATCAAGATGGAAAGCTTCATAATTGTTGCATTGCTCCAAATGTGGTTGATAGCCACCATGAAACAGAACCCTATAAATATGACGGTTTTGGTTCATTGATCTGGGTCTTGGATTCCTTCTTCTTGGTTCACTAACATTGCTCTCTGCATCACGATTTTCGTTCTGAGGTTCTTCATTGTTTACATTTTCACCATTTTCATCTTCATGATTGATGGTTGATGCTTCCTTCCAAGCTTCTAGACTTGCAACTCGATTTGACAGATTGTGAATTTCTTCTGCAATTCGCAGCAGCAGGTCATCTCTTTCACGATCAGTGAGTCTGCCTCGAAATTCTCTGCCACTCCTTGTTGCCATTGGAAAGCAAAGCAGTTCCTACAAACCAGCTTTGATACCAAACTGATGCAGCCCAGGAATTTATTTTAAATTATGGGTTGGGTGGATAGGAAATTTTGGAAATAGGCTGGGTAGGAATTTGGAATAAAAGGGTTGTGTGTGGGAGGAGTCCACCTCCTTGGACAGAAATCTGATAATATCAGAATTCCAATCCGAAATTGAAAGAAACAACAGAATATTGATACGAACCAGTATCAAATAGTCCAGAACAAAGAGATATAAGAATTAAAGATGTAATGCTGTAGGTGTATTATTCGAAATTGCTAGAAAGTAATACAATAGAAGGAAATTCTATTGTCCACAGAGCAAGCTCCTGAAGAGAGCTATGGCTCTCTACCTTTTCATCATTTCTCCCTCTCCTTTCCCCTCTAACAAACATTCCCCCATATAACAGAAAAAGTCTCTCCCCACGTATAACAGCTTTCTGTTAAGAAAAATACTCTTTCTGCCACATCAGCAGATAGAGTTAATGTCTCTCTTACCCCTTCTAGAATAAACTTGCCACACCTTGGGCCCCTGATTCATTTGAGTAATTAGTTGACCTTTTGGGCCTTCCTCCTTACTATTGATCCTATCACTGCCCCTGTCTTCAAGATTAATCTTGTCCTCAAGATTGAAACCAGGAAATTGACTCCTGATGGTATACTCATCTTCCCAAGTGGCATTGTCAGCAGACTGCCCTTTCCATTGGATCAACAATTGATGAGTGAATTCCCCTCCCTTGGTGATTTGTCTAGAAGCCAAAACCGTAGCAGGTTCAAACTCTTCACCTTGCTCTCCCTCCATTCCTTGTGGCAGTGCCTCTTCTACTTGGTAATTACCCACGGCCTTCTTAAGGAGTGAAACATGAAAAACTGGGTGAATTCTGGATGTTTCTGGCAGCTTGAGCTTGTAGGCGACTGCTCCAACTCGAGCCAACACCTGAAACGGTCCATAGAACCTTGCAGAAAGCTTGGGATTTATTCTAGTGGCCACTGACCCCTGCCTATGGGGTCTGAGTTTCAGAAACACCCACTCTCCAACTTCAAAGTTTCTTTCTTGTCTTTTGAAATCAGCCTGAGTCTTCATCCTTCCTTGAGCCCTCACTAGATGTTGTTTTAACTGCCTGAGTGCCTCATCTCTATCCATAAGTTCCCTTTGCACAGCTTCCACCTTAGTTTCACCTTGCAAGAACCTTACCAACACGGGGTTTCCTGCCATAAACCGTTTCAAATGGAGTGACTCCAATGGACTGGTGGAAATTGGTATTGTACCAATATTCTGCCCAATGCAACCATTGCAACCAATTTTTGGGTTGATCTCCAATAAAACACCTCAAAAAGGTCTCTAAGCACCGATTCACCACCTCGGTTTGGCCATCGGTTTGAGGATGATAGGCTGTACTCATTTTCAGTTGAGTACCTTGGAGCTTGAAAAGTTCCTTCCAGAAGTTGCTAACAAAGATAGGATCCCTATCACTTATGATTGCCTTAGGGACACCATGTAGCCTGACCACCTCCTTAACAAACGTTTCAGCTACTGCCCTTGCTGTGTAAGGATGTTTTAAGGGAACAAAATGACTATATTTTGACAATCTATCCACAACCACCAAGATTGCATCATAACCCTTTGATTTAGGAAGTCCAGTGATGAAGTCCATGGACACTTCCTCCCAAATTTGGTCTGGGATGTTCAAAGGTTGAAGCAAACCCCCTGGAGACGTAGCTAGATATTTCTGCCGTTGACAAGTATCACACCTTTTAACAAATTCTTGAACCATCCCTTTCATGCCAAACCAAAACAAGTTGGCAGCCACCCTTCTGTATGTCCTATAAAATCCCGAGTGCCCCCCTAAAGGAGTAGCATGGTATTCTTCAATCAACTTAGGTATCCACACAGACTTGGCTGAGAGAACTAACCTCCCTTTAAACAACAACACCCCATTGATGTAAGAGAAACCCTTCCTGGACCCAGTTCCTTGAGAAATCTCCTCTATGATTGCTTTCAGCCTGTCATCTTGTTGTAATTCAGTCACTATGGCAGTGCTGTCCACCCAAACTGGGTATGTTCTGATATTACAAAAGGTTCCCTCTTCCTCATACACTCTAGATAAGGCATCTGCTCCTCTATTCTCTGTTCCCGGTTTGTAGACAACATCAAATTGGTATCCAAGCAGCTTGGCTGTCCAATTTTGCTGATCCATGGTGGTGATCCTTTGTTGCAGTAATTGCTTCAAACTTTTCTGGTCAGTACTCACCGTAAAAGGTCTTCCAATGAGATAGGGCCTCCAATGTTGAATTGCTAAGGCTACAGCCATCAGTTCCTTCTCATAGGCTGACTTGGTAAGATTTCTGGTTCCCAATGCCTTGCTGAAATATGCAATTGGCCTGCCTTGTTGGATCAAAATAGCCCCTAAACCTCCTCCTGAGGCATCACTCTCTATCAAGAATCTTTGGTTGAAATTAGGAAGAGCCAACACAGGTGCTGTAGTGATGGCCTCCTTAAGAGCATCAAAAGCCATTTGTTCCCTTTCCTTCCACTGGAAACCACCCTTCTTAGTCAATTCAGTTAAGGGTTTGGCAATCTTACCATAATCCTTAATGAATTTCCTATAATAACCAGTAAGGCCTAGGAACCCCCTCACTCCTTTCACGTTCTTTGGAATTGGCCACTGCATGACACTCCTTATTTTATTGGGATCCATAGCAACCCCCTCTTTGGAGATTAAGTGTCCTAAATACTCAATGGAAGTCTGGGCAAACTGACATTTCTTCTTATTAGCTACTAAACGTTGCTGCTGTAATACCTTTAGGACCGTTGCCAAATGCTCCACATGTTCCTCCCAACTTGCACTGTATACTAAAATGTCATCAAAGAACACCAAGACCCATTTTCTCAACATTTCCCTGAAAATGTCATTCATCAATGCTTGAAAAGTAGAAGGAGCATTCATTAACCCAAAAGGCATCACCAAATATTCATAGTGACCCTCATGAGTTCTAAAGGCAGTTTTGTGGACATCTTCTTCCTTCATCCTCACTTGGTGGTACCCGGACCTCAAGTCTAGCTTAGAGAAGTAGCATGCTCCATTCACCTCATCCAGTAGCTCATCTATTACTGGTATTGGGAACTTATCAGGAACGGTAGCTTTATTCAAAGCTCTATAATCCACACACATCCTCCATGTTTCATCCTTCTTCTTAACCAATATCACCGGGCTTGAGAAAGCACTTTGACTAGGCCTCACTATTCCCAATTGTAACATTTCTTGGACTTGTTTTTCAATCTCGTTTTTATGATGGTGGGGATATCTATAGGGCCTCACATTCACTGGCCCATGCCCTTCCAATAATACAATAGCATGCTCCCGGTTTCTCCTGGGTGGCAATCCTCTGGGTTCTCGAAAAACTTCTTCAAAATGTGCCAATAATGCTTCTAAATTCTGCTTCTGGGCATCAGTAATTGTCCCTCCTCTATTCTGCTCTTGTACTGATATATTGCCCTTTACTCTTGTGGCCATGTACACCCCTTCAATTATTACCTTATGTCCTCTGCACAAACTCTGAAAAGCAGTCAGAGTGTCACCTTCCTCTCCCTTGAATTCCACCGGTGACCCTTGGACCACGATCCTCATCACCTTTCTCCCCCAATCCACCACCATTTCTCCTAAAGAAGACAACCAAGACATTCCCAGTACCATGTCTATGTCCCCAAATCAAACAAAAGTGCATCAATTATCATCTGGGTCCCTCCTAACTCCAGTTTTATTCCCTCACATTTCCCTTTTATGGTTGTTTTATGACCATCTCCTAACTTGATACTCATGTCCTTCGTGTCCTTAGTTTGCCATCCCATAGCTTCAGTCCTTTTGGATAAGAAGTTATGGGTGGCTCCACTATCCACCAAGATCAAGATTGGGACTCCCTCAATGATCCCTCTCGTTTCAGAGTTTGGCAATGTTGCCTTCCTTCTGTGACTAAGTTATTAAGGCACAGAACACTGCATTCTCCATCTACTTCATCTTCTTCTTCTTGCTCAGTTATGAAGTGAGCCTCCTTCTCCTCCTCTTCTTCCCCTTCATCTAAGATTAAAACTCTTAGTTGCTTATCTGGGCACTTATGCATGGGATGATATTGACCCCCACATTTGTAGCATAATCCTCTTTGTTTTCGGTCCATCAGCTCCTGGTACGATAGATGGCGCACTCCTCTATCGCGTGGTCCACCCCACTTTTTGTCCCCAGCATTTGTTCTGCTATTGGATCCTGATTGGTTAGTTGTCCCACTCGAAAATCCTTTGCTACCATTTCCAATTCCGGGTGTCTCCTTTCCTCCCCGGATATAGACCCAGTCTGACCCAACTCCACTTCTTGGGTTTTGACCCGATTGGGTCCTAAAATTTGGTTGAGACCCAAAACCAGCCCGTAACTCCTTCTTCTCCAGAGAACTGCCACCTTGACCACCGGCATGAAGCTCCGATTCCACCGCTCTGGCCACATTCATCAATTTCGAACGCGATAAAGGGCCCAGAGCTCGCAAGCTCCTCAATCTCCCACGGATGTTTTCCTTCAACCCGTGCAAAAAGTATCCCACATACTGATCTTCGGGTAGACGTTTAATTTGCGCCGTCAAACGTTCGAAATTCTGAATGTATTCGTCAATACTCCCGTCTTGCTTTAGAGCTGTCAGTTGCTCAAAAACATTTCCCTCACCCATTCCTCCATATCGATCGATTAGCTCCTCTTTTAATTGCTCCCACGTTAACTCTTCCTCCTCAGTGAGCAGCGAGTTAAAAAAATGAATGGTTGATCCTTCCATGCTAAGCTGAGCTAGACTGACCCGTAGCTCCGGGTGAGTGTCTTGGACACGAAAATATACCTCTGCCCTCGATATCCAACCGGCGGGGTCTTCGCCGTTAAAAATCGGCAGCTCCACTTTTTTTATGGACTGCCGAAACTCCTCCATCACGTCTCCTTGTAACTTCTTGAGCCCACTATTTGAAGGTGACCCCTCTGTTTTCCGAACTTCTTTTCTTGTTTTGCAATGTACACTCCCATCGTCGTCTCTCTCCTCTTCGACAGTAACCTTATCGTCATCAACTTTCGACTTTTCTTCCTCCTCTTCCGACCCCTTCTTCCGATCATTATTTTTTAGATATTCCATAATCTGCTCTAAGCTAGCATCGGTTTTCCTTTGTGATTCTGCTAAGGTAACCTTCATGCCCAAGAGCTCATTCTCCAGGTTAGTCATACGTATCTCCATGTTTTTCTCCATCTTCTTCCTTGGTGGCATTCACCTCACGTCGCTGGTTGCTGATCAGAAGAAAAAAAAAACAAACAAACTCCGTCGCGGATCCGGCAGGTCGGACCAGTTTGATACGAACCAGTATCAAATAGTCCAGAACAAAGAGATATAAGAATTAAAGATGTAATGCTGTAGGTGTATTATTCGAAATTGCTAGAAAGTAATACAATAGAAGGAAATTCTATTGTCCACAGAGCAAGCTCCTGAAGAGAGCTATGGCTCTCTACCTTTTCATCATTTCTCCCTCTCCTTTCCCCTCTAACAAACATTCCCCCATATAACAGAAAAAGTCTCTCCCCACGTATAACAGCTTTCTGTTAAGAAAAATACTCTTTCTGCCACATCAGCAGATAGAGTTAATGTCTCTCTTACCCCTTCTAGAATAAACTTGCCACACCTTGGGCCCCTGATTCATTTGAGTAATTAGTTGACCTTTTGGGCCTTCCTCCTTACTATTGATCCTATCAAATATTATATTCTGAATATACTTCACTGTATTGTACTGAACTGCCCCAAAATACAAAGACAATGATTATTTATAGACCACATAGGAATCTAGAACTGACTAGACTCTTTAAGTGGCTTAATTAATGACTTTTGACTGACTTTTGGACTATTAATTAATTAGACCCCTAATTACGAGATTACTTAATTAACTACACAAAACCACAACTCTTTAGCAGTTCTAAACCTTAATACAATGAACACTGACTCTTTGAGTAGACAAATATCATTATTCTTAAATAACAATCAATTTTCTGCATCACAGTTCAAGTGCTTGTTGAAATCTTGGGTGAAAAATCTATGTATTACAGTCATCAAGTGAAACAGTAAAAGCATACTATCCTCCTGGAAAATATTTCAGGTGAGCCATAAAAACAGTTGTTCAACCCTGCGGGATAGCTATCAAACCTGCCGAGAATTTCTTAGTTGTATACTTGTATTATGTTTAAAGTTATGAATATGGTTTCTTTCAGAGTCAAGTTTTGTTATATCCTTAAAGATGTCAAAAAGACACTTAACTTTGCCTATAATATGTTTGGGATTTTTAGATGGGAAAGAAAGGAATGGTTCATAAAGGAATAGGGGTGGGAAGAGAAGGAGTGGGAAGTAGAAGGAAGAATATTTCTATTGTTTGCATGTTTGACAAGGCAAGAGATGGAATGAGAAGTGTTGTAATTTTTAAAATTTAATATGACTTTCTTGAATAAAGGATAAAGATGAAATGGAGAGGATAAAAATTTACCAAATCAATTTTACAAGAACTAGCTCTCTATTGTTGAGTCTTGTGAGACCATGATCACATATTGGCTTTTCTTTATTACAATTTGTTGAAGAATTATAGGATTAGGGTTTGGGGAGAAGGAAAAGAGGGAAAGACGGCTAACAAGCTTAAACTAAGAATATTATTAATATGATAATTTGATACAACCAAATACAATAACCAAATGCACCTATTTATACTACTAATTAGGTCAAGTACTAATAAGTAATACAAGCTCAAGCCCACTACTAATAATACTACTAACCTAATATCTTCTCACACCCCCCCTCAAGCTTAAGCTTACTAAACTTATGCTTGTTACAAGTAGCAAACCTATAAATTGAAAACAAAGAACACCACTAAGATTTAAAACTCAGCCGATCTCAACAAATAACTAAGGAAACTAGTGCTCCTGCTAAATAACAAATCCTTGGCAGCATCCTTGGTAGATAGCTCCTTACTTCTCCTCGGCACACGTCCAAAGCAAATGAGACCTATTATGGAGTCTTCAACCTTTCTCCTCAGTGGCCCCCTCGACCTCCAAATTGGTCTCCAAAACACTAAGTTGGGTGTCATACCACCCAACAATGACCTCCAACCGAGTCTCCAAAAGACTGAGTCAGGTATCGCACCACCTACTAACCCAAATGTGGTTCCTTTACTAGTGTCCAAAGTCTTCAATCCACAAACCCTTGATAGCAAAAGAAAGAACAATGAACAATAATTCCAAATAACAAAAATTACAAAATTACTCCAAAGTCTCAAAGAGAACCAAAAGTAGGCAGACCAGCAACAACACAAGCCAAACATATGCAGAACAACAATCAACTAGAACATCATTTCCACCGACCAAATGCTGCACACCGATGATGGGAATTGCAGCCAAACGTGGCACCACCAGCTACCCAAATGCGGTCAGCAATGACAGCTGTTCCTCCTCAAACAGGAGGATGATCCATATCAGTGAGCCAACGGCAGGAAAGCCAATATATAGAAGAAAAAAAGCACTAGACAATTCAGAGCACACCAAATTCACAACCAGAAGTGCCAAAAGAACCTGAATCTTCTGTGCTTATGCTACCACCAAGAAGAGAAGAAGGAAGCAGAAGTTCATATGAGAGAAGAATAGAAGCAGAAGTTCATTCAAGAGAAGAAGAAAAGCAGAAGTCCATTTGAATCCTGCAAATGGAGAATAGAGAATAGAGAAGAAGAAGAAAAGCACCAAACACTATGAGGCAGAGCAAAAACCCAAAAGCAAGAGAAACCGAATTTGAAGACAGACACATAACAGAGCACCCGTGTCAAATTAGGCAACATCTTAGAAAAACAAAGAAAAAACCTAAACCGATCTGGCCCAAAATATCTCCCAGCCTGCAACACCCCTTTTCGCACTCATTTGGCCTCAAATAAAACCAGAGAATCTGGAAACATGACGAAAAACAGAGTCTGAAACAGAAAACAAGAAGAAAACAGAGTTGGAAGAAACTCGCCGTAAAACTCGTCTGAGCTTTGGCCAACCACCACCATCATCGCAGGTGAGCACCAATGACCAGTCACCGGTCCCAGCCGCACCCTGCCATGGCAGCTCTGGCCACCCAAACTGATTCCATACCATTGGAAACACAAAAGACTCAAAACAGCCAAAACGCAGGAGTTTCTACTGCCATTGTCAGATGCCACAGGACCCACCGGACATCTTCCCGTCACCGGCCAACCACAACTGGCCTTCACCCACCGGCAACAGCTGCTAGCTTGCTTGAAAAACTGAAAGACTGCCATTGGAGAGTATGCCCTGTTCTTGAACGTGACTACAGGTCACAGCCAGCACACATTCTTCGTGACCTACAACAGAGGAAGCTGAAAATTTCACTAGCCAAAACAGCTGCCACCTCAGATGATAAAACGCATAGATGGGACCCAAACTATTTTGAATTTCTGAGAACTGATGACTTTGAAATAGAAAAAAAACAGAGAAGGAATATACATGCGAGTTCCATGAACTCAACACTGCTCTACTACCATGTTGAAGAATTATAGGATTAGGGTTTGGGAAGAAGGAAAAGAGGGAAAGAAGACTAACAAGCATAAACTAAGAATATTATTAATATGATAATGTGATACAACCAAATGCAATAAAGTAATGCACCTATTTATACTACTAATTAGGTCAAGTACAAGTACTAATAGTACAAGCCCAAGACTATTAACCTAATACAACAACAACAACAACAACCAAGCCTTTTCCCACTAGGTGGGGTCGGCTACATGGATGCTTTATTGTGTCTTATCATGAACCAAGTCTTGTAATAAAAATTTGCAATCTAGATCTTTTTTTAACTGTTTCGCCTATAGTCTTTCTTGGTCTTCCTCTACCTCTAGCTATCATTCTCCATCCGATCTACTCTTCTTAGGCTTCTATGGGTCTTCTCCATACATGTCCAAACCACCTAAGGCGAGATTCTCCCATCTTTTCCACAATAGGTGCTACCCTACTTTCTCTCTAATGCATTCATTCCTAATCCTATCTTATTTAGTATGGCCACACATCCAACGCAACATCCTCATCTCCGCGACACTGATCTTGTGCTCTTGTTGGTTTTTTACCGCCCAACATTCGTTGTACAACATTTGGGCCTTATAGTTATAAGAAAATTTACCCTTAAGCTTGAGAGGCACTTTCCTATCACAAATAACTCCTGAAGCACACCTTCATTTCATCCATCCAGCTTGAATCTTATGGTTTACATCTCCTTCTATCTCTCCATTATTTTGTATGATGGATCCAAGATACTTAAACTGTGTAACTTGTGGTATGGTATGATCTCCAATTTTTACCGCTAAGCTAGCATTAGCATGTTTCTTACTTGAACTTACATTCCATATACTCCGTCTTACTCCCGCTAGACGAAAGCCATGTTCTTCAAAGCTCGTCTCCATAACTCTAGCTTCCCGTTTATTTCCTCTCTCGACTCTCCAACTAAGACTATATCATCATGCATGCATTGCGGCACTTCTTGGATATGCGCACAAGACATCCAAGACCAAGGTAAAAAGATAAGGACTCAAAGTGACCCTTGGTGCAGTCCTGAGTTATAGGAACTCTTCAGACCCCATTTGTTCTCACACCGGTTTTAACCTCATCATACATATCTTGGATTGCTCGAATATAGGCAATACGAACTCTTTTCTTCTCCAAAGCCTTCCACAAGACTTCTCTCGGTATATCGTAGGCTTTTTCCAGATCAATGAAAACCATGTGTAGGTCTTTTTGCTTCCTCCGATATCTTGCTTCGTCAATCTTCGTAGAAGATAGATTGCTTCCATGGTTGACCTCCCGGGCATAAAACCAAATTGATTCTCCGAAATATGAGTCTCGTCTTAGTCTCCTTTCAATGACTCTTCACAACTTCATAATATGACTCATGAGCTTAATCCTCCGTAATTTGCACGCTTTTGTATATCTCCCTTATTCTTATAAATAAGGATTAAAGTGCTTCTCCTCCATTCATTTGGCATCTTCTTAGACCTCAATATCTCGTTAAACGACTTTGTAAGTCACTGTTTATCTCCTAGGCACTTCCATATCTCAATAGGTATATTATCCGGTCCAACCGCTTTTCCATTATCCATCCTCTTCAATGCTTCTTTTACCTCAAACTCCCGAATTCTACGATAAAATGTTTTATTTTGGTCTTCTTCTCTAGTGTTTAGAATGTCTCGAGTCCCCTAATGCCCCGTGTTCCTCATTAAATAACTTGTGAAAATAACCCTTCCATCGATCTTTGATGTCTTGTTCAACCAAGACTTTACCTTCTTCATCCTTAATGCATTTCACTTGATCCAGTCTCTTGTCTTCCTTTCCCTACTTTTAGCAAGTTTGTAGATATACCTTTCTCCGTCTTGTTGCCCAACGATTGATATAACCCATTAAACGCTTTAGCTTTCGCCTCGCTGCCTTCTAGTATCTTTTTTAGGCTCATTTTCATCATTTTTACACACATGCCAAGCTTTATAACATTCCTTTTAACCTTAACCTTATCTTGTACACTTGTGTCCCACCACCAAGATTCTTTATCCTTGGGTCCAAAGCCCTCATTCACCGAGTGTCTCTTTTTCTACCTTCCTAATCCCTTTAGCCATCTCGTTCCACATATCATTAGCACTCCCTTGTACTTCCCAAATCTCTTCCTCCATAATCCTCCTCTCGAAAGAGCATCATTTCCAGTTGCCACCATTTGATCCTTGGCTCTTTGTCTCGACAATTTCTTTACTGGATCTTAACTCGTACATCCATAACCAAAACCCCGTGTTGGGTAGTCAAGCTCTCTCCGGGGATGACTTTGCAATCCATGCAAATCTTTCTATCGATTTCCTTAATAGAAAGAAATCAATTTGAGAGAAAGAACCCCGCTTCTATATGTGATAAGATGCTTCTTCCCGTTCCTAAAACAAGTGTTAGCTTATTGAAGATCAACGCTACCGCAAAATCTAGAATCCTTCGCCTCTCTGCATTAACTACTCCTGACCATAACCTCCATGCAAACCCTCAACCCCTAGATTCGCTCCCCACATGACCATTTAGGTCCCCACCTAGAAAAATCTTCTCTCCCAATGGTATTCTCTGCACTAAACCTTAAATCCTCCCAAAATTTAATCTTGTAGTGCTGCCTAACCCTACTGGGGTGCATACGCACTGATAATATTAAAAGTCTCCTGTTCCACAACAAACTTCAAAGCTATAATCCTATCTCCAAGTCTTGTCACATCCACAACGTTATTCTTCCAATTCTTATCTACTATTATGCCTACCCCGTTTCTAGATTTTATCTTGCCAGTGTACCAAAGCTTAAAACCCAAAGTGTCGAGTTCCTTTGCCTTTTCTCCAACCCACTTAGTTTCTTGTAGGCACATAAAATTAATCCTCCTCCTAATCATGGTGTCAACTATTTCCATTAATTTATCTGTAAGTGTGCTTATATTCCAAGTTCCAAAACGCATCCTACTCTTGTGAACTAACTTCTTTACCCACACCCGTTCACGAAAATGTGGGAACCCTTGCTTATTTTTCACTACACCCAGCGGATGCAAATGGCTCTTGCTCATTTGACACTCAGTACTTAGCCATACAACAAGTTGTGGGGCAATGACCTAGCATTAACACAATTACTTCTTTGATCCATGTCATAAAGATTCGACAAAGTTTTATGTTGGCTGTCGACTGCCTAACACAACCTTCCTCTTTTATTCGGGCTTGGGACCGGCTATGTAGGAATTTGCAACAAAGCTCAGCATAGGCAGAGTTACTATTAACTACTGTTGCTGGCGGCTTCTTTGTGCTTTATGTCTTGGATTTTGTAATAATTAAATTTGCATCGAAGAGGAGAACATGTTTTTGCTTCAGCATAATTTACTTGGGATATGCTTCAGATCCATCCAAACAACACTATTGGAATTAATTTTTGAGCAGTGAGTACTCGAACTTTTATGATAGGGCACAATGACGTCGTTTGATCCATGTAGTCGACCCCACTTAGTAGGAAAAGACTTGGTTGTTGTTGTTGTTGTTATTGTTGAGTACTCGAACTCGGAGGTCTCAGGCTCAAAACCCATTGGGAATGGGTGGGGTGGGATTTTATGGGATGGGAATGGGCCAGCTCTTGTTCTGTGGTCCGAATTCGGGTTGAACAGAAAAAAAAGACGAAGATGTTTTCAAATAAGGCTGTGTCTTTTGCTATTTTTTATGATGATAAGGATGGCACATGATCTAATTGATTATGGAATGCTACAGTAGCACATATGACTCTTGTCTGATTTGTTGAGTGCACATTTACTTACCAGTGTTTAAGTGTATTCTGTTTGCTTTCTATTTGCTGTGGCAGGCATGCGCAATATACAACAATTGGTGGCCCATGTTATCAGGTGAGTTAGAGTCTTATAAGCTGGAAGTTTTGTTTATTAGTTGGAAAATTTTAATTGTCAGAACATTGCACCTGCAGCTCTCATGTATGTGCTGGTACCTATGCCTTGCTTATTCTTTGGAGGTGGATCCACTCAATTTCTGATGAGCCGTGATGGTGGGGGGTAAGTATCTTTGTTGCCCTTCAAGAGCTCGAAAAAGTTCTCTGGTTTTCTATGAAGCATTTTCCATGCGATTAGCTTTTGGGTTATCTGCTATTCTGTCTAATGTTTTTCACTGCCTTTTGCAATGGATGTTACATTTATTTCTATGACCTTTTCAATTCAATAAGAGTTCAAAGTCAATTTTTTTAAAAATAGTTTGTTTTCAACAGTATATATAATATCTGATATTATGTTCCAGTTGGATAGATGCTGCAAAATTTTTGACTGGAGCATCAGCCATGGGCAGCATAGCGATTCCTATAATCCTTAAGCATGCTCATATGATTGAGACAGGAGCGATGATCATTGAGCTTGTATCGTTCTTCATATTTATTTGTACTGTTTTGTGTTTCCACCAAGCGAGCCTTGATGATGATTGGTAATAACAAATTCCACAAAGTTCTGACATCCTGCTAGTCATTTGGGTTAGTTTTCCTTAAAAAGGAAAACCAAATAGTGTAAATTATGAACCATGGGAAAAGAAATGTATGATCGAACATCTGTAAAGCTGTTTATTGTATATCTGAGTTGAGTTGCATTTGATCTGCCTGTAATTGCTTTTTCGTTAATTTGCTTTCTTGTTATAATAAGATATTTGTGATAATTTTCATCCGTGGAGTACGCATAACTTACACGTATTTGACTTCCTTGGTTTGCTCATTGTCCATACGGTGTGTATAACGTAGTTCTTGTATAATATCCTCTTACAATAAACTCTACACGCGCGCACATGCACACGCAAATGCTCATGTACAATCAAATGTGCATACTATTTTTACTACATTATTTTTACACCACTTTTTTTTTATATAATAAAACAAGAAAAATATACATTGCAACATACTCTTTCTATCTTCTTTTTCCCCTAAAGAAGAAAAGTGTAGAGATGGTGTAATAAGTTTAGTGAGCAAATAACAAACTCTGCCAAATTCCACCTTGCCTTTTGGTATTTGGAAAAAAAAAGTTTCATCTTCATTCTAAAAAATTTTTATGAAGGTTTTAATTTGTTACACCATTGAAACAATAAGTACCATATCTAGTGAATATTTATTAATAAATCACTATTATTTTGTATGAATATAGCTGGAGTCTGCCAGTTGAGCAATCTTCTTTAATCTCTTGTACAGATTATTTAGTCCTTATGGCCTTTTTTTTCTTGGTTTTTTGGGTACAGTCCTTATGGACTTGTGGTTGCATCACGGTTTGTCTTCCACTTTATTTTTAAGTTTTTTATTATATTTTTTTGTCAGCCACTCTAATTTTAAGCTAAAACATGTACTTAAACTCAACTATTTGGGCTAGAACTCTTAGACTAGTGTTGTTTTATTTTATTGTTTTTTGGTACAGATTGTTTTATTTTATTATTTTCTGATGTGATCATTGTACATTAAGACTGCTGTCAATGAGAATATGTAAGATTAAATATGGGCTTTGTCTTCAATGCACCCTTATAAAGTTTGGTTGTATGGATGCACCAACGTGTTTCAGCGATGTACCGAAGCGTTTTAGCTGTTGATTATGTGGAAAAAGAGATAAAGGGAACAATTATTTCCTTGTCTTTTGAAGAGTTTGTGGAAATTAAAGGTTGTTGTTCCCTTTCGAATTTAATAATAATAATAATAATTAATAATAATAATAATAATGGATAATTACAAATTTAATAATAATAATAATAATTATGAATTTAATAATAATAATAATGAATATAATATATAATAATAATAATAATTACGAATTTAATAATAATAATAAATAATTACAAATTTAATAATATTAAAAGTGGAGGGTAATGATAGGAGAAAAATTTTATCAGGTTATATCATGAAGTCATAAAAAGATAGTGTTATACTATTACAGTAGGATAAAAAGTTTTGATCGAATTTGATTATCCTATCAAGTGGACATACCAAACATCTGATAAAGTCTGATAATATTAACTTATATTATCAGATCATCCTTATACGACGCAACAAACATAACCTAATACTTTGAGGTTAGATAAGTCAACTAATTTTAAAAATATTAACCAAACAACTATAATTATTATGAAATGAATTCTGAAACATCAAAGATTTAGAAGATATAACAAATATTTTTTCATTCAACACAATTTTCCTTACAATTAATCATAACTAATTTTTTACACATTTAAACTTCAATTCTATCATATATCCTGATGTGAAGAGATGTAATTTTTTAATGGATGTGTAAAACATTATTCTTTTTCATTTAACTAATAGTGACTTATAATATGGTCTGGTGCTGTCAACAGTCAACAGTATCTGCAGACTCAAGTCGTACATGCAGTTACTCAGAAATTGCTTAACTAATTAAAAAAATTACGGAGAATAAAACTCCTTAATTCAATTATGGATGCCTCCTGACAGCATTGGTTTGTGGGTTTCTGTCTCTTGTTCTTGCAGTTCTTTTCCGACACCAAATGAGTCCAACGATGTGATGATTATACGCGTTAACACACAGAGAAAGTGATAACATATTTTACTTCCCCAAAGTTGGGTCCAGAAAGTCCAATCTCTATTATCAATTCTTCATGCATTTTCTCTATGGTTTCCAAGAATCAACTAGGTCAGGTTGTAGGACTTGGGTGGACTTCCTCGCAGTTTCCAGAAGCTGCAAGTGAACTGAATAACACTAGTTGTTCATCTCATGATTTGATTTCAAGTTAAACTTCAATCCAATTGAACTCTAGTTAAGCCTCATTAACTAACTACAAATTGAATTTTAGTTATTCTCAACTAGTAATATGCCCACCACCAAAGCGACAACTGCTTTGTGGTGTTACTGTGTGAATTTGATATTTATATTAGCTTAGTATACTCTCTTTAGTTTTCATATATTAATTTATGATATATACTATCTACAAGGAGGAGAGGAGAAAAATTAAAAAAAAGAAAAAAAATTAGCAGTAGCTCTATCAACCACAAAATTCGACGTGATTTGAGCTCCAATTTTACAGCTTATGGAGTCTTTTAAGAGAGTAATTTTTAAGTAGACATAATTTATCATAAGCACTCAAATTATTATTTGACATATGTAAAGTAGTGAAGATCATCATAATATTACATCAATCATTAATAATATTTTTATACGTATCAAATAATAATTTAAGTGTTTAAGTGATGACGTGATAGATCGTGTCCATCTAAGAATTTCTCCTTTTAAAAGGCATGTTTATTTATTTATTTTGTTTCAAACCTTTAATGAAAGTTCAAATGTTATAGTATATCCACATAAAAAATCTCTCTCTCTCTCTCTCTCTCTCTATATATATTATATATATATATATATGTTTTCTGTAAACTCATTTTTAATTAGATCCATTTTCAGATTATTTCATTAAAAGTGTTATAAAGTGGATCTATTAAAAATAAAAAAAAAAAACACTTTCAATATATTGATCCTCCTTCTATATATATATATATTGTAGCATGTATTTACTTCAACTTCATATAGACAAAATATTGGTCTACAAAAATATTTATCAAGTGTTTCATTTATTTGCAATTTTATAAGAATATGAATACCAAATCATATTAATTATACTATTTTTCTCATGTTGTTCGTTACCAATGAAATTTTAATTATTACCAACTAAAATCAGAGGTGCAAGGCACATTACTTTTAGCTATAAGAGTTTTCCTGTTTTCCTGAACATATTAATCGCAACAAACTACAAATTTTGAAGGACCTTAATTAATTCATATATAATCAGCTAATTAAGCTACATATCATTTCCTGTTTATTGAATCATTGATCTATCTGTAAGTGTAGTACTTTTTTCCCAAGATGGTGCTTTTTTCATAAAAGAGCGCAAAGCCTAGGAGAAGTTCTCATTTTCTTAGATACTGTTCAAGGTTCACCATGTGTCATCGTGTTCGTGTGCCTATCAATAAAATACAACTCCTCAGAAATTGATGGAGGATTCTTCTAATTGCTGGGGCCTAGCTAGATCGAGGGCGCGAACTAAGTCTTCTAGTCAACACTTTCTATAAAGACAGTGTAGTAGTTACTCAGAAATTCTCTAAAAACGAATGCCTTTTTCGATCATAGCACTTGACTTCAAATTATTGGATTAGGATCCTTTCTCTTCTTGCAGCTCTTTAAAGTCCGGTACGTATATGATGTAACAATTGTTCAATTATCAAAAACCACGCGTTAACGTAAGGATGTCGCGTTCTATTAATTGTTGTCCCTCGAGTATGGTCCTATCAAAACTACGAAAATTTTATGGGTGTGACAGATGAGTTTGTTTTAGCTAAATGAAATCTGAATTGTCCTTTCTGTTTCCGATAATCAAATCGAAGATTTGGCTGCTATATTCATAGATAGTAAACATTCGTTGAAGTTTCGGAAATCTACAAGTGATCAATATGACACTATTATACTATAGAAACTCAGTCATCGCTCTACTCCGTGTAACAAGAAGGTAGTGACCAAAAACTAATTTGGAAATTGCTGAATTTTATGTACTATTAAATACATCATCTCAAAGGGAGGTAAGTGGCAAGCCAAAGCAAACAAACAATATTTTTGAGGCAATAGCTCTCTAAACCTCAAAATTCAATGTGTTATGATAATACTATTGCATTTGATTAATAATACCGTAGCCCACAATTATTCCAACAGTTTCATGTGGCTCATTGTAGTATACTATTTCGGGTAAACCTAGGTGGTAACGGTTGATTTAACAGTGCTTTGATATTAAACGTCATTTATAAAGTGCCATCAAATTTTCAACGTATAAGTGCAAGTCATATATACCTTTAATTAGTTAAGAGTATACATATAAATACACTTGAAGTCCTCTCTGCAATTTAAGTCTGATGGTCCTTGATGTTCTTCCTTCTGTTTGTGTGGCAAACTACAACTTGGATTGTTGTCAAGTGGGGTTATGATTTAGTGTTGAGGTGCCAAAGACGACAATGACATTTTTTTGAGAGGTCAATCGTTAAAAAGTTTTCAAATATTTTTTTAAAAAAATGAAAGACTTCTAAAGGATGGTTTTTGAGACCTGGGGCTGTGCCTATGTCAGTTCCCTTTCCTCCGTCCATTTCACTGGTTATTGACTTGTTGCCAATGGTAAATAAATCTAGAACATTGCTATTTGTCGCTTACACAAATTCGTGAAATCCAACACGAAACAATAACAGTAGAGTAAAACGGTTCCACAATTTACGGTTTTCATAATTTATAATTAAAAAAGTAAAAGAAATAGCCATATTCAATAGGAGCCACGTCATTTGTTGTGACTTCGTGGAAAAAAATTTCGTGTAAACAAGCATTTTCCATAAATTTTCTAAACTAAATAACTAATATTTAAAGAGGAAGGATTAATTTATATAAGTGTAAGGTTTTTTTTTACTTACATTCATTTTTAATTATTAGATTCACTTTCATCTAATAGTTATTTTTAATAAAATAATCTCAGTTATTAGATAAAAATAGATCTAATAATTAAAAATAAATATAAGTTAAAAAAGACTTATCTTGATGTAAAATCGACCCCATCATATTTAAGATGACACAAAGTCAACAAAAAAATGAATGATGTTAAATGCTTAAAAAAGTAATATAAATGCTATATATTAAAAAAATGAAAGAACAAACAAAAGGAAAAAAAATTAAAATCATTTCTTGGTTTCAAAGTGTAAAATATTAGAGCGAAATCACAATATAATTTTTTTAAATTAACTTAATTTATTAAAAAAGAAAGAAACAAAATTAACTAGCAATCATAACGGTAAAAACTGAGCTTGACAAACTAGACAGTCTAGTTGAAGAAGTAGTTATGAAATATAAATACAGATACAGACACAACACAGATATAAATATAGAGACATTAAATTTAAAAAATTGTAAGACATATATATATATACTAAATTAAAAAATTTGATTTATGTATATATATAATTACAAAATTTAAAAAAATAATTTATAATTTATTAATATTATTTTTATAAATTTAAAAATTTATAATATTTTAATATGTGTCGATATTTATTCTTAGTAGTTCTCTCTTAAAAAATATAAAATATAATTTTTATTGATATTTTTTAAAAAATTTCTAAACTAACTTCTTTTAATAGAATGAATTACGTGCAAGTACATATGCATTCAAAAAAATTATTTAAAAAAATATCTAAAAATTAATTGATTTTTTTAAAAAATATTAATAAATTATGTCTAAATCGTATTTTAAAAATGTTTAAGTATATTTTAAATGTGTTTAATATATGTCTAAATTAAAAAAATATTTTTTAATCATATATATTTAGACATACAAAATACATGTGTCATATATATATCTTTATATATTTAACACAAACATATATCTTACACAAAGACACGTCTAAAAAACAACTTATTGTGTTTCATAGAGAATTAGACATTTTTCGATGAAATCAAGTGAACAAAATAAAAACTTGGAAAATGTATAGTACATATAGCCTTATACTACCTCGACCAAAAAAATGTATATGCCATGGGATGGGAGTGATTTTTGTGAGGTCCTAGCAGTGGCATTGGTTGCTGCCCATTCCCCTTTTGGTTTCTTTATCTCACTGTACCAAAAAAATACTACCTCGAACAAAATGCGAACGCTGCAAATTACAATTTTTATATATAAAATAATAAATTGTTATTGAATTCCCTGCCATTCCAGACAGCCTCTATAACTAAGTTGCACGACTCATTAAATTCAACTAGTTATTTGTAGGGGTTTGAATTTGATTAACTACTAGTGTATTTCTTGTTTTTTTTTTTAAACACTGTTATCGATATCTAATTATGTGGTGATATATCATGAAAAGTGTTAAACTCTTTAAATAATTATTTTACAAGTTAATTTTTTTAATAATTTAATAATGTATGATTAAACAATAATATAAATAAATTTTATAATGACTTAAATCCTATTTACGTACCAATATTTATTACACTATATTTTCTTTTTGCATTGAGTATTAAAAGTTTAGCATAGGGCTTAAGACATGTAAATTATTCCTTAATTAATTCTCATGCAGAAAAATAGGCCACTCCTTGTATAAGAATTGGAATGGTGTAAACGTTACACCAAAATTTTGATTTGCAATAATCATTGCTAGCTGTTGCATATAATCTTAAGTATATAAGCATATTCATGACTCATCTACATATTCTTACTTTGATCCTTGGTAGATCACTGTATTAATTTCCAACTATATTAACCAATTTGAAATTTAAATTGAGATTTTAATGCTTAATTGGCCAATTAAACTCCCACTTTTATATTTTCTTTTGGTCAATTGTTGACTACATTAAAACAGATAGTCTATCTCCTTTTTATAAATTCTATCTCACCTGATCCCAGCTGAGTCTAAACCCAGCCCCCCCTTCTATACTTTTCATAGTCACACGAGAATGTAATCCCCCCCCCCCCAAAAAAAAAGATATAAAGAAATCGCAATTTTTTTTCTAAATCTAAACTCAAAATAAAGATGATCTCAGCATCGCCACATAAAACGATTGAGCCATCGCGAATGTGTTTCAAATCTTCCATTCATGAAGATGTGCATGAAGAAGGGGGGTGATTGGTGGCTTGGTGCGATTGATTACAAGACGAAGAGTTTCTGATAGTTTATCAGACAAATTAGTCATTACACATCTTAAATTAGCTAGATTATTGAACATTTAATAGCAGGAAATAAATTAAAGTAGTGGTTCTACCACATAAACAATTAAGGTAAAAAGGATATTATGATCTCTTAATTTTATTTTTTTTATTTTGTTTTCGTAACTTTTTTTTTTTAATTTGGTCCCTTAGTCTTTGTAACGATTTTGTTATCTCAAAACTAAAGTGATGGTCTGTCAGTAATCAATGATAGACACATCATTTTTACATTATAGCCAAATCATTTTCACATCATAACAATATTATTATTGTTACTAACATGTCATTAATGTTAATGATACGTCATCACTTTTAATAGTGAGATGATAAAATTGTGATAAAAGATTAAATTGAGTAAAGATTTTAAACTTAAAAAGATCAAATTGGCAAAAAACAAATTACATGATCAAATTTAAAAAAAATGAGAAATTAAAATACTTTTTTGCCGATAATTAAATATGCACATAAGCCTTCTGCCAATTCGGTGAGTCCAGCTGATTCCACTTGCACCACTTGCTGTAGCAGCATGGCATAGATTGAACAATAATGTTAACAATATATTTTTTTAGATTTTTTTAATACTTATTTTATTATTATTGGTTCATTTCATATACTTGAAATAATTATTAAAAAAGATGTAATCAGGGACATATATATAAAATATTTAATAAAAAAGTTATAAGTTATGAATCACATTATCAATTTATATTATAGTATCTACTAATAAAATTTATATTATATTACAAAAATTGATATATAATATCTTTATCAAAGTCAAGCATGACTTTTTTAAAAAAAAATATATGCATTTTACTGTTAAAATCATACGTGCATACATTTCAAGAAATTATTCATGAGTAACTAGTTTTAAATATAAAAAAACAAAGATTTACCCTAAAATAAATAATATAAACTACAATGAAAAGAAATTAAAAGCAAAAATAAATGTTAATTAGCAAAACACCAAACTAAAAAAGAAGACTCAAAACATAAGGAGACATAGTTAATTTTAATAAAATACTAAATAGACGAAGATCTTAAGAAGTAAGATATGGAGACTTATAACAAAGTTAGGAAACAAATAGATAGTTTTAATCGATTCAAGCAAAACAATTCACGAAACAAACAACAACCTGATTCTATGATTGCGAAAGAGTCATGAAATAAGTCTTTTACTTTCACTTAATGAATGAATCCTTATGTGCTATTGTGTGGGAGACAGTGTGATAAATTAAAAAGTAAATGATCTGTTTTTTTTTATAATTTAAAAATACTTTTTTGTAATTGTAGGACTTTAATTACTTAGTATTAACAGCAGCCTAACTGTCAAAGTCTATGTGAAGATAAAATTGGTAGACTTCACTTATCTTCTTTTAAACTTTTTAACAAAATAATTTCTTGATATTAACGTTTATCATCAGATAAATTTTATTCGTCAAATTTTAACCTTTATTTCATATTATAGATATTTAATAAAATATTTTTTTATTTTTTTCTTAGGGGTCATGACCTATGCACACCCCTTCAATCAGTCCTTATATATATTAGCTAACAAAGCTTACTTTTATAATAATAATAAAATAAATATTAAGAAAGAGTATGTTATAACATTTCTCTTAATTGAATATCTTGTGCTCATGGTTCCGAACCCAAGAACCAATCCACCTGCTCCCAATCCAACAAAGGCTCGTTCTCAACGTCCATTTGACTAGCTTCCCCACCGTGGGAGGGTTGGCCATGGTCTCCAGAGGATGAACTTTCTGGTGAGCTTGCTGCACCTCTCTCCATCATTTGAGGAGGGTTATGATGATAGTAAGATGTTGAACCCTTCTGGTGCTCTTGAGCATTTTCAACATTAGTATAGCTAGCTGTGTCCCTCCTTGGCGGTGGTCGTCTATCAAATGCCCGCAAGCACTTTGATTTCTTGTACACTCGGCATAAACTAAATTCCTGCCTTAACTGCAATTAATTAACAGTACAATCAAAAGGTTAGCTATATTTAAGGAGAAAAGCTAGTTACATAGCAAAAGTGAGCTTAGATTTTTCACAAGCCAAATTATTTTTCTTATTTTACTTCAACTGAGGAAGAGAGAAATGAGATAGTGAAAAAATACTAAACAATCAATGGTATGTTGAATTGAATAGAAAGGGTTAGAATTTTTTAAGTATATAATTCTAAATTTGATTTTAGAATTTATATGTATAGAAATAATATTATTGAGAGGGATTCTTACTTAAATATCTGATTACATATCGAGAAATTAATTTCTTATTTATCGAGTGAGAATACTTTAAAAAAAATAATTAACAATTAAATTGTGAAATATCTGAAAAAGTTTTCATCCGTCTGAATAACACTGTTGTTTAAGAACTGCAACTATCCTACAATATAAAACTGCACCATAACGTAACCTGGACCTAAAATAATAAACTGTACTATAATCTTGACGCTAAATTAATATATATGAAATTCAATGTTATATAGGGCTTCAAACCAAATTATCTGACTTTAAAGGTTGATTAATTGTACTTTGAATCTGAATGGTTATATATAAAATGACCAATGATGAGAACAATATCACGAAATTCCATCTAAACTTCTTATGGTGAAGGTAGAAGACAATCTAGAGATTATAGACCTTCTAGATACCTAATTACATATGAAATTAATTAGACAACCAATTATGATCTGGCTAGCCCTAATTTTCAGACTTTATGTACGTACCATAGGAACTGCCTTATTTGAAGAGGATGCTTCACCTTTGATGGCCTTATACTCATTCATTTTCCAATCGGTTTTCTTTCCGTTTGGAGCTCTTCCACTATAGAAAACCATGGTTCTTTTCATGCCGATGATGCGATTATCAGAAGAATAAACATGATTAGGAGAGCCAGTAGCCTTCCAGTACCCAGTAGTTGTAAGACGCTTTGGTCTCCCTCCTCGGGCTTCACTTTCTTGCCTCGGAATGAAAAAAAACCATTGCTCAGTGTCTCTCAGACTCGCCTCTCCTGAAATTTCTGAAACCAAGATGAAAAGAAGAATATTAATTATTTGTTATATATACGAGCAACATATATAGATTTGATCGGAAAAATGAAAATATTATACAGCAGAATCACAAGGTATGTGCAATATAATAAATCATACATTGACAGTTAAATGACAAGTATGTAGAATGAAAATAATGATTAATGAAGGCAGCTCAAAAACTTAATTATCTGTTTATTTCCAACACAGATCCTATTCTCATCCTTGACTTGCATCTAGTTAATTTCAGTGAATAAAGTATCAAACAAACTTGCAAATTATGCAAAAATTATTGAAATGATAGAAAAAGGACGATCCTTTTGAAAAGAATAAACGGATGCTCAAAAGGCGAAAGAAAAATAACACTAATTATAGCTAATTATAACTAAACATGAAATAAAAGCATTATGTATAATAATGTCTATTTCCAAAGTTAGAAATCTATGCAGAACTTGATGAAATAAAATAACTTCAACCATAGCTTTCAAGTCTAGCTCTATTTTCATTTAAAATGAAAAAAAGAATCAGAAGAATGAAAGAAAAAAGAGAGAGCTGAGGGAATCAAATATTTTTTTACGTGGGAGTTGCGAGGGGTTGTAGTCATATATATCAACGACTGGTATAACCCGGTTCATGTCTTCCCTCTCTCCTTCAAGCTTGTTGTGAAGATAGAAGGAAATCAGTTCCTCTTCTGTAGGGTAGAAGCGATAACCTGGTGGCATATCTTCCATCTTCTTCTCTTGATACAGTCCTCTCTCGCTGCTCTGTCGTACCAGCAAGTTGAACAACGAGAAGATTTTCTTGGTTATTTTGCGTAGTTCAATTCTCATGCACATCGTCGTAATGTATATATAGATCCACTACCACTAGCGGTTTCGGCGAATTAATGACTGAGAGAAAGTTAGGCAAAGATGCAAAAAAGATAAACAGCGATCCGAGTGAAAAGATAAATTTTTGCATCAGATTCCTTCCTTGTTTGCCCGGAAATTTCCACCACGCGCTTCCTGCTTCGTTGTCATTTTCTATGTCCGTACAAATGCCTTTTGAATATTCAACTGTTGCGAGGTGCACTGTTTTTCTTTTTTTGTTTTGCGGTTCCACACTTCCTCTTCCTCGAAAGGCCTATTGGACGTTAAAAATTAAAATAAAGAAGTAAATATTAATAATTTGTATATATTTTTAAATGAATATATATAAGAGAATTAATTTTTATTTATAAAATAAGATTATTGTAAAAAATAATAATAATAAAATATAATTATATATTAAATCAATTACAATTATTCATAAAATCAATCGTGATCAATCATAAGCTCAATTATAATTAATCACGTTAACATTTTTTCTCAAACTCAAGTAGGTATAGAAAAAACTAATTTGAATTTTAAAACTAGAGTACGAAATCAGTCAGGATGATGATTAAGTCTGGAGTTTAGAATCTGAGATTTATAATCTAGGACAAAATCTGGAATCTAAAATTTAAAACGAAGTCTAGAGTCTAAAATCTAGAGTCTAGAACAAAATCTGAAAGGAGCGGAAACGGGAGTCTAGAGTGGCGTCTGAGCGGAGGTTTGAAACAGTGTCTAAACGAAACAGACAAAGATGGTCTGGATTAAGAGCTTAGACACTCTATAACAAGTTAGAAATTCTTCTCAAGATGAATACCATGACTTTGATATCATGTTAGAAAAAAAAACAAAGAGACAAATACTGATAATTTGTTTATATTTCTAAATGAATATATACAAGAGGATTAACCTTTATTTATAAAAGAAGGTTGTTGTACAAAAAAAATAATAAAATATATTTATATACTAAATCAATTTAATTTTGTATTAAATTAATTACAATTATTTTTAAAATTAATCATGATAAATGATAATCTTAATTATAATTAATTATGCTAACAGAACAAATCTGAATCGTGAAAATCATCCTTAGGAGTATGTGGTGATGGGATGATACGAAGGAGGTGTGTGCATTCTAATACTTAGCATCTTGGCTTGGTCATTGTGGTGGACGATAATATTTTGTCTATTAATTGATGATCAAGATTTAGGTTGAAATGTTGAACCACAATGTCACTCTGGCTCCTGCATCATTGACAGCCATGTTAATTTGACGTTTGAACCATCCTGTGGGAAACCATTAACCATGCATGTGTATGTGACTGAACGTCCGAGTAAATTTTGAACCAATAGCTGCAGTCGTCAAGAAGAACTTATATAGGTCACACTATATTCACGTAATATGTCAACAATTTTGAATAGGCAATGGTATTCCAAATGACTTCTTTATTAATTTCTAGATCTCATCAACATAGAAACTGCTTAAATCACTATTATTTTTAATATAATAATACCACGGAATTTTACCTTATAATTTTGTAGAAACATGCATAAACCTTAAAAACTAGGGTACGAATTGCCCTAGCTAGTAGTAGGGGTACTCATGTGTCGAGTTGGACCAGGTTTGACTTGACCCTATATTTTGAGCGGATTAATTTTTAGACTCAAACCCAACTCACTCATGACCTGATTAATTATTGATATGAGATCGGGTCGACCTGATATTTATATGAAATACACAAATTTAAATATTATATATAATTAAATTATGAAATTTTAAAAGTCAAAAACTAAGATTAAAGAATATTTTACAATAAATATTTCTAAACAAATTATATCAATTAAAAAATATTAGTATGTTGTGCAAATTGTATTAATTTGAGTCAAGAAAACTTATAATTTATCACAAACTTATAAAAATTACAAGTTTTTAAATATTATATATTATCGGGCCGAGTTAAGTCAACACGAAGCATGATCCAAACTCGATCTGAAAACATAGAATATATTTCCAAGCTTGAACCTGACCCATTTAACTTCAGGTCGGACCGAGTTATTGAATAGGGCTACGTCTTTGGCACCCCTAACTATAGTAGTAAATATTAATATCTTTCTTTAAAGTAATGTTAATTAAATAATAACTACGTATTAGGCAATATGATTTTGCTTTTTTACCAAAAGTAGTAGGAATATTCAAATCCAATTTAAACTGAAAATCGAATCGAAAATCAAAATTCAATCAAAATTAAGTAAATTTAGTTCTTTTTTGTTTGATTTTTTAACAATTGATTGGATTGGATTAGATTTGAACCGATTAACATTATATAATATATTTATTTGTTATTGAGTTTATGTTTTTACTTATAATAACTCTAATTTCTCACACACTTCATTCACTTTATGTAATCAAATATTATTTTAGACATATAAAATTAGTTATTTCTAGTTTTTTTCCTTTATTTATTGTTTTTTTTTCTTGTTAATAGGCTAAATTATTTTTTACTCTCAACATTCTAAGCTAAAATAACTTTTTGTCAAAAATTGATTAAACCAATCTGTTTGGATTGGATTGGGATTGGATCAATTTTAATAATATAATCAATCCAATTCAATTCAATTCAAATTGATGTAAATAATATCAAGAAGGTTGGTGACCTTAGGGGTATTGGATAGGTCCAACTAAGTGGGGCTCATACCATTTTTTTTTTTAAAAAAAGAGAGAGATAGGATAATTTTAAAAAGGTTTCAAAACATATTTTTCATCTATCATCAGAGTCACGATGCCGCGTGAGAGAGAGGAGAATTTCAGTGCTGATCTTATGTGTTCAGATTAGGTAGTCATTTGTGGTCTGATTTGGATGATTTTTTAATATGTTGTTCCTTGCATTATGATTTTCTACTTGTACGGTCAAATTTTTATTTCTTCATCTCTACTTGTTGGGCTGTTTGTCCTCCTTTGTGGGTTTTGAACTTTGTTGCCTTGTTGATTTCCACTTTGTTGGTAGTGAGTAGGGGCCGTTGTGATATCCTTATTTATTGGGAGACACTTTGCTGTACTCATTGATTTTATAGTGGAGATTTTTTCTGGACTAGGTCCCGTGATTTTTACTTCTCACATTGAGGGGGTTTTCCACTTTAAAATTGTGTGTGTTCTCTTTGCCTATTTATTTTTGTGCATTCTTGGATATAACTTTTGGTGGATATTTTTGGTTGGCTGCATATTTTGCTCCTTACAGGTTCTTTCAAGTAAGAAAGATTTTATTGCCCATTTATGTGTTGTTACTTCCGCTGTGTACATACTCCTTTCTTTCCCAACAGCTGGTATCAGAAAAATTTATTTATTTGTTTGATTGATTGAATAATGGAGCCAAATTACAGTAGAATGATTAGTTTGAATGACACAAATTACCATAAGTGAAAAGGAAAGATGAAAGATTTATTATTTGTGAAAAAATTACATTTACCGGTGTTTGCTACTACAAAACCTGAGGCTAAATCTGATGAAGATTGGGCTTTTGAGCATGAGATGGTTTGTGGTTTTATTCGGCAATAGGTAGATGATAATGTTTTGAATCATATTGCTAATGATTCATATGCTAGAACCTTGTGGGATAAGCTTGAGACCTTGTATGCCTCTAAATCTGGGAACAATAAATTATTTTTGTTGAAGCAGACTATGAACTTAAGTTACAATGATGGTAGTTCTATTTCTGATCACTTGAGTGATTTTCAGGGATGCTTTGACCAGTTGTCTGGTATGAGTGTGAAATTTGAAGATGAAATTTTGGGACTTTGGTTGTTTAATACTCTACCTGATTCTTGGAAAAATCTCAAAGTCACTTTGACTAGTTCTGCTCCTGGAAGTGTTGTGACCATGAATTATGTAAAGACTACTGTTTTGAATGAAGAAGTCATACGATGAACTTAGCAGGAGTTTTCTTCACAATCAAAGGTTTTGGTTACTGAAAACAAGGGGAGAATGTTAGACCATTTGTGTACCGCAAGTACATGGGTCGTTCAAGTAATACAGATACGAAGTAAAAGTTCGTTCCCACGAGGATAAGGTTTCCATTACTAAGTAGTAACAAATAGCTCAGCTAGATTCTAGTCAAGGACATATAAAATAAAGAAAAGCAATTAATCTATATCTAAACTACCAAAGCAATAACATAGGAGTTTGGAAATCTAGGGAATCCTTCTTCACTTTCTACTTTATACTAATGATATGTAATCCTTACAAGTAGCATCAATGCTTAGTTAGTTTAGCTTGAGAATCTGATTTAGTCGAAAGCCTATGTCTAGGTCGATCAACCCTGGTGTCATTTACCTAATCTACTATGGTTCTTATGGTTGTATAAGGACTAGTGTAAACTCCACTAATGAACTATCTATTCTCAAACACACAGTAATACATGGCTAAAAGGTATATTTCTATCCCGTTAGCGAATCAACTCATCCAAGCCAATTGAACTTGTCGAACATGCATCAACCATACCATGTCCATCTCCACAAATCCCTATGTCTAGTTCATTTGCATCAATTAAGAGCATGCAATTGTTGATCAAACAGAAGCACACATTAAGCATAGGCATGGAAGAACAAAGCTAAACATCAATAGAAACTCAAATTCATACATAAACATCAATAATCATATAAAGATTCAAAGTATTTCTTAAATACAGCTTCTAATCAATTGAACACGAATTTACAGAACAAAACAGTGCTCAAAAGATAAGGGAGAAGAAGAAAACTCAGGGAGAAGAGAAAGGATGCCATTGATGAGATCCTTGAAGCTTGAATCCTCTTCCTTAAGGAAGAAGACCTTCAACCTAGCCTCTCTAGGTCTCCAATCAGTCCAGAAATGAAGAACAAAACTGTAGCTCCTCTAAAACCTAAAACTATCTACGGAGCTCTCCAAAAACGCTTTACAAAATATGACAAAATCTATTTATAGACTCAGCAAAACAGAGGCACGCCGCGGCATTAACATGCCTACGTCGCGGCGCGTGTCAAATTAGGTTACATACGCTGCGACATTAAATCCTTGCGCCGCGGCGTTTAATTCTTCGAAGCCCCTGACTTTGGATGCAGGGAATGTCACGTCGCGGCATTAACATGCCACGCCGTGGCGTTGTATGCTGATATGCTAATTTGGCTTTCTCTTCCCATTTCAGCTCAAATGCTCCACATATCATCTGTTTGGAGCCCTTCCTATGATAGAGAAAACACCAAATTAGTAACAAATATAAATTCACTTAATCACCTATTAAATATGCACAGTTTGCTCATAAACATACTGGAAATGTATCAGAATTGAATATAGCAAATATAAGCATAAAACCTTCTAAATATGCATGAATACAAGGACTTTAGCACTCTTTATAGCTCAGATATAGGGCACAAATAACTACACTTTGTGTGGTTATCACACCCCCAAACTTAACCTTTTGCTTGTCCTCGAGCAAAACAAAGTATGACCAAGTAAATCGTCTTAACAAATCAAACATATCATTCAGCACTTTCAAGTTTCAATCTTTCTGTTTTTCAATTAAATCAAAGCTACTAGTATGTACTAATTACTTCAATCCATAAAAAGTGTGCAAATGCCCCTAAATCAGCTTCACACATACATAATCCTTCACATGCAAACAAGTCAGCGTCTTTCCATGCAATCTACATATCCACAAACATGCAAGATAAACTTCTCTTATTCAAATCATACACATCCGGATAGATTTATAAACATAAATGCATAAGAATCATAAAATCCACAAAAATTGATCCTAAACTCTCTCTCCACTAATGTAAACCACACATAACTGAGGATCAGAAGGTCTTGACAGCTTATAATGTTAAGCCATGGTATTGGGCTACAGAAAAGAAGGGAAATGATACATAACAAACATTGAAATACATGAATATGTGATTTCAATACTTGAGAATAAGCGAACTAGCGGGATATTCTTCAGTGAAGGATCACAACTTGCCAGAACCATGCAATTCTTTTCCTTTTTAGCTTTTCTTCTTTCTTTTTCTTGCTTTGCTTTTCTCTCTTTTCATTTTCTTTCTTTTTTTACTTTTACAAAGCACTTCTTTTTCCTTTTTTCTTTTGATCACATTTAGTTCCTTCAAGCTCATTTTTCTCAAACATACATATCCCTACTCACTGAACTCACTTCAAGAACCAATACATCATGTACTCAACAAACAATGAAGGGTAGGAAGAAAATACAATGCTTTCACATGCATTGGATACGTGATATTCTGGACTCTAAGTTGTTGGAACTTGAGAAGATCTATAATGATGATAATGGTTCAAACATGTTGACAAAAACTCTATCGAGAGGGAAGTTTGAAGATTCTTATTTAGTTGTCGGTTTGGCATTTACCTCCACTTGAGTTGGAAAAGGAGTTTATTGGATAGGTCCAACTAAGTGGGACCCATACTATATATTTTTTTTAGAAAAAAGAGAGAGATAGGATAATTTTAAAAAGGTTTCAAAACCTATTTTTCATCTATCATCAGAATGACTACGCCGCATGAGAGAGAGGAGAAAAAAATTTCAGTGCTGATCTTACGTGTTCAGATTGGGTGGTCATTTGTGGTCTGATCTGGATGATTTTTTAGTATGTTGTTCCTTGCATTGTGAGCTTCTACTTGTACGGTCAGATTTTTATTTCTCCATCTCTACTTGTTAGGCTGTTTGTACCCCTTTATGGGTTTTGAACTTTATTGCCTTTTTAATTTCCACTTTGTTGGTAGTAAGTAGGGGCCATTGTGATATCTTTATTTATTGGGAGATACTTTGTTGTACTCATTGATTTTATAATGGAGATTTTTTTTGGACTAGGTCCCGTGGTTTTTACTTCTCACATTGAAGGGGTTTTTCACGTTAAAATTGTGTGTATTCTCTTTGCTTATTTATTTTTGTGCATTCTTGGATATATCTTTTGGTAGATATTTTTTGTTGGCTGTATATTTTGATCTTCACAGGTTCTTTCAAGTGAGAAATATTTTATTACCCATTTGTGTGTTGTTACTTCTGCTGGGTACACACTCCTTTCTTTCCCAACAAGGAGTTCTCCTATGAGCATTGGTATTCAATGATTGATGGCTTAGTTATTTACAAGGGCTGAAGTGGATTTATGGTGGCTCCTCGCTGTGCTTCACGGTGGCAAAGGCAAAGGTTGGTTTCGGGTTTCGATGGTTCAGTTATGGCTACAGAGATCGACAGCGAGATGGTGGTTGCTCTAGGTGCGAGTGGTGATGGAAATGGAGTGGTGGTGAAGAGACGTCGTCGGCGTTAGTGGTGCGATGATTATGACAGCTACTAGTTTATTGTTTACCGGTCTAAAAGATTGTCTTTTCTTTCATCTCAATCATTGATTTTTTTTTTTTTACTAATAAAACAATGATTTAAAATTAATTATGCATGGTGCACCACAAAGTCTGATAGTACATAATAGAAGAATCCCTTTTATGTTTACCTTGTTTTTAGACTTCTTGGAAGAAGTGGTATTCAGACGAAATATTTACGAACTAAGTAATAAGTAAGATAAACGTATTTAAAAATGCATATGCCAAAAAGAGGTATTACCAATAATCAACGGTTCACATTCTTCATATTTTTTTTGTGAAAAAAATAAATAAATCGTACCACCAAGCATTTTCCTAGAGATAATCAATCATAAAAATATCTTTAAGAGGTATGTACCTTGAGTTTTATCTTGATTACCTGAGATGTTCTAATTTTAGTATAATGGAAACGTGATTTATGATATCTTACGCTCACACCTTGTATTAAGTATTAAGTATTAACAGAAGAGGACTTTAAGAGTTTAATTTTAATGTACTGCGATAAATTAAAATGACAAAATAAAATCGAATGAAATCACAAAACAACAAACTATAATTTACGGTTAAAGAAATGAAGTCTCGCAATAAGATATGAGATTTATTTCTCCTTTTCACCTATTAAATATGAGTTTAATTTTGTGATATTATTAGTGTACTATCAAATCAAATATATGTTATTATACGTATAATTTTAATATAATTATTATGAGAATTAAATATTTATAATAATATAATAATACATAATTAAATGATAGTATAATTTTTTTTATACCGATAATATATTAAATTTATATCCATTAAATATTACTTCTTTCATTTTTATTTGTTCTATATTATTGTCTCATGTTATTATACTAACAAAACAAATGCTTTACGTCTCGTCTTCCTTGCTTGGACAAAAAAACGAACCCTATAAAGAACCTTTGACCCTGTATAAAACATCGTTCAAATCTTCAATTTTTTGGAAGATAGCTTGACATCGAATACCATAGTTGAAAATTCAATAATTCTTAAAATTTCTCTTTAGATTGAAATGGTATTTTTTTTTCCAGCCAACCAAAAACAAGCAGAAAACAGTTTTTTTTTCTTAAAAAAAATGGGCTCTTCTTAAATAAACTTACTAAATTCATAGCTTCTTAGAGTGTGTATTAATGGCAAAATAACAATAGTCATTAGATATGTGTTCAACAGAAAAAATATTTTTAAGTTAATTTATTTCTAAAATAAATAAAAAAATATATTTATCTTTAAATTTTAATAAATATGCTCTACTTATTAATAAATATACTGTATTTACTCATTTTAATGATAAATTTACTTTAAAAAAATTATTTATTTTCGACTTTCTTTACCTGATCCCGATTCTGATAGTTGCAAAATTTGACATCCAAATAATGAATGCTAGCTAGATAAGACTTAAAGTGAATAAATGCATCTCTGCTGTAACCACTTCTTATCAGTCCAAAAAATACTCTGCAACTTTGTTGATATGACTCCGCTTATGACCATATATTTATTAGATTTTGTTTACACATGTCCTCAAGATATATATTACGAAATTAAAAATAAAAATTATTAAATTAAAAATAAAATTTTTAATATTTTAAAAATTTAAAATATATTTAATTTTTTATTTTAAATAATTAATTCAAAATAATAAATACTATTTTAATTTTTTAATATATGTCTAAAAACACACGTTAATAAAAATTTATATTTATTTATCAAATTAAACAGTGTGTTGGAGCCAGTAATTGTGATATGCAATAAAATGTGGTGTTAATTATAGTTAAACTATCTAATTAAATTAATATTAATTTGTTATATGCATTTCACGTTATATACCACATATCAGACGATCTCATGTCACGCCAGTATATATATGTTTGTAGAAAATATTATGAATACAAGTATAGCTTCATAAGCACCTAAAAGACAATTAATTTTTGAGTTCTCGATGGCAATTGGACGAGATCTGTTTTTTTTTTTTTATGCAAATTTATGAATCTACCTCTTGACTGTCATTACTAAAATTAATCGCCTATCGATGCACATACGTCCGCAACTACTGTACTAATTTGGGAATAAAAAGAGTTTTGATTTTTTTTCATACTATTTTTTTCATCATTTTTTACGCTAATTAACAATATATCAATTTATGATTAATAATATATATTGATTGTTTTATTTATAGTCTATTAATTTATTATCCAACCGACAAATATTGTTAACTATAAACTTATATATTATTAATTAATCTAAAAAGTGTATAGAAAAAAGGCGTGAGATGGTTTTTTCATAAAGAAGAGTTATCATAGGGTAAAAAAATATGAATTTGCAGAGATACCTACCTGGTGTCTCCTCACCACCAAAATGTGAGACTTTTCAAAGCACTGTCACGTATCACAATCAGCTCAATTTGCATCGGAATTCAGCGCCATTTTCATGTCTTACTAGTATGACTTCCCAAATACAGATGAGTTCGCATAATTATAAATAATAAACACGTTTTAATTAGTCTGGAATAAGGTAGCCAAGTTAAGCCTTTCATCGAAATTCCAAAACTGCCAAGTCCCATTTTAAGTTTATTCAATAATCCTTTCGTTACAGACAAAACTTAAATTAGGGAAATGGAAATGGAATTAGATGTATCCTTTACATAATTACAAGGACAAAAATCTTCGATCACTTGATTCCCTGTACGCGAAGTTTTCTGCAATCTATAGTTAGGTCCATGCGATGGTATGATGGTATAGCTAATTAATTAAGGACATAGACCTTTGGCCTTTGCTCTCTCACAATCAAGAAGTCAATTAATTAGGTAGAAAATTTGGCTTCAAACATTTAATTTGAGAGAATATTGAACTAATGCCATTGGTTGAATATTCTCTTTAATAAGGATTGAATTAATTCACATGTAAGGTTTATATTCGATTGTCGCATTCGATAATTCCTCTAATAACTAATAAGTGATATGTGAGTATCAAACTTGTGGCATGCACTGAGTTTAGAATGAAATGGTGTCCTTTTTTTATTTTTTATTATTAAAAACACAAAAAAATCCAATATTCAATAGATATCACATTTTAGGGTAAGCCATTTTTATATAAATATAGTGTGTAAACTAGATTTTTAATTTTTATAATATTTGCATATCTTATATATTTTCTTAGAACTTATTAAAGTCTATGTTCTTTATTATCTTTTCACCAACTTAAGACTCTTAATCATCAATTTTTTAACATTTTAAATTATAATAATTTTAAACGCTTAATTGATGCTGTCACATGCGTGTGAATATTAATTCTATATCTTTTGGTATAAAGATCCAATTAATTTTGAGACCGATTCAAACTAGTTGACCCCAAAGAGTCAATTACTATCCTTAGACCTATATAATTATATTGGTGGTGGAAACTTCTTAAAATTATCAACGACAATAAATATATATATATATATATATATATATATATATATATATATATATATATATATATATCTGTTTAAAAAATAATGCAAGGACTATATGTTGAAATATTATAGTAATAAAATAATTTAATAAATTGTTAAATACTTATATAAAATAAATTGAAGTGATTTAAAATGCTTTGAACAATCAACAAATGTAAGAATCAAGATTGTTGTACGCATTTGATAGCAATATTTTTTAATGAGTTAAAACTTAGATGCTGTGATATATATATATATATATATATATATATAAGATCAATTTATATTAGTATAAGTTTTTTTTTTTTACACTCATTTTTAATCTGTTAAATCTACTTTTAACTAATGATTATTTTTAATAAAATAATCTCAATCATTAGATAAAAGTGGAATTAATGGTTGAAAATGAATGTAAAAAAAAAAGACTTATCTTGATGTAGTAAATGATCCTCTTTTATATATATATATATATATATATATATATATATATATATATATATATAGGATAATTTTAATGAGAAACTAAATAGTTAAATAAAATTAAATATAAAAATATTATTAACCAGACATCATTAAAGTTAAAATTTGGTTGGTAGAGATATAAAGAAAGGCAATGGAGGTGGAAATAGTTATGTGCCTGGTTAATTGTGTAAATTGAAAAAGAATACCAAATTACTTATAAATAAGAATAATATGAAGAAGGTTAAAAACAAAAAGAATAATATGAATAAGTAAGATATATGTAATTTAAAAAAAAAAAAAAGAAATAGAATACCATCACATTTTGTAAGAACTTACTGTGACCGACTTAAAAAAATCATTAAGTTGTACTATTATCTTGGACAGAAAAAGAAACACAAATTGAGGAATAAGGAATCGCATGCCAAAGAACTTAAAGTGTGAGGGTTTAAAATAAAAATTGAATTTTAATACATGATAAATATAGACTTCAGCTTCAAACCCTAAATACTTATATGAAAAGGTATATTAGAGATATAATAAAATTATTCATATGTTTTCATCTAAATTTTTAAGACAACTAATTCATAACAAAGTATTTAAAAGTGAACTTTTGTTTATTTTAATAAAAAATTAACGTTTTTACTTAAAACTAGATTACATGAGGTAAGTGATAACAAAATAACTTAAGGGAGCTGAGAAATGAATATATTTTTGAAAGACAAAATTTATTTTACTGATAAATTAATCCTGTCTCACAAGCGTCATATCATTGGTGAGAGAAAAAAATTCAAGAAATACTAATATCTATTTTTTTGTACAAGAAAAACTAATATTTTAATCCTTAGGATTTATACATAATTTCTTTAATTGATTTATCAATTTCCGTATTTATTAATTTTTTTTTGGTTGATCCATATTATTGTTGAATGTGAATAAGATTCCATGTGAAAACGGAATGGTTTAATTGAGCTTCAATTTGCATATTAAAAAAAAAAAAGCTTCACCGTGATCATCATTTTTACATTGTTGAATTTGAATCGCCTACTACAAGCTGTGTACAAAAATCGGAATTCTTTTTTGGTACATAAAAACGGAAAGGTTTTATATATAAAAAATAGCATTAATGCGATCATTAGTTTTACATTGTTGAATTTAAAGCACCAACTACATGGTGTGTAGCGTGTACAAAAGAAACACGATGAAAAATAGAATTAAAAATACTAAAAAGTAGTATACAGGATCGAAGTATTATTTTTCTTTGTTAAAAAATTGCAAATTGACTGATTATATGGGTGGGTGAGTGGCAGTGGATTCGTGGGAAAAGGTTAGAAGAAAAAGAAGTCAAGAGAGTCAACAGATGCTTGACCTTCTTTCAAGTTTAGAAGCGGAAAGTCATATAAACCAAAAAAAAAAAAAAGAAGAAACGGAAAGTCATCCACAGCTTGCGCGCACGTCCGTATTGGAAGACAACTCACGGCGATTACCGCGCTAAATTGATTCCAAATGTCATCCACCCATAAGTAGAACGTTAAATAATTAATATTTTAGTTTTTATTAATGATAACATCTACTACTAATTTATATATTTATTATTCCATTTTTTTTATTTTTATAAAAATAAAAAAATTAAATTAGTACTAAATTTTATCATTAATAAAGATTAAAATATCAAGATATAAATAATATAAGTACAATATTATATAAAAATTTAAAAACATGTAATAATTTCTTTTAATACTGAATATTAGTGTCAAACCAAGAATTACTCTCATCACAGGTCTTAACAGTACTTACAATATAGTACGTAAGCATATTAGTGAAAAACTAGCAACTTAATTCAAAAGATCACAATCAAGGAGGCATAGATACATACATGAAATATGGATATACTATAAATATATTAATATGATAAAAATTTAAAAAATAATTAAAAGATATATATAAATAAAATATCTAAACTATCAGAATATTTGATACAATATGTATCGAATATTAGTATAATCAAGGGCAAAACTAGTATTAAAAGTTTGGGGGGCTAAAATCAAAATTCTAATGGAGTTAAGGTTGTGTTTAAAAAATAAAAGCATAAGCTAATAATTTAAATTGAATTTTCAATACTTAGGGTGACATGGTCCCCTTAGCTCTCAAGTTAATTCATGCCTGTTAAAAGTTAAACTAATTCTCAGTGACACACACACACACACTATATATATTACAAGCTTTGACAAGGTTTTATAGTAATATTTACGGATAATATACTAATAAAATATCGTCAAGTGAAAATCGAACTCAATATCGTAATCCATAAAATTTGATATTACCAGTTAACCCAATCCTCATTGCATATAATATTATTTTTTTACCTATACTTTCATGCTTCAACTAGATACAACTTCAGAGCTATAACTAAACAGTGTCCTTAAAAAAAAATAGCAACAAATAAACAGTGACAGTGGATTGTGAATGAACCAGCAATGCGCATGCACCACCCACTCCATACTTGAGCTATAAGATTGTGTTTGGGACCTACTGAATCTTCCTTTGTCTGGATAAAGTAACGTGCAAAGCAAAACTGCTTTGGTTTATTAGTAAACGTCAAGTTTAATTTCATTGTAATCATATGTATCTATGTACATGTACAAATGAATACATAAAGAAATATATAACTTAATTAAACACTTCTAATATTTGCAAGTATTTAAGATTTCTATGTTTACTATAAGAAACTAAAAATTATCCTGAAAAGTACACAGTTGATAACTTATAAACTATTTAGAGATTCAGATTCCAAATATTTTGAGGATGGGTTAATTTCATGCCAGACAAGTATTCTAAATGATGATTTTTTTTTATGTAAAATGATGATGATGTATCAAGCCACATTTGTTTTGCTCGCTAAATAACGCCTGACCAAATCAAACCTGTATCAGTTATCTACCAAAATGTCCATAAATAAAGCAAGCTACTTTCACTATTAATTAATATATACTAATAATGGAAAGCATAGAGTAATTGGAGCTAGTAGCTACGAGATGAAGATTACTTGTTACTTTTTTTGTTTCTTTGTTTATCTCTCTACTTAAATTTTATTAAATATTTTAAATTTAATTATATGTTTTATTTTTTTATTTTAATTTATTTTTTATTTATCAAAATTTAAGCGAAAGAATAAGGAATGAGACAAAAAATAATAGAACTCAACTCTAATTCTGAGTAAAGTTATTTTCTTTCAATCTCTCTTAATATGTTGTTATATGTTCATTAATTCAATTAAATGATGTAAATAAATAATAAAATAAATATATAACAACAGATTAAAAGAGTTAGAAAAAAATAACTCTTCCTAATATTAGAATTAAATTGTAACCAACATAAAAGTAAGACAAATGATCTTCATCCAATAGCTAAGATACAATAGTCTAGCGAATTAATACCTTTCACACCCTTGATGTTGTTATGTCGAAAGCGTGCTTGCATTTTCTTCAGAGCGAGCACGAACCTGTCACGAAGGCAGTTGCGTCTGTCCCTGTCAAATAAAAAACTATCTTCTTCGGCAAGTTATACCATTTAGTAAACCAAAATAAGAACCACAATTGTTTCTTTAAACCTTGAAGCAATCAAGCTGCCCTCCTTTTGTTTTTTATGTTATATATATAGACTCAACCAACCATATTGCGATATTTAATTTTTCATTTATCGATAATTAAACTTAATCACTTGAGTTATTTTAAAAGATTCAATTTTGATTAGAATTTGATCTATCGAATAATTGTTATTATAGTTTAGTCTTTTTAATTAAATAAAATTATTAGATGATTGTGTGAAAAAACAAAAATTCAAAAATAAATTTTGCTAAAAGGCCAAAACAGTTGAATAATAATATAATATTGTAGCCACAGTGTGCACCGTCAACCGCGTATATCTGAGCTCTTGCGGCTTTACATGAACTTTTTTAGGTCTTTGGCTTTATGTGAGCTAGCTTTCATAAAAGATTGTGTAATAAAAATATATAAATAATAAATAATAAATTTATAAATTATACTATCATTTAAAGAGAAGTAATTAAATCTCATATAACATGTTTTAATAGAAGATGAAATTTTTTATTAAATTAAAATGACTTTTTTATTTTTACGTTAGCACAATTAAGTTTAATAATTATCATTATTTTAATTATTCACAACTTATTTAAATAGAATAAAAATAGTTAAGACATATATATAAGAATTTAATTTTGATGTGTTGTCATTGTAAAATAATTTTACAATTATATACTATATTGACACATCAGTTAATGAATTTGACTATGTTAATAATAAAATGAATTTTATACTTACATTTGGATGAACCATTGAATTATTCATATGTATTAGAGCCATTGCTCTAAGGTTACATTTGATGCAAATAATTGAATTCCATAAAATAAGAATAGGAATAAGAATGCAAATTGATAAATTGGAATAAGAATCATATTCTAATTTCATAGTTTGATAATACAATATATGAAATATAAAATAATTCTATGTTTTTAGTGTGTTAGATATAATATGAAATAGAATATAAATGACACAACTATCTTTAATGAGAATTTTTTTTTTAAAAAAAAACTTTTGTCTTCTATATATATATATAATTTGCAATTTTTGAAATAATGTTTAAGATTAATTTTGAAATAACAAAAATCATGATAATATTTTTTTTATCAATTTTGATAATATTATTTTACTCTTATAGGTAAGAGTCGAAGTTTCTATTGTCTCATTCAGACACATAATGCACAAAGTTTGAAGGTTATAAGCTAGATTTAGGTTAAATGGAGTTAAATAAGTTAGCGTTAGGTAAATTATTTAATGATAATTTTTGTTAATTTAAAAATTGAACAAAGGTATATTAGGTAAAAATTATGGAATCATGTTCCATAAAAATATAGAATCTCATTCCCTCCTTTTTTTTAGAGGAATGAAATTTCATAAATTTGTGGAATAGAATTTGGAATATGAATGTTATTCCATATTTGTTTTCATTAACAAATGCTGGAATTCTTTGACTTCATGATCAAATATGGAATAACATTTCATTCTTTTCACGCCAAACTAGCACACTACAAGAAATTTACAAATTACTGACAACTAAATCTGCTAGTAATTCCTAGAAATCGTGAATTATTGACATATATGGTCGTCCAAAAAAATTGTGACTTGTCAGTTTGCCATATTTTCTAGCAAAAAATTTGTCGGAATCAATATATGAGTGACTTTGAGCAATCTGAGATTTGTTTGCTTTACTCATCTTTCATCTTCCACTAATAGTGAGGATGATGACTCTAATAATAACATTTTCAAGCGATTGATATGATCGAAAATTTGTATACTAAAATAGTTTAACCTCTTATGATGATGAGGACAAGACTAAATAATGAGATATAAAAAAAAAATAAAAAAAATATTACGGATTATAATAATGAATTTACACGATTTTATAAAATTATTTTTTCTAGTAAACAGAAACTCCCTGGTGGAGAAGTTGGGGAATAAGAAATAAACCAAAAGCAAATGAGATTTTATATCAAGAATAATGATACCAATGAAGATGAAATTGTACCAGAATATCATGGAGAAAAATATTTGGATAATATTGTATGCTCAACGTTATTAGAACTAGGATAATTGAGAAGGTAGTCCCAAGAACATTACCATTGTTGGTGGCACAGAAAGCATGTGTCTGCTTACAGTTGTCTAACGAATTTTAAAGAGTAGTAGAAAAAAATATAATCTCAATGAAATTTGGACGATAGTAAAATTAAGATTTCGAGAGTGATGATGATGATAAGTGAAAGCATATGTATATTCCTCATATACAATGCAATACAATATGAAACTTAAGGAAAAGTTATCCAAAATTAACGAACTAGTTTAGAAACTAGGAGTATCAGTATTAAAAAAAGTCATTTTTCTTTTGAACTATTGAATCCATCACGTTCGTGTTTAAAAAAAATTTGTGTTGGTTTCTCTCCTGATGAATTGTGATATTAATCTTACTCACTACAATTTGAGCACCACAATTTTTCAAAAGCAATGTTTGTTGTGAAATGTATCAATCATCATCGTTGTTTTCAACTATTAAATATACGAATTTTATCAACATTCTTACGTACGTTCTTCTATACAGTTGATAATAGTCAAATCTTACAGAAGTCAACTCATATACCTTCTCAAATCCAGAAATTTGGACCTATAACTTCTCAAATCCAAAAAGGCCTATAGATTGGAGAAGGCATAAGATTGATCACTGTACGATGTGACTATCATCAAGCGCAAGGAAAAATGTAAAAAATGTTAACGAAATTTGAGTATTTAATTGTTAAAGACAAAGATGATGATTTATGTATTTTACAATGAACATTACTTAGAAAAAGTCATACTTCTCTATAGTTGCCATCATTTTTATCCTAACTCACTAGGAGAGATCCAATACGAAAATTTCTCAACACACGTAAGAGCAATTTATTAAAGATAAAAAAAAATTTTACTTTTATTAATATTAACGCTCTTAGTTACTAAACTCATTTATTAATCATGGATAATCTTCCCTTGAATTCCAACGATATTACATTGTATAAGAAAAATACATCTACTTCAATTGTCATCATAATCACTCCCTAATTCTTAATCCAAACTTCAACTAAATATCTCTGAAATTATTTTCCTTTCAATTAACTACTCTCCAAAACTCAATATACAAGTGCAATGAAATACACGCTTTTGGTGTTACTAGCAAGGATAATAATCTAGGCACTACCCACTTAACTTTTTCACTCTTAACGATGTCTAACTCACGATTCTATCCAGCATATCCTTTTTACTAGACTCTTGTATAACGTTATTTTCATTGTTGAAATAACTATTTATATCATTTTCAGTTGCTTTCAATTTCTGTCTTATTTTCAAATTGCTCCACCATTCACCTTCTGTCTGTTAGAAAATCTACTTAAAAAAATGTAAATTTATTTTTTTAATCTGTAATGTTTTTCTTCTTCATTTTATTATATTATCCTACCTAGTATTCTCCTTATCATCATAAGGGGTGCACTTGTGTCATTACTCTATCACTTAAAAAAAACCACGTGAATCGTATATAATTGTGATTGTGATTATAACGTAGCGTCGAGAAAATACCAAAAAAAAACTTTACTGTCAGTGTCAGTTGTCACTAGATTAATTAATTTTAGTTCAAAATCACTATTAAATTAGACCTTCCAAGTTCTAACGTGCAACTCGATAATATTTTGTGTTTTTTTTAGTATTTTTGGGCCATAACTGTGCATCATGGTTCATGGGCTAAAAGCCAAAAATCCTCCAAGTACGTAAACAAAAGATAATTTTTGGAATTGGAAACCCTAAATTTCATGGCCCATATAGCCAATACAGGCCTTTTTAAGTAAAACCCTGAAGCCCAGGTTTGGCATGCGTAAGCGTAACCGTGATTTGGAAAAGCCTTTGAGGGTAAACTCGTCTTTCAGTATATCAATGAGATTATATATTCTTCCAACCCTTTTTTCCATCATCTCATCCACTAGGGTTTACGCTTTGTTGTTTCAATATTTTTGTGTGTTATTGTAAATCTGTAAGCGCAGCCCTTAAGATCGCCTTCCGTATTGACCATGGAAGCGTTTTGAGTCATAGCTGCGCCACATCAACATCCTTTCAGGTTTCTCTTTAGGGTTTTCCTTCTGGGTCCTCCTTTCTCCCACCTTGTTCTCCTATTGACGAGGCATAGATCCCTTTACCTTTGGGCTATCCTGTTTGTTGGTCTTTACGGTAAATATGGCTTTGTGCCCAATTTGCCCTCTTTAGATTCTCAACAAACGGGAGTCCAGCTCCTTGGTTCGGTCCTTTATCAATGCCTCTCTGTCAGGTGGGAAACATTTGCATAAAAAAAATTTGTTTTTTGGGGTTTTATCGTTATTGGTTTATACCTAGATTGCGCTGATTTGGTTTTCTGCTTATTTTTCTTCATTTTATTTGTTTAAGAAAGCACAAGGCAAGGATGATGAATCAATTAGATGTGTGAAAGGAAAATTTCTTTCTGAACTCAAAATTTTGAGGCATATCCATTCATATATCTGACTTGCTGCTACTATCTTTCGGAGCATCTTTCTGATTTCTAGAATTTAATCACAATGCCTTAAGTGGAATTTATGAAAATCAGAACCTGTATTGTTAATGGGGAATTTTTATGGTACTATATTTTTTTTAAAGAGTTTGGTAGTTAGGTGAGTTGTGAACCATTCATATTTTCAGTATAAATCCCCTGTTAACGCATTTTTTTTTTAATTTAATGAAGACAAAGCTGGCCGTGTTCATATTTTCTGCCCTTTGACAATGTCATCCTGTTTTTGGTTTGAAAAACCAAACAAAAGGACGCTAGAATAGAATAAACAATTGAAGGCCTTCCTTGGGTGTTAAATGTACATTTCTAGTATCCAATTGTATTAACCATTAAAGAAACAAATAGAATTCTTCTTGCGACACCTGAGCCCGAGACCTCAAGCAAGTATTTAGTGAACGTTGCGTTAGTTTATTTAGCACTTGAATGGTTTTTCTAGTGGAAAAAGTTAATCAGGGTTGTATGTATGTTTATACTCTTTTTTAAATTTATGTGATTTAATGAAAAGAAATGATAAAAAAAATATGTATAATAAATAATATTAAAAAGAGTGTAAAAAATAATATAAAAAATAAATAAAAAATTATAGTTATTTTTTTATTTTTCAGCCAAAACTGAGTACCTAAACAAAGTCTTTTGAAAAAAATAAAATAAACTAATTCAAAGACCCATTTACTTGCAAAGACTATTTGGACCAACTCGTGGCCCACTTTAATCTGTTCAACCGTTAGTGTATTCCAGGAAAGTATCAGTGTATTACTAGTAATCTTGTGACAGAGGAGCATGACACTGGACTTTATTCTGCAGGACTACAGCACAACATACGTGCTTAGCTCTATTGACGATGAAACTTTAGTCTTGGTTCCTTTGTTGGTGATGAGAAGTGATATAATATTTAAAAATAGGAAAATTAATGCTTTTGTCCATTGTCATGACTCATACCGGTTATACAAGCAAACTTCAGAAGGTCATGAATCACTCTAGTTACCCACGACTTTACCTGTGGTGGGCCAAACAATCAAATTTAGGAAGGAAAAAGCGATGAACAAGGTTGAGTGGCGGTGAACTTCGAGTGTACGCAATTACAAGCCTACCCAAGTCAATGCGGATATTCAAGTTTGGCAAAAGGGCAAATGCTGTATTCTCAAATGTCAACATTAATCCTATGACATGCTGCTGGATATGACAATTTACATGTCTTTCAGCTGAAAACTGAGAAGGGAAAATGAATCATGCAGAATAATAGTATATCAATCACAAGTTCACAACTATTCGGTATCAGAAAATAACAAACTCAAGTGTTACTACTTATTAACTACGGTTCTCTATCAAGTTTAATAATAATCTAATTCATGACGTAATATTCGTAATCAAATACACATTAACAACATGAATACCGATAACAATTTCACCTACTCTCCAAGCGTTTCAAAGCATTATTATTGTCCCTTTTTTTTTGGTCATAGGTAGTAAGGGAAGCTGATTTTTGCCAGCTGAGATTTTGCGAAGGGCAAGGGGAACTTTAAGAAGGGGACTCCACTTTAAGTGGGGGAGGGAACCCCACCTGAGCTATAAGCTCGTGGGCCATTATTATTTACGATCACATGAAAGGCAGCAATTATCTGATTAATTAGTTTTCTGTTCATTATTCACAACCCTTTTCATTTTTCAAAGATGTTACTTTTACACTACATTTTTATAGCGTGTTAATAAAATTGTTTCATTTATTTATCATCATACAGACATTGTAACTGAAGTAAAGATAAACGAAGGAAGATTGAAGTATAGCCATTTATAAGAATTCCCAGAAATGATCATGATTGTCCTGCCCAAAACTCAATTCTTGAACCTTGGGTTCCATTTTTCCATCCCAAACTCTTGTTTCTCCTGGCCCGGGAGCAAGGCAGAAAATACATACCATATTTCAGGGTAGAAAAAATATACTTCTGATATGACGAACAATAAATAGAATAGAAGGCAATAATAAAGTAAAAGCGAACAAGAAGATAGGTAACTTACCATTTCCAGATTCTATAAATCACATAGAATAAAAAGAGTATCCGAAAATCAAGTAACATTGAAAGGCTAAAACATCCTCCTCATTTAAGCTATAGCTATCATAGTATCATGGATGATGAAAAGAAGCTATCAAAATTGAACTTCCCCATCTCTATAATAAAACCAAACCATACCACATACCATATGAAGGAATAATTAAATTAATCGAGAAATCCTGTTTTGCGCCAAATAGCGTTCCTCACCTGACGGAGATCCCTTCCTTTGAGTGTTCTTCCGACCCCTTCCAACACCGAAAAGGTGGTTTTGGGTGAAACTCCAGAGCCCCTCGCCACGATTTCGTGCGGCGGCAACATCTCATCGTCGTCAATATCATCGTCATCCACACTCCGCCTCGGAAAGCCCTTCGACATCAGAATCGGGACTTTCACGGGAGCCGATTGCTGGAACTTTCTAGAAGACGTCACAGACTGCGCCAAGTAATCTGAACCTCCTTGAGCTGGAGGTCTCGGCAAAGAAGGAATCATCCTCGAAGACGACGACAACACAGAGGACTTCCGCCGAAACACTGGATCGGGTTCCGCTAATACGGCCAGGATGCCGGAGTTTTGCGGCCGATCGAAATTCCGGCGGCGAGGCGGGGACACGGGGCGTTGATTTTCAGATTCGGAGATGTCGCCGGCCCAAAAAAGCTCGGCTTCGTTAAGCTCGTCGGCGGTGGTGGTTGTGGGGGAGGGCGTGAAGGTGAACGCTCCGAGTAGGCGGTCAGAGGAGGAGGAGGAAGATGATCGGTGGTGAAGGGATCGTGTAGTATGGTCCATTTGTATTGTTGGTGGGGAAAGAAGGAGACAGAGTGAAGAAGAAAGTTTGTGGATACTGGATAATCACTCACACAGTGATGTGGCGGAGGGTCGCAGATTGGTAAAACAAGCAAGCAAGAAATGTGAAGGACCTCCTGCGTGTGGGTCCCTCATTTACTTCTGACGTATTCCAAGGTCATGGTTTTCCTTGGACTGTGGGTCCCACGTACCGAAAATCAGATTTTTGTATAAATTTTACATTCATTAATAAAATAAAAATAGGAAGATAAAGACTTTTTAAATTTTAATTATTTTATAAATTATTATCATAAATTTTAAAATTATTTTAATTTGTATCTAAATTTTAATTAATATATTAATAAATTTTTATATTTAATTTAAATTTATTAATTTATTAACGATAATATTATTTGATATTATTTTATTTATATTAATATTAATTAAAAAATTATTTATAAATTTTTTAATAAATTTTAATTTTAAATATATATATTTTTTATAAAATAAATAAAATGTTATATAATATTATTATTAATAAATTAATAAATTTAAATTAAATAAAATATTTATTGAGATATTAATTAAATTTTAAAAATTAGATAAAAAATTATAAAATTGATAATAATAATTTATAAAAATTAAAATTTAAAGACTGCATATTCTTTTTTATAAAATAATAACACATAATTAATACATTAAGAAATATAATATTTATTTAACAAAAATAATTAATTATATAACTTTTATTATATTAAATAAAGAAGTAAATATAATCAATCAATTAAAAAGATATTAAAAAATGTTAAAAAATTTAAAATTATTATAATAATATACTAATTTTTTAAACTTAATCATGCAAGTAAAATACATTAAAATATGTCCTATGTTAAATTTAATTGATAAGAATTGAAGAAATATAAAATAAATAATAAGATTCGATCTGTATAGTTGCTCTTCATCCCACTTTATTTTTCCCAAATTTCTCACTCCCTAACCCAGGTCCTATTAAGGAGCCACTTACAAGCCTTACTAAGAGACTCCTCACCAAACCCGCTGATGAGTTTTAAGGGGGAGGCTTATCTGCGTGCGGTGTAGGGAAACTTGGTAGTGACACGTGAGGTGAGTGGAGTAAGTTGAATTACTCGGGGTTTCTCAAACTATTGTCCAATAAGAATATGGGATTACTGACAAATGTCAATGAAAATGGAAATGGGTGCAGGCTGGGACACCTAGAAGAAGCTTATTGGTCAAAAGGACCATTAGACCAAGTGTCGCCTAGTGGTTTTGTTCGTTAACCACGTGTCAACTCGGGCATCCAAACTGACCACCATCGGAGTATTTTTCGCCACCACCACTCCCTGTATATGCTGGAAAGGCCAATATTGATGTATTTACTATTAACCACTCCTTATTTCATTGGGATGCCACAGCATATATTACACTCATTCCGTTAGAAATTTAGATCAGTTAACCAGATAGATCAGTTATAATACTACTAATATTTTGTTTGTATACCCTTTAACAACATGAGACAGTTTGGCCGAGTGGTCTAAGGCGCCAGATTTAGGCTCTGGTCCGAAAGGGCGTGGGTTCAAATCCCACAGCTGTCAAATGAATGTTTCTAATTTTTTTTTCTTACCCTTAATTCATGCACCAAATTAGTGAGTAATTAAAATTTTTTGTTTTTATAATTTGTACCATCATCCTCTGTTACTGTTTTTTTTTTGCCCCCAATCCATGTTCGCAAGTACCCACGCTTCCTTTTCCACTTCCATTGGGCCAAGGTGTTAGTTAACCCAGGCGTTAGCCATCCACAGCTGAACTAAAAAGCCCAGTCAAAATGGTGGCAGCTCTGACTCTCAGAAACAGAAACGCCTTCCACCTCCTAACTCGCTTCCTCAACTCACCCACTCTCCCTCGTGAACTCGGTGGCGCAACCACCAGAAGGTGGCTCGAAACCATAGCCTACGAAGAAGTGCGAGTTCATCCAGACAAACCTTACACTTCAACCGCCGTCATCATCCATGGCTTTTTGGGATCTGCCAGAAATTGGAGATCTTTCTCTCGCAACCTCCTCACCACTCTCTCCAATTCCTCTCCTTCTTCTAGTATTTCTCTCGCTTCTTTCATTCCTTTTTCTTTCGATTTGCACATTCGGAACTGTATCATCACCAATTTTGTTTGGGTATTTGCGTGTAGATTGGAGGATGGTGCTGTTGGATATGAGGAATCATGGAATATCAACGGAGAGGAAACTGAATCCGCCTCATAATCTGGATAATACGGCCAAAGATTTGGCCGATTTGGTAAAGGCTGAAGGTTGGCCTTGGCCTGAGGTTGTTATAGGCCACTCCATGGGTGGAAAGGTCGCTCTGCAATTTGCTCACAGTTGTAGCCGTGGTGAATATGGTCCTTCTGCTCTTTGGCCTAAACAGGTTTTTCTTCTTCACAATCTCACCTTTCTCCTGTTCTCTAGTATAGTAAGTTTAAATTCAACAAAGTTATCGAGTGGTATAAGTATATAAATTGATAGTCATCCGTATTGATCATATATATAAATGTATATATTAATATGTGGACATGTGGTAAAATAGGTATAACAGTATTCTTTCATGACTGTAATGCTTGTAAATTGTGCATGCCTTGTAGTGCATTAAAATATATTGTTGTGAAAAATGTAGTTTAACAGATGCATACAACAGCCTTGTGATGTGCTGGTTGTAAGACATAGCCATCTAACACTTAACTTTTTATGAATATGAAATGATGGCTATGCACATTATGAGATTTGCTAGCCTACTTTGGATTAGCATATTGCTGCTCTGGTAGAATTTTGCATTTTGAAATTTCCCTGTCCTTTGTGCACATTTTCTAAAACTTCAAACAGTGTTTTTCTGATGTTAAGGATTAGAAGAATTTATTTCTACTTCCCTACCTCTCACTAGCTTAGAGCAAATTTATTAATAGATAGTCTGGTATGAAGATGGAGACAGCTTAACTCGTTTAAAGTTGTAGATGGTTCAGAAATACCGTTTATTTTAATATTTGACCAAACCATAGTAAATGAAACCATAAGAAACTTGTTCTGCACATAGTATGCGACCCATGTATCCTCATGAATGGAAATGGAATCAATTGATAGACTTGTGAATTATTGTATTGCTCATTAAGCTTTAAGAAACATACAATATCTGCGGTATATTTTCCATTTTCTTTCCACTTCTCAGGTTTTCTGTGCCATAATATTTTGGTTTTCAAGTATCATTTTTTAATATAGATTTTATATTGAATCATTTTTAGTATAGGCCTAATGTCTTTTGTATGTTGCTTACTACAACTGTCAAGTGGACTGCATTTAATCACTTTTAGGTGCTTAGATTTTCACTGCTGGATACTACAGTATCAATTAGTTGTTTATAAGAATTTTCTCCTTTTACCCCCTGCTGAAGAACAGATCTGGGTATTGGATTCTGTCCCTGGAGAAGTGAACCGTGAAAATGACGAAGTCCAGGATGTTTTAGGGACCTTGCAAAGTTTACCATCACAAATCCCATCTCGGAAGTGAGACTCTCTTTCCCTGAACTTATTTTCTTCCATGTTTGTAGTTACTAGCTTGTCAATAGGGCAGTAATCATTTTTAGGGTATAAGGTGGAGGTGTGGGTTTAACATACATAAAGCTATGTCCTGCTATATGTTGTTTCCTCCAGTAGCGTTTTTGGAGGACAAGAAATATGAGTACATGCTAAACAATATGTATGAAGCTGTTTTTGCGCCTTCCAAGGAATCATACAGAGGAGAGAAAGAATTGTTCATTTTTCATTTGTTTCATGTATTTGATCTTCTTTTCAGTCTTTACTCAAACGAAACTCATGTTGAAGTCTTGACATTGTGTATGGTTTACGGTGGAAGTCTACGAAGTACAAATGATTGCTAGATATTTTAAAAGTAAAAAACTAAAGTTGTTATATCACGAAAGAAAGGGGGCATTATAGGTTCTTTCTTCATCTTCTTTTGGTGATGCCATGATCTGATTGGTTTTCTAATGTCTGCAATTAATGTCTAAAACAATTGATATCTTCTTGAAAGTGTACTGCATTTACCTTGTCACTGTGCCCCATCATAATTGAACACTGTATTACAAATTCACAATACATGAATCTTCCTTGTGCCCATCTATATTCTAGTTGGACTTAAATGTACTTTGCACCTTATTTCAGGTGGCTTGTGAGTCATCTGATGGAACTCGGTTACTCTAAGGCATTGTCAGACTGGATAGGCACCAACCTGAAGAAAGCTGGTGATCATGAGACATGGGTATTTGATCTTCAAAGTGCTAAGGAGATGTTCGATTCTTACAGGTAAATGAAGCAGATTAACTTATGTTAAAATAAAAATGAATGTTTGAAAAACAGTAAAATATTTTGTTTATGTTTGTTCTTTGTTTTTCTTACGTACGTTCTGTGATATTCCTCCATGACAGAAAAGTAACAATCCCGAATGTTAAAATCCTGTAGGGAAAAGTCCTATTGGAATCTATTGGAGAACCCTCCCAAAGGTATGGAAATAGTAATTGTGCGTGCTGAAAAAAGTGACAGATGGGACCCAGATACTATTCAGCGGATTCAAAAACTAACCAGTCAGGGAGGAACTGATTCTCTTGGGAAGGTTTCGCTTTGTGTTCTTCCAAATGCTGGTCATTGGGTTCATATGGACAACCCAAAGGGACTTCTTGAGATTGTGGCTCCCAAGATAGCATCCCTTTAGTTCCTGTTTTAGTTGGACTATGGGGTATCTATCGTTGAAAATTTGTAGTGTCCAGAGTCGAAACTCTTAACAATGAGCAGAAGAGGTTCGTCAGTCCCATTTGTGCAAATCAGAGATTACATAATTTGTTACCTCTTTGCTCTGGAATGAAAACTTCATTGAGACAAATATCAAAATCTATTCTAGATTTGTTTTGAATAACCAAAACAATATCTTGAAAGAATATAGTTATTGTTCCTTCTTCAGTGCTTGGGCCTTTCATAATGTTGTTAGCAACTTCTTATGGTGAAACAATTCTACATGAATTACAAACTTTTTCCTTACCTTTATAAATTTATAACCAGACATTTTTTTTTATTTGCATGCATGCCATTGAACTGAAATTAATATTAAAAAAACCTATGAATTGCTCTATGTAATCGTGTCAATACTTGAAGACCTCTATCTAAAATCTAATGCTTTTAGGGTTGTCACATGATCGTATATGGGCAGGGCACTTATTCTAATCTCCCACAGATAATTTTATTCTTTTTTAATACATCAGATAAAAGTTTTAATGAACACATTTTTATAGGGTATCTAAGTACTCAGCGTCTCTTGTCGAGTTCACAAAAGTAACAACAATATTGTTTCAATTGGCAAATATAATCCCAAAGTTTTTAGTTAAAAAAGGGTTAACGAATATTATTCCCAAAATGCTTTTGGGAAGCAAAGAATTATTCACAGCATTAGGTGTATAAATTTGCGCTAGTAAAAAGTAAACCTACAAATATTACAAATTATTCAAAAGCTGAACAATTTTCCAAATTATTTTACTCGTTTATTTGTTTGTTGAAATTGAAAGGCTTTTAGTGTTTTTTTTTTTGTCCCTGCTTTTAGTTTATTTTATTTTAAATTCCAATAACTAAAAATGTTTCACCAATCGGGGCAAAATGTTTCCTCAAGTTTCACCAAAGAGGTGGAGGCAAAATGTTTCTTTTTTACTTGAAAACTTTAAGCCCAATCGAGGCCCAACAAGTAAAACATCCCAGTAGGAATCGAGTTTTGGGTCCGAAATCCAAATCCGATGTTGTCTTACAAATCACAATAGTGATTAGTGAATATGAAACCCTAGAAGGGAAATATAAAAGCTTTGGCATCTATTCATCACATTCAGATTCACGGCGCAGAGAGAAGAAGTGAAGAAGCAGAAGCATGCAGATATTCGTGAAAACCCTAACTGGGAAGACAATAACTCTTGAGGTCGAGAGCAGCGATACGATCGACAATGTCAAAGCTAAGATTCAAGACAAGGAAGGTATTCAATTAATCGCAATCTCATATATATAGTCAGAAAAGAAAAGAAACATATATACATGAATAGTTATTGAATTGAGCAGGCATTCCTCCGGATCAGCAGCGTTTGATATTCGCTGGGAAGCAGCTGGAAGATGGCAGAACCCTAGCTGATTACAACATTCAAAAGGAATCCACCCTTCATCTTGTCCTCAGGCTTCGTGGTGGCATCATTGAGCCTTCCTTGATGGCTTTGGCTCGCAAATACAACCAAGACAAGATGATCTGCCGCAAGTATGCTTCTCCTCTTCACTCTTCATGCTCTTTACTTTACTTTTGTTTAGGGATTAATTATTTGTTTTTTTTTCTTCCATTATTATGGGACAATTACTTAGCCTCTTTAGCTATTCAAGTGCAAAAGGGGTTATACTTGTTCCCTATATTGATGCCCATCTCTAACTTTGTCAACTGGGTTTTTTTTACCAACAGTTGATTTTCATGGCTGGTACATTATAATTTTTATGCTTTTATTCCTAGCATAAACACTACACACTCTGTGCATTCTGTTTCTTTTCAAAATGATTATGCTGTGTTTTTTAATTTTGTGCTCTCAATAAATTATTAGCCTATTAAACTCGTTTAATTGTTATGAGTATGCTTCTGTCTGTAGCCTCATTCTCAAATCTCAATAAATATTTTACTGTATATTTGCTATTCGTTGAGCTCTCTTTTGCAACTAAAGTGCAACTAAAGTGCAGAAGAGGGCATTCTAGTTCCTATATCAATCGCCATGATCCATTTTGTCAACGAGAATCCAATACTTGCAGTTGTTGACAACTGGAGCAAAATCCCTTTTCCATGCTTTTAGTTTTGGTTTGCCATTATTTTTTTGGGATACATGTCTTGCAAATTTTTAATTGCTATATTCCACCATGGCTTTTTTTCACCCGTGTGTCATATTTTTGGTTTGTTAGATGCTATGCTCGTCTACATCCAAGGGCTGTAAACTGCCGGAAAAAGAAGTGTGGTCATAGTAATCAGGTCAGTCTAAGATAATTATGCCACTTGTAATTTCCTGTCAAAAATTTTTACATTGAATCTTATACTTAATTCTTACTGCTGTGCTTTTAGTGGTTAAAAGCTGAGTGATACTGAACATTGTTTACCTCTTGCAGTTGAGGCCAAAGAAGAAGATTAAGTAAATTCTGGCTGATATTGTTTGTCTCTTTTTGATGTTGGACTCGAGACCAGTTGTTGATTTACGTCATTACTGCTGATTATATCTCTCGTTTTAATTAATGTTAAATTGTTTTGGACCTTATTCTGGTAGGAGTCAATTATATTGTTATGATGACATTATGATCTTTTTAAGTTCGAGTCTGTTTTGGGCATGCCCCTCGCCTCTCTTATTATCCCTAGCAACATTTTCGCGAAAAAGAAAAAGTATCACCTATAATTACACTATTGTATTAAGCTTCATAGGAACACTAAATGGATGTTTCATCATGGCATGTTATATGATTGTACCGATTCAGATCAAACTGTAGTGAAAAAGAAGGGTAATATAGTCTGATTATTTTCTGGGAAGAGAGCTACAGCTACAGTGGAACATATCCTTCAAGCTGCCTGACATGATTGTCTTGTCAATGTTTTTGGATCAAAGAGGAATGAGCCTCTTGTGGGTAATGTGCGATGCAGTGTTTAATGTTATGCGCAAAATCGTAATTCTATAGTTATATTAATAAAATATAGGAACATTCCATCCTTTATCCCAAATTTGAAGAAAAAATGGGTATGGGATTGAATAAAGTAGCCCGGAGTTTCCATCATTCCATTTCATTTTATCTTTTTAAAATAGCCAATGGTAAACCCTATCATTTAATTTCATATCCTCTTTCATTCTTTATCATCAATTTAAATAAAGCCTTGGGATGCAGCTAGTGGCCCCATGCGTCCTTCACCTTCTGACAATGCTAGCTCCCTGACTTCCTCATCCATCAAACATTCCTACGCTATTCTCCACAACACGAAGCCGTTAATCCACAATATATAAAACTCCACCCACCTAGACGCTCCAGTAGAGTGCGTAGAGCCCCAGGGTGTATCAAGCTATACCACTGGTTTATCCATCACAGGTATACTTAGGTTTGTTTGAATATTTATTATTAAATAAAATAAAATTATATGAAATAAAATAAGATAAAATTGAATAAAAGTTTTACATTATTGTTTAGATAATTTATGATAAAATAAAGGTAAATTTTTATTTTATTGTTTAGAATGGATTGAAATGATAATAGCATATAATGAATTGAAAATTGAAATGAATAGAATAGAATGAAATGATAAATATTAATAGAGTAAAAATTTCATTTCATTTCATACTCTCAATTTAAAAAAATATAAAATAAATTAAGTGTAGAATGGTATGAATTTCATCCAAGACTTGGTCCTTTGTTGATCTCCCACCTCACAAATATTTCATTGGATGTGAGTGAGTTTACAAAATCAAATATAAAACAGATAGGAGTATTGAGCGTTATAAAGCTCTTTAGTAGTCAAAGGATATACACATAGTGAAAGAGTGGACTATTTCGACAGTTTCTCACTCGTGGCTAAGCTTATTACTGTGCGTTTATTGCTGGCCAATGCTACTGCTAAGGGTTGGTTCCTTGCTTAGTTGGATGTGAACAATGTGTTCCTTCATGGTAATCTCAAGGAAGAGGTGTATATGGCACTCCCTTCTGGCATTTCTTCTCCCAAGCCAAATCAAGTGTGTCATTTGCACAAGTCCCTCTACGGGTTGAAGCAAGCTAGTAGATAGTGGCACTCAAAGCTCTCTGCTGTCTTGCTTTCACCTTGCTATCAACAATCAGATGCAAATTATTCCTTGTTTATTCGGGATATTCTAGGCACTTTCACTGTATTATTAGTTTATGCTGATGACATAGTCTTGGCAGGTGGTTCCATGGAGGAGATTTCTCGCGTTAAGAAATATTTGGATGATGCATTTCATATCAAAGATCTTGGAAGCCTCAAATACTTTCTTGGTCTTGAGATTTCTCGGTCTAGTGTTGGTGTCATTCTTAACTAATGCAAATATAGATTGGATCTTCTTTCTGACAGTGGTCTCTTGGCTGCTAAACCGGCTTCCACTCTGATGGATCCTGCTAAGAGACTCCAAACACAACATAATGAGCCTTGTCATGATGCAGTTGCCTATCGCCGCTTGGTTGGGAGACTTCTTTATCTCACTACCACACGACTTGATATTAGTTTTTCCATGCAACAACTTAGTCAATTTGTAGCTCACCCAATGAAGGCTCATCAGTCAGCTACCACTAGAGTCCTGCGTTACCTTAAAGCCTCACCAGTGAAAGGGTTGTTTTTTTCAGCAGAAAGTGACTTCTAGCTTCGTGGTTTTGCTGATTTGGATTCGGTTGGTTGCCCTGATACTAGGCGTTCCATTACTGGTTTTTGTTGTTCTTTGGTAATGCTTTGGTTTCTTGGAAAGCAAAGAAACAATATACTGTTTCTAAGTCATCGTCTGAGGCAGAGTACAGGGATTTAGCCTCTACTGTTTATGAACTTCAGTGGCTCAAGTATTTGCTTGACGATTTTCACATTCCATTTGATCATCTGGCTATCATTTATTGTGATAGTCAATTGACTATTCATTTTGCTCATAATCTGACTTTTACTAAACACATCAAAATTGATTGTCACATAGTTGAAGAGATTTAGTTCTTCTCAGCTCGCAGATGTATTCACTAAAGCGTTACATCCTACCCCCTTCCACTCCATTTTGTCCAAGCTGGGTCTTGTGGACATTTATACCCCAACCCCAGCTTGCGGAGGGGTATCACAGATACATGATGGCCATTCTTCATGCGTGGAAGAGACTCCAAGCACTTCACCTGTTTCTACTATAATCTAGAAGTTACTTTTAGTTTATAGACTGTACTAGTTGTTATGATGGTTATGATAGTTAGTTACACTATATTGATGTGGCATGCTCAGGTCATGCATATACATAGAGACTTATAACACCATTGTAGCTTCAGCTTTTCAATTGAATGAATTCAGTTTTCGTAATAATTAAGCCAATTTTTCTCCTTCTCGTACCAAACACTAACTTAACTTTCTTGAATGAAAAAAAAATCATAATTCACTTGCCTCTTAGGCTATATTTGGAAGCCGACACTATTTAGTTCATGTTACTCAAATGCTTTAGAATGAAATGGAATGGAATGAGACACGATACGATGGGACATGAGATGGAATGGGATGGAATTCAAAAATTATGGAATGGAAAATATATACCATTTTATTGTTTGGATATTTTAAGATGGAATTTAATAAATTGTCATATATTCCATATTTGTTTGGGAAGTGGATAATTTATGGTGGGATGGAATGGTATTTATACTCCTAAAAATTAATCATGTATGAGGATTCCATCCCATACCCCCCAAATGACTTGTACGGTAGGGTAAGAAAATTGATGGTTTAGGTGGGATGAATTAAAAGTCCTGGCCCACTCTCATCTTCCTTTTTGAATATAACTAAACGTCATGGAACAGTGTCTAAGCTTCCAATTTTAGTCATGGAAACTTCCATTTTTTAAGAAATCCAAACGTGTTCAAATCGTGTCATAATCGTGTCCGAATTCCGAAGGTGCTATTCGTCCGGCGTGCAGAGACGTTACTTTTTAATCGGAGTTCAACCCAACACTTACTTCCGTTCCTTCATGTTAGTCAAATGCTTTAGCTGATTAGCTCAGGCCAATTTTGCTTTCCTTCCTTCTTATGTTATGCCAATTGTTAGGTTGCTACGAAGTAGGCCGTTAAAATTGGCAAATCTGTTGGGTTGGCTCGTTTAATTACATAATTTATGTGAGTTGGGTTAAAAAAAATTTAACTTGTAAAAATGTGAGTGAACTGTTCTGTTTAGTCTATGAGTTAAATGGGTCGTCCTATATAACCTGTGGGCTGCTCTTTTTTTTTTTTGTATTTTTTTAAGGATGAATTAACTTTTATTTGCCTATAATTACGTTTAATTGTTTGTAATTTCGAGTCTATATAATTGAGAAAATTTCAAGATTTTATTTCTCTCATAAAAAAATTACTTTTATTTTAAATAAATAAAATTTTAAAAAAAGTTTCTTACGCCGCCTATTTTGGTCCACAAGTTATGCAATGTGAGTTTTAAAACAAGTGAAAAAAAAGTTTTGCGAGCCACATTTAGGCTCGTAAGTTGATGCGAGGCAAGTCATTTTTTTTTAATGCAAATCGTTTAAACATGGTATATTTTGGCCCAGTCCAGCTTGTTTGACAACTAGTCACGTGCAGGCTTAAACGAACCAGGCCAGCTTGTTTGAAAGAATGTTGTTACATTACACTATAATTAACATAAAAATTAAATAGAGTGGTTAAGTTTGATTTTGAGATATTAATATTTTACATAATTGATGTGATAGATGGTTAATGCACGATGAAGAATATTGACTTACATTAGTTATATCTAGTAATCTCTCTGCATGTATAAAAAAAAATCTCCCTCCTATGTGAAATTTCTTTAAAAAAAAATAGACTCTTAGCTATGTAAGTTATTATTTTCAACTATTATCATTACATTTAATTTTTAAAATATTCAAGATACTAACTATGGATTGTTAGTGTAAAATTTTTTGTTACTGTTATTCAATTATACATTGCCACGTCTTTAAAAATATTTAACTCTTATAACAACTATATCAAAAATCACATATGTGATTAATTGATGGTGTAAAAAATTTTATACTAACAATACATCAAAATTAAACTCATTAACTATATACTAACCATAGTTAACAATGAAAAATCATTTACATCTATTGCTGGATATTGCTTCAATATACTTATTTATAAATATAATATAAAGTGTGTTAAATATAACTGTGCAACATACATGATTTAATTTGAAACACATTTCTTCAAGCATATAAAGTTTAGGCAAACTAGGAAAGTATTTATTACAAATCACAGTTTTTGTACATCAATTTTTACATTATAGTTTTTGCACAAAAATTAATTTTAGTGCAAAAATTTAATTAATATAAAAATGATTTATAAAATTTATGACTCAAGTTTTGACTTTGAAATAGGACAACTTCATCTCCCCTTATTTGTTCAATTTTATTTTATATATATATATATATATATATATATATATATATATAATATTTCAATCTTAATATTTCTCTTTTCTCTCTCTCTCGCCTAAGCAAAAAGGAGGCCTTGCCTTCTCGCAGATTTTCACTTTTATTTCCTTTATTTAATTTCTGCAATGCATCTGCATAGCATGCAAAGCAATCCGTCTACTCCCTTATTTCCTTTCATCCTGCTCTTCCGCCTTTTCTCGTGATCTTCGACCTTAGACTTTGGTATCAAAGACTGATAGGGAAGTAGGAATGTAATTGGCTGGATCTAATGTTATTATACTATAATGCTTTGATCTTTATCTGTTACTAATTATTGCCTTACTGGACTGTATGTTAATATGCTAATATTGCTATCATAACTGGATCTGGATAGTACGCATCAATATGTTACTCTTTCTTAACTGGATTGTACATAATGCCTGTTGTTAGATCTATTCTGTAGGGCTGTAGCAATAAGTCCTGGAGGAGGCAAGTCTAATTTGACGATGTCGCCACAAGTAGTGAAAGGATAAGGCACGATGGAGACCATGGTTAAGAAATAGTAAATGAACGCGGTGGGTAAAGATCTAGGTATGGTATAATGATATTAAAATGTTAAAATATAGTTCAGTAACCAATAAATTGTTCAGATCTAAATCAAAGAAAGAAGCAAAATGATAATCTTAAGATCTAGTTTAAGAGATAAAATTTCACTTAGATTCTCTCTTACAAGTCTATGAAACTAGATGAGGGTAATGATACTAGGGATATAAGATCATTATTTGCTTATCTTTTCATTTTCTGTCTTTTTATATTTTGCTCTTTTATTTTCTGTTAATATGTTGTGATCTCTGTCTTCCAAACTTTCTTTTCGATCTTCTCAATCATCTTCTTCATCTTTGTCCGAACAACAAACTAATCCATCTAAAAACATCTTTAATGAAGAAATTTGTTTTGAAGAAATCAATCAAGATATTGATAACTGGGAAATCCATAAAATTCCAACAAACGAACTCTACAAACCTAAAGGTAGATTCTTTAGGAGTTCTGATTATATTATTAGGATTGTAGAGAGACAAATCACAATTGAGGGCAACGATGAAGAATTTCATCTTCTTTGTCAAGAGACCCTAAAAGGTCAAGCCCAAAAATATAACTATCTGCATATTGGATGTGTGCAGGTGGTCGTCCAACCAATAATTAGAGAAGGTTTAAACGCATATGTTCTTCTTTGTCTAAGAGACGTAAGACATAATAAATTTCATGATGCCCTGCTCGAAACGGTAAAAACTAGCTTAGGTCATGGTCCAATTTATTTTAATTGTTATCATAACAGGACAATAAGTCTAAAAGACAAAAATATCTTAGATACTTTATTCTTAAACCTTAAAGTTTGTGGCTTAGACATGAAGCCTAAATCAATCCCTTTAGCCTTGATCTATAGGATTCAGTACAAGATAATGAATTATTTCCATTCTAAGGCTTGAAAACCTAAAGACAGTGGAGTAACAACATTATTCCTTACGGACATAACAAAAACTAATGTAGTTGTCCCTAAAATTATCTGATGGGAAAATGTTATCCTCCTTAAAAAATGGATAACGGATGAAGTTGCACCGGTTTTGCCCAAAGAATCACCAGAAATCCAAGAGATAACACAATACCAATCTAGACGAGTCGAATTGACCTTTAATAGGAGATATTCCTTTATTTCATATAGATATTTTAGATCAAACTCTTCTAGATCTGAAGATTTTAGGTCTACTGTGTCAAGAAAATCTTTCTCTACAATCAGATCTACCTCATCAATAATTAATCTACAATGGTTAGACACATCGTCATCCCTACCTAAACTAATATACTGTCAAGAAGACGATGATGATGAACAAAATCAATCCAATCTCCAACGTACTCCTCTATGAATGATGTCCATGATATCTGAATTCATCATAGATAAAGAAACCCTTAGGAAATACTTTTATTCCATGGAATGGACTCCGCAAAGGAAATGGTTTTTCCAAAACTATAGGGGAACAAATCGTGAAGAAATCCAAGAGATATGGTACTCCTTTCTCCGAAATGTTAAACAAAATGTTTCATTCTTGAATTGGTTCCATGCTTACATGATTAGGAATGAAATCAAATATCCTTGGAGTATAGGATTAATCAAAGATAAATCAATTAATGTCCTTACTGTCTAGCATCGCAAAGATGATGAGATAGTCAAATCTGATCTACCTCCTTCTAGTCAGTATTATCTTGATAAAAAAGATAAAAATAACAATCCAACAGTCACAACTCCCTTTAAGACAAAGGTAGACACTGAACTAATCAATTCTCAAGATATTAAAAGTCTAATGGAACAAAATAATTATACAAACAAATATCTTCAAGTCTTATGTCAAAACCTAATAGGTAAATATTTGAAGGGAAAAACTCAAGTAAGTAAACCTTCAACCTCAGGAACTAAGACTGATGAACCAACAGTTAAATCCTTAACTGACAAACCAATCTTTAAACCGTTTAAAGTTTCTAAAAAACTTAGAGAAAATCTTAAGCTTCTTAATAAGTACAATTTTAAACCAATATCTAACAATGAACTCGCTAGTGAGCTAGTTGAAAGATTCAATCTTATCATACCTGATACACCCCAAACCCAAGAATCTAAAGCATCAAAATCTAGAGACAAACCCTTAATGATCAACACCATTAAGGAAACTGATTCATAATCTAAATTAGGTTGTCAATCTGAGGCTAGTTCTGTGATTAAAGTCAACCCAGTAATTAGCCAAACTCTTAACTGAAAAAATCCTTCAAAACTATATTACCAAGGAGTGACAGCTCCGAATCTGTTGCTTAAAGAACGTGACCCAAACTTTAGATCTTTTAATGCAAACAATATCTATGAATGGAACATAGATGGAAAAATTGAGTATTCGATTCTCAATACTTTCCAGCACATGACAATGGTATCAACTACTTATCAAACATCCTATGACTGTTCTGATCAAACAATTACGGAAGTTCTAGTTTCAGGATTTTTAGGTCAACTTAAAGGATGGTGGGATCACTATCTCACTGACGATAAAAAATATGAAATCCAAACTGCAATCAAAACAGATGTTGAAGGCATGCTAATCTCTAGCAATAGGAAGCCAATCCCTGATGCTGTCAACACATTAATCTTACAATCGTTCAACATTTCATAGGTGATTCATCTTTATGAAAAGATAGGTCAGCTAAACTTCTTTCAAATCTTAAGTGCAAAACCTTAGCAGGCTTTAGGTGGTATAGAGACACCTTTTTGACTAGGATTTACACCAGAGAAAATAGTCAACAACCTTTTTGGAAAGAAAAATTTTTAGCTGGTCTTCTGAAATCCTTTAGTGATAAGGTCTGTGATAAGATCAAAAGTCAATCCCTAAATGGAAAAATCCCTTATGAGCAATTGAGTTACGGTCAACTCATTGCCTTCATCCAAAAGGTAGCTCTTAAGATCTGCCAAGACAACAAAATTTAAGCCCAACTAGCTAGAGAAAAAGCTCAAACAAAGCAGGACTTAGGAACATTTTGCGAACAATTTGGCCTTCCTTGTGTTAGGAAGAAGACAAAACCAAAACCGAAACATGTTCAAAAAACTAAGTATTACAAGCATAAAGCTAGTACGAAACCTAGAAGACTTAAACAAGAATTTAAGTCAAAACCTCCAATCGATAATATTAAAGTTCCAAACAAACCTATAATTTGCTATAATTGCGATAAATCATATTAGCAAATATTGTAGGTTGAAGAAAAAGATAAAAACTTTAAATCTTGAACAATCTATTGAAGAATAAATTAATAATTTGTTAGTTGAATCAGATGAGGAAGAGTCCGATAAAGAATCTTTTGAAGATTTAAATCAAATCTAGAATGATGACATATCTTCGTCTGAAAGAGAATCAGATTCTCCAGTAGTCAATGTTTTAACAAAAGAACAAGATCTCTTATTTGAAGTTCTTAATTCAATCCAAGATTCTGAAGATAGGAAAATCTATTTTCAAAAAATAAAATCTTTAATGGAAGCAAGTTCTTCCCAAAACGTTAGAGAACCAATTGTTAAAAATAAGTATGATCTTACAGAAACTCTTAAAAACCTTGAGAAGAAATCTTCTAAAAACCTATAATAATCCAAGATCTTCAGTTTGAGATTAATAATCTTAAAATTGAAGTTAAAGAGCTCAAAGAACAGCAAAAGTTGCATTATATGATAATATCACAATTAGGTGACATTCAAACTGACTCTTCAGATTTTGAGAAAATTTTAGATAACCAAAGTCAAAAGACTAAAGAAGAAGAAGAAGAAAAAATTGTCTAATTAATCAACTTAGAATCCAAAAATTCTTTATAAACATTAACATCAGAATTGATGATTTTGTCTTAAATATTGTTCCCTTGTTCGATAAAGGTGCAGATTCAAATTGTATTTTGGAGGGATTGGTCCGAAAAAGTCCCACCATTAAGAAAACCATTGTGGAAACTTGTACTAGACATTTTGTTTGAAATACATAAGCTAGGAATGGCAATTCTGTTTGTTCTGAAGCCAAAATGTATTGCTCCAAGCTTGGACTTAATCCCAGTAATTACAATCGATTAGATCATAATACTCATAAATTTTTTTCAAGGCATTAAGATATTTTCCATATTCTAACAGTGTCAGGACTTTAAGGATTTGTATTGTAGAATAAGCGATGACACTTTCATCTTTAGGGTCCCTATAATGTTTAAGAGACACATAATCAGAGTCAATAAGAATAAATTCATAAAAATTTTATGTTTTGTTTGGGGAAAATGGTTTGAAATGAAATCTTGGTAGAAAGATTTTAGTGTGGATTTTGTTTGGATTAGAGTCCCAAAATTTAGGTTCCATCCGGATAACTGGCCAGTTGTCTTTCGGGATATAGTGGGGTTTTTCTAGGTTGGATTGGACTACAATTTCTTTGTTTGGAGGATTGACTTGAATGGCTTTGCCTTTAATATTTTGGATCAGAGATTGAATATCGATTTCTTATTCCAACTCTTGGGAAAAGATTTCTTTCCATGATTTATCTAGGAGTTTGGTGATACCTTGATCTTGTAGGGCAATAAGTGTTTGGATTGGCATGGCATAATTAGCCTTTGATTATTTTTCTGGTTGTTTGGATGAGTCTGGGTGGATGACCCAGCTTGAGCTTGGGTGGATGGCCCTGATTGAAGGGTAGAAAACCCAGATTGCTTGGACGATTGTTCGGCTGGCTGTGCCAGGACATTCTTTGCATTGCCTCTTCCTCGGGAAGAGGATGACCTTGTTGATTTAGGCATCTAGTTACTTTCCCTGTAAATATTCACGGGTAAGGTAATCAGGTAAGATATTTGTGGTGCCTTTGATATATTCAATGTCAAAATAAAAAACACTTAAGATTGCTTGCCATCAGGCAAAAAATTGTTTAGATGTAAGATTTTTAACATCTTTTTGCAAAATGTCTTTTGTAGATTTGTAATTGACTCTGATTTAAATTTTTTACTTAACAAATTAGATTAAAATTTTGTGATGCACAAAACAATTGCTAAAATTTTTTTTTGATAGTTGAATACTTATGCTGTGTAGGATTCTAGTGTTTTGAAGCATATGTAATGACATGTTCTTTGTCTGCAACACATTGTTTAAGAATGCCACCATAACCTATGTCAGAGGCATCAGTTTTAACAATTTTGAAAGACTGAAGATTGAGAAGATAAAGGCATAAAAGATCTTTTACTTTAGATTTTACCTATTTGACAATATTTGTATGAACATCTGACCACGAGGGAGGACTCTTTTTCAGACAATCATGGAGTGGTTTGATTAGATTACTTAGCTGAAGGAAGAAGTCAACGACATAATTTAAACATCTAAGAAATCTTTATAACTGATTTTTATCAATAATTTAATTTAGAAATTTATCCGCAAATTCAATAACTCGATTAATAGGATTGATGGTTGCTTGATAAATGTTATGACCATGAACCCTAATTCTAGTTTGGAAAAGATTAATTTTAGATTTAGAGACTGCAAGACCATTTCTTTTGATTATACCAATGAAAATATTGATATGTTTAAAATGTTGATAAATAGATTGAGAGAAAACTAGAACATCATCAATGTAGACGATTGTAAAGTTAGAATAAGGATTAAAGATTTCGTTCATGATCCTCTGGAATTCTGAATGAGCATTCTTAAGACCAAAGGGCATTACGCTATACTCATATTGCCCAAAAGGTACAATGAAAGTTGTCTTGTAGCGATCACACTCTTTGATCAAGATTTGCCAGAAACTTGATTTCATGTCAAATTTTGAAAAGATTTTGGCGGAGTGTAGCCGTTTTAGAAGATCATTTTTGTTGGGAATAGGAAATCGAATCCACTAGAAGGCTTGGTTGAGAGGTTTGTAATTTATGACCAACCGAGAAGTACCTATTTCAATCTTGGATTGTTTATTAACATAAAATGCAGAGCATGACCAAGGGCTTTTACTCTTGCGAATGAGACTTTTTGACAGAAGATCTTCATATATATATAAGACTCAACAATTTTTTAAGCTCTTATATAGTAGCGTTTCAGTTTTGAATTTTAATCTTCTCTATGAAATGTTAGGAAATCATGCAATTTCTTATAAACCAGATTAGTGAGAATGCAAAATAACAGCAGAAATAACACACACAAAAATTTGATAACGGAGTTCGGTCAATTGTGCTTACATCTCCAGACCTATTACAGATCGTTTTACTAAAAGGAGAAAATGTATAAAGTATTTACAACACTTACAACTCATAGCCCACACCCAATTATACTCAAGAATTTTTCTTCACAAAATTCTCTCACAAGCTTTTCTCTTAAACTTTCTCTAATTCTCTAATTGTGATGCACTATAAATGAGAGCTAAAGGGTTTATATAGGCTTCAAAAAAAAAACATGAGTTAGTGGAATTTAGACATGAAGTTAGGCAATGGCTGTGCGCCTCCATTGATAATTGGCTAAGTTAGGCACCTCTTATTTTTTACTAAGGAATGATTGGTGCTCATTTTCTTGACAATTTGACAACTATTATTTTTGACCAAAAATAGTTGGTGCCCATTTCCTTGACAACTGGTATCAGAAAGCCAGATTGTGATGAATTTTGTCAGTTTTCGGCAAGGGTAATATTGACATGAATAATGAATTTTATGAATAGTAAAATTTTGTTGGTAGTACCAGTTTGTTAACAGAGGTGTTTTAATACACCGTGGTTCACATGAATTGTCAGAATTAATCCATAAAAAAGCCAGATTTGAATGGGAGCGATGGTTGCAGATGAAAGGAAGGTGAAAATAGAAAAGTTTGATGGTGCAGATTTCGGGTTCTAGAAGATGCAGATAGAAGATTATATGTATTAGAAAAAACTTTATCAACCTCTCTCAGAAAAAAAGCCAGAGGGTATAAAGGATGAAGACTGAGCTCTTCTAGATAGACAAGCCTTCGAAGTTATCCAATTGGCGTTATCCTGCAATGTTGCTTTCAATATAGCAAAGGAAAATACCACAACGAGTCTTATGGCGGCTCTCTCCAATATATATGAGAAGCCATCGACCTCTAACAAAGTTCACTTAATGAGGTGGTTATTCAATTTGCGGATGATGGAAGGCGCATCTATAGCTCAACATCTTAATGAACTCAATACAGTCACAACCTAGTTGAGTTCAATTGGAATTGAATTTGATGAAAAAGTACAAGCATTGATACTTTTGTATTCTCTACCAAAAAGTTAGAATGCTACTGTCACGGCTGTGAGTAACTCATTGGGAAGTAATAAGTTGAAATTTGATGATGTTCGTGACTTGGTTCTCAATGAAGAGATTCAATGAAGAGAGTTGGGTGAATCGTCAACCTCTTTAGTTTAGCATACAGAGTCAAGATGAAGAAATTCAACCAGAGGGAATGGACGCAGCAGATTGAACTACCGAGGTAGATCAACGGACATGAGGTCCAAATCTAGGAATCCTAATAATTCTCATAGCTCAAAGACCATCGAGTGTTGGAACTGCGGGAAGACCAGTCACTATAAAATTGAGTGCAAGAGTGCACCGAAGGACCAGGAAGTAAAGGCAGAGGCAAATGTTATTTCTACCTCAAGAGGAAATGATGCGTTGATATGCTCTTTGGAGAGCAAGGAAGAGTCTTGGGTGTTAGACTCTAGAGCATCGTTCCATGCTATTTCGCAAAAAGAATTCTTCAAGAGGTATGTCCCTGAAAACCTTGGAAAAGTATGCCTTGGTGATGATCAACCTTGTGTTATTATTGGTAAAGGTATAGTGAAGATTAAGTTGAACGAGTCTATTTGGGAACTGAAGGATGTCAGACATATTCCTGACCTGAGAAAGAACTTAATCTCAGTAGGGTAGCTAGCTAACGAAGGCTACACTACGATTTTTCATGGTGATGATTGGAAAACTTCAAAGGGTGCAATGACGATTGCTCGAGGCAAAAAGACTAGTACTCTTTACATAACAGCAAGGGCATGCTGTTCAATTGTAGTTGCAGCAGTAAACAAAAATCTTAATCAGTGGCACCAGATACTTGGCCACACGAGTGAGAAAGGGATGAAGATTATGCACTCGAAGGGGAAACTTCCAGGTCTACAATCAGTTGAGATCGACATGTGCGAAGATTGCATACTTGGAAAGCAAAAGAGAGTCAGCTTTCAGATAAGTAACAGAACCCCAAAGAAGGAAAGGCTAGAGCTCGTTCACTCTGATGTTTGGGGACCAACGACCGTCTCATCAATTGGTGTCAAACACTACTTCGTGACTTTCATCGATGATCACTCTCAGAATGTATGAGTTTACTTTCTAAAGCATAAGTCTGAAGTGTTTAAGGCTTTCAGGAGATGGAAAGCTATGGTTGAAAATGAGACAGGTCTAAAGATCAAAAAACTAAGAACAAATAGTGATGATGAATATGAAGACACTAGATTCAAGAAGTTCTGCTATGAGCACGGGATCAGAATGGAGAAAACTGTGCCGAGTACGCCTCAGCACAATGGTGTAGTTGAGCATATGAACCGAACGTTGACAGAAAGAGCTAGAAGCATTCATATACAATCAGGTCTATCGAAAAAGTTTTGGGCAGAAGCAGTCAACACAGTAGCTTACTTGATCAATCGAGGCCCCATCGATTCTATTGGAGCACAAAATACCAGATGAGGTATGGAGCGAAAATGAGGTAAAACTATCACATTTAAAATTTTTCGATTGTATAACATATGTGCATATTAGTTATTAAGGCAGGATAAACTGGATCCCAAATCCAAAAAATTCACATTCATCGGCTATGACAAAGACGAGTTTGGCTACTGCATTTGGGATGATGAAAACAAGAAGGTGATCTGTAGCAGAGATGTGATTTTTAATGAAAGAGTGATATACAAAGACAAGCATAAAATAGACGCCAGTAACTCAGATCAGATTGAGCCAGTATTTGCATATGCAGATGATGTCCGAGATAGTCCCGTGATGGAACCAATTATAGAAAGTCCTTAGCTAGAGGAACTTGTCGGACAGAGCAATGCGCAACAGTCCAACACACCACAACCTCTTACTCTAGCTCCTGTATTAAGAAGATCTTCTCGGCCTCATGTACCTAACAGGAGATACATGAACTATCTGTTACTGACTAATGGAGGGGAGCCTGAATGCTATAATGAATCTTGTCAGATTAGAGATGCTAGCAAGTGGGAGCTTGCTATGAAAGACCAGATGAAGTCTCTGATCTCCAACCAGACATAGGAATTAGCTAAGTTACCCGTGGGGAAGAAGACACTTCATAACAAATGAGTGTACCGGGTGAAAGATGAACATAATGGTTCCAAGAGATACAAAGTTCGACTAGTTGTCAAAGGATTCTAGCAGAAGAACAAAGTTGACTACACTAAAATTTTTGCTCCCATTGTGAAACTCAATACTATCATATCAGTGTTGAGTATTGTGGCTATTGAAGATCTTCATCTTAAATAGTTGGACATGAAGACCACATTTCTTCATGGAGACCTAGATGAAGAGATATACATGCACCAGCCAGAAGGTTTTTTTAAAAAAAGGAATGAGAACATGGTGTGCAGACTTAAGAAGAGTTTGTATGGCTTGAAACAAGCTCCAAGACAATGATACAAAAAGTTTGATGGCTTCATGCACAAGGAAGGTTTCCAGAAGTGCAACGCTAACCATTATTGTTACTTCAAGAGATATAGGTCCAGTTATATCATTTTACTACTTTATGTCGATGATATGTTAGTAGCAGGTTTATATATAAATGATATCAGAAGGTTTAAACAACAATTGTCAAAGGAGTTTGACATGAAAAACTTAGATTCGGCAAAGAAGATTCTTGGAATGCAAATCATAAGAGATAAGCAAAAGCGGATTTTGCAATTATCTCAGCCAGAGTACATCAATTGTGTTTTACAAAGATTTAACATGGGCGACGCCAAGCCAGTCAGCACACCCATGGCAAGTCACTTTTGCTTATCCAAGGATCAGTCCCCTCAGACAGAGGAAGAGAGAGATTTTATGGCTAAGGTTCTTTACGCCTCATCCATTAGGAGTTTGATATACGCAATGGTCTGTACGAGACTAGACATTGGCCATGCAGTGAGAGTTGTTAGCAGGTTTATGTCAAATCTAAGGAAAGCTCATTGGGAAGCAGTAAAGTGGATTTTGAGGTATCTACAAGGCACCACAGAGAAGTGTTTATAATTTGGTAAGGGTGAGTTAAAAGTACAAGGCTATGTAGATGCAGACTTTGGAGGTGAATTCGATCACCAAAGAAGTAACACCGATTATATATTTACTATTAGAATTACAGATGTTAGTTGGATGTCGCAGTTACAAAAGATTGTCACTTTATCCACTACAGTAAAGAGAAGAATATTTTGCACAGTGATAGTCAGAGTGCGATACACTTAGCAAAGAATTCAGCATTTCATTCCAGAATAAAGCATATTGGACTTCTTTATCACTTCATTAGGTGTTAATACTGGAAAAGATCCAAGGAAGCAAGAAACCAGGGGATATGTTGACAATGATGGTGGCTATCGACAAACTGAAGTTGTGTTCAACTTCAGTTGACCTGCAAGAGTAACAAGACCAGAAAGATCTGCTACATAGATCGAGTAGATCAAGGTGTGAAGACAGATTGAAATTAGTCTTCAAGTGGGAGATTGTCAAGGAAATGGGCGCCAAATATTTTTGGTAAAAAACAATGGTTGCCAAATTGTCAAGAAAATGGGTATCAACCATTCCTTGGTCAAAAATAATGGGTGCCTAACTTAGGCAATTATCAATGGAGGTGCATAACCATTGCTTAATTTTTTGCCTAAATTCCACCAATCCATGTTTTTTTTAAAGCCTATATAAACCCGTAGCTCTCATTTGTAGAGCATCTCAAATAGAGAATTAGAGAGAGTTTAAGAGAAAAGTTTAAGACAAAAACTTGTGAGAGAATTTTGTGAAGAAAAATTCTTGGGTATAATTGGGTGTGGGATATGGGTTGTGAGTTGTAAGTGTTGTAAATACTTTGTATATTTTCTCCCTTTAGTAAAATGATCTATAGCATGAAAGACTTGCTATCAATTTCCTTGCTATAAAAATTCTCGATAAATTCTTGCTGTGTGAAATCTCGATAAATCGGTGGTTTCTCCGTGGACAGCAACTCCGGAATAGGCTGATAACCACACAAAGTGTAGTTATTTGTGCCCTATATCTGAGTTATAAAGAGTGTTAAAGTCCTTGTATTCATGCATATTTGGAAGGTTTTATGCTTATATTTGTTATATCCAATTCTGATACCTTTCCAGTATGTTATATGAGCAAACTGAGCATATTTGATATGTGATTGAGTGAATTTATATTTGTTACTGATTTGGTATTTTCTCTATCACAGGAAGGGCTCCAAACAAGATGATATGTGGAGTATTTGAGCTAAAATAGGAAGAGAAAGCCAAATTAGCATCTCAGCATACAACGCCGCGGCGCAGGGAATTAATGCCGCGGCGTATGTAACCTAATTTGACACGCGCCGCGGCGTAGGCATGTTAATGCCACGGCGTGCCCCTGTTTTGCTGAGTCTATAAATAGAATTTTGTCATATTTTGTAAGGGAGTTTGGAGAGCTCCGTAAATAGTTTTAGGTTTTAGAGGAGCTACGACTTTGTGCTTCATTTCTGGGCTAATTGGAGGCCTAGGGAGGCTAGGGTGGAGGTTCTCTTCCTTAAGGAAGAGGATTCAAGCTTCAAGGATCTCATCAATGGCATCCTTCCTCTTCTCCCTGAGTTTTCTTCTTCTCCCTTATCTTTTGAGCACTGTTTTGCTCTGTAAATTCGTGTTCAATGGATTAGAAGCTGTATTTAGGAAATACTTTGGATCTGTATATGATTATTGATGTTTATATATGAATTTGAGTTTCTATTGATGTTTAGCTTTGTTCTTCCATGCCTATGTTTAATGCTTGCTTCTGTTTGATCAACAATTGCATGATCTTAATTGATGCAAATGAACTAGACATAGGGATTTGTGGAGATGGACATGGTATGGTCGATGCATGTTCGACGAGTTCAATTGGCTTGGATGAGTTGATTCGCTAACTGGATAGAAATATACCTTTTAGCCATGTATTAGCGTGTGTTTGAGAATAGATCGTTCATTAGTAGAGTTTACACTAGTCCTCATGCAACCATAAGAGCCATAGTGGATTAGGTAAATGACATCAGGGTTGATCGACCTAGACATAGGCTTTTGACTAAATCAGATTCTCAAGCTAAACTAACTAAGCATTGATGTTACTTGTAAGGATTGCATATCATTAGTATGAAGTAAGAAGTGAAGAAGGATTTCCTAGATTTCCAAACCCCTATGTTATTGCCTTGGTAGTTTAGATTTAGATTAATTGCTTTCCTTTATTTTATATGTCCTTGACTAAAATCTAGCTGAGCTATTGGTTGCTACTTAGTAATGTAAACCTTGTCCTCGTGGGAACGAACTTTTACTTCGTATCTGTATTACTTGAACGACCCGTGCACTTGCGGTACACAAATGGTCTAACAAGTTTTTGGCGCCGTTGCTGGGGACAATGGTGTATTTCCAAAGTCTTTAGCCTTATTCCTTAGCAATTGCTGGGGGATAACGGTTGAATTCCATATTACTAATATCAACAATGAGTTTGGTTAGTTTTAATTCAAGTTGTAAATACTCTATTAATTTCAGTCTTCATTCTTTGTATATAGGAACAATAACTGGAGGATGAACTTTATCATTCGAGACCTTTGAGGGAGCTCGAGAACCCCCAATGGAGAACCTCTATTCAGGCGAAGGAAGGCCTACCATCCAATCCATCACTTTTGTGAACAAACCGGCCATGATCGAAAGAGTTGGCGGGTTTGCCTTGCAAAAGTCTGCCGGGACTATAACTCAGGCCCTTCTTGGGAGGTAACCCAGGTTTTATTGTTTTTTAAAATAGTATGTAATTAGTAAATTTTAATTCATAAATATGTTAGTATGTTAGTTTTTGTAGTTTTAGTTAATTTTCATGTTTTTCTTTAATTTAAAGTCTTATAAATATGTTAGTATGTTTAATTTACGTAGTTAAGTAGTTAGTATTTATGATTTAGTATCTTTAGTTAGTTTAGAGTCTTAAATATGTTAGTATGTTAGAGTTTAGTAAGTTAATTAGTTTTTATGCAATAATTAGGTTTTTAGCTTATAAATAGTTTAGTATGTTTGATTTTGTAGTTTAGTTAGTTCAATTTTAGTATATATTAGTATGTTTGATTGTTTTGATTTTTAGTTAGTTTATAAGCTTTTGTTTAGTTATTAGTAATGTATAGGTTAAATATGTTGATTATGTAGTTTTTATAATTTTTAGTTGTACATTTTGTAAAATAGCTGTTTGGACAAGTTTTGCTGCTGCTGGAGGCCACTTTGAACCAATTTCAGTAGCAAAACTGTGTTGGCTGCTAAATTTAGCAGTTTGGCTGATCACGCCGCGGCATTCCTGGTTTACGCCCAGGCCTTGATGAGTTTTTTTTCTGCAGAATTCTGCAGACGTGGTATTACGCCGCGGTGTGGATCTTGTCTTGCCAATGCTGATGCTTAATTTTGTGTATATTCTATTTAACTTCAATTTTTTTTAATTCATATTTCATTCTTTTGTTAATATAATTGTTTTTATTATTCAGCTCTCTAAATTTTAATCTATTTTTAGGCTCAAGAACCCCGGGAATTATGAAAAGTGAGGAATTTGTTTCACTTAAGTTTGGGGGAGTGTCTTTACATGCTTTGGATGATTATGATGTATTATATATATGTATGCAATGATACTTGAAATGATGCAGTTGTGATAACCATCATGTTTCAATGAGTTTTGATTTGAGTTGGTTATTACTGAGGGGTTTGAAAAGAAGTTTCAATTTTTAAAAGATTGCTGGTGTTGTTTTGATTGTTCATGATATGAAAGGTTGCTATTTGCCCCTTTGTGAGTGAAACCTTATGTGATCTTGAATTATGTGAAACAGTTTAGTTGCTTTTGATGTATGATTTACATTCTGCTTAGATGCAAGTGTAATTTTGAATATGAGATGAGTGCATGTTTAGAGAAAGTTTATGGATGTACATGTAGAGTTTCAATTATCCTAGAAATTATTTTTAAACTCTCTTGAGGCGAAATCATAGATTGTGCATGACTGAGGAAATGATTAGGGCATTCTTTGGACCGATTGAGCCTTAAAAAGCTTACCTTGAATGATTATATCTTTAGGTCCCCTTTGAAGCCTGATAATTGTTTGGCCTTATTTGTTTTTCAAACCATTGCCATCGTTAACCTGTTAATTGTTCCAATGCATGTGAAAGCATTACATTTTCTTCCTACCCTTCATTATTTGTTGAGTACATGAGGTGTTGGTTCTTGAAATGAGTTCGGTGATTAGGGGTATGTATGTTTGAGAAAAATGAGTCTGAAGGAACTAAATGCGATCAAAAGAGGAAAAAGAAGTGCTTTGTAAAAGTAAAAAGAAAGAAAATGAAAAGAGAGAAAAGCAAAGCAAGAAAAAGAAAGAAGAAAAGCTAAAAAAGAAAAAGAATTGCATGGTTCTGGCAAGTTGTGATCCTTCACTGAAGAATACCCTGCTAGTTCGCTTGTTCTCAAGTCTTGAAATCACATATTCATATATTTCAATGTTTGTTATGTATCATTTCCCTTCTTTTCTGTTGCCCAATACCTTGGCCTAACATTACAAGCTGTAAAGACCTTCTGATCCTCGGTTGTGTATGGTTTACATTAGTGGAGAGAGAGTTTAGGATCAATTTTTGTGGATTTTATGATTCTTATGCATTTATGTTTATAAATCTATCCGGATGTGTATGATTTGAATAAGAGAAGTTTATCTTGCATGTTCGTGGATATGTAGATTGCATGGTAAGACACTGAATTGTTTGCATGTGAAGGATTATGTATGTGTGAGACTGGTTTAGGGGCATTTGCACAATTTTTATGGATTGAAGTAATCAATACATACTAGTAGCTTTGATTTAATTGAAAAATAAAAAGATTAAAACTTGAAAGTGCTGAATGATATGTTTAAATTGTTAAGAAGATTTACTTGGTCATACTTTGTTTTGCTCGAGGACAAGCAAAAGGTTAAGTTTGGGGGTGTGATAACCACGCAAAGTGTAGTTATTTGTGCCCTATATCTGAGTTATAAAGAGTGCTAAAGTCCTTGTATTCATGCATATTTGGAAGGTTTTATGCTTATATTTGTTATATCCAATTCTGATACCTTTCCAGTATGCTATATGAGCAAACTGAGCATATTTGATATGTGATTGAGTGAATTTATATTTGTTACTGATTTGGTGTTTTCTCTATCACAGGAAGGGCTCCAAACAAGATGATATGTGGAGCATTTGAGCTAAAATGGGAAGAGAAAGCCAAATTAGCATCTCAGTATACAACGCCGCGGCGTGGCATGTTAATGTCGCGGCGTGACATTTCCTGCATCCAAAGTCAGGGGCTTCGAAGATTTGAACGCCGCGGCGCAGGGAATTAATGCCGCGACGTATGTAACCTAATTTGACACGCGCCGCGGCGTAGGCATGTTAATGCCGCAGCGTGCCCCTGTTTTGCTGAGTCTATAAATAGAATTTTGTCATATTTTGTAAGGGAGTTTGGAGAGCTCCGTGGATAGTTTTAGGTTTTAGAGGAGCTACGACTTTGTGCTTCATTTCTGGGCTGATTGGAGACCTAGGGAGGCTAGGGTGGAGGTTCTCTTCCTTAAGGAAGATGATTCAAGCTTCAAGGATCTCATCAATGACATACTTCCTCTTCTCCCTGAGTTTTCTTCTTCTCCCTTATCTTTTGAGCACTGTTTTGCTCTGTAAATTCGTGTTCAATGGATTAGAAGCTATATTTAGGAAATACTTTGGATCTGTATATGATTATTGATGTTTATGTATGAATTTGAGTTTCTATTGATGTTTAGCTTTGTTTTTCCATGCCTATGCTTAATGTTTGCTTCTGTTTGATCAACAATTGCATGATCTTAATTGATGCAAATGAACTAGACATAGGGATTTATGGAGATGGACATGGTATGGTTGATGCATGTTCGACGAGTTCAATTAGCTTGGATGAGTTGATTCGCTAACTGGATAGAAATATACCTTTTAGCCTTGTATTAGCGTGTGTTTGAGAATAGATCGTTCATTAGTGGAGTTTACACTAGTCCTCATGCAACCATAAGAACCATAGTGGATTAGGTAAATGACACTAGGGTTGATCGACCTAGACATAGGCTTTTGACTAAATCAGATTCTCAAGCTAAACTAACTAAGCATTGATGTTACTTGTAAGGATTGCATATCATTAGTATGAAGTAAGAAGTGAAGAAGGATTTCCTAGATTTCCAAACCCCTATGTTATTGCTTTGGTAGTTTAGATTTAGATTAATTGCTTTCCTTTATTTTATATGTCCTTGACTAGAATCTAGCTAAGTTATTGGTTGCTACTAAGTAATGGAAACCTTGTCCTCGTGCGAACGAACTTTTACTTCGTATCTGTATTACTTGAACGACCCGTGCACTTGCGGTACACAAATGGTCTAACATAGGCCCATACTTACCTTCTCTCCATTTCCTCAAGTTCAAGAACATCACAAAAATGTTTAATCTGATGACAACTGAGGTCCATATTTCTACTTCTTGCATCTCCACGACTTTTGCCCTAAGCAAATGAATGAAGTCAGAATGAATATCGGTAAAAATGAATTTGATTATGAAATAAGTCAAATTGATGGAACCATCATCAATCATAAGCTCAAATTGGGGTTCAATGGGCTTCTAAATATTAAGAAATTTTAATTATGAGAACAACAATCATTGCCAAATTATGGCTGAAACTTAACCACCATATATAGATGCTAAACATTAATTTTAGACTTAACCATCGAAGGCAGAAGTAAAGAAACAACTAAAGACATGAAAATGTGACACTATTGGTCACTCAAAAAGAATCTAGAATCAACAACACCCCTCATGAATGGGCACAAGCAAATTTGAAAAATTTTGAGAATGGAAAATTGAAGTAATATGAAAGCAAATTTGGAGGGACTCCGAATGAAAACTTCTTGAAATGAACGAGAAAATAAATGATGTGATCGGTGCAATTGAACAATTTCAACAAAAGAAAATGTTCGTATTAATGACCAAATAATGATGGAAGATAGAGAAAAATAGAGAGAAAATTATGGAAAATCCGAAATGAAAACTGAAAAGAAAATCTTGATTTTATGAGAAAAAAAAAGGAAAGAATCCATATGAGAAAGAAAGCTGAAGGGAGTGTTTGGAATGAGAGAAAAGTAAGGAAAATGAAAGAAAAATTGGGTTCAAGAAGAACCCAACTCAAGTCTGATAGAAGAAACTCGAGGGTAATATTGCTCATACTATATTAAAAAACATGGTAATGATGAGAGAATGAGATATAAAAATTTATTGAAATTGTAAAGTATTTACAACAAATTAATAGTATGACTTATATCAAATGTAAGAAAGTAACTTATTTGTTATTAATCATATATATATATATACTTAACTATTAACAAAGCTCAAGCGGATAAATCTTTGCATGGTATACAAATTGCAAGAGGTGCCCCATTGTTAATCACCTCCTCTTTGTATATATATATATATATATATATATATATATATATATATATATATATATATATATATATAGTATACTTAACTATTAACAAAGCTCAAGCAGATAAATCTTTGCATGGTATACAAATTGCAAGAGGTGCCCCCATTGTTAATCACCTCCTCTTTGCAAATGATAGTCTTATTTTTTGTAGAGCCACTCAATAAGATGCTCAAGCTATTAGGAATATTCTTCATCTATACTAATCTGATTCAGGCCAGTTTATTAATCTTGATAAGTCAGAGATCTCTTTCAGTCGAAATGTTCCTACAAACAGAAGAAATCAGTTCCAAGGATGGATGCAATTTAAGGTTGTAGAGTGTCACTCTAAATATATTGGGCTTCCCTCTTCTGTTGGTAGATCCAAGCAACAGGTTTTTGACTTTGTTCAAGATAGGGTTTGGAAAAAGCTAAAAAGTTAGAAGGAGAAATTCTTATCTACAACTGCTAGGGAGGTTCTCATCAAGGCAGTGGTACAAGCTATTCCCACATATGTTATGAGTTGTTTTAAGCTTCCCATTGGCTTATGTGATCATATTAAGGGCATGATTAGTAGATTCTGGTAGTGTAGTAAAGAGGGGGAGAGGAAAATTCATTGGATAAAATTAGGGGTGTTCATGGGTTTAAACCGACCCGCTAACCCGATAAACTCGACCCAACCCGATATACAATATCCAAGTCGGTTCGGGTATTCGGGTCAATTGGGTCAAAACCCGATTAAACCATCTAATGATCGGTTTCGAGTATCGGGTTCAGAAGATCGACCCGAATACCCGATGAAACTACGTCGTTTTTCCTAAAAAACTAAACCACTTTTTCATTTCTTCGTTCTTTTTGCCAAACCCGAGCCTCACCCTCACTTTTGCAACCCCTTCCCTTTCTCAATTTCTCTTCCAATTCCCAAATCCCCTAACCTAACCCTAAGCGCAGCGATGCCCTACTCAGCCCTCTCTCTCAACGGTGCGCCACTGGCATCTCGGTCGTGAGTAGTGACCAGACCACCGCACCATTGCTGCTCAGTTGGCTCTCATTTCGTGCTCACTGCTCAGTCTCACACAGCCACCAACCATCGTTGCGTTAGTCCGCTTTCAGTGTCTTCCTTTTGTGACTGGTGAGTCTTCCTTTCTCCTCTTTATTTTGTCCTCTTTAAAATGTAGTATATAGGTATTTATCGGTAGTGAGTGAGAGTTCCGACATTTGGGCACATTGCTCTGTGTTTTGAATAGAGATACGACCATTCTTTTTATTTTGTATATCATTGTGTTTTATTGTTTTTGGTTAATATTGTGGTTTAAACCAACACCGTTCTTTTGCTATTTTTATTATTATTATTATTATTATTATTATTATTATTATTATTATTATTATTATTATTATTATTTGATGAAGAATGCTATTGAATTTAGAATTTAGATGATTCGGCCTTGTGTGGGATAGCGTTTGTTGAACTTCTCTAAATGCAGTGCTGCATTTTTGTCACTGTTGATGCAACTCCTTTAATAAAGACTAAAGAGAAGTAGCATGTTTTTGAAATTAGAAGACTGGTAATGGTGGACCACTTCAGCTAATATTTTTACATCAATCATCATACTCAAGTGAAACTTAACAAAGTATGTCAATCAACTAATATTTTTAGACCAATTCTTCCATCGTGTTGAAAATTAACTTAAAACACTGTTATAGGAATCAATATGTCTAGGAAGTAAGAAGTTATTATTTGTTAAATTTGAATTTCTATTTAATTTCATCTTCTATTTGTATGTCTGATGAATTTATAGCCTGTTTCTTTAATCCTTTCGTGATAATAATTGAACTCGTGCCCAAGATACATGTATTCCTTATCTGATTTTATCCAGATTTTGAAAATTATTAATTCAATGGCCTTTACACACTGCTGTCTTCTTGTGCTTCTTTTATTGGAGGAATAATGCAGTTATTGAGTATGTTCATCACTGGGGTAGTGCTACGATCATTATTTATTTTACGGAGCTGCTAAAAAGTGATATAGGTATTAGGTTTTATGTTTTCACCTTTTCTAGCATATTCTCAAGGTTATTCAACACAAATTGCCCTTTAACTTCTTGTTGAAGATGGGCACTTTACTAATTATGAGTATTTTAATAGCTTTTCAACATTGATTGTAGATCAAAAATCACAAAAGCATTGTGACTTCTAATAAGTTTATGTTTTCGACACTTTTTGTATTTCAAATTCTACAAGCACCACCTTTTAGGCTTATACTGTAGCCTCCTATCCACTGCCACAAGACCAGGTTCGAAACTAGTTCCAGCTAATGTTTCTCTTAGTCCCCTGGCTCCCTTCCCTCAAGCCAACCCCCTTTATTGTATTAGTGTCAAATAAAAAAAAATAATTATAAAAAAAAATAAATCCATAAAGTTCTGGTATTTTCTAAGGAAACTCAAGAAGGTTAAGAAGAGCAATGGTCAAGTCCTTGCTATCAATGAGATTTTTTAGAAGAACCCAACCAAGATTTTTGAGAAGAACCCAACCAAGGTTAAGGAGTACCATGATACCACTCTAAATGTAAATGGTGCAGTTGAGCAGATGTACAATGAGATGACTTCAGGCCACAAGGTCTGATTCCCTTGCATTCAAATTATAAAGACTGCCATCATCTCAACTAAGCTTTGCAAAAGAGAGAGCACCAAACAATTCCACAACTCCAAAATCAAGTTTCCATTGGTTTTCAAGAAAGTTAGGCCATCATTAAGGAAGTTGAAGACCACATACAAGGTGAAAAGGCCCAACTTGTTTATGTAATGTGGTTGGTGGACGAGTTACAAGTTCTAGAATGTCTATACCGGGTGTTTTTGGTAGAGACATTCCTGTTGGTTATTGATTACCAGATTTTGTTTTGCGGATTTTAGACTATCATTATTGGGTTCAAATGTTTATGTTTCTGTTGGATTTGAGGGTAATCATTTTTATAATTGAGTAGAATCAAACAAATTTGTATTACTGTCAATCCAGATGCTATCCTTTGCTTGTTATTTAATTGTGCTACTTGATATGTGGTATGCCATGGTTTTCTTTGCTTTTTTTTAATTATGCCCTCTGTTTTTGACACTATATAAGATGAAATTATGAAACTGAAATTTCCATTCGATAATCAACATTATCCCTAGTTAGCTTATTAACTACATTTTAATTGCTAATCATTTCTTTTGTTGTAAATGTTATTGTAGCCATTCACTTTGAATGAAAGGACCTATGGAAACTCACAAGAGTCACACTAGTAGGATTCAAGTGGGAAGTGCTCCTACTCCACCAACACCAATTGGATTGTAAACTGAAGGAGATCCACCACACCCAGCAGCAGCAACACCATCTTCTTCCAATCCAAATCTCACTCCAACTCCGTCATCACAAGCTCAAGAAGTTGCTCCATCTTCGCAACAAGAGGTAGGTAAAAGAAAACCTACTAGACCCCCTTCAAATGCTTGGTCACATTTCACTAAAGATGGTGATAGAGCTAGTTGTAATTATTGTGCAAAGTCATATGCTTGTAATAGCACTAATCATGGCACCACTAACCTAATAAAACATTTGAAAGTGTGTTTAAAGAATCCATATGGGGAGGTTGACAAGAAGCAAAAAACTATTGCCATTGGAAAGTCAAGTGAGGATGACCCTAATAGTACCGTGAGTATGAAGCTTATAGATTTCAATCAAGAACATTGTAGGCAGGATCTTTGTAAGATGATAGTCATAGATAAGCTTCCCTTTAAATTTGTTGAGAATCCTAGATTTAGAGGTTTCATGAGTACCGCTCAACCTCGATTTAGAATACCTGACCGTATCACTATAGTAAGAGATATCATGCAACTTTTTATAGAGGAAAAGGTGAAGTTGAAGTCTATATTGTCTTGCAACCAACAAATGGTCTCCCTAACAACTGATACATAGACATCGATTCAAAACATTAATTATATGTGTGTGACTGCACATTTTATTGATGATGGATGGGAATTGTAGAAGAAAATTTTAAGTTTTAGGTTGATTGCTGACCATAGGGTGAGACCATAGGTAAATCTATAGAAAAATGCTTAAAAGATTGGGGTATTCTAAAGATTAGCACAATCACAGTTGATAATGCAAGTGCTAATAACTCGGCTCTAGCATATTTGGTGAGGGGAATGCAGGATTAGAAAGGATGCACCTTGTTGAAAGGGGAGCTCATGCACATGAGGTGTTGTGCTCATATTTTGAACTTAATTGTTAACGATGGGTTGAAGGAGTTAGATTGCTCCGTTGCAAGGATTAGGGGTGCATGTAAGTATGTGAGGTCTTCTCCTTCTAGATTGGCTACTTTTAGGAGGTGTGCCCAAGAGGCAAATGTTGTTAGTAATCAAATGCTAACACTTGATATGCCAACTACATGGAATTCTACTTACTTGATGTTGGAAGTGGCAGAACAATTTGAGAAGGTATTTAATCGTCTTGAATATGAGGATTAAGCTTACTTGCATGTTCTTGACAGTGAAAGAGGATCACCTAATAATGATGATTGGAACCGTGCTCGTGTTTTTATTAAGTTCTTGAAAATTTTTTATGATGCCATACTTACTTTTTCTGGTTCTTTGCATGTGACATCTAATACTTTCTTCTATAAATTGTGTGAAATTCAAAATTCATTAACTTTGTGGATTGGAAGTGATGATCTTGTCTTGCAAAGAATGACAATGAACATGAAGGTGAAGTTTAATAAGTATTGGGATATTAATGGGAATTTAAATTTTTTGTTGTTTGTGGCTGTTTTTCTTGACCCAAGGTACAAGTTGGATTGCATTGAATTTTGTGTTAGTGAAATGTATGGTCAAGATAAGTGCGAGGATATTGTGAAAAGATTAAAAGGTCTCATAGACAACTTATTTGCACAATATATTACATTGTATCCCATTGTTCCTGATATTCGTGATTCTAGTATCAATTCATCGGATGTTAGCACACAAACAAATGTTGGTGGTAGTAGTGAGAGTGGTTTAAAGTTGGTAGACAAGTTTAGGTTGAAGTTGAAGAAAAAACAAGGTGATCAAAAGAAGAATGAGTTAGAGAGATACATGGAGGATGACGTTGAAGATAGCTATGAGGGGTTTGACATCTTGAAGTGGTGGAAAGGGAAGTCAGCGAAGTACAATATTCTCTCTCGTATGGCTAGGGACATATTGGTCATTCCAGTGTCTATCGTGTCATCTGAGTCTATTTTTAGCACTGGAGGTCGTATCCTTAATGCATTCTGTAGTTCTCTGAATCCCACCACGGCGGAGGCCTTAATTTGTACCCAAAATTTGTTGAGGCCTCCTAAGAAGGTGGATGATCTAGATCTACGAAGTCAACTAGAAAAGATTGAGCAGGTTGAATCAGGTATACAATCATCATTTTTAATTTTTAACTTTTTCATTTTACATGTAGTTCATCATTTCATTCATTTGACATTTTTAATTCATTATGTTGTATTCTTTTATTGTATTATTAGAAATGTCAGGAGTTTCTGGACTTCAAGAAATTGAGGTTGCTAGTGATTTTAGGAGCAAGACAATGAGGTAAGATAAGATCATATATTTTAAATGTTCTTGCATTTTTGTGAATGTCAATGTAAGTTAAAATCATCAATGGTCATATAACAATTTATTTATCATGTTGCAGGAAGGGCCTGAAGGATTGACTTTGAGGAGCGTAACTCTTGTTTTGTTTTTGGAGGATCCAGTTGGAGTGCCACCTGACCTGAGGTCTGTCATATGTGACTCTGTGTATGACTTTGTGTAGTTAGTTGAAATCTGTATATATTCTAACTCTGATTAGAATATGTTTTTGACAAAGAAATTAGGCTGTGTATGACTCTGTGTAGTCAATTGTAAGTCTGTATATTATTATTTGAGATATTGACTAGCAGTAGGGAAATGCCTTATTGCCTGGCCGTCTGGCTTTGTAAAGTTTGATCTTTTGGTTGTGCTTTTATCAAGGGTGGAATTTGTCTTTTGTGCATTGAGTATAAAGGCTGAATATCTAGTGGAATGGTTTTGTTAAAGTGCACATTCTTATGTTAGCATATTCTCTGTGACTTACTGACTTTGACAGAAGATTGCATTCGATATTTGGGCACAATAAATGTTTGAGATTTGGTTGACATTTAGTCTTCTCATGATCCCTGCCACTAATTGTTTTTGATTAAGGAAGTCAATGCACTCAAACCTTCTTTAACAGGTTGTAATGGAATTTACTAATGCTAATAGATTAACATGATCATTGATTGTGTCAAGATAATTAATTTCATAAATATTATGAACATACAACAAATGCTTCCTCTCATGATTTTATATGGTATTTTATTTGTATTTTATGACATTGGGATGCTAAGATTGGTCTTGGGTTAGAAGCTGTAGTCTGTAGATGTGTGGCCTTTCTTTGCTTGTGAATCTTCCTTAGGCTCAACAATAAAAATCAAATTGATCTAAGCATTATGTAGCCTTGTAAACTAATTTAAGCCTTACTCGTAATTAAATTGTGAGTGATTTTTTTTTCCAATGATGATTGTATATTGGAATTTTCAGGTGAATGATAAATGGTAAATAATTAGGAATGATACATATAGTTTTTTAGGTTTTGTTAAAGTCTGATTTAGATTACTACTAAATGCTTGTAAATGACCCATACTTTATTATGTTACCTTCTGCTTCTGATAATTTCTTCTAGGGTGCTATTGTTTGACTACTATTTTTTACAATTTTTGTGAATCATACATGAGCTAGATTTGAATTAACAGTTAATGTGGCATATAAATTGATTGTTGAAATGTAGCACTGTTGGTACCTATTTTGATAGATTTTTGTTAAAGTTAGCATACGTTTGGGAGTGTCATTTTGTTTTTCGTTTTGTCATGGAAGTGGAGCATAGCTAGAATTCATGCAAGAAGGTTATCAAAATATGATTTTCGTGGGTAAGTCTTTGTGCATATGTGACTCGATTACCCGACCCAATCCAACCCGATTGCAATCGGGTTGGATCGGTTCGGATTACCCAAAAAATTTACTTAAAAATCGACTTGAACTAATCCGAATTTAACTAATTAGTTTGGACTTTTTTTACTTTGAACCCGATCCAACCCGACTTGACCCGTGAACACCCCTAAATAAAATGGAATGTTTTATGTCATGAAAAGAAGAAATATGGTATGGGTTTTAGAAGTTTCTCGGCTTTTAACATGGCCCTTCTAGCAAAGCAAGGTTGGCGTATTCTCAATATCCCTGATCTTTTTCTCTCTGAGTGTCTTAGAGCTAGATACTTCCCCAGAGTTGGCTTCTTGAGGGCGCAAGTGGGTTTTTTACCGAGCTATACGTGGCGGAGTATTTATCAGGCTAGCTGGGTAATAAAAAAGGCGGGGATATGGAGAGTTGGCACAGGTCATTTTATTCATATTTGGGATGATAATTGGCCCCCTTTTCAGAATGGCTATAAAGCTTGGACACCAAAGCCAATTAATGTCAGCATTTCTCTTGTATCAGAATTAATTAATTATGAATGTGGGTGCTGGAATTCCCAGTTAGTGAACTTTTTATTCTTGCCTTTTGAAGCCCAACAAATTCTTCAAATACCTTTGCCAGTTCATCAGCAAGACGATAGGTTCATTTGGGGACCAAATAAAAGAGGCTTTTCCACTGTTAAAGCTGCCTATGGTTTCATTAAAAAGGAAGAAGAAATGCAACAGGCCCATCGATCTGATAACAACAATGATCCTATTTATTGGTACAAGCTATGGAAAATCAAATCAGTCCCGCGTCACCTCCATTTGGCTTGGAAGATCTTGCACAATAAGCTCCCAGTGCGTGGATCTCTTGTTAAACGAGGGGTTCATTGCACTCCCTTATGCCCCATGTGTGATGGTGCGGTGGAAACTATAAATCACATTTTTATGGATTGTACTTGGGTAAAGATTGTGTGGTTCATATCTCCTTTGGGCATTCACTTTGACTCTGATTCTCCAGCTAGAATGGATTTTGCTGATTGGCTTCAGAATTTAATTTCTAATGGAGATGATGACTTTGTTGAGTTGGTAATTGCTACCTGTTATAGTATTTGGTTTGCAAGAAATAGAAAATGCTTTGACCAAAAAGAAACAGAACCTCAAGAAGTGATCCGTGTTGCATGGACGACGGTAGCAGAGTTTAAATCATCTAGGGACTCTTTTATACAAGGTCATAATTTGCAAGCTGATGAGCCTATCCTACGTTGGTCCCCACCTGGAACTGGATTTTACAAATTGAATGTAGATGCTGCTGGCCCAAACAACGACTCTTGGGGAATTGGTATTATCATCAGGGATGAGTTTGGAGAAGTTACAACTGCTTCTTCTAGCAAAGTTTTGGCTCTCCCAAATTATGATATTGCGGAAGCATTAGCACTGAGAATGGGTCTTCAATTTGCACTAGACATGAGCTTCTTTAAATTACAAGTTGAATCTGATTCCCTCAATGTGATTACAGTTATAAATTTTGGTTTGCAATGCTTTTCATACATGGATTTGTTCATATCAGATTGCAAGAATATTGGTCTCCATTTCCACAGTTTGTCATTTTCTCATATTAGGAGACAAGCTAATCAAGCAGCTCATCTTTTAGCTAAGTTTGCTTTATTGAACTATGATCATATTTGGATTGAAGAGAACCCAGATTGTATCTTTTCAGCCTTGACTTCTGATTTTTTGTCAGATTCTATTGAATAATATTTTTTTCCCGTAAAAAAAAAACTATTAAATTGCAACAAACTTACCGTGAAATGAGGAACAAGGATTGGACCTGGGCTTTTCTAGTCAAGAGCCTTGCACAAAGGGTGCTTAATTATTATTATTTTGACGATACAAATAGTGTGTGTATTTAAATATGTATATCGTATTTATATCATATGTTAACATAAAAAAAATATCAAATTATGTTATATACAATTATAACATTTTTGTGACATATAAAATAATTTTGTGAGTGAGTTAAATAAAGTTAAATTAATAACGAGATCTGTATATATATAATATACTTATTATCATATGTTAAAATTTTCAAATTTCATATAATATATTGCATATTTATATTTAGATATTTATATTTAAATTATTTAATGTAGCATATTTATATAGTGTAAATTTAATTAATATTATTTAATGTATCTATGTAATCTTGATTTATTATATATTCATGAAGTATTTTGACTATATTAAATATATTTTATTTTTGTTTATGGATTTACTTATATACTTAACATATATGTAATATTTTTTATATATTATCATATATTTCTAAAATATGTAAACATTTATAAAACTCCAATTTGATCCCTGTTTAACTTTAGTCTAACTTTAAAACCTTAAACCTCTCTTTTTATCGGTTCAAGGACCAGTTTGATTCTAAAAACAAAGAAAATAATGACATGTGTCAATCAACAGAGCCACCAGCGTTGCTATTGTCATGAGCGAGTATGCTGGGAAACGATTCCCACTCGTAGGAAAATAGGCCAAATTTCTTAAACACATGGTGGATTATATATAATATAAATATGCATTAACTATTATAATAATAATAGTTCAACCACTAATTAAATTGGTTAAATTCATTGAACTATAAATTACTCACTTTACCAATTCAACTATTCAAATTTTTTATAACATTGATTGTAATAATCACTAATTTAACATATATTATTATAATATTTAAATTGAAGGATTGGCTGTCATTGAACAATTACGTGTGCAATTACTCTATTTTATAAAAAGTAGTTTGTCACGGATGAGATAAAGTCTAAAGACTTCGTGTGTGTTTGGATTGCAGTTGGTAAACTTAAGTTTAGTTGAAAGTATGTTTGCAAACTTAAGTTTAGTTGAAAGTGAGTTTGCGATAGTAATAATTTATGTTTGGAAACTTTTGTTTAGTGAGTTGAACAACAATTTTAACACAAAGCAAGAATTTCTTGCTTTCAACTCAATCGACTTTTGGGTAAAAAATCAGTTGAAGAATCAATTTTTTTTTTTTAGCTTGTCTTTTCACGCCATTCAAAAATTACAAACTTACTTTTGGTATGTCCAACTACTATCCAAACATGCCCTTCCACTTAATTTTGGAGTCCACAATGCACAATTGATTCTTACATTGAAAATGACATCTAACATGCAGTGGGAACTGTACTTGTTTGGGTAAAGTCAATTTCACTCACCTAACCAGGTTAAAAAAAGAAAGACGTTCGAGTGCAGAGTTATACTTGTTTCCTATACTGATGTCCTTCTCTGACTTTGTCAAGTGGGTTTATTTACTTACAGTTGATTTTCATGGTTTGTACATTATAATAATTTTGATGTTTTTATTGCTATTATAAAGTGTAGACACTGCATTCTCTTGGGCAGGCTGAGAAAGTTTTGGTATCAAGGATTTGTATATAATGATTGTGCTGTGTACGTGAATTTTGTGCTCTCAAAATAAATTATTACCCTCTTACACTCTATTAATTGTTACATGTATAGTTCTTTCTCCTTATTTCTCTCTCATTCTAAATCATCTTATATGAGAATGTTAGAGTACGGGTTGTCATCATCTTTTCTCTCGTGATAGTCATATCATTTCTTTTTCTTTTGATGTTATACTTTTTAATAAACAATTCTTATGACTTTGTTATTATTTTTATTGATATTTTTATTATCTTTTTTATGAGTGTTTTAATTTTTACTTTTTATAATATTTTTTGTCAATTCTCTTATAATTAGTCATATTCTAGTAATTTCACAGGTAAAAAAGAATTTTAAATTTACTTTGATAAAATGTGTAATACACTCTTTAAATTACAGTATTTTGTGTTAATGTTTATTATAAAATATGTTTAGACATCAATAGTCTTTAAATAAAGAATAAATTTATAAATTGTTAATTAATTTAAATAATAAACTATATTTTTTTCTTTTTAGATTAGATGTATTTTTTTTTTGTAAGTGCAGTTGGATGTTGATTAAAAAAAATTGCTTCATGTATGCTTGTGTAGCCTCATTCTCCATCAATTTTTTACTGCAAATTTCTAACGTGCTGAAGAGGGCATCCTAGTTTCTATATTTTAATTGCCATGGTCCATTATTGCAACGGGAGTCCAATACTTGGAGTTGTTGGCAACTGGAGCTTAATTTAATTTTCCGTACTTTTAGTTTTGGCTTTGCAAATTTTTAATTGCGATATTCCACCATGGCTTTCTTTCACCGAAGTGTAATATTTTTGGTTTGTAGATGCTACGTTCGTCAACATCCAAGGCCTGTAAACCGCCGGAAAAAGAAGTGTAGAAGTGTGATCATAGTTGTCAGGGTCAGTGTAGATAATTATGCCACTTGTAACTTCCAGTTGTTGTACTTGTATCCCAATGTTTGTAAGCTTATGCTTTGAAGCCCAACATGGCATGGTCTGCCTAAACCAAATTATGAAAATGCATTGGAGCAAAGACAAAACTTTTGGGCCTTGTTGTGCTCTCCTACAGTTTCCAAACCTTGCTGCTTCCACTGCGTCCTGCCATTTTACTGTTCTCGCTCTTTGTAAACTCAAGATAGTGTAATAAATGCCTTTGTAGAGTCTTCGGGTTGAAAGTCAGCAGGTGTAAATCTCGGTTTTCAACTTCGAACATCCGTGCTCAATACTTCGTCAGGATCATTATAAACGGCTCCACAGGCTTTCTTGAAGAAGAAGGAAAAAAAAATCATAATCCGCTTGCCTCTTGGTAATCCAAGGTGCTATCCCTGGCAGACAGAGTTACCTGTGTTCAAGCCAACACTTCATAAGTTACTTCCGTTCCTTCTTATGTTATGCAATTACTTTGGCTCAGGCCACACTTACTTCCTTCCTTCTTATGTTATGCAAATTGTTTGGTTGCTTAAGAGATAATTTTAGGTGTAAGAGAATGCTGTTACATCACAGCATAGTTAACATAAAAATTAAATATAGTAGTTAAGTTACAAGTAATGATGATTTCCAACGTGATAAATATGAGAAACCAGAGAGACTAAGGACTACGAGAAACTAGAGAGACGAAAAAGGTTTTCTATATTTGTTTAATGTGTGTTGTACACGGATGTTTATATCTATTTATACACACCTAGGATTGTAAATTACAATTAAATAGAATTGATACAATTATGTCATATTTCTAAACTTACTCTTAAAATTAATCACACACTAACACATGTTTAATGTATGATTAAGAAGAAGAGATTAATTTTGATGTAATATTTGTTAGAAAATCAAAGTTAGATATATCACAAGTGTCTTGAACATTTTATGGATATGAACATAAGCATACTCAGATCCGTGAAGAAAAATAAATAATATAGTAAAATATGAATAGTATTTTTACAGTGGGACTCACTAGTCAATATTATTTGTACCAGCAAAATAAATCAAAAATTGCATATTAAATTTTAACATGAAAAACCTCTTCATACATAGAGAGAAAAATCACATGACAAATTTTGAAAATATTTCACTATATTAATGATCATTACAATATGTTATTTACACCATCTCACAAAAGAAGTACAAAATATAGTCTTTCTCAATACGACATTTTCATACTATAATTTGTAGTATTACAAAGACTAGAGAATAAACTAAAAAATTTTCAGTGTATGCTCACACACTACTCTCTTAAAATTTTCTCACACTCTATTTTTATTCTCATTCTTAGAAACTCTAATTCTTGTTGCTACTTGATGCTCTCGGATGAAGGTTTCAATCTCTATTTATAAAGATTTCTCTAAACTTTGCATTTAATGCAACAAGCCTTCCACCCTTCAACTTCTAACCACCCACCGAAAAGCTATTGTCATCCACCGAAAGTGCAAGTCAAAAAGTCATTTTGCTTTTCTTGACAATATGTAAGTCATCACCAAACAATTCTCCACCTTGGCTTGCATTTTGCAAGAGTCTTCAACTTCTGCAAATATTGATCAAGTCCAAGAAATTCTTGAATTTATCAATCAGTAATGATTTCATCATCATGTCTGCAGGATTCTCAACTGTGACTATCTTCTGAACTGCAACTATACTATTATTAAGACTTTCTTTGACAAAGTGAAGTTTAACATCAATATGCTTTGTCTTTTCATGGTAGATTAGATTCTTTGCTAGATGAATAATGTTTTGGCTATCACAATGTATGATTAGTTCTTTTTTGTCCAATCCAAAACTACCTAAAAGACCTTTCAACAGTTGACAATATAACTGTAGATTGAAATGTCGTCTTCCAACTAATGGTACATCCAAAGACTGTAAAGATATAACCTATTACTGACCTCCTTTACTCCAAATCTCTTGCATATTCAGAATCTACATAACCTATGACCCAATGAGTATGGTAACCATCAAACACTAAACAGAAATCAATGGAACCTCTCAAGTATCGCATGATCCATTTCACAGCTTCCCAGTGCACATTTCTAGGTTTGCTCATAAATCTGCTCACTACACTTACTGCATGTGAAAGATCTGGTCTTGTGCATACCATGACATACGTGAGACTGTCAACTGCACTAGAATAAGGTATATGAGTCATATAATTCATCTCCTCCTCAGTTTCCAGATATTCCTTTGAAGATAGCTTAAAATACGCAGCTAAGGGAGTACCAAATGGTTTAGACTGATCCATATTGAAGCGTTGTAACACTTTCATAATGTAATTTTGTTGTGACAAGTACAATTTGCCACGATGTCTTTTCCTATGAATCTCCATACCAAGAATCTTCTTTGTTGCACCTAAGTCTTTCATCTCAAATTCTTTTCCCAACTAAGTTTTCAATATACTAATTTCAGCTTTGTTGCAAGCCACAATTAGCATGTCATCTACATACAATAACAAATAAATGCGAGAACCATCTAGAAGCTCTTTAGAGTATATGCAATTATCATATTGGTTTTTGTTGTATCCATTACTAATCATAAATGCAGCAAACCTTCTGTACCATTTCCTTGGAGACTGCTTCAAGTTGTACAATGACTTTTTTAACAAGCAAATATGATTCTTCTTCTCAAGAATTACGAACCTCTCTGGTTGACTCATGTAGATCTGCTCCTCTAGCTCACCATGTAAGAACACCATCTTCACATCAAGTTGTTCCAGCTTAAAGTTAAACGTACTTACAATGGCTAATATGATCTAGATAGAGCTATGTTTCACCACAGGAAAGAATACTTCATGGAAGTCAATGCCCCTTTGCTACCAGTCTTCCCTCTTTTCTTTTGAAGATCCATTTACAGTCAACTATTTTTTTCCCATCTGGAAGTTGTATTAGCTCCCACGTTTGATTTTTCTGAAGAGATTCAATCTCCTCATTCATTGCTATTAGTCATTCCTTTGACTCATTATTGTCTACTGCATCACGGTAGGTAGATGGTTCATCTCTTACTGCAACATCCGCCATAGCTAAAGCAAATGTTATAGGATCTGCATCTGACGAGTCAAGTGCAGAAGCAACATAATTTATATATCTTCAAGGTTTCTGAATTTGTCGCATTTCTCTGCCATTAGCAATTCTGTATGGTTCTGCTCCTCTGGTTTCTTCACTAGCACTCATGTCTCTAGGTTCATCTTGTTGTTCTTTTTCAGGTTGAGCAACACCTGCAGTACTTGGCTGACTTGTGTCATCTTTCCAGTGTCAATCTCCAGTTCCACCTATTTCTCAACACCATGATCTGTCTCTGCCTAATCTATTTTAGATTCTCGTTTTTTATTTACCATTGTCACTTCGTCAAATATAACATCTCTGCTAACAATGATCTTGGACGAACTTGCCTTTTATGTATACCACAGTTTGTAGTCTTTTACCCCTCATGCATATCCTAGAAATATGCACTTTATTGCCTTTACCTCAAGTTTACCATCACTCACATTAGTATACGCATGACAACTAAATATTTTCAAATCAGAACAGTTTACAAGTTGACCGAACCATACCTCTTCTAGAATCTTTAGATCAATTGCAGTTGATGAAGATCTGTTTATCAAGTATACAGTTGTATTGACCGCCTCAACCCAAAATGATTTAGGAAATTTAACATAATCTACATGCATCATGCACGCTCCAAGAGTGTTCTATTCATCCGTTCTGTAACTCCATGTTGTTGTAGTGTTCTAGGTATAGTATGGTGTCTCACTATAACCTGTATTCTTGTAAAACTCCTCAAATTCTTTGCAGCTAAATTCTCTGTCATTGTCGGTTCTTAGTCGCTTGACTAACTGCCCAGTTTGCTTTTCAACCATGACCTTCCACTACTTGAATTTTTCAAACACCTCATCCTTTTGTTTTAGGAAATAAATTCAGATCTTCTTGGAATAGTCATCTATCATAGTAAGAAAATAACAAGTACCACCCAATGAGTTAACCAGGACTGGACCCCAAACATTCAAGTGGACATACTCCAAAATTCCTTTACTGGTGTGTTTTGCAAAACTAAACTTCACTCATTTTTATTTTTCAAATACACAATTTTCTTAGAAATCGAGTTTACAATTCTATACGTCTTTTAGTAGTCTTCTGCCAGCAAATATTGTCATTCACTTCTATTGATACCCAATTTTGTCAAAAAAAAAATTTATTTTTGTTGCATAATTAAAGATTAATAATTTTGTAGCAATTTTTTGAACACATATCATTTTAGGTTTTATTTCCTTTCATATTACTTGGTTCATTATTTTTTCTTATTTGTATAAAAAATAAAAATAAAAATACTCTTCTTATTTAAAAAATAAAAAGGAAGCAGTCTGAAACGTGCAACAATGCCAAAAACAAAAGGTCCGAAATAAATGACAAATGCATGCTCTCTTGTTGATTTTAAAAGAACAAGGAAAAGTGTCAGTTCGAGGTTTTCAAAAATAGAGCATGAAAGAGGTAAATGTGTTGCTGCCTCCTACGTGATGCATGTGTGAAAAGAGAACCTAAGGACTAAACACCGAAAAACTAAAATAGCAGCAGTAGAGGAGAAAATGAAGCAAACTTGAAAACTAAAAATGGAGTAGAGAAAGGCCACACATTCTGCTCTCATGCAGCCCAAGCGAGAGATTATTTTCTTTGTGCCTATATAAAGTGGAGCAATGTAAAGAGCAGGAGGATTGGTATGGCTGGTGTGAGGAAAAAGTGAGAGGAAAAGTTGGAGAGAAAATACTCTGTAGAGGAAATTTTTCTAATATCTAACTCTGAAAAATTTTTTGTGGGGAGTTTTAAAATGCATCTGCATTTCCTCTCAAATGCCTAATTTTTTCAAATTGAGGTGGAATGCAATGGACTATATCAGAGGAAATGAAAAAATATCTAAACACAGAAGAGAATTTAGGGCTTTACGCAAGGAATATATCAGAGGAAGAGGAAGAGAGGGCTTTAGCCCTCTAGTTTTGTTAGAGTATCTACAGAGAGAGGTCAATTCATCTTGCCCATTTTGCTCCTTTGTTATCAATGAATTTGCTCTTTGCCCTTGAAATGAATATTTGGCTTCTGTCATGAATGTGTTTCTTTCTCTTCATTCTATAAGTCACTTTATTGTCACATTTGCACTTCCATAACAGCACACACCCACAATATATCATCCAAAGTTTCTTTTAAACAAATCATCAAACACCTCATGTGCATCATCTTCAACCCAACACATAATACAAATAAAAAAACTTCAACAACCCACCGTAGCCTCCAACATGAAACTCATCTGCAAAATTATCCAATTTCCACTTGAACCCAGTAGCCACAACAATATAAAACCTCACTTTCCATCCCAAATCAACACCCATATCAAAAAACAGCCACCCATTCTTTGATTCACTAAACAAAACCCACCAAGAAACCCACCAAATCACCAACTCATGGCCACGCAAATTTCCCAGCAAAAAATGGAACAACCCATGGCCATTTGCTTGACCCATCGAGAACACCCTTGCACAGCCACTCAAGCTCCAACTGCCGTTCTCACCATAACCCGACCACCATCCACAACCCAAAGCTCTCCACCTACCTCCATGCTCGAACCCAGCACCCACCTCGAATCACCACAAGCACGCGGCACCGTCAGATCCGCAGAACCCACACCCATAACTACGCAACCCACCATGTCGTAACCGAACCAGATCTCCGATACCCTCAACTACGGGCCACTACCACGCACTGCCGCGAACCAGAGCCCCGACCACTACAACGCCATCTCGCCGTTGCACAGACCCATCGTCCTCCATCTGCGAACCTTCACCCTTCCGGCCCAGATCCGCGCACCACCGCGCCCAGAACCGTCGTGCGCCGTCGCGCCTCTGCCTTCATCTCCGCCACCTGTTCCGTTCCACAAGACCCCCACGACACCCATTTTCTATTTCTGTCTGTGTGCATCTCTTGTGTTTTTTTATTGATTTAAAAATCAATGCTTTTTCTAACTTTTTTTTTTCTCTAATTGGGTTAAGCATAGTAAAAAAATAAGGAAAGATAAAAATAAATGAAAAAAATAAAAAAATAAAAAAATAAAAAAAAATGAAAAAGTAAAATTACAAAAAAATGAAAATAATAATAATATAAAAAATGATGAAAAAAATACAAAAAATAAAAACTAAAATAAAAATTGATAAATTTTTTTTAAAAAAAAATAACAAAAGGTAATAAAAGTAATTTTGTGAGTTGGTTTGACTTGAATTTGATTTATCTTTATCTCTTTGTTGATTTATTTAGTTTGTTGTCTCATTATTATGTCAATTGACATGTTGCTTGAATTAATCCATTATTGATAATTTGATTAGAAAGTTAAGTATCTTTTTTTAATTAATTAAAATTAACCAACCCACACAACTATTTTTTAAAGAACTATGTGACTTTGAGTTCTCCATTACATTCGGAAATACGTAGTGCATAATATTTATTATATCAAGCCAAAATTAAATTTTCATAATATGTTTGTTTCTTTTATTCTATAGTTACAATGTGTGTTTTAGGGTAAAATAAATATATTTAAGATTATTAAAATTTGTATAACTAACTTAAGGTATCGTTCTTGGAACGGGTAGTGTAGGGTACTAATACATTCTCTACCTGTAATTGACTCTCGAATCCAAACTCATTTTTTAAAAGACCAATTTTCCTAATTAAAAGGTTTTTCCTAATGTTTTCTTGATTTAAATAAACATTAGTGGTGATTCAATTGAATTTCAAAAACCTTTTATTTATTTATTTTTTCATCCCGTCGCAATCCCGGTTGCGACACCTTTTCACTCATAAGATCAAGCCGCATGTGCCATAATCGTGGAACATCATTATCAGATCTTTCAGAGGATAGAACAACAGTAGTGCCACTAACTGTGCTCCCCAACAATAGATAAATCCTGCCCTGCAACTTTCCTTTCATCACCACCATTGAGCCTTTGGCCACCTTTAAAAAACCACCCTCTCTAGAGAACTTGTACTCATGGTTGTCTATGACACTCAAAGAGATCAAGTTCTTTCCCAGCTCTGGTACATCCCACTCTTGAAATATCCTTGCAGTACCATCATCTATCTCCTCCACCTACAATAGCAATTACCTATTGTCTCCTAATTGTACCTTTCCCTCACATTTTTGATATGAAGAGAAAAAATTCCTATTAGGTGTCATATGAAAAGATGCGTCAGAATCCGGGATCCACTCGTTGCCCGAGTCATTAGCAAAAACTGTTAGGACAGATTCATCATCACTATCATAAGAACTTGTAACTATTATGTTGGCAGTATTTCCTTGTTTCTACTTTCTATCATGGCAATTTTTCTGAATATGCCCTGGTTAATGATAATAAAAACACTTTAAGGACTTGTAATTTTTGGATTGTGATATTCCCTTGCTTTTGCTTCGCAATCCTCTTTCTTAACTACGCCCTCTTGTCATGAACAATCCATCTGTAGGATTATCAACACTGGATCCTGATGCCAATTTTTGAAGTTCCTTTGTCATCAACGCCTCCTTGACAATTTTGACAGAGATTGTGGACTTACCATACATTATGGTATCACAAAAATTATCATAAGACGGAGGTAATGAAGTCAATAAGATCATAACTTGATCAATATATTCGTCTGTAATTTCAACCGCTTGTATATCAGTGATCATCCGATTGAAGTCGTTAATATGATCTCTAATTGGTTTTTCTCCTGAAAGTTTGAATGTGTACAATCGCTTCTTCTGGTAAGTTGGTTTGACAAAGTCTTTATAGAGTATTTTTCTTCCAAAGTTTTCTAGAGTTCATCTGCAGTGTTCTCATTCATAACCTCTCGCAACACATTGTCTGTCAGACTCAATTGTATTATGTTATGTGCTTTGACCATTATCTCCTTATTTTTATCAAAAGACAAAGTTTCCGGCAACTTGCTCTTGCCTTCCAACGCCTTTGAGATGCCTTGTTAGTCTAACAATGTCTGCAACTTCAGTTTCCATAGACTAAAGTCGTTGGATCCATCGAACTTCTCCACATCAAATTTTGGCACTGGCATCTTCGATATGAAATTTGATCAAGTATCTCTGATACCACTTATTAGGAAATCAAAGGTGGATATACCTCAAGTGTCTTGAATAGTTTATGAATGTGAGTGGAAACGCACTCAGATCCATGAAGAATAATCAATAATATAGTAAAGCACGAATAATACTTTTGTAGTAAGACCCACTAGTCATTACTATTTGTACCAGCAAAATAGATCAAGAATTGTATACTAAATTTTAACGTGGAAAACCCCCTTGTATACTGAGGGAAAAATCACAGGACAAACTCTGAAAATATTTCATTATATCAAGGATAATTACGATATCATATCTACACCATCTCACACAAGAGATACAAAATATAGTGTTTCCTAGTGAGATATTTTTATACTACAATTTGTAATATTACAGAGATTAGAAAATAAACTAAAAAATTCCTAATGTATGCTCACACACTACACTCTTAAAATTTTCTCACACTCTCTATTTTTTACTCTCACTCTTAGAAGCTCTAATTTTTGTTTCTACTTGATGCTCTCGGGTGAAGGCTTCAATCTCTATTTATAGAGATTTCTCCAAACCTTGCATTTAATGCAACAAGCCTTCCACCCTTCAACTTCTAACCACCCTTTGAAAAGCTACTGCCATCCATCGAAAGTGCAAGTGAAAAAGTCATTTTGCTTTTCTTGACAATATGCAAGCCATCACCAAACAATATTAATGTAAAATATTTTAACACTATCATTCAATCTTGTTGATACTTTATTTAATGAATTTGACTATATCAATAATTAAATGTGATATCAAACTCATTAAATGATATAACAATATATTATTAAGGTTAAAAGTAAATTTTTCTCTATAAATGTCATCAATTTGAGTTTTGGTCTTTATAATATATTTTTTCAGCTTTTAGTCCCTATATTTCCATTTATTTGATTTTTAATTCCTACCGTTGAATAATCTTTATATTTTTTACTTATTTAAGTTTTGGTCTTTGTAATTTTTCACTACAAGAAAAAACGAGATTTGCGAAGGATAAATCTGCTGCAAATCACTCAAAATCCGCCGCAAATTAATAATTTGAGGCATATTTTAATTTTTGCCGCAAAACTCTTCGGTATTGCAGCAGATTTTTCCATCGCTAATTTGCTGCAGATTTATCCGCCGCTAATTTGTGGCGGATTTTTCTGCGCTAATTTGTGGCAGATTTTGCGGCAGATTTTTCCTCGCTTGATTTGCAGCGGATGTTGCCGCCATTAATTTATGGGTGATTTTTCCACCGCTAATTTGTGGCAGATTTTTCCACTACTGAATTGCGGTGGATTTTTCCGTCTCAATTTTGCAATGGATTTTGTGGCGAATTTTTCAATTTGCAGAGGATTTTGCAGCGAATAATCCGCCACAAAAATCTACGCAAATTTGCGGCTGATATTTCCATCATAAAATCTGCCACAAATTTTTTTGAACATAAAAAAAATAAATTAAATATTCAAAATCCACAATATAACAAAATCCACTCAGACATCAATTTCAACCTGTCAATGCATTTAATCAATCCATAAAACAAACATAACAAATCGCATACAACATAACTCATTGTTCAAATTCAACATAACAAAGTTTGTTCAAATACAAAGTTTAATAATCCTCATTATCATTGTCATCTTCATCATGATCATCTTCACTATTCTGATTATCTTCTTCTGTTAGTTGTAGTTGTTGGCTTGGTTGAGTGCCAACGGCTTGTACATATTATTTCAACTCATTAATCATTTGGTTCTGTTGACGCTGTTATTGTTCAAATCACATTTTCCACTCTGTCTCACGTTTAAATATAAGTTAAGCCAGAAATATCATTTACACTTGAACTAGCCATAGCCTTCTTTAAAAAAGAGCATCATTCTATTTCATTTATTACATTCCATAGATTCCCAACAATTACCACAATTCCAAATATTTCCAATCATATCTTTATCTATTAGGATAACAATTGATTTATATGCATCACGAATACACTTTATTAAACACCCTTACTAAGGTCTCATCACACTTATAAAGGCATACAAGAAAGGTCCCCACACTTAGGAAAGCTAGTTTTTCCCAAAACAACATTTTGGCATTTTTCTCAATTTCAACCTTTGACCTTTGCTCAGTAAAATGAGCATAACTTGAGTTACGTATGTCGAAACGAGGTGAATTAGGTGTCCTTGGAAAGCTAAGAGAAAGAGCTATAACTTTTATGAAAAGTACAAAAACTAATTCTCATTATATCTTTTGACATGGGTCGTGTTGTTTTACACGCCCCCCCTCCCGTGTCCTGCTCTATCTGCATGTTTCCACTATATTTGAACTGGCAGAGAGGGACACGGCCCACCCCCGTGTTTCCGGACACAAGTCGTGTTCCTGGGACAAAAGTTTTACAGAACCGTGGTTACGGTTCCATTGGCCAAAATCTTGGATTTTGGTCACTCCAATCTAGTTTCTAGGTGAGTTTAAGTCCCAAACAAGTTCACAAACATGAAGGGAACATAAAACACTAAAAGATTTCGCCAAAAATGGATCAAAATACTACAAATCTCATCTTTGGTTATTCAAAACCTAAAACTCCAAATTCTCATTTCAAATGAAAAATCAAGGTATACAAGTAATGAAAAACTGTTCTCATGCCTCTAGCAAACCAAATCATGTTATTCTCAAGTTTTCTAACAAGGTTCAAGCCAAAACAAGTAAAAACAACTCAAAACCCCAATTCTCACATCAAGTCACAACTCAAGAACAAGATGAAAAGAATAGGAAGGTGAGTCAAGAACAAGATTTTTCCCTTACCTCAATGTCTTGAAGATGATGAAGGTTGCTCATGAAAGCTTCTATCTTGAAAGGGGAAAGGAGAAAGGGGAAGGGAGAGAATTAGAGAAAAAATGTCATCTGAAAAATAAAAATGGCAGAAGGAAGAAGATGAAGTAAATTTAATTTTGCGGCAAATTTTTTATTGCAGAAAAATCCACCGCAAATGCATTTTTTGAATTGCGCGAAATTTGCAGATTTTTCCATCGCAAAATTTTAATATTTTATTTAGAATTTTTTATTATACTTATCAAATTTTATGTATTTCTCCGCTGCAAATTTAAATTTAGATTTGTTGCGAATTTTGCGGCGGATTGTTTTAATATTTTTTGGATTTTTTATTTTACTTGATCTATTTTGCGGTGAATTTTTTCGCCGCAAATTTAAATTTAGATTTGCGATGAATTTGAGGCGAGTTTTTTTTCTTTAAATTTAAATTTAAATTTAAATTTGTGACAGAATTTACGGTAAAAAATTTAACATTTATTACGAATTTTTAATTCGAATGTCCATTTTGCGGTGGATTTTGCCGCCGCAAATTTTTTTTAATTGCGGCGGATTTATCAGCCACAACTTTTTTTATCCAAAAAAAAATTACGATAGAAAAGTCGCTGGAGAATTTTAGCGGTGAAAAATTTACCGCAATTTAATCCGCTGCAAGATCCGTCGCAAATTTAAATGGATTTTAATCCGTCGCAAAATCCGCCACAATTGCGAAGGATTCGAATCCGCCGCAAAAAATTCACCGCAAAATCGCTGTTTTCTTGTAGTGTTTATTCATCAAAAGTAAATAGTCTCTATTCTTCTTCATAAATAATTGTTATGCATAACTACTTATTAAGATATTGGTCTAACCAAAACATTAACATTAAGTTTTAGATCTTGAAATGAATGTAAATAATTTTTTGTGTTTGGAAGTTTTAAAATATATAGGAATGGAACGGAACAAATGGAGAATCATTCCTCCCTCTTCCCCTCAAATGTCTAATTTTTATTCCCCTCAAAATTGACGTGAAATAGGAGGAACACATATTCTGTTCTGTCTCATTAATGAATCTTCCAAACAAAGAGGGAGGAACTATGTTCCATTCATTTTCTTTCCTTTCCGATCCATCCCCACATATTCCGTTCTGTTCCATTAATGAAAAAATATCTAAACAAAAGGTAAGGTTTGGCTATAATCGCCCAGTTAGTATGAGTTGAGTATCCAAATAGTATCACCATACCTACACTCTCCGCACCTCTTCAAACATGGAGTAATTCCCACAAACATGAACCATCTGCTAGCTTCACGTGCAGAAGACTAACTCTATGCGGAGCTGGTTGAGCGCTGAGGTCAGTAATGGACTTGGGGTTTTTGTTCTGTAGCACTTGGAAATTACAAACATAAATGTACACTACTTGTCTATATATAACAGTCTTTGAATCTAAAACATGACGAGGTAGTCCATATGGTTCTTTTATGGACAGACATATATATGGGGTTAAAAGTGAAAGGATAACAAGTATGTTATTTGTACATAATTTTTATTACATTCTTTTTACACAATTTCTTTTAGATTAATAAAATAAGAGAAATATATTTCTCAATACATAATCTCTCTTTCATTGTTCTCAAACAAGTAGATGTAAACAAAAGGTGCAAAAAAAAAAGGTGATGCTTAAGATTAATTTCCAAAAGGCTAAAGCCAAGCAAACCTAAGTGGCAGCATGGATTCGCTCCTCCAATCTGCGGAATTACATAAGTTGGAAAATGCTGCTTTCTCTTTGCCTATGGTGAAATAAAATAAAATAAAACAAAAGCCAAGCTAGCACACTACTTTTTGTACAAATTGTAAGATTATTTTCTGCCTGCATTGAATATTTCTGCTGTTTATTTTATATCAGCAGATTTCATGCTCCATGCTTGGAGGTTCTCCACAGTGATCAGCTCAGTACCGTTGTTGAACACAAACAAGTGAGCTTGATTCATCACTGCTAGCTCTGGATAAACCCTGGACAAGATGTTTGTTTTCCCTCCTGCTCCAAAACTCTCCACTACGGAGTGATCAATCTGCCATAAAAATTGAAAAAATAACATTAATCAATTAGCAATTTAGCATAGTCACTCTTGGAGCTTATAAATATATTATATGTAAACACCGTGGTGGAGGGGTTGCATTTGCACATACCAAACTCCTAAGAGGAAGTTTCCCAGTGGATAAATCCACATCTACAAAGCCAGCAAATGATGGCTTGTATAAGTGACTCTTCAAAGAGGAACTGTTCAGAAATGCAAAAGGAAAACAACCAAGTTAGTTTAGTTAGGAGAACTGATGAGAGAAATACAAAGTGGAAGTCCTCGCCCCCTATCGAATTAGACAAACCTCCTCGCATCGGAGCACATGAGAACCACGTGCTTGTTTGGAGCTTTCAAAATTCTGAAGAACACAGGAGTGAACTCCTCTAGATTTTTTGAAGCCAAAGTCAGAAGCCCAAATGGTCCAACCCCACCTTGAAGGTTTGAACCCTTTTGGGCACAGAGATCCTGTGCGTTCACCCAGCTTAGATCAAATGCCTCTGCCTTGTCCAAGCTTGAAAATGAGAAGGTAACTTCCACATCTGCCTGCAGTGAGATATATTATATATATCATTAGCAATTTGAAATATACAATATATATATTAATGCTTAGTTAGGAAGATGACCTGGGCAGCAGTAATCCCTTCTACTTCAACATAATCTCCCTTTTCAAGCTTTTGATTGCTCATCTTAACTTCTTTCCCTCTAAGACTATTTAATTCTTCAACTGGCCATTGTACCAATTGTCTCCCAGTGGAATCAAGCCACACCGTTCTTGGAATTGCCTGAAGATTTTATCATACAAATACATATTTAAGTTCCTTTAATTTGCACAAGTAATTTTTTTACAAAAAAAACAAAATTTTGACTTATAACTTCATCAATTGAGTCCGGAAAAAAATAAATTTATAGTGTACGTGCATAGAATGACTAAAATTATGTTATGCTGTACATAGAACCCAAATAATAGTGACAGTTCTATGTGCATACCTCCGATGAAAACAATGTATTATGTAGCACACTCCAGTTATGATGTTAAAAAGATGTAACAAGAACTTGGGAATGAATATCAAATTAAATATATACTATATTAATAGCAACCTAAGTTTAATATTGCAAGGCATGCATACATAACCTACCTGAATTCCTGCCCATCCTTTGTTAACATCGTCTTCCTTGGAATCAGACTCGTTTGCCCAACCCCACAAGATCCTCCGGTTCTTGCTGGGGTCAAAGAATGACTTGGAAGCATAGAAGTTGCCATAGTCATATCTAAGACCACCCCAACCATCCTTTGAAGTGTTGTCAGGTAGATACTTATCATTATTAGGAAAATACGTTCCTAATGTATAGTAGTCGAACCTAGTCATGTCAAGGCTATTCTTTAGAACATGCTTAACATTATTCACAGCCACGCCTGTGTCCAACCCTTCTTTCCCTTCCAAGGAAACCGGGAAAAAGTCGGGGCACTCCCACAAACCCGTGGTTGATTTTGAGTGGATCGGGTGTTTGGCCCGAACCCACTTCACAAAGTCCTTGCTCCTATACAAGTAGGCAATCCCTCTGTGCTTTCTTCTGCTACCAACCAACATCCTCCAGTGACCGTCATTGCTCAACCAAGCAGTTGTCGGGTCACGGAAAGCGCTGCCGTTCACGCCTGGGTCGGCAACCACAATCGGGTTGAACTGATCGGGTTTTACCCATTTTCTGAGAAGCGGGTCAGATGGATCCTCGGGTACAGCATAGCATTGCACCTGAGTGTTTTTCTCGTCAACAATTCCGGTGTAGAGTATCACGGGTCCTTTACCCGGGACTATGGTAGCCGACCCGGACCAGCACCCGAACTTGTCAAAGGGTTTGGATGGGTAAATGGCATTTTCAAGTGCTTTCCAGTTGATAAGGTCCGTTGATACTGAGTGGGCCCACACAATGTTACCCCACACTGAACCATTGGGGTTGTACTGGTAAAACAGATGGTAGATTCCATTGTAGTGCATGGGTCCTGTATTGTTGGCATTAACGAACATAAGATAAGATGGTACCATATATATATCTGAATGGTCATTGAAAAATGAAAAGAAAAGCATCAAAGTTTTCACTCACCATTTGGATCTGCATGTGATTGATGCGTCCAATATTGCACCAATTTAGGCACCATGAAAGGATTAGAAAGCAACGCAAAGTTAGCATCATCGGCAATGAAAACTAAATGGGAAAGTTTTCAGATATTTTTGGAGCGTATATTTGTAATAACCTGAGGTTGTCTTGAAATATGTGAAGAAATATATATGTATCACACATTTTAACGTAATTTCAAGACATTTTTTTAAAATTAATATATTAACGTGTATTGTTAAATTTGATAAAAAAAAATGTTATCAAAATGTAGAAGTCTCCATGTTTGATGCTGACAAAAGAAAAGTTTCACCTTTACATATAATTATTTGAAAGATTAAATTTCCTTTCCATTTTTCTCTAGGAAAAAAAAAATGCATCCGTGATAAACGATACGACAGAAAACCAGCTCTTAATTGTATGTGGTAATGCTAAGATAATAAATTAAAACGACCAATAGAAGTTTGTGAAGCAAGTTATCACATTGGAGCCATGTATATAATAGGAAGATACTACTCTTTTATCATATTAATACAAATTAGGCATGCATTTCCATGTGTGAGTGATCCATGGCCCCCCAACAACATTGGCAATGTGGAGGCGAGGGGACTAATTAAGGAGAAGAAGGTGCAAGCTAATTGATAGGAATAGGGTGGGATAGGCCACTATCATTTCTAAGCATTGCTTTTGATTTGGTTATGGTTAAAAAAATAATATATATATATTAAAAAAAAAAAAGCAAAAACCGAAGAAGAAAAATGATCACTATTCATTTTCATGCTATTCTGCCCATTTTAATAAATAGTAAAGTATGTTGGGATCATAATTACTGATAAGTTGATTTCATTTTTTAGCACCAAAATGTATAAGATAGAAAAAAAGTTGATATGCGCACTAAGTATTGTTCAATATTCATAGATAACATTGAATATCGTGAGTCACTTTTTCTTCAGCCCTTTTACGATGACATCTTTGTAGTTAAAAAGGTAACCACGGTAACCTTTAATTTTCCTTTTTGGCATATATATATTCAAGCACCTGAGTAGGTGTCAAAACTCCCAATATCATTTCAGTTTCACAATCCTCGATGTTCCTAGTTCCTACAAAGTCAGTTATACCACTATAAGCCCACAAAGAACGCAAAGGGAAAATTATTCCATGAAAAACAAAAGAGATCGTCCCCACGCACTCAAATCTACACAGCACTAACACAAGGTGGCTTTTATCCCAGCTTGATGTCCAATAAAAGAGTTCCGCATGCATGGTTTTTGAACTATTAGAAGGCCATGCAAAAGGCATAAGCTTAGGATCATATTTATTTACATGTGTTCTACATCACTAAGCAAATACCTTTACACCTAACAGTATCAACGACCTCTTATTGTGTGGGAAATACTTGCTTAAGCTTCCACGTCGCGCTATACCAAACTCATTCAAGACATTACTAGCTTAAAGGCGCCTAGTTCAAAAACACAAAATTGATCTCCACTACCCTCTTTCTATCAAATACCAAAACAAAAATGGCAGGAAAAAAAAAGATGGAAAGTTATTCACATTATTACCGTTTTTTCCATCAAAATTTGGTTTAGACACTTTTTATGGGATGAGATCAGATCATCCGAACCTAACCCGCTTTATCAAATCAAGAATACGAGGTTGAAAAGCAAAGAGATTTACATTTTCATATTTTATTCCAACAAAACTCATAGCCAATCTCCTCATTTTCATGTTGTTCAAAATTTTCAGTATGAATACCCCCATACCTAAATGGCATTTTTAGGAAAAAATTTCATAAAAGTGGAATTTTTTCTTAAAATTAATTTTTAAATGGCCACCACATTTCAAATTCGGGTTCACAACTGCACATATTTTCTTTTTTTTTTTCTTAAAAAAATTTAATGAAATGAAAACTTAAACCAAAATAGAACATTTTCATGTTCTATTTAAACGTTGCATTAGCTATCCCTCACCGTCCCAAAAGCACGATAATAATCCTACAATTTTGATAATTTTATATCAAATAGTGCATATAATTTTTTTTACACTTTATATAATATTATTTATTATATATTTTTTTTTTTTTTTCTCACAAAATCTGACACCCTTAAAAAGTGTGTCAACAATATCTACACCATTTTTAAAGGTGTAAAATGATCTTTTTCCATAATCCTAACAAAGAATTTGATTCTAAATCGAATTATGATTTAAAATTATGGTAAGTACTATTATTAATTATGATGCTTTTGAGACAGAGGTATTGCAACATTTAAATACAACATAAAAATGTTCTATTTTAGTTCAAGGTTTCATTTCATTAAAAAATTTTTAAAAAATAAAATAAAATATGCATGATTAAGAATCCAAACATTGAAAATGTGGTGGCCATTTAAAAATTAATTTTAAGAAAAATGCCAATTCTATGAAAAATTTTCCTAAAAATCAACATTTTCCTAAAATTAGTTTTTGAATGACCATGGCATTTTCAATGTTGCAACTCTCGATCATACATAATTTTCAATGAAAGTAGGCCCATTGTTGAACGCTCATCCCAATATTATAGTTCAGTTTAAGGCAAACCACAACAAAACTGAGAAGATAATAATCACATTGAAAAGAAACTGTACTAAAAAATAGAAAGAAACTGTACTCAAAATGCTATAAATATAGCAAGGGTAAAAATAGTAGTATAAACAATAAATGAAGAAAGTTACGAACCGTTAATCCAGTTCCTAGGAGGTTGAAAATGGTAACCAGTTCTGTGTCGTTCGCTTACGGAAATCGCTGAAACGGATTGAAGATGCGGGTATATTTTATGAAACCCTTCAACTCCATTGTTTATCAGTATCACACTAAGGGAGAAAACCACTACAAAGATGGTGAAACACTTTGGGAGACCCATTAGAATAAACCAATAAACAAGATCAAATAAAACAACAGGATTTGCGAGAGCTGGTCTCGCAAGGGAAATGAAAAGCGAAATAGAAACTATGAAGAAAAAGAGGTATCCATTGCCATTATTTATAAGGTGAAATTCAAGGGAGGGAGGGAGGTGAATGATGTTGATAAAAATTAGGATTTGGATAACTCCAAAAGTGCCGCAGTCATTTTTCATTCACTGTTTTGGGCGATTCTCTCGGAAGATGGGTGTAACTGATTGGAAAGCCGAGTCATTATATATTCAACTTCTATTTTTTCAATCACCTTTTTTTTAAAATATTTTTTTATATCAATTCTGATATTCTTACTATAAACAGTGTATATATTTTTTTTCACACTTTATTTAATATTATTTATCATATTTTTTTTTTTATCACTTTCTCTCTCTCAATTACACACCTTTAAAAATAGTGTGTTCAAGACCTACACCTCAAAAAGAGTGTAAGATCATATTTTTCATTTTATACTACTCTCTATATTATTGAGATTAACATTCACATGTTAATATTATTTTCTCACTTAATCACAATTATTAAAAAGTGATATAAAAAATTATGTGAAAAAAAAGTGATATAAAATCATTATTTTTCTATATATTTAGTACTAATCTATCCTACCATAAATTTTAGGGATATTTTAATTTTAATTTTAATTTTATGTATTTTTAATAAAATAATTATTTTTTAAAATTTCATGTATATTTATTATTTTTAAATTTTACTGATTTTTATTATAAAATTAAAATTTTAACACATAAATATTCTTTTAATCAATAATAATTGCAATTTTAATTACTTTTATACAACATATTATAATTTATTCTTACATATAATAATTTTTTTTGCATCATACAAAATTGTTTAACTTTATATAATATAATAATTTAATATCCCGTACTCAATAGATATTAAAAAAGTAAAACTACATTGATTAGAAACAAAAATAATGAATGGATTAAAAAAATTAATGCAATATTATGAAAAAGAATAATAATTTCTTTTCATGGACCAATATTTTGAATGATATATATATATATATATATAATATATATATATATATATATATATAAAACAAACATAATACATAAGTAAAATTATAAAAAAATTCACAAATTGTAAAAATTATAAACATTTTACATAAATTTTTTACTAATTTATTTTAAATTAGTGAATTTTGTAATTTTTTATTTCAAAGAGTATCTCCACACAATATGTGAGAGACTAATATCCCTGAATACAGTCAGATATCTCAACGATGATCCCTCCTAACAATATTATTTTTATACATACAAATTTTAACTTTGAATTCAAGATCACATGCTTAAGAGATTCGAATCATTTTCACTTGCATTAACACATGTTGGTAGAGAATTTTATGATTTAAGATAAAAAAAAATTATAATAAAAGAGTTTAAAAATATAAAATAGTCATTATTTCAATTAATTAATATACATTTCCCACTTAAAATGTGTAAATTTTTGTTAGAAGTTAAATTTTAAAATCACCATCTAATAATTGATAAGAATTAAAGTGGTATACTAATATTTGATACTTTTATTTATTTTTTAATTACTAATAGAAAGAAATAAGAATAAATATCAATTTGTCAAAATATTAATGAATGTTAGTGTAAAATTACTTTATTATGATAGTGTATACTAATAAAACAGTTGACAAAATTAATAAGAACAAACCATTAACTAAGTTAAAATTTGATTCTTTCTAAGATTCATTATTAGTAAATTATCTGTATTTATGTAAATGTTCATTGAACTTAATGGTCTATCCTGACCTTGAGATGAAATAACCACCGTTGATATATTCTAAATCTTTTAGAATCAAAGAGAGAGAAAGAGGGGGCGAAAAGCTATCATAAAAAAGAGAAAATGTGATAATAAAAAAAAAAGGAAAAAGGAGAGAGAGAGAGAGAGGGGGGGGGAAAGCTATCATAAGAAAGAGAAAATGTGATTAAAAAAAAAAAAGGAAAAAACGAAGAACAGAGGAAGCACGAGAGAGAAAATGAGACTTGCACAGGAAGAACGGTGTGGCACGTAGGAAATAATTTTATGGGGAATAATTTCAGTTAGAATCTGCCATCTGGCATTTAAGGTAATCCAATCCAGTTAGTAAAATATAATAGATACATAATAATGAGTGGTTAATGTATTGTAGTTTTATCTATGAATATTTTGAAAAAAAAAACCTGTATAAAATCTCTCCTAATCTCTGATTCTGTTATTTTTTTTCATCGTCATCTTCTTTTTATTTATATATGCTTATCAAGGGAAGTTAAATAAAGGAAAGCAAAACGTGGTTTGGTAAAATTATCTGCATTTATCTTTATTGATTTATTTTTAGAGTACCAAAAAAAAGAGTAAATTGTTGATTTAATTAAAAAAAAAGCTCTTTAAAAATAGACCAATTGTAAAAATGGGATGAATATATACAATTATTATGGATACTGGTTTAAAGATTTTTTTTTCTTTTGGGGGTACATGGTTTAAAGAATGTTTGAAAGAATCTTCTATGAATATTGGTAGAATATTTAAAGGGAGTAATCTTGATCCATTTTTTAGACAAATTTGGGTTACAAATTTACCATTTACTTTCTAAATAATAGCAAACTGCCAATAAAATTGAGCTCCACGTTCGGAGATTCTCTTTTTCTTTTTCTTTAATCAAATTAATAGTTATAAAAATTTATGACATTCCCTTATCTATCTTTCTGTTGATTAGTTGATGGACCATATGTCATTTTTATCATAACAAACACCCATAACAGAAGTAATTATAAAATAAATTAAAAGAAGCAAAAGAATGATAATTGTATATATATTTTACTAATGTTTATCTTACTTTATAATATTATTTAATAAATTTTTTTTTTTGCATTAGATGATCTAAATTATATCATAGCATGACAAATTTTAAATCTAAAATAAGATAAATTCGGATTTAAAATTTGTAATGTTTAAAAAATATTAATACTAAATTTATTTTAAATAAAAAATAAAACTGAAATCACGATGATTTGCCTTTCAATTATAGATAATAGTTAAAATAATAGTATTAAAAAATAATAAATATATCAATGGAATTCCTTTATGTAATAATAATGTATTAAATATATATAACAATATGATGGAATTATTTGAGCTTAACTCAAATAGTAGAAGTTAGACAAAATTTAAATAGAAGTCATAGATGATAGATTCAATCTTTTGTAAACCAAATATTATAATACGATAAAAATTGGTTTTTTTTATAAAGAAAAATTGGGTATTTAAATGTGAAATAACATGTATGCAAATCAACCTGGTGAAGATTAAAAACAAATTTCTAAACAAACAAAAAGATTAAAACAAATTTTTTTTTGAGATGAAACAGTGAAATTTAAATCTGTAGTATATTTTTTTGTTATAGAATTAGCTTACTGAATCGCAATTAATTAATTCTTTAATTTCTTGAAGAATTTCGAGGACAATTTGTCGTAACATTCGAGAAGGACGTAGTGAAGAAATCATGAATTGAGTAAGCTATGTAGCCCATCAATTCTCCGTTGATCTTTTAGACATTACTTCAAGCCAAAAGGCAGAAGCAGTGTGGACGGTGGAAGTAGTATATATCTCTCTCCTGTGTTAAAATCCAAAGTCTCTTTATTGAATGGTAGTGGGTGGGAATTAGCAGTTTTCCGAGTATGAGAGATACAAATGTACAAATTGATCAGAGGGCACATTAGTTGCAGTTGTGACTCGTTAAAAGCTGTCCTTTGGCGATTCAGGGAAGCAAGAAAAGGTTGAATCTTCCACCACATTGTGCTCCTCCTTTTATAACACACAACCACCTTTTTCCAATGGCAGGGGAGTTCTAATCTCTTTGACGTGTAGTATTTTCGTTTGAATCATCCAACTTTCTCTGGTGTCTCCCTTGCTAATCGTTTCTTCATATATATATTAATTGGGAACGAAGTATAGAGGAAAAGACTATTGTAAATTTGTTGGAAAAATGTGTTATAAATTATAAGCCAGGTCAGTTTAGTTTAGGATTGATTCTTTATTTTTTTAAATTTTTTTCAGATTATTTTAATCACACTCAAATCAATTCACTGAACAACTCATCTACATTAAGATTAAGGGACAGTCTGACTTTAAACAAATGATAAATAGTGAATTCATTCAATATAGAACAAAATTAGACATTTTTTATTTGTTTATAATAACATAAGTATACACAACACAAGACAATTAGTATAAAGCTTGTGTTCTAAAGGGGGAGAGCCAACTCCCCACTTCCCTAATTACAAATGTTCTGTTTAATTTACCATATACATATCTCACGCCTATCTACTGTGCTTAAAAACATTAATTTGGCTTATTATTGAAAACTATTTTATATTACCGTTCAACAAAATTTTGTGTACGGCGAGAAAGAATATTTTACATTAGCAAAAAAAAGTTGATAACATTATGATATTACGGTAAATAATTTACATTTCTTACAACGATTTATTATTTTTTTCAACCATACATCGTAGTTGAGTTTTTTCACTTTTTTCTTTTTTCAGGGTACTGTTTTATTTAATTGCTGGAAGGTTAACATATTGTCGATACAACTTTTTATCCTATCGCAACACCTTACAAAATGTTTAGAAGTTACCATTTTTGCTGAAGAAATCCTGAAAGGATATTGTGTAAGATTCACCCTCTGTTATTATACATGATATATGACGTGCATCTCACTTGCTTGTGTAAAAAAATTGGAAAGGATAGCGAAAAGCATAAAGTATTATTAAACTATTATAGTTATGCACTAAACAGATAGATACTATATTTAGTCAAAGATTTCTTTTTCTTATTAATTAATAATAATATAAGATATTTTGTAATAGAGGGGGATCGGCTTATATCAGTATAAGTTTTTTTTTTATTTACACTCATTTTCAACCGTTAGATCTACTTTCATCTAATAGTTGAGATTATTTCATTAAAAATAACCATTAGATGAAAGTGAATTTAATAGTTAAAAATAAGTGTAAGTCAAAAAAGACTTACACTGATATAAATTGATCATTCTTCTTTATAATAATATATTATATACTCCGTCGCACGTTTTATTTTTATAATAAACAGGGTTAATAGCTCAAAATAAATAAAACTAAATAATTATTCATGTATAAGTTACACCCATAAAATCTTAACAAAGTAAGTTGACTAAATTTTAGGAGAGATCTTCAATAGTGAAGAAAGATCTGAGTAATTAAGTTTAGTAAAAAAAAAAATTGTTCATATATTACTTTCTCTAACTGCGAGAACCACATTTACCAACCAATCAATCATCCGGTAGCAGCAACTCCGTAGCATATTTAGGCATCCATCATGCAGTGCATGTCAATTCGCATAAAGTTAGAAGACATGGCAAGTTCGAAATAGTTGTTGGATTCAACGTGGGATGAAAGTGAATATGCTCAATGAGAGTGCGCCCACTACAGTGTGAATCGAGCACAATCTTTACCAACATACTGTGATACTGCTAGCATATTCAGCTTAGGAAATAAAGAACCAAGCACCTCGTACCCGAATTGCATTCAGAACTCGCCACATTCACAGGCCAGAATCCACAGAGGATAGCACCTTCTCTAGTTTAACGATAATTTAGTTTTAATTTAAGTACTGTTTCTACCTGTCATCAAACTTTGTAGATACATTAATTTAAGGATAGCACTTGCTTTCATAAAGGGTACTTCAAGACACATCAATTAATGACATATGGAAACTTTTTTAACTAGAGAAAGTGAGAGATAACAATGTTATTTGCACATCATTTTTTATATTATTTTTTAAATAATAAAATAAAATAAACACATTTTTAATACACTTTATCTCTTTTTTTCTTTTTTTTAAGAATAATTATAAATTTTTTTATTCAATCATTATATTAATCTTCTTAATTATTAAATAAAAAATATTAATTTTTTTATTTTTTAAGACATTAAATACATTTATTTTTTTATTTAATATTTTTTTATTTAATATTAAGAAGATTATTAAGAAGAATTTATAAGAAGATATAATAAAGTTATTTTTTTTAAATTAACGAGTATATGTAAACAAAAGATATAAAAAAATATTATGCAAAAATTATTTTCTCTAAAAAAACATTTTTTATGTACTCTCACAATATATAGTACATTCAATTTATTAAAATCATAACACGTAAACAGAACAATTACATATGCTGATGAATTAAATTAGATGCTGTATTCCAATAACACATAAGAATTTATTCTTTTACCAACAAATGTTTGATGGAATTATCTTGCGAGTTGCAACTGAAAATTATACACATATTACAATTGACACTTAAATTGTGGATTCTGAGTCGATCACCTACTTAGGAAATTAATTTCTCATAATGACTTGAGTATAAAACTTTGAATGTTAATTATAAATGTTAAGTATTCATGATTGACATAAAACAATAAATATAAAACTTTTACCTATTATTTTTTTTTATATCAAAGCCTTTATATTTGCATCTTATGAGTATTCTTGATATATCTCGAAAGGCAGTTGGTATATAAAAGTATAGTTAATAAGTAAGAATTGCTATTTCATAATTTTTTTTAACATAAAAGTTCTAATAATAATTTATTTCTTTATTATGTAAGAATAATAATTTCTAATCCTATATTTAAGACAAAAAAACCGAGGGCTTACTTAACGGTGAACAACTGCATTATTTGTGAATAGACAATCAGTGATAAGTATAAATATTAGTTATGTTTCTTATTTTAAATTAGGGTTTAAAGGATATTTTTGTAAATTTTTTAATTTTGATATGAATAACTTATCTTTGATAAAATAAAAAAATAAATTAATTAGAATACATACAAACTAATTAGTACATTAATTAATCACAATTTAATACAAGAAGAAACACGTAAAATGCCTACTGTCAGTTATATTCTAATACTTTTTACTTCTTTTGTTTGGTGCAGGATACTTATTACCTCTCACATACAACACGAGTTCCATGCAAATTGAGGGAACAAAGGAAATAAATATGTGGATGCAAACATGTGGTTAAGTTGCCTGGCAATCCGCATGAATTACCCAGCATGATTGCCGTTACTTAAATATCAGACCATGTTGGTAAAGTGAAACATTAATCGGTGTCAGTCACAGACGATTTTCACTGACATCGTTTGCAGCAGAATAGTCAATTATAGGCTATGAAATCGAAGTCCTCGATGAGATGCATCACAATTAGGGACAAACTATTCAATTAGCCGTAAATTTTACGGGACATTTTTATTTGTTTTTTATTTTTAATGTGTTTTTAAGGTACGCACACGATACTTTATAATCACAATAAAAAAAAATCTTCTCATGTGACAATATTCAGAAACATTATATTCGACTTCTCACAGATAAAATTATTCTAAGTGCAGACTTGCGTACAAAAATAATAATTCCAACAACGTATATTTATGTCGATAACGCTACATATGGTGTTAAAAGTTTAATATCATTTCATATTTAATTTTAGAATCATAAGGTTTTCATATTTGTTAGTGACAAGTGAATCTAAAAAAAAAATTGTTAGTGATATAAAATATATAGAATAACATTTAGTATATCCTTATTTAATTTATAAAATATCATGTATTTCCCTTTTATATTTTATAAAATATTTCAACCCTTCCTCTTATTTATTTTTTTTATTGAAAAAAATATTGGTTTTTTATTTTAATTTTTTAAATTTTGTATTATAGAATTGTATAACTTCATATAACAATATTAGTTATATATCCTATATTAAATTGATATATAGAGATTAATACTACGTTGAAAAAAAGTTAGGTTAAGTTTAGCCAATTTAAAATAATAAATGCAAAACTACTAAAAAAAAATAATAGTAAATGACATCAAATACTTAAATTTTAAATAGTCAGAATTTTGTTAACAATAAAGGAAAATATAAATAGATAATTAAAAATATTTGACCATTCTACTTCCCTGATTTTTATCAGTATTTTAAGTAAATAAAATGATTAAAAGTAAAAAGAAAATAAAATATCAAGTGGCTTTATTTGTTAAACAGTTCCTAACTTTCTAATACTAATTTGCACTTTACATTCTATGACAATGAATGCCGAGAAAGATTTGGTGCATCATTCCCTGCTTAGCTGACAGAACTCCCCAGAGGTGCTGAGGTAGTACAACAGGTGCATCAATTTGGCCGCAAATCATCATGTCAATATAATAATATTAATCCAAAAACCTTTTTTAGGATTTAGCCAAATTAATGCTCAATCATTGAATTAAATATATTGAAATCTTTTCTGTAATTTTACGGGATACAAAGATTACTTATGTATATATTTAGATTAACTAATTTTATATTTAAATTTTTTTTTTGTCAAAATCAATTTTAAACATTTTAATTATAATTTTTTTAAATAAATTTATCCAAGCATACATTATAAATTTAATTCTATTTTCCAAATTTCTTGCGAATTATTTCATTAAAGAGCAAGCCTACTGCTGCTAAAATATGTGTTTGGATTTTGTACCAGAGCTACTGCTAATGCTTAATAAATTTGAGTCAATATTGGGTGCAGCCTGCAGAGGCAAAACTTTGCAATAAACACCTTGTTTTTCATTTGTTGTCGCCACTTAGTTTCTGAATAGACCCATATGGTTCCAAGTAGCAAGTACAAAAGTTATGGGAGCATGTAATAACTCACTTTAGCATTAATTATCTGCTGGAAGTGAGCCAACTGCTAAATTGATCTCGATCTTATTCTGCTAAACTGTTTTTCATTAAGATCAATGTTGGTTCCGATCTCATTCTGCTAATAATGATTCAGAAAGGCCTTTAGGTCATCTGCGATCGCCAGAGAGATGAGAAGACAATCACAAAGAGATAGAGGTCTTCTGCTCTTATGCTCCTCGCTGCAAGGGCTGGACATAGTTCAAAGTGGAGTGATGGACTCGGTTTTAATTTAATTTTACTCTGACCTAACATTGCAATTATTTCTCAATCAGGGATTGACTTCTCAATTTACCTAAACATACCACTTCACCACCTTTGCTGATGGCAAGTAGCCGATCTCAGCCTTTAAACTTCAAAGTATTAAATCAACGATGTTTTGTTTGGTGAGCATCAATGCTCACCATATTTAAGTGAGCATTAAAGAAAATGCCAATTTTTTCACGCACTTAGGATAAGTTTACTAATTCTAAATTAAGAATTTATGACTACTACTATCACCAAAATGTTCACAAATTCTCTATTAAGAATTCACATTTACCGAACCTACAGAATCATGTTGAACCGTTGAAGTACTTACTAATTTTTGCCTCATCAAGAGAACAAATAAATTACTAACCGATTTGATTATGGAAGCAAACTTAGAAAGTATTTTCAAACTTTAAGCAGTGAGAAGAAAAATAATTGTCCTTGAAAAAGTTCCAAAAGATCCCCCAAAAAAAACCAAAAAAATCCGAAAAAAATAACTGTCCTTGAAAAAGTTCCAAAAGAACCCCAAAAAAAAAAAACAAAAAAAAACCCGATAACAATAAGCAATGCTCATCATTACGAGATACAGCAGGGAAAGAATAAAAATTAACTACAAGCGAGAGCGTTACCTAAAAATGCAAACATTATTTAACCTATATTTCATCCCAAGATGGGATTTACATTACTACTTTGGCCTAGATTTCACATTACATTTTATCACCTGATGACGCATGCTTCGAACCATTGATGGTAACAAAAACAATGTGATGTTACAGATACAAATTTGATTCCGTAAAGAACCCAACCGTGCAAGTTACTACCACCGTTAGTTCAGTTGGCTGAGAGGAGAACGTGGAATAAGTGATGGTTTCAACTCCTTTACATTAGAAGATTCATATGAATTATTTTCCTGGAATTCCTCAAGAAGGGCTTCCATTGGCAAGGATCGAAGAGACTCTATTGTCCCCTTACTTGGAACATCAGGCTCACATCTTATTGGTGTAGTACCACTAGGTTCATAGTCCTGCATGACATAAGAGGAAGCAACAAGCCATATTGCATCAAATGCAAAATAATGTTAGCGATGCCTATTTATTAACATTTAAATTTGATCTTCTGAGAACAAAATAGAATACCGCGTCAACCTACCCTATACTGCTGCTGAAAAGTTTCGCATGCCTTGTGTTCAATGGAAGCAGCTTGGCCAGCATGATCCTCTCTGAACGTCTCAAGTGTATTTGCACAAGTTTTCACCACATTAAACATGCCAGATATGCACTCCTGCTCTTGTGCAGACATGACTGCAAAAAATAACCCAAGAAAAAGGATCACATGAATGCAAAATATATAAGAATTATTGGGAAAAAAAAAATAGTGATATTGGTGATACACCGCACAGTAGATGTTTGTTAAACTGTTTTACATAAGGTATTTGCATGCATTGTTGAATAACATAGTAAGATATTTGTAAATAATCAGGATCAAACAACTTCAGCAATGGCAAATTTTGCTGCAATATTGTTAAATCAAGGGGCCAAAATCCACAACACAATACTCACCATCAAACTGCCCAAGAAAATCCTCACTGTTCTTTGTCACATCTTCCTCTGCAGCAACTCGTGCAGAATTGATCTCATTGTCATGTTGCATATTGCTATCAGAAGCATTCCTGTACCAATATAATTGATATCATCACATGAAACCTAGTAATGAGATGCTACTATTAAGAAAACAGAAAACACCGCCACGAATAACACAACCATAACCTTGGCCAAGACCAAAACCGTATCAGTATAATACTCCCTCACCGGCCCACAACCCCAAGTAAGCTCATTTTCTATTATTAAACATGGGCAGCAAAGACATAGTTATTATAATCAGTTGACCACATACGTGATAAGTGACACTGCTGCTGAAATATGTCTAGTCCCCATCTCATTTACAGCCTCATGTGTCCTTTTTGTATGTACCAAAGCTGATTCAGCAGTATTAACACTGAAGGATTGAAAAAAGATTGTTAGATAGTTATTTTAAGAGGATCTAGATCAAATAACCTAGAAGAAATAACACTTACCTCTGCTGCAGGAGTACCTCCATACGGCAATGCTTTGCTGCAGAATAATCAGCAGTGTCTTTGGCGTCTTTTTCAGCTTGCACGCAAAAGGCCTGCCATTTCCTTTTTGCATGGGTCACAATATCTCCCATTGATGACACATGTCCATCCAAGAATGACTTGTTCATAATGCCACTTTCTCTAAGATCAACAAGCTTTTCGTCTACCTGCAATTTCAATCATTGACCCATGACGACAATAAAATAGACAGGAGCAGAAACACACAAAATTCCCCCACCAACCCCGACCCATCCGCGCCGAAAAAATAAGAAAGGAATATCAAAAGAACACACAAAACAGACCAGATCCATTTGACGACGAATGTGATTAGAAACTAAACTAGTCATATCAGCAATAAGTTTCTCTGTATCAGATCTAGACTGCTCCTGTACAGAATAGAATAAGTGGTACACATCAGATGTCAACAACCATAAAACATCATTCAAACATATATGTTAATATTACATTACAACCTCATAAGCTTTCTTAAACTCAGCAATGCTCTTCATTTGCTTTTGATCAGCCTGTGATGCGAAGTCTTCAAGCTTTTTCGATTCTTCAAAAAGCTTATCCACAAATTCTTGAGAGCGCTCAGATATATCCTTTATTTGTTCAACACTGAGATTGAATCTCTTTCAATTACAATACACAGAACAAAACACAACCAAAAGTAGACAAAGAACATCAGTCAGAACAAAGAAAATTGAAGTAAAGAAGTGTAGGAAAATATACAGAACATAGAAATGAAAAACACAAAGATATGACTGAATTGTTGGAAGTTATAATAAGATAGACGAGAAAAACTTGAAGCACATACATGGCGTAGTTCCCTTGCAAAAAGTGCCAATTCACCCTGCTGAGTTGAAAGAGAACTCAGAAGATCATCAAATATTGAACCAGCTTCAGTGGCCTCAGATGCAAGAAACTGATCCACCACATTAAAATAATTTCTGTTAGTGTTGAACAAGAATGAAAGATGTGCAAAAAACATAATAGTAAAAGAAGAAAAATTAAATTGGAACAGTTGAAACATACTTCTTCAATAGATTGACCATTGGAAGATATAACAGATGATAATTCCTCCAAAGTAGCATCAGAACTCGCCTTATGCAAAAGCACAACATTTTGCATTGCCTCCATATGAGATATATACAAGGCCCTCAGAGCTGTCACTTTCTTTTTCAAATCATAAACCGCCTACAGTAAACAAAAAGAGCATTAAGAGAATTGAAAAATAAAATATAACAAGAAATGTAAAACCAAAAATACTAAGAAAAGTGAATCTAAAAAGAACTAAAGGGTATAAATATATGCTTCATTCTTATTTATTTCGTTTTATGTACATTTATTCCTATGATCTTTCTCTCTCTCGACATGGTATTATAGTCTTGTTAGAGAAACTCTAATTTTTTTTCCACCACGTGTCCTTTTTTTCTCTCCTCCCACGGCTGTCATCGCACATCTATGCATTTAAGCTCTATTTTTCCTCCGGCCAAGCCCACCACCGTGGTCACCGCCTTCTGCTCAACCAGCCACCCAAGCTCCCATCCTCCGCTCCCCGGAATCTGCACAGCATTCTTTTTGCATGCGTGGGAGCCTGTCAAGCACTCTTTCCGACAGCCACTTCCACTGGTCAACTCGCCGTGCCCTTTCCGACCAAGCCCAGCCCTCACCGGCCTCTTCCACGACATGTTTGGCCTCTATCCTGCACGATTCCCCTGTTTGGCCTCCTTCCGCTCAGGCCAGCCACCGAAGCTACCAAGCGCCGCTCACCGGAATCTGCACAGCATTCCTTTTGCATGCGTGGGAGTGCGTCAGGCACTCTTTCCGACAGTCGCTTCCACCGGTCAACTTGCTGTGCCCTTTCCGATGAAGCCCAGTCCTCACCGGCCTCTTCCACAACATGTTTGGCCTCTATCCTGCGCGATTCCCCTGTTTGGCCCTCTGTTGCTGTGTTCTTGGGTTTATCTTGCCTTTTTCTCTCTCCGTTTGGATTGTTGGTATTTTTTGGTGGTGGTTTATTGCTTTGATATGCTGTGTCGTTGTTATTCCAGCATCAGGTTCTTGTGCTTCCTATTTTTCTAGATCTCTATGGCCACCATGTCGACCTCTACAGATTCCTCTTTTACTGGCAAGTCTGCTATTTTCTGTTCTGCGATTCCTAGCTCTCCAGTCATCACCACTAAGTCTAAGCCCCTCGCTGGTGCCAACTATATGCACTGAGAAACGGCTGTTGAGCTCTGGTTTTAGTGAACGGTACTCTAATACAACAACAACACTAAGCCTTTTCCCACTGTAGCTGGGGTCAATTTCACGTGGATCGACGACGCCATCAAGGCCTATCACGAACCAAGTCTTGACAAATCTGATCTTTTTAACCGTTTCACCTATAGTTTTTCTTGGTTCCTCTCTACCTCTACATCGGGCTATTCTCCATCCGATCTCTCTTCTTAATCAAACCACCTGGGCGGATCTCCCATCTTTTCCACAATAGGTCTTCTGCCCCTCTACTTTTTCGTTAATTCATGTGCACAATCCAACGCAACATCCTCATCTCCGCGACACCGATCTTGTCTTTCTTGTTGCTTTTTGCCCAACATTCAAGACTACAACATCGCGCCTTATACCGTGCGGAAAATTTACCCTGCTCGGCAGAAGACTTTCTTATCACAAATAACTCCCGAAGACACCTCCATTTCATCCATCCAAATTAATCCATGGTTTACATCTCCTATCTCTCCATCATTTTGTATGATGGATCAAGATCTTAAATCGTGAATCTCAGCTTGTGGTATGGTATGATCTCCATTTTACCGCTAAACAAGCGTTAGACGTGTTTACTGTCTTACTCCCTTAGACGAAAGCCATGTTCTTCCAAAGCCCGTCTCCATATACTCTAATCATTTAAAAAAAAGGCCTCCGACATACCGACTGACAAAAGAGATGAATGGGAGGCCATTGATGCTCTGTTGTGCTCCCTTCTCTGGAATACTATTGATCGTGCTATAGTTGATCTGTTTCGCCCTTATCAGACTTGCAACGAAGTGTGGGAGAGGCCAAATTACTGTACACTATGGCATCCTTAATATTCGGAAACAGGATCAATCCATGTCTGGTTCGAAGTTCATCAAAATCCTCCCTGTCACTGCTAATATTGCAACCCAAGAGTCAAATTATGACAAGTTGTTCATGCTTCTTACATTGGCTGGTTTGCCTCCTGAGTTTGACTCTGTTCGTCAGAACTTATTGGCTAGTGCTTCTATTCCCTCTATGGATGATGTCTTTGCTCGACTACATTAGGTTACTTGATATCTTAAGAGGAAACTGGCTTGTCAAATGTTGACTTGTAGACACTCCTATAGATACGAACATCAAACTTTTACCAAGACATGGGGAGCTCTTATCAGATCCTGAGCAATATCGAAGACTTGTGGGAAGACTGAACTACCTTACCATCACTCAGCCAGACATTTCCTTTGATGTAAGTGTAGTTAGTCAATTCCTACAAACTCTCCATGTGACCCTTTACTCTAAGTGTCGTTAGTCAGTTCCTACAATCTCCATGTGACAGACATTGGGACATTGGGATGCTGCAATTCGAATACTCAAGCATATCAAAGGAGCATCGGGCCAGGGACTCCTAGGTCATTAGTGTTTCAGATGCAAATTGGGCTGGTTCACCTTTAGATAGGCAGTTTACCTCAGGTTATTGCGTAATGATTGGAGGCAATTTAATATAATAAAAAAGTAAGAAACAAGATATCCTTGTCAGGTTAAGTGCATAAGCAAAATATTGAGTCATGATATTAATAACATGTGAACTTATATGACTTAAACATCTACTCTAAGATTTGAGATTTAGAGATGTTGACCAAATGCAACTAATATGTGATAATCAAGCTGCGTTGCATATTGCTTCGAATTCAGTATTTTATGATAGAATTAAACATATAGAAATGGATTGTCACTTTATCAGAGAAAAAATTCAATCTGGATGCATTGCTACTTACTTTGTCAATTCCAATGATTAGTTATATTTGCAACGAGCTTGGTACATACGACTTATATGTTCCAACTTAAAAGAAAATGTAAATATATATATTTTATTCTTATTTATTTCTTTTTATGTACATTTACTATTGTACTATCTTGTACTACTATATACCTTAGTATTATAAATAGAATACTAGTGGACAGTGTATACTCACTAACTCAATCATTCACACATATTTGGGTTTCTCTATGAACCTTCTCTCTCTCAACAAGCCCAATAGAAAAAGGATTCAAGAAATTGGATGAAACCATGAAAGAATGTCACCAACAAGAGCAGCAATATTGGATAATTGATGCACGCACCTTATCATGAATGCCCAAAAAAGAATGACAGAGCTTCTCCACACATTGTATGTGTTCATTCTGTTCAGACAATGATGTTGCAACAGTGTTGCAAAGAGAACCAACCTGCTGGGCAAGCTCCACTTGAAAATTGTTCACCACGGCTCTGTTATCTGAGTTCAATTTGTCTTCTCTACCTATACAATATCATACCAGAAACATAAATAAGTTATTAAATACATCTTAGATTCTTAATCAATCAAAGAAGAGAAAAAAATTAAGACCTACCAATTTTCAGAAACAGTGAAGTATTATCCTGAAGAGCTTTCTCCAAATCAGCTCGTAAAACACATGCTTGATGAGCTAGAGCATTTTCTGTCGCACATAATAAATTAACATTATCTCAAAGGAACATTATAGAAGAAACAATGATAGAAACACAATCATGCATACCTGCTTTTCTCTGCTCAGAAATGATGAAGTCTTTCCCTTTCAGGGTATACTGACATTTCTTTAATTCTTCCTGTGTGTTGGCAAGCAACTTGCTGGTCTTGTTCAAGTTTTTCTGTGTGGTTTTTCATCTTTTCCTAATAAGCATGCATGTAGAATTTCATAACAATAAAGGACAAAAAATTAGATAACTCACCTCAGTGGTATCAAGTTTGTTGGTCAAATCAGAGCACTGCCGAACTTGGTCAACGTATTTGCTTTGCAAATCCTCAACTTGCTGGTCGAAACATACAAAACAAGTCAAGCATAACAGGAACAAGCAGGCGCATAATATCTTCCATAGATAAAGGTTGTTCAAGAAAACAAACCTTCTGATGAGTTTCAATCGTGAACCCCATCTGCTCAATCTGATCTACCATAGCCTAAACAGAAGAAAAACATCCACTAATTGAAGAGCCTTAGAAGAGTGATTTTAACGGCCAGACCATGAAATTAAAATACCAAACCAATTTATACTACCAATGAACAAAGAAAAAAAAATGCTAGAAAACTAGTAATATCCAAGTTGCACTAAATAAAAATTGTTGCTGCGATCTCATCAGCTGAAAGTTACATGGAACAAAAGTTGTTCTTGATGAATATATGTTGAATTATTCATATTGCAACGGAAAGGCAACAGACAAAAATGAAGACATAAAAGATAACCTTCTTTTCATTCTCCTCCTGATAGTATCTTTCCTTGGGTATATAGACTCCATTTTTCTCACGTGTAGCATAAACCTCTGGTCAAAGTCACAAATTTCATCAACAACAAAACATTATGGCAAGAAATCTGAAGAGCCCAAGTAATTTTTACTTTAGCAACCACAAGACAACAAAGCAACGCACCAGCCTTAAGGCGTTCGATTTCACCATAAAGATCCTTGATAAGAGTTGTTTTCATCATTTTCTGGTTAACCTGAAAAAAAAAAAAGGAAGAGAAAAAAATGCGTTAGGCATGGCAACGAATCATATCAAAGCAAAATGAAAAACATCCTCATATCTTGCAGATATGATTCTAGAGAAAAAAACTGCCTAACCAGTGCTAACTTGTTAATAACAGCTCCTTTCTAAAAAAAATGGCCCTAAAACCACTCGACTTGCCGCTGCCCGCTAGAACAAAATAAAATGAAAGAACTAATAATCATGAGATTTTGACAACATAAATAATTATTTCATCCCAATAATGGATCAAATAGAGTAATCATATCAGTCCCTCTGTTCAATATTTTAATTATAAACGATTTTAGCATATATTTATTTATGTATCATGAATGCACAAAACAAATGCTATCAAATACATGAGTCATGCAATCGTTGTACTAATAACACATTCGCATGAAATATTTGAAAGATATATTAATATCACTAAAGATGCATGGTTTAATAAACAATCTCAACTCTGAAGTCACTCAATCAATTACAAACCTCGGGCTTATTTTTAATGTTCTTTGCCCTGTGTGCATAATCCAGTGTGCTCAAAGTTTCCTCTAAACAGTGAACAGCAGGAGACACTGTCGCTATGATGCATGTCTTGGTTCTTCCTCCAAGTGAATCACGCAGTAAACGCGTCAACTTGCTATCCCTAAATACCAAATTTCCATGTAAGCATACAAAAAAAAATGGATAATCACAAACAGAGACTCAAAGAGAATGAAGCATTCTGCCTATTAAAAGGAGAAAAAAAAACCTGTAAGGGACATGACCAAGGTGCTCCACAAGTGCATTGATCACCCTCCCTAAAGTAAGCAAACTTTTATTAATTTCTCCAGCTTCTCTTGCACGACCCTAACATATATTACAAAATCCAACTTATCAAATTTAAAAGTATTATTTATTAGGAAACTCCCAGAATGTATAGTATACTAAACAAATGGTATGCTCATAATGTCTTACCTCCCTAGCACCAGAACGAGATATATTTTCTGAGCCAGCTAGATCTACTAAATTCAGTTTACCACATTTTATTAGTTCTTCACCTTCTGGGGTTGCTTCCTTGATGTGGATTGTAATTGAAAATAATGAATGTGACCGACTGAAAAGAAAAATCAAATCTTAATAAAAGATGGAAATTTGACAATCTGTCAATTCAAGACACAGAAAGCAACAGTCACCTTGACTGCTTGTTCAAAAAAGTTTCTGCAGTACGACGTTTGGAAGACCCTCTCTCAAGAAGAGTAAAAATCTCACTAGCACTTGTCACAATTTCTTCCTCCAAACCTCTTACAAGTACTCCACCTTTGCCATCCTCCATAAGAGGCAGCTGCTTTTTTTGCTTCTCCTCCAAAGAAACTTTTGAAAATTCCTCTGGGGCAAGCAAATCGGTGATCTCTTCGTTATACAATTCTAAAAAAGTGACTTTGACACTATACTCAGCATTTTGGCTCTCAAGTGTGTCAAAAATCTGCTTAACAGCCCTTGGAATGACTCCTGCTTCTGGAGGCAACTCTCCATTAGGCCCACTCTATAGTAGAATAGTCAAATGAAGTTATTTAGATGATTGATTGGTGTGCATGTAGCATTTCGTGAATGATTATGAGATAGAGTATAAACACACAATCATATTCATACCTTTGACCTTTTGCATTCACCTTCCATTGTGTAGGTTTTTCCCGTACCAGTTTGACCATATGCAAATATAGTACAATTAAAGCCCTCTAGAACTTCGTTTACTATTGGAGTAACAGCTTGTTCATAAAGATCTTTTTGCTGTGCAGAAGGACCAAAAACCTGCAGAATTATTTATAGCATGAATACGTTTGACATCCTAAAAACAGAAAACACTAATTTGGCATTCTACTACTTATTTCTCAAAAAATGTAAAACAGTGTGTATTTCTGTTAATTCAAGCTCGCCAAAACGATACATGGCTCTGGAAATGTGTGCATACATTGAATCTGAGATAGAGTGAAACTCAGGAAATTTTTAAAAAATGAAAGAACCCAGACAACAGCACTTGCAGATTAGCACCCATTTCAACCCCTTTATGATAGCATTCGATTGCTTTAAAAAAGATCTTTAAAATTTTCAAATTGAGTGATAAGCTAGTTTTGACGCTAAAAAATATAAGACTGAAATTATTAGAAATAAGGAAATGGATAGAAAGAAGGACCTTATCGAAAGTGAAAAGCCTGTCTATATGCTTGCCGGCGATGTTCTGAGACACCGCTACTTCTCTATTGTATTCGTTGCAAGTGAGAACCTGCGGTGCATTGCTCCGCAACTCGTCCTCACTGAACGGCCTGCAATCATACATCAACGAAAAAGTTCCAAAAAAATTTCAAATGCGGAAAAAGCTTCTGAGAAACCAATGCACCCAGAAATTAATTTAAAAAATAAAAAATAAAAAGGAATGGAAATGGAAGAGGGATTGAGCGAATATCATACCTACAACGGAGTAGGACCTGAACGTTGACACCCTTCTCTTTCCCGCTACCAGACATTTTCGATTGGTCAGAGATCCGCTTCTGAAATTTGCTTCTCCGTGTGTTGTGTGAGTGTGAAATGGAGAGGGGAAGAAAGCGGAGTTTGGGTTTGAGATTTGAATTTTCGTGAGCCGCTCTTCTCCCCTTCGCTGTTATTATATATCTACGGCTCAGCCATTCGGAATCACCATCTAACGGTCCTATAATTCATCTGACCATTTTGCCGCTGTCGTTAGCGTTTTTCGCTGGTCCAATTGTCGTTTGCTCGTTTAACGTAACTGGACTCAATTGGGCTACCCTTTCAATTAGCCCAACTCTTCAAACTTGGACTCCAGGGAGAACTAGTTTCAGCCCAAAAAGCCTGGGCCATTTTTTTTTGGCTTGAGCTGCAAAGTCAATTTGCATTTTACAATGTCCTCCTCCTTTTACTTAAATAATTTTAAATGGAAACCCTGCAACAATCCTGTCAAATTAAGCAATGTATGTATATAACATATTTATCTATTTAATGAATGTAAGAATTGGTTAAAGTCATTCTCCTTAGTATGAAATGAGAGGATTATGAAAGAGGGATGGATCATGATTAATTCCCGTTGTACCAACATCTATATTCAAATTAATTATTGTTGTGTAACCAACAGAAGAAGCAACATTAATTTGTTCTGCGTCGGATGAGCTGGTTATGAATAATTTTAAGGTTTTACAATTCATGCCAATCCAAATTCAACTACTGAAATCTAAATTGGTTTAAATGATATAAATATTTCAAATAAAAATATATGAAAATTAACTATTTTCTTTCATATATATATATATATAGGGAGGATCAATTTACATCAAATATATATATCTACTTTTATCTAATGGTATATACTCTCAATCATTAGATAAAGTATTAACGGTATATAAAAAAAAGACTAATATTAAGTATAAACGATCCCCCCTCTCATATATATATATATATATATATATATATATATATATATATATATATATATAAAACAATATTTAACTATATATATATAATAAAATATTTATTTTTAAAGCAATAATTAAGATTAGTTTTTAAATAAGTATAATAAAATAAATATTGATAATTTTTTTCTTTTTAATGATTGTTTCTAATAATTAATATGATATAAATATGATATTCAAACAATGACTATTGAAGACGGCACAATGAGATATGTGAAAGGAAGAGAATACTTTGTAAATTACAAAAAGTTAAGTTATGTCATTTTATAAATCAATTAAGAGTATATTAGAAAAAATATATAGAATCATATTCCATAAAAATATGGAATCATAATCCCACCCTTTTTTTAGGTGGAATGAAATTTGGAATAAAAATGCTATTCCAAGTTTTTTTCATCAACAAACATAGGAATATTGTGATTTTAAGATTAAATACATGATGATATTTTATTCTTTCATATTAAACGTAACCTAATTGTAAAGCTAATCCTCATTTAAAGTATAGAAGCAACTTCACCCTAAAATTACATTTTTGCAAGTTCAAACTTTTGACATTATACAAATTTCTCAACATTTGTTGAATTCAAGCTTAATTAATACTTGAGTCACTCGATATAAATAGTCATTTTTCTATTTGAGGAGAGTTAAGAATACATTCTCTATCATACTTTTTTTAGCACATCATCTTCTATTAGGTCACGTTATACATTCAAATAATATTTAATCAAGTTAATTACATATTAATCGAAGTTAAAATGTTATTTTAATGTATGACGTAGTCCAATAAAAAAATATATTAAAAAAATATGATAGAGAATATTTTCCTAACATTATCATTCTCTATTTAAGGAAGAAAGACTTACCTTGTCAATATATTAATTAAAGCTATTAAATGCATATACAATTATTATATTCAAATTTGTATACAATTTTACAAAATTAGCAGTTCAGATAAGAAAAAAATTATTATTTTGTACCTTTCTTTTTTTTTTTTTTTGTTTACACAATTTTTAAAATAATAATATCTCTGTGCAAATATTCTAAATAATTTAGTTTTTACACAACTTTTATAGGGTCATTAAAAGGTAGCTTCAATATATTGAGTTTAATACATTATGTTAACAACTTCAAGTCGAGCCCTAAAATAATAATAATAATAATAATAAAACAACTTTAAGTGGATCCCCACTGAACTCAATGGAGCTGCATGTACAGGTGAACTTGTGAATGCTATAATTATGTATAGGTCAAATTACTTTCTGACGATATAATAATTTTTCCTGACAATATGATTATTATATAAACTAGCTTCTTATATATATATATATATATATATTATATACTCATTTTTAATATTAATTTATTTTATCTAATAGTTGAGATTATTTCATTAAAGATAATTATTAGATAAAAGTGAAACTAACAAAAAAGGTGTAAGAAAAAATTTATACTAATATAAGATGATCCCTCTTTATTCAAATACAAAGAAGATTAGAAATCAAGATCAAAGTACTTATATATTAAAAATAGTACTTACAACTGATGATACAAATTATAATCTTTGTTGAACAAGGGATTCCAAAATAGAAGACAGAATACAATACGATCAAAGTGTTTAGTTACAATATATGGAAATTTCTTAAAATTTTTCTCACACCGCTTCAATGCGAAGTTGCTGCTTATAAAGATGAGGAGCGTCTGGATTTCAGGTTGTATGAAGTCCGCATAGTGATGAGCAATTATGAACTTCAGATTCAAAATTGTTGAAGTCCAAAAAGTAAACGTCTAGAGTCAGCAAAGTTATTCTGCCGACATTGTCGCAATACTTATCGCGGCAGGAGTGACGAACAAAATAAATAGTTAGGAGTCGTCACTAATTTTATTTAAATTAAAAAAATTGGAAAACTATTTTAGAAATGACCTTTGGAACCAAATTGAATTCGATAATCGGTTATGCATAGGGAAGGGTGGAGACTTAACCCCACAAAGACTTTAATACATCCGTCTTAAAACAAGCATTCTAAATTAGTTATACAAAACTTAATAATCTCATAATATATTTGTTTTACCCCTTATATAAAGAAAAAACTAAAAAATAAATAATTTGTGAAAATTTAAACTTTGGCAAATAATTTGTGAAAAATTAAACTTTGGCTTGACGAAATAAAAATTAAGCTCCTACGTACCCTCAAGTGCAATGAGAAACTCAAAGTCATGTAATTCTATAGAAAATAAGTGTGAGTTGATTGATTTTATATAAAGAAAAAATTTAAATTTTTTATTTTTATAAAAATTTGAATTAATAGGTCGTCGCGACTCTGTTAATCAAATTAAGGTTCGAATAGGTGAAGCTCATGTCATGCTAGAAACGTCACTCACTGATTATTGAATTTATTACTATTAAATGAGATTTTTTTTTAAAACAAGAACAAATAAAAATAAAAAAAAAAATTAGTCTTTATTAAATAGTGATTTATTTTTAAAATAATTTGAATTATTAGGTTGTCACAACTCAGATGATCTAAAATAGTTACAAGATTAACAAGTTGTCACAACTCGATTAATCTTATTTCATTCTTTAAAAAAATATTTAATTATTTTACATTTTTACTTTTTAATCCTATTATTATTTTTTAATCCTTGTTTTCATTTTTTTTTAGTTTGGCCCATTAAGATTTAAGTTCACTTCTCCCAAAAAAAAAAACTAAAACTAAAGTTAAAACTAAAAAAAAATTAACAAGGATCCCAAACAAACAAACAAAAGAAATCTAAAGGTGGACTTACGAAATATTAAAAAAAAACAAAGAGGGGATGGGGTTCTGTGTCTTCTTCTTCTTTATTATTTGAAGCACCAACAGGGAGGCCAAAGGAGCAAACTCGGACGCCGGATCTGATGCGACTGGTGGCCGGAAGATGGTGGGGTGGCTGGATCTGTCACGGTCTTGGTCAGGCGATTCAAGTGAGCACCAGATCTGAGTGCATGAATGATGGGTTGTCGAGGCGCAGGTTCGATGGTGCAGCCCGACGAACGGCGTTGGCTCAGGCGATGCGACGCGACTCGACAAACGACGTCGGCTCAGGCGGTTCAAGTGACGGATCTATTCGGGTGACAGCTGAGCTGACGCGACTAGGTGGCGCAGCTTGGCTCCGGCATGGTGCGGCTTAGACGGCGAGGCTGCTGGGTTGCTGGTGCGGCGGCGCGGGATGGTGACCCGCGGTGAGGGCTGAGTTGCGGTGCGCGGGATGATGACTCGCGGTGAGGGCTGAGTTACGGTGGTTTGGTGGCGAGTGAAAGGAGAAAGATGGTGAGGATTACTGGATGGGTGAAGGCTGGTGAGGAGTTTGAACGTGGAGTGGTGATAAAGGGGTATTATGGCATAGGCTTGCTTTGCAAAGAAAGCTTGTATGTGAAGTCTTAGGCTGAAAGTGTATTTGACTAAAGGTCCCCCTTTTGAGTGTGGGTTATGAATATTTATAGTGGGATTAGGGTGAAGAGTTTGAGTTAAAGTGATATTAGAATTGATTTAAGATGATAGGCTGCAATCTGTTTAGGATGTGTTATGGTTGGTTTAGGATAAGTTTGTTTAGGATAAGTGCTTAAGGGTTAGGATAACTGATGAGGTTTGTTTAGGATAAGTACTGGTATATAGGTTAACGGGTTGGATTATGGATCATAGATTAATGGGTCGGATCATGGGTTAATGGGTTAGATAACGGGTTATGGGTTAACGGACCAATAGGTTGAACCTTTTTTTTCTTTTTTATTTTTTTTATTTTTTTATTTTACAAAAATACCCGGATAAAATTGGGTGTTCACAGTTACCCCTCTTTACTTGTTTCTTACTAGATAAAAAGAATAACTGCAGCTTTTCATTTTATTATAGTGAGGAACGAGTAAAGAAATAAACTCAAATTTTGTACGGGAGAAATAAAGAAACAATGTGAAAACAAAGAGCGATGCGCTCAAAAAGAAATGACAGGTTCTGATGCGCTCAAAAATAAATGACATAAAGCCGATGTGCTCAAAAAAACTTTAAAATGCAAGGAGCCGATGCGCTCAAAAAAGTAAATGACAAGAGCCGATGCACTCAAAAATTAAAATGCTAAGAATTTAAAATGCATGGATCAGATGCACTCAGAGAAAAATAAATGACAGGAGCCGATGCGTTCAAAAATGAATGATAGAGATTTAAAATGCATAGAGTTGATACGCCCAAAATGGATTTCAAATGCAAAGAGCCAATAATTGACATAAATTTAAAAAGTATGGAGTTGATGCCCTCAAAATGCAAGGAGTTGATTTGCTCAAAACAATTTAAAAATAAGGAGCCAATGCGCTCAAAAGAATTTAAAAACATAGAGCCGATGCGCTCAATGATGCATGAAGCCGATGCACTCAAAATGCAGCGAGCCGATGCGCTCAATGATGCATAGAGCCGATGCGCTCAGTGATGAATGGAGCTGATGCTCTCAAAAATGATGCATGGAGCTGATGTGCTCAAAATGAATAGAGCCAGTGTGCTCAAAATGATGCATGGAGCTGATGCACTTAACATGCATAGAACAATTTGTGCTGGTAAGTCATGGACTTAAAATATTTTTCTTCTCAATCTTTTTTCTTTCTTTTTTTTTTTCTTTTCCTTTTTTTTTTCTTTTTTTTCCTTTTTTTTCTTTCTTATTCTTTTTCTTAAGAAAAATAGACCAGCGACAATTCTGGAAAGTTTTGACCAATCAAATCCTTATTCACGTGCTTTTGCCCGTTGGACCTGATAGTCTCGATCCTACTTATCCATCCTTTCTCCTCTTTTAGTAATTGAAATGATAATCTCTTGTTGTGAACCCTTGCTTGGAGCTACCAAATCTTTGCAAGAAAAAAAAATTCGCCTCAGTATTTGTTCCTTGATCATTGATTTCTTGCAACAGTCTGATGACTCAATTATTGTCATTATTGTTACTCCCTTCAATATATATTCTCAAAAGTTTTGCTCCAGTATGGTTAATTGAATGTAAACCAAGTTGCCCCTGTGTAGCCAATCGAATGCAAATAAAATTGCTCATGTTTAAGCAATTCTCATTTATTTGTCTTAACTCTTGTTTAACTTGCCCTTTTGGGTTTTCAACCTAATGAACTCTTTTTCTTTTTTGCTCAGGTACCTCTTATTTCTGGATTATCCATTGGGATATCATTTTTTCCTTTAATTGAAACTTCTAAGTTCTTTTCGATCTGAATTGTTTAGCAGGGGATTGTCATCAGATGGTCAAATCATAATGTTGTACTTTTGTTCACCTTACTTGAAAAATTACGTAATAAACATGCATGAATTCAAAAGTACGACATAAAAGGAATTTACTGGGTAAACAACTTCTAGATTGGTCTTGGAAGTTTGTCTACGCAAAGACACAAATGATGATATGAGATCAAAAGAGGTGTTAACCCGATACGAATAAGTTTGACATTCATGAGACCAATCTTTAGTTGTCTACTAGACATTATGACCCAAGATTTTCTTCTACTGAATATCTATATCAAGCCAAATTGGACCGAAGAGACATTTGCCACTATCTAAGACTGAATTGAGTAGGACCAAGACCCATCCTAGTGACTAAAAGATTTGCCTAAGGCAAATTGAACCAAGGAAAGGAAAAATTACCCCAGTGTGGATTAAATTGAACCAGGGAAAGAATGCCCCGGTGCACAACCAACTCGAACGGGGTAGAAACTCGCCCTAGTGTAAGTTTCTTTTTTTTTCTTTTCATTTTTTTCAAGAAGCAATGAACTAAATACTGGGATAATCGTAACTTTCGTCTCAAAATTAAAGTTAATAAAAATGACAACAACCCCTCATTGATCAGAATAGACTTTTTGAGGCTTGTAACATGGCCAAGACTGGGGTTTATGAAAGGAAAGATATAAGACTCAAACAAGTGTTTAAGGGTGGAATGAGACTAAGAATCATTGTTCAGAATTAGACTTCATCAACTGCTTTTTCACTTTCAAACACTTTTATGTTATTATTCTCCTTTTCTTTCCCATCTCATTTCATTTTCTTTCATCCTCCTTTCCCTTCTCCTTTTTTTTAATCATTTTTTTTATTTTTACTTCTTGTCCTTTTCACCTTTTCTTTCTTTTCTATCATGCTTCAGAACATTCATCATCAACATTTGTTTCATGCTATCCCCTAGTACAGGAGTGATCCTTATTCAGGTTTTTTTGAAAAAAATTCAAGCTCAAAAGGGGTAACGAGAGATAAAAATGATGAAATTTTATAAAAGATAGAGAAAAATGGTCAATCTTCATTTTCAAATCATGATTGTTTATTTTCAAAACTTTAATTTTGAGATAGAAAGATTGTGCAAACTAAGTGATTACTTCTTTGCTCCATTTTTTTTAGATTTTTTTATTTTGCAAAGATACTTACACACGCAGACCCAACTGAGAATTACCAAGGAAGATGCTTTAAAGAAATGAAAGAAGATAATTATCAAGAAAGACAAAGTGATGAAAGGAAACAAGGTTCTCATGCAAATTCATTACATTAATGTTTCAAGAAAGTTAACATGAGTCCAACATCACAAATTATCACTTCAAGAGTTGTAAACAATACTAGGTCCAACTATTTCTTCAATGTCAAGCTTCCCATAAGTAATTAGCTTCCTTACTGTAATCTTGAAGGATTCACAATCTTCAAATGAGTGTCATGCGGCATCCATGTGGTATTTGCAAGTTAAACTCAGATTATAACCCGCTGGGAATAGTGGTTCCTAGGGACGTACAGGATTTCCCGAAATGAGATGAGCATCAAACAGCCTCTGGAAAATATCTGCATTCAAAATAGACAATCTTGGGAAATGGGTTAGGTTTTGAGGGCGAAAACGACCTTGATTTTGGAAGTCTGGCCGAGGTTGTGGTTGATTTGGGTAATTTTGTGGGGGTGGAGGTGGATATCGGGTATAGGTTAGTATAATTTGGTGTGGAGGGTAATAAAGAGGTGTAGGTGTATGGTATGGCAAATGAAGGTTATGATTATATGGTGGCTGATGACTTGGGTATTGTGGGGAATATTGAGGTCTGGAGGTCTATTGATACTGGACATAATTCACTTCAGGCTCGTTCTTTTTTGGCTGGAATCCTTTCTTAGCAGTGATATCCTCTGTACTAATCACTGGCAACTTCCCATCCTTGGATAAAATCTCGATTCTTTCCCCAGTAGTGATCAAGTCAGTGAAATCATTATAGGCTGCTCCAGCCATTACTCCGATAAAAGGATTTCCCAGGGTTCCCAAGAAATATGAGCACATCTCAGATAGTGTCAATGAGGGATGAACTTGAGCCGCTAAAGCTCTCTACCTTTGTGCATACTGCTTAAAAAATTCATCATTTCTTTTCTGTATTAAGTTTAACTGTTCCCGAGTTGGGACTGTTTCCAAGTTGAATTGATACTGACCCATAAACAGGTTCGCCCAGCCATCCCAAGAAGAAATATTGGAGAGGTCTTGTTGGATACACTATTCCAAAGCGGACCCAATCAAGCTTTCATAGAAAAAGCTAACAAGGAACTTCCAGTCCTTCGACCAAATTGACATTTTAGTAATGTATGATTTTAGGTGAAAAAATAGATTAGTGTTCCCATCATATTTGTCAAATTCTGGAACCTTAAAGTCCTTTGGGATGATAACATTGGCAGTAGGGCACAACTCTTCTATCTCAAGGGGATCATAGGTGCCAGGACCCTTGATTGCTTTGATTTGTTCTCTCATCTTTTCCATCCATTCTTCATCCCTCTTATCATTTTGAACGGCCGCATGACCAGTACTAGTAGGAAATTCCATTGATGTCGGGATTGACATATGCGGTGGTTCCCACGTGAATTCAGCATTACCATAGACTTCATTTTGAGTATCCTCTGATGAACGATGCTCTTCTCTGATGGGAATCACTAGTGATGTAGTATTTGATCTTCCTCCCACAAAAGACATCTCAGTGGTGGCCCCATAGTTTGCCCTCATGGAAGTAATATTTGGTGGGTGTAAGTGTACTCTAGTTATTCCTATACCTCCGGCTGTCCCCATTAAAGTAAGGGTCTCCTTTATAGCCGATAACATTTCCTTCATTCTTCTCTGAGACTCTGTCATTTTATTCATCTTTTCTTTCATCTCATCTACTTCCATACTCATATTCCTTCCTTCGTTCCCAGCTGCCAGCTTTGTTCGAGCCCTTGTGTTGTGAACTCGAGTTTGATTGGTGTCTTTTTTTCTTGGTCGCGCAATGGTGCTGAGCACGGTAACACCAAACAAAAATAATGAGATGAAATGAATGAGTTTCATGAGATGCATAAGATGAAATGAAATGAAATCATTTTTTTCTCTTTTTTTTTTTGTTAATGCTAGGAGTGTCAGGAAAATGTATGCCATGAAAATGAATGATTTTTTTTTTAGAATGCTATGGATGCCATGGAAATGCATGATTTATTTTTTTATTTGTTTAGAATGCTAATAATGTAATGAAAATGCATGATTTTTTTTGAATGCTATGAATGTCATGATAGAAGGATGAATAATTAGATAAAGAAGAAGTATGCTCCATTCGTGTCCTAAAGGAATGCCTTAAATGAGGATCTATGATTCTTTTTAATTCATGAGAGCTCTCATTGGGTGACTCGTCTATTCTAAAGGTCTCTAGAGTCATGTCCCATTTCATAATGTTTGACCACGAAATAGTGGGTACACCACTAGGTGTGAGATATTCATAAAAAAGCACACTCTAGATGAGGTTTTTGCAATAACCAAATAGGTTGTACATCCAAAATGGCTACCACTACGCAACTTCTTCTTAACTTAGGCTTCACTCAGAACCAGGTATATGGCCCCACTCGGATGTGTGTGATAAATGTGTAGGTGCGGTGGGTGTAAAGAGTATACAAACATTTGCACTCCTAAGGACTACTAATATTCTGCAAAACAAAGCAGATACAAAACAAAAATTCCAAAAAAAATTATCTACCCTAAGGTTAACAAACAATTAAAGGTGAAAAATAAAAAAAAAGGTTAAACAAATACACAAAGATCACTAAATTTTACACAACTAACTTATGCAGGCTTGACTCTAAAAAATTCCCAGTGGAGTCGCCATCTGTCGCAACCATGATCACGGCGGGAGCGACGAACAAAATAAATATTTAGGAGTCGCCACCAATTTTATTTAAATTAGGAAAAATTAGAAAACCCTTTTAGAAAATGGTCTTTGGAACCAAATTGGATCCGGGAGTCAGTTATGCATAGGGAAGGGTGGAGACTTAACCCCACAAAGACACCCTAATACATCCTTCTTAAAACAAGCATTCTGCTAAATTAGTATGCAAAACTTAATAATCTCATAATATATTTGTTTTACCCCTTAGATAAAGAAAAAACTAAAAAATAAATAATTTGTGAAAAATTAAACTTTGGCAAATAATTTGTGAAAAATTAAACTTTCGCTTGACGAAATAAAAATTCCGCTCCTACGTACCCTCAGGTGCAATGAGGAACTCAAAGTCACGCAGTTCTATAGAAAATAAGTGTGAGTTGGTAGATTTTATATAAAGAAAAGATTTAATTTTTTTATTTTTATAAAAATTTGAATTAACAGGTCGTCACGACTCTATTAATCAAATTAAGGTTCGAATAGGTGAAGCTCGCGTCACGCTAGAGACGTCACCCACTGATTATTGAATTTATTACTATTAAATGAGATTTTTTTTAAAACAAGAACAAATAAAAATAAAAATAAAAAAATTGAGTCTTTATTAAATAGTGATTTATTTTAAAAATAATTTGAATCATTAGGTTGTCACAACTCAAATGATCCAAAATAGTTACAAGATTAATAATTTATCATAACTCGCTTAATCTTATTTCATTCTTTAAAAAAAAAAATTAATTATTTTATATTTTTTACTTTTTAATCCTATCATTATTTTTTAATCCTTGTTTTCATTTTTTTTTAGTTTGGCCCATTAAGATTTAAGTTCACTTCTCCCAAAAAAAAAACTAAAACTAAAAAAAAAATTAACAGGGATCCTAAACTAACAAACAAAAGAAATCTAAAGGTGGACTTACGAAATATAAAAAAAAAAAAAAACAAAGAGAGGATGGGGTTCTGCGTCTTCTTCTTCTTTATTTTTTGAAGCACCAACAGGGAAGCCAAAGGAGCAAACTCGGACGCCGGATCTGGTGCGACTGGCGGCCGGAAGACGGTGGGGTGGCTGGATCTATCACGGTCTTGGTCAGGCGGTTCAAGTGAGCACCGAATTTGAGTGCAAGAACGACGAGTTGTCGAGGCGCGGGTCCGGTGGTGTAGCCCGACGAACGGCGTTGGCTCAGGCGATGCGGCTCGACTCGACGAACGGCGTCGGCTCAGGCGATGCGGCTCGAATCGACGAACGACGTCAGCTCAGGCGGTTCAAGTGACGGATCTGTTCGGGTGACGGTTGAGCCGACGGGATTGGGCGGCGCGGCTTAGCTCTGGCACGGTGCGTCTCAAATGGCGAGGCTGCTGGGTTGTTGGTGTGGCGGCGCGGGATAGTGACCCGCGGTGAGGGATGAGTTGCGGTGGTTTGGTGGCGAGTGAAAGGAGGAAGATGGTGAGGATTATTGGATGGGTGAAGGCTGGTGAGGAGTTTGAACGTGGAGTGGTGATGAAGGGGTATTATGGCATAGGCTTGCTGCAAAGAAAGCTTGTATGTGGAAGTCTTAGGTTAAAAGTGTATTAGACTAAAGGTCCCCCTTTTGAGTATGGGTTATGAATTTTTATAGTGGGATTAGGGTGAAGAGTTTGAGTTAAAGTGAGATTAGAATTGGTTTAGGATGATAGGCTACAATCTGTTTAGGATGTGTTATGGTTGGTTTAGGATAGCTTTGTTTAGGATAAGTGCTTAAGGGTTAGGATAACTGATGGGGTTTGTTTAAGATAAGTGCTGGTATATAGGTTAACGGATTGGATCATGGATCATGGATTAATGGGTTGGATCATGGGTTAATGGGTTAGATAAAGGGTTATGGGTTAACGGACCAATAGGTTGAACCTTTTTTCCTTTTTAATTTTTTTATTTTACAAAAATACCCGGACAAAATTGGGTATTTACAGACACTGTATTTGTCAGGAAGTAAGTATGAGGAATCTTGCTTTTGGTTACCGACACCTTTCTTTTCATTTTTGGCCGACAAAGTTATCTGTCAACCGCTTTACTTTTGACGAATGCTTATTAGCTAATGAACATGGGACCTACATGCTGGAGAGGTCTATGTTGTAGTTAGCATCTTCATTCTGGTAAGGATCTTGACTTTTGTCTTCTTCACTAGGAACGAGACTTTTCCTGGGTGAGGAACCAGATGTCGACATAATTGTCTTCATCCTAGAGAACAATTCTTTTTCTAAGGAAGCTTGCTGCAAATCTCGAAGAATCTATTCTTTAAGTTCTTCGAATTCTGAGGGCTTCTTCTAATTTTCCCTTAACAAGGTAGTATTAGCGACAAACCAATTATTAATAGCTTCAAAATTAACAAACTTTAAATTAAAGGTTGGCCACCACTTAATGCTAAATGCTCTAGCAATCCAAGTAGGATGAGGAACTTGAAAATTGTGATAATAATAATAATCTCATACATTAATCCAATTAATACCAAAGGCAGCATAGAAATATAAAAGTCTTGCGCTTGGTGAGTAATTAGTCTTAGCAATGAACAGATCATAAGAGTCCTTAACAGGTTTAGGAAGAATTTCAATACATGGCCATATAGAACGCGTCCAGTCTGCTAATCATGAAGGGAAGTTCTTAATTCCTTTTTGTAACCAAAAGAACCAGGAATATGAGTATGGTCTGAGGAGCATGAACTTGTATCAAGCTTGTTGATAATCTCATTATGTATAAGTCTGAGAACTATACTTAATCACAAATTCCTTCGGAGTATGCAAAGCTTGTTTCCAATCTAGAGGATTGAGAACCTTAAGGATCTTGACCTTAGAAAAGTCAATATAGTTAGGATCTTTCTGACTGAAGTAATGATCAAGTTCAATAGATTTAGTATCTATGAGGATCAATTCATAATACTAACGGTCTTTCTTAAGAGACTCGTGAGGAACAAAATAGAATCCTTTAGGAAGCATTTTCTGAATAATTTCACGAGGGGAATCCTGATAAGAGTAGTAACCTGCTTCAAGGGTGATTATCGGTTCAAAGATATTTTTCTTAACATACTTACATTCTTTTGTAGTAGGCGAGTTTGATGAAAAGGAAGATTGTTTAGTCTTTTGAGGAGGAGTGTGAGTAACTCAAAGGGGTATACCTATTTTGATTATCAAAAGAAGGACGAACTGAGGAAATAGGAAAATGATGAACAACTAGGGTAGATGACCCTTGAACAGAGGTCGAAGACCTTGGTTTTGTACTTATATGAGTGTCATTATCAGTATTTTGTTGTAAATACTTATCCAAAGTAATTCTTTTGCTTCTGGATTTGGATGAGGAGCTAGTCTCCATTTGAGTAACCCTGCAGAAATTCTCTGGTTAGAAAATCTAAAAGATGATTATCTTTTCCTTTCAAATGTTGAACATCAAAATCAAAACATGATAACAAAGATTGTCATCTTACAAAAATCTGTTTTGAAACCAAATTCTTAACATCTTTTTGAATGATTGAAGGAGCAGCTTTACAATCAGTTTTTAACAAAAAATATTTTTTGAACAAATCGTCTTGAAACTTTGTAATGCATAACACTATACTTAAAACTTCTTTTTTAATAGAACTACTTTTGCTTAGCTGGTTGCCAGACACCAAAATGATACCTTACCACATTCTCTCGAGATGACTCAGATTGAACCTGCTTTAACACTCCCCCATACCCCAAATCAGAGGCATCAATTTCAACTATTAAAGAGGCTTGTGGGTCTGGGAGACCTAGACAAGGAATAAACTTAACTAAATTCTTAACCTATTCAATAGCGCTAGTCATAGAACTATCCCAAGGTGGAGGATCTTTTCGTAACCTTCTAAATAGAAGGGCACAGATAATCCTAATATTCAGTATAAAATTTGCAACATAATTAACACATCCTAAAAATCTTTGGAACTTATTCTTATCTTTAATTTCATCGAGAAATTTATTAGCAAATTCAATTGTTCTTTTAATAGGAATAATGGTTCCTTGATTAATCTCAAAGCCTAAAAATCTTATTTTTGTTTGGAACAAATTCATTTTCTTAGCAGAAATTACTAAACCATTTTCTTTTATAAGATTAAAGAATATTTCTAAATGAGTAAAATATTGATCAATTGAGTTACTAAAAACTAGCACATCGTCAAGATATACTATTGTAAATTTTGAGTAAGGATTCAAAATATCATTCATTATATTTCGAAATTCTGAATGAGCATTCTTTAATCCTTGAGACATAACATTCCATTCATAATAACTAAAAGGAACTACAAATGCAATTTTATACCTATCTTCTTCTGTAACTTCTATATGATAATAACCATATTTCATATCAAATTTTAAAAATATATTAGCTTGATGAACTCTGCTTACCAAATCTTTTTTATTAGGAATTGGGTATCTTATCCACTTCAAAACCTTGTTTAAATGCTTATAATTAATTACCAGTCGAGGAGCACCTCGTTCAATTTCAGAAGCATTCATAACATAGAATCCTGCACAACTCCATGGTGACTTGCTAGATCTAATCATATGCTTTTCTAAATATTCTTGAATTTCTTTCTTACATAATTATAAATATTGTTGATTCATTTGAATGGGACGTGCTTTAGTTGGGATATCCTTATCCTTAAATCCTTCTTCATAAAGTAGCTTAATTACATATCTTTTTCTGTGCTTAAAGGCATTAGGAAATTCGCTACAGACTTCTTTAATGAACTTTTTTTGAAGTAGTTTAATCTTATCTTGAACTGGAGATTTACTTATCTGTTCTTGAATTCTTTTATATTGTAATTCTTTACTTAACATATTAATATGCTTAGTCTTTTTTATTATTAAAATTACTTTAGAAATTAATGACTATTTTAACATATTTAATTCTTTTAACTGAGGAGGTTTAAGGAATTCAAAACAAATTTCTTTTCCTAAAGCTTTTGTAACTAATCCTAATTTTGTCACAGAGAAAGGATAGAGTAATGAAAGGAAAGGAGTTCCTAAAATAACTTGTTCTGAAATATTCTTAGCTAACAAAAATGTTGTTGTATAACAAATCTTTTCTTTACAAATTTTTGCATTATTTAATTTATACTTAATCGACAATTTTGATCTAGTTGCACTACTTACCGATTCTTTAGTCTTATCATAATACTTAGTAGGAATTAAACCTTCTTGAACACAATTCAAATCAGCACCAAAATCAATTAATGCTATTAACTTAAATCTTTCTCCTTTGACTATCAAGTCTACCATACAATGTCACTTATGAACAATTACTTGACATAACAAATGAATATATGGATCTGGTTTAAATTCATTATCTTTTTCTTTAGTTTCATTATGAATTATTATCTGTGATGATTGATTCTGAATATGTATTAATCCCTGTAAATTTAACATTTTAAATTCTAATTCAGTATCTTTTTGTTTTAATTGATTAACTTCTTCTTTAAGATTTCTTATCTCTTGCTGAAGATCTTTTAACGATAATTCTTGGTGTTGAGATTTCTTAAATCTTTCTAAAATTTCTTTCATATTCATTTTGTTGGACTTCTTCTTTCTTCATTTCTTCATAATCTAAAAATTCTCTAATTTGTTGAATAAATTCTTGCTTAGCAGAGGATTCTTCCATGTTTTCAATAATACTCATTAACGATGAGGCCTGATCATGTGTAATTACATTAACAGTTCTTAAACATTTTGAACAATTACATAGTTCTGGACTTGATTCTAAACATTCTTCTTCTTGCTGACTTTTCGAATTAGATGAAGTTTTTTTTATCTGATTAACCATTTCTTGTTTTTCTTCTGAGGAACTATATTCAGATTCAGAGGATTCAGATTCATTAATTAAATTACTTATTAAATTTTTCTTTAATTCTTCATCAATGTTTAAATTATTAATCTTTTGTTTTACTTTACAATCTCTTTTGTAATGACATACTCTTTCATATTTATAACATATTATTTCATTCTTAGACTTAGATTTTTATTACTTTTCTTATGATAGGATTTCTTAAGTTTTGATGAGCTTTCTTCTTCTCTACACCTTTTCTTATAGTATCTTCTTGATCTATAAGTTTTATGAGGAACATATTTTTGAATAGTTTTTCTTCTACTTGGAGCTTTAACTCCTTCCACCCCCCACTGAGAACAGAATGATCCTAATTCTTTCCTAGTGTTCTTAGCTTCAGTTTTTAGCTTATGTTGAAGTTTCAAATCTAAATAGATTTGTAAACCAGTTTCTATAACATGATTAGAGAGTTGACCAAAAGTGAGTTGATTATAAGGAATAGTACCTTCATTTTGTCTTTCAATATTGAACTTAACCTTTTTTGCAAACAATTTCGGAAGACCAGCGATAAATCACTCTTTCCAATAATCGACAATAACATCACTTCTTAGATACAGTTTTGACAAAAACATATCCTTATACCATCTGTAGTCGGACATAGACGGACAATGTAAATTAACAATTTAATCTGCTATTCTTTGTTGAAACTTTAAGAGTTCTCCTATAAAATGCTTAGTTATGGAGTAAAGAAGAGTCGTTACGACATCTTCTACTATTGATCCATTATTTTCTATCTTAACAGAATTCATTATGTAAGATTGTTCTTGGGGGGACATCACATTATCCTACCAACCTTTCAGTTGGCTTGTAAAGCCCATGATTAACAAAGAGGCGGCTATCTTATATGTGTTTTTTTTCCTTTAAAAGTTGTTGCAGCCATAGTCATTTGTTGAATGATGTCAAGAATGTTCTGTTCACTTGCACCATCTGAATTCCATTATACTATATCATTACCAGAATATGAGTTTTCTATAAGGAACTGTCTTTCTTCATATTGAACATCAGGATACGGTGGCCTAGAATAATAATTTCTAGTTACAGGAACAAGATTATTAGCTTTAAGTTTATCAACTTGAAGATTTAAAAATTCATTTTCTAATTCTTCATTTTTTTCTAAAGTTTGTACTTTCGGACTTGAGGAGGATGTTGATCCTAGAGTCATTTGTTCTAATTTTTTCTTAATTTCTTCGATAGAATTATCTGATTTTGAACCAAGATGTATATCTTTTAATTCTGAATGAGGAACATTAATTATCTTATATATGGGTCAGGTTGGATCTAGATTCTTATTTGGTGGCTTACTAAAACTAGGAGAGGGTTTTTCACCTAACTGATTTTCTATTCTTTCTAAGTTCTTAGATATAGTATGTAACATTTGAATAGAATAATTAAGTTGTTGATGAACCTTATTAACATCCCTTTTCTCTACAACTTGATTTAAGGATCCATTAATTATCTTAAAAGGTGAAGATTTTACTTCAATTCCTTCCTTAGTTTTTACTTTAACAGATTCTAATGGCGGATATTTTGAAATAATTATCTTATCTCCTTCTTTTTTCCAAGTAGTGGTTACCTTAGTGTTTACTAAGATTTCTGCGGTTTTTAAAAAAGGATTTTCTATATTTTGTTCTTTACAAAATCTTTCAAACCAATTAAAGAAATACATATTAGTTTCTTTTTCTATAAGGAAAGCATAGAAATCTTTTAAGTATTGAGCAATTTGTTCTTTACTAAAAGTATTAAAATACCAAGTTCTCTTATCTTTGTCATAAGGAGCTTCAAAGTCTTTTCTTATCCATGGCTTATCAATTTCAAATGGTTCTTCTAATGTAAGAGTATTAATTACCTGAGATCTAGTGGGTGAGTAACTAGGAGATTCTGATATATGAATTTCTTGATATATCGGTTGAGGAACATTAGGTTCAAAATTAACGTCAGTTAAGTCGACATTAACCGTAGATCCATCTACAGAGTGTCGTGATGAAGCGACTGATGAGGGTCTTGTGATTATCGATGTACTAACGCAAGAAGAATTTGATCTTAACATTCCTATTCTTATATTTTCACCATCTTGTAATATTGATATAATATTTGTACTTCTTACTGGAGCTAGAGGTATAACGTCTGGAAATACCCAATCATCAAGCATTCTTGCCATGATTTCAGCATGTGAAAGTCTTTTAGGAGTCAAAATTGAGGATCTTTGAAGATTAGCTTCCATGATTATCGTTTCATTCTTAGGTGATTGTCTTAATGCTCTAAAGTTTTGATCTTTATACGAAACTTTATAATGAACTCTATATACTATAGACATATGTTCAGTATCATTAACACATACATCATCCAAAATTATAACATTCAATTCTAAAGCTTGCTTAGTCAAATAATTATCTAGAGACATGGTAATTAGGATAACAATTAAAAAATACTGGACCATCATGGATATTTGATTCTAAAATCAAAATTATCTGATCATTAAGCTTTCTTAATCTCTTATTTCTTAATAATACATGCGTTGGACTATTAATTCATAATCTGTGATGATCTTTACCAGCGACTTGTATAAGTCTTATGTGAATTATCTTATAACCTTCCTTAACATGATTATCAATTAATTGATTAGGCAGTAACTGAATTGATTCACATGACTCCTTAAGCAGATGAGTAGCATTAAACATATGAACAAAATCTTTAGGTTTAAAAACAAAAGTATTTGTCTTATAAATTTCTTTAGGAGTAACATAAGGTATTGACCAATTTTGAAGTTGATTTTCAATATTAGCATTTTCTAATTCATTATGTTGAACCTGATCTTAATCTACTACAATACTTGATGATGTAGATTGAAACTGTGATGAACCTATGCTGGGAGTCTTACCCCTACGGGACGAGAGATCACTTAAAGTTTTAAGTATTCTATACATGGTTAAGAATTCTCTTACTAGGACCACCTAACCTGCCTTCACCGGAAATAACACGGCTGACCAACGTTTGAAACTCGAGGACTGACCAATGCTAAGTCCTTCTTCTTCCTCACGCTTCGAACACTCAGAACCCCTTACGAGGCTCTGAATTATAAAAATAATTAATTGTTAGTTAATCCGATCATATTCATTAAATTAGAACATATATGATTTAATCTCTTATTTTATTATGTCTTAAAGAATAACACATATCAATCTTAATTTCTCTTCTTTTAAATTTTAAATTTACTTTTTAAAATTAATTATATATATAACCTTTATAATTTTAAATATTTTTTATTTTAAATTATATTTTTTAAATTTTACTTGAATTTAGTAAAATCCATGTAATACACGAAATAGTTACTAATATTTATTATGAAATTAACTGTGCTAAAAAATATTCGGTAACTCATTACGAGTACAATACTCATATATAGAGACATAATAACTTCCTGAAGCCTGTGTTCACAATTTCAGAGGCAGGCTCAAGGACCAGCATGAGTAAATCAAGTAACCTTTATATAGTAAGTCGGTAACAAACCTTCGATTACTTAAATTATGCAAATGTACTCGTTCATCATGAATTGGAAAAAATATGCTCACAATATTACGTGTCCGGATGCGATATGTCGAAATTAATGAACATAGTACTTTCATCTCATTTGGACTAGTATCTTTGATCGGCATTTAATATTAACAACCAACTTTCAACAGTAACTTGCGGATGCGGTGCATCATAGCTTTGAATATAACAAAGTAGTCGTCATCTCAATAAAATTAATACTGTATGCATATCAATTTTTATTTTATTTTATTTGTTATGAACTTATGCATATCCGCTATCCGTTTTGACATTTAAACATATGGTTTTTTTGGGGGGAGGGCCCCGGGGAGGAGGGTTCTTGATTTATTAATTTAATTGAATATCATTGTTTTAGAATCATATCTCAAATTTTTTAACCAAAAGAGGTGAATGTAGTGATAAACGAATTGAACTTATAAAAAAATAACTAATGTTTAAATTCTTAAATAAAGTAATTTTTAAAAAGATTTTTTAGTTACAATATTGCACGAAGAATTACTCTCGCAATAGAGCTTATGAGGCGTTGGAGTAAAATAAAATTTATTTCAATCCCTAAAAGATATAAATTAATATTTCAAACATTATTGATCAATTTGACTAAAATTAGAATTGGATTAAAATTATCTATTTTCAATTTATTTTCAAAACTAATATTTGTAAGTTAAGGAGCAATCAAAGATATGGGCCGAACTATACCAAGATGACTTTTGATTTTAAAGGAGGAAAGCATTTCAAATACAATCGAAAATTGAAGTAACATTGTGAACAACACTTGGTAGAATTTTCAAGTTTACAAAAGACATTTTCAAGACAAAAGACGGCTTCTAGCATATTCAAGGCAGTTGTATTTTAGTTTAAATTCAAATTAAAGTATTTGGATTTGAATTTAAGAAGTTTATAAAAGTTGAGTTTGTAATATTAAGATAAGATAATTATTATTGTTAGATCAAGAAGTAACTATGTCAAGGATACTTGTCATAATTTTGTTAAAATGATAATTATTATTTTTATTTATAAATATCAAAGGGGTGAAAGTATTTAAGGTGATTAAAAAATACTTGTAAACATCTCTTAACACATCTTATAAGTCACTATGACGCTGGCATATATACAAGAAATTTAGTCAAGAGTATGTCTTCCACCATGCTTTTTTTTCTATAACATTTATAATTCAATGCAACTTTAAGACAATTCCTTTATATCTCTCGCAATTTATATTTCCTGCAAACTTTTTCTTCATCTCCTGATCGAGTGATTCTATAAATAATTTGATTTCTTTTACTTTCTTTCTTTATTTTTCTGCATATTTATCTTTTTTTAACTTTACTTTCTTGCACGCTATTTTTTCTACATCTTTATTGTTTTCCTTTAACTGTTTTCTTTACTTTGTCGCAATTTTAACTTTTGAACAAATTTATTTCATTGTATCTTTACTACTTTTCATTTATCACTTTCTTTGCATGTTTTCTTTGCTTTCATTTAAATTTTAATCAAATTTACTCTTCTTACAAGTTTAAGTTTCTTATTTTCTTTATAGGCTATTTACTTGTTATATTTTATTTACCTGTCAAATTTGATTGCTTGTTAATTGCATTTATTACTCTCAGTTTACATTCTAATTAAAACATCAATTTGTCTAAGAAATTATTGCCCAAACTTGGAGTATCTAAATTGAGTGCACCAGATCAATCAATACTTAACATTTTCATATATCTTTATGTTTTTAATTGTGTGACATAAAAATTTATGAAAATATTAAATACTGATTGGTCTGATGCACCTACTAAATGCTTTAAGTTTATGCAATAATCTCTCCAATTTGTCTTTCAATTATTATTTTACTTGTTTATACCTGTACTTGTATTTTACTATAATTTTTCTATTAAATTTGAAGTGAATTTTTTATATTATTTTGATTCACAAATCACTAAGTATTTGAGAATCTTTTGAGAGAAAGAGATTTTCTTCTGGCAACTAAAATCAAGATTTGTCTTTGACATAATTTATTGTAAACATAAGGATACCTTCATTAAAAAAAATGCTGCATTTTTTAGTTCTGATCTAATTACATACATATATATTATTAAAAGGTTAGACTTCTTATGTGATATTTTTATGGACAGTTTCATTTTATGATGACAATTGTTAGAAAAGGAAAAATATTATTTATACATCAAAATAATTATATTATTATTTAATTTTTATTTGTTTGAAAAATAAAGATAGAGATTGTGTTTTATTTATTTTATTACTTAGTGATATAAAATTAGCATAAAAAATGATATGTAAATATCATTAGAGTGTGTGTGATGGCTGATATTACAACAGATAGCAGATAAAAAATTAAACTCTGTATGCAAATTATTGAATGCAATCAACATATGCAGTTCGAGCCTTCGTGGGTCAATTTGTTTTTACCTCAACAAGCTAGTATACCTGCGTGAAATTATTGTAGAAAATGCATAACGCGGGGTCCCCATCCATCATGGCGTTAGTATGGGCTAGAACCATGAAAGTAAGTAAGTTGCACATGGATTGATAGCTGATCTTTCAATTTTTAGTCAGAAGAACAAGGTTATGGCCAAAACAGAAGTTCCAACAATAATTTGCAGTGCCACGTTTCATCCAACTTTAACTTCCAGATAAGATGAGTATAGTAAGAGTAATGGTATATTTTTTTATTTAATTATTTTAATATTAAATAAAAAAATAAATGTATTTAATATTTTGATAATATAAAAAAATATTTAATATTTTTTTATTTAATAATTAAAAAATTAATAAAAAAATTAAGTAAAATGAGAAATCATTTCTCGTATAATAATTAAATATAAAATTTGATTTATTTTCTTATTTATTTTTTATTAATTTTTTTAATTATTAAATAAAAAATATTAAATATATTTTATATTTTTAAAATATTAAAGATATTTATTTTTTTATTTAATATTTTTTATTTAATATTAAAAAATTATTAATAACAATTTATAAGGGAATATAATATTATTCATTCAAATATATATAGCATATAATATCAGAAGCTTTCAAAGTTGCCAACGAAGTATTCAAAACTTGAGCCAATATTCTATTCCTGTACGCGTTATGAGAATACAGTTAACCGCGGTGCTCAGCAACGCATATGCCGACAGAAAGATGCAGAATCAGTAGGAGTACTGTAAGATAAGGGATTAAAAAGCCAAAACAAATCTGATCAGAGAAGTTAAAGTTCATCTGCGCATGTGGTTGGTTGGTTGATAGATACATTTACTGTGTGATGGGAGTGAATAGTTTTGTCCATCAGCAGATCAGAGACAAAAAGCGGAGTTAATGTTATTAAAGGCTCTCTTCTACGGCTCTGTCAGTCTGCCACACAATGCCTACCAAATACCAACAAGAAAAAGATATTTGGCGCCAAATTTTATACATCACTTTTATATTGGTGAATAAAGTAGAAATAATTAATAGAGTATATTATGAGATCTTTTTTATCACCATATAATGTACATTGTTTACAAATTATTAATAATATGTTGATTATAGTGTAATGTTATATTTTTTTATTTAATTATTTTAATAATTATTTTAATATTAAATAAAAAATATTAAGTAAAAATAAATTTATTTAATATTTTAAAAATATAAAAACATAAAAAATATTTAATAATTTTTAATTTAATAATTAAAAAATTAATAAAAAAATTAAATAAGAAAGATAAATCATTTTTCATATAAAAATAGTGTAAGAACAACAAAATTGATACCACCACGACACTATCACCTTGTTTATTTATTTATACATACACCACAGTCCCGAGGCATTTCACTTGCACCCTAGAGGCTAGGCTTCAACGCTGCATAAACACAAAGATAGAGCCATTTTACAACAAATTAATTAGAAGCTAGCTATGTCAGCTCAGAAGGTTGATGAGGGTAAAGGTCGAACCGTTGGTGGCACAGAGTGCAGCTGGTGCAGAGCGGTTCGCGGTGGCACCGGCATCGCGGTGCTGGCATTGCTCACCTCAAAACCCCTTGATATTTCACGTCTCCAAACTGCACTTCAAAAACTACAGAATTCCCATCCTATCCTCAAATCCAGGCTCCATTCTAACACACCCACGGACGGTACCTTTTCCTTCATCACCTCTCTCACTCCCTTCGTCAAAATTGAATCTCACAACCTTTCAACGAGTTCCAATATCCTCGGAAGAAACGAAAACGGCACCGTTTCTCCCTTCCAACAAATCCTAGAACACGAGCTGAATCAGAACACCTGGCACTGCCGTGCATCATCACACACCACCACTGGTTCTGACATGTTCTTGGCGAGCATTTACGCGATGCCTAACGCAACCTGGGTGGTCGTGATGCGGCTTCATGTGGCCGCATGTGACCGTACAACGGCCGTGTCGCTTTTGAGGGAGCTGCTTGTTCTGATGGACGAGGAAGAGGGGAGTACTGCAGGGACAGATAACATTGAAGCTTGGAATCAGGGAGAGGTTGGTTTGGCAATAGAGGATCTCGTGCCTGGTTTGAAGACCAAGAAAGCCATGTGGGCACGTGGCCTCGACGTGCTTAGTTACTCTGTGAACTCTCTCAGGCTAACAAATTTGAAATTTAATGACACAAAAACCACCAGATTTTCCCAAGTGGTGAGACTGCAACTCAATCAGAATGACACCAGGAGGGTTTTAGTTGTAAGCCTACTACACCATTTGACCATTATTACTATACTTTATAGCAGTTTTAACTTTTAAAAATAAAATAAAATACAAGAGTGTTAGTATAACTTAAATATATGACCGTTTGCTCAAATCGTTGGAGCATTGTGAGATATATGGTTGTGTAGATCTCAAACTTGATGGCTTAATTTATTTGAGGCTGCCCTAGCTCCTTGATGATTAATTGATTATGTGAATTTTTTCAGGGTTGCAAGATGGGCAGGATTAAACTATGTGGGGCATTGACGGCAGCGGGATTGATGGCTGCCCATAGCTCCAAGAATAGTTCCAAGAAGTATGGGATCATCACCCTCACTGACTGCCGTTCCAGTCTTGAACCGGCTCTCTCTCTTCACAATTTTGGTAAGTGTGTCAACTTTTTATCCTAACACTAATTCGTACAAACATCTCCTTTTTTCCCCATACTATCTAATAGCTAACTAACCATTATAAGTTTTTTTTATTTGATCTTTTTATTTGAGAGAATTAATTTATATTAATGTAAATTTTTTTATATATTTATTTTTAATTGTTAGTTTTATTTTTATCTAATAATTAAAATTATTTTATTAAAATAATCATTAAATAAAAATAAAATTAATAAATAAAAATAAATATAAAAAAAAACTTATATTAATATAAGTTTATCCTTCCTCTTTTTATTTTTGCCTTCTTATGTCACTTTTATTGATTAAGGAGTTGGGTTATTTGTAAAACCCAACGATTAAATCTTTATACAAAAGATATGATAATGTAAATTGTATTTCACAAATATTACATAAATTTAATATCATGGTAATGATGAGTATCTTATACACTCCCTTGTAATTTTTTTTTAACGTTATATACTTATTTTATTTTAAAAGCTACGTGTGTCTTTTTAACCATTTTTTTAGAATCGAACCAGTCATTGAACTGGAAAAAGAGAGAGAGAGTTAAAGTTTTGAAGTTCAATTAGAGTTAAATAGGGTTCAATATGAAGTTTTATATTTATATATATATATATATATATACAAATATATAATAATATGAAATAAAAATATAATATTCATATGTTAATTATATAAATAATATAAAAAATATCAAAATGTATTTTTAACATAACTAAATTTATTTATTATGAAATAATTATTAAAATAAAATTATTATATTAATACTAGTATAATTTTCTAACATATACTAGTTCCACGTCAAATTAGTAAAAGAGTAAAAAATGAAACCTCTCATTATAAATTGAAACCAATTTTTTTCATTATTATAAACTCCTATTTATCCTACATTGAATAAATAAAGAGGAAAATAATAAATTTTGATTATAAATTGAGAATCAAATAATTTTTGTCAAAAAAATTTTAAATACTTTTTTAAAAATGGAATTTTTCAAAAAAAAAATAAAAAAAAACACTTGACCAGTTCAAACGTGTAAATCGTGACCGATTGAAATAGATTGACTAGTTTAGGATCAATTTTCAATTTTTTTTTCAATTTTTAAAAATCTAATTTTTGAGGATTGATTAGACTAGTTGAAAGACTACTTTCTGATTTTTTTTTATCCGATTTTGAAAACTATGTTTTTAACATTATCAAAAGATTGATAGTTTGACTGATTTGACCATAAATTGAACACTTAATTAGTTATGATTTAGTCTTATAACTAAATTGATGATAAGCTCACTCTTGAACCAATCAAAATAAGTCAAAATTAATCAAAATTGGATTGGATTGGCTAGTTTAACTTGTTAAACTAACCTATCATAATTTTTTTTTCAAAAGAAACTTTTTTTGACTTTTACAACTATCACTACGAAGTCTAACCTTTTAATGATATACTAATACAAAATTAAGTAACAATGTACAAAATTTTACACTAATGCATGGTAGTTCAAATTTAAACTCGTTAGAAAAATTACAAAAACAAATAATCAATCGTTTGTATATTTATAGCAATTATTCTAATAATTTATGATCTAGAACAATGTACCATTGGATATATTAAAAAAAAAAGATATATTCACACACCAATTTTTATACATCATTTTCACATTGATAATCAATATATAAATGAATATTGATTAGTGTGTATTATATATGGTGTTAAAAAATATATATGAATAGCATAACTAGGATATATATAGCACGAGGAGTTATCGTATCCTCTTCCACTAGTAGCATATCTCATCCATTAGATTAAGGAATGAAAAGGGAGAGAGATAGTTGGGGAAATTAATGGCCAAGATCTCTCCTCGGATAAGAAAATTCCTACTCCACGTAAGAATTTTTCATATAACACCGTTTTATTTTCTGTTATTTGTGAGAAAAACTCAAAAAAGTCTTCGTGCCTTCGCAAGCCATGCCTGTCCGTTCACTGTACAGTAGCAGACCATTAATACGTTATTTCTTTTTGAGAGAAACGAGTTGCCGTTGGCAGCAAATGAAACCATGCACAATTTTAAATGCTGCATTAAAACCTTTGTACAGAACATTTGATTTTTGGGATTCACTAGCATGTTCTTAAAGCGTCACATAAAATTGTATTCATATTATTTATATTTTGATATTTTAATTTTTATTAATAATAATATTAATTATTAATTCATATATATTTATTATCTTAATTTTATTTTTATTTTTGAAAAATAATAATTAATAAATATATAAATTAATAATGAATCTCATCCTTAATAAATGTTGAAATATAAATTATGTAAGCACAATCTTACCTAACACTATAGATGATGCAATAATTTCTCCTCCCTAGGATGCCTTCCACGAGTGAAAAGCAAAGCCAAAACTAGCAGCAAATTAAGGGGAAAAAATGAAAAGAAGAGAACAAAAATGTCCAAGCATTTATCACGAAGTACTTATATTATAGCTAACATAATGCTTTAATTCGATTAATATTTGTTTTGTAATATGATTTCATAATTTCATTGACCAAAAAAAGTACGTTTCAATGATTAGGTTTTTATCACTCCGCCATTCTCAACAACCACGTGATCAAAGGTGGGGAAAGCCTATGGGAGCTAGCCAAGAGGACTTATGGAGCTTTTGCAAACTCTAAGAACAGCAACAAGCACTTTTCAGACATGGCTGACATGAACTTTCTCATGTGTAAGGCCATAGATAACCCTGGCTTGACCTCATCGTCTTCGTTAAGAACGTCCATGATGTCGGTGTTCGAGGACACCGTGATCGACGACGGCGGCGAGATGCAGCGAGAGGTTGGGTTAGAGGACTACATGGGGTGTGCCTCTGTTCATGGCGTGGGCCCATCTATCGCCATTTTTGATACCATAAGAGATGGAAGGTTGGATTGTGTGTGCGTGTACCCGGCGCCGTTGCACTCCAGGGAACAGATGCAAGAGCTTGTTAATAAGATGAAGGCTATCCTTATTGAAGGTGGAAAGACTTTTTAGGAATGGAGAAAATCTACTTAGGAAGTTAATCAAAATTTGATATTTTTATGAACATTGTGAAATTAATTATAAAATATAAAATTTTATAAAAATATTAAGTCTTAATTAACTTAAGACACCCAACTTAGATATTTATAATTTAGATAAGAATCTCTCTTTAATAATGATGATAGTGTCACGCCTCCATTGGTTTATAGTTTGTTTGTGTCATTCAGCGTTCTTGAATATCCGTCTCAAGATTCATCATCAATTATATTTGTCTTGTCTTTTTTTTTTATTTTTTTCTCACTTTATCTTTTACCCTGAACCGATCATCATATTTTTTATTAATAAAATCTTATTTTGGTGCCTGAAAGATGGACTCTACATCAATTTAGTCCCTCGTATATACATTTTATTAATTTAATTCTTAAAACTTAAAATTCCTATTTTTGGTTCATCCATTCATTTTAAATTAAGGCGCATTTTGACACAATAAATTAAGTTTAATAATATATAATACATTATGATTTTATCAATTATTTGATAAAATTATAATATTGTATAAATTTATTCAATAAATTTTTCTTATACAACCATATTAACTTACAACTCAATCAACTAATAAAATAGACAAAATTATTTTTATTTTTCTCTTATCTGCTCTTGGTTCTTTTATTTTCCTTTTCACTGTGGTCCTAACAATGATCAAGATAAGATCAGAAAGAAAGTGAACCAAATGAAGAACATTTCCAACAGTGACACCGTAATCCTTGATGAGTGAATTGTTGCATATAAGTTCTTTGCCACCAAAAATCAGCTTTTGCTTCTTCCCTACAATCCCTTTGCATGTTTGAATCCTCATTTTCACTGGAGCGATAGAATCGAACTCCAACACACACATTGCGGTCACAACTCTGTCCACAACAAGATATCTTAGAATGGATTCACCAGAGCAAGGTCCTAGCTTGTCTTGCCAATACACTGATTCTTTACAAATCGAACTCAAAGCAACATTAGGAATCAACATCTTTCAAAGTTCAACAATTATCTTTTTTTTTTCTAAATTCAAGTCCTCTTTGTAGCCGAACTTGAGTTATCACAGGATAATAATTAACTTAAAGAATCCATCAATAATAAAGAAGATCTTTCAATCAAAATGAACAAAAAGAGCCAAATACAAACTTTTAAAAATGAAAAAAAGATTGAATTTTTATAAATAAAAAAATTAAAATACTCAAAAAAGGTATTGCTTGTGCTGTAAGTTATATGAATTGAAATGAAAAGGCTATGAAATTTTGGCGTTGTGGGCGATCTCTTGAAAGAAGCGTGAAGGAATGGTTTACCGAGAGAAAGAATTATAGACAAATGTGGTAGGGGTGAGAACTTAAAATGGAAGGAGTTACAAAGATGGGGATGAGTTGCTTGGGTTTTGCAGTGGCGGTGGCTGTATGTAGCAAGGAAAGGAGACAGTGACGGATCTACTTATTAAGGAGTAAAGACACATGCCTCAATTCCATCTTTGAACTTTTATATATATATATATATATATATATATATATATATATATATATTTATATATTATATATTTATGTGTAATTTTTATTCTCATATATATAAATTAATAAATTTATAGTAATAAAAAATAAAATTCATATGATATTATTTTTTATTTTTCAACAATACTCATATATATATATATGTCTTTTTTTTATATGTGTAATTTTTACTCTCATATACGAGATAAATTAATAAATTTATAATGATAAAAAGTAAAACTCATATAATATTATTTTTTATTTTTCACCAATACTTACTTAGTTTAATACTTGAGTATACTCGTATAATATTATTTTTCATTTTTTAATAGTACTCACGTGAATTTGATATTAATATACTCATAACACAAAATTCTTTTTCTTTCACCCGTCTTTATCTTTACAGCTTAGCAGTGATGAAAGATATTATCTACTCAGACTCATTCACATCTACTTCGATTACAAAAACATTTGCTCTCTATTGCCTAAAATTCTTGAGTCCATCATTGAAAGGAGAGGAAGTAGAAAGAAATAAGAAAAAGCTAAGGATAATTTTGTCAACTAGTTGGTTGTGTTATAAGTTAATACTGTTAATTTTAAATGGCTGAGAGAGGATTAAAAAATTAGAGATTTTAAATTTTAGGGAATTAAATCAATAAAATGAATCTACTAGGGATCATGTTAATAAAGAGTTTATCTTTTAGAGATCAAAATAAGGTTTTACTCATTTTTTTTTCCAGATAAAGACATTTATTTAAAGTCGGATGACTCGGATCTCCCAACATATATGTTCATGCAGAAACAAAAAAAATTAATAATAATAATAATAATAAATTAATAATTAATAAAAATAATAATAAACAGAGGATGTTAGAACGATCCTCTTGCATAAATGAAATTAAATCAAATAAGCGCGCACAAATGAAATTGCCATTAGATAGGCAAACTGCAACAACAAAGAATAACCACAGGTCCACAACCAGAACACTGCGCCAAAAAGGGTAGAGAAAATGGTAATGTAAACAAAAATTGCCATTGCCAAATGTCCGGTCCATTCTCCTCAAAAGCAGTTCGTTCATTGATAAGTCCAACAAAATTAAGTCAATCTATGTGTCAAAAAACTATATTGCTGGTTATGTTAATCTAACCCATCTCAAACAAATTAATCGACCTTTTTGAGTTTGGGCCAAGCTCATTTTATTTTTATATGTCAAAATAAATCCATTACGTTCAGCCTTTTTGGGCCCGGACACATTTTCCTAGATTTTTGACTTCCATTCTCTCTCTCTAAAACGATGGTTGGCCCATTTTACACACATAAACAAAGACACTAGATACTTGACACTTCACGAGCGTATATGAAATGAATGACTAGCTTATGCATGTGAATTATCTAGATGTATAATCTTTATAATAATCTGGACTTGGGATGTTCTGATCCTTATTGAGTATAGAAATCTTTTAGTGAAATTTTTTTATTTTAAATATGTAAATTAATTTTAATATGTATAAAATTATGTTAATAAAAATATATATTTTTAATATGATTCATACATCTTTATACATATCAAAACTTGATTTGCATGTATTAGTTAAGATCCACCCAAAAATTTCTCTATGGACTAACTAGATGCGAGCTCGTCGTCACATGACACAGGATAATTCTTGCCCCATTGGCGGACAAGCGGAGTCGTCCTTATTGCATTCTTTTTAGGACTGTAACTCTTTAATGCAGGTAGGGTTGGAAATAGGCTAAGCCGTCCTTAAGGACCTGTGACTTGATCTGTCTGAAGTCTGGTTTGGTCTGACTTATTTACTAAATAAGTCAGGTTAAGACTTTTTAAAAAACCTATTTAATTAAATAGGTCAAACTTTAAGCTATCTAATAAGTTTGTTAGGCAGCAGATGATTGACCTTATTTAATTATATATAATATTATAATTATTATAATTATTAATTTATTATAATATATTAATATTTTTTAATTAAATTTTAATAAAAATAAAAAATAAAAACCTAACATTTCAGTCCATAAAATTAGATCAATTCTCAATCTCATTCTCAAATTAGAAACAACCCTACCCATTGTCCTCCACTCCTCCTACCTACCCGTCATCCTTTTACCCGTCGTCATCCTCCTACCCATCGTCCTCCTACCTACCCACTGTCCTCTTACCCGTCGTCCACCAGAGTGCAGAGACCAGACCACGACTCGCCAATCGCGACGCATGCCACTGTCTTCGTCCACCATCGGAGTCGTCGCTTCACCATCCACGACCGTGACGCCGTTGCTCCCCCTCCACAGGTATGTCTCTATCTCTAGCTCTCTGCCTCGTGCTCGCTCCGCTTCATAGTTACAGACTTACAGATCTAAGTAAATATGAAAAATTCATTAACAACTCGCACTTATGGAAATGGAGAAGCACCCACGATTCGTGTTTCCTTCTTTGAAACAGTTTATGAATATGATAAACTTATGAATCTCCACTTCTTGAAGCAAACATGTAAATATGTAATGTACCTTTATTTAGTATTTTAACTACTTAAATGAACATTTCCATACCTCCGTTTTCCTTAGACCTTTAATTAACCAATATAATCCAATTCCTCTCTTGCCCTAATGTAGTAATTGTCACTCTTGGTTGTTTGTTATCTTGGAATTGCATTATTATGGATGTCACACACTTCACTTTCACAATTTGTTTGATCTTGTTGAGGAAAATCTTGCATCACAAGTATATTAGGGTATTTTAATTCAATTTATCTGATGATATAATTTTAATGCAAGTCAAGAGTATGTGGTTCTAGATATGTTTTTTTGGACTTTGCCTTGATGGAGAAGTTTTTGTTGCTTGCCCTGTTTGGTGAACTGACAAATCCTTCTTGGTCCGTGTTTATTTCTTTTAAAGTCAGTTTTTGTTCTGTATAATATCAGTTTTAGGCAGCGTATGCTCTTTCATGCATAACTTCAGCTACAAAAGTCAGAATCACGCACTTCTAGTTAGAAAGCTAAGACACAAGGTTTGCGGCTGTAAAATTGTCAAATTTTATCTTTCTATTGGATGCCAGTTTCGTTTCAAACTCAGACCTGATTCTGCAAATTTTGCTTGTCTGACAACGTGCAGTGTCTGACCCACAACTTGGGCTATATAGCATGGCATCATGCACTGTTTATTTATTTGGAATGCTAACATATAACACTTTTAACCATGGAAATTTTAGATTTTGATTCCTTTCCATTCAATTTCAATTTTCTTTGAAAATCAAGGTGCATGTGATCTTTGTCTGTCAGCATGTAGTGCCATAATTGATTTTTTGGGTCTCTGAACTGATTGTTTAGAGCTTTTTATTTCTTCTTTAGGTAATGTAATTTTTCTTGGTACTGAAGTTTCATGTTTTTGTCTTTTCTTTATGTTCTTTGTTATGATGCTCTTTGTTATATACTTTATGTTTTGTTATTGTTGCTTGTTTGCAAACACTTTTGGAGCCAAATTCACTTTGCATTTTGTTGTGAATTGAGTCTTATTTTGTTGTGGATTGTGTTATTGATGCTCCGTATAAAAATATGATGCTTGCTTCTGTCGGGGTTTTTTTATTGTTTGTGTTGCTTTTCTATCACTTTGGTGTATAATAAATGTCAGAATTACATAAATTTCTTTTAAATAAATGTTGCACTATGATAATGTTACTAGTACACCATTGCCAATTATCCTGTTATATGTTCATGCGCTAGTGGGACAGGTCCGTATTTTATACAACCAATATATAAGGGTAATCGATATATGATTTGTCAAAACTAGGATACAAAATGGGGAAAAACAAACCCTGGAACCAAATGGGTTTTTCATGCATTCCTTTGGAATTTATTGTACTTGAGAGTTAAAAAGTTTGACTCTTTGCAATGCATCTAGAAACTATATTTAGGATGAGTAGTTTAAGTCTCCTTTAACAATTGTGTTTACTTTATAAAATATATAAATAAGGTTTTTGGAGAAAATAGTGATTTATTTTCCAAAGTCCAAATATAATAGCTATATATTGAGCTCTAAGGGAAAACATCTTTCCTACTACTCTTGGAAACATCTTTCCTAAACCCTAAACCATATGGGCCATATGGTTTTGCTGTCACTTATGCTTCTCATTTTATTTATTTATTTTTTTTTTAATTTTTGCTGCAGATTATTGGTGGATTTCCTTTCACAACAGATATTGTACTTATTTATGGAATTGGTTCAGAAAGCTCAAGAGTAGAAGAGCGTATCAATAATCTTACAGGTTTTTTTCCACTTCTGGATAATGTTTGTCCAAAATATGACATGCATATTTATGTGCTTTCATGATAAAGGAGAACAAATTTAGTTCTTTACTTTGTTGTAAGAATTGATCATTGCTCTGAAAAGTTGTTTCTTATGTTGATGGACATTATAGGGGCTTATACAATTGCGTAGCTAATTTGTGTTAACTGTTAATCATTGTTATGGCTAAAATTTGGAAGATTACTTTGCTTTCAAATTCATTTCTTTTAGCTTTTGATTTGTCTCTTAGGATACTTTTATGTGCAAATATTATATATTTTTAAGAGAACTAAGCTACTCTTTACTAAACTATTATATATTATATACTCTTAAGATAAAGAACAAGCATTTGTTGCCTATTTGGAACTATTTAGCTATAATTTAATTAACCTATGATGAAACAGGTTTACATGATATCTTCTCCATTTGAGAGTAATGAAATTATTTCATCTACTATTGAACTTGTTAATGACATTGACACCAATCAAAGTGCACCAACAGTTTCAAGTCAACTTGAAGGCAACGATGAAAAAAGTGTAGCAACAAATTCAAGTCACCGTGATCAAGATCAAGAGGATGAGGATTGTGTCATTAAGAAGAAGAGATCGAAAACATCATTTGTTTGGAATGATTTTGATGAAGTTGAAGTTACTGGAGGTGCGAAGAAAGCTACCTGCAAATATTGTAAGCAAAAACTATCTATTATTGGGAAGGGATATAGCACTAGCCATCTAAGGAGACATGCAGAGAGTTGCACTCAAAGGAAGTTACAAATGGGTACACAAAAGAAGCAACAAATCCATTTGTGAGTCCCAGTGTTAGGTACTCTAATGAGAAAATGAGGGAAATAATTGCCACTGCTGTTATGGTCCATGAGCATCCTTTTAACATTGTTGAGGATGAAGTTTGGATGTGGGGCTTCTAATATGCAAATTCAGAATTTCAGAAAATGTCTCATAAAACAATAAGGGCTGATTGTTTAGCAATATATGAAGTAGAGATGAGAAAATTAAAGGCATTGCTGAAAAGTGTGGGCAAGATTAGCTTAACTACAGATATGTGGAAATCAAGTCATCAAGTTGCTGAGCATATGGTCATCACTGGCCATTTCATTGATGCGAGAGGGAAACTAAAAAAAAGAGTTTTGAGTTTTGTGAAAGTGTCTGCTCCAAGGTGTGGGATTGATGTGGCTGATGCAATTTTTAAGTGTTTGAAAGTATGGGGGATTGAAAACAAGGTGTTTTCAGTATCAATTGATAATGCTTCTTATAATGACTCATGTATGAGGAATCTCAAAGACAACTTATCACTTAGCACAAAGTTAGTCCTTGGTGGTGCTTTATTTCATGTTAGATGTTGTACACACATATTAAATCTGTTGGTGCAAGATGAACTTAGTAGGATTAAGGATGTCATTTATAATATTTGTGAAAGTGTGAAGTATATCAATTACAATGATTCAAGGTTAAAGGTTTTTTGTGATGTGGTTGAACAGAAGCGACTGAAAGAAAGGAAACTTGTTATTGATTGTCCTACCAGATGGAATTTGACATTTCAGATGTTGTCCAATGCTTTGAAATTTAAGATTATCTTTCCAGCTTACAAAGAAAGAGAGCCACATTATGATTATGCACCTTCACACGAGGATTGAGAGAAAGTTAAAAAAGTTTGTCAACTTCTAGAAGTGTTTAATCTTGTCACTCATATAATTTCAGGCAGTGAATATCCTACTGCAAATTTGTATCTTGCAGAAGTATGGAGAGTGAAACAAGTAATTGATAATGCTGCGGAGGATGGAGATCTCTTCATGAGAGAAATGACAGCTCCTATGAAAATAAAATTTAATAAATATTAGTGGGAATGCAATCTGTTGATGGCCATTGCGAGTGTTTTGGATCCTAGGTGCAAATTTCATATTGTTGATATATATTTTCCTTTGATATATAAGTTAGAAGAAGTGGCCATGGAGAATGTGAACAAGGTGCGGACTTCATTGCAAGAATTATATGTGAGTACATAACTTTGAGTATGGAAGAGTCATCCTCTAGTGAAGTGAATACTGCTAGCAACAACTCCTCATCATCGTCTGCGCCTAAATCTTTAATTATCACTGGATTTGATCAAATCATGAGTCTTGTGCGTGAAAAGTAAGCAGTTCCTCCAATGAAATCAGAATTAGATGCTTATCTTGAGGAAGATGTTTATATTCCTAATGGTGATAATAACTCCTTTAGTGCCTTGGAGTGGTGGAGGAACAATAGCTTAAAGTATAAGATTTTATCGAAGATGGCTATTGATATACTAGCCACTCCAATCTCAACAGTGGCTTTAGAGTCCACATTTAGTGCTAGAGGAAGAGTTATTGATGAATATCGTTCAAAGTTGAATGAAGAATCTATTGAAGCACTAATATGCGGTGGGAATTGGCTTCGTGACAAGTATGAATTGAAGAGAAAGGAAAAGTTCAAACTTTTTCTTTTGACATAGTCTTTTTTTCTTACATTTTGTTAATTTGATTGCTGTTAAATTATTATATATTCTAATAACATTTTTTTTTATTTTGAGGTGTACGAACATGAAGATATCACCTTGAAGATTTGAACTTCTTTGCTGGTTGCTGCACCTTTATCACTACATTTTGGGAGGGTTTGTTGTTATTTTGTGTTATTTGTATTGTTGTTAGACATCTATTGTGGACTTGTGTTGTGGTACTATTTGTTGGACAATTTGAGGCTTGAGGCTTTTTAGATTTGTGTCATGGTCCTATTTTAATGTTAGTAATTTGAGGCTTGATGTCTTTTGGATTTATCTAATTATATTGTTATGCTGGATAATTTGAGGCCAGAGGTCGGTTATTTTATTATAATTTTGTATTGTTGAATAATTAACTTGTTAGACTTATGTTATTGAATTATAATATTAGATTTTTAATGTAATATTTTAAAAATCATACACTCTTTAGACTATTTCAAGGCCTAAGTCTATTGGCCTATTTCAAGGTTTAGGTCTGTTGACTTATATAAAAATTTACTAGTCTATTTAAAGGTAGGCCTGTTAATCTATTTAAAGGCTTTTTTACAAAGTAAGTCTTTAAATAAGTTTACAGATCATGCTAGACTTTCAAATAGGTCAAGCCAGACCTTAAAAATTGACCTATTACAGGCTAACAGACGAGGGTCAGGTCTTATATTTGAGATACATGTCAAGTCTGTTTAAGACAAAGCCTGACTTAACCTGACCTGTTTTCACCCCTAAGCGCCTGTTTACACTCCTAAGCGCAGGTGTGGCAGGATCTTGTTCTTCCAGCGCAAATGCATTCCTTCATTACCAGTTCCTTCAAACAGTGGTTGACACTGAATATATTTGGGAACTTGGGTCATTCCTCATCAACCAGATGGACCTTTGTTTCCCGGGTGAAAGTTTTAGCTGAGGAATATGGTGGCTTTCCAGCAAGGCCTTCCCAATTTTGCACCATCAGCCTAAGTATACATCTACTCGGGTTTCTTGGCAGCCTCCACCAAGGTTGGATTTAAATCAATGTAGATGGATATGTGATATCCCAGCAGCACAAAGGAGCTTGTGGTGGTTTATTCAGGAATGAAGATGGACGCTTCATAGCTGGTTTATTCAGCAGATCTGTAACATTGGTCAATGCACTATAGCTATGTCGAGATGTGGGCAGTGGTTCATGGTCTCCGATTGGCTTTCTGATATGGGCTATAGAAGGATCATCCTTTGCTTGATACACTTAGAAAGCTCCTCCAAAGGGATTGGCTGGTGCAGTACCAACTTAGTATATATATTTTTTTAAATATGTTTTTGGTATTGAAAATATAATACTTTTTAATTTTCGTTTTCCTATTTTTTTTTGTCCGTTAATTTTTTTATTTTAACTTTAGTCTATATTAATAATGAATCTTTATTAATTGTTTACATGATAAACGAAACTACTAACAAGTAATTATTTAATAAAAACTCTACTAACAACAACGACTAAAAAAAAAAAAAAAAATAAAGGGATCAAATTAAAGAAAAAAATTTAAAGTGACCAGAATAAAAAATGCTATATTTTTAAAAGATAAAAACATATTTAAGTCATCTTTTATGTAATTTTATAATTTTATTAAATAAAAATGAATTATTTAAAGGTTTTAAAATTGAAATGAAATATAAAAATATTCCCAAAGTTTGTTTTTTAAAATAAAAATAAAAACATAAAAAATGAAGTGCTTAATTAATATTTAAAAATTAATATCTTTATTGTTTTCTCCCTAATTAATCATCGTCCATTTTTTGAAAATTTTATGAGAATGTAGTTATTTTTTTTATTTATTGTTTTACTTTATCTTTTAAATTATATACTAAAATAGACTTGTTTTAGAATATATTCAAAAATCATAGATGATGATGACTTTTGATTTATGTAATTTTTTTTAGTAAGTATTTTAGAAGTTGCCATGAGTGATGACAATTTCTTACTTGTACATTTATTTATATTTTTTATTAAGTAATTTAAAAATTGTTATAATTGATGACAATTTTTGAACATTATATTTAAAAAAAATATAATATTTTATCTACAAAAATCACCATTCATGATAACAACTTTAATGCATGTAATAATATTTTATTTTAATTTTTTATTACATGCATAAAAGTCATCATCATAAATAATGACTTTTGTGAATAAAATATAATTTTTTAAATATAATATTTAAAAATTATCATAAATGATGATGATTTTTAAATTATTTAATAAAAATATAAATAAATATATAAATAAAAAATTATCATATTCATGACAATTTTTAAATTATTTATTAAAAAAATTACACAAATTAAAAGTTATTATCACTTGTGATGACTTTTGAATATTTTTTAAAATAAGCCTATTTTAATACATAATTAATAAATAAAAGAAAACAACAAAAAAGCAGCTATATTACGATAAAAAAAAGCTTTTTCTTTTTGTTCGGTTGAGTCTAAAAACAATCTTTCAAACTCCATTTTCAACTTAGTTACTATGCAAACTCACTTTCAACCAAACTTAAGTGGTATACTAAAAAACTTGTTTATCAACCGCAATCCCACACTCGTTGCAGTCTCAACTCTGAAGCAAGCATGATTGAAGAGAGTGAGTTCACCACTCGACCCGTTGGTGGCACCGAGTATAGCTGGTGCAAGGCCGTTCTCGGTGGCAACGGAATCACAGTCCTGGGTCTCCTCCTCTCTAAACCCCCACACATTCCTCTCCTTCAAACTGCACTCCGAAACCTCCAAAATTCCCACCCTATCCTTCGCTCAAAGCTCCACCTAGACACCTCCACTAACACATACCACTTCCCAACTCTCCCCATTCCCCACATCCAAATCCAACCCTTTGATCTTCAATCAACGTGTCACATCATCGCTTGCGATTCCTACTACCGCCACTTCCATCTAATCCTGGAGCACGAGCTGAACCGGAACACGTGGCGCGATCCTAGCGGTGACAGCGATGTCCTCTGCGCGAGCGTCTACACGATAAGCGGCAACCAATGGGGCGTGTTCCTCCGGCTGCACACTTCAGCATGCGACCGTACGGCGGCGGTGGCTCTGCTCAGGGAACTGCTGGGGCTGGTGGGTGGCGGGAAAGGGACAGAGATGGAAATAGGGGAAGGTGAAAAGGTGAGGTTGGCAATGGCGATTGAGGATCTCATTCCTGAGGGGAAGAGGAACAAGCCATTCCGGGCGCGTGGATTGGACGTGGTTGGTTACTCCCTGAACTCGCTAAGGCTCGGGAATTTGGATTTTGTGGATGCTGATTCACCTAGATGCTCCAAGTTGGTGAGGTTGAAATTGGACGCAAACCAAACACAAAGGCTAATTGCTGTGAGTCACACTCTATTTTTCTATCATAATAATAACTTAATCACTAATGTTATTTGCACAAAGGATTATTACACCTCGTCCGAGTTAGGATGAACTAACTTTGACCGAATCGAAAGTTGAATTAGTCCAGATACAAGTTGACCAAAATATCACTTGAACACAATATATTAAAAAAATGACTATTATTAGCAAGGTATATAAATTAATTATCAAACTAGTAATATGTTCTCAACTTATTGCTAACACATTAATAGTTTAATATCCAATTTATGTTAGTCATCAATTTTTTTTTTGTTAGTGTTGCGATATCTTCCATGTTGGTCGGTGTTGTTGTTGTTGTTGGCTGGTTGGCCAGTGATTCATGTATCATTGTTTTTAGAACTTTAACTCTTGTTTATTTTCTAAGAATTGATTAGCTTGTTTTCTAGGCCTAGATTAGTGTACTATTAGTGTACAACTGTGCCCTAATTCCCTATATATACTACCACGTTGTAATCATTTTGATCAATACATCAAGTTTAGAACCTTTATCATTCATGGTATGATAGCTCTCTTAGGGGGAGCTTTGGTGCAACTTTTCCTTTTTCATAGGCCTTCATCGCCACCCATTATTCCACAACAAGTCTGAAACCTCAGAAAACACCCTCGGACTACAATCCACTCTCTTAGAGCCTTTCAAAACAAATACTCCTGCCTCAGATCTGCAAAATTTGGTAGTTGTTGTATGGCTAGATGGAAAACATTATTTACAGTTGGCAAGATTAGTGAAGCTGGCTTTAAAGGGGAAGCAGAAGCTTCATTATCTCTCTGAGGATCCACCTGCTAGTGACAATGAGAAATTCAAGACATGGGATGTTGAAGATGCCATCATCATGACCTGGGTGCTGAACTCGATGTACATTGTTGTATCCCAGAATTTCATGTTCCTTGAATCATCAAAACAGATTTGAGAAGCAGTCCAAAAGACGTATTCGAAAGCTTAAGATGTTGCCGTGATCTATGACTTAAAGACACGGATTGCACATACCAAACAAGGTAATCTCTCTGTTACAGAGTATTTCATTTAAATGACCAGTTTATGGCATGAGATGGACTTATACAGGAATCTGAAACTGAAATCAAAAGAAGACAATCAAGCTCTTCTTTAGGAGAGGGAGAGGGAGGGAGATCGAGTTTTTAAATTCTTAGCCGGTCTAAATATAGAGTTTGACCAAATTCATGTCCAGATTCTTGGAAGAGACCCTTTACCCAATCTAAATGAGACCTTTGCACTAGCCCGAGGAGAAAAAATATGTTGTACTGTGATGCTGGAGAATGCCTCTGCCTCTGAATCCAACATTGACTTAGCCTTCACTGTTGCAAAGAAGGAGAACCGACGCACAGGGTTCAAACCAGAGTCAAGCAAGACCCCTTCTCGTGATAACTTTTGGTGCACTCATTGCAACAACCTAGGCATACTAGGGAAAATTGCTTTAAAGCTCCACGGTAAAGAAAGCGTGTTGAATCGGATAAAACAAAGAAGGAGTGAAACCAACTTTATGGCCTAGGAGAAGGAAGTAGAATCTACAACGTCGAACAAAGTGGAGGTTCAGTCCTTCAACAAAGAAGAGAATGAGAAGTTGTGACACTTTCTTGAAACCATAACAACTAGCTCAAGTTCTTTGGCTCATTCAGATAAGTGTAATTTTTTACTCTCTTAAGGCTCATAATGCAGTCTCAGAATCCTGGATCATAGACTCAGATGCAACTGACCACATGACCCACTCCTCACATTTGTTTAAAATCTATAAGCCTAATTCCAATAAAAAGTCCATCTTTGTTGCTGATGGAAAAGCCATTTCAGTTAAAGGACAAGGTAATATGGATCTTTCACCAACACTCTCCTTGAAAAATGCCCTCCATGTTTCACAAATCTCTTCTCTCCATTCACCAACTTACAAAGAGCCTTGACTGTCTGGCTTTTTTTAATCCCTCTTAGGTGTGTTTCAAGACCAGAAGTTGGAGAAGATGATTGGATATGCTAAGGAATGAAATAGACTGTACTATCTTGAGTGCACAAGCTCTTTCTCTCCACAGAACCCTGTCCAACGTTCTCAGTTGTCCTTTCTATCTGTTGTCCAGAATGTTTTCAAGAATGGTGTCAATACAGTGTGGTTAGAACATTGTAGGCGTGGTCATCCACAGTTTTCTTTGATGAAATCTATGTTTCCTTCTTTGTTTACAAATGTTGATTTCAACACATTACATTGTGAGTCTTATGAACTTGCCAAGCATCACCAAGTCAGTTTTCCTGTGGTCAATAAAATTTCATCTACACCTTTTTCCTTGATTCATACCGATGTTTGGGGACCCTCCAAAATTCCAAATGTTAATGGAGCGAGATGGTTCATAACCTTTATTGACGATTGTACCGGATTAACTTGGCTTTATCTCCTAAAAGAAAAATTTGAAGTCAATCAAGTTATCCCTAAATTTTGTAAAATGGTCTCTAATCAATTTGGGGTTTCCATTAAAAATTTCGTTCAGATAATGCAAGAGGCTACTTCAATCATAATCTAAACTCCTTTTTTGATCAAGAAAGAATTATCCATGAGTCCTCTTGTGTTGATACCCCACAACAAAATGGGGTTGTTGAACGAAAGAACCGTCATTTACTAAATGTCACTCACTCCTTACTATTTCGAATGCATGTTCCTTAACACTTTTGGGGTGAAGCTGTTCTCATTGCAGCATTTCTCATTAACCGTCTCTCCTCCAAGTCTCTCTCAAACAAAAGTTCTATGGATGTTCATCTACATCACCATCCAAACTCTATATCTTTAAACACCCCAACTCTAAGAGTTTTTGGCTGTCTTGCCTTTGTCCACATTCATAAACAACATCGTGGCTACAAACTTGATCCCCGAGCCCTCAAATGTGTTTTCTTAGGATACTCCAATGTCCAAAAAGGATGTAAGTGTTTTCATGCTCCAACTAGAAAATTTTATGTCTCTATGGATGTAACTTTTTGTGAATTTCTCCCATATTACTCGTCTCACCATTAGGAGGAGCAGATTCATGATGGTGAACCACTGCAGTTATCTACACTTCAATTTCCTCAAACTGCCTTCCTATCAACCCCTCAACCTAATGCTCAAACTACTATTGATCCATCCAGACTGACTGAGTTCACTCCTACACTTTCAGAACAACAAACAGAACTTGTCTCAAGGCCAAACAACCCACTTAAAGTGTACTCAAGGAAGGAAAAGTCCAGACCTATCTAGTAGCATGTTCAAGCATTGGATTCGACTCCCACTGAAACTCATGGAGAACCATCTGGTATGGAATCCGAACCTAACCCTCCTACTGAGCAAATCTCAGACCTATAGCTGTCAGAAAAGGAAAAAGAGGTTGCACCCAACACCCCATATCTCATTATGTATCTTACCATAACCTTTCAAACAAATACAAAGCCTTCTTGTCAACCTTAAACACTATAGATACCCTAAGGACTATACAAGAAGCCTTAAGAGACAAGAATTGGTCACAAGCAATGAATGAGGAAATGAAAACACTTGTGACAAATGAAACGTGGGAGGTTGTTACTAAACCTCCAGGAGTAGTACCAGTTGGATGTAGATGGGTTTTCACAGTAAAGTATAAGGCAAATGGGACATTGGAACATTATAAGATGAGGTTAGTGGCAAAATGGTATACTCAGAAGCAAGGGATAGATTACATTGAGACATTTGCCCTTGTGGCAAAAATGAATACAATTTGGGTCCTATTAGCTCTTGTTGTCCACTTTAACTGGTCCTTACATCAATTTGATGTAAAAAATACATTTCTACATGGTGATTTAGAAGAAGTGGTGTTCATGGAGCCACCACCTGGACTCAGCACAACCTTTGGTAAAGACAAAGTCTGCAAACTTAAAAAGGCCCTTTATGGACTAAAACAGTCACTTAGAGCTTGGTTTGAAAGATTTACCAAGGCAGTGAAGAAGATGAAATATGTTCAGAGTAGAGGAGATCACACACTTTTCATTAAACACTCTTCTAAGGGTGAGCTTACAGCTGTGTTGGTGTATGTTGATGATATCATAGTGACAGGAAATGATATGGTTTAAAGGAAAAATGTTAAATCTGAATTGGCTCGAGAGTTTGAGATGAAAGATTTAAGAAGGCTCAAGTACTTACTGGGCATAGAAGTTGCCTACTCCAAGGAAGGAATTTTCCTATCACAACAAAAATATATTCTTGATCTGTTAAAAAACACAGGAACTTTGGAGAGCAAACCAGCAAACACTCCTATTGATAGAGATCACCATTTGAGTGAAAGGAAAGGAGATGCCATTGAAGACAAAGGGGGGTACCAAAGATTTGTTGGAAGGTTGATTTATTTGTTACACACCAGACTAGATATAGCATATGCAGTAAGTGTTGTTAATCAGTTTATGCACAATCCGGGAAAAGAACATATGCAAGTAGTCCAAAGAATCTTGCAATATCTGAAAAGTACACCTGGAACTGGACTCCTACTTCAACCCAATAAAGAACTATAGAAGGGTATACAGATGCTGACTACGGAGGATCTCCTGTTAATCGACGCTCTACAACAGGGTACTGGACCTTCATTGGAGGTAACTTAGTAACATGGAGAAGTAAGAAACAAGATGTAGTAGCAAGATCAAGTGCAGAAGCAGGGTTTAGAGCCATGGCTCTCAGAATGTGTGAGTTTTTGTGGCCGAAAATAATTCTAGATGATTTGAGAATTGAGAGAAGAAAGTCAATGAACTTGTATTGTGACAATAAGTCAGAAATCAACATAGCACACAATCCGGTTCAACATGATTGCACAAAGCATGTGGAGATTGGTAGACGTTTTATAAAAGAAAAGTTAGTATATGGCATCATTAATCTCCCATATATTCTATCAGAATATCAAATAGTAGATGTTCTTACTAAAGGTCTCCCAACTCAGAGATTTAAGGAGCTGATTAGCAAACCGGGACTGAAGAACATTCACTCACTAGCTTGAGGGGGAGTGTTGCGATATCTTCCCTGTTGGTCGGTGTTGTTGTTGGCCGGTTAGCCTGTGATTCATGTATCATTGTGTTTAGAGCTTTAACTCTTATTTATTTTTTAGGAATTGATTAGCTTATTTTCTAGGCCTAGATTAGTGTACTATTAGTGTACAACTACTCCCTAATTCCCTATATATACTAACACGATGTAATCATTCTGATCAATATATCAAGTTTAGAACCTTTATCTTTCAGTTAGTCATCATATAACTAGAGTAAAAATGTTGTAAGAAATTTCATGTGCATGAATCATTTATTGCCTAGTTTCTATTGCCTATTGGTGCGTTCAATAACAATTGTCTTATGCATTTAATTCTATTTTGATTCCCATTAAAAAAGTATTTCGTACTTCAGGCTTCAATAACTTGTATTCTTTCTTTACATCCTTTAAAGCATATACGCATCATTTTAGTGTTGTGTCATGTGTAAGACACATGTTGGATACCGATACTTATATGACTCAGGATGACACATGTCTGATACGTGTCTAATTTATTTTTTATTTTTTTACTTCGATATGGCTATAATATTATAAATTATGATTTTTTTTTTTTAAATTTTTTATATATATACATATATATACCATGCCAATGTTTTAGAATTTTTAAAATTTTGTGTATCCATATATCCATGTCGAGTTGCATGTTCTTGTTAGTGTCTGTGATTCATATCTTTTATTTTAATTAAAAACGGAAAAATGAAACATCAGATGTGGTTGTATGGGTGCCGTATGGTTAACTCTATTTTCATTCGAGAGTCATTTTCCTGAAGTGTGATTGAGGATAGGGACATGGCGTGTGCCTAACTGATATAAGTGATAACACTATCTAATTCCAAGTATGACCACACCTAATGTTTTTCCTCCTCAAGTCTCCTAATTTTAATTAAAAAATTCAGATGATTGGAGATGAGCATGGGACTATGGGCAACTCTGTTTTATTCTAGTCATATTCCCAAAAAAGTGATTGCCTGGTTGGAATGGGCATCTGGTTGCAAAATTGCACGTGTCAAGTGATGGCACCATGTCCTAGTGTATTGCCATTGCAATGAGTTATAAATTGTGAGTTAATATACACTTATTAACAAAACCTTATTTTTTTCACTTCAAACTCATCATTTAATGCATATTTAGTTTTAATTAATTTTTAGAGAAAAATCATTTTTAAAATCATTTTTAAAATCATTTTTTATATAAAACTTTGATTATAAGTTGTTTTCAACATATAATAAACTAATATAAACACACACTTAATAAATTTAGGAGAAATTCCCGTTGCATTCTGTGCATTAAACTCAACGGGTTAAACAGTGATATTTGGTAGAGCAATTAAATGTAAATCATTAAATTAACACTGAAGTAAATCATGATGTACAATGCACTTGGTCAGTGCTTGTAAAAATGTTCTCTATGTTTTCTTTTGTTTTTAATCTGAAAAATGTCCCCTATGTTAGTGAGTGAACATTGGCATCCCCATATAAGTTTATTTTTTTATTTATTTATTTTGGCTTTTGGGGGACATGGCATCTGCCAGGAACTCTGCATCTGGCCCTGGCTGTATGGATAATTATTCAATAAAAGTAATAAGCATGAAATCTGCACCATCTTTTAAAATTTTACAGTATATATGTGAATGAGTGTGTATTCACCTAAAATTTTCTAGTTCCGCCCTTGGATTCCATTACAAAGGAGAGGCTACTCCTAAAAGTCTGGCAATAATGAGGGGAGAGTCTAAATTATAAATGAGAATCGATGATTTAATCCAAATTTTTCATAAATCAATTGGATTTCTCATGTGAACTAAGTGATAATTCATACTTGCGTTAGGAGAAAATTGCAGCTAAGCATAACTAATATCAGCTGCATTGTTTAATTATATTCTTTTTCATTGCAAAACATTTGTGATTAAAATGCATGAAACTTGATAAAACAGAAAGTGTTAAAATTTAATATAGAGCAGAATGGTGTGACTTATAAAAGCTTCTTCAAAATGCTATAATCTGCTTGTTATGCAACCAATGTTTTATAATCTGTTTGTTATGAAGTTTAATTGATACGGCGTCCTATTCTGTTCCTGCTTTTTGCCTATGATCTGGTAATTTAATGCATTAAAATATTAAATTAATTTGTTAGATCGTGTAGGGATGCAAATCAAGAGGGATTAAGCTTTGCGGTGCCCTTGCAGCAGCTGGAATGATTGCCTCATGGACCTCTAAACACCTCCCTAGTCATCAAAAAGAGAAGTATGCTGTAGTAACACTCATTGATTGCTGCTCCTTTCCAGCAACCATCTTGGTAAGCCGCAATTTTGGTAACCTTTGTGACATTTTTTTGTTTGTTTTATTATGATGCTGCTACTTCTACATTATGCCAGGCTGGTTCATAAAACATGTTCTGCTTTAGTGAAAAACATTCGAGGATAGAGAGGAGGAAGAGGCTGTCTCATTCTAATGAAATTAAACCATTAGTATATCATTGATCAATAAGACCACTACTCCTAGTAAATGAATTAGTTATTAGTTGGATAATTGCTTGGAGCTTCCTTCTTTTTGAAATATGAAAGCTGTCATTCAAAATTGTGGGTTTTTTTTTTCTTCTTTGGAGATTTGAATTAATAGCCTAGACTTGCATTTCTCATGAACCGGTGCTCTTATAGTGAGCTCTTAGTCTTGTAGATCAATACGGTTCCCAGCTTTTGGATAAACGAGTGACATTAATGAACTTGGGCACCTCCAATGCGTGTTATATTGGACTATTCCAGTTTTTAATGGTCAGAATGAGATACTTTTTTTAATTGTTTTATAAAATCTTAACTAGATCGGTTATTTGGTTCAGGATTTTATCATTCTGCCATCTTGAACACACATGATGTATGTGGAGAAACCCTATGGGATCTGGCAAAGAGAAGTTACATGGCCTTTGTAAATGCTATGAACTGCAACAAACATTTCTCAGACATGTCTGACCTGAACTACCTAATGTGCAAGGCAATTGAGAACCCTGGTTTGACACCATCATCATCACTCAGAACTGCCTTGATTTCAGTGTTTGAAGACCCTGTCATTGATGATTCGGATGAAATGCATAAAGAGCTTGGATTGGAAGACTATGTGGGTTGTGCTTCCGTTCATGGTGTAGGTCCATCCATTGCCATATTTGACACCATACGGGATGGAAAGTTGGATTGTGCTTGTGTATACCCATCACCCTTTCATTCAAGGGAGCAGATGCAAGAACTAGTTGATCATATGAAGAGAATCCTTGTGTGTTGAAGAAGTGAATAAGCCATATAGAAAGCAAAATATGAAGTAGAAGAAAGAAAGAAAATGTGAAGTGTAGAGTGAAGAAGAAGAAGTTACAGAGAAGATGCAGAGAAAATGTGAAGTTACACGTGAAGCAGCAGAGAAAGTAAATGTGATATGTGATTGATTGATAATCTGAAAAGTTAGCTATAGTGATATAGAAACTTAGTTTATATACAGAGAAAGTATTAAACTAAATCAGTTAGACTTTAATTGAAACCTAACTAATTCGGTTGAGCTAAAACTAACTAATAATAAGTTACTTAAAACAGCAAGCTAACTAAACAATTATCTCTGACATGCCCCTTTAATATGAGCCCTCTGTTGAGTTAAGTCAGTAACTGATAGTTGATGCCGAAATGAAAGAAATCTTACTGAAAATAAAGGCTTTGTGAACACATCTGTAGGCTGCTCTTTAGAGGAAATGTGCTCAATGAATAATTCTTTTTGCAAGACCTTATCTCTTACAAAAAATAAGTCTAACTCTATATGTTTAGTCTTATTATGAAGTATTGGATTGTGAGAGAGCAAAACAGTGCTCATGTTATCACAGTAGATGATAGGTTTGCTGACTTGAATTTGCAGCTCAGTTATGAGGGACTGAATCCATACAAATTCTGTGACAATACAAGCTAAGCTTCTATATTCAGCTTCAGTGTTGGATCTTGTCACCACTTGTTATTTCTTAGACCACTAAAAGACCAAATTACTTCCAAGGAAAACACAAGCACCAGAGGTGGATCTGCGGTCATCAGGGTCACTTCCCCAATCAGCATCACAGAAACCTTGTAGAGCTAGGTGTGCAGGCTTGTGTAAATGAAGACCATGATTTAATGTACCCGTGAGATACCTAAGTATTCTTTTAACTAATTTCTAGTGGCTGTTTAAGGGTTGCTGCATGAATTGACAGGCCTTGTTAACTGACAAGGACAGTTCTGGTCTAGTAATGGTTGTGTATTGAAGTGCACCTACAATTGACCTATAGAAAGTTGGATTTGAGAAGAAATCTTCACCATGCTTGGACAATTTAGTTCTAGTAGCTATTGGAGTAGGAACTTCCTTAGCTTTTACCATATTTGCACGAGCTAGCAGATCCTTGATGTATTTGAATTGGCTGAGATGAATGTTGCCATTTGTTAGGCTGTGAACTTCAATTCTCAAAAAGTAGTGAAAAGATCTAAGATCTTTTAGAGCAAATTTGACATTTAAATCAATAATCAGCTGAGAGATAAAGCTAGTAGAAGAACCTGTAAGGATGATATCATCTACATATACCAAGATATAAGTGCAGCTGTCTGTGGTCTTTCTTATAAACAAAGAGAGGTCACACTTGCCGGAGACAAAACCAAAGTTATGCAAGGTGTGTGCAAGTTTTTCAAACCAAGCCCGTTGGGCTTGTTTTAGACCATAAAGGGCTTTATCTAACTTGCAGACCAGAGAACTATCAGTTGATACAAAACTAGGTGGCTGAGTCATGTATACTTCCTCATGAAGGTCCCCATTAAGAAATGCATTGTTAACATCTAGTTGCTTAAGAGGCCAATTGTGCAATAAGTATAATGTGAGAATGATTTTGATTGTTGTTGGTTTAACAACTAGAGAAAATGTTTCAGTATAATCAAAACCATATTCTTGATGAAACCCCTTGGCTACAAGTCTTGCTTTGTATTTTTGAATAGAGCCATTAGGATTTTCCTTAATCCTGAATACCCACTTACATCCAATTGCTTTTCTGTCAGATGGAAGAGGCACAAGATGCCATGTTTTATTTGCTAATAAAGCATCATATTCAGTATGCATAGCTTGAGTCCAGTGAGATGATTGAAAGGCTTCTTCAGCAGAAGTGAGAATGGTATGAGCTAGGTACACTTTTGGCTTAAACACACCTGCTTTGGCTCGGGTAGTCAGAAGATGAATGTTATGAGCAGAAACAGTACTAGAAGGAAGAAAAGGAGATCTGAATGATTAGAAACACTAGCATGAGATGGAGCAGAAACAGTACCAGAAGGAAGAAAAAAAGACTCAAAATGATTAGAAACATTAGCATGGGATGGAGCAGAAACAGTACCGGAATGAGTAAAGGCAGGTGAATGTGATGGTGTAACAACATTAGTAGCAGCATCAATGTAACAAGGAACTCCTGTAAGAGTTGCAGAAGATGTAAAAGTTGCAGAATTAGGATCAACTGCAACAATAGCAGGATCAGAAGTGGAAGCTGACAGTGCAGGTTGATTAAGAGAAGGAATGGGAATATTGGAAGACTGAGACTAGTGGTAAAGGAATTAGAATAGGAGGAGTGACTGATACAGGAACAGTAATAGAAGGAGAAGAAAGATTGGAGTTAGGGATTGAGAGTTTGGCAAAAGGGAAGAATAGTTCATTAAATATCATATCCTTTGAGATATAAATCCTGTTTGTTTCAAAATGAAGGCATTTGTAACTCTTGTGAGAAGAACTATATCCAATAAAGATGCATTCAAGGCTTCTAAACTGCAATTTGTGTGAATTGTAAGGTCTGATATTTGGATAACAAGCACACCCAAATGTCTTGAGGAATGAATAATCTGGATTCTTTTGATAGAGTGCTGTATAGGGAACTTGACCAGACAAAGAAGAAGAAGGTAGTAAGTTAATTAGCAATGCTGCTGTCTGAAAAGCATGGTTCCAGAAAGAGAGAGGTAAGGAAGCATGGGCTAAAAGAGTAAGCCCAATTTCAGTAATCTGCTTATGTTTCCTTTCAATAACACAATTTTGGTGATAAGGATATGAACAGATCAACCTATAAGAGATACCTTGGGAGGTAAGATATGAAAATATAGGCCTAAATTCACCACTCCAATCACTTTGGACAATTTTTATTTTGTAACCAAATTGAAGTTCAACTGTTTGTTGATAGGTTTTGAAAATGGAAAGAGTTTCAGATTTAGACTTTAAAAGGTAAAGCCAAGTGAACATAGTATAAGCATCAACAATACTAAGGTAATACTTATGACCAGCTGAGGTTGCAACAGGTGCAGGTCCCTATAAATCCATGAATATTAGTTCAAATGGTTTACTGGAAATAGAAGTGGACCTGTGAGATGGTGTTTGGTGACTTTTACCAATACAACAAGCTGAGCAAAAATCAAAAGGTGTTTTATTTGAAATAGAAATGTCACATGATTTTAAAACTTGTTTAACAATTTGAGCATTGGGATGACCTAATCTGTTATGCCAAACAGAAAATTGAGAACTAGGTTGTGAAGAGAGAGAAGTTGGACTAATTGCAGTATAAGATGCACTTTTATTATTGGAAGAGGAATTACAAGATATGGTATTACACAATGCCTTATTACTAGAAAAACAACAAATAGTATGATTTACATTGAATGGTAAAATTGAACTGCAATTTTCTTTAACAGAAGAACTAGTACATGTGCTAGTACATGCAGATTTTACAGAAGGATGTGATAAAGCTGAACCTGATTGGGAAGAAAATTGTGACAGTGAAAGTTGTTGAGTTGCATTGTCTGAATGATGAGGAAAGAATTGGGAAAACTTGTACAATCCATCAGAACCAACTGAATCGTGAAGTAAAACTTCTTGATTGGCCCAAGATTTTACATAACAGTGATTAGCATGAAACTCAAAGTAAACATGATTATCCCTTGCAACACTAATTAAATTTTTAGTGATAGCAGGTACATGAAGCAAATTAGACAAGTGAAAAGTAACTGAAGAATTTAATGAAGATGGAACAAAAGAATGACCAATGCTAGCAATTTGCAAACCTGAGTCATTCCCTAGTCGAACTTGGTCAGAACCAGCATAAGGAGTCTGGTGTACCAGATTTGATGCATCAGCAGTGACATGTGTTGTAGCACCTGAGTCTGGATACCAAGCATTGTCATGAATGACAGAAGGTGAAGCTAGCATCACATTGACAGAAGAGGAGGGTCTAGATGATGACAAGTTATGTGAATAGAACTGATAAGAATTATGAGAATTTGGTTGAAACACAGAAGGTGAAGGTTGAGAATGATTTTGTGATAGTGGAAATTGGTGAGCCTGAGAAGGGTGTAAGTGAGGTTGAGAATAGAATGGTTGAGACCTTGGATCAAGTGAGAAAGGTGATGGAGGATTAGGAGGCTGATAGGTCTGAAAATCAGGAATAGAAGGTAATGGTGATTGAAAATAAGGAGGCAATGATGGTTGGAAATGAGGATCAAATCTATGCCAGCAAGTTAGTGAGGTATGACTAGATTTTTGGCACAACTAACAAGAAAGGTTTGACCTGCCTCTACCACGACCACCTCTACCTCGAAACCTTGCTCCAAATCTAGCACCTGGACCTTGATCTGAAGTGTTACCTCTAAAATTGGTGAAATTCATTGAGTAATCAGTCTTGAAATCAGGTAATTAAGGAAACAAAGAGGAATCAACTGGAATTTGTGACTGATTATGATACTGTTGAGGATTTAGTCTTGAAACAGATTTGTCAACTGGAGTAACATTGGTAAGATTAACAGAGTGTAGATCAGCATAATGAGCAATTATGTTCTTCTCTATTCTTGTTTCTTGAAGTAGTAGCAAAGATTCAACATCACTAATTGAGTAAGGTTCCAACCTCGAGTTAACCAAAGTTACAAATGTATTATACTCATCAGGAAGGCCTTCCAAGATAATCTCAATATGTTCTTGTGCACTAACAGGATTACCAATTGACACTAGAGAATCAATAAGGGGCTTAATACGAAGCAAATACTCACTGATTGTTCTAGATCCCTTCTTTGTAGTGCGAAGTTCAGCCTTAAATTGACGGATTCTTACTCTGGTTTAAGAGGCAAAGTTAGACTTGATCTGACACCAGACTTGCCATGAGAAATCACAACCAACAACTCGTATGAGCATACCTTCAGAAAGGGAGGAAAACAACCATGATAACAGTAACTGATCTTGCTGCTCCCAGTTTAGATACTCAAACGAGATCTTGTTTAAAGCTGCATCTTCAGGAGATCTAAACTTTGGAGGAACAAATTCAACACCTTCAATATACTGAAGAAGATTGTGACCTTTGATTGCAGCAAGGATCTGCTGCTTCCACAGTAGATGATTCTTATCATCTAGTTTAATCGTGATTGTGTGATTAAACGTAATAGGAGATCTGGCTGTTGAAATTGTGGAATCACTGGGAGAATCCGCAGGATCTTGAGCTCTTGATACTATGTTGAAGAAGTGAATAAGCCATATAGAAAGCAAAATATGAAGAAGAAGAAAGAAAGAAAATGTAAAGTGTAGAGTGAAGAAGAAGAAGTTGCAGAGAAGATGCAGAGAAAATGTGAAGCTACACGTGAAGCAACAGAGAAAGTAAATGTGATATGTGATTGATTGATAATCTGAAAAGTTAACTATAGTGATATAGAAACTTAGTTTATATACAGAGAAAGTATTAAACTAAATCAGTTAGACTTTAACTGAAACCTAACTAATTCAGTTGAGCTAAAACTAATTAATAACAAGTTACTTAAAATAGCAAGCTAACTAAACAATTATCTCTGACATTGTGGATGGTTGTAACAGTGAAGATCAATAAATTGAACTATAATCCATTTCTGAGCTAGTGGTGATAATTTTATTGACCAATTCAAAGATCATTGTTGTCTCTTCAAATTCAATTTGGTGAGATTCTCTATGATCTGTTGAATCTCCCACGAATTTTAAAAGGAAGAAAGAAAGAAATACAATGCAATTTTCACGAAGGAACAATGCATACATACAAAGTTGGCATTACATCCGTAATATCCTTTTACAAAAGCAAAGGCTTCTGTCTCAAGTTTCAACTCTTCATTTATTTATTTAATTATTTCAGTTTCAAAGTTCAAACCTCATGACCGAATTAAGTTATTGCCATTTAGCCGTACAAAATAAAATAAAATCATTGCCTTTATATACATTTTTAAGATAAGCAAATTGTGGATGATAAGCATTCAAAGTTGAAGAAAACTAGTAACAGAAATTAATTATTGCCTACTTTCACCTTTCTTTAGTTTTAAAATAAAAATCAGCGTCTAGATAAGCAGATCATGTTGTCTTGGAATATAAGTGAGTCACGCAATCATGGTTAATCTATAGAAATCATTTATCTTGACGTACACCACCAAACGAGTCAATCTGGTCGGCCAGACCAGACATTCTTAGACATTTCTCGGTTACCTTTACACATAATATAACCAAATCAATCAGCAAAATTACGCTGAAGTTTACATATACTCTCTCGCTTTCTTGATTCCTTCTAAAGAGTAGGAAAAAAATTTGGCAAACAGCATAAGGAGCAAAGAAAGGCTACGTGCGAGCAATATTCCCACGGCATTGTCCCATTCCAACACAATTGCTCAGGTCACGTCCGTGTAAGGGTACCAGAATATTTCACATGAACACACAAGGAAATGTAATTATAATTGTGTATTTTTTTTCTCCTTCGGTGAGATCATGAGGTATTTTCATATGTTCGATCTATTTGAATTGTTTATAAAATTAATTCTTATTCAACAAGAAAAATATGAAAGTTATACGATTTTTTCACAAAAATTACTTTTTAAAAATTTGAATTCATGTCTTATCCAAGAATTAACTCACCCTTTGTGGGTAATTGTGTAAGTTTTTTTTTCCTTAAGGGTGTTTAGTTTTACCCAACTTTCCAAATTTTTTGGTTTTAAGCGTATTTTACTACTACACAAGAAATGCATGTAAATGAATCAGTGTAAGTTAACCTTTTCAACCAAGCGGGACCTCAATATTTTCCCTTCGGACACCCAGTTGACTAATTTGACGTATGCAACTGTTGCCACTCATTACTGTGAAAGAAAGGGGCATGATTGCTTGAAGTATAAGGGAAAAAATATAGAAAAGCAAGTTAAAGGCAAAAGCTAAAGGCAAACCAATATTGAAAGTTCATCAAATCACTAATTTACAAGGTCAGATCAATTCTAATTGAAAACTGTTTGTTGCAGCAGTTTCAATTAAAGTAAAAGCTAGCTATTGGAGAGCTATGCTCTACATGTAGGTGTGTTCTAATTATTGCTAGAAACATATTCGTTAAATATAACCCCGACAAAAGAGGCTATTGTTGCGAACGGACTAACCAAAAAATGAAGAAAGAGAGCTAATGTTTTCTGCACTTTAAACAAATTCCTCAAAAATTTTTCCTAAGTCAAACTGGCCATTGTTGCATTCTATAACATTCACCACCTCCTGAAACGTGGAAACACTGCATGGAATTACAAGGCCATTCCTCTGCGCAAACCCAAATTCATTGTATGCCTTCTCCAACAGCATCTTGAATAAAGGGTGAGAAAGGTAGCTGGTTGGAACTACATATCTCTCGTGCTCCTCCCCCACGTAAAGTGGGAAACACCCAGGTTGGGTTGTGTTGGTGGGGGATTCTTCTTCCTCATATCCCTTGAGCAAACACTTATGGTGATCCGGGTCAGGGTCAACTTCACCTACACCCTTCACCTTTTTCGCCAGTTTCTTGAACGGTACCATCTTTTTCCCTAGCATTTTGTTCCAAAGGAACTTTGAGGAAGATGAGGGAGATATAGATAGGAGGATTGCTATGTAGAGGAACCGGCTATTGTGCAAGGTGAAGGGATGATTTAGGATTATATTTAGGTAAGAAAACGGACTAATTGGAGTATGAGGGGAATTTAAAAAATAAATAAATTGAAAGAGTCTTTTTTCTTTTTTCTTTGAATGTTTGGTTTCTAGAATGTTGAATGTTTTGAGCATGGAAAAATAATCTCAATTTTTTTATTGCAACTTTTAGTTGTCTTGAAGTGACTAGTGGCTAAGCCCGACCTAATAATAGAAGTTACTATATTAATAAAAAGTAAAAACTAAGAAAGCAGGCGTCCGCAATATGAGGCACACCCAACACTTAAAAATAGTAGCATAATATAGTTGGTGTGTTCTCAACTACACATTTGTTGGTTGTAAATTATTTGGCAGCCAAGGCATACGGGGCAATGAAATGGTGCAAACCAAAGGCTTGGTTAAGACTCAAGAATTTGATATTGATGACATCTAATTAAACATCTAATGTATATTCATTAAAAATGATAAAACACTAATATAACTGCAGGCGGACTAATTAGTTGTCCTTTTGCGCATCATTGTTGTTTGAATCTACAAATGGCTTATAATGATGAGTCTGAGTTAGATTCTTATGCAAACACCAATGACCGCTCTTCACCTCTAATCTCAATTTAATGAAAGCTACAGAATAATGACTATTGAACTAACGGAGTGGTTTATTACAACAATGTTCCAATATTGAATCAGGCATTTAGCTTAATAATAATAATAATGAAGAAAATAAACAAAACAAAATAAAATAACTGATTGGAGGGGATGGCCGGATGGAGGAGTTAGGGTTCCTTAAAATACACTTTTATAAAAATCGCTTTTTTAAAACATCTTAGGGTTTATTTGGATAAATTTTTTAAAAAAGTGATTTTAAAATTAAAAAAAATATTTTTGTTTAGATTTTTTTATAAAAGTAAAAATTATTTAACATTTGAATCGATTAAAAAAGCATTTTTTTCCTATAAAAAGTGAATTTAAGTTGTTTGGATGGTAACAATATAAAAGCTTTTTTTCTTATAAAATTACAATAAAAGACATAAAAATCACTTTTCAAGAAATATGTTTAAATAAAAAAATATTTTTTGAATTGATACTAGAGTTGGAGAGTAACAATATAAAAGTATTTTTTATTATAAAATTACAATAAAGGACATAAAAATCACTTTTCGAGAAATATGTTTAGATAAAAAAAGTACTTTGAATTGATACTAGAGTTGGAGGTGTAAACGTTTGCAACGTAAAACCAGGCATGAATCATCTAAACATGGAAAAATTGACCAGTTTTACATGGCAACTAGCCTAGGGTGAGCATTTTCTACTTCAAACCTAAACATAGGATTTCCAAAGCAATAATCAGCCAATGAGATGTCCCTCTTTAATATTCTTTTCCCTCAAAAAACAGAAAGAAAAAACTCAAAGTAATTCCACACAAATATCTCATAAAAAACAATAATAAGAATAAAAATAATAAAGCAAATGCAGACATTTTGTACCTGCTCGTTGTCCTGTGCGCACCTTTTTTTGGAGAAGGAGGAATTTCGTATTCACGTTCTGCTGGGTTCTCTGAGTTCGTCTTGTACACTACTTTTCCTAAAGAAGAGGAGAGGCGATTGACAACCTTGGTCATTTTTAAGATTTTGTAAGAATAATTTTGTGAACAAAATATTATAAACTTGTCTCCATGTGTTTGAGTTGCATTTTCTCTCTCTTCTATTACAGGAGAGTTTTTTCACTTTTTTTCTCATAAGTAGCTTACGAAAAAAATAAAAAAATTAATTATTTTTAAATTATGCTTATTTTAATAATTTTAAACAAATAATTTAACAATTTAAAAAAGTGCTTATTTCATTAAAAAATATTTTTTGTGAAATAAACACAAACAAATGAGCTCTTGTTTTAGTATTTTTTAAAAAAATAATTTTAAACAAATAATTTAACAATTTAAAAAAGTGCTTATTTCATTAAAAAATATTTTTTGTGAAATAAACACAAACAAATGAGCTCTTGTTTTAGTATTTTTTTAAAAATTATTTTACATTTAAATATAATATTTAAAAAATATTTATTTTCATAAAATTATATTTACAAATTACTTTTTCTAATTATTTTTAGAAATAAAAAATTGTTAAATTCAGAATTAAATAATTTTAGTATTTTTTATTTTTACTTTTTTAAAATGATATTTAAACATACTTAAAATATGTTAAATACATTTAAAAAAAATAAGTGATTTTTCTTATAAAAAAAACTTATTCAAATGAGACCTTAGAATATGTTATTAGTTTTGTAAAGAAACACAAGAAATAATATCCTCAGAATCGAAGACACAAATTACATTGTTGTTAAAAAAATTTCTCTTTGACCCCACATTATGTTTTAGGACAGAGACGCCAACCACTAAACTCTATCATGAACGCCAAATGTGTACGGAGTAATGGAAAGAATAGGGGTGAAGAAAATTTAAAGGACAAATGGAAAGAGAACTGCAAACTGGAAGGAACGACTGTCCAGAACAATAATGACTTTCTCATAAAAAAAAGAGAGAACGGTTGACTAAGAAAACGACATCCACTTAGACAAAGGAGAAATTCATTTACGTTCTCATAGTACTGTACTAGAAAAAAAGTGACATACGAATATGTATAAGGAAAATAATATTTTTATATTATTTTTATTTATTTTATATTTATTTTGAATAAATATAATTAAATAAGAGAAAATAAAAAAAAATAAATATAATAAATAATATTGAGAGAAATATAAAAAAATATATATACATTATTTATAATAAGAAAATCAAAATTATATATATAACTATCCAAATCTTTAAATTAAAAATAAAATATTATTAAATTATATTTAAATGATTATGGAACTATATTGTATATAAGAATTTTCCCGCACAAAGACACAACGAGGGTGCGGTTAACTTATTTAAAATATCTTATTTTAACTTTTTTAATAAATTATTTTTTTAACAATATCTTATTTTATTTTTAAAGCCCCTACAATGTTATTTTAAGAGCATGTTTAGTTCAGTTTATTTAATTAAACTAACAGTTTTTTTTTAATTTCAACTATTGTTACAATAATGCAATGTGTTTGGACGTGAGATAAAAACTGTTGATGCTAAAATGTTGTACGACAACTGCGTTTAAAAAAAGTTAGAAGTTGAGCATTTTTTAAAAAATTATTGGGATTATTTTTTATTTTGATATATAAATATTATTTTATTTTTAATCAAATAATTGTTTTAATAATTTTATATCTATTTTAATAATTTTATATATAAAAATAATTTTTTATACTATATAGATGAAATAAATTAACTTAAATTACTTTTTAACTAACATATCCAAACGAAACTAATTATCTTTATAATCGATCATAATAAAAAATTTATATAATAATTAATTATTAAAATAATTAAATTTTTATAACTATCTCAAATACGTACTAATTTATTGTACGTTGTTAAAGGGTTGAATTGGGTACTATACACCATATAGTAAGGTTTATGGACAATTTTATATATGATAATATATTCATACATTAATTTTTTAATATGTAAATTATTTACAATTATAAAATATTTTTTTATTATCTACGTATTATCATGTATAAATTTTATTATCTGTCCATTATATAATCTAAAAGTTTTTCTATTACAATTATCATGTGACATTGTTTCTATATTTTGATTTTTTAGATTTTTTAAATATAACATTATTTATTTATTTTTTAACTTTTCAATTCTAGTTTATATCTTTATTGACCTTTCATCTTTTCTAACCCTTCAAAATTTTCATTTTTTACTTGACTTTTCAATTTTCTTCATTTCATTTTTTAATTGTTTTAAAAAATAACAATCAAAGTGTAATTTTTAATAAATTATAGAAAATACATACTTTATTTTATAAATTAATCCTAAATAGAGAAAATAAAAACATACATTAGTAAGATGTCATATTGCATTGTAATCTTAATCTTGCAAGTATTAATGATAAGAATATTTAAAAAATATTATAATTTTATTTAATTTTTATATATTTCATTGATAATATATTTCTAGTTTATTCGTACTTATAATATTAGCATAAGATGCGTTTAAAATTTTGTTAATATATATAAGATAAAATAGTATACAATCTTGCTTAGTTCATTATATTTTTATTAAAATAAAAATTATCAAAATATAATTAAGATTGAGTTAGAAAATTATTTTGAAATTTTTTTTTAAAAAAGATAAAGGATAGCGCTTATAAAGGTTTTTAATGTAATTAAAAAAATCACTTAACATGTCAAAATAAATATAATGAACTTTTTTCATTTAAATTATGCATATAAATTTAAAAACTGCATTTAAATATTGTTACAAATAAACAAAATAAAATTAAGTCATATATTATGATCATTAAATTTTAAATAAGAGATTCTTTACTATACTTTATAAAATCTCAAATATGTTAGGATTGATTTTATTTTGCACTTAAAAAAACTTTAAACTAAACGTTTTTTTTAAATATTTTAACTATAAACTTTACTTAGAGTGAATTAAGTTAATTTAAATATTCACTAAATATTTATTATAAAATGAAAAATACATAATAATATATATTTGATTTAAAAAAAAATACCTGTACAACGCAATGGTAGCATAACTAATTTATTATGAACTCCATCCTATAACAACCCAATTCTAGGGAGTTAGGTACTTAATTTCCTATAAATAAAGCTGAACACGAATTTGGTCAGCCTCAACGCCTGTAGAGTCCATAAAACATCATATTTGACGTTCAAGTCTTATTAACTAACCAATCATTTGCAATTCGTGAACCTTTGATAAAACATACAAATATGCAAGTAAAGTAATATTATCTTTGTCACTAAAAAAGAAAAGTAACATTATCTTTGTCTGTATATATGAGCAAAATTAGCACAATATGAATTACCAATGAAGTTTAGACAATGCTATATGGGTTCCATACTACCCATACAACAATGTTATCCAACACTGCATTGGTAGTATGGAATCCACACTTCACTGCTTTCGTGATTGCACTTTGCTAAGAAGATCTGGGACTACCTCGGTTTTGTTCATAATAATGACTTTTACTCTAATCAGGATGTGGTTAATTGGATTGAATTCAATATGTGGTAACTACATTATCTTATTTGTAGGTATTTGGTGGATTAGGCGGTCCAGAAACACGGAGCGCATTGAGCATACCCAGATGAAACTGCTGCCTTCCCTCCAAGCCATACATCAACTCGCCAGCACCATGGATGATGCGTTTGGAGACTATCACCGCCATGCTGCTTAGGAGTGCTGGGTCAGCTGGACAACTCCTCCCCATGGCTATGCTTGCTTGAACGTGGACGGTAGTTCCCTTGGGAACCTAGGCCATTCTAGTTTTGGTGGCCTGTTATACAGAGAAGACGAGTCCTGGATGTTGGGTTTCGCAGGCTACTTTGGTCACTCAGACAACCTTCAAGCCAAACTCCTTGCTATCTTTTATCGTTTGGATATTATGTGAAACTTTGGATTGCGGAAGGTGCAGTGCTTCTCTGACTCCAAGGACGCTTTGCAGCTAGTTGAAGGACCCCTTCCCCCTTGCACAAATATGCTATTGTCCTTTGTGACATAAATGACTTTAGGAGGATGGTTTTAGATCATTCCTTGCGTGAAGGTTGCTGGAATTTTCTCACGTGAGTTATAATTAATTGTTATGTTTTATTTGTAAAAATTGAGCTTATAATATGATATGATATATAGACAAATATTGTAAGTTCAACATTAATTTTAATCTATATTGTAAGTTATGTACACTTATCATTAAATTAATGTTGTTAGACGGTAATATTGTAAATCCAATTAATTATTAGTTCATTAGAATTTACTCTTAAGAGTATTTTTGTATGGGAGAGTCTGTTTTGATTATAAATAAATAATTAAATCTCCTCTTTATTATCATCATATATTATTTGATTTGACCTATTAATAGTCATGTTATAAGAGATAAATAGAAAGAATGATTTAATTAAATAAACACTTCTCAGCACAACATCAATTAATCATTTATGATCAACTCAAGTACTTTCATACTTCTTCCTAATTTTTGATTAATGTCTTAGTTTTATATGATTGCATAAATTCTTACCAAGGCAATAATTGTGCAAACTTTCTTGTTAGGCTTGGTGCCAATCAACGAGAACGTTATCTGGTCCTCACTCCTCCCCCCCCCCCCCCCTTCCTGGTTGGGATTGGTTCTATGATTCTAGGTGTTCTGTTCCTTAGAGCTTAGTCTTTCTTTGTTTGTTTCTCACCTCACCAAAAAATAAAATAAAAAAACAAAGTTTAGACATCCTATTTGGACTTGCAATTATTTGTTAGGAGGAGAAGGTTATAGGCTTTGTTACTATGTTAAAGCTCGAGCTATTATTTTCATAAAATAATGTTTTTGCACGTAATTTTTCTTTTTTTCATGACCATACTTTTGGTTCCTCAGATTAATCAATGTTTAGTTTTGGTTTTTTTTTTTCCCTATCCATTATAAAATGGATCAAGGCTGTGTCGAACCCATGTTATGAGTTAGTACCACCTCAAACAAAGAACCATAGTTTTTAAAATTAATGCCTACCTACCTACTTACACATATATATATATACATGTAATAACCCTTAAGCAAATTCAACCAAAAAAGTCATGTAATGAGAATAGATGTCTTTAGGGAACAAGACATGCTCATATGGAGATTCGATGGTATTAATTTAATTCAAGAGTTTAATTTTGGCATACATGCAAAATTTTATACACCATGAACTGACTCATTCGTAACTTTTTAAATAATTGTAGGAAAAGTAAAACAGTTAATCCTTTTGAAATAATTGGGTAAAAAAAATACCTTAACAAAAGTTAAACCATGTATTTTGATTGAAATTTAAAAAATGGGTCAATTGGTTAAGGCATTTTTTTTAACTTGTTTATTTTCAACTTCTGGAATGACGGAAAAATAATGGTAAGATTTTTTTATAGTTTAAATAATATGATAGTACATTTATTAGATGATAGTATAAAATTTTTTTATGTTAGACGTGCATCAAAGTTAAATTCATTAAAAATCTCGCCAATTTCATCAAGTAACCCCATGTATTGGTTTTCATATGATTTAAAGTCCGAAAAAAATAAAAAAGTGGACATTATGATGCTAACTTATATTTCTTAACGTTGACAAATCTATGGGGATTTTATGTGTGGCTATAAACTTTTGTTTTGTATTTTGCCGTGTTCATCTTTTAAGATTTTTAGTTGGATTTAGTCAGTAACAACTAACAAGACAATGAACTATAAGAACTTCGTTGAGAAGTTGTATGAATGAATGCCATCATCTTGTTCTTATTAGTAAAAAGATAATCTTACATTTCTTTTAGATGTGTAAATATTGTATACATTTTTTTTAAAGATGTGTGATTGAGAAAGAGAAAGTGATAAGAAAAAATAAGTATGATAAATAGTATTAGATGAGGTGTGAAAAGATGTATATATACTGTTTACGATATGTTCAAATTATATTTAAAGGACAAAGATGAAAGATCGCAGCACTATTACACCAACAACTCTTATATTCTTACATCAAACAGTGCATACATTTCTTTTCACACTTCATCTAATATTATTTATTATACATATTTTTTTATCACTTTCTCTTACTCAATCACATCCCTTAAAAAATATATGAATAATGTCTATACCTCTTTTAAGAATGTAAGATGATCTTTATTCTTACACCAATACCGTATTCTACATCTAACTTTTTCTTTTTCCCTTCATATTTTCGGGCTTAGGTTCTCATGGGCCTTTGAACCATCAAAGTTTCCTGGACCCGGACTCAATTTATGGGCTTATTGCCTTTCAACAAAAGGGAACCGTAGCCCCCGTAAGCATAAGTAGGGTTTCGTCTGAAGTCAAGGGTTTTTGTTCTCCCAAATCTTCTTTGTTCTGTGTTGTTGTCACGTCTCATCTCTTCACCATGAGCAGGTCAGGGCAGCCTCCAGATTTGAAGAAGTAAGCATTGCTTTCCCTGTTCACTTTGATTTTTTTTATTTTTAATATTCTGCTACACTTGATTGGTTATTACGGTTTAATCTGCATTTTTCTTTTTTCGTTGGGTAACGTGGCAGGTACATGGACAAGAAGCTTCAGAGTAAGTTTGATTCTGGCTTCGTTTTTTCCTTTCTGTATTTGTTGCTGCAATGACTTGCTTCTGCTAAACAATGTAATCTGGATTTTGTTCTTGTCTTTCTTTTTTTTTTTTTTTTTGCCCCATTAAAACTGAATTTGAGCTTACGGTGCTGATTTTTTTTAATTTTTTTATGGAATACCGTGCTGATTGTATTTACATCTATTGAGATTGTTGAGCTAGAGTGTGGTACGGTGTATTTTTGAGGGCCGTAAAAAAATATCCTTCTTAATCTACATTTTTCACTATCATGATATATTTAATTTTAGGGTTTTGTCAGTGATTTGTGGTGATGAGGGTGTGTGTTAAGTAGTTTGATTTCGTCTTTTTGATAGCTGAAGATGGTTATGTGGAACTGAAAATATTTTAGCTACAGGTATTTTTATTTTTGGTTTTCATTCTATATATTTGATTTGATATCTCAAGTTTCTATGGTCTTTGACAATGGTTATCTCACATTGAGTGAGAACTGTGGACAATTTGATCCTCCAGAGAAAAAGTGTGGGTGAGTTGAGAGTGTGAGTATCATTACACTCGTTAGTTATTGCGTCATCTATTTATTAGGGTTTAGGGATGCCTTTGATCTGTTTTTCAATTATTGGGTTTTTGTTATGTTTCTTTTTTTTGTACATGTTTTTTTTTTAATTATTTGTGAATTCTGCTTTTGTCTGTTTGACTGTTTCTTAACATGTATCTATGCACGAGTTAAACCTACAGCTTCCTACAGCTTATAGGGCTTTATCTTTGAAAACAAGCATTAGGGGGGGGGGAATTATACTGAAAATCTTGGTATGTGACTATGTCCTTGCAGTCAAGTTGAATGCAAATCGGATGATTGTGGGTACTCTGCGGGGCTTTGACCAGTTCATGAATTTAGTTGTTGACAATACTGTGGAAGTGAATGGCAATGAGAAAAATGATATAGGCATGGTGGTGAGTTCTAATTCGTTGCATTCTCTTCTCAATTTGTTTGTTTTTTTTTTTAAATTTTGTTTACTATTTTCAATATTTTGTAAAGGAAATGGTGAAAACAAGATTTTGTTGTTTTTACCATTTCCTTCATAAAATATTGAAACAGAATGAAATAGAGTGACATTTTTGTAATTATCAATGAAAACATTTCAATTGAAAATGAAAATAGAAAACAAACCAAGCACCCTCTAATAGACTATGAACATCGTTTTTAAATTGATAATCTCACCCACTTATTGCAGGTAATCAGAGGAAATAGTGTGGTCACTGTTGAGGCTCTTGAACCTGTGAACAGGACATGACTTCTGTTTCTTGTAAACATTTATAAGGATATTTCCAGATTTCAACCCAGTGTGTATTTGAACAACGTAGCTGCTGAGAGTAACATGTAATTGTGGATCTTAAGAGTTAGCTACTAATTTGGGGTTCCCTTTCGGGCTGATTTGTCAGTGCAGCATACCTTTAGGGTTTTAGTGGGATGGCAATGACTTGAATCAATTAAAATGATGTTTATATATCCTTTTTAGTTGGATTACTTTTCATATTTTTCCATTGCATTGTGCATGAACACCTCTCCCGTTCTCTCTACTGTCTAAACTTGGGGTTGTTGTTGGAGCTATTAGAGTGTAAACTGTATGTTTTTGTTCGAGGAACCATATCTGTTGTCAGTGAAATAATTTTGGCTGATTCATTTGAATGAGTGAGGATCTATGCGGTTACTCTAATTTTTTTATTTTTGAATGCCTCCAGGTTAACAGTGTTAATTTAATTATTTTTTTTAAATTAATATCTGGAGCTTTACACTTTGTAGTTTTCACCTGTAAAACAAAGTCCTACTACAGGTCTTGTCTGTAGAAACTAGAGACAATTTCTAAACTAGGGGTAAGTAATTGTTATTTTGCTTGTACTTTCTCTTGCTAGAAGACTTCCATGTCTTTCTAGGAAGGTAGAATATGTAGTCTTCCTATCATAACCTTAAAGAAGTTTTTGGTATATGCCCGTGACAAGTTTTGTTTTTTGTTTTTTTCTTTTCTTTTCTTTTCTTTTCTTTTTTCATGTGTTCGTTTTGCGCATTCAAACTAGTGCTACTCTAAAAGGCATCAACGTTGTTGCAGATACTTCTGCAAGTATCCTAGATTACTGTTACGTAAGTTACGTTGCCTAGTTGTTGCTTTTTCTTTGCTAGAAATCAATGCTTCTCACATGTATGAACCATTAATCACTAGCCTATTCCTAATGGCTTATTAGTAGGTGACCATATCGAAGCCAACAAATTATAATTATGATAATAATAATAATAATAATGATAATAATAATAATAATAATAATAATAATAATAAAACAGATCACAAATAACCCATAACGTAAAGAGAAAGGAATTCTAACACGTATATTATCTGAAAGTATAACTTCTGAGATAAAAGGCGGCACAATATCAAACCAGTAATTATCTTTAATTCAACAACTAACTACGGTTAGCCAAGTTTATAGCTGTTTGATTGGTCTTGCAGAAGGCATACGTGATGCAGCAATGGGGTGGGACCATAGGAGCCTCAGTGCCTGCAATTCTCAAGAACATAACCATAAAGTAGTGTCAAAGTCACATAAAAAGGAGTCAAGCCATGTTTATGGAGTCCGCTCGCAGTTGGAGAGCTACTTGTAAACCATGTTTGTGCCAGCCATTTTGAATTTGAACATGAAATAGAAATATTCTGAGGAATCACAACGGTTTTCTTCGTTAAAGTTGGTTTTTCAGCCAAGTATAAAAGCTCATGCTAGGCCGTCTGCTTTTCACTTTTTATTTTTCTTCTTAGTTTGCAACTTTGTGTAACGGGAGAGTGGTGTAGGATGTCGTTAAATGCAGAACCCTGTCTTGGTCTTATCAGACTCCTACAAAGTAGCATTTAGCCATGTAGTATCTTGCCTTTTAGCATTATATCCGTTAAGAAAAAAGTCCTTGAGTAGCTTATTTGCGGGGAGAAGAAAATCGTAGCTCATTGCAATTTTTTTTGGTTGCTTGAGCACCTCAAGATACATTAGGTTCCGATATGCAGCCCACCTATCACCAAGAAAGAATATGCTTTTCCTCCTTTCCTTTTCCCCCTCAAATCTCAGTTGCTGTGCTTTCTTGTATGGATTAAATGGTAGCATGTGTTTGGTGAGAATTATACCTTAAAACTAATAACAATCCAGTTTGTCATGGACAGCTGCAATGCTACTTTTCTCAAGCAACTTCATCAGGCAGATTGCTTCTTGTCCTATCCTATACCAAAGTATAAAACAATGTTTCTAATTCTATGCTGATATAATGGCAGTATTTTGTATTTATAAGAGCACAAATTGTAAAGATACAACAATTAGATAAGAAGATTTGTTTGGTATTACCTTTTATGAGCAGCCACATGTAGCACCATTTAGATCTCTATAGAAAAATGAATTTACGAGTGAAATTAATTACATAGTTTTATCGGAAAAAGACAAGAAGATGAAAAAAAATAAAAGGTTACCAGAAGACAAATTTTATTTTGATAATGTAGATCAAAACTGCAATTTTATGTCTAACTTGTTATTGAAAACAGTTTATATTTTATTTATTTGAAAGGTTTGGACCCTCTCCTCTTTTGTCCCCAGTGACAAATCCATAGGGGGCCATGGGGTGCCTTGGACCCCATAAATTTAATATTTTTATTAGGATAGTACAATTTTTTGTGTAATTTATTTTTGGCTTTTTTTTGCCCCTATAATTTTATATAAATAAAATTGTGCTAATTTTACAACTTTTTCTTTTGTATATTAAAAAGTTGTTAAATTTTTTTTTTGAAAAAAAAATTGGTAACTTTTTAACATACAGAAGAAAATAGCTAGTGTCTAGAGTTATTTAAGAAATATTATAACTTTAAATTTCAAATATATAAATTTAGAGATTAAAAAGTACAAACAAGTTTTGAACCCATTTTGTCTCTTTATATAAACCCAAAGAACTTATACACATTTAGTGCATGTTTGGGTAAGTTTTTAATTAGTTTTTTTTTTAGAAAAAAATTATTTCAACAGTATTTAATCATGTTTGGCAAAATTAACTTCAGCTTTTGTACGAAATTCAATGTAAAATAAAAATTTTATTAAGCTAATTTTTATAATGTTGAAAATTGAAACTTATGATTCTAGCTTATAGATTATTCTTTACATTTGAATATGTAAATATTATTTTGTCTTCAATCAAATAACTTTTTTAATCATTCTATACTTATTTTGGTAATTTAATACATAAAAACGATTTTTTTTATATCAACTAAACGAAATAAATTAATGTAAAATCACTTTTCAGCTAACATATTCAAACATAAAAATAAATCGATTATAATCGATTATAACAAAAAACTTTTATACAATAATCAATTATTGAAATAATTAAAATTTTTATAACTGAATCAAACGCACACTTAAAGTATGCAAGATTAACTTCATTATAGTGTGTGTAACTTATAAGAAAAGGAACATTTATGTCACACAACTTATGCACATTTTCATCACAATATCTCAGCTTGTATTGATTTAGTGTTAATAATCATGAAACTTCTAAAATTTTAACATATAACTTTTAAAATATGTGCAGTTAAAAAAAAATAAAAACTTTCTAAATATGTGAATGAAATAATGAGATAAAATATTTAATAAAAAAATTGAAATTTTTACCTATAAGAGTCAATTGCTAATAAAATTGTACATTTAATTAATAAAAAAAATTAAGAGTACATGTAATTTTAAATTATTTATATAATATTTATTATTAATTCTCACAATACTTATTTTCTATATCCGTCCCTATTTGTCCCAACCTTTACCTTTCCCAATAAATGAAGAGAGGAGAATGAAGCAACTAAAAGAATTCCAATTTCCAACCTTGTACTTGATAATTTTCTCCCTTTCAATGAATGTTTTCAGGAAAGTAAAACGGCATAACATATTTGAGAAAGTAATAATAAACTTGTATTTAATAAGTCATGTCATGTTGTTAAACATATTAAGAAATTATTATTTAAACATAGTGACATACCACACTGCTATAAGAAATTAGAGATTTTTTTATGAATGTGATAGTATTCTTATTCATTTTATGGTTAGAATTTATAAAGTGTTAGAATTTTTCTTTTCCGAGGTTGAAAAGCCATTATTAGATTGGATTATCTCATGTTAATTTTTTATATGATTTTATTATATGAAAACAAAATATAGACACAGAGAATTTAAATAATAGAGTTATCTTAAAATATGTAGAACCATTTGTTAGTTTTTTGTGTATATCTTTTTTAAATATGGTCATATAAAAATTTAAGATTTTGTTAGGATGCTTATTAAAGAATACAATTTTTTTTTTAAAGAAAACAAGATATTCAATATATTAAAAATTAAAATAATTTTATTTTTTATTTAAATTTTTTTATTTTAGTATCATTAATAAGTGTTTAACAAAATCCAAAAATTCAATATTAGAGTATCATTCCTTATTAGGTCATGTCCCTAAACATTTTTTTAATTTTTTTTCTTCCACTAACAAGGGCCCTAATGGATCAGGAACAACTCCTGTTCTTTTAAGAACAGAAGAGTGTTCTATTGAAGTGAGAGTCATGAGATGAAGAGAAGTACAAAAAAAAAAATGGAGAGTGAGGATGAAAACAGAACACTCTCTTATTTCTAAGAAACACCTAAAGAACAGAAAATGATCCTGATAAGGCTCTAACAATCAAACAATGATAACGAAGTTAAGGACGCGTACAGACAGCATTATAGAGTTTGAAGCTGATTTAACCCCTAGTGTTATATGGTGGAGGGCAATGTGGACCAGGTGTCCACACTCCCATTACATTATTTGTTTTTGTAGTTTAGTGAGACAAAGCATATGGATAGGGCTTCTTAAGAATGCACAGTAAAATGACCCCAAAAAAAATGCATGCGTGATAAAATAGGTCCCAAAAAGAGAGAAAATGAAGGTAAAAATAAAAGGGACCATTCACTGAAAAGTAAAGATATGGATAGGGCAAGCGAAGCGAATAGTGAATGGTTAGTCTACACCTCTGATGTCTTATTCTCACCTGTCAAGATCATGGATTCTGGATTTTGGACGTAGATTGCTCTATTGTTAATTACTTGTCATTCCCTTTGAAATGGACACAAATTAAGGGACGGCCGACGGCCTACTACTAAGCCTCAGTCAAAACATACATTTTCCTGCTCTCGAAAAGTTGTCATTAACTTGCAACAAGTAGATTAGTTTTGAATTAAATTCAACCCAACATGTACCCAACAATATATATACATATATATATATATATATATATATATATATATATATATATATATATATATATATATATATATATATATATTTCAACCCAAAATGGTTCACATATAATTGGCAGTAACTCAGAGCATTTTCCTGGCCAGGGACATCGTGTGTGTCACCCAGGGTAGTGGTGGTTTGGGAAGAAAAAGGAAAAAAAAATTCAATGATACCCATTTTTTCTTTCAAAATACTATACTAGAATAAATTTTCAATTATTTCATTGATAATTAGTTATTTTTAAACATTATTTATGAAATTAATATTTAATAATTTATTTTTATTGTACCCATCATAGTAGTATAAAAACTCCAAGAAACAAAAAAAAAAAACTTGCAAAGAAAATTAGAGAAGACTCAAAGGTTGTAGTTGTATACTTGTACTATACAGGATAGGCACCGTGTGTAAGAATATTTATGAGACGAGTTTATCATATCTAAATTTGATTTAATATTTTGATCAAATTAATTTTATAGATCTTAACTCACTCTAATCTTGACTTGATAATTGATCATGTTAATTCAATAATTAAATAAATTATATAAATTTATATATTATATATAATTAAGTCATAAAATTTTAAAAGTAAAAAAATAAAATTAAGAGATGTTTATAAATATATATTCTAAAATAAATTACATCAACCTAAATATATTATCATATTATATAAAAGATTTATAAGTAAAAAATTCATTATTTATTATTTATTAAAAAAATTATAAATTTTAAAATATTATATAACAAACCTTAAAATAACTTGATTATATAAACTTATCTCAAAATATACTAAATCTAATTTCTAAAACTCAAATCATTCTTAATGTTCTTCGAAGCAAGACTAGTTATTAGGATGAATAAAACTTAGTTACATTTATTTATGTCAATTACATTTATTCTATTAATTATGTTATAATATATGTTTATTAATATTATTTATTTTACTCTTTTTTTAAAAAAATTTCACACATATCATAATTTAATTAATAAAATAAATATAATATATAAAAAAATTAACTTAAATTTTGTCTAAATTTTGAACGCCTTTATTCGTGTGAGGTGTAAAGCATTCCTGCCACCATGAAATTCTTATGGGCTTTTGGAGTATTGAAGTTTTTGAATATTTTTAGAGTAAGAAAAATTTTTATTTTATATTATTTTATTAAATATGTGACACATAAATTATATTATTAAAAATATAATTAAGATAAAAATAATAATAATTTACAAAATTAATGTGACACATTTTTAATAGTATAAAACAAGATATCTTTATTGCTCTAAGAGAATTTAAGAAATTTTCAAGCAAAATACACTACATAATAGTAATATGTGTGTGTATTTTTATTAAATGTGTGAAACATAAGTTATATTATTAAAAAAATGTATTTTAAATAAAAAGTAATAATAACTCATAAAATTAATGTAATGCATATAGAGTAAAATATATTTCTTACTTCAAGATAATATAAAATTTTTCAAACAAAATATACTACATAATAATAATAATATATGTGTATTTTGATTAATTTATTTTATATTTAAAATAACTTATAATTAAATGTTTTAAAAAATTTATTTTTGACACAAAAATGATTTCCCGATATTTAATTATTTAATCGTTTGAAAACATGCTATATACATACATGACACATTTCTCTCTTTTTCTCTCTCTCAGTTGTAAATTCCATTCCATCACTTGTGTACCCAACAAAACAACCTCTCTCTCTCTTCCAAATCTGGACCCGTCCCGCATTTCTCTCTCTCTCTCTTGGGTAAGGCGGGCAGCTGAAGGCACAGTGATGATAGTCACGTCTCACCTTCCAATCCAAAACCCTTTTCTTGGATGAAACTCTACTCCACCATCATCAGTCATCACCATATTCGTGTCAAAATCTTTGCTTTTTTTTTGGGGAAAGAAATAGAAAGAAGAATAAACATATATTGAAACTTGAAAGTGGGTTGAGAAGAGAAAACAACAAACAAATATGACGGAAGTGCTCCAGTTGCCTTCATCCTCAAGCTGTTCCTGTGGCCATCTCACAGTCACACCCAATGATGCCTCGCACCTTATTAACGGCTCCACAGTGGACGAAGAGGTGGTGCAGTCCCATTTGGATTTGGATTTGGATTTGGATTTGGGTACAGCCACAGAAACAGAAAAGGATAGAGAGGGAGATCAGCTTTCCATTTTGACCCTTTTGATTGCTACTTTTAGGAAATCTTTGATTGGCCCGTGCAGTAATAGGAGTGGTGACCTCTCTTCTTCTTCTTCTTCTTCTTCTTCCATGGAGATTGGATGGCCCTCCAATGTTAGGCATGTTGCCCATGTTACCTTTGATCGCTTCCATGGCTTTCTTGGCTTGCCTGTTGAATTCGAACCTGAAGTTCCCAGAAGGCCTCCCAGCGCAAGGTCTGTCCGATAAGGATTTCTTCAATTAAACCCTTAATTTTCTTCTTCAACTTCTTTTCTTTCTCTGTCTTTTACTCATCCCTCCTTTTATTGCCCATCTGATTCTATTCAAATTCATGCCATTCGAATTACAATGATGATTTCTGTGAAACTGTTGGATTCTGAAAAAGGGCATTTTCTTGCATACTTGTGTGATGTTGAATTTTAAGCTTAATATCCGATTCTTAACAAATGGCATTTAACTAGTTCCATATTTAGATTTTAAGTTAATATCTGCTTACTGTGGTTCTTCTATCATCATAGACATGGAAACAACCTTCCTCCCTCCTGCATTTTCCCAATATCTAGTTCTGCCCCCGTAGTTTTTTTTTTTTTAAACCATCCTTGTCAAGCTTGAAGTTGAATAAGAGATACAATTGCCTCTCTACAACACATAATTTTTATTTTTCGGTAAATGGAGCAACTGCCATCCATCCTTATGCCGTGTCATATTATCCATCTATACTCTAAACCTATCATACTGATATAATGATACTTGCCTATCTTCCAAATCAGTCTTCGGAAGTGGGTTTGGTTCATTGTAACAAGTAAACATTATGAGAAAAATGACAGGCAAAGGCAGGGAAAGATCATTGTTCTAGGTGCTTTCTTCCATCTTTGCTGATTATGCCATACGTACCTTTTATTTCCTTGTTGGTTCTGTTGTCAGTTTTTTTTCTTTCTTTGAAATTTTAGTGCACTTCATCAATGTTGTTGGATCTGTCATCGTAAGACAATTGATTATTTCTTGCAACTGAAATGGCAGATAGTGATGTTATTTTCACATTTGTCAGTATTGCCCTCGTTGATACTAATACACACCATTTGCACTTAGTTCACAGCCTATCTATTTGTTCATCTACTTTTTAGCAAATTTCTTGTCTCTTCTCTACCTGACTCATATTTCATGTCTGGTGAATGCATCCTGAATTATATCGTCCTGTTGAGCATTGATATATTTCCATTTATTGTCCACAGTGCAAATGTTTTTGGGGTTTCAACAGAATCTATGCAGCTTTCTTTTGATGCAAGAGGAAATAGTGTACCTACAATACTGCTGTTAATGCAAAGACATTTGTATGCACAAGGAGGCCTGCAGGTATTTAGCCTAGCTCCTATTTCCTTCCCTGCTTTGTTGGTGAGAATCTAAAGGTGATCTGAATTATTGCATTACTTGAACAAATAATGTGAGTTGGTGGATGAGCAATCTCTACATTTTTTTTCTGTGCGCGCTTCTGATTTTACCAGAAACCTTTTGTATGATTTGTTGTTTAATTTCAATATACTTGAAGTTGAAATTTTAAATGTATTCAACATCCAGGCTGAAGGAATCTTCAGAATTAATGCTGAAAATAGTCAAGAGGAGTTTGTGAGGGAACAATTAAACAGAGGAATAGTACCAGATGGCATTGACGTGCACTGCTTGGCAGGTCTTATAAAGGTATTACAAGATTTCTTTTCTTTTCTTTTCTTTTCGTTTTTAATGTTTAGAGATTTATTGGGAATTAGGCTCTTGGATTGTTGGGTTTTGGTCCTATCTTCTATTTGAAAGTTGTCTTGGTGAATTTAGTAAATGGAATGATGTTAATTGTTTTCCTTTTTTTTACCATGGGGCAGAATGGTGGGTACATTGAAGAGACCTCTAACTCATAGACCTCTAACTCATTAAGACAACTATTTCATTAATTTTGATATACTTGTGCTACTTTGTAGGCTTGGTTCAGAGAACTTCCAACTGGGGTATTGGATCCTCTTTCTCCAGAGCAGGTGATGCAGTCCCAGTCAGAAGAAGAATGTGCTCAGCTTGTGAGGCTTCTTCCTCCGACAGAAGCAGCTCTGCTAGATTGGGCAATAAACCTAATGGCTGACGTTGCTCAACTGGAACATTTGAACAAGATGAATGCACGCAATGTTGCAATGGTTTTTGCACCGAACATGACTAACGTAAGTCAAAATCATGTTCTCTCTTGTATATTTAGTATATGGTTCTGCTCTTAGCCCCGGTTTTTGTGATTGAATTTATATTATACAAGCCAACTTCGTGTTATTGGATATAACTTCAATGAGTGGAACAGACATTTTGTTATTTGTTTATATCCTTTCTTCCATGTGGTTACTTCAACTGTCTTCTACTGAAGTAATCAAATATTTTGTGAGAAAAAAGATTTACATTATATTAGATTTTTTTTCTTACTTCACAAGGATTATGGAGATTTTTGAAAGAGCCAGAAAAACATACTCGTTCTGGAACAATGCACAATCCTTGAGATGATTGAATGTTTCTTAGGAATGACATGTTATGTTCAAACTAGAGAAGTTTTTATTAAGCTGGTTTTTTTTTTTTTTTTGAATTCTGGTGAATATTTATAAATTATTCTCCTTCAGTGGTATGAATTTGGCGGTGGTTTATTGTATTCCTAAAATCCTTTTTTAGTTTGTTGTGCAAAATTATACTATTGGTCAAAGATTATGGTTGATCTATGATGCAATAACAGCATTTCTGATTGACTATGGTGAATATATATATAAAGTGTTCTCCTTCATTGCTAAAATTTGGTTGGCTTTCTTTTCTTCCTTTAATCTTGTTTATAGTATGTTATGCAAAATTATTAGTATTTGTCTGAGGTTATGGTTAATGTATGCTGCAATAACAGCATTTCTGACATGTATACTACAGATGGTAGATCCTTTGACTGCCTTGATGTATGCAGTACAAGTCATGAATTTTCTCAAGACTCTTGTCGTGAAGACGCTGAGAGAAAGAGAGGAGTCTATGGTAAAATCAAATCCCGTTTCAAACCTAAATTCTTTTGATGATGGTGGGCACCAGAGCTCTTCACAACTGATTCTCAGCGATGGCAGTGAAAATGGAAATGATAGTAGTGAAGAGGATACTGTATTTGTTACTGAAGAACCTTCTCAACAAAGCCCTAGTCATGTTACTGAAGACGGCTGCGAAACAGAGAGTGGATCCAAAAGTTTGCCAATATCTACTGAAAATTTTATTTCTAGAGGAAATAGGTTGCTGGTTGACAGTTGTCCTTGCAATGTTGTCTCTCAAGTTTGCTCTTTGACAATTGGACTTCAAGACTGTAGCCTTATTGCCGGTCTGACAAAGGGGGATCAAGCAAATATTTGCAAGAGCAAAAGCCTTCAATTGAGTAGTTGTAATACAGTCAAGTGTTCCAAAATGGTGATTGAGCTTCCGGTAGCAGCACCTGCAGAGAAGAACCGGGGAACTGCAATTATTGGGTGTATAAATTCAAGAACAGAGTTGGCTGAAGCTTGGCGTTGAAAGGCATCTGATTTTTTAATCTTGCTACCTGGGGGGATGACATATTTGAGAGGAAAACTAGTACTCCCATATTATTTCTGCAATTGTGATTTGAATGATTTCAGTAACTATGGACCCCTGTGAGATGCATAATTGCTGGATGTCATAGTTGAGAGCATTGATGTTGTGGGAGCACTCACATAAGCTCCCTCTGGGAAGGGAATGGATGGGATAACAACGTGTAAAGAGGTCTCTGTGTGTTTCCACGTTTTGAATTGCTTAGTATTGATTTCATGCGTGTTTTAGTTTTACTGTTATTGTTTCTGGGTGAGTTTTGTAACCATGTTTCTTCATTCTATTTCATTAACCTATGCAGAGTTCTAACACTTTTTTCATGCCCCTGAAGTATAGAATTTAAGGAATTCAGAAATGCTACATTCTACTCTCTGGTCCAATACATTTTTTAGTATTGAAGACTGCATGGTCTATTGGTCTTTACTGTGGAATCATGCTTATCCTTTTAGGGCAGCGATGTTGTCACTCCTTTAAAGATTGCGATAAAACGTTCCGCGGACATAATGCACACGAGAAAAAGCGCCCATGTGGGAGCCAAAGCAAGGGAAGCCGAAAAACTAAACTTTCAACCAATATAGTCAATTACTTTCTTTAAGTAATATGCATGCATATACTTGCATGAGCATCATAACGAACACCAATATCCCGAACCTGGGAAAGCTTGAACCACATATTCATAGAGTCGACCCAATTAGGAAGAATGGTGATATAATGTGATTGTGTTGTTAAACCAATGTATTGAAATAAACGATTCACTTCATAACCTGAGAGTAATAACGATTCTAAAATCAAGTTTTTTTGGGTAAAAAAACTAATAATGTCCATATTCTAAAATAAATTAGCACTTTATTAATTGAGTACCGAATGTTATCCATAGCCAACGAGTAAATTTTAACTTCTTATTTTACAAAATTTTACTAAATATTCTATTGGTAAAGTAAGATTGTCCTCTAAAATTCCATCAACATTTAGAAGTAGAACAACCCAAAATGATAACTATATGAAATCATGAATAGTATTAGTAGCTAGTAGGGTATGCGGACACAAATGAATTTACCTTATAAATTTTTTAAATATTAAATATAAATCAAATCTAATCTAATGGTTAAATATTTTGGTATCTAGTCTCGTGCATGGCACGTAGATGCTGGAGTTGTGATGTTGTGGATAAAGTAAAGTATTATTAATAGATAGATAGCAGGTTGAGATAGAGGTTGAGGTCGTGCAGTGGAAATGGAGGCCGTACACTTGTCTGCCGTTGTCTCCCGCCATTTCTCCACTCCAGCTCCTTCTTTCTCTCAGAACCGAAGCTTCTGCTCTTCTTCTGCCAAATCAACCAAGCTCTCCTCTCCTTGGATCGCTTTAGCTTCAACCACACCTACTACTTCCTTTTCTTCCAGAAACTTGTTCACGGTAAGTCCCACTAACATACAGCACGTAATTTCCGAGTATTTGGAAGCAAGTTTAAGACTTTACGAGCGAACAGCTAAACATAATGAATTTGACGAAATGGGTCAATCGCAGAATGAGATATGGGGTTGGGTGAACTCCAGAAGCGTCTCTGTGAGAAGGGACACGCGCGGAGTGGTAAGGGCAGAAATGTTCGGGCAATTGACCAGTGGCCTCGAGGCTGCCTGGACCAAGCTCAAAGGAGAAGGTTGCTTTCCCATTCTCAGTTCTATCTCAAACCCCATTGATTGCATGTTAATTATGAACTCTTCAAATTCCACAAGAATTTGGAGTAATTAGTAAGTTAATTAATTGGTATAGATTGTTCACGAGTAGATTTGGTTGTGCTTTGCAGAGGTTTTGACCAAAGAGAATATTGTGGAGCCTATGCGAGATATTAGAAGAGCTCTTTTGGAAGCAGATGTATGTAACATGCCTTTTTAAGAGGTTTTGAACTTTAATTTATGTACATCAAGTTAACTAGGTAAGGTAATGGATATTATGTTGGCAGGTTAGCCTTCCTGTTGTCAGAAGGTTTGTGCAAGCTGTCAGTGATCAGGCTGTGGGTGTTGGCCTCATTCGAGGTGTGAGACCAGATCAGCAATTGGTTAAGGTAAATTTATTGACTTATGATTGATGGGAAACTGACTGTACACACATATCAGAGCCATTCATTGCAAGAGGAAACTTACTGTACTAACATTTCTATGAAGTTTAAATCACCATGGCAAATTCTAATATTGTATGGTGCAACATCACCATTTTGTTGCACTGGTGCCTGTTTTGTGCAATAAATTTCAATCTCAGTCTGACACAAAATTTTCAGACTAAAATATTTTTTCTTTGGTTACACAGGTTCAATTTAACAGTCTAAAAATTGCATTTAAATTCAATTGATTCCGCTCAGTTTTTTGTGCCAAACTGCATTTGAAATTTGTGGCACAGAATGCACCATTGCAACAAATAAATCTTGTTGCAGTGTAGAGAAGTGGACAAATCACCACATATGAGTGTATGACATATCTATGTATAATTCACATGCAGAAAAGTTGAGAAAACTTGTTTGGACGAGATATTTATCTAATAATCATATTGTAATTATAGTATGATATACATCAACAAGAGCTATTTTTTAAGTACTGTACTTCTTTACAAGAACGAAATGGGGGTTGATAATTGGGTTTTGCAGATTGTACATGATGAACTAGTAAAATTGATGGGTGGAGAGGTCTCTGAACTGGTTTTTGCCAAATCTGGGCCCACTGTCATTTTATTGGCTGGACTCCAGGGAGTTGGGAAGACAACTGTCTGTGCGAAGTTGGCAAATTATCTCAAGAAACAGGTGTATTTCCAATCTCTCTCCGTCTTACTCTCTCTTTTCTTTTCTGGTAGTTTATAGTTCCTTCACCTTATTGAAACGAATCGTATTAACTTGACCTCAGGGGAAGAGTTGCATGCTAGTTGCTGGGGATGTTTACAGACCTGCTGCTATTGACCAACTTGCTATTTTGGGTAAACAGGTACTGGAATTTTATTTCCCTGAAGTTAACCATACCAGTTGCAATTTCTTGAGATATACACCTCCTTTAAATATAGTCAGCAATATCATTTTAAATTTTCAATTAAACGGACTTCTTTATATGGAGCCTTGGACTTCTGTTGTTACTAGTATGAAACTGATGAAGAAAGTGTATTCTAGTAAAAGTTTGTGTTTTTTGGGCTCCAGGAATTATGCATTTCTTGATAGGTGGTGCTTTAGCATTTTGCCATATTTTCTCCTCCTAGGCATTTTCAGTGTATTTAATGATCTCTTAGGCTCTTATTTTTTAACCAAGTGAATTCAGACATTGGACGTCAATATCTAATTAGCATTATCTGACTTATCTCTTGTTTTTTCTTCTCTCATTTTTATATCTAATCACATATTCATAATTAGTTGTGGCTTGTGTCAGGTGGATGTGCCTGTCTATACAGCAGGTACTGATGTTAAGCCTTCAGTAATTGCTAAACAAGGTTTAGAAGAGGCAAAAAAGAAGAAAATTGATGTGGTTATTGTTGACACTGCTGGTAGGCTGCAGGTAATTCTTTATGGGATTGGAAATGTTATAATGAATAATTATTTCATGATTTCTGTTAATTTTTTTAATCATTTTTATTCTATTGATCAAGGTTGTTATTTCTTATGAAACAGATAGACAAAGCAATGATGGATGAGTTAAAAGAAGTGAAGCAGGCATTGAATCCAACAGAAGTTTTGCTAGTTGTGGATGCAATGACAGGTCAAGAAGCAGCAGGTATTCAGAAGCGAAATTTTACTCATTTACATGAAAAGAAATTATTTTTCTCTAAAACATAATGAAAAGAAATTGTCCATGTTTGTGAACTGATTCTAAATTAATGGTCGTCATATTATTGACCATTTTTTTTTCTTTGGATTTGGTATAATTTTGTGCCTGATATAGCTTATTATATTATGACAATTATAACTATTCCAAAAATTCTGACTTTACTTTTTTCTGTGAACAGCTTTGGTCACTACTTTCAATCTTGAGATTGGAATAACAGGTGCCATCTTGACGAAGCTAGATGGTGATTCAAGAGGTGGAGCAGCTTTGAGTGTCAAAGAGGTTCGCTTGTCTTTATCTTACTTTTTCCAAGATGTTTCTATTTTGTATTTTATTTTCAAATATTGCTGCTACCTTGCATTTGTTCTTAAGCAATGTTTACCATTCGATACCAGAATTTTTAACATTACAAGCTCTTGAAAGTTGGTTCCATTAATTTATTATATGTGATAAATAGATGCATGAGGATCATAAATCATATCATCCTTGCTGTTCTTGTATTTGCTTGATGCATTGTGTCAATTATGCTGTTTTTATTAAACAGTTAGGTTCAAGTGTTATTGTCAACTTGAAATCATAAAGAACCTGTTTTATGGCTCAACCTTTAATGACTTTCATATGTTTATCTTAGAGATGACATAAAACAAATTTTATGATATCCTGTTAAGTTTTAACCTAGTAGGTCCCTGGAACATATTCCAAATTTAACGGACTAACAATGGAACATTAGCAAACTGTTCTAGGGTAAACAAATTTTGTGTCAACTGCATCCTGACTCTCATCTAGTGAACGTATGGCCTAGGGGAATTTTACTTGCAGATTTTCTCATAGAGATATACTCAGTAACCCCTGTAGCTTTGTTCTAAGAACTCGTGGTTTATTGGAGGATCTGCGTTTGAAATGTATGTTTCCATAAATTTATTATAACCACATTGCATTTGGAATCATGTTTTGAATGGCATATATCTAGACCTGATTTATGTGGCTCCGATTTCAAAGTCAAAATGGACTGATACTTCATTTAATTTGTGAATATACAGATTTTGGCATGCCCTTAGTCATGGGAGGTCTTACTATATTTAGTTAATTTTTTGAAGTGACATTTTTCACTGATGTTTCTTAATGGAATTGTAAAGTGATTAGCATAGTCCACCAGTTTTAAGCTCTCTCCCTCTTTCTCTCTCTTATATTTTGTTTGATTGGATAGTTCAATAATGGCAGGTATCTGGAAAGCCGATTAAGCTGGTAGGACGGGGGGAACGCATGGAGGATCTTGAACCTTTCTACCCTGATCGAATGGCAGGACGCATATTAGGAATGGGAGATGTTCTTTCATTTGTAGAGAAGGCACAAGAAGTTGTAAGTCTCACTTTGTTTCTAAATTGTTATTGTCATAAAACGAAAATAAAATATTCAGTTATTAACCACCATTTCTTATAGATGCGTCAAGAAGATGCTGAAGAACTGCAAAAGAAGATTATGAGTGCAAAGTTTGACTTTAATGATTTTCTAAAGCAAACCCGTGCCGTAGCACGGATGGGTTCTGTGTCTCGTGTCATTGGAATGATTCCTGGTATGGGGAAGGTACGAGATCCTGTACATGAATTCTCTTTAATATATCTATATGACAGTTTTATGCATGTGGTGCCCCATAGAAATTGGAACCAAGGAGGTGGTTATCTGATGACAATCTCCTTGTTTTGGTTTTTGAACCTTAAAATTGAGCGTTGCTAGCATTTGCAAACTTTTCTTGAGTATATTTGCAGTTATGGTAAAACTTGTGTAATCTCATTTGCATGCATACAGGTTACTCCTGCTCAAATTCGAGAAGCAGAGAAGAGTTTGAAGATAATGGAAGCAATGATAGAAGCAATGACCCCTGGTCCTTTCTCTCTACCAATCAATGATGTCATATCTGTTAAATAAAAATTGCTTTATCATCATTATCTATGTAATTTTGTTTCTTAACATGGGAGTATCTTGAATAAATAAAAATCTTGCCTTAGCAATGAATGAGGTATGATGCAACATATGTTGATGACTTGCAGTACGTGTTTGACTTCTGTCCTTCAATCCATCACTTTCTGTTTTGCTACCAGTTCAGTTTTCTATCAGTAATAATCTTTTCTGTCTTTCTGAAACTCAGCTGTTGAAGACTGTTTTGTGAATTCTTTTTAACCCAATTGCTTGATTGCCTATTTTCACTGAGACATGAAGTTCCTTAAGTTAGTTTTCCAAGTTTTGGAATTAATACTTAATCCATTGTACCCTGGGCTTCTCCTGGTCAATTGTTGTTTTCCATTTAAATTTCAGCCAGAATGAGACAGGTGCTTGTTACATTTATAGGCTTCAATGGTGGCGTTATTTGGTATCTTCTGCTTCTTTTTATAATATATTTACTTAAGGCACGTATTAACATATTCTGTGCTATGGGTAAGCACATCATCAATGAACAAATGGTTGACTCTCATCATTTGATAAATTTCTTATAACAAAATTCACAGAAACACTCAAGACCTCCTTTGTCATCACATGATAAAGATGCTAATTTTATGCTTTTTGTTATTGTGAGGAGAACTAACTTTGCTATTTTGCCTTACAATTTGTTGAATCCGGATTAAGTGGTTTTGCTAAACCAACCTTTCTTGTTTATTTCCAGAGGAGAGGGAAAAGCCAGAACTGTTGGCAGAATCACCAGTCAGGAGGAAAAGAGTTGCTCAGGATTCAGGGAAAACAGAGCAGCAGGTATGAAGAGTGAATTTTCTTTCAAATTTGACTTGTTTTGTCTTAGTGACCTTCAAAGCTGTGGTTTCTCTATCAGTGCTATACTTCCTAACTTTGAGGAATGTACAACAATAATGTCAGGTAAGCCAACTTGTAGCTCAACTATTCCAAATGCGTGTTCGTATGAAGAATCTGATGGGTGTAATGGAAGGTGGATCAATTCCAACACTTAGTAATCTTGAGGAAGCGCTTAAAACAGAGGAAAAGGTGATTTCATTTTCTACGTATATGAGATTTAGCAATTTTTTCTTTTCTTTTTTAGTTAACTGAGCTTGTTTGTGTAAATATAAATAATACTGGGCTTGCGAAACCCCCATATATAGGTATCCTTTGGCAGGTCATTCACTATTTGAATGCAATCATAACATGTCTGACGTGTTATACTTAAAATGTGACTGCCTTGCATTTAATCCATGCTATAAGATCATTTTGAAGTAGAGTTTAATCCTAATGTCTTGATATAATTTCCTTGCATTTTTTTAATTTGATCGGAGGTTCAATGTGTATTAAGATGCAATAAACCTTTTTGGGTCCTTCTACATCTTTTTACCTGAAAATATCTTATTGAAGTTATGAAGACATTTGCATTTCTGGACTGTCTAAAGAAAAAAGAAAGGAACAAAATACAGAATATTATTCGGAATTTTGTGCTTGTATTTGTATATGCATGTAACTAATTAGAACATTTGATGCTTTCTGGTTTCTGCATTCTACCCATATCAGGCTCCACCTGGTACTGCAAGGAGGAAGAGGAGATCGGAATCAAGGAGACAATTTGTGGACTCAACATCAGCAAGGCCAGCTCCTCGTGGTTTTGGGAGCAAAAATTGAAAATTTCTAATGGTGGTCAACACTCAACAATATAATGGAGAGTTTGGATCAAAGGGTCACTAGTGATCAACTTGTTTGATTTAGCTCTCTTAAGCTAAAATTATGTTCCCATCATTAGATCAATTCATATAGCAATGAGTTTGATGTAATTTAGGCAGAAATGAGTTATATATGCGGGATGTGCAAATCTAAGAAACATGGGTGTCATTCTTGTACAATCTCAACGTAGTATCTTGTAATCTACGGTTTATAACTGGCATGGAAGTGGAATTTTACTCGGAGACCGTACAATATTTTTCATTTGTTTTTAGGAAAATTACACTGACTCTAAGATTTGTTTTAATTACACTCGATTTTCCTGTAGTTTTAAAAATTACACTGGCTTCTCTTATTGCATATGGAGTTAAGCGGAGTTAACTAGGGGATGAATTGTCAATTATACTCTCATATGATGTTATTGTTGAAATAAGTTGCTCTTTTCCCCCAAATTAAAAATCCTAGCACAAAAAAAAACATTCCCCAGTTGCAAATGAAGAATGTAAAGGCTGAAGGGGAATTTGAAACTTTGATTTATGCATTTCTTTCACAATTAAATATATTGTTGCAATACTTAAGTCCCAATCTTCCTCCACTTTCATTGAAACTCGAAGCCATTGTAGACCTAAGCACAAAATTAGAATTAAAGTTGAAAAATTAACTTTGGCATTTTATCAAACACATGTTGTGCAGTTTGTTTACTAAAATACACTTGAAATGGGGACGAAGAACATCCACTATTTTTCTAGTGATTGGTCGAGATATGCCTTACCAGATCAAAGATGTAGTTAAATCTTCAACTTACCATGCAGAGATGAATGCTCGATCCTCAGTGGTGGTTCTCTCCTTCGACCGATGACGCAGGTGCAACAAGGAGTAGGTGAAATGTTTTATAGATGTTTTAGTGATTTAAAGGTCAGTTCACACGTAGAAAGGGTTAAAAAATTACAAGTTTGCCATTCTGTGTCATGTGTCACGCACTTTTTTTACAATCCATCAATGAAGCTATTGGACCGTTAAGTGTTTGGGGGTGACGGTATAAGAAGGAAATAACAATTAAGCAAGGCTGTATAGTTTTCGAAACTAAAAGGGAATCAGGTGTAATTAGAGTAAATTTCAGAAAAGTTTAGTGAAATTTTTTAATTAATTTTTTAACTAGCAAGCCTAGCTTTGTCTCCTTGTAAGTAGTTTTTTTTTTCTCTTTGAGAAACAAGCCCCTTTTTTTTCTAGAGAGATAATCCTTAAAAATATATCATCACATATGCCCTTATTTATATGTAGTTTTGAAAATGCATATGATGGATGGCTCCAAAAAGGAAAAAAAGAAGAGGAAATGCATTATGCGTGTAGAGAGATTCATTCATAAATTTGGAACACTCAGTTGAATGCATTAGGTCAATCAACACTTAATATTTTTATAAAATTTTGTATCACATAATTAAAAATACAAACTTTTATGAAAATATTAAATACTGATTAGTCTGGTACACATAACTTGAGTGTTTCATGTTTAAATAAAAATTTTTCTATGAATGTAACGGTGAAAAAGATGGTTTAAGAATCTACAATGGTGAGGATACCAATGCATGTATTAGAATTTGGCACATTCACCAGTCATTTGAAAAGAATATTGCTGAACAAGGGTACTTGCAATCTATGTTTTATAGTTTATACACAAACTTAAGTATATGTAGTTTTGAAAATGCATATGATGGATGGCAAAAAAAAAAAAAACAAAACAAAAATAGGAAAATGCATTATGCGTGTAATGGTGAAACCGTGAAAGAGATGGTTTAAGAATCTACAATGGTGAGGATACCATCGCATGTATTAGAATTTGGCACATCCGCTAGTCTTTTGAAAAGAGTATTGCTAAACAACGGCACTTGCAATCTATGTTTTATAGGTTATAGACAAAACTTGGGTGCTGTTTGTCTTAGGTTGGTACATCGCTTTGCTTAGTAACCAATAATAAATACAACAATGATATTTACACACCTTTTATATTACACAATTCTTATATCATTTCTTTTTTAATAATAAAATAAGAGAAAAACAATTTCAATATATATTCTCTTTTTTTTTTTTTCCAAACTATGAAGGGTATAAGAAAATGTGTAAGGAAAAGGTGTGTACAAATCATTTCCTAATAAATATTTAGTTGTTGCTGGTGGTAATTTCTGATTCTTCAACCCTGAAACCTTGATCTTTCCCTCTAATTTTTTCGTGGGTCTTAGATCATTTAGCCAAGTCTGAACAAGTATCTCGGTAAGTTTGAGAACAGGAAAGCAATATGATTAGGACCCATAAAACTCTAACAACCTCGGCATTGGGAACAGTGGCACGTGTCAATTAAGTTTGAGCAACATTTTGGCATTGAATAGGCCACGAAACCTTGATCATGGATGTGTTCTTTTTTTTCTCCTCTCTCTTCTCTCCTACTATTGAATTGAATAACGAGGCTATAGAGCATTCTTACCTGAAGCCTAGAAGAAAATGGGAAGCCCAACTGAGAACTCAGACCCAACGTTTCCACCTGCAGACGTTGCTGGGGAACTGAATCCTGGGAATAATACTCATGTTCAAGTTGATCCTGTATCATCTGAGGTGGCTGCCTCCAAGAAAATGAAGGTACCTCCATATTTTTAATTTTCATTTACAGCAGAATAAAGAACATTGTCATTGGAATACTGGAACTTTTTTCTTTTTATTGTTATTTCTGTTTATTAGGAGGAATTATGTCTTGTTTCAAGAACTGATACCTTCTCTTCTCTGTTGCATCCTTCTGTATCTTGTACTGATTGTTGTTATATGTATACACTTGCTTGATTTGTTTCAAGGAACAAGCTGAGGCCAAACAGAAGAAAAAGGAAAGGGAAAAGAACGAGGCCTTGCAAACATTAAAATCTGCCATTATAGTTTCAGGCGTAATTGTCGCTGTGGCAGGTGCTGTCTTTGCCATAACCAAGAAGTTAAGAGAGAAATAACCTCTTCTTCCCTAATAGATGTGGAAGATTATAGAGATTGTCTAGGTTGGTTTTTTAATTAATTGTTAGGTCTCTTTCCTTTTATATAAATTAATTAGTTCACATAATTTTTGGGTTCACAAATAAATCATCAGCCCCAACACTACTCATGTTGGAATGATCATCACGTATGCTTTTTGCAATGTACCCTGATGATTAATCTGAGTGCAAGTTTACCTGTATTTAGATCCATTTTCAATGTGCAATATGGTTATGGCTACCAATGCTCATCAGTTAAGCGTTCAAGCATTTTAGACTCATTGAGTCTGTTAATTTTGTGGCCGTGTACCAACTTTCCAAACTCAGCTTTCTTTATATGGGATACAAGTAATGTTCGCACCAACCTGTTCATTATCCATGCATATGTAAAGGTGTGTGATTTCGTTCCAGTAACACAATCATATAAGATTGTTATTATTATTCTTATGCTACTTCTTTTTTAATAATAAAACAAAAAAATGCATATTCTAATACACTTTTTTTTTTAAACAAAAAAATTGTAAAAGTAATATATATAACAATTTGGATGTTCAAATAACAATAGAAAGATTCTTTGGTACCACTTAGGGCACCGCTGCCACCGCCTAAGTAAAAAGACATGAGCTTTAAACAAATGTTATACTAATCCAATGATTCTAAAATAATGACTAGTTAAATACAACATATTAACTAGATAAATTTTGTATTTTAAATTTAGTACCTTATAAAACATTAGTTTTTATGACTTTACCTCACAATCTCAGATTCTCAAAACTCAATTCTTCAACACCGAACTCTAGATTTCTCTCTTTTTTTTCTCGGTTATTTTCTCACCCTCCAAACACCTTCCAGCTTTCTTTCCATCAAGATCGCGACTCCAAGCTCTGTTCAATTTCGATTTGGTTGAGTATTCCACCCATAACTCATCTTCTTCCATGTTGCTCACTTGCTATTCTTCGAAGAAATTGCCAAATCAGAACCCATCTTCTGCGCTGCACACTGACGGTGACGGTGAGGTTTCTCATCTTCTGAAGATTGTTATAGGCCCTTGTGGCGCAATTTGTGTTTATCGTGCGAGTCTGTGTAGTTTTCCATCTTCTCAATCTTCTTTGTTTCTGATTTTCTTTGCTACCTTAAATGGCCAGCATTGTTTGCGCTGCCATTGGCCATTACCGAAAGCTGGTAGCCACTGTGGTTCACATTAGAATGAGCAGATGGCCAGAAACATTTTAACGTTACTGCGTAGTTTTTTTAAGGGTAAGTTACACTTTATCTCTCAACTTTCATCGTTTATCATCTTATCCACTGAACTTTTTTTTTTCTCACTAAATTTTCCTAAATTTTTTGGTTAGAAGTAGTGTTTTTAAAATCAGTTTAATTAAATTAGTTGAACCGTGAATTGATCACTCTATTAATTTTAATTTGCTCAAGAATATTAAATGACTAATTAAACTGTCAAAAATTAATAAAAAACTAAAATAATCAATAAAAGTTAATAAATTAATAAAGTGAACTGATTGATTTTTAATTAATTTTAATATATATATATATATATATATATATATATATATATGTAATTATAATATTAATAATATAATCAGATACAAGAATCAGAATACCATATTCCTCCATGGTACATGGAAAATAGCAAAACTTGCTTGCAACTTGGTTTTGTTATTTATTCATTTTAAAAATTGGTATACTAGCACGTTGCTTTCCGCAATTTTAGAACTAATTGCTTGCAAGGGAAGTGATGTCTACAAATACTATGTTTGCCCATACGCTATTCAAGAACAAGATTAAACCAATAAGCACCACAAACCATTTATTTCACCCAAGAGTAAATATATAGCAGATATATTTAACTGGAATTTTTATAACCTTGATATTTGTTCATTTGAATTAGAAAATGTTTCACCAGAAACTGCCTGAGGCTTAGTATCAGCAACTTCTTCATCATGCAGAATTATGTTCCTCAAGGCCATGTGGTTAATGCCGATTTTGGGGGTTGGTAGGTTCCTTTTAAGGGCAAGCTTTGCCTTTTGTCTGGATCCCCATATTGCAGTCACATTTATATTCCTCCATTTGTCCTGTTCGCATTTCAAAGCATATATACAAATGCACCTTGGTATGCCATAAATTTGGCAATTTTCTAAAAGCAAAGAACTCTACTTATATTTCTTATGATGCAAAGAGATGGTCAATAATAAAACTTCCTTTGTAACACTTCCCATAACCAGCTTGGCCCTTCAAAGACATACCTTCAAATCTGCATTAGAATGTATACACAAAATGGCACTGAACTCTATTAAGATCGAGGGAGTCCAAAACATTTGAAAGATCTATATTTAATGAGTTAAGTGAAAAATTACATAAGTAAGTTTGACACTACATATTAACCTAAAACTTTAAGACATTAAGTTTATGGATCTTTTCCACTTATATAGCCTTCAACTTGTCTATTCTTTTGTAATGTGAGACTTTTTTTTTTCACATCTAACTCACACTTGATATGTCCAATAACTTCTCACTCAAGTGTAATCAAGTGTGATTCATTCACACACGGTCACTCTCATTCAAGTGGAAGGCTATCGAGCATTTGACGGTGTCACGAAGAGTTCAGTCTGCATCCAATAGCATCATCTCCTATAAATCGGGCCACACAGCTCTCTTTCATACATGTGCTGTTGTCTATCATTTACAATGAAACACGCCGCCTAACATTCACGTTACTAGAAAGACTTTCGACACAAGAGATCTACCTTATACATGGATCTTCCAATTACCGTTGTTCACGTCAATACTCATCCTAACCAAATCATGGACTCTGATACCACTTGTTAGGATCGAGGGAACCCAAAACACCAAGGAGGTCTACATCCAATAAGCTAAGCGAAAAACTATATAAATGAATTTGACATCACATCTTAACCTAAAACTTTAAGGCATTAGATCTATAAATCTTTTCTACTTATATAGCACGAACTTACCAATTCCTTTACAATATGTGATTTCATCTCCCTTAGTTTTCTACTTTTATAATTTAATGACTTCGTTATGAATAATATTCAAATTTATATATTATGTTTACATATTAAGTCAATTCGATCATTATCAAGCTATGCTCGAATCAAATTCAAGTTAAGAAAAATAACTTAATCAAAATATCAAATTAGATTTACATCAAACCAAATCAATCCTAACTCGTCTCATAAAATGCCCCTAAATTTTTTACATTATTAATAGTTAGAACTAACCAGCTAATATTATTATGGACAAAACTTAGTTCTAACTCTATGAAGAATTATTTTCTTCCAACTTCCCTTAATCTACTGTTATATATCTATTAATTTAATTAAATAATATGAATAAATAATAAAATAAATATATAATAATAAATTAAAAAATTAAAAAAAATTACTCCTCCCATAATTGAAATCAACTTCAGTCCTATTATTATTATTAGGCACATGGGCATTAGCATTGGTAGGGGGAGGAATGTGGACTTTACTGACATCATAATAATTATGAAAAAAAGATAATTTTACATTTATTTTAGATATATATATTATTTATATTTTTTTTAAAAGATATAATTGAAATGAATAAAAATAATAAAAAAATATATATAATAAATAATATTAAATAAAATTTATAAAAAAATATGTATATACTGTTTAATATAAAAATATAAGATATAAATAATTATATAACACCCACGCTGCTTTTGCAAATTGTTAATTCTTTTTCTTCAAAATATAGCACATTTCTTTAGAGCCAAATCCCATGAAGGATTACTGCCATATACTCCAGCACATGCGCTGGTGAAGATATAAGATCAGAAAGTGAAAAGTCTCAAAAGGGCCGTTCTTGTACAAAATCCTTTGATATTTTCTGTTTCATTTTATCGTTTAAAAACTGGATCCTCTCCTGTTATAGGAGAGGTCCTATTCTTTATAAAGGATAAATTTTATAGATATCATATGTGATATGTTATAAAAAAAAAAGTTATAAATATCACATATAATATATAAATTTAAATATATATTTTTAGTTAACAGAATTCTCTTTATTTTTTATTAATAAGAGAAGATTATGATCTGTTTTTTTATTACTTTTTTTAAGTCTTGTGATATATATATATATATATATATATATATATATATATATATATATATATATATAAAAGTGAATTTAAATTAATCTTATATATTAAAATATATATATAATTGTAAATGACTAATTACAATTATTTTTATTAAACAAATAAGTTTGTTTTTTGATTTGAAACTTACTTCTTCCAAATTTATTGTCCTATTAATAACGGATTTATGAGAGTTTTATTTATTCATTTAATTTTATTTTTTCAAACCAAAAAATCAAATTTTATAATTTAAATGTTAATAAATTTAGTTTTCTAATTTATATTTACTATAAAATTATTTACTTATGTGGTTTATAAAAAATAAAAATTAGAGGTTAAATAAAAGAAAGAAACAGATGTTTATACTTCATTACAACAAGCACATAAATGTTATATTACATAATTATAATTTTTCTTTTATTAATTTCATATATGAACATATAGGAAATTTTAAATGATTAAAGGATTAAATTTTTTTTATAGGCAAAGAATTAAAATGTTTATATTCTTGAAGCACGATAGTATGATAGAGAGATTAAAAATAAATTTGTATCTATTTAATTTGTTCCTGTGCTTCCTTCACCATGCACCTTAGAAGATGGCACGTTGATGATCCCTCCCATGGCCATTCAGGTCACTGTTTTGCCCAATTCTGGATTCGCCATCTGCATCATTTTCAGACACGTTGTTGAGCATTTCATAATTTTATGAAATTCTGGGCCTCTCTTTGTAGGGTAAAAGGAGACTTGTCACAACAGGGACATGATTGAAGACTCAAAATGGCTTAAGCCCATTTTCTTGGAGAAGTTTCGAAATTTGTCTACCAAAAGCATAGAGGACACGGCGCCTCATGATCATGCGTGATGCTCCTAGCCACATGGTGCGTTGTACATTTGTGTTGAGCCGTGACCATGTCGAGAAACTGAAGAAATGGGTCTCCATCAAATGCCAAAGCTACGGTCTAGAAGGAACATTTACGCATTTCAACTTTTGTGGTGACATGTTCTTTGATTTGGGTTTGTAAGGTAAAATCTGAAGATGTCAAAGATGATACAGTTGATATTGATCCCAATAATGATGAAGAAAACTACAAGTTGGACTTTCTTTGAGATTGTCGTAACATTAGCCAACTTTCAATTCAATCAACTTACTTTGGAAATTGCTTGGTTGGTCGTTGTGTGCAACTGAAGAGGAGCAAGCTATTGGGAGAAAATGGTATTTTTGAGGCAGTGATTGGTATTGGAAGCGAAGTTAGAGATCTGCAGTGTGATGCTTTAAAAGAGGCTGAAGCATTAATGCCAGGTGGTGGTGATGGTGGTGGGGAATCTCAATCAGGCAATAAATCCAAGCAGCGTATGGTAACAATCGCAGGCTCACCAAAACTGGGTGTGTACGAGACTGACTTTGGGTGGGGAAAGCCCAAGATGAGTGAAATAAAGGTGGCGGCGTTGAAGTTGGGATAGTACTTGAAGGGATTCAAATGAAGAAATTCTATACCACCTTGGAAGAGCAACTTAGAGATATTATTATTGCAGTTCATGACTGAACCTTCAATGCCACATGAATTAAATTGCACGCTACTTCTGTTGTGTAAAATTTAGGCTCCAAGATCACTAGGTGTGTATGTGTTGTAGGCTTATTGCCATGTAATAAGTGGAAGTTTTCCACCTCAATGTGTCAAATTGTCTAGTCATGTCATTTTCACTCAAATCATTATTTGACATGTGAAAAAATTATTTTAATGTAATTTTAAATTTTTGAAATATTAATTTAATTTTAAAATCTTAAAAGAAACAAATTGATGTAAATTTAGAAGACTAAATAAATTGGTAAAACTTTTTAATAAGAACTAAAAAGTTCTACTTATGTGTATAAAAATAAATTAAAATAATTACAAATTTATGTTATAAGTGTGCATGACTCACTCAATATTCAAATTTCATTTGAACTAACAGAAATTTACTCATCTAATAAAAAGTTCATTTAAAGTAGGATAAATTATAATTTATTCCCATGTGGTTTCACGCTTTCTCATCTTACCCCCTTAATTTTTTATTTTTTTTTTGTGATGCTATACTTTGATTTAAAGTGAAAATGTTAAATGACGTTAAAGATAACGAATGTCTTCCCATGTGCCTCGCACATGCTATCTTATTCCTTCATTTTTTTTTTCTTTGTTTCTTCTCTTAACAGAGGAAGATGGAATAACTTAGCAAGCCTAACAACCCTTATCTCAGCCTAAAAAAGTACAATCTCACCTCTATTTTGGCTTGTGGTTTTACCGTGTGTGGATCCTATTCAATGTTGGGGTTGTTATGCCCAACCCTCTTATAGATAGGTAAGTGTTGATCTCTTAAGTCATGTTGGCTGCCTGGATGCAGAAGTGGAATTTATAGACAGGATGCAAAACAAGCCAAATAAAATGGTTTGGTAGACCTTTGTTAGGAGCATGTAGACTGCAGCACGAAAGATTCTATCCACTCGACTAGAATATTAGGACTACATGAAGATGGGGTTAATTAGTTTGAGAGATGTAGTGAAAGAACGAGGCATTAGAAAGGAACGTGGATATAGTTGGATTTCTGTTAGAGGCGAGGTTAATGCTAGAGATCAACAGCATCCACAGAAAGATAGAATCTACACTGTGTTAGAAGAGTTGATGATGAATATTTTGTACACGAGTTATGAACCAAAATTCAGTTTGATATCCTAACATATGAACTGAACTTGTTGATTAAATAGTGCTTAAACAACAAGGAAAAGAATGGAGAGGATAGAGGGGACACCTAGGCTGGATATGAAGTTTAACCATACACCTACCAACATAAGTTCCAGTCTACAATGTTGTGTGTTAGAATTTATAAAGAAATCTTCCTATATGAATGGACATTTGCTTATTAATTTGTTTGTGGAGTCGACTTCTGTGTGACAGTTGGAGGTGGTGTATGAGCTTGTGCAATAAAGGTCTCTTGTTGAGTCATTTTCTTTTGCCTTCTATGCTGAATATGCATCTGTTCAGTGTTCATGAGGGTTTCTTCCAGTTTTGCTATCATTACTCAACAGCTCTAGAATGAGCTACACAACACTGTGACTTGTAAGTTGCATTTCACATTCATAGCTTTTAAGATTTTTATTTTGTAATCTAAGAATGAAGCTTGTTTTAATTTATTTGACCAACATTTTTTGGCTTTGCAGTGTTACATTGGTGCATCTTAGACCCTTCTTGCGTGTGTATTTTGACAAAGGATGGTGCAACATAGTTACAGACCATTGAATAGGATCCACACAAGGTAAAACCAATTGCCGTTAGTTGGTTATTAGGGGAATCACAGAAAATGTGCGGGTTTCAATATCAGTTCTGAATTAGTCTACCAAAAGGAGTGGCATACGCAAGAACGAATCATGATGCCCCATAGCTTTTTTTATCATTCGTTATTGCGATTGACATTTTTCATGTTTGCGTGATTTAGGGGTCTTGGTTCTACTATGTGATTGTTCTGGGTTTGGTGGGGTATGGAAATAGAGGTGAGGTTGGATTTTTATTTTTGTTAAGTTATTCCATTTTCCTCTATTTTCAAGAAGAGAAACAAAGAAAAAAATGAAGGAAGAAGATAGCATGTACAAGGCACATGTGAAGAATTCCGTTATTTTAAATGGCCATTTAATATTTTCACTAAAAAATAAAAATTCAGGAGGGTCTAGTATATAAAAAAAGAGTTTAAAAAGATAAGGTGAAAAAAGGTAAAACTGCAACAGGGTAAACTGTAATTTACCTTTAAAGCATTTTGATTATAAAATCTAAATTTAAAATTAAAATAAATAAATAATTCCTCTACTCGTCGGGTGCTTCTGAAGGAATTGCCGCTTTGTTTCACAGCAGGTAGCAAGCAATTCGCTTCGGATTCAATCAGGTAACAAACCATCCAATTCATCTTCCATGCACGAAGAAACCACATTTGATTTTGACGCTTCTATACAGTCACAATCTCCATGTCTGGAAATTTCTTCACGAACACCAACTTCTCTTCGCTCTGTGGCTTTTTGTGCGTGTCGTGTTCATGATTCCAGATTATTAATTTTTTTTTTGTAGTAAATGCGGAGTTTGTGTTACTGGTTGATATAGTTAAATTAGAGGTCAAAGACTCAAATGGGAAAATCCTCCTGTGTGATATTTTGTGATGTATAATGTAACTGCGAAACCTGGTGCCATATGGAGGCTTGGGATCAGTTTTTTGTGCTCAAATTAATCTTTCTCACATAGCCCCAATTTTAGTACTGGGCAGCTGCTCATGTTAGGGATGGTTCTAGAGTTTGTTGGAGGCTTGGAGCTAATGATTATTTCTTTTGAGTATTTATTTTACTATGCTGAGGTCATTGCATGATTACTAATGACGGTTACTTTGTGGATTTGTTGCATGAGTTTGGAACATTTTGCTTTCCCTTTTAACCTCTTTCACATAAAAGCTTAGCTTTTGTAAAGCCAGGTAAAATGAATGCAACCCTCCCTCCACCCCAACCCTCTGGAAAAGAAAGAATGAAAAAGAATAATGAAAGAATAAAAGTCCCAGCTATCTTAAGTTTACGGGTTGGTCACTTGGTCCAGTGATTCATCTAGTAAAAGTGCCCCTGTCAATATGTATAACTTGAAGTTAGAGGTCTCAATGCACCTTTTGCAGCATGGCTTGCTATTTAGTGAACAACAACTGTATATAGTGCTAACACTTTCCAAGGTATTAGAAGTCCTCAATATAGTTTTACTCAGTTAAGGGATACTTGAAATTTTAACAAAGAGTAAATTATAAGACAGGGTTTGCGTGAATGAAAGCCTGTTATTTTATTTGACTGTCAAATAAATTAAAGAAGGCAGCATTTTCATACCATCAAAATTTGTTTTTACTGTCTTTAAATCAAGTCATTTTTTTTGTGTCTTTTGCAGAATATGGATACATCAAATCCTGCAGCCTTTGTCAATGCAGAACTGTTACACTTTTATTTTGGAAGGAGGGTTCGGGCAGTGATGCAGGTTGTGCGGTCTGACGGTGGAGCTGTCATTGGAAAATCAACAGATGAGAAGCAACTAGTTGTAAAAGGATCACCCCCATCTGCTCCTCTTACGAATTTTATAGAAGTTATTGGTATTGTTGACAGTGATAAATCCATTCGTGCTGAGATATGGACCAATTTTGGTGATGCAATTGGTATTGTTTTTCCTTCCCATTCCACTAATTGGTTTTACGATATGACTATGAAGTATGAACCATATGAACTAGTTTTTTTTATTTTCTATGATCTTTTTTAATTAAACTCTGAAGTATGTGAAGCTGTGGGTTCTGATGATTATTTTTCCCCTGTTGGCAGATATGTTCAACTACAATAAGCTTTGTCAGCTTGCAAATGGAGAATTTAAACACTTGTTCCTTTGAGGTATAATAAGCTTATCTGATGATACAAAACCCTCTCTCTATCATGGAAAACCAGAGGAGACATTGCCGTTATGTTAGCAACTGTGTTTGATACCATTGGCACTGAGTAAAATTTGTTTTGGATTCTCTTGGTAAATAATTTTTACTGATTGTAATTGAAATCTAGAGATCATATTCTGGTTTTTGAAGCACTTGTTGTCTTGTTAAATTTTTTAGATTAGCCCCATGATTGATCTCTTTCAGAAGATCATATATTGAGAAATAGATTTGTTGGTTTATTTTTTACATCCTTGGTTGTGAATCTATGGGACCTGTATTAACATCTCAAAGCTGTCCATCCTATCCTTGTGCTGCAGTGATCAGCATTGCATATCAGATTCAGGCATTCCATGCTATGCATGCAGTTTATACTCATGCTCATGTAGCTCGTGTCTTCGTGAGCACTGAAAATTGTGATACATATGAATCAGATAATTCACATTCCTCCACCTTATAATGCCAACCCAACAGCCCATATAGTTAGATGGATTTTATATGCAGTTATACACATTGTTATTTTGTTAAATTAATTGTATAAATAAGATTTTATTTTTTATTAAAAATTATTAGCGACACCAGCTGAGCATAGTTTAAGTGGTATCCCCCCTAGTATTTATCAGGACTGTAGTGATGTGGTAGGAATTCGTTTATGTAGTGGCTAGTGGGGGCTAGACCACATTTCCATTTCTCATTCTCCTTTAGATCTCATCTAATAATTTTTTTTGTTGTATAGTAAAAGTATTATCGAGCTAGTTTTCACGTATAAAGGTAAAGAAAATGGTGTAAAAGAAAAAAAAAACTTTTGAATTTTAGAAGAACTATTTATTATTTTACTAAATTAAAAATATAAATATACTTGCACATTATTAATTTTTTTAAATTTTGCGATAACAAGGGTTAGGTTATTAAGCAAAAATATTTGAATCGTGTTTAAATTTGGTTAAGGAAAGGTGAGACAATTACATAAGTAATTACTTCATAAATCTTCATTTAACTTATTTATATTTTAAAAATGGTAAAATAATGCTCATTTTTTAATAGTACGTTAGAACTAGAAAATTTTCTAGTTTTTTGGTAGTATATATATATATATGCATGATTTTTAGAAGAATAAAATTTTCTAGTTTGTTTAAGTAAAAATAAATATGCATATTCTATAACAAAAATTTCTATAACAATAAGTTTTTTTTTTTGGGTCTTAAGTAAGGAGCAACAAAACACACACAGGCCCAACGGCCCTGTGTGTGTTTCGGTAAAATAAGCTGCAGTTACTGTTTTTGGTAAAATATATAATGATAAATCATAGAAGAGGTTACTGTAAAGGGCCCAGTCCAAAAGCCCAAGGCAATCCCCCCGGCCCCTTCACACCGCGGGGTAATAGTGAATTTTGGCCACCATAACCATAAGCACCCACACCAGGGGCACACGCGCTGTTCTTCCAACACCCTACAGGATTGGGATTTAGGGTTTCTAAAGAAACTAATAATACTTAGAGCTTCCATTTCCATCTCGATTTCGCTCGCAGTCAGGTACTTTCGCTTTTCATGCTGTCACCTAACCTATGCAGATCAGCTGTCATTAATGCACATTTGCCCCACAAATCGCTTTACTTTGTTGTTTGTATGATGTAATTTGTAAAGAAAGCAATTAAAAGCCGATGTTTTAACGGAAGAATCATGTTTAGTTGGTTCATTGATAGTCGATGAGATTAGAACAAATTGTTGAATGAGAACCTTTTGGTGGAGGTGTGAGACTTGGACGAAACCAATATTCTCATTAAATTTCACAGTAGATTTCTTAGAGAACAGTAATATTTTGTTTTTATATCTCAAAAGCACAGGCATAATATGACATATTTTAGTCTCCATTTAATTCCAATTGGCTTTCATTTCTCTTTTATTTGATTGATTTTGAAATGTTAAGTAGAGAGGACTTCAGAGTTGGATATATTGCTCTTTATTTACCTTTTATTAGTCTCCCTATAATATGTAAAATGTTCTTTCTATATATTTTATAACCATGTAGTTCAATTTCTTATTTCTTACTTTTGTTCCTTTTCCCCCTCTTTCTCTGTGTGCATTGTCCCCTGACAAATAGTTAAACAACAATTAAACTGGCCACTGTTTTCTGGGCAACTTTCCGCATCTAAATTTCGAGAAATTCTGAAATTCATTTCTTCGTGGATTTTTTTTGCCTTTGATTGGCCTTTTGAGCATCGATATCCTCTTGATTTTCGTTCAGAAATCTCTCTTGCCTGTCTCTGTTACTTTTTGTTGCTATTTTATGATGATCCTTAGATTTAGAATCAATCACGTTACTACTCCTTGGTCCATACCTCATGGCACAGTTTCAATCAAAATTCTTACTCTGCTATTCCATCTGGCCTCTCATATTGTTTCCACCTTTCCATATTTGCAATCTCTCTTCTATGAATGCTTCTGGCTTCTGTGCTTCCTTCACAGTTGCCCTGCAAGCTTGCTTTTCTAGATGCATAAAATGCCTGGGACCAGACGGAGAGATGTAACAGCCCAAAATCCAGAGTCACCAGAGGGGAACAGTGAGCCTGAAAAACCTACAGATTCTGATGAGCAGGTAGACCTTGATGGGGACAATGATCAAGAGGAGACAATGGAGGAAGAAGTTGAGTATGAAGAAGTAGAGGAGGAGGAAGAAGAAGAAGAGGAAGATGAGGAGGAGGAAGAGGAAGAGGAAGAGGAAGAGGACGAGACTAAGCTCTCAGATGAAGAGGAGATGAGAGTGGCAGATACTGAGGATGAAGATGAGAAAAAGAAACATGCTGAGCTTCTTGCGCTTCCACCTCATGGGTCAGAGGTCTACCTTGGTGGCATTCCTCACAAAGTTTCTGAAAAAGATTTGAGGGTCTTTTGTCAATCTGTGGGAGAAGTGTCAGAGGTAAGATACATGAAATTATTATTTTTTTCCCCTTTGCATGATTGTCTAAACTGATTAAATTTAATACAGGTTAGGATTATGAAGGGAAAAGAATCAGGTGAAGTAAAAGGTTATGCTTTTGTGACCTTCAAGACAAAGGAATTGGCATCTGAGGCTATTGAGAAGCTGAACAACTCTGAATTTAAGGTACTTTGGTACACTTGTTTATTGTCATTTTCTGTAATCTCCGGTGGTTATCTCATTCACTGATAAGTCATGGACTACTGTGTCTCTATTTTTGATTCGTTTATCTTTTTATTTTTCAATATTTTACTATCCTGTCTCTTATGCTGGCCACACTGGCCTGTAGGACTATTATCTGAATTAAGTCTCTTCTTTCTGAGTTTCCAGGGAAGAAAAATAAAGTGCTCAACATCTCAAGCTAAGCATAGGTTGTTCATTGGTAATGTTCCTAGAAATTGGACAGTGGAAGATATGAAGAAGGTTGTTGCAGGGACTGGACCTGGAGTCATTTCTGTGGAACTATTGAAGGTTTGTTGACATATTTTCTATTATATGTCATATGGTTTGATTATATATATATGCTATTTAATATTTAATATCTTTCTCAAGTTGCCTCTTGTTACCAAAACTGCGAAGTGTGTGGTATGATGGTTAGTTTTTGCCTTGACCTAGTGAACTGTTTCACTGTTACAGGACCCACAGAGTTCTGGCCGTAATCGGGGATTCGCTTTTATCGAGTACTACAATCATGCTTGTGCAGAATATTCAAGGCAGAAGATGTCAAACTCAAAATTTAAACTTGACAACAATGCTCCAACAGTGAGCTGGGCTGACCCAAGGAATTCTGAATCATCTGCAGCCTCCCAGGTGATCTATTCTATGCTCTATATTTTAAATTAAAATTATATGAATAACTTTCTTTAAAAATTTTGAGAGAAAATTCTCTGTAGGTTGTTATATATGACTTATTTCTGTGGTGATATATCAATCTAAATCACAGTTGTTAATAGGCTTGTATGGCTATAGTGTATAGCGCAGAGAATAATAGAACTACTTGAAAAATGGCTCATATTTTATAAACAATATATGATATATCCAATACCATTCAAAATGACAACAATATACAAATAAACAAAAAAAAAAAAAGAAAAGAAAAAAAAGCTAGTATACATAAAAATAAAAGTCACATTTAAGTATAACTCATGTAAAGTGGTCACAGCATCATACGAAATGAGCGTGTCTTGGGCCTCTTAGCATAATAGCAGAAGGAAAATTATATCCAAGATCTAACTTCTAAAGACATCTCAGAAGAATATTGGTATCCAACCTGGCTATGCCTGTGGTACATTAATAGAGAAGAACACGTTATAGCCCAGAACAGAAAGTAGTATACTCCCAAGAACATAAAGCAGAGATGCAGAAAGTAGTGTTGTACTAAGAAGACAGAAGTGAGACATATAAAAAGGAGAACCCAAATTACTCAACCAAGGGATTTAAAAAAAAAAAATTAATTTAGGGTAGATTCAAAACAGAAATTGGATGGGTTGCGCCATTTTTGCATTAGATTTGATGGCGGAAGCTATTTACCCATAGCAATAGCAGCGAAAGTGGCGCTAACGACACACCATTTCAGAAATACCACGCAAAATATGTAACATAGTGCACGAGGGGCTGGCTCACCGCTAAATGCTATAGCCCACTATTAACAACTATGACCTTGATTGCTATGTTGGATGATTTTCTTTAGCATGGATTATCCCATTGCTTTATACTCTATCTATTTTTTATTATGTTAATTGGAGGTGTCCTCTTACTGGCTCAGGAAATATGTGCCTACAATACATGTATCCTCTGTTTTTTTTTTTGTTTCTTTTTTGTTAGTGGTGATGTTTGCTTCCTGCATGTTTTGGAAGAAGGGGCTCTTTGGTTATTGTATATTATTTTATATTGTCTATTTGCAAATGTTATAAGTTTAATTATAGAATTAACTTTCCTGTGGTCTTCCTAAAGAAATGCTGGTTGGATTTCTAGTATATTGCATTCAACTAAATTATTCATACTTTAAAAAGTTGTATAACTGAGACCTGGTGCTTGGTACAAGGTAAAAGCAGTGTACATAAAGAACCTTCCGGAAAACATTACTCAGGATCAGCTTAAGGAGCTTTTTGAACATCATGGAAAGATCACAAAAGTGGTTCTCCCTCCTGCAAAAGCAGGACAAGAGAAGAGCAGATTCGGTTTTGTGCACTTTGCTGAAAGGTCAAGTGCCATGAAGGCATTGAAGAATACGGAGAAGTATGAAATTGATGGTACTTTTCCTTTCCCTTTGTGAATACCTTTTTTCCAATCTCTATTTTTCTTTAACGACAGTGAACTGTTACATATGGTAAGCATTAAATTTTCTGGGATGGACAGGCCAAGCTTTGGAGTGTTCACTTGCAAAGCCACAAGCAGATCAGAAGTCATCTGGGGCATCAAATTCACAGAAGTCAGTTGTACTTCCCACTTATCCACCTCGCCTTGGCTATGGTATGGTTGGAGGTGCCTATGGTGCTGTTGGTGCAGGATATGCCGCTGCTGGCTTTGCACAAGTAAGTTGCTCTTTGCCCTGCTAGAGTCTCAATTTTTTACCTTTTTTTGTCCTGTATTCTCAAAAAAATTGAGTGTTGGGGGCTGGGTGATGAATATGCTTCCCATGAACACGGTGCAGTGACAATACTGTCTCACCTTGAGAGGAGGCCTGGGAGTTAGTTGCACTTCACTAATTGCAAGGCATGGAAAACTTGATCAAGTTGGATGGTTTACCCTTTGAACAGTCCCAGTTAATTTCACGGGCAGTAAATGGTTCCCAAATTTTAGTTGGTTGTTTCTTTAATTTTGTTGTTGATGTGCTTATGTTGCCCTCAACCAAGGGAGAAACAAGTTAACGTGAACTTCAATTTGTGGATTGTCTCTTGACCAGTTAGCACATATATTGATATCTATGTTAATTATATTATCATATGTATTGGTAACAAATATAGTGAGTCTGATAGAAACTGGATCAGAATTCCAACACAAACAGGGAATTGACTGATACAATAGGTAAAACTAACAAGAAATAAAAGGGAAACACACTGATAATCCAGGCATTCAAGAGGCCTGGTTCTCTCCACAATTTCCTTACTGACTTCTTCCTTACGCCCCCTCTCTACTCTCTCTCTTTCTTATATCTACAAAGATCCTAACAGAATTCCTCTCCCCTCCACTACTCTGCCAAGCTGGCAATTAGTTAGTAGTGGTTACAACATGTCCCATGCCCACTTGGGCCTCTGATTTCCCACATTCCTTTTCCTTACGTATACTTTACTGATAAGATGCTTACTAACAGAGTCACAGTAGTCTGATGACTTATTTGCTGTTATATGATTTGAATAATTGATGCATGGAAATTTATAACTGTTGTCCCTAGCTTAACACAATATCTGCTCACAAGCTTTTAGTTAAGAGTTACACTTAAATTAATGAAATGCACTCCTCTGTTTGCTCTTTTATGCAATACAGCAGATACTTGGTGTATTTCTTGTATGCTCTCTATGTCTCTAGCTGATATAGAGGTCCTTAAATTTGCAGCCACTGATGTATGGTACGGGAGCAAGCCCTGCTGGCATGGCAATGATGCCAATGCTTTTACCCGATGGAAGGGTTGGATATGTATTGTAAGTGTCATCTTGATTTTTCTAGTTTTAGATGTTCCATCTATCATTTTTTCTCATGCGTGGTAGGATGTGTTAGTTTTCTCCACATTAGTAAGACAATTGGTTGCATCTATAATTGTGTTTCTTTTTTATTTTTTGGTGGCTGTAGGCAACAGCCAGGGTTGCAACAGCATACTCCTCCACCAGTATCCCGACATGGCAGGAGTGGTGGTGGTAGCTCAAGTGGTGGGAGACGCAGTAATGATGACAACCGTAACCGTGGGCGTGGCCGATATCATCCCTACTAAAGTATTTGGCTTCGTGTGGACTTAAAGGAGCTAGGAAATCGAGGCTTGTTCCTCCCGGTTACCTCTCCCAATTCAGAAAATTAAGCTGTGGCTGTACGGATAAAAAATCAAGAGAACAAATCCGGGGAAAGTGAATTACAGTTCAATACATGATGTATATTTGTCAAAATTCATACTTCATCGCCTTTCATTTCCTTCCTATTTCGTCTCCAGGATGGGGAACCAATTTATGAAACGAGATTATCTTATGTGCAATCTTATGTCTATCAGTAATTGCGATCTTATGTCGACGACTCAAGGCACAGAGCTCAACCAGTTAACATAAATGGGGGCTGAAGTGAATGAAGTAATGATTCTTGTAAGATGAATATATCTACTTCAATTTAAGGCCAAGATTCAGTTTAGTATCTACGTGAGATTTTCATTTATTATTTATATATATATATATAAATCTTGTTCTACAAATTTTCATTCTCAAACTTTTAAAGAGACAACATATTGATCCTGAGGAAATAAAGATAAATCTGAAAAGGTTGATGAAAAATTATGACGTAGGTGTTTCAGAGGTTTAGCTAGCGTTTGGTATATTTTCTCCATGCATCCAACCGTTTTTTCTGAAGTGCGGCAATGATGTTAGAATGGTCATTATACCATCACTTGTCAAAATTAATACTTCATCGCCTTTCATTTCCTTCCTATTTCGTCTCCAGGATGGGGAACCAATTTATGATACGAGATTATCTGATGTGCAATCGTATGTCTACCAGCAATTGCGATCTTGTGTCGACGACTCAAGGCACAGAGCTCAACCGGTTGACATAAATGGGGGCTGAAGTGAATGAAGTAATGATTTAAATTTAAGGCTAAGATTCAGTTTAGTATCTACGTGAGATGCATATTTTTTTTTTTAATATAAATCTTGTTCTTCAAATTTTCATTCTCAAACTTTTAAAGCGACAACATATTGACCTTGAGGAAATAAAGATAAATCTGAAAAGGTTGATGAAAAATTATGAAGTAGGTGTCTCAGGTTTAGCTAGCGTTTGGTATATTTTCTCCATGCATCCAACCGTTTTTTTCTGAAGTTCGGGAATGATGTTAGAATGGTCATTAGACCAACACAAGCTCCCCTTAACCGTAATATTATTATTTAGGGTAATGTTTAATAGCAACAGTGATAACAAATGTGTTTGAATTAGTATATTTTATATTCAAAATAATTTATAATAAAAATCTTAGTGAGAGAACTTTTTTTTAAAGAAAAAAAATCGTTCTTTTTCTTCCCAAAATAATCAAATTCAAACATAATCTATGGATCATGGCCAAAATAAATAATTAAATAAATCTCTAGATTATTCTAGTATAAACTCTAATGTTCTGCATAAGCACCACTGAGTTGGGGAAAAAATCTTGAAATTTCAGGATCTGCAGACCAAGAAAAATTAACCAAAGAGGTTAAGTCTTTTTGCTTCCCCCTTACAGATGTCCATTCCATAACATATAACTTCCGTTTTAGGCATATATTAGCCTCCTGTATATATTAGCATGCTTCCAAATAAGTTTTACTAATGAACTCCTACAGCCAAAGAGCCAATAACGGGGAACTTTGAAACTGCGGTATGGAAATTTACATGCTCGCATTAGGAATCGCATGAAAGCACGGAGGCTGAATCAAAATGCTGCATTAAAACATAGACATCATGTTAGGCAATATTGTTCCACCATTGACATGCTGAAGGAACAAACAATAAAGCCAAAAACTAAAAAAAATCCACACATGGTAAGGTAAAGAGAAGGGTATACCAAAATTGAAATATGTCATGAGACTAGAGTTTCACAGAGATTGATTTAACCCCTCCATATTTGAAAATATATATATATATATATATATATATATATATATATATATATATATATATATATATGTTCAATCAACAGATTGGCCCAACCAGTTCAATCTTCAACCAGAAAAAAAAAATAGTCATAAGGTTGGCACAGGCAACACTTCGACAAACAGCTAAATAACCATTTGCCCATCACAGACCGCTTAAGTACAGACTAGCCCTGACAAGGTTTGCCAAGTTCTTAAAATTTTCAGGAATGCTGGTGTATGTTTTCATCTTCGTACTTAAAAGCTGTCTTCAATAAAATAAGGGGGGCCAGTCAAAGTCAAAATGGTGCACTTACTAACAGGTTTTCTAGGCCAGTTAAATTCAATTATAAGTAGGCTCTAAATAGGTGAGAAGGTAACAAGGCAATGTAAAGTTTACAACTTGACAATTTTCACTACCCAACTTTTAAGAAAATGTCACAAAAGTTGAAGCCTAATGCAAATAAATGAATTTGTCTAAATTAGTACTAAACATTTAAAAAAAAATTAATCAAAATTATAAATTCTAGCACGCAAACATGACTTGGTCAATACTCAATGGTCACCCCTCTCATTCTCACAATAAATTAGTGCTCTCGCTTGATATGACTCATGTATTATGTATATGTATACGAAATACATCCATGCACACAATTATGCTTTGCAGTTTAACCTCTAACTTTGATCCTCTCTAATTTCCAAAGCCAATCATCATGAATATTTCAAAAACATTTGACTGTAATTATACCAGAGAAATTGAAGACTCGGCAACATGATACTGAATCAGAAACACATACTTACAACAATTTTATGTATAAGATACAGTAAATGTAAAATAACATTTATATTTATGACTAAAACTGAAAATGGAGATGCTATTAATGCACATGTAATCATTGGACAAATCCTGTTAAGATTAATGCATGCAGCCCGGATTAATTTGCATGTAGCAAGCATTGATAATCAAATAAAAAAAATTAATAACATTTATGTATAGTTCAAATATACATAATTACTTAGTAAAGCATGAACTAGTGGACCCACGAATGTCTTACTATGCTAGCTATAAAAGCATGTATCCAACAGATAATGCATAGTTAAAAGCTTAAGTGATAAAAATAGCTCTATACAATACTGATTTTGGAAATGCTTACTTGTTTCACAAAAATTCTTCACATGCACGCAGAGAAGTCCTTTGGTGGCTCAATCCAGATGTTCTCAAAAGGGTCTTGTTCTCCCCAGTCATGACACTGCTTACGGGGATAGTATCTATAGTCATCAAGAGAAAATGATATGCAACGCTTTCCATAGAAACGAACTTTAGAGAAGTAGACACTGTTTCTCATTATTCCAGCAAGGTCAGCCCGTGAATGAGAAGACAAAAAACTAGCAAAAAGAGTTACTCCATCTAGCGTTCTCATCTCTTCCCATTCCATTAATGTCTGATCTAACTTAAAAATAATGGGGTTTTCGCTACAACATGTATAAATTACTAATATATCTCCTTCATACTCTGTCATAAATTTCCCCTTCCACCAATTTTTGGCAAAAAAATTCTCTGGGCATTTGGGTGGAGGTACTGCCAGAACACTCCAAGTACGTTCAACTGGGTCAAACACGCCGAGCCAACCTGTGAGACTGAGACAATAAAAGAGCCCATTACAAAACACAAGCTTATTCCATATGCTACTGACAAAGGGCAAGCGATTTTGGTAATTAACAGTGGTCCATTCTGATGCCCCAGGGTAACATGTGCTAATAGCTACAATAGTAGGACTAACATGCTTAACAGTAAACAGAACACAGCCAGATGATGTTGGAGCACAAGAGAAGGCAACGATCTGGTATGTCATCTCAAATCTTGGCAGTTTGATCAGCTCCCGAGTAAAGGGATTAAAGAAGAAAACTCGGTGAGTTCTGGGTCGGTATAGCAATAACCAACCATCTTTTGTATAACAAACTCTAGAGCCATTCAACTCTGGCAACTCAAGGGAATAGGTCTTACGCTGCACAGGGTCATAGAATTCATAACAGTCACCAAATTTTGGAAAATACATAAGCCATGGTGATTGGTTTACTACACGTACAGCACTGGCAACAGAATGCCATCTCTTGCAAACAACAGAAGCACGGATATTATCCACCAGTATCAAACGGGACAAGATCAATTCCAAGAGTTCGGCAGGGAGATCAGCCCAGGTTTGCAGCTCCAAATTTTCATTTTTCACCTCAGCAGCTGCTCTTCTGTTGTCGGTGATTGTATCGCTTAACCTAAAAAATAAGTATTAGAGATAATTGGGTAAGATAAGAGTAAAAAAAATTCACCAAATGAACTTATGATGTAACAACAAGGGTAAAAGTCTAAAAGAATTAGAACTTTGTAACTTGGACAGTTCCCCTTCTCCATCCCAACAAAGATGCATACTAATCTAACTTTAGCACTCAAGGAATATGAAATTGGAGGTTCATATCATGACAAGTATACAACATCTTACCACCATCATGGTATGGGTCTACAGGAGTATTCCACAAACCTCAAGCCCAGAAAGGGTTTCTAATAGAGCTAGTCATGATGTACCAAGTACAACTCCAAGACAAAGGACAACATATCAATATCAAACTTCAAACAAATGTAGGTAGGTAAAACAAGAAAATTTCACCCAATTGAAAACAATAAAACATACATGTATTAATTACTACTTAAAACTAAGCACAACAGTGGTACAGATTGAGATCAAATACAGCATATTTACAAGTTACAACACTCCAATTCTCAGCAATTCAAGCTAGGGCAACCCATTCTTCAACAAAATTGTCAAAAGCTGAGACTGATCTGATCTATAAACCCTAGGGTATTCACAAGCACAAACTAAGTCCACTTCGAAACAACTAGCCATACAACTTTTTTTTTTTAATAACCAAACTCAATAGCAAAAAAGGAACTAAAGAAAAATCGTCACACCCTACAAATTCACACTGATCTGATCCAGCATTGAAACCCCAGACAAGTGTTTCATGTTCCCCACAACAATGCAATTTTTTTAAAAAAATAAAAAGAAAAATAAAAAGATACAGAGATGCAAACTTCAATTTTGGATTAAGGATGAAGAGAACGTACGATTTCAACTTCCTCCTCCTTTTTCCCGACATTATGCGAAGCCAATTGGCTAAGGAAGTTACGTTTAAGTTTCAGAGAGAATAGAGAGAGAGAGAGAAAGTTAAGAAAGTGTAGTTATTATACAACACAAGTACACAAGAAAGGTTAAGGAAGGCACATGAAGAACACGTGTGAGCGAGCAGCAATTACACGAAGAACGTGTGAAAGCTTCCACGGATACACATCATCTAATCTGAGGCAGGCATAAACCAACCATCACGTGATCCTTCCTTCATGTCGTGGCACATATCTAGCGCTACATTGTCGTCTACTGTTTGTATTGTTTCACACACAATTCCTACTTTTCCATTCCATGTCTTCTACTTCAACACTGTAGCTTGACACTGTAAATTTACTTTTGTCAAAGTCAAAAAATATTCAACACCCCCCCTTGTCTTTTTCTAATTCGTTTTCCTCTTCTCATTTTCCTACAATCACATCTAATCTCAATGTCTGACCCATTCAGCAATAGGGTTTGGTGAACCATAGCGGTGTCAAAACAAGTCGATTCGACTCATGCAGAGTCGAATATTTTTAGATCGGATTATTTGGATCATGTAAATTTTGAGTTGATATTTTTTTAATCCAGTCTAACCTATTTAATCTTATGTAATGTAAATTTATATGACTCGAATGAGTTCAGTCCATTCAGATTTAACTCATTCGAGTCATATAAATTTTGAGTTAATATTTTACTAACCTAACTCATCTATTTTATCGAGATATTCGAACCAGTCTATATGACTTGACCCATTTTGACGTCTATGATCAATTAGATGCCATGCCCGGTGGATATTCAGCAGAATGGGCTCAGAAAATGGACAGATGAGAAGGCCCAAATTGTTTTTCAGGAATCACTGTCCTAACACTTTTTGTGTTCCTTCCCCTCACTTTTTGGTTTGGCATAATCAAAGTCACATTCACATAGATAGAGGCGCGTGCCCGGCCCAAGACCTTATGCTGAATGGGCAATGTAGTTAAGAATGTTGGCCCAAAATTATCTTTCTTCTATTATTTTGACGAAATACAAAAAGTCTAAGACCAAAAAAATACGGAAATAAAAAAAGTGTTAACCTCTTGTTGGAAGCATGGCATGCACAATGAAAGCTCGCAATTTGTGCCAACAAAAAATGAAGCAAATTTTTAGATTAAAAAAAAAGGAACACTTGCACATTGCCGAACCACTCCGAAAAAACCAAACAAACAAACGAAATGGCTGCAATCTTTTTGCCTAAAACCAAAAAGAACGCTTACTTATGAAATTTGTATAGATATTATTTACAAGTTATGTAAGTTAAATCATCAATGTATTATTTTTTTAATATAAAATAATTATGCAGTACAAAAATTTATAAAATTATTAAGTATTAATTGATTTAATCTACACAACTAGATGAATAAACTCTACCTAAGTATTTCAACGAGGCTTACTCTAATGTTTTTTTTATTTTCATTGATTTAATGCAGCATCAGCATGATTGCCACAGTTCTCTTAACACAATGCAGATCATCACTCTAATCACTCTTCTCCCATATTTTCTACTGCACGTATCACTTGCGTAGCAACGTTGGATTGTGTGAATTGTAACTAGTGAGCTACTTTGCTGTGGATGTGATAACCACCATCGTCCTTAATAGATACAATCTTTCTCATCCATTGAAAGTTTCCCATGCTTAGTTATAACAACTGAGGCTCCATTAACAAGCAAGTCTCAGTAATTATTTCAATGACATATATTGTCCTTTGTCACCGTTACGTTGTCTCTCAATTTGGTCAATTGACTTTTAATTTTATCAGACTAGAGTGATAAAAATGTTCTATTTGGCTTCTATTTGGTCATTCCATGTATACACTTTAACAATGTTAGTTTTTCTTTTTTTTTTAAAAAAAAAAATTAATGAAGTGAAGAAAAACAAAGACTAGGTCCAAGCACTATCCTACAAAAACTCAGGCTAAGTTTGTAGATATGATAAAGATGACTTAACAGTATTAGTTAATATTATTAGACTTTATTAGGTATTTGATATTTTAATATGATAGTATAGTCAAATCAGGTCAAATTTTTTTAATCTTATTTTAATCTGTGATTACTCTATCATTCCCACACTCCCTAATTAGACTTGATAATATATATCTTCTCATTCTATCCCTCAACTTCATCCCTCTCAATCCATGACATATTGGTTGCATCTGCAAGATCTTTTACCAAGTTTATAGTTTGTTGCTTATTTTCTTTTTCAAGGAAACCATAAAAGCTAGTCACTCTCCAAGGCTGCTTAGCTTCAATAAACTCACACTCAAAATCCAAGCTTTGCCATCAAACTCAGAGATAACCCAATTCTCTGCAACTCCATTATTAAAGTCTCAAACCCAGCCCCACCACAACCTGAGCTCCAAAACCACCAGACCCCGCCACCATAGCTAGCCTCCACAACCACCGAACTCGGTCCTGCAACCCGTGACTGTTGCTCCGCCGCCTTGTTCCACACGCAATCGCGAACCCAACCACCAATGCCTCCATCTGCGGCACTCTGCAGTCGTTACCGCTCACGGTCTCTTTGAATCTGACGCCACCATCAAAGAATCGTTGCTTCCCCCACACAGTGAAAAACGAAACCATCCCTTTCTTTGTTTTTCTATTTTATTTTTTTATTTTTCCATATTTTGTGTTTTTGGATGCTAAAAGTTTTTGTTTTATTTGGATTGGTAAATTTTTTTTTTGGTGATATTACACTGAAAATCATTGTTTTTATTTTTATTTTTATTTTTGTTTTTATTTTTTTGTTCTATTGATGAATACCACTATTTTTTTCTTTTGCCAAAAGGTTGAAGACAATATTGATTGGGTTTTTCTTTTTTTAATTTTTTATTTTATTTTTAATTTTAAGATTGAAGTATTTGTAATGTGCAGTCGACTAAGATGACTAGTGTAGAAGAGGTAGTGAGGAAGATGAAAAATAGTATAATCATATTAAATAGTTATATATATTTTCAAGTTGTTTATACTATTTGTATTAAATGTTTGATATTATAAGAGCTTATCAATTTATTTATATTATCAACTTTTATTTTATTGTCTTATATTATCATATTTTATATTATCATGTACACTAAACACAACCTCATTGGAGGTGAATCAACAATCAACCATAGCTCATCAGTATATGCATTGTATTTAGTTAAAAGGTCTGCACATTGATTGGTTTGACGTAAGACATGAATGAGAGAAACAATCCAATCAAAGCTATTTACAATAATGATATTCTTATTATATTTTTCTCTCACATCACATTTTATATTATTCTTCATATCATTGATTATATTATTTTTTTATCTTTATTTTCTCTCATTTAATTATAATTATTAAAAAGTATGATACAAAGTAATATAAAATAAAAAGTGTGATAAGATAATCATTTTTCAGCTATTTGATATATTGAAGTTTGAACTACATCGTTATGATAAAAGGAGATATCGATCGGCAACTTGAACTAAACGATTGCCATGGAGTCATATTCACATAAGATCCTAAATCTTTCGAAGGCGAAGTTCCCCCTTCACTTATGCAAGATTAAAATGTGTCTTATAGACCATATAGTTCGGCCTGAAGATTGGAATGCACAACCACCTACAAAACCATAAAAACCAGCAGTCCATTTACCAAGTCTCGCAACATACTTGAGCTATATGCAAATTGATAACTATATGTACTCGCCGTGTATATGAATTTGAGTCATTTAGTGTAATCGTGCATGGAGATGGTATATACAAAAAGTATTCAAACATCAATATGATACAATTACCAATTTTAAAATAAATTAAAACATTTAAAAACTTCAATTAATAAAATAAAGATTGATAAAACAGTTTTAGAATTTTATTAACATTTTAAATGCTAAAAATTGTTTTTAAAATTATAAATAAACAAAGATGTTTGCCTTCTTAAAAGATTGGTCTAGAAGGATACAATAATTTCAGGCTTGAAGAGTACATATTAATCAACAACTACTAATCACTTTTGAGAGGAATTAAAAAAAAAACAGTATAAAAATGTTTAATTGGGAGGAGACATCATAGATATCCTTCGTGTTTAAGTAAAAAAGATAAGGGAGAATTTATTATCAAATATAAAACGCTTCTAGAAGCTGATTGATGAAGATGAAGATGAAGCTTCCATTCTGCTATAAGCCAGATAATGGCAGCCTTGGGTTAGATAAATCTCTGATATCTAAAGTAACATATATCTCAACGTGGTTTGACTTCGATGACTCCTCCCCGCATACTGAAATTTAATTTCTTTTTAAATCTATGCAGTTTCTTCACGACAACTTCTAGAAAGAAAAAGCCGTTTTCTCTAGCTCTCTAGCTCGGCGTGACTCGAAATACTCATTGATAATAATTATTATATTTCGATTTTATGGATTTACACCATAATCATTCATTACCTACCAAAAAAAATTAGAATACCCACCAAAAAATGACCATTTAATCATTCATAAATTTGAGTAAATTAGGATATTAGTATCTCAAACATTTCATTTACTTTACTTTTAAGGTGAGGATATTGACACTCATAATTAATTATTTACACTCTTCATTAATTATTTATAATTTTATAAAAATTAAAATCATTATTGATTAATAGAAAGTGCATATAGACGAAAAAAGCGTAGATATATAATTAAGAGTATTAATAGTCTTACTCTAATTTAATTCTTAAAAAAAGATAAAATTTAATTATATTTTTTATATTTATTATATTTATTCTATCAATTAAATTATAACATGTGTTTATTAATATTTTTTTTTTTTTTTTAAATATAAATATATCATAATTTAATTAATAAAATAAATATAATAGATATAAAAAATGAAGTTAAATTTTATCTCTTAAAAAATTAGTCACATCAGTTTTATTCCCAAAATATAAAACCCGAACTGAAACTAATTATTTTGTCATTTTTAATTGATTTGAGACATCAATTGCTGAGATGGGGAATTATCTGTCTCGCGTGTTAATTAATATTACTAAATAATTGTTTTATATTTGCATTAATTATGATAAATTAATATTTGGGTAGTATTTTATAATATTATTAAGTCTAAGCTTGAGTAATTTAAGGAGATTGGCTTAATGGTGAATGAGGCGTATTTCTTACCGTAAGTACTTTTGCGTTCAAATATACTTCGAAGAAATAATTCTCCTAATTTCACAAAGCAAATGTGGTAATGCATTTTAAAAATTAGACGTCTCAGTGAACACAAAAGTTGGCGTCAAGATATTCTCACTATAAAAAGGGGGGAATTCTATAGAATTTATTAGCGTAATTAATTATAATTAAAATTATAATTGATTATAATTGATTTTAAGTATAATTATAATTGATTTAGTATAAAATTAAAATAATTTAATACATAATTATATTTATTATTATTTTTATACATTAATTTTTTTCTATAAATAGAAGTTAATTTTTTTGTATATATTAATTCATAAATATACATAAATTTATTAATATTTATCTCTATATTTTTGTTTCTAACTTAGTACCAAAGACATGATATCTATTTTGAAAAGAATTTTTCCTTTTCGTTATGTAGAATTCGTGAAACTTGTTAGAATTGTTACTAATCTCATCAAACTTCTATTTTTTTTGCTATCTCTGCTCCTTTCAAACTTCAGAGACTTTAGCTTTCGATCTAGATTTTAGATTCTAGTGAATTAGCAAAAAATTATGAATTATATTATTAAATATAGAAAAAAAATTAAAGTTAACAAATAAATATATATTCACTATTAAATTATTTAATAGGTTAAGATCAAAATATACTATTTTAAATTAAGGGTAAACATACTCTTAATCACTTTAGAAGAATATTTTTCTTTCATTATATAAGAAAATTTATGAATAAAGTAAAAATAAAAAAAAATATTTATATTAAATATTAAATGCATCACAATAGTAGTTGTCTTTTACATCATGATTTATAAGCAATATTAAGTTTTTATATATATAGATTTTAAAAAGGAGAAGAAAGTGAAGTTAAAAGTGAGAGGAGTTGGTAGATTTATTATATAAAGATTAAAAATTAATAAAAAGATGAGTTAAAATTGTAATATCAATGTATATAAAATAATCATTAATCACATGTCAAATACATATCAAGTATAAACTCTTTTAACTTCATCATTTTTATCTTTAGTATAATTATACTAACATCTCTTGAGATTAGTGCTTATAATATTGACTCCATTTTTGTTTGTAAAATTACTTATACTTTTCTTGATTTATATTTTTAATAAAATTTTGTGTAATATTTATACATAAAGTAAGGGAGGTACATATAATTTTGGAAACAAAAAGGATGTTAGAGTGTAATAACAATATATAAAATTAAGAATATGTGTATAATTTTTAAATAAGAGTATCAATATAATAAATATTAACTTTATAAAATATCAATATAATTATTTTTTATTTTTTAATAAGTTTAATTAAATTATTAATACTTACAAGAAATTAATGAGGAAAGGGAGGGCCAAGACCCATGCTCGCCCCCCTTAGATCCATCCATTTTTCGATAGCAGGACTTCATTTTAGACTCCGTCTTAAATTTCAAATTTCGTTTTGATGTCAGACTCCGTTTTAAATTCCGTTATAGATTCTAGACTTTATTCTGATAGCAGAATTTCGTTTCAGATTCTGTCATAGATTTCAGACTTCGTTATGATGACATGATTCCATTTTAGACTTTATTCCCATTATAAATTTTATCAGATGTAGATGGTTCTATCTCAAATGCAGTTTGGGTCTCTTGACTTATCTAAAATCTCGACGTTGTGATTTTATATTATTTTTAATTTATTTTATTTTCGTATATCTACTTGTAAATATTTTTAATTTATTTTTTAAACTCCAAACTCAATTATTATCCTGGTCGATTCCATATTTTACTTTTTAAACTCAAGTTGTTTTCTTCTATACCCACTTGAGTTTGAAGGAGAATGTTAGTGTGATTAATTATAATTGATATTATAATTGATCACGATTAATTTTAGAGATAATTGTAATTAAATTAATACATAATTATATTTTATTTTATTTTTCTATATAACAGTCAAAGACTGACTTACATAATCCAAATAATAATACTAAATACATATATTTATACATATATATTATTTTATATTTATACTATTTTTATCATTTAATTATAACTAATTTTATCTTACTTTTTACATACTCATATTCTTATTTTATTATCACACACAAATATATTGTCGTGTACTTAATACTAATATACACCAAATATTATTCTCAAATTTAATGTCATACTTAGTCAAACCTCTGAAAAGTCACACACTCACAACTCACAACTCACAACTATGCTAAAGAGGGAGACTACCAATAAAAGATACTTTCCCTAATCGCCTATGGACATAAAAGTGCTAAATAACAAAGACACCATTGATGGCTTCTATAATCGTAAAGTGATTGACTCACGTTAAGTAATAAAAATATCATTTATTACTTATTTAAATTATTTTAATTATTTAAAAAATAAAAAGGATGAGAATCCTCTTGACAAAAATGAGAGAGATTCCTATTTTTCCTAAAAGCAAAAAAATGATTAATTTTTTACTATTTTTTCTCATCCTCTAACCACCATTTTTCCTTTTCAAGAAAAAACAAGAGTCTTTTCTATTTATATCAACAGAATAGAATCTTCATCTAAAATAAAATATTAAATAAGTTTTAAATTTTTTTAAGATATTAAATACTCATAATTTATTAATAATTTCTATTTTGATTCTTTAGAACACACATTAATAAAATTCATAAATTAAACAAGGTGAATCACTAACGAAGAAGCAATTAATACTTTAATTTGTAAATATTTTCAATTTTTGCCTTTATCGTTAACTTGATCAATAATCTTATAATCTAAGTATACATTAGTTAAGCCAACGAATAATTCAATTCAATATAATTAACAGTAATCCACATTTTCAAATCTCTTCAAGAATTGTGTGTGATGTTTCTTTCCCCTTCAATATATTTAAGTTTTCTACTAATAAAAAAATCAATTTAATCATTTGCGTTGTATTATTGAAATCAATACTATTAATGAGAAGTGGTATTGCCAAATCTTTCTTTTCATAAGATTTATATAGTGTTCAATATGCATTTACTCTTACATTAATTTTTAGTTTATATGTGTGCTGTTAATTATTATACGCAATTATTCTGAGTTTGCCGGATATATGTCTGCAAATTATACATTTTGTTATGAGACATAACACATGCTATTGCCCTAATAATAACTATCATTATTAATATTGAAAAGTAAGAATAATTATACAAGGAGACTAGTTAGAAAACGCATGGAAATGGGGGAAGACCAAAATTTCCTATATAACTATTTGATGGTGTCATTCTTAATTTGAGGCCTCAGGATTTTTATGGTGGGATAATTAATTTACTAACAAGTAACAAGTAATTACACACATCGGCTTAGCCAAAAACATAAAAGTAAAACCGATCATAATTCACATTTTGTTATAAATAATATTTATATATCAGATTAATTATTTTGAATGTTTATAAGTTTTCTTTAAAAAAATATATTATGAAATAAACTTAAAATAATTGATTACAAAATAAAATAATTTCTAGCATTTAACTGAGGTCTGAATACATATACCCTCAAGGTTTTACTCTGTTAGTATATATACTACGCTACGTTCATTAAAAAAAATAAAGTATATACTACGTTACTATATGTAGTGGCTGTATTTGTGGGATGGAATCGCGCGTTTGTGTTTGAGCGTATTAATACACGCAAAGGACTGGACGAGAGTGTGGATGTAATGGCGAATGAATCATGGTCAGTTGCATGCACCTAACCCTGTGACTTCTATCTGATACACCTAACTTAGTAATTAATTGTTTTTTTATATGCTGAATTATTGAAATTTATTATACACATACAGTCACAGTTTTTGGTTTGCATATATATAATACCGCATCTTTATTTCCCCGTTGAAAGTCGTGGGCCTTTTATTTTCAAAAAATTAATTTATTTTATCATTTTAATAAAAATTTATAAGTATAATATGTTTGATACAAATCATTAATTTTAACAATGAATTATTATAATATAGGAAATTTTTCTTATAAAATATTTTATTAATCTAAGACTAATTTTAAAAAAAACTGTATAAAGAGTAAAGACCCCTTAAACTTCTATTATTTTATAAATTATTATCACAAACTATAAAATAATTTATTAAAATTTTTTAAATATATTTTATTTCTTAAAAAAAAAACAAATTTATTTTAAAACAAAATTTGTTTTTATTTTTTTGTAATAATAAAATATTTTTATAATCAAATTTTAATAAATAAATTAATAAATAGTTCAAAATTAATATTAATATAAATAAGATGTTATTATATAATATCATTGTCAATAAATTAATATATTTAAAGTGTATAAATACATGTTAAATTTTAGTTCAGTTGTAAATATTTATTTTCAACTTTAAATTTGTTCAAATTAATCCTTAAATTGTCACTATTGTTTCAATAGGTCTTTTTGTTAAAAGAGTGTTAACTTCATAACAACAAATTAATTTTGATAGTTTATTTTTATTGAATCTCATCATTTTATTAATTTGTTTTATAAAAACTCATTTTATCTAATTATATGAATTTTTAAATAAATTATTATCACATTTCAACATAGCGAAAGAAATTCATAAAAATGTCATCTAATCTTTCAGCAACAATAACAACCCAAATGTTAATATCGATAAAATAAATTTTTATAAAATAAATTAACGAAAAAATAAAATTCAATGAAAATGAACGATTAAAATTAGTTTGTTGTTAAAGAGTTAATGTCCTTTAACAAAATAATTTATTAAAACAATAATAATAACTATTTATAACTAGTTTAAAATTTAGAGTGATTTGTATACTTTTCTTTTTAGATATCTATATAATAGTGTGCTTGGGCTCGTGTCGTCACGTTTGTTAAGCTGTATCTTCTTTATAATATAAAGTTGCTGGAAAGATCAAAATAATATTATAAGTTTGGTCCTCTTCACCACGTCATTCACGCCATCGATAACTTAAACCCATAAATACTTTCATAATCATAATTGATAATTCATGTGTGTGTTTGGATGTATATAATGTCCTCTGAAAGGAGCTCTCCAAATAAGCAAGGACAAAGTCTCCTTCTCTCTCTTGTGTGCTAAAATCTTGACTTGTGGAAAAAGTTAGCTCTTTTTTCCTTGTTTTTACTCTAGGCGAAATGCAATGGAAACAAGAGCACCTACTCCACGAATGATAATTTTCATTTAATCTCGTCTTTGCCGTATAATTAAATGCATAATTCTTTAGGTCAATTTTAACTTTTACGATATTTCTTAAAGGGAGTGGCAAATTCAAAAAATCAATTACTCCCATAATTATATCCATGGTTGAGTAAATCAAATTTGAACAATAAAAACGGATAAGTAATAAGTAAATTTAAATTAATTGTATGTTTGGAATAGATTATTTCCATTCTCAATATACGTTTGTTGCCCAAAAAAGTTGTTGCTAAGTAAATGCAACATATGTGGGTAATAATACTAAAAGTTATTGATTGTAAAATTTGTATGGCAACATACGTTTTTGGTTAAATTAAATATTATTTTGTTTTAATTAAATATTTTTTATATTTATTTTAATAATTTAATGTATAAAATTAATTTTTTATATTATTTAAATAAAACAAATTAATTTAAAATTATTTTTAAATTAATATATTTAAACATAATCGATTATAAAATATTCATAATTTAATTATTAAAATAATCGATTATTGAAATAATTAAATTTTAATAACTATCTTAAATACTCACTAAGTAATCGAGGGATTTTAACAATATCAGGGATTTGAGCAAAGAAAAATATATTGCTAGGAGGAATAGTATCTAAAATAGAATTAATTTCATAACCTTAAGTGTGGGGATAATCAAGAAATGATAAAAAAAAATTATTTTGAAATAAAATAAAACTATTCAATAGTTAGTCATTAATTTGAAATAAAAAACATAAATTAACTTTCTTAAGTCTTATCTCTAGTCTCGCACAATGATATCTCTCTCTTTTCTTTCTTTTACTTAATTCTAACGCATTCTTTTTCATCCATCAAAGGAGGGTGTTTTGCCAAAATTACGTTCTTTTTATCTAAATAAGTAGTTTTTTACATATTTTGTTCGTTGCTTTTGATCGCGTCGCCATTTGATTTCTCGCTCTGTCATTGTGGTGGTTTTCGTCTTATCGGTGTTCGTTTGTCAGTTGATTGGAGACACCATCCATTACTGATTCAATCAAGACTTGGCAAACCTTACAGATCCGAAAGACGGGTTTCGATCACTTTAATTTTGTCACATTTGTAATATTTTCTTACATGTTATCTTATTAACCTGTCTTTGTGAGTTTGTTTGCAGATTCATCTTTTTCGAAACATGTTGAATTTGATTATTCTCGATTATTTTCTAATTTAAATAAATAAATATCTTTTTTAGTAAAAAGAAAAATCTCTAGTCTCGCACAATTGTTAAACGTTCTTCTACTATGTTAGATCAAAATCAAACCCCGCTCCCAAAAGTAAGAAGAATTTGTGTGTTCCTATAAGGTAATGCGCCAGAAATTTATGACTTTGACTCAACCAAAACAGGATTAATGCATATAGCACTACAAGTGGTGCAGCATTTATAACCCCTGCCCAACGTCCAAAAGATCTTCAATTCTTCATCATCAGCAGAGGTTGTGCGTAATGTTGCCTAATAATAGTGGGCGCATCAGATGAACTCGGTCGGTATTTTATAGAAAATGATGAGCTTACATTATTTTTTATCTCATATTTATTTTTATATTTATTTTAAATAAATGTGATTAAATAAAAGAAGGTGATAGAAAAAAATAAGTATAATAAATAATATTAAAAAAATATTAAAAAAATATATGCATTTGTGATAAAAAATTAGAGTTGGTATTTTATAGGTTTTTAATAAGAGTTTTGTTAATATGTGATGCATATATTAAGAATTTAAAAATAAAAAATATTAAATAAAAAATATAAATATTTAATGTCTTAAAATATAAATAATATTTAATATTTATTTTTAAATAATTAAGATGAATAATAAATATTTTTAATCATTAACACGCCTTTAAAGGTATAGGTTAATAAAATTCATTTAATAAAATTAGACGTAGTGTGATTATAAACACTTGAAGAAATGACTTTTCAATTCTTTATATATATATTTATATATATATATATTTATATATATTCCATATTCTTCCTTATGTCAATAGAAAGGTAAAATTCATATCCTATTTATAAATAATCCTCAAAGGGAGAGAGAGAAAAACTAATATTTATGTGATATAAAATAAAACCTTAACGCAACATGTTCTTTCAAGTGTCTACATTTTCATGTGCTTTGCCATCCTTGTTAAGATACCATACCACTCTTAGTTTCAAATTAATAATAAAGTTTTGAATGGTAAATAAAGAAGTTCTATTTTGTAATAGCTATACCCAAATTCATATGCAAACAACACTTGTAAGCTTCAGCCATCCGATAACGAAACTCATTATTATGCACATTTTTAGGTCACCCATGTTATATGCACTATCTACTCTGTCTCGTTAATGGGTAACTAAGTTCTTAGTTAGCATCATTAAAAATGGACCATTGTGTTCGACGATACTGAACCAACTAGCAAGTAATTAAGAGCCAAGCCGTTGGGTGAGCCATCACAAAGAAGACAATAGCAATAAAAAAGCAAAGAAGAACACTAAGAAGTAACAACTTTGAACCCATTGTTTTAAAAAATACAAATTGCAAACCAAAGACGACTATACTATGCGTATCGCCTTAGCTTTCGTATACTTTTGACGAGGAAAAAATGATGCCTTTCTTCCTCTTTTCTATCACTCTTTTTCTTCTTTTTTTTCTTCTATTTTCACATTTTATTTTTCACTTAATAAGTAATAGATTAATTAAAAATTCTTTTTAATAATATTATTTTTATATATATAAGTTTTAAAATTAAATTTAAAATTACATATTTAAGAAATTCACATTTTTTCTACTCACATTAAAATATATTGATTTTTTTTTTACTGTTTTCTCTCTCTAAAAACTAAAAATGTTGAATCACGGATATGCACATTCATTTATAAAAGAGCAATGCTAGTCTATATTAATTTTATATTATTTGTTTAAGAAAATAGAGATAAAAAATGTATTAGAATATGTATCTTTTTATTTTATTATTAAAAAATAATATAAGATTTTTTATATATAGATATTATTATTTTCTATAAAAACACGAAGAAAAATAACATAAAATATATCATAATCTTATTTTGTATATATTTTTATTGAAATTTTATTTAATATTTTATTATTATTAAATATATGAATAGTTGGCATATCTTAAATTCAAAACGAAACAAAATAGCCGCTCCTGCACATGAGAGCAAGTGGAAACCCCTCCCTCCAAATTATATATTATCTCTCTCTCTCCCTCTCTCTCTCTGTCTCTTTCATCCTCACACATCCACAACTTACAATCTCTCTCTCTCTCATCCTCACACAACACACCCTTCTCTTTACTTGTGTTCAAAAACTTGTCTCTCTTTCCAACCTTAATATTTTCTCTGTTTTCTAACTTTCTATATACAATCCAGGCTTCTCATTTTGGGGTTCACCTACTACGATGCCACAGGTCGATTTGGAAACACTCGTTTCAGTGTGCGCCGGCGGATCCACTGATCGGAAAATCGCCTGCGAGACCCTCGCCGACGACCACGAGAAAGATCGCCCGGAACCTCACCCGGATTCGCCGCCGGAGTCGGTTTGGCTCTCGAGGGATGAAGAGTCGGACTGGTGGGACCGCAACGCTGTCTACGAGCGCAAAGAATCTACCAAGGGAAACTCCAATTCCAATTCCACCAACTTGAACCCTAACTCCAACTCCAATTCCAATTCCCAGCGCTTTTCTTTGAATTTCAAGTCCAAGGCAGCGATCATTGGCTTGCCTAAGCCTCAGAAGCCTTCCTTCGTCGACGCCAAGAACCGCCGCAACCACAAGCCCAGTAACACTAGGTTGTTCCCTAAGCGGACTGCTTCCGTGGGGAAATCGGAGTCCTCGCTGAACGAACCATCGTCGCCGAAGGTTTCTTGCATGGGTAGGGTCAGATCCAAGCGCGATCGAAATCGCAGGTTGAGAAGTTGCCGAAAATCCTCCTCTGACGCTGCCACTGCCACCGCCAAAGCCACAACTGAAGAGAAACCGGCAAGAACCGGAAGAAAACCCGGTTTCTTTGAAAGTTTTTGTGCTTTCTTCCGTTCCGGTAGCAGAGAAAAACCGGCTCAGAAAACCGGTCCTCCGACGAAGAGCGTCAACAACTTGAAAGGGGCGCGGGATAGCGCGGCGAGCGTGAACGACACGTCGTTTGCGGAGTCGATCTCGAGAAATAGCGTGTCGGAGAGTGAACCGCCCGGTTTGGGTGGTATGATGCGATTCGCGTCTGGGAGGCGGTCTGAGTCGTGGGTAGTAGGTGATTCCGAAATCCACGTGTCACAATAGTATTGGTGAAGGTAACCGTTCGGCGATGGCAACCACGAAGTGGGCCCTGTCCCCCTTGGGTGTAAGTAATAATCGATAAACATCATCTCGCGAGTCGCGGGTCTTTGTGTGGGGCCCGAACTTTTGCAGAGTCGTTGGAGGGATGACGTGTCTCATTGAACAACGGTACATGTGAATGTTGCTTACTACTGTTGGAAGGTAAATTTTTTTTTTTGTTTTGGTTGTGATTGAATTTCCTGGTTATTTGTTGTCACTCTCTATTTTAGCGACAAAGTTCTGTAAATATAGACGAGTCATGAGTGTTTTTTCTTGAAGTGAGCAGGTGTAAATTTTCTATCATCAGTTTCAATAATGACATGAATTGTCCCATTGTGCATGCGTTTGCCCGTTTCCCTCCTTTTTAATAAAACAAAATTAAGCATGGATACTGTTCCTGAATTCTAGCTTTGCGGGATAGAAGAGCTGCGCGGATAGAAAACTGTTGATGAATTATATGATCATACATGGAAGATAACACATAATTTAAATCGTAGTAGCCTTGTGGCCCATTTGGGGTTAATTAGTACAATATATTAGTAAAAATATTTGTTTTTCTTGAATGTTTTATAATTAACTTTACGAAAATGTTACTTGTACAAAGTGTTGTGTACTGAATTTTACAAAATTCAAGGTGAGGCATTGGTGAAAAAGGAAAAAAAAAAAAAGAGGGAGAAAGAAAGGAAAATAATGGAGACGCTGAGAGTTTTGTAAATTTATATGAAATTTTTGCATGAGATAATATATTTATTACTATAATTAAAATTTATCATTTTTTCTAAACTATCTTCATTCCTCTTTAATCATATTATAATTTGCCCCATATCACTTAATCTAGCATGCTGCATCTCAATGCTTGATGCAAGAATTTTGAGACAAGGAATTTACATATTGATATACTTTCAATATAATCAGAAAACCATAATTCATAATGATTGATGAATCTGAGGAACACAGTAAGACTATCATAAGAAAAAAAAATGAAAAAGCATATACTTTTCTTATTTGGAAAAAAATGTATTCTCTTTATATTATAGATATAAGAAAAAAATATATACAATTTTTCTGAATTTTGACCTTTTATAAATCATCATTACAAATTTTAAAATTTTTTCAATTAATCTCTCAATTTTAATTAATATCGTAATAGATTTCTTTAATTTAAATCTATTAATTTATTAATCGATAATATTAATAATATTTTATTTTTTAAATTTATTAATTTATTAACGATAATATTGAATAATAATATTTTATTTATTTTATAAAGAAGAAAATATATTTAAATTAAATTTTAATAAATAAATTAATAAATAATTTGTAATTAATATTAATACAAATAATGATATTATGTAGTATTATCGTTAATAAATTAATAAATTTAAATTAAATATAAAGATTTATTGTGATATTAATTAAAATTTAAAAATTAATTAAAAATATTTTAAAATTTTTAATGATAATTTATAAAAGAATCAAAATTTAAAAAAATTATATACTTTTTTCTTAGATATAAATAGAAATAAAAATATATTAGATACTAAAGAGAGGTTGGTGTTCATGTAGTTCCTCAATAATCTACTAAAAGGTAAAATATGTAAGGACGTTGTTGCCATGTTCCTTTGAGCTCGAAACATTATAACTTTCTTTCCTTACCTATCCATGAAAAGTATACTGTAATCCACTACCAATTTGAATGAAGAAAATATTCTTATTTTAAAAGATATCAATTACTAAGATTCAAAGTAATTATCATTTTTAAAGAATATACAAATGAACATTTGGCGTAATGAATATTAATTGGATTTCGAAATTAAAGAACACCCCTTCTAAGAAATAATAAAATTTGGTTTCAATTTTGAGAATAGAGAATTCCTTCTAATTCTATTTAATTTATTGTTATATATTTATTTATTTAATTAAATAAAGTTAAAAAATTAAAAATAACATATAATAATAGATTAAATGAGATTAAAGAGAATTCATTCTTCTTATAATTAGAGACAAATTTTGTTTTGAAATAATAGAAAAGAGTTCTATGAATATAAAATTTAGTTGAGTATTTTATATTTCTTGGGGGTCAAAGTTGCAAGGGGAATATGAGATTTTTCAAGGCACTAATTTTATAATTTCGGTTTGAAATCAAAGACGTCAAAGGTTGCATCATCATCCACTGATTTATATATTTCATACGACTTGAAAAAGTTGTATCAGAAGAAGTTCAACCTTCAATATTATCTTACCATCAAGTCGTGGTGTTGATAATCTTGATGGGTAGAATGATACAAGGTATAAGGTGGATGTCAAGACATACATCCATGGGCATGGGTGGCTAACCATCTTGACATCAGTGCCATCACGTTAAACGAGTATGACTACATCGCCCATCAGGCATCCGCAAGAAAGCAAGAGCCCCATTTCCGATTCAAATGGCTAAAATGTCAAAATCCATGACAAAAGAAGGAGAAATGTTTTATGTAAATCATAATATATATGTTGTATTTATATCACATATTAATATAAAAAAATATCAAATTATATTATATGTGATTATAATATTTCTTAACATATAAAATAATTTTATAAGTGAATTAAATAAAATTAAACGTATTTTGAATAGATGAACAACGTGTTGAGAAAGATAACAAATAAAATTATTTAATACAAGGTCAATGGATAATTTATTATCTCAGTCTGACTTTTTCCACACTTTATGTAATTACAATAAAACTGAAACAATGAAAAAATATATTTCACTATAAAAATATGGAAATATAATAATAATCTCACAAAATACTGGTGGGTAAACACTTTCTTGATTTTTCTCTCGAGATGATTATCTCTCTATCACATAAGTGAGGTTTTCTTTTTTCTCAAAACTCTGTAAATTGATTTGATTTTTCTATAGGATGAACGAAATGAACAAAGACAATGACTTTTATAGTCAACTTTCCTAGCTAGTTAGTGGCCTTGAATAAAGAGGTTTTTTCTCTTCTTTTTTTTTTCCTTCATTGACTTCATTCAAAATCTCTAGTACTTTCTTTTATTTTTTTTTTATTTTATTTTTTCTTCTTTTTCTCTCCTCCACTAAAGAGGGAAACCATCAATCTCTTCTCCAGATTTAGGTGGAGGGCTCCAGCAGTCCAACTGCTCTTCTGCAAAATCCGTACTTATCCTTAGGTAAGGACTTGGTCATTATATTGAACTATTATCATCAGTATGAATTTTCTCAAGTTGTAATTGCTTAGAATCCAATATATCACGTATCCAGTGATATCTCACGCCAATGTGCTTCGACCTCGAGTGAAAACTCGAATTCTTGCTCAAATGGATCGCACTTTGACTATCACAATGCACAATGTACTTCTGTTGTTCCTGTCCTAACTCATGCAAGAATTGCTTCATCCATAACATTTCTTTGTAAGCTTCTGTAACTGCAATGAACTCTGCCTTTGTGGTAGACAAAGCAATACACTAATCAAGTATCCAGAAGTAGACTTTTTGGAATTAATATCTTCAGCCATATCTGCATCTGTGTAGCCGATTAGTTCAGGTTTTCTACTCCCAAAGCATAAACTCATTTTGGAAGTTCCTCTGAGATATCTTAAAATCCACTTTACAGCATTCCAATGCTTTTTTCATGCTTTAGCCAAGAATCTACTAGCAACACCAATTGTGTGTGTTATATATGGTTGTGTACACACCATTGCATACATTAAGCTTCCAACAGCTGAGGCATATGGCACCTTGCGCATTTCCTCTTTTTCAGTTTCAAATGCAGGACTTTGCTTTGAGCTAAGTGTAAAGTGACTAGCAAGTGGAGTAATAACTGGCTTTGCTTTCTCCATGTGAAACATTTCTAATACTTTCTCGATATTTTTTTTTTGTGATAGCCACAACTTTTTTTCCTTTCGATTACGAGAGATGGTCATACCAAGAATATGATTTGCGAGTCCCAAGTTTTTCATAGCAAAAGACTTTTTCATTTCTTTCTTGAACTTGTCACTAATTTGTCCTACGATCAATATATCGTCAACATACAAAAGTAGTATGATGAACTCACCATCAAGCAATATCTTGACAAAAACATAATGATCAGAAGTAGTCCTTCGGTATCCATGCTCAATCATGAAGGAGTCAAACTTCTTGTACCATTGACGCGATGCCTGCTTAAGCCCATATAGACTTTTCTTCAGTTGACATACTAGATCTTCTTTGCCTTGGACTTTAAATTTCTCTGGTTGCTCCATGTAGATCTCTTATTCTAGATCGCCATGAAGAAATGCAGTCTTCACGTCTAGCTGTTCCACATCTAGATTCAAACTTGCAGTCAAACCAAACACCACCCGGATGGATGACATTTTTACCACGGGTGAGAAAATTTCTTCAAAGTCTATACCTTTCTTTTGACTGAAACCTTTCACGACTAATCTTGTCTTGTATATGGGTCGTGAGTTATTCTTCTCAGTCTTCAGCTTGTACACCCATTTGTTTTTTTAGTGTTCTTTTACCTTTTGGTAACTCTACCAACTCGTAAGTTTGGTTCTCATGTAAGAATTGCATTTCTTTTTGCATGACTTTCAACCACTCCCCCTTGTGATCATCCATCATAGCTTCTTCATAAAGACTCTGGTTCTCCCCCATCAGTGAGTAGCACATATTCTATTGCAGGATATTTGGTTTGCAGTTTAGGTATCCTGACCGACCTTCTTAATTAAGGCTCTTGAATATCTTGTTCTTCGTCCTCATAATCTTCAGTCATATCATCATCAATACCATTTCTTCTATTACCATCTGGTGCTTCTTCAGCTGGATCATTACTAATTTGATATTCATTTTTTACATCTCCAATCTCTTCTATTACATCTCCCCCATAAACCTTTGGAATAGAAACTTGATCCAAGTTGATTGGATGTTCTCTAGAACTAATAGGCTTGACACCCTTATGAATATATTCAATATTTTGGTCTTCAAAGAAGATGACATCTCTACTTCTAATAATCTTTTTCTCAACAGGATCCCATAACTTGTATCCGAATTCTTCATTTCCATATCCCATGAAGATACATTTCTTCGACTTGGAGTCGAGTTTTGATCTTTCATCTTTTGGAATATGAACAAATACTCTATAATCGAACATCTTCAAATGGTTGTAGGATACATCTTTACCGATCCAAAACTTATTTGGAACATCACCATTCAACGGAGCTAAAGGGGATAAATTGATCAAATCAATTGCAGTCATTAGAGCTTCACCCTAAAAACTCTTGGGTAACTTGACATGAGATAACATTGTTTTCACCCTTTCAACAATAGTTTTGTTCATCCTCTCAGCTATTCCGTTGTGTTAAGGAGTCTTCGGAATAGATCATTCATGTCAGATTCCATTACTCATGCAGTAATGTCTGAAAGCTCTCATATATTCTCCTCAATTATTAGTGCAAACACACTTTAACTTTCTACCAGTTTCTCGCTCAACACTAGCATGAAACTGTTTGAATACTACAAACACTTGGTCTTTTGTTTTAAGGCCCAAACCTTCATGGAGTGGTCATCAATAAAGGTAACAAAGTACATTGCACCTCCATGAGTACTAGTGGTCATTGGACCACATACATTAGAATGCACCAAATCTAAAACATTAGGTCTTCTATGTGGGACCTTGTAGTGAAAAGAAGCCATATGTTGCTTTCCAGCCAAGCAATGTGTACATGGTTTAAGAGACATATTTGTTCTTTTCAAACCTACCAGTGTATTTCTTTTGGCTAGAATTTGAAACCCCTTCTCACTCATATGTCCGAGTCGATTATGCCATAGCTCGACTAAGGAGTCTTCTCTGACAACATTAACACACTCATTATTGACTTTGGCTTTTATCACATAAAGAGTGCTTACTTTCTTGCCTCGGGGCTATCACTAGTGAACTTTGTGTTAGCTTCCATTTTCTACCTCCAAACACACTAGTATAACATTCTTCGTCTAGTAGTCCCGTGGATATTAGATTGAGACGCATGTTAGGGATATGTCTCATATCTTTCAATGTTAGGCGACAACCAGTGTTTGTTTTTAGGGAAACATCTCCTTTCCCATAATCTTGGATTTATTATCATTCCTCATTTTCACATGACCAAAATCACCGCTTGTATAGGAGGTAAAGAAATCCCTTTGGGAGGTTACATGAAATGATGCACCAGAATCCACAACCCAACATATATCTTGTGATGCCAATTTAACATGGCTAGCATCACAAACAAAGATTATCTCATCTCCATGAAAAATGGTAGCGGCTACGTTACTCGCATCACCATTCTCTTGTTGCTCTCTTTTGAGCTTCTTGCATTCTCTCTTTATGTGGCCTTTCTCGCCACAGTAGTAACATTCTATATCTTTTCTTGTCCTTGACCTTCCTCTGAACTTATCTCTTGACCTGTCTCTCAACTTGTCTCTAGTGTGGAATTTCTTGTTGTTGTTTCTTCTACGATATTCTGTGACAAGCGCCTCAGACTTTGTCGGCATTCCTTGTTCCTTCCTTCTTGATTCTTCATTGAACATGTTATCTTTTATTATATCCAATGTTAGAACACCTTGTGATACTGAATTACTCAATGAAACCACAAGTGTGTCCCAATTTTCTGGTAAGGAGCTGAGAAGTAATAATGTTTGTAATTCGTCATCAAGCACCATGTTCATATTGGTGAGTTAATTCACCAATCCTTGAAAATTGCTTAAGTGTTCGAAAACACTCTGAGTCTTCCTATACTTAAGGTTCACTAATCGTCGAATTGTAGTGGCTTTATTCTGGGCCGTCTTTCTCTCATACATGGACTCTAGTTTCGTCCATAACATGTACGCAACTGTTTCGTGCGCCATGTGATGAAAAACACTCTAGTATATCCATTATCGGATTTGTTCAACAATTTTCCTATTCATCAAATTCCAGTCAGCATCAGACTTGGCTTCTAGTTTTTTCCCTTCATTTTGCAAAGGTTGGTATAAATCTTTGCAGTAGAGGATTTCATCCATTCTGGGTTTCCAAATGGAGTAGTTTGAAGAGGTTAACTTAACCATCGTTATTGATGATGTCGAGGTTGACACTTCCATTGTGAATGACACAAGTTAAACTGTGTAATGAACCGAAGTTCTTGATACCACTTATTGGGAAAGATGACAAATAAAACTGCTTAATACAAAGCCAATAAATAATTTATTATCATAAGATCTAACTTTTCCTCCACTTTGTGTAATTACAATGAGTCTGAGATAATAAAAAAATATCTTCCACTATAAAATAATGAAAATACAATAATAATCTCACCAAATACCGATAACTAAATACTCTCTTGATTTTTCTCTCAAGAGCTCAAGAGGATTTTCTCTCTCTCACACATAAATGAAATTTTTTTTCTCTCAAAACTCTCTAAATTTTTTTTTCCTATAGGATGAATGAAATGAATAAAGACAATGACTTTTATAACCAACCTTCCTAGCTAGTTAGTAGCCTTAGATGAAGGAAGTTTTTTCTCCTTTTTTTTCCTTCATTAGCTTCTTTCAAAATCTCTAGAATTTTATTTTATTTTTTTTCTATTTTATTTTTCCTTTTTTTTCTCTCCTCCACTAAAGAGGGAAACCATCATAACGGGATTGTCCAAGAAGACACAATGGTTTCCATCGTGAGTTGCTGTTGAATCATGTTTGCGACTGTAGTTTAGGTCATCACTCCACAAAACCACTTTTTTGGTTTCTGGTATTTTATATATGCCATCCTCCAGCTACATGGCTTTGTCTACACCCAAAAATCATTTACAAACTTCATTGCAGGAAATGGTGAAAATGCTACGTTCTAAGATAACAGTATGGCCATGAGATTAACCAATTGTTGATGCCTTTGTAGCTCAACAAGGGTAGTACTTAAGGTGACAAAAATAGGTACCAATGTTTTTATTTAGGGCCCATATATTTGATGTTCTTGATAGGAATAATATTTGAGAAGGAAGTAGGGAAGTGAATGAGAGAGATGCATCTAATAATTCCAAACTAGGCCTCCTCTTTCCTTTGCCACCCACTTGTTTCAACCAATGTCAGTGGAGGTTGGCCAATCAATTAGGCTAGACAATGAAGGTTTTTGATTGGTAAGACAGGAAGCTTCAAAGAACGACCGAGGCTGAAACACGTTGCGTTCACACAGTAAGGTTATTTTCAATACGCCGTTGTTGAGGCTATATTGAATCAATATGATTTATGAAATCCAAAAATGCAAAAGTAAATGAATACTGACAAGACTGAAAGCGAAAGGCACTGACCTCAATCTTAGAACAAGTGTGCAGTTGTGTATGTACAAAGCATCACCGGAGAATTTCCCATTTTTTTATGCCTATATTTCTTAACTAAATTATATAATATCCTAACATTCCTGTAGAAGCTGTTCAACTTCAATCAGAGTAGGACTCTTATCTCATACGATACGATACATTAATACTTGAGTAAGTCAACGCCAATTAATTTAATCAGGGAGTTGTTGCTGCAATTGGGCTTATTGACTTCACTGCCTCTGTTTGCGCTGATGGTACATCTCAATTTTGCGCCCATTTAGTGGCTGCAAGGGCCTTGCGTTGTGCTTGAACTCTGGGTTCAATGGTGCCTTTAGGAGCTCCAGTTGTTTCTTGGAGAGTGATCTCACCTGCATGCCCAAATAATAATTAGTCATTTCATTTCAGCCAAGAAGGCCAGAACTTCTCTCAAGTAAATCTCTACATGTATATTTTTCCACCAGTAGAGACTAGATAGATAGAAAGTATATAATTAAGAAGTTACCTTGCCAAGGATGTTCCAGTTAACCTCCTCTTTGCATGGAGGAGTGGTGAGAGAGCCAAAATATCTGTAATACATGTTGGTCTTTCTCTTCATATTCTTTACATCAAAGGTGCCAAGAGGGATATGGGCCTCCATATGGCCTGCACGGTTCTCTTTGTTCAGCTCAACCAACTTGTCTTCAATCTGAACCACATTTTAGTATCATCAACTATCAAGCTTCCAATTGCTATTTTATACTAATCTGAACCATAGTCTTCAATCAAAAATGAACCACATTTTAGTATTTGATTTAAAAATCAACTATCTTTAAAAAAGCTAAGATTTGAATTGATTTATCAAATTTTGTGGTACTTCATTAAAATCTTTGATTTTATTATTTTACATTTTAACTCTTATAAAAGGTTGTTAGAAGTAGTTAATAAGAGTAAAATAGTCTATTTATTTCAAATCAAATCAAATCCTAACAAATCCTATCAAAATTGATAGAATTTTTAAAACAAAAGGAATGAAATCCATGAGATTTTAGAAATCAAATCATGCATTTTTAAACATTCTAACTTTAATTAAATTTGATTTACTATGCTTATTTTTTTACATTCCAAATACACTCAAAGTAAAATTTATGGCTTTCAATTCTACCTTGGAGATGATAAGATCGGGATCACCCACTTTGTAGAGCACTGCCACAACTGCTATGCTTCCATCTTCGGTCTGGTGGACTAGATGGAGCTCAGCGTCATGTCTGTATTCACAAGATTCGTGTGTTTAAGCTCGCAAGCAGTGTAAAAGTAATTGGAGTCTTCAATTTTATTTATTTATTTAATTATTTCTGATGATTGATATCTTCTTTTTCTTTTTCTTTTTTGGTCTGAGATGATTGGAATCTTCATATATTAAGACGCCTTACAATTTTTTTTTTGGACACCTGCCTTCTTTTTGGACAACTTATGCCTTACAAGTTACAACTTACTAAGGCCCCTGAACCATTAGCTGGGCCCAGACATTGAAGGGACTGGCTACGTTTGGGCCTTCGCTGGGTTTTTAAAAACCATTCACCGTGTCTTTTAATTATCATCTCACTTGTTTGTACAACTGCCTCTTGGCTCTAGACCAAATTGGGTCATAACCGCAAACTAGACAGGACACAGCTAATGCCTGGCCCGGAGATTTTTCAAGAGTTTGTGTGTGTTTGTTTGTTTGTGTTATTGTAAGATTTTTTTTTTTTGATGCTTTATTTCTATAAGATCAACATATAATATGATATCTAAAATATAAATTAGCCTAAGAATAATTGATTACTTGTTCTTTGAGTTAATCTGATCAATTTGTATTTAGATTAGACATATATAATTTTAGTTAAATCATTGAAATTTAACTTTATATTGCTCACTTCGTGGACCTACCACTTGATGAAAATTCTATGGTAAGTAGAAGGTTACATGTAAAGTTTTCTAGATAATTTCTGGAGAAATAGAGAAGAAAAGGAACTTACTGCCGGCCATTTAGCCGGTGCTCTGCTGGAGAATGCCAATGCATTTGTTTCAAGGAGTAATTTTTTCCATATATATTAACATCTCCTACCTTTTCTTCAAAGTGCACCTATGACAGGAAAGTATAAGCATATTAGTTGATAAATTATTAATCTAGCTCGACTTTATGCGAGTGGGTTGACCTTGGTTAGCTTGCCAACTCGTATTATATGTTTTTTTTTTTAGTTTTTAACATTTAAAAAATATTTTTATGTTTTAATATTTTTTATAATTTAAATTTAATCAAATATTAAATAAAATTATTTTTATGATAAAAATATTAATTTATATTAAAAAATAAAATAAAAATTTTATATAATAATATTAAAATTAAACATCAAATTTGTGAATTAGTCTAACTTATTGTAAGTTAACTCGTGTCGAATTAGACTAAAATCAAACTAGTCCAATCAAGTAATAAATCATTTTTGTAACAAAATTTTATGTTTAACTTGTTTATTTTATCTGATTATTCAAACTGATGTATTGAACTCGTCTCATTTAAAACCATGTGCAGCAAGAGAATAACTTATTAACGGGTAGCTACACATTTTCTGTGAAAAGAGTCTTAAATTCAAGTCTTCCGTCGTTGTGTTTATGTTTCTATTGTTTAGTCAAAAATCAAAACAAACTAGGTCCAAAAAAATGAAAATTCCCTCTTCCCCCGCATGCAGTTGCAGCACCAAAATTCAATCTTTTTATGCATTTTGGTTAGTAAGAATGTCATCAAAATCACAAAATGGCATATGGGCGTCTTAGCATCTAAAGTTGCATGTCCAGGTTAATGCTTATAGATGGTTCCAGGAATGATTGTGGGATTAACAAAAAGTGATTTGGTAGATCAAGAACAAACCCCAATATTGAATTTGTTGTTAACCAGGGTGGCATTGGCAGGATAGTATTCTCTGTCTAAGGATTGCAACTGCTTGTTCAAGACAACATTAGCCTTTGTAAGGTCTACGGGACTCTGAGCTTTCCCGTTTGAGCAAGCTGCGAAAGATGGACTAATGCTTCCCCATTTGTCAGGACCATTTGGACCATTATAACCAAAATCAGCCGAATCTAGTGTGACAGGAAATTTTTCCATAACTACTAAAAATAAGCAAGAAATACCAACCTAATAGAATTTTATCTTCACAATTTAACAATGACAAAAACTAGAACTCTAAGAGCTTTGAGGCTGCTGGAATTTTTGAAACATAACATCAAACTCAGAGCTTATGAAAAGCACTACTTTGTTTTATTTTGTATAATGCAGAAACTGTAGCAACAAATCGATTTTCATCAAGTAAACTGATAATCCGATAGGGGGAATTCTTTAAGAAAGCAACACCCATTAGCAAACCAAAATATGAGTAAAGTAAACAAACACTTTGTGCTGAAAAAACAGAGAACCAAAGTAAGTTAAACTCTAATTAAAAGAAATCTTACGGTCATCTGCCGAAATGCATATAGCTAAAAATGCTATTATGGAAAGGATATAGAAGGAAATCTGCAGGGCCATTGTGGATGGCTATTATATCTGCTTTGATCTGAAAGCTTCCTCAGCTTTTATATAAGGGGTGATGTGTTGGTGAAAGTTGTGTTTGTTCTCAAATATCACCGCGTGAAACTATTGGGTTGTGCTAAATTTGGACCATGGTTGGTTGGTTACTACGAAGTGAATGGAGAGCCATTGTGATCTCTGTCTATTTATGCACGTTACAGATTCTGTTGTGACTGATGAGTGCTAGATTTGTCAGTTAACCAAATTATGTGGAAAATCAGATTGGGTTCTGTTGCGGTAAATATACAAAATCAGTTCGAATATCTTCAATTATGGGGAAATTCAATGAAAGAGGAGATTCATCAATTGAATGAAGGAAGGAAATTGATTATATTGCATAAGTTAGGTATTTGCATTAGTGAGCAAATTGAGAGTTTATATAGAAACCGACTTCTCAACAGTTATTTATTAAAAAATATATATATAACTTAAGAAGTCAGTTATTCAAAAACTGATTTCTTTATGTTATGTAAAGGAAAATAAAATTTTATGTTCAGAGTTCGATTCAACGTTTAAATAAAAGGTTTAATACTATTTTTAATGTACACCCTTTAAAAGAGGGTGTACCATACACTCTTCAAATCTTAACTGTTGATTGTGTTGAAAAATATATCAATGATTAAGATCAATAACCTGTAACTTGTTGTACTGTTTACTAGCACTGTTTACCATGTTGGAGTTATTGTTTACATCTTTCCGTAATTACTGTTCACCACTGGAAACACACTGTTCATTGTCGAAATTACTGTTTATTCTGAAAAAATGCATTGTTCATGCCGAGAACACTGTTCATTACCGGGGGGACACTGTTCGCCGCCGTATTTACTGTTAACGCAGGATTTATTGTTCACCGCATGGAGTTATTGTTCATACAGTTACTATTTATTTTTTAAAGTTGCATAATTATGTAAATAATACAAATTAAAATAGTATCAATTAAAACTATAATAGTTCTTATATTTTTTCATAAATAACTGTGCATATTAAAAATTCTACAAATTTTATTGTGTGTAAATATTACAGTTAAAATTTGTAAAATTTTTAATATGCATAGTTATTTATAAAAAAATATATATGTACTAATTTTAACTAGTATTATTTTACTTGCATTATTTACACGGTTACACAACTTAAAAAAATAAACAGTATAACTTAAAAAAAAGTGATGACCGACAGATGGTGATTTGTTGACAGTGGACAATAATGATGGTAGTAATGTGTAAAAAAAATGTAAAAAAAAAAAAAAAAAACTAACCCAAAAAAAAATTTAAAACTAACCTACAAAAAAAAATTCCTACAATAGTAGGTTAAATAAGGGGTGTATGGTACACCCAAACTTAAATGAATGTACCATAACAATGGCCTTTAAGTAAAACTGATATATTATAACTGTGGTATGCTGAGAATATTAATTGAAAATTGCATTATTTAAATAAAAAAGCCTACGCTATTGTGCTCTTTCCTTTTATGAGGTACTGGAGTAATGCCCCTCTAGCAGGCAATAATGACAAAGACTTGGATAGCATTACGCTCAAGACTTTTTACTTGACATAATGGCTTCACGCCGATTATTCATAACATTCAGAATCCTGAATAGTCTGAACGGAAGATATTTGAAGAATAAGTCCTTTAAATCTCTATATAAATCGATTTAGTAGTCTAAGCCAAACATGACATGTTTATTTTTTTTTTTTACTTATATCTTCATCATTATCTTGATTTCAAAATTGATTGGTTGAAGTGCCTTTGGGAGCATTTCATCCTGTCTCCAACCGACAAACTACCGGACAATCGGCTTGGAGCTCTCCGGTGACCACCCATAAGGTAGAGTACGGAACAGAGTTCACATGTGTCATTCATAGTTCCATGCATCCAAAACTGAAAAAGCTAATGCTTCTTGTCGGTTCCTTTTGGAGTGCATAAAAAGGGATAGAGAACAAGAACTTGACTAAATATGTATAATAGGAAGCACAATTATAGCATCTAACTGGTGTGGGTGGTTTGAAGCCTCGCTAGTTATTAAATTTGGTATGCCTAGATCGCTGCAGATTTCTCTTCAAGTTTTGTGTCCAGCTCTATATGCCATCCAACGGACAATTAAATAGACAAACATATCCTGCAAAAGGAGATTCAGCATTCACTTAAAAAAATAACTTGGAGAAGAGCATTAAAGCCAGGATGGTAGCTCATTAGCTTTAATGTTTTAAAATGTAAGTAGGTCATTTGCAACTTGGCTTTAATGCGATGTAGTGGCCAGGATGGTGAAGACGGCTCTCTTCTAAGCTTTGAAATGAGATCTGAATTCTTCGCGATGTAAGTAGGTCAATGGGGCCAGCTACCATACGATGCAATGCCCCTTCAAACTCTTTCATAACAGCCAACATAGTTACTGCTAGAGATTTTCTATCAGAAAAATATATTTGGGGTGTAATAGAGCCCAAGCCAATAAGCATAAATTAAGCATTCGGTAATAAGTGAAGGATTAAGAAAAACTAATGATACGTGTAAATTTGAATTAGATTAGTGAAGGAACAACTAGTGTCCTCAAATACAAGCCAGTAAAATAATCAACAACAAAAGGGACTAAAACACGCTTTAGAACCCTACCCTAGGAACATGACAGCAGATCAAACATCATTCTTTCTGTGTCTCTTCCAAGAAATTGAGGTCAGAAAACAATCCCAAAATCCAAACCAACACACCACACATGCCCATGCCCATTTTCAATAACCTTAAGAACAACAGATAGGACACTGAATTATTCCATTCTCATTACAATGACCACATCTCACCGTCTTCTTGTGCTCCTCGTCCAAAACCTTACAACTTCCATTACATTCCAAGCACATCACAAACCTCACACCACCACACCCTTCACACCCTCCCAACGCCCTCGGTATCCCCTCAAAGAGAACACCCAATTTCTCCTCTTCTTCCAACTTCACAACTTCATCAGCTCCTCCAACCAACCTTCCCTTCACAAACACAACTGGAACTTTCACTTCTTTGGTCCCCATTAGCTTCCGCAACTCCTCCTTAAACCCCGAATGCATAGACACATCACGCTCAAGCACATGGACACAATATGATTCAACAATGGATCGAACTTTATTGCAGTCCTCGAAAGTTTTTCTGATTCCTCGCAACGTGGTTGTGTAAATGACAACAGAATTTTCCCCTCCTGGAGGGCACTTCTTCTCAAAGACCTGAAGAAGGGACTGTGAATCCAGAGATTTTCTGACTCTTCGGGTTTTTGGCGTAGCCCAAACCATTCTCTTGATCTGTTCTTCCTCTTCAGAGAGTTCCTTTTCATAGGATGCAAGAAGCTCTGGATCAAACAGGGGACTAGGACTCCTCCACTGCAATGAATGACCAGTATCACTCCCAAAACTGTTCCTTGGAGACACTTTCACTGGAAAACCCGAATTCAACACCGACTTACATGTATTTGGACAAGAATTGCTAGCTTTCAGAACTGCCTTGGGACTATAATCCAAGCGTCTCATGCGGCCTCTGACCCCATTAACTTGAACCTTATTCTCCTTCCCTGAGAACTTCTTTAGGGTCTTGGGAGACCCAAATTGATTGAAGAATTTCAAGGGGCTTCTGGTGTCAGTAGCCATAAACCCACGAAGAAAAGCACTGGACTTGGGGCTTTTCTTGGGTTGATTTGAGATGGGTACTCCTTCTTCGAGACCCTCCATGAGTTCCCAAGCATTGATGACCTCTGGCTCCTCGCGAGGGGGCGATCTCTGAAGCCTCTTCGATTCTGCAACGCACTCTGTGGTGACAGGTTGGTCTTTGTCCAACTTGAGTGCTCCATAGGTGGTGGAAGTGAGAGAAACCACGTGGCTCATGTAACCGCCGCCGCCATTGTTGAAAGTGACTTCTTCTTGCTTGAGGTCTTTCCTGATGAGTTTTGAGGAGACGCAGCCCATGGAAGATGAGTGGGGTTCTCTCTATCTCTCTCTGTCTCAGGGGTCTATTTTGTTTGTTTTAAGGTAAGGTTTTGGAGAAACGAAAAAGTGAAGCCAACAACGGCTCTGGAAGTTTTTCCTCAATTCCATTCCCAACCGTTACCTTGTCTGCAACGGGCCCCAACGGTCAGAAAATTCGAATAATCCTCTTGTAATGAGGGGGGTTTCTTGGTAAAAGCCCATGTAATGTGTAAAACACTGTTTTTTCTTTTTTTGGTCTGATCCACACTGCTGGTTAACTAATCATGTGAGCAAAAATTTGGGCCGTTTCTTGGGCGAGGATAGAAAAGAACATCTAAGGTCCAAAATTTGGCAACAATTTCTCTTACAGTGAAAATATTTGTCCACACAGAAAACAAAAGTTTGTTTTAATATAAACGGGCTCTGTAGCCCAAATTCATCCAACAAAGGATTATGAGTCCCATCCCACCAAAGGAATTTTTTTTTATTCAGAGCAAAAAAAAAAAAACTTTTTCTATTCCATCAATTCGGACTTTGAAGGCTCCTAACAATTTTGTAATATAATACTAAGAAAATGCCGTTTTTAGACAATTAATCGACCAGATTTTGACGGTCCAACTTTGTAAGGATACCTAATCACCCCTGGTTGTGTAAAAATAAATAAAAAAATTAAATAAAAGGACGAGAAATTAATAGCACTTTAAATAAGAACAATATATGCAATTAGTTTATTTCTTAGAGAGTAGCCTGTAATCAGAAATGGTAACTTTACAGATTAAAGAAATTTTTATTTGATGGCTGCCACATTATGAGAAACTTTATTTGTGAGATTAACATTACTCAAGAAGTCAAGATACATGATGGTAAAGGTAAAATAAACAAATAAGAAACCTTGTTATCTATTTTTTCTTTACTTTAACATCCTACTAAGGTTAAAAGAAGGAACAACTAATACTTGATTAGTTTAAGTAGTTTGATATTTATTTTTTTTTAAGTAAGATTTTAAATTTAAATTTTGTGAATAAAAATAATTAATATTAAATTTTTTTATACATTTATAATTTGACCCGACTCAATTATAAATTAATGAAAGTTTAATATAGCTTCCAAATATCAGAAGGTTTATATCGAAAAAGAACCTTTGAACAGTCAAACATAAATTTCATATTATAACAAGAAGTTTGGCACCGACTATGTGAATGTGAAATGGGACCACATTGTGTGCAAGACACATGGCACCATTCATATTAGGATGCAGTAGATTACTTATCAATAAAGTATCAAACGAAGTGGCAGTGTCGAATGAGTTCTAAATTGAACAAGATGAGAAAAAGCTAGTGTATTAGAAGGACTCATGCTGCTTAGCGGTGCCGTCAAACCATTGAGAGGTAAGTGTCACCATCTTCTGCGCCTCGTCACCCGAACTTGGTTGGTCCCCTTTCTTATTCAATAAAATGAAGAGGGAATGTTGGAGAAAATGCTTGGTTTCTGATGTAGCAAACTATTGAAGTTTTTATGACTTTGAGGGTGAAAAAGGAATAGTTTCAATTGGAGTTTAGAATTTCCATTTGAGTTCTTCAAGTCGAACGTGAAAAACGTAAAAAGTAGAACCATTATTCTTTTAGAAGGATAGTTACAAGTAGAACAACAGCAAAGAGCTAAACAATCAGCTAATATTTTGCTGCACAACCCAACTTTGCATACTTCTAAAGAAAAAGTCTCATTCAATTGTTCGTTCATATTATTTTAATTCGTAAATTACGTTTAATTTCTTTTAATGTCTAACTCAAACTCCTGTAGCAAAGCAAAGGATTAATTCAGCGGTTGGTTAAGTAAACTTTTGGACCAGCACATGAAGAAATTAATTAATTCTTCAAAATGTACTAATCTAATGTGGAGTATGCCCTTAAAATCGTTTGAGAAAGAATTTAATTTCTATCAATGTAAAAGTTGGCTCTAAAACACTCTTAACCTAAACCGTACAACCAGGGAGGAAAAAAAAAGAAAAGAAGGTTCAGCAGTTGACTAGTTATTCATCTCACTTTAAACATATGTTCAAATTTTACATATAATATCTTAGTGTTGGTATATATTTTCTTAAAGAAAATGTTATTTGATACGAATTGGGTTTCATGTTTGTTATATGAACAGTTTGGTTGGAGCACTTTTTTTTCACTTCCTTTTTTAAACCCTCCGTGATTTTTGTCTTTCTATTGATTTTATAGGTCTTTGATAATTTTGTTAAAAATTTGTCACAACAGTGCTCGTACTAAATAGCATCTCTCTTCCTAAAATAACCTTATCGTAGAATAAACTTTTTGTGATCAATTTCGGACATAGATAGTGTAGTTTCTCCATATATCCTAGGTGGTGAAACACAATACATTGTTATATACAAATATAAGGTAAGTTCAATTAGTCAAATTCTTGTATGCGATTTTATATAATTTCTTCTTATACATTTTTTATTTGGTTTATAAATGTAAATTTAATAACGAAAAATAACTTTAATTTACCCCTTTTTTTCAACTTTTGTTCACTTCAATAAACATGAAATTCGATCAAAGTTCCTTATAGCGTGTTTGGTTTTCAATTGAGAGCAACAAACGTACGTTGTATTTTTTTGAACAATGTAAACATATGTTTAATTTTATTTTTGTTGATTTAATTTTAACTGATTTTTTAACCTTAACTTACGTTTACCAAAAACAAGAAATTTTTGCTTTTGAGTTATATTTTCTTTGTTTGCAAGAAATTCTTCTAAACATAAATTACGTTATTACAAACTCATTTTTAATCAAACTTAAGTTTGCAAACACACTTTCATTTAAATTTAAATTTACCAACTTTAATTCAAACACATACTTATACCCACTTTAAACATTTTACATGTGGAAACACAGTTTTGTGATATATCTTCTTTTATTTTTCTCATATAATTTTACATATTTTGATGCGACACTCAAACTTATATTCCTTTGATATATATTACCACAATAGTGCTATTGATGTTAATAAAAAAAAAAATTAAATGGACAGACTTGATATGTAAAGCAACTCTTATATATATTTTTATATCAAACAAGATATATATATATATTTATACTTCATTTAATATTATTTATTATGCGTATTTTTTTTCATATCATTTTGTTTTTACTCAATTATATCTTTTAAAAAAGATGTAAATAATACATATATTATTAAAAATGATCTATAACTATCTTTTTTATGTAAAGACTTCCAAATACATGTTCAGGTAATTTTTTTAAAATAAAATTTATGTTCGTTAATATTTATTTAAAACATTTTAATATTTAGTGTAAGAAGTACAAAAATTATTTTTAACAAGAAAAAGGTTTTTTCAGAAAAAAATTACTTTTTGACGAAGAATTATACTTAGATTGACTCGTTAAACAACTCAAAAAAGTGGCAAAAGTACTTTTAAATCAAAATTAATTTTGAAGGGATATATAAATATGCACAGTGATATCCAACTTAATTATCTGAGAAAATAACATTCACAAGTTGCTTAATTTTTTTTCAAATAAATATATGATATATATCTTGCTTACTTACTTTCTAATTGCTTGTTACTAATGTTTTAAAAATTAAACCGAATCAATTAATTAAATCAATTAAATTATAAATTAGTTATATTTTTCAGTTCGAATATTATTTGATTTAATTATAATTTAATTATAAATTTAATTGATTGAATTAATCAAATTATAATTCAAAAATTTTACTAATTTAATCTCTAATTTAATTTTTAAAACATTAGTTTCTAGCATCATGTCGCACATGTATATCATAATCAGATTTATCATTTTTTATGAAAAGATTTACCATTATTTTAGGGATCGTTTTCTAGCTGACTACTGCAATTAATCAACAATCATTCGAAAGAGAATTAAAGTGGGGGCACTAACAAGAAAAAACAAAAAAGGTCCATTCATCAGGCTGACGTAACTAATTACACCATCTCGTATCCTAATTTCGATCAGAACTAAAAATCAAGATCGTAACAAATAATTTAAGCTTGATCATCTTAGGAAAAATATATGCCAGATATTAATTTGTGTGTCACCTAGATATCTTTAAAAATGATAGATTCATATATCTTCAGTTATATGGGTCTCAATATGCTTCAAGTGGTGTAGATATATTGGCATTTAAAATCAACTGGCCAGTAGGTCTTCCAGCTAAGGCCCAGTGCATGGAGTTGTTTGCCAGGTAAATCCATTCCCAGTGTTGATTTTGATGACATTTCCATCAGAAACATAAATATCTAGGTTTGCTTTCAATCAAAGCCTCTTTCACTTTACACTGCATTTGCAAAGCAAATAATCTGTTTGTGGATTTCAATGGTTTAATAATGAATGTTTCACACTTTAAAGTACATGATAGCAGATCATGAACATCTTTTATTTAAAGAACATAATAACAGATCATGAACATCTTTTATTAAACAGCAATTGGAAGCAGCAACTTCCTCAAATTTCAGCTAAATAGCGTGCGTTATCCAGTGAGGAGGACGGGCAAGCACACTGCCACTGGAATCTCATTTTAAAATCAATTTTTATATTTTTATTCATTTTTTTCTCACATCACTTTTTATACTCTTTTCAATACTATTTATTATACATATATTTTTTTATCACTTTCTCTCACTAAATCACACACTTTTAAAAAAGTGTGAATAATACATATACCACTAAAAATAATGTATAATTATATTTTTCCTTTTAAATTTTTTTCACATGTTAAAGTGTTGAGTCTTAACTCAAGTTACACTAAGTGCAAATCGCAATAAGTTTCATATATATTAAATTTGCAATTTTTTTTTAAATATCTTTAGCTTTTTCAAAATATTTATTCTATCTTAAAAAAGGTATATATATATATATATATATATATATATATATATATATAATAAAACTATAAATAATTAATCACAATGTTTTGGTTGAAATAGTAAGTAACATCGATGTCCTAAATTGAGAATGCGAGTTTAAATCTCATGATACAATTGTTGTGGGAAGAGTACATAATTCTCATGCTCCTACAATCATGTTCTCACAATTTGAGATATCTCGTGATCTAAAAAAAAAAGGTCATTTTATGTTTTATAAAAGCTCTCAAATATTCCTACTCATGCTACATCCTCAAGTCTATCTCCAATTAGGGTGGTATTTTTCTAAGAACAGAGATGAATTAATGGAGGATAAATGCCCCACTAAAGATGTTATAGTAACTTATAAGAAAGCCATTGCCTTTTTCTCTGTTTATGTAATGTTTATTCCTTAGATTTTTCAACTGAATAGTCCTACTTCCTACCTCCACTAGCAAAAAATAACCTGCGAGAAGTTTCATTATTCCAAGCATGCGTGTTGACAACATCAGCCAGCACTACTAAGCCCTTCTTTTCTGCCAAGTTATTCCCCAATCTCCATCAATTTATCATGGTGCTGCTCTTTATTTCAATTTTGTGCCTCTTTTAAAACTGAGAAGTCTCGAGCTCCCAATACCGAATCTTCATTCCAGGTTCTTTGAACTGATCATGTCTGCTCCAGAATTTCTGCCTTTGCCATCAAACTCAGAAGTGTCAAACGTCAACCTTTTGGATCTCACTTGGGCTCCATTTGCAGCCTGATCAGCGTGCATCTTAATTGTTAAAGCTTGGCAATGAGTAATCCCGTACAAAATTTTCTCAGCTGGACCACCACTTGCTTTTGCTTGCCTAAAATGACACGGGGCCAAACTATCAGTTAGTGATGAAGGATGGATGGGATAGGTAGCAGTGACAACGACGCTAATGTATCCATCCCAACTGGTCTTGATCTCCTAATTCCATTCCAAATGTTTCCAAACAAAAAGAAGAAAAAACCAAAAAGCAACATTTCAAAAAGATAACTTTCTATTTTTAAAATGTCCAGTATAAGAATATGCACCACACAGCCATTATCACAAAAGAAGATGAGAGAGGGTGCAGTCTTTATTTGAATTTCTTTTTTGAAATGAGAATTTTAAATTAAGAGTTAAGACAGCTCAATCATAATTCAACATCCATCATTTTTTGTTTTCAATTATCTAAAGCTACGTATCGTGTAAAGCCCTTAATTCGATGTAATGGTATTAAGTTCTACTTTATTTCTTGTGGTTTACACAACGGGGCAGTATTAACTACTTATTACCGATACTTCTTAAATTCAATTTCCATTCCTCTAATACCATGATTGATATCATAATAATCCTGCGCTTTTGAAATGCACCTAGCTTTAACAACTGCAATATGGTAAAATTAGCTACATATGCTGAGTACAGGTGATGAAACTAAAACGTGGTTATCTCTTGTACATGAATTTACATGTGTGCTAGTTGTGACATAAGCAATTACGTTGTTCTTCTCATTTTGTTGTACATATATGCATACCTCTTTAGCAAGAACAATATGCTTATAATTCATATGGTACAAAACAGAGGAGGAAAATTTGCAACATGCTTTCAATTTCTTGCCGACCTTAATCAGCATGTTTTAATGTAACAGTAAAGGATGAGAGAGAAGCAGATAGTCAATGTGGCACAAGAATTAGTCAACTCAACAAAATCCATAGTGCACAAGTGGTCAACCACTTGGGCATTTAAGGCCCCTCCCCATCCAACATGCATTTTCTATGTGAATTTTTTTTTAATATATAAACGCATTTAAGTTGTGTATATTAAATTAATTATATTATTAATTAATATAAATTATGATAATTAATTAATAATATAATTAACGTAATATATTTAAATTAGATGTTTGAAATTTATGTAAGAATTTCACTTAATTTTCAGTGGGCCCTGGGCGTCCGGCCATAACCCACTCGCTCTACAACAGCCAATCCAGTGAGTCATTGACTCGAACTCAGCAAAGTCGACTCTCTCTGACACTCTGTAAGTCCGTGGCTGTGCGAATCTTCCTTCGAGTTTCAAAAATGTTTGATTAATTGATTATTTTTACCCAACGACTAGTTGGGGAGGGAAATCCTCCTGAGTGGTGAAATCGTGATCATTAACCCAACAATCCACACACCATAAAAGACAAAAAAAAAAAGGGGTCATATCGTAATATTTGCGACACCATGAGGGTATTTTCCATAACCACTTGGTTTAAATATTGCACGGTCCATAGCTCCTTGTCACACGTTTAGAGAAGTGCTATGTAACTAAACTAGCATCTTCATCTTGCAACTAAGCAACCACTAAAGAAAAGCCATGGGGAATTGCTTGGTGATGCAAGAGAACGTCGTCAAACTCATGAAAACCGATGGGAAAATTATTGAATACAAAACACCCATCAAAGTTGAAGAGGTTATGATAGAGTTTTCTGGCCATGCAGTATCTGACTCACTACCAGTCCTCCAGCATCTTCAGCCAAGCACCAAATTGGTCACCGGCCAGTTATACTACCTAGTACCTCTGCCACCGCCGTCACCAAAAGCTGGCAAGAAGGTGAGGTTTGCGAATCCAGAAGTCCAAGGTGTACAGGAAAGTAAAGTGGTTAGGATTAAGCTGGTTATTAGTAAGCAAGAACTGCAGGATATGCTGCGGAAGGGAGGGATTTCAGTTGACAAGATGCTATCTCTAGCTCATGCTGAAAATTTGTCTGACGATGCCTCTCAAGAGTGGAAACCAGCATTAGATAGCATACCCGAAGTAAACTAGCAATACTATTTCTTTTTCGCTGCTTTTAATTTCCTTTTCTTAACATGCATGCCGAATACAGTGTATTCATATATAAATAGAGACAGAAAAAAAAAAAAATACTAGAGTCTTCAGCATCTTCTTCTCAAGGCTAACTTCATAGTCTCATTAAATCAAACCAAAATACATCTGCAAGTAACCCAGATCATTAAAAAAAAAAAAAAAGACTAGCATCATAGCCATCTGTTGGAAAATTGTATAACGTTTATTTGACGTTAGCAATAAATAAAAGATAATGATCAAAATAGAATAGGATCTATATCAGTTAATCACCTTCCTCTGTTTTTCCACTTTTTTTTACTCATTTAAATATAGTCCTCGTGGAGAGGGGAGCTGCAAAACATTGCATGCAGCAAAAATAGCAATGGAGACGTTATATGTGAGACAGTAAATTAACTACAGTATCAACGAGGTTTTGCTCAACTGATAAGATCCAACCGTCTTGACAAAAAAGTTTTGGGTTTGATTATTGCTTGTTGTTCTTTATTTGTATGTCATGGGTAAGTATCATCGTAAGTTATCATTGAGCCTTATGAAATACTCTATAATAGGACAACTTTCCATCTCCCTTAAACAAAAAAAAAAAAAAAGAAAAAGAAAAGAGAACGCGAAAGTGAGCCGTTCAACCTCCAACCCCATTTCTTAAAGGAAAAGTCTACTTGCATACACTTTTTTATATTATTTGTGTGTTTGGTTTAGTTATAAATTTTTTGAATATTTTAATAATTGATTATTATATAATTTTTTTATTATAATAGATTATAATCAATTTATTTTTATGTTTAGATATATCAATTAAAATTAATTTTAAATTAATCTCTTTCGTTTAGTTGGTATAAAAAAGAATCGCTTTTATGTATTAAATTATCAAAATAAATATAAAATGATTAAAAAAATTATTTAATTGAGGATAAAATGATATTTACATCTCAAAGTGTAAGAAATAATTTATAAGTTAGAATCATAAACTTCAATATTCAACATTATGAAAAAAAATTTATTTTTGTATTGAATTTCGTGCAAAATTGTTAAAGTTGATTTTGCCAAACATAATTAAAAACTGTTATAATAATTTTTTTCCAAAAAAAAAAGCTAAAAAAAAAGCTAATAAAAGTGTTACCAAACATGCACATATACTTGACGATTCATGTAAATAACTTGTGATTATCATGTATTACGTGGTAACTAAGACATTAATTAATGTGTAAATAACTAGTGATTTAAGAGAGATTCTTGCTTAAATCTGGAGCACCTAAGTTGAGTGCACCAGGCCAATTAGTACTTAACATTTTTATAGATCTTTGTACTTTTAATTATGTGACACAACACTCTATAAAAATGTTATAAGTACTGATTGACCTAGTGCACCCAACTGAATGCTCCAAATTTATGTTAGAATCTCTCGTGATTGAGTCACCACATATACATGTCGATAATTAGTTATTTATACATTAATCACTAATTATTTACACATCAATTAATAATTTTAGTCACTATATAATACATATTTATCGTTAGTTATTTACATATAAATCATCATGTGTGTAAATGATATGCGAAAAAAGTGTACAAATAGGATAGCTATCTATTAAAATAGAAAGATAGCAACGGTAAGGGAGGAAAGAGTATAAAAAGGTGGTAGGACAAGGTGTAGAGAAAGTGCATGCTTGACAATTATTAATTAAAATTTAATAATTTATATTTTCATAAAATACATGCTTATGAATAATACATTATGATTTTATTATACATCACTCTTTCAATTTTTTATCATTAACTATTTACCACCCAGCACAGAAGGTAATTAAAGTATGCATTCATAAGAAATTTTCAAATGCTATAGCAACTTCTTCCATGATAAAGAAGAATCAATGGAGAAAATATGATTATGTTTGCCATTCACACTTGAGTTAATGGAGAAAACATGATTATAATGGTGTTGCTATATTGCTCTCACTGTTATTGCAGTAATTGCAGTAGATCAATTTCCCATTACTACTAGTACTAGATATTAAGGCTGCGTTTGATACATATGATAGTATAAGATAATAGGATAAATTTTGATAATATAAACAAACTGATAAACTCTTATATTATCAAACATTTGGTACAAATAGTATAAGTAACTTGATAGCATATGTAACTATTTAATATGACTATATTACCCATCACCTTCCTCACCACCTCTTCAACATTCTCTTTCTCTCTCTCTCTCTCCCGACGAAATCAATTCATTCATCCTTCCACCTTTCCTTTTCCTTTAACCCAAGAAGTCTGAAGCTCAAAATGTAAGCTTTCAGCTTCCACGAATCAAAATTAAGCCAAATAATATAATTAAAATAATAATAATAATAAAATCATCAACCAAGCATGGATGTATAGGTAAAACATATCAAAACAGTACAAAGACAGTGATCCAATGGTCAACAAACACGCAAGGAATCAAAGGGTGTAGGAAGAACACATGGGGGTTTATCCAAAAGGTTCCTACTTTGTTCTTTTCAAATGTGTACAGATCAAAAATATTAAAAGAATAATAAATTGAAGTAATAAAATCCAATCAGGTCAACAACAATATAGAAGAATCACAGGTCTTTTTTCATATAGATTCTAAAAAGATGAGAAATTTGGAGAAATGGGTTGATGGTGAGGTGGTGCTGTGCAACCAATTGTTGGGTTCGTGTTCGAGGTGGCAATTGTGGCCAGTCGAGTCACGGTGGTGCGGGACGCTCAGATCTAGTCGTTGGGTGGCGTGACTCACGGTCAGGACGCGGTGGACGGTGGCTTGGGGTTCACGGTTGACGGCACGATGGTGGCTAGCTGGGTTGCGGATCAGATGTTGAGTGGCACAGCGGCTCGCAGGTGGCACAACGGCTCGCAGGTGGTGCTACAAATCGCGGATTCTGCGTGGTGGCAGAGGCAGAGGGAGATGGAAACACGATTTTGCTCGTGGTGGTGATTTGGGTGGTAGTGGGTTGTTGTTGGTGATGAGATAGAAGATGAATATGGTGGTTATGGTTGTTTATGAAGGATTGTGGTAAAGTAGAGGTTGAAGATGGGTGAGATGGTATTTGGCGAGGTTGAGAAAAAGGCTGGGTAAGTGAAAAAAAATAACATGGCTAGGTGGATGAAGTTGAGGGGTAGGTTAGGAAGAGATATCCTATTAGGTCTAATCATGGGGGTGGGAGAGGATAAAGTAATCAGGTTAGAATGTGATAGAAATGTTTGACCTAATTTAACTATATTATCAAGTAAAGTACCAAACACTTGACAAGGTCTGATAGTATTAGTTAATACTATCAGGTCCTCTTTATCATGTTCACCAAACACAACCTAATATACATAATTTGATGAGAAGAATCAACTTCTAGTCAAGCTTTTATATTCGTTGAGAGAGTCTTGAATTTCTACCACATGCATGTCAATTTTTTACTATTAGTTCATATTTAATCTCAGCCACTTAGATTTGCAAGATCATTATTTGAAACTATCAACACCATATATTGAACAAATCTCCTACTTGTTCCTCTTTAAATGTTATTTATAATACAAAGCGATATATCAACATTGTAATTAACCTACTGCAACCTTTACTAGGTGTTGTAAAAATCGGTAAGTGCACCGAATCGCAAAAGTAATAAAAAGTGAGTAAGAGTATCGTCTCACGAGAATTAAGTTATTAATTACTAAATTCGCTAAAAGTGACACTATTTAAGCTAACAAAGAAAGAGAGTTGTTTGCAAATTTAATTAAAAAGAAATATAAGTAAGCAAAACAATTAATCAAAGGGGTGAAAAATAATGGTATTAAAGCGTTAGGGTTCAGACTTCACTTGAACTCTTTAAATGCACATTCAAATATTGGTTTAACTATGTTTTATTTCAATGATTTATAGTCAATTCCTAAAATTAATTAATACATAATCCCTTTGTATATTAATCTTCTTATACTATTTGAAATTAACTAATCCCTTAGTCTAACCTCAAATAGGAAGACATTATCAAGAATGAGAGAATTAAAAGAAAGACCACATAACTCAACATCTATTCCTAGCGATTGCAGAAATTATGATGTTTATCACATGTTCTAGGTTCATGCAAAATTTTTCAAATCATACATTAGCCCAAAATATCATTCCCAAATTAGCCAGATTTAGAAAAACATTAAGAATAAAGATAAATACGTAAATCGTGAAATAGAAACATGACTTAAACCAATAAAAAAAGTTACATCATCAAAGTATCAAGATCTGTCATCCCTCTAACAAAAGAGGTTTAGTTACACATAGAAAAAGAAGAACACAAAGGGAAGAATATGATAAACTTCATTGTAGAAAGGTGGAAAGGTTGAAGAAAATTCGTAATCTTCAAGCCTAATTGCGTCCACATCACTTTAGGATTTGTGTCTCTTGACGGCTGCTGCGTTATGTCTAAACGTGTGTTCAATTTGGTGAAACTTTCTTATTTATAATTAAAATAACGTGTCAATCCACGTCCCAGCATCTAAGCGCTGAGCTTTTAACGCTTGAGCGCTGGACTTTCCTGGAAGAACTTGGCTCCATACGCCCTGCGTGTTTGAGTACTCACCTCCCAACGCTTGGGCATTGGGACACCATAAAGATTTCCTTGTTTCTAAGCATTGGCTTTTGGGTGCTGGACCACCAGAGTGCTTTTTTCAGCTTTTCTTCCTCGTTCAAGCGTCCATTCTTCTTCCATGAGTAATTACCTACAAAAAAAATACATAAAACATGTAATAAGAACACAATTAGAAATAATGAAAACATAATAGAACTTGAGAACAAAACTAAATCAAAAAGATTAAAAGATGATGAATATCCAAGATTTTGAACAGTAAAAATATGAATTTTTATAGGTTTATCACTAGGCATAGGAGTGGGTGTTTAATTGAAATAAATGAGAAATAGAACACACAAGTTCTGTATCTCTTAGGTTGTGTTTAGATAGAGCATTTCAAAATTCAAGAGAATTTAAAATGCTAGGTAATTTAATTGCTTTATTTAAATTCTCTCCATTTGTAATTTTTTTTGTTTAGATGAAGTAATTAAATTCCCTAACATTTTAAATTTCTTGTTTGAGCAAAGTAATTACATTCCCTTCATTTATAATTTTTTATTTATCAAAACAAGTATTATTATTAGGAGTATTCAAAATCCGACTTGACTCGAAACTAATTTGGGACGAATTTGACCATTCAATTTTTATAAATTAAGCCTGATACATTTTTAAGTTAAGTCTGGGTCACGCTTTTGATTTACCTAACTCAACCAGATGTTATAAAATATTTTAAAAATTAACAAATCACACAATCTAATTACAATGTAAACAAAATGAGATGGTATGAACTTAAATATAACACCATCTAATATAAATTGGACTAGGCAAAAAAAAAAAATACAGTAACAAATATTGAAAAAGCATATCAAAACTAAACCTAGCAGAATCAATATAATTGTGATATAAATTGGACACCATGTAAGAAACAAAACAGAGACTGAATATACAATTCAATATCTCAACTAATGGTGTTTTTAAATATGCAATTCCATATCTATAACTAGTAACAAATATTTAAATGACACTGATAAATTCCCAACATATTTTCAACTTCACATCTAATAACTAGTAACAGAGATTGAAATCACTACAAGAAATCAGTAAATTAGCGAGGGACAAGTCCGTCAGTTTTTTTGGTCGCTAATTAGCTAGGGAACGTATTCCTTCAGTAATCCCTCGCTAACCACAAAAAAATTTCCTCGCTAATCCCTCACAAAAATTAAAACCGCTGGCGACTGTATTCCCTCGCAAAGTTGCGAGGGAAATTCCGTCGCTATTTCGTCGCTATATAAAGAATATACGCACCAATTTTAAATCTATTACAATCAAAATCTGTCGCTATTCCCTTGCTAATCCCCCGCTGATTTCCCTCGCTAATCCCTCGTTGATTTCCCTCGCTATTCCGTCGCTAATCCCTCGCAAATTTTTTTGGCCAATTTAAATGTAAAAGACTTAGTTTTTAATATCCAATATACTTGTAAATCTTTTCAATCAAGATTATCCAGCAAATAATAAAAAGCAACAAAATACAAATCCAAAATAAATCTACTAATGATTCAAAGTTATTATACAAGTTATGTAAGTTCAAAATTTCATACAATGTCGTACAAAACAAGAATAAATAGAACATGCAATCAATCTAAGTTTGTTTCGTCTTCATCTTCATAATCATCATCCTCTTGACCCTCCCCAGTTGCTTCACCTTGCAATAGTGCTTGTGGAGCAACATTTGCTGATTGGATCGTAGATAGGAAGGGCGCAAACATAGGGTTTGGTTGAGTTTGGACAAAGGAAGTCATTGCTGTTGCCACTGCTGCACTTACCGCTGTATTTATGGCTTCAATTATGTCCTGTGTCAAAGGTGTAGAGCGAGAAGGACATGCAACCTCCGAGGATGAAACATGCATAGTGCTATTGTTAATACCAATGTGTAAGCTGTTACCTATGCCATGTACTCGTCCCTTCTTGTTGGGACCTGCCGCATCCAACCATACCTGCGGGTCAACCATAGGATGAATGGAAGAGTTTTCTCCATATTTTTCTGACATCACGGCGTCGTATGACTCCTAAAATAACAAAACAAGAAAAATATTAGCAAAAAAATCAATAACTTAACAAATATAAATGACTTAAATTATAAAGACACCTACAATGAAGTTCCTTGAGCGCTCAGAGACATAGCTTCCATCTTTCTTCTTATGAACTTTGGCATAGAGATCTCTGTAAGAAACTTGATGCTTTAACTCTACCTCCTGTAATCACATATAGAAGAATATATAATAAACACATATCAAAAGTAATTAGACAAATCCTCTAAAATACCAATGTCTTTAAGTCATACTCAATATAAGCAAATAACTTAAGTAATTATAAAAAATAAAGGTGAGAGAGTCTTGTGCATTTGAGTTAAGGAAAAATGAGATTTTCATCAACTAGAGAGTGCTCAGTAATATCAACACAGAATTTCTAAACTACTATTTACTTCAGCCGAGAAACATGCAACCATTTCAATTACACAATCCATTCAATAGATACATATATAGGTATACACATAATCAATACATTAGTAAAGAGCTTCCACAATAAAACATGAAATTTTCACTAATGAATCAGTCTCAATTTCAGAATTTACCTATCACAAGCATCCTCCAATAGGGGGGTTCTATATGTAAAATGTGGTCTCTGACTTAGAGTTTGGCTATATCTCCTTTAGGAAGTTTAAGAAGAAATATGAGACATCTAAAACCCACAAATAGCGACAAAACACACACATGCAATCCCTTATTTCTTAGATAATAGATAAATGAAAATTCTTTTTGATATTCTAATAAGTTTATATTCACAACTCAAAACTTTAAATGATTTTTATATTACCATCTTGTGCTTATGTTGACCAAAGGAAATCGACCCTCCTGTATGCTTCAAGGCATCAGGCATAGCTGCCCTGTTCATTCGGCCAGCTTCAGACTTCTACATCCATTTTTCTGTCAGCCAAATGTCCACTAGCCCATCCCACACTTCTGTCCTAAGTCCTCTGGGTCCATGGCCCTTAACATCAGCCAAGTTATTTGAATTTGCCTTCTCAAAGGCCTTCTCCCACGCTCTATTCAAATAGTCTGAATAACGATCCATGGAAGTCCGTTCCCAGATAGCTCTAACCATGCTGCGATCAGAATCGGATGCGAGTCGATGCTTATCCTACACAAATGTTATGTAAGTATATTTATTTTTTAATGAATATATAATATATAATTCTAGAAACACAATTACTTACCATAAAATCCTTAAATAGTATTTCCTTTATTTTAGGATGATAATCTCTTCACGTACTAGCCGGAATAGGCATCCTTGTCATGATATTGTACATAATGTCTCGGGTCACTCTTGATGGGAAAAACCTTCTCCTGTAAGTACAAAAAGTTAATGTTAGTAATATAAAAGTAAATAAATGTAATAAAGATGATAATCACTATTACTTACGGTTCGCCTGGGACAGTGCCAAATATATAAGTTCCCTGCTATCAGTTTCTATATGAGATTCTCCACTTGAAGGCACCATATTCAGGGTGCTAGTTGGTAGGTCAACAAGGGGTGGCATAGAAAGGGGTGGGTCGGGGGGTGGGACGAAGCGATGTGCCTCCAAAGGGTCAATGGGATAGATCTTTGGTAGGCTGCATTGGTCAATGGGCCGATGGTGAAGTTGCACATAACATAATTATAAATAAACAAAAATTAATATTATATATATTACATTTATATAAACCAAGAGTTAACAATAATTAAAAGATTATCCTACAGGCATACCCGGGGAGTGCTGAGAAGGTTGTAGTGATGAAGAAATATGATAAGATGGAGAAGGCTAGGGTGGAACATTACGGCCTCTTCCATGACCGCGTCCATTGCCTCTACCTCGAGTTACCATGATGAATATCTGTATAAGAAAACATAATGAAACATGACGAGTTAAGAAACTATATGTCAATAAAAACCTCAAAATATAATAATGATATTTTAGTGTAAATATCATTAACGAAATTTATTGAACAAGATTCAATTGAAACTACTTGAATCTGAAGCAAAAGATTCCTCATCCTCATCTTCATCTGAGAATTCATTAATTTCATTATCTTCGTTGTCATCAATGAACTCATCATCAACCAGAACGTCCATTGGATTATGTATATCATGTATTTTCACTTCTTTCATCTGGGCATGTGCATCAAATAAAGAAATTACTTCATCATCTATGACAATATTGTGTGTTTCAAGGGATCCATCATGTTGGTAATAATCAGTAGCATCTAGCTCATTCAATTCATCACCTTCATCGTTCAATGTCTCAGCCACGAAGAGTTTTGCTTTGACCTTGCAAGCTACCCACCATTCACCATTAGCTCTATTCCCGCTTTGTGGGTATCTTGTATAGTACACTTGTTGTGCTTGTTCATCCAAGATAAATGGCTCATTTGAGTGAAGTCTTGATTTATGCTTGATGTCAATCAACCCATATCTCTCATCAACATTGACTCCATTAATCGGGTCAAACCAATGACATTGTAAAAGAAATACTCTATTCTGCTTTCCTACATATGACAATTCCAATATCTCTTCAACAATGCCATAATAGTCAAAGTCATTCTCACCATATATACTACCTCTAACACACACGCCACTATTCATGATAGCTTTATTTCATCCGTACTCCTTAGTATAAAATCTATACCCATTAATTATTAAGCCACAGTGAGAAGTCACAGACTTGATTGGACCATAACTTATCTCTTGTATCATTTGATCCTCAACTTGACCTATATTAACCTGTATCATTACATAAACGGTAGATAGTTGTAACATTTAGCATAATGAACATTGAATTTAACATGATAGATGTGATTATGGATAAAAGGACTCACTAGATGTTTTAGCCATCTACTGAAGTCCTTATCTCGAGCTTCCAATATTTGATCATCAGTGACATTGGGATATGTTTCCCTTAACGAATCCTCGAATTGTCTAATCAATACAATAATTAATATTTAGCATAACATAGTTGAAAATTGACAAATTCATTAGTTAGGGAGTAGACTTACTGGATATAAGGTTCTGCTTCTCCACAATTTACAAGCACATATGTCTCAGCAATATGAAGTTCCACATCCGTCAAGAATCTATTCCGACCTCTCCCGATAGGACGACATGGATGTTTAAAAATGAAAAACCGTTCATCAATTGTATTTTCCCCACCGTCGTCATTCCGAGGAACTTGAGTGCGCCTGGTCTGTAAGTGGGGATCAAAATACATGGAAGCAAAATTAGAAATTTCTTCTAAAATATATGCTTCACAGATAGATCCTTCAACTCTCGCCTTATTTCGGACCTTTCTTTTTAAGTATAACATACACCTCTCAAAGGGGTACATCCACCTGTAATGAACTGGTCCTCCAACCTTAGCTTCATAGGGGAGATGCACAACTAGATGTTCCATCACGTCAAAGAATGCTGGAGGAAAAATTTTCTCTAACTTGCAAATTGTTTCAATAATTCTAAACTCTACATTCTCCATTACGGAAGCATGAATTTCAGTAGCACAAACTTCTTTAAAGAACAAGCTGAGTTCTGTTAATGGTCCCTATATAGGTTTAGGCAAGATATCACGAAATGCCAGAGGAATTAACCTTTGCATAAAAACATGATAATCGTGACTTTTCATTCCATATATCTTCCCGCCGTCTACATTGATGCAACGTGCGATATTCGATGCATATCCATTAGGAAATTTCAACTGTTTTATCCACTCACACACCATCTTCCTTTAATTGGCATCCAAGACATATGTCGCCTTTGGTTTTTTACACTTGCCATTATCAACTATCAGCTCTAAGGTGGGACATTTGCAAATTATCTTCAAATCTTCTCTTGCGTTTGCGTTGTCTTTTGTCTTGCCCTTTATGTCCATGACAGTGTTGAAGATATTATCAAACACGTTCTTCTGAACATGCATAACATCTATATTATATCGTATTAGATTAGTGGACCAATAAGGCAATTCCCAGAATATGCTCTTCTTTACCCAGTTATGGTATATACCAAAGCCATCTTATTTTTGTTTACCTGATTTCAAGCCAAAAATGACTTCCTTAAGTTGATTCATTCTATTCAAGACATCTGTCCCACTCAAACGTTGCGGTGGATTAGATTTTTCTAGTGTTGACCTCTTAAAAGAGTTTCGATCACGACGAAATGGATGATCAAAAGGTTGAAATTGACGATGGCAATCAAACCAGCAACATTTCCTACCGTGCTTCAATACAAATGACTTACTGTGATTCATACAAAGCGGACAAGAAAGTCTTCCATGAGTGCTCCAACCAGACAGTATTCCATAGGCTAGAAAGTTACTTATTGTCCACAATAAAGCCGCTTTCATATTGAAATTTTGCTTCTTCCAAGCATCATAAATGTGCACCCCATCGTCTCATAATTTCTTTAGATCGTCAATTAAGGGTCTAAGATAGACATCTAAACTTTTACCTGGTGACTTTGGTCCAGGAATCACAAGAGTGAGGAATATGTATTCCCTTCTCATGCACATACTTGGGGGTAGATTGTACGGTGTGACAAAAATAGGCCAACATGAATATGGTGTGGCTAAACCGCTGAATGGATTAAAACCGTCTGTACAAAGGCCAAGTCTAACATTTCGAGCCTCTAGCGCAAATGTTGAATGGGTAGTGTCAAATCGTTTCCAAGCCTCAACATCAGCTAGATGCGTGATCACTAATTCATCTTGATGCACTCCATCTGCATGCCAACTCATATATTGTGCAGTGTTTTTGGACATAAACAGACGTTGGAGTCTAAGAATAATGGGAAAATATCGCAACACTGAGTGCGACACATCTTTCTCATTCGATGAACGTCCTACCTTCAGTTTGAATCGTGGGTGTCCACATACTAAGCAAACTGAGTGCAAACTCTTGTCACTGTATTCTCTGTAATACAACATACACTGATTAGGACACCCATCTATCTTCTCATATCCTAATCCCAACTCACGAACCATTCTCTTAGATTTGTAAAAGTTTTCAAGTAACCTTTCAGGCTCTGGAAGCATGCTCTTAATTATGACAACCATTCTATCATAACAACTTTCACTCATGTTAAACTCTGACTTCAAGTTCAAAAGTTGAGTTACAGCTGACAATTTCGTGTGCTTATGGCAACTATCCCATAAAGGTTCATCAGCCTCTCTTAACAAGTCATAAAACTTCGAAGCTGACAGATTTGGATCATTTTCTAAATCTTGAGCTTCTGGATTTAATCTATCTCCCGCGGCATCCATAACCATATCCACGTATGGATTCCTAGGCTCCACTTCATCATCATGGACAATGGATGTTAAGTCGTTATCCCGCCATCTGTCCTCACCATGAATGGTCCAATTTACATAACCATCCACAAATCCGTACTTATACAGATGTTCTTCTACCCAAAAAAACTCCTTCCAAACATGATTCCTACATCTAGCACATGGACAAAGGATGCGATTTAATGCATCAGCAATTATCGGGTCTCCTTGAGCAACCTTAATGAAATCATCAACTTTATCCTTGAATTCTTCACTTACATAGCCAGTAGGATCATTTCTTCGTTACATCCAACTTCGATCAGGTCTCATGATTGCTGAAATTTATCTTAGCATATTAATACAATCATTTTCAAAATCTTCACCTCTCTTTTAAAATGGTATGACCCTATTCCATTCAAAAAGACACTTTTTCAACACTTGGTTCATAGAATTCACAAAAATTACACATCCTATACTTGACGAAATTTCGACAGCATTTCTCTTTGGTCTCCAAGTGCACGACTCGAACATGGTGACATCTACCACGATCAAGTATGCACCCAGAGAACAAAAAGAAATGTAATAGAACAAAATTTCATCAAGTATAAAATATGAGATTTGAGGAATAACCATTAACCAAGTAAAGAAAAAGTCCCTTCCCAAACTGTCCCACTTGGACAATTCAAGATTCAATACAATGAGCAGTACCTTTAAAAAGCACACATGCTCATTAATATTGAATCTCAAACGAGAAACTAAGGTTTCGCTCAAATTGTGAAAAAAAAACAAAGCATTAATTTCAACCATGCAACATGTAGATATGTAAGTGACATTTAATCCTAAAGACACAAACACCTTCACCAGTGCATCTCTTGATCACACTATAACGATATACATGTATTTTTATAATTAACTTATGAAGCAGTGCAATGAATGATGATGAAACTAACCTTGCCTCAAGAAGAAGAATATATAATAAACACATGTCAAAAGTAATTAGACAAACCCTCTAAAATACCAATGTCTTTATGTCATACTCAAGATAGGTAAATAACTTAAGTAATTATAAAAAAATAAGAGATTATCCTCCATGAATATATAGCTAAACACTGCACAAAAGATTAATTACTTTTATACCCTGCTAGCACTCTTTCTCTAGTTTCTGATTTTTTTTCTGGTGAAGGGGATAAAAAGTGCAATCTGGCCAACTCTGATTGAGCTGAAATTTGGTCTCCAAGGGTAAAACATCATTTGGAGCAAAATGATCCTTTAGGGATCGGGTACTCAAATTTTAGCTAATTTCCATCATTTGGTAAGCTTTTTGGGCAGTTTTGTAATTTTTGAAAAAAAGAGCCTAATTTTAGATTGAGCTGAGACTTGTTTCCTTGAAGGAAAATGACATTTTAAGCAAGGCTTCAATAAATTGAAGGGCACTCATTTTTAAGCCAAATTCAATCATTTAGACCACTTTTTCATTTTTTAAAGATTTTTTATTTCATTTTTGAGTTCCATTTTTGTGTAGTTTTTTGTATGTGGTGGTCCCATATTTTTTAAAAATCATTTGATATGTTAATTAGATTTATTTTGGTGTATTTTTAGTGTTGGTTAGTCAATTTTGTTTGTTTTGTGTTTTTGAGTTATCAATGTTGCATGATGAGTGTTGTCAAGTGGCCTCAATACTCAAAAGGGAGGTGTTGAGGGTAGTTAGAAACATTAAATGCTCTGTAATAGAGCTGTTGTTCGTGTTTTCTGATTTCCCAGCTAACCGGATAGGAAGTATTCTTAATCGGTTAGGTCTTCATTTCAATTCCTAAGATTGCTTCTGTTTTAACCATTAACCAATTAGGCAACAAGTCTAATCAGTTAGGCCTTCACCAGAGGCCTTCATACGAAACATTCTAACCGGTTGGCACAATGCCCTAACTGGTTAGGTTATATAATTTTTAGCTACTGGAAATATATATAACCGGTTAATTAAATGTTCTAATCGGTTAGGCTCTAAAACAACAGTTTTACGTTTTCACTTAAAACTCTGCTAACCGATTATCTATTTCATCTAAATGGTTAGGTCCTTAAAAGAAAAAACAGAGAAAACGTGAGGGAGATCTGGAGCAGGGGCTAACATTGCAGAAAAAAGAAGCTTAATGGAAAAAGAAGCTAACAGGGGCTTACCCGTGAAGCAGAGGCAGAGGCTGCGAGCTCGTGATGGTCGGATCTGGAGCTGCGAGCTGCGAGCTGCGACAGGTGGTGGCCAGTTGCTACAGGTGACACGATGGTGGCATGACAGTGGCCCGACGGTGGGAGAGAGCACAAGAGGGAGAGGTAGATCTGGGCAGCTTTAAGTGTGAGGGAGAAGGAGAGCACGAGAGGGAGAGGGAGATCTAGGCAGCTTTGAGTGTGAGGGAGAGGGAGAGGGAGAGGGAGAGGGAGAGGGAGAGCACGATAAAGAGTGTGTGTGTGAGAGTGAAAGTGCGAGTGAGAGGAGAGGTTCTTCAAAGTGAAGGTGACAGAGTAAGAGGGAAGGTGAGGAATATGTAAAAATTTAGAATTCTTCAAAATATTTTAACTTATCAGGTTTTGCGAGGGATTTGCGACGGAAATATCCCTCGCTAAAATTTTATCAGTTTAGCGAGGGAAATTATCCCTCGTCATTCCCTCGTTGATTTTAGCGAGGGAAATAAGCGCTTTAATTCCCTCGCTAAAATTAGCAAAGGATATTTTTTCTCGCAATTCCCTTGCTATTAACTCGCTATTTATCCCTCAGAATTATTTTTTAAATTTAGCAAGGACTCAGAGTTCCCTCACTAATCCCTCACAATTCCCTCGCTGATTAGCGAGGAAAATTTTTCCTCATAAATTTCCGTCGCTAAATCGCGAATTTCTTGTAGTGAATGACACAAAGTAACATCAGCTCCCAGCATGTTTTTAACTCCACATCTATAACTAGTAACAGAGATTGAAATGATACTAAGTAATATAAATTCCCAGCATGTTTTCAACTTGGCATCAAGACATAAAAGTCAATATGTAATCATTCTTCTTCTCCAATGGAAGAGCTCTCACAACCACTAGTTGACTTGAGTTTTCTGTCAACCAATTAATAACTTTCAGCCAATATGGGTTATCAAGATCGGGTATTTTCTCTAACTCATTCAGCATTTCTTTAACATCTTTCTCCTTCTTCTTCTTTGTAGTTGCTTGCACGAATTCCTTCAACGACTCAACCATTTCTCTCATTGAAGTAATTATCTCATCTTTTTCTTCACATTTTCTTCAGGATTGTGTGCAAGTAGAAGATGAAGATTGTCTCTTTTTCTTTGTTGCAGAGTTTGGTTCCTCCAAGACAATATTAACACTAGCAGCCTCATTCTCTTCATGTGTTTCTTTGCTCATGGCATCATTGGCATCAAGTGTAGTCTCCGCTCCAATTTCAGTGGCTCTATCTTTGACACATAGGTCTGCAATGTTATCCCAATTTGGAATCACCTTAAACCGGAATCGTTTAGTCTCTTCAAGTGAATTAAAAGCAATTGGAAACATGTTAATCATAGCACAAAAAAAATGATTTTAATTGAATAATAATAACATTAAAAAAATCTTTACCTTGACATACTCTTTCCATGCATTTTTATTTTCAACCGAAATCACGTATTTTATGTGTAACATCCCCCCTAACACGTTAGCCTTAATAATTGATAAAGAAGTTCAATAGTACTTGTGTAATTTATTTGTAAATTTTTGTAATTTTATGAGTGAGTTTGGACTTAACGATAACAACTTAGAAATTAGCATAGATTGCTTAAAAGATGAAAATAAATATGAAAAATTTATTTCTAGGTCATGAATAATTAGAATGAATTATGATAATTTTTGAGAAATTAAATAAATTAGTTTAATATTTTTAATAAATAGAATAAATGTTTAAAGATCAAATTAAATAGGAGAGTAGCTTGAAAAATTATGAAAATTTGTGGAGACGTTAAATGAGATTATTTTAAAAATGATTACAGGTTAAGGCAGATACTTGTAAGCAAATACAAGTTAGAACAAATACGTATTAGTTACTTCCTTAATGTTATATTAATTTAAGGAAAAATAATAGAGCCTAATAGCTATTAAATGATGTGTATAGGAACTTAAGGGATCCTAGAACTTTCTGTATCACTTATGGAAGCTAGAAAATTCATTAGTAGAAGATCAAAGTATTCCTAAGAGACAAATCTCTCACAATCAAAGACAACCATATGTTTTGTTCTTATCTGTCACTTTCTCACCATAGCCACACACACATTCGGTTACAACAAGTAAAAAAAAAAAAGGAGAAACAAAGAAAGAATAGACAGAGAACGTGAGACAGAGAGGAAAAAGAAGAAAAGAAAGAAATAATAGTAGAAAGGAAGAGAAGAAAGAAAGAAAACTCCATCATCAAGATAACTAGGTAGGAGTGCTTGTTTTTGTCCAATTCTTCTTTTTTCTTCTTCATCTTGATTTTGATAATTGGTTGAAGATTGTGATGATGCATGATAAATTAGGTGGAAAATGAGTTTTACCTCTTTATTCTTCTTCTAAATTCTCAAACTTGCATGAATGAAGTGTTGAATGATTTCTTATGATCTTGATGATATAATGAATACTTTGGATTGATTTTGTATTATATAGCATGAAATTTGGATTGAATACATATGAATATATGTATATGATGAGAGTGGATGATATGTTTAAGGAAGGATTGGAAAAAATGGAGATTTTAGTGTTTTAAAATTATTTCTGGTGTGAAATTAGCAGGGTCTATTCGATTAGTGCCAGAGTCTAATTGAATAGGTCTATTCAAATAGACCTCTAGTCTATTTGAATAGGCACTTCTAGAAATATTAGATTTTGGCTGTTAATCGATTAGACTAGATGGCTAATTGAATAAGCACTTCCAGAATGACATGTTTTAAGTAATTAGAGTTTCCTAATATATGAAAACCTAAAGGGATACCTTATACTAAGTATTGTGAAAGGATTTGAGGAAAGTTACTAGATAAATTGACTTGTATAATGGATGAACACATAGTATATTGATGAATTGATGATAAGATGATATTGTGCGCTTATTTCACTGTGCACCTAGTTCATTTATGAATCTAGTGCACTTGGTAGATAATGAATGAGTATTATTGTGCACTTAGTCCACTTGTGCACTCAAAATAATTGAATTGTACACTTGCTATGATTATAAAGTGTATTAGAATGTATTACTCCTTTACAAAGATAAAGTTGAGATAGAATTGAATTGAGGTGTAAATTGTTTTAAACTGAATATATATTGGATATAACATTGTATATGAGAATATCCTAAATAGGTACTAGACAAAATCTCGTGTATGAGAGTATCCTGAATAGTATTTGATATAAACTCGTGCATGAGAATATCTTGAATAGTATTGGATATAAACTTGTGTATGAGAGTATCCTAAATAGTATTAGATATAACTTCGTGTATGAGAATATTCTTATGTATAAGTATTGGATATAAACTCGTGTATGAGAGTATTTGAATAGTATTAGATATATCCCTTGTGATATGAAGATATCCTAGAAATATATTAGACATGAGTCTCACATCCAAGAATAATTCTGGATGTTGGATAATGAGCATTGGTAATATATTTATATAAGATTGAATAATTATATATTATCATTTGAATTATATTGATATAGATCATAGAGTTACTTTAAGAATATGTAATTATTATAGAGATATTGGGTTATGTCTCAAATCTGTTATGTTTATTATGAATACAACTTATGATCTATCTACGATGAATGATTATGAATGATTTAGTAATGAAATAAATGAATCTCTATCTCAAGAAAAGAAATGATTTATTTTGGCTTTTGCCACCTTTCTATGTGTATCTTATATATTGAATTGATTTTTTGAAGTAGCTGGAATTGTTGTGACGACACTGTATATTTTAAAATTACTGAGAATTGTAGAATTCTTACCATTGTATTGTATTGCTATGATAATTTTAGTAAATGAATCTTCTACAGTGTAAGATGAAGAATATGGGTGAAGAATTGTTTTGTCTCTATATTTGTACAAAGAATTGTACATAGTTTATAGGCCTTAAGGGCCTAGTTTGTATATATATAGTACAATGATGTACAAATCTATAATTATAAGAATTTTCAGTACATGTATATTATTCTTTCTTTAATAGGCTCCTATTTTTATATATAAATCATAAATGTTTTTTTTACAGAGAATGACATTAGTTTATAAGTGATGTATTTAATTCTAATTACTAATGTGTAAATCCGAATATACTGCTAGTATTAGTATTAGGACATTACATCATGTCATCCCAATTAAATCTATTTTAGCTAAGAATGTCACTAACAATGTCATATCATATTCTCCAAAGCTTAATATAGTTTTTAACATTCTCTCTAACAAGCTGGACTGTAAAATGGATAGATAATTCTTGAGCTGTAGTGTTGTATGCCACTATTTTTCAAGCTCAATCGCTCTTGTTGCTCAAATTCCTTTGATCTCTAAGTACATCAACTAGTACGCGTTCCATCTCCAAATTCCATGTGAAGTAACTTCTTGTATCCTCTTTCTTGTCTCAATGTTGCTTCTTGTCATCTTTCTTTTTCGCTTTGCCTCTTCCTTTAGATGACTCCATAATAGTTGCCAAACCCAAAAATGCACAACCTGACCACAACCAGGGATTTCTAAGTTTAAAAAGGAAAAAAAATTACAATGAACATGTGAAACAAACAAAAATACATATGGCTGCCATCTAATCACCTAATTCATAAAAATTGATCAAAATGACAAATGGATAGAATTTAATTCAAATAAGAAAGCTACAACCATAAGATAATTATGAGACTTAGTTATAAGTTAATGTCTAAACATCCAGTTTTTTCAGCTTAACAATTTAAAAATTGTTGAACAATAGGTCAAGTATTACCTCAATTTTTTTTAGCTTAGCTTCAAGAGTTGCCTTGCTGTTTTCTGAGGCGGCAACAACAGAGAGTCGATTTGACTGATAAACTACCAAACATGATTAAGAGATAGAATGCACCAAGAATTTCAAGCCCATTTCAAAAGGATCATGTATCAACAAAATACATGCACAAATATAAATAAATACATACTACAGCCAGGTAGGTACCAACAAGAAGAAGATTTAGATTACAATGTGAATATAGAATCAAACAATGTACCATAAAATACGAATATAAAGTCTATGGAATCTCAGTCTCAATTACAAACAATGTACCATAAAACATGGATATAAAGTTAATTACATATAAAAAAGAACAAAAAAGCAAAAGCTACTACAATATACTATTCCTAAGTAAAGTTTCTTCTAACTTTATAATTAGCAAACATCTCCATTGCTAAAGTGTCACGAAATCTTGTCTATTCCTAAATAACTTGAACAACTGTGACCTCATTTGTGGTATTACTTGTAACTTTTTCCCTTTATTGATTGATTAACTCTTCATCAACAACAGATAAAAGCTTCAAGTTTTGGACCTCTAAAATTGGATCACTTTGTTGCTCATTTCTTATAAAATTATGTAGTATGAAACAAGCATTAATAATTCTGATTTGTGTTTTTATATAAAAAAAATAAAGCAGTTCTTAATATACTCTATCTTTTTTTAATATCCCGAATGATCTTTCAATTGCATTCCTGGCACTTGCATGACGACGATTAAATAACTCTTTCTAATTTTGAGGGGTGTTTCCAGTTCACTCATTAAGATGATATTTAGTCCCTCGATAGGGTGCTAAAAATCTCGGGCCATTAGTATTTCCCGCATCCACAAAAAAGTATTTACCTACAATGGATTTAAAAAAAAATCATAGAGTTGTATTTGATATATTGAATAAAGTATCATTATTTTCAAGATATTATTACTATTTGGAATTTGGAGACAATTTTGACGACGTAAAGGATCTCGCAATGCTTGAGAATCTCTTGCCGACCCTTCTCACCCAAGTAACACATAAATAAACCTTAAATCTAGACCACAAGCTCCTAACACATTTGTGGAGATATCACCCTTTCTATTATGATATTTAGGCCTATCTTTAGCAACAACTGTTACCGAAATATGTGTACCATCAAGTACTCCAACACAATTCTAAAAACATTTAAAAATCATAAATAAGTTGTAATCACTGAAGATGTCTTATCATTAGGAAATTTAGCCTCACTCTTGACAAATTTACCTCAATCCATCTCCATTTGTTTGCCTATGAACCCTCTAGATTATAGTCATGAAACTTCAAATATTCTTTGCTCACGTTCATTATAACTTGTAGGACATTATTGAATTGCCTACTTGTAGTTTCTTTAGATCTGCAATAACTAAATTGCACTACTATGTACTTTAAGTTATAAGCAAGGATATGTAAAAACATTGCCACAACTTCAGTTGTAGGGACATTTCTTGTTCTTACTAATCCCCTTTTCTCTTGTAAAATTCTACAAAGTTTAAAAAATGCCCGTTTACTAACCCTTAATTGTTCAATATAATCTTTTTCTATTCCCTTATACAGGCGATTAAGGAAATTGTGTCAATCCAATTCCCAATTACGGGCTGGTTCCTTAACAAAATACTTCTCATGATACTAAGTTATTACGCCCATAAGCATAGCAATGACATTAACAACAATGATTTTTATTTTCTCCTTAAATTTTGCCTCATATTCTTCATTTCTTTTACGTTTTCTAGAAATAACAGAGGTACCAACTACACTAGTATTCATTTCTTCACAATTCACAACATATAACACAACATTACTAACAATGGAGAATGAAGATTTTATGCAGGAAGCACATAAAGAAAATATGGAATTATACATAAACTTACTCTTATTTCCATAATCACAAAAGAAGCAGCCACTCTGCCACTGTTTCAGTTAACAACCATTCAGATGCTTTTAGTTTGGCATCCATTGTTTAACATTTCCAAAGTCTTAGTCTTTATTAAACTAATAACTATAAAATAAAAATATAATATGAATATTGTTCAAGTCTGTGGAGCTCTCATATGAGGAGCTAGCCAAAGCTACTAATGGCTTTAGCATGGCTAGTAAAATTGGTCAAGGTGGCTTTGGCTCTATTTACTTTGCAGATGTTAACAAACAAAACCCAGACATCAAATCATTAGTTAATGGAAATATGGAATCATGAGTTGTATGTGTTCTAGACATGTAGGTTGGTGTGATATTGTATAAACATCTGCTGCATTTGGAGTTATAATAGATTAAATGTCAAAGTTTCCTAACATGGTTATATATTGATATATCCAATGAATGTCTAAATTCCTAACCTTAATACATTAACATGAGTTGTAAGTACCACCATAATATCTAACTTTTCAAGATACAAAAGTTAAATATGATGTATCATCTAATGTTGGACAAAGATATATCACTAGATCCAACCAAATTTTGTAGTATAGAGAGATTCAGAGTGTGTGGTGGTCCTTTAGAACTCTTAGAAGCATTCAGGTAATAATGGATTGTCATAACATCTTTAAAAATGGGATGATATTGTAACTATTCAATAAAGCATGATATATGATCATCATGCCACAATGCAATTGTTAGAAGGCTTTAGTTTTAGTTTCTGAAACGTGTATAGGAAAAATGTTTGCTCAAACTTGTTGATTCATGAATTAGACCAAACAGACAAGGATCCTCTAAAGTGAGGATCCTTGTAAATGAACAAGTAAGTCCACATCAACCATTGATAGATGGGCTCACATAAACTATCAATGGTTGATGTGAGCTTACTTGCTCACTTTACAGGGATCCTCACTTTAGAGGATCCTTGTTTAGACCAAACACAGACAAATTATCCTCTTATGTTTGTGCTAATAGAAGTTGTTGTATATTTCATGAAGGCAAAGTACATTGTATATTATTTTCAATCAGACAAGAGTAATAAAAATAGTGAAGTGCTGAAATTAGAATTCTATTTTGATAGTCAGGTGATTCAATGAGGCCTAGCTTGGGATTAGACTTGAATAGTCAACCTCTTCTGATTGAATTTTTTGTTTTAGTTTTCTTTATAACCTCATTAGTTCTATTGTATTACATTTGTTTACTTTCTACATCTTCTTGGCACAAATCAAGAAGAACCAAATGCACTACAAACCCAGGCAAAACCCAGTTTAACTAGCACTAAAAATGCACACACAAAAAATAAATTGAAAACTACATCGCCACCTACAAATGCACTAAAAATCACAAAAAATAATCACATGATACCAAAGAAAGCTTACTAGCGAGATGATATAAATCAGCAAGAACCAAATGCAATAGCTGCCATACACAAAACCAAGAAGAAGATTCAAAACAGAAATCAACAAAATCAATAGATTCAAAGGTGATGAAAGTGTGATTTGTGTACTTCGCGTTCGCACAAAGCGTGTTCACACAACACCAAAGTGTATAGATCGTGTTCGAACAACACCAAAGCGGCTTTGGTTCTTGGGGACGACTGTGGATAGAGGTGCCGCGGTGGTGAATTGGGTTTGAGATGGGTGGCACGAGTTGGATCTAGACATGATGGTGGTGGCATGTAGCGCAGATGGAAGCAACAATGGTCACGATTGGGGTTCATTGAGAATAGTAGATGTAGAGTGAACAAGAGTGAGATCAAGATATGGAGGTTGAGAAAGTGAAATTGAGCTATGGAGGTTGAAAAGAGTGAGCTTCAGCTATGGAAGATTGAGCTTGCGACTAAGACGAGAGAGAACATGGCGAAGGGGAGAGTATGCATGCGAATGAGAGATAGGTGCAAGGGATTTTAGAAATTCCACCTCTATATGTGGGAATTGAAATTCTTTAATTATGGTTAACAAAATTCCTAATTAAAATTTTTTAGAATTTTTTAAATTCTTTACTGAACTATCCAAACAAAGTATTTTATGGTGAAGGATTTTAAATGCCCTAAAAAAATACATTTTTCCCTTAAAATGATCCATCCAAACACAATCTTAGGATATGTTTACATTAGTGATAAATGATGAAATAAAGTAAAACGTAATGGAATGAGCTTATCTGCTTAGGTACCATTTTTTGGTATTTTAAAATTAGGATGAAATTGAATGACATGAAGTGACATCAATTCTATTCCATTTCACTCTAAACTCAACTTCCCCCCCTCCCCCCCAAAAAAAAATTGGGAGAATGAGATGGAATACAATGACATAAGAACAAAATAGTTATAATTCTTACCATTCTATTCCATTAGAACTTTTAAACAATGGAATAGAAACTTTTCTCCATTCAATCATTAAATATCTAAATAATGGTATGAAAACTTTATGACATTCCATTCCACTCACTATAAGTTATTCAAACATAGCCTTAAGATCTGCTTCCACAATAATAATTGTACAATGATAAACTTTTCTGCTGCTTTTACAGCAACAACTTCAAGGGTTTACAGAACTGAGGACATACAATCATATTCTAAAGGATAGTATCAACTTGGGTTTAGATTCTATCCTGTAACAGGATGGTCCCGTTAGAAAGAGATAGACACAAGTTTTATCTCACCATAATAGGACCCACTAGATATATTGAGAACAAAGTATGTCTTTATATCTCCAATAAGACCCTTTTCAATTACTTAACAATATGAGAGAATCCTGATCCTATCAACTTAGCATTCTCAATTGCTTTTGTGAGTCATGTACTAAAGAGAAAGGTAGTTGGAAGTGACAAGGCATGAAAGATCATAAATAAAGTAGGAAGAGGAAATCAACTAAGAAAAGTAAAAACGCAGAGAAGGTTAATGAGATACCGATTTTGAAATAATCCTACCAAAAAAATTTCCTGAAATAAATTATGGGTTTTGCTAAAAAGTGTCTAAAGAATCTAAAATAATTTTTTTTTTAATGAAAAAGTAAAGTTTTTTCAATTCCTAATACATTAAATACTTTACTTTTCATAAAAAAAATTCTATCTTGAATCTTTAACAAGTACCCTTAGCAAAACTCATAAATTATTATCACGGGGAAAAAAATCTAGATATACGTTTTCCCCCTTGGGGTGTAGGATAAAAGTGAAGACTTTCAAGTCCAAATAAACCAATAGAACTTGTAGGCTTGTAGCCTCAATTCCTCACTTTTCAACAACACCTATTTGAATTTAAATAAAAATAAAAACTTGTAAGATTACATAACCATGGAAACCTGCGAGGCTCCTCAAATTACAATTGGAAACAGTATTATTATTTAAAACAAAAGCCAGAGATAATTTCTTCTGTGACAACATATGTCGATTGGATATGGTAAAATAAAAGAAAAAGATGTATGTATATAACTGACAAAGCATGATAGGGGAAATCTTACAATATACAGGGGTCTTCTAGTTCCAGCTATTCATAAGTAACCTCAGAAAATTTCAAATGTAATTATCATACCATGTCACACTTTTACAGCGCCAGATTTAAACATACATTAAATTGGTAGATCCTCCATCTATTTGATTGTAAAAATCCCAATATCACTATATTTACAAAAAGACAAGCATCAATATTAAGTACAAAAGATCTTGTGACTCACGATATTGAACAGGTTAATTTTTACAGCTTACAACAGGAATGATGAAAATTCAAAAGTACCTCAATATTGTAAATTTGTAAATAGTGTTCCTATTCTTTTTTCCATTCCACCTCCAATGCAATTTCATTACGGCGTTGAAATGGAAGAGTAAATGGTGGATTATACTGTAACCAAATGAAAGCATAAATGACATTTGAAGAAGAAAGGGGTCAACAGATAAGCCAATCAGAGACCTTTAAACCAAAGATCGCATTAAGAATCTCACCTGCGCAACTTCTACTGAAGTTCCCTCTTTAATTTTAAATTGTCTGTCACTTTTCAAAGCTTCTCGTAGTTTCAGTTCCCGCCGCTTAACTTCTTCATCATTCACAAAACCTGATTCAACACAAATGAAATATATATATATTTGATTGAGGACTTTAAATGAAATCTGGACAAATCTTTTAACCATTTATGTTACAAATATCTAGAGGAGTCTGATTTACTCATTTATAACTTTATGGTAAGTCAACCAAGAATCATGCTCAAGCATACTAACATTGTATTTAAATAAAAATGGAACAAATTCAGATGAACATATACACATAAATGCATACAAATATACATGTGGTTGTAATAAGCCAAATTGTATATTATTTGTGCTTCCTCCAGTAGTTAAATATTTACAGTAGTAATACTAATACCTTTCTGCATCAAAAATCCAAATTATCAATGACAGACAAAAAAAAAAGAAATAAAATTAAATGTGAACAAATTATTTATAAAAAGAATTAAGGCAAGAGCACACCTGAAAAGGCAACTACAGCAACTATTTTTCTGGGAATCTCTTTAATCCTGACAGAGGAGTCTTTAGGCAGTGGCAAGTTAGCACTATACTTTGACGGCATGACAAAAGACATTTTCCACTTATCTAGATCTTCCATCTAAAATAATATCATTGATAAATTAGAACATCATAACATAAAAATATATTGAAGAAATAGCTCCTACGTAAATACTAGTATTAAATATAGAATTTCCAGAAAATAAAATCACAAAATCCACACAGTTCAGTGCAAAGTGACACTAGTACACTGGTCTCTGGATATATCATAAAATAGGAGAAAAAAAAAAAGACAACGAAAAATGAACCCATGACCTAAAAGGGAAGATAATAAAGTTATAACGACATCTAATTGGGAACATCTAATTGGGAGAGATATAGTTGATTCCTAAGGTGAAGAACGGGATCGACTTATCCAAACTGCAAACCAATCTATGACATTTAGAACTTGAGCTTTACATTAATTAGCCCATATGTTAAAGAACCTATGATTTCAAAAGAATTTTCAGACTTTAGCTATGTATTTTGATAAAGTCATAAAATGTCAGTATGACAAAATATGCCAGGGTAGTTTACCATTGTTGAATCATTAGCAGAGCTTCAATTCAATTGAACCTGAATTCTAGAAGGTTGGTTCTTGAAATTGTGAATTATGGTGGGTCAAAATTCAAACTATGACAATAAGTTAGGTGCAATGCAATTATTTCACTTCCGTAATTGAAGAATGTTTTATCGAAGTTTTATGCCTACAGGGCTTTTAGCTGTGGCTGTTTAGCTACTAGCTAGTGTTGCCATGATATGAAAAGGCATGTTTCTATAGTTATCTTTGTTGAAATGAATTCATATCAAATAAAGAATATAATTATGGATAATGCTCAATATCACGAATTCAGATTCGTGAAACATCACACGAATTCTTAGATTTAGAACAACTGTCATGCGTTTTATTAATTTAATAATTATTTCATTTTTTTCTTTAAAAAATATTTATTTGTTATTATGTGTATTTCACTTTCGTAAACAGTTTACGAAAACCGTTTTCGTTGGAAATAGCAGTGCTCTATAATTATACTAACCTTGCAGGCAATGCATATGAAAATAAATAAGTAAAGATAAAGACTGTAAATGAGATATTTCACAAAATCCATGGAAAAGAATCATACCTTTGTTGTTAACACAGGAGTTGTCATATCCATTTTAACCCCATCAGATTGATTCTTACTTGTAAAAACTGGTGTGGTCATCTCCATTTTCTCCTTCAGTGTATTCTACCATCAAAACAACAGCACACATCTATAACTTGTCTCTTCTCTCAAAATAGGAGGGGAAAACAAAGAGGTGTAGTGACCAAAAGCAACCCAGTAAATTTTGAAATGCAAGACGAATGTAGTTCAGTTCTAAAATATATAATTACCTTACCAAAAAGGTACTCAGCTAGGACATTAAAGGACCGAGAAGCACCGTTGAAATCAAACCCACTCTTCCCAGGCATTGTTGTCTCTGCTACAAAGTAAGGCTGCAAAGATAGTGGTCAGATCAAGGTGAGACATTCCCAAAACCAGATGGTTCGTCAGTGATAAAGCATTTAGCATTGCATAGATAGAAGTGTGAAGGCAACCACTTGTAAGTATTTGGCATATAGGGAGTTGTGTAACATAACAGCCTAAAAATATTAAGTAATGTTAGCATATATTATGTAATTAATTTAGAGATTTCTTTTGATTCCTTGTAAATATTGCATCGTACCGCACTTGTACTACCGTAGTACAGTTCTAGGGCTATATATAGATGTAAAACTCTTGTAACAGAATTCATTCAGAAATTCAGAAAATATTCAGTCTCTGTTTCTCTGTTTCGATTTCTAACAAGTAATATGAATATATGATATTACCCACACACCCACAGTCCCCCCAACTCCAGCTTTTACAGCTACAATTGAATGCAGGAAGCATAATACATCGTGTACCATGCTCCCTAGATGCAATAATAATTAGATAAAAAAAAGTACCTATGCGTGCACATGCACATGTGTAGAACATGAAGAAATCAGACTATTCTATTAAAAAATAAAAAATAAAAACTGAAATGAAGTAGAAATTGTAGATCAGAGAAAGAAAGGGAACCAAAGATATATATAATATATACCTCAACTTCCCTGATCTCATACTGGTCCCTTCCACTCAGAACTTTGAACTTCACAGTCTCAAGGTCCGGAACTACAATACAACGAAGCTCAAGCACCGAAACAAATAACATACAAGAAGAAAAAGGAACAAATGAATTGCAATTTTATGAACTAAAATAATTAGAAGAAACACTACCTGCCATCAACGCCTCCTCCAGAGTGCGGCTTTCAAATCTCTTCGGAAAGATGTATTTTGCAGTCTCAGTAGCCACCTCCGTTAGAACTGCGCCACAAAAATAAAATAAAATAATTCGCAAAAATTAAAAATAAAAAAAGAAAAGAAAAGGAAGATTGCAGAGTGAAGAAAAGGAAAGGTTGCTTGCGAGAGAAAATACGAAACATTTACGTCGCTGGGAGAGAGAGTTGGCTTGAGAAGCAAGGACGAAAATGAGTGAGATTCGGGCTTCAAAAGCCGACATGGTTCTTCTTCGCTGGTTGCTGGAAGACGCAGAGTTGGTGATAGAGATAGTCGATGAGAGCTTCTTAGGTTTTCTTGGAATCGAGACCACCATTCTCGATTGCAGAGAAACAGAAGGGTTGCAAAGAAGAAGCATGTTTCTATGTGAATTGAATTTTATTTGATTCACCACAGCAGCTCCTGCCTTTTGAATTTCTGTTGCTGAGTGGAGAACTCTTGTGATTTTGGTCCACCGGTTGTTATGATTTTTCCCGGCTAAATTACACAAAAATAAAATAAAAAATCAGAATACAGGAAAAAGATATTGATGAAAATAATTTTAACAATAAAATGTCCTGAATAGTAATACCACCTAGTTTTTAACAGATATATGATACCTCTTCTCGGCGGAAAACTGAAATATGCATACTAGATTGCAAAAATTTCCACTAATAAATCAATGAAAACACACTACATAACCGGTCCTTTTAGTAGCACTATAGGCTAACACAATCAATAATACATCATCGAATATGTGAATCAATCAAGTAATAAAATAAAAATTAAAAAAGGTGAAACAACAAACAAATATGTTGATGTAGCTCTTAACATAAGAACAATATACTAAAATTCCATAAAATATGATAAGAGTTTACGTCTGTAACATTGACGTCAAAGAGACCCAAACCCATTTTCTTCTTCTCCTAGCGGAAGCAAAAGATTTCCTCAACACCTCTCAATTGCACTTCATACCCTTTCACAATTGCATTCAAAGATGAAATCTGTAAATTCCAGAAGGAAAGGTTTTGAAGCCGATGCCTAGAAAGTACTATAAAAACATTTAGCCACTATATCCATACTACTTTTACTTGTCTCGGAAGAAACATTTGCATCAACATTAATTTTATGAGTACCCAAGAAGGGGTAGTCCAATTAAATCTATTTTTTGGTTGAGGAACTGGTCTTTGGATTTCAGAATCTTTGTATAAAGCCTAACACGATTCAAATGTTCATATTTGTTCTTGATTATGTTATATATTTAATGAGGTGATAACGTAGCAAATCATGATCAAAGGAATAGCATGAGGCGTGTGGGAAGACACTATTCTCAAGAATTTTATCGCACGGGTGTGCGAATCTCTTAGGATTCAACAGGCTTGTCCTGGTGGAGACCGAGGTAGCAGAACAACAGAGAAATTTAAATGCAGTCAACCCAGGAAGAGAAAGCTATATGGCAGAAGAGGTAGAGAATTCATATATAAAACCTATTTTGTGTTAATCTGTTATAAAGGCATCTGAAATTTTGAACGTGGCCTCTGAAACATTTGAACGTGGCCAGATAAGGTAGTGGAGAAAAAGATTTGAGACCAAGTCAGAAAAACTGAACCAAAATTAGCCGTTTTCTGATAAAGTTTCTAGAAAACTTAATTTATTAAAACAAAATAATTACGGTAAATAAAACCAGAGCAAAACTGTGAGGCCTCATTTTCGTGCGCGCAGGGAGGGGGCAAATCGGATGATTTGTACTGACATGCCCCAAACGAGGCCTAACATTGTGCGTGCGAACTCATTCCTCTCACAAACTTTTCTAACAAGCCCAAAACACAAGATACCTTATAAACTCTTTAAAACTTTGAATACCAAGCAAGGTGGGACATAAACTTTTGAAATATCATAACTAAAGCTAAAACAACAACAATCCCCCACATATTTCAAAAGTTTAAAGAAATATTTAAGAAAATTTTAAAACACGATTTTTCCTAGGTTAACACTATGGGTGTAAATGCATCGAATCTGGTGTCTTTTGAACTATGAACCAAACCTAGACGGATGAGACATAACATACAGTGAGTTGGTGAAGTAAACTTCTATGAACCAAAAACACTTTGTGTACATTAGAGGTCTACCAGTCACACTACACTCCCACAATTCTCGCTGTTGTTGCTGTGTTGCGCTAATAGGCCATGCGCGCGCCTGGTAATTCATGAGTGCTCTAGAAATATGTCATAATCTCATACAAGCGGCCCCACTTGACACTCATATAGGTGATTTCATCAAGTCTATGCTGCAAATCATACACTACCCATAAGGGATATGAAAATCATTAAAAGCTTTTAAGCGTATCCTTTCAATAATGCAGTGTAGCACATCTCACACCATAGGAAGGGACAAAATTATTAGTGCTAGCAGAACTAACAAGTGACTTGTTTTTACCCATATGAACCTTCTTCATAGGATCTCCAATCACAAAGGTTGGGTTACCATCACTGTTAATTTCAAATTGGCTTAAGTCTCATTCCCCTCGATGTTTCATATATTGGTTTCCTCCCAAGAGGCTTTATCAGAGGATCGGCCAAGATCACTTCTGAATTCACATAATCAATTGATATTGTTCCATCTTTTAGCAGCTGCTTTACCACATTATGCCTCAATTGCATATGTCTGTTTTTACCATTGAAGGTCTTATTCTTTGCAATGGCTGTTGCCGCTGGACAATCAAAATGCATTGACACTAACGGTATTGGTTTTATTCCTAAAGGAATATTTGCCAAGAAGTTTTTTAACCACTCAGCTTCACTACCAGCCAACTTCAGAGCTACAAACTCTGACTCCATAGTGAATCTTGCAATTATAGTTTGTTTGGCTGATCTCCAAGTAACCACTCTATCATCAAGTGTGAATACATAACCACTAGTAGATTTTGTCTCATTTGAATCTGAGATCCAATTAGCATCACTATATCTTTCTAAGACAGTTGGAAATCCAATATACACTATATCATAGTTCATGGTACCTCTCAAATATCTCATGAGTCTAACAAGTGCAGCCCAGTGATCCTAATTTGGACTTTGAGTATTGTCGCGACTGGGATCGCGGCGGGATAACGACTTAAATTTACAAAAATTCAAGGGAGTCGCCACCAATTTTATTTTTATTGAAAAAATTAGAAAACCTAAAAGAGATGGTCTACGTTCAAAAACTCAGGTTCGGGAATCTGATTATGCATAAGGAAGGGTGGAGATTTAACCCCACAGCACCCCTAATGCATTCGTCCTAAGACGGTTACCTTAAATCAGTTGTGCAAATTTTTATAACTTTTAAAAATATTTATTTTACCCATTTTATTAAAAAATAAAAAAAATAAAAACTAATCAAACAAATAAATTAAAAATTACGAAAATTTAGTTTTGGCTCGACAGAATAAAAATCCTGCTCCTACGTATCCTCGAGTGCAATGAGAAATTCAAAGCCACGTCGTTCTTTAGAAAACAATTATGGGTTGGTTATTTTTAATTTTTGAAAAGATTTTTATTTTGAAAATTCATTTTATTTTTTTATTTTAGAAAAGAAACGAATCATCAAGTTGTCACAACTCAGATGACTCTAAAAGCTATGAGATTAATAATAATCATAACTCAGCCAATTTTATATATATATATTTTTTAACAAGACTCAAACCTTTAATTCTTTTTTCAGAAAACGAACCATCAAGTTGTCACAACTCAGATGATTCTAGAAATTATAAGATTAACAAGTTGTCGCAACTCAGCTAATCCTGTTTTAGAAAAAGAAGACTTTTATTTTTTTTTTAAAAAAAGTACAAGGTTACTATTTAAAACAAATATTAATAATATAATAAACATGTCCATAAATAAATAAAAAAACAACAACAGAAAACAAACCCAAAATAAAATAAAACACATATATAAATTAAAGTTAAAAAAATCTAATAAAACCAAATTTCAAAAAAAAAAAAAAACTAATACAAGCCTTTATTTATAACTCAAACAGACCAAAACCACATAACCCAAAATCATAAAAGAAATAACTAAATCTTAAAAAAAAAACACACTAAAAAAAACAATTAGCTCTCGTGCCCAAACGTCCACCATAAACCCGGACCCAAAATCAAGTAAAAACCAAAGAAAGATTACTACCCTAACAAAAACGATCAAATCATTATAGCCCTTTAAATAATAATAATAATAATAAACCAAATAAATAAAGAAAACAAGAGACATTGAGTTTCTGGAACTACAAACGCAAAGAACGAAATCAGAGGAGAGGGGGGGCTCGAAGTGCAGATCGGACGTGGTGATGGTGTGGTGGTCTGCGGAGGGTCACGGTGGTCCGAATGGAGGTTGGTTTCCACGTGATGGGCGGATCTGGTCCCGAAGGGGCGTTTGGGTGGCTGGACATGGCTGGGGGTGAGGGAGGTTGGAGGTGATGGTTGGTGGTTTCGCGACCAGATCTGTGGTAGGGCCGACCATGGGGAGTCTCGGTGGGCTGGCCATGGTGGGCTTCGTGGTCTCGGTTTGAAGCATGGGTACACGGTGGGGTCTTCGTGGAGGGAGGATGGTGGCTGGGTCCGTGCAACGACAGTGTCTATGATGGGGTTACGGTTGGCAACGGTGGTCTCTGGCTGTTTGGGGGATGGGGTGCTGTTGGTGTTCGCACGGTGGGTCTCGACTGAGTTTGGCATTCCGTGGATCTGGTTATGGTGGGACGAGGAAGAAAGGCTCCATGTGGCTGGGGGTCGCGGTGACGATGCGGTTATGACGATGTGGGTCCGAAAACAGAGACAAGGTTGTGATTGAGAGGTCCGACGATGGTTTTTTTTTTTTTTTTTGGGTTTGGGGGCCGCGGGTGATGCTTCCGGGAAAGGGGGGAGAGGATGGTGGCGGTGCGGCCGTGATGAGGAGAAGACAAGTGGTTGCTAGGTGTTTCGGGGTCGTGTGGATGGTGGGGTGTTTCTCGGGTGGCTGGCCGTGGCGCGACTGCTGCGGTGACGTCTCAAGGGGTGGTTCGCAGGGGCTGTTGGGAAGACGGCACGACTGGGTTACTGTTTCTTGTTTAGGCAGGGGTTTGGACGAGAAAGATGGAGCTCATGATGGCTGCCGTGGTGGTCCACGGCTGGTTGAGGTAGCTCACGGTGGGGGGGCTTCGTGGTGGTGATGGGTGGATCTGGTTGGGCTCCGTGGTGGCTTCGTGGTGGGTGACCATCACAGTGATGAAGGTTTCTGGTTATTGGTATGAGGTCTCTATTTCAGGTTCATTAATTTTATTTGGGTACTTGGGACATTGAGTTTCTTAGTTTTTTTTCTTTTGGTTCAGTGGGATATTTTGTTTAAGGTTGCTAGGATGGTTTTTGGTGTTGGTTTGCTGCTAAACAGAGGACTGCTTTACAAGAGATGGTAGAGGAAATATGCAAAGGATGAAAATGATTTTTACCTTCAAGAACCGGAGATTAGAAGATGATTGATGAGAAGTGATAAAAAAAATGGTAGGAGAGGTTTAGCTTGCAGGAAAAAAAAAGAAATTTCCTTCTCTTCTCTACACTCTCTGCTTTTCCTCTGGTTTCTTTCAAATTTTTTTCAACCTCCTCTGTATTCCCTGAAGCCAGCCCTTTCAAACTCTCACATCCCTTCTTATATAACCAAACTCTCTGGATGCAAACAAAACATATGGGGAACACACAGCAACGCCCCTGCTGTGGTGTTGTGCGTATGGAAAATGCCAATGAGTAGTGGGTGCTTTGCTCTCTATGTGTGTAGTGCAGGTGCCTGGACGTGAAGGTAGTGGGGAGAAAAGCCACATTGTCCCCTCTGTGTGTGCTGCAGCAATGCATGGAGAGCATACCGCATGGCCAGAGAAGGAAAAGAAAAGAAGACCAAGCAGAAAGTGAAATGAATTTATTCTCAAAACAAAGAAACCAAACCAAAAAAATTGCCAACGGCAACCTCCCCTTTCTATTATTATTTTTATTCGTATTCTTTTATTTTTATTGTTGTTATATATATATATATTATATATAGATTTTTGTAAGCATTACTTATTGGGCTAAACAAAAAAAAAAAAATGCCGAATGGGCCAAACAAAAAAATAGGAAAAGAAATGGGCTAAAAAAATCAAGAAAATGGGTTAAACAAAAATTGGGCTAAAAGAGGAATAGGCTAAGAAAAAGAAATTTTTTTAATTTGTATTTATATATATATATATATATATATATATAGATAGATAGAGAAAATTAAAAAGGTCTGGACAAAATTAGGTGTTCACAAGTATATCGACTCAATCTCCCCACAACATATGTTATGTCTGGTCTCAAAAAATTCATTACATGTAATAAACTTCTAATAATTTGAGCATACTCAGATTGAGCAACAGAATCACCTCTATTCTTTTTTAATTGAGAGTTAGAATCATAAGGGGTACTCATTGGTTTCGAGTCATAATGACCAAACTTTCTAAGAAGTTTCTCTACATAATGTTCTTGGGATAGTGTTATACTATCACCCTTCCTTATGATCTTGACTCCTAGTATTACATTTGCTTCACCAATGTCTTTCATATCAAACTTAGATGCGAGAAAAGATTTTGTTCTTATCACAATATCATTACAAGTACTAAAGATAAGCATGTCATCCACATATAAACATATGATTACACATTCATCATTCATTAATTTAGTGTAAACACATTTATCAACTTCAATAGAAGTAAAACCATCATCAATCAATATTTGATTAAATTTTTCATGCCATTTTTTTGGTGCTTGTTTCAAACCATATAAGGATTTGAGAAGTTTATATACTTTATTTTCTTGACCACGAATTACACATCCTTCAGGTTGTGTCATATAAATTTCTTCTTCTAAATCACCATTTAAGAAAGCAGTTTTAACATCCATTCAGTGAATAACAAGTTTGTAAATTGAAGCCAAGGCTATCAAAATCCGAATTGAAGAAATTCTGGTCACAGGAGCAAAGGTATCAAAATAATCAATATTTTGTTTTTGAGTAAAACCTTTTGCTACTAATCTAGCTTTGTATTTTTCAATTGAACCATCAGGATTATATTTTCTTTTAAAAATCCATTTGCAACTAATAGGTTTTGTTCCAGGAGGCAAGTCAACTAAAGTCCAAGTGTTGCATTTTGAAATAGAATCAATTTCGGTTTTAATAGCTTCTTTCCAAAATTGAGCATCAGAAGAGAAAATAGCTTCAGAAAATGACAAAGGGTCATTTTCAACAAGATAAGTATAAAAATCATTTCCAAAAGATGTCACTTTTCTTTGTCTTTTACTCCTTCTCAAATCCTCATATGAGTTTTCACAATAATTTCCTGAAGAAATATTTTCTAAAGAAATATTTTTTAAAGATTGTTTATTTCCAGATTTCAAAGGAAATATATGCTCTAAAAATTCAGCATTTTTAGTCTCCATTATTATATTATGATCAAGCACATCGCTTCGCAAAACAAGGAACCTATAAGCAGCACTACGATCAGCATAACCAATAAACATATAATCAGAAGTTTTGATTCTTATTTTTCTTTTCTTAGGATCAGGAAGCATTACTTTAGCTAGACACCCCCACACTTTTAAATATTTTAAACTAGGCATCTAACCTTTTCATAATTCATAGGGTGTTTTACCAGTTTTCTTATGAGGTATCCTATTTTGTAAAAAAACATGTAGTTAATAAGGCTTCTCCCCAAAGGTTATTGGGTGCTGAGGAACTAACTAGCATTGCATTCATCATTTCTTTTAATATTTTATTTTTTCTTTCAGCTACACCATTAGATTCAGGTGAATAAGGAGGGTTTACTTCATGTATTATGCATTCTTTTTCACAAAATTCATTAAATAAAATATATTCACTACCCCTATCGAATCTAACCCTTTTAATTTTCCTATTTAATTGATTTTCTACCTCTGCCTTATAGGAAACAAACATTTCAAAAGCTTCATCTTTATTTCTAATTAAATAAACCTTAGTGTATCTAGAAAAATCATCTATAAAGGCCACATAATATTTTTTACCACCTCTAGTCATTGTATTTTTTAAATCTCCTAGATCAGTATGAATTAAACTAAGTAATTCAGATTCACGTTGTTGTACTGAAAGATAAGATTTTTTAGTTAACTTAGATTCAATACAAATATCACATTTATTTAAGCATACATCACTAGTCGCAGAAATTAAACCAAGACATCTCATTTTCTTAATATAAGAAATATTAACATGTCCTAATTTAACATGTCACATATCAACGGAATCAATCAAGTAAGCAGAAGAAGATGTAATTTTATTAATAATTTCAGAAATACTAAGTACAAAAAGTCCTTGATCACTATAGCCCTTTCCCACAAAGACATTATTTTTTGTCATTACTATCTTGTCAGATTCGAATGACACTTTAATCTCAGCTTTTCCTAACAGTGATACAGAAATTAAATTGGCCCTAATATTAGGCACATGGAGTACATCATTCAAAACCAAGGTCTTCCCAAATGTGAGCTTTAGAAGAACTTTTCCTTTTCCCGAAACTGCAGCAGTTCGAGAATCTCCAAGATACACAAGTTTTTCATCATCCCCTACAGAAGTGTAAGAGGTAAAAGCATCTTTGTTCGCACAAATATGCTTGGTAGCATCAGAGTCTACCACTCATTTGTTCACATTGGTCACAATGTTAATTTGAGAAACGACCGCAGTCACAATATCATCTCCTTCCGCCAAATTTGCCTTTGGCTTAAGAGGATTGTCGTTTCTCACTCTATGCCTGCATTGAGGAGCATGATGACCTGGCTTTCCACAAACATAGCAAGCACAATTCCTTTTGAAAGTGGGATTAGTAACTCTAGGAAAGTGATCAGAAGACTTTTTGTTATTGTCATACCTTTTTTTTGGTGATTTATTTTGAACCAGATTTTCTCGAGAAGCCAAAGCCTTCGCCCTTGCAGCCTGACACTCTCTTCGGTTGGTGTCTTCAATGATAATGTGCGTGATCAGATCCGAGGGTGACAGTTGCTTGTGTTTGTGCTTCAGTTGTTGCTTGTAGTCCTTCCACGATGGAGGTAGCTTCTCGATGAGGAGTCCGGCAACAAATTCATCTAGGAGAGTGATGTTTTCGACCTTGAGATCCTCCAATAGCTTATGGTATTCATTGATCTGAACTTTGATATCTTTGTCCTTGGTCATCTCCCAATGGTAGTAGTTGCCAATGACAAATTTATGCTTCCTGGCATCTTCAGCGGTGTACTTTATGGTCATGGAGTCCCATATCTCCTTCGCATCCTTGTAAAAACAGTACACATCGAACAATTCGTTAGATAGTGTGCTAATAATTATGTGACGGCATACCTTGTTTGCATGTGTCCAATCCTAAATCAATTTTGGATTGGCTGTTGACGGCGGTCTGGGTTCGGTAAGTGCGGATGCGACTCCATCATGTCGAGGATGGTGTGAACACGTTCCTGCCACCTTCTGAAGTTTTAGCCACCGAAAAGCTCTATTTTCGAGATATCTGGAAATGGCTTTGCGTAGGTGAATGGAGCTAGAGGCGGCGAAAGAACAGCCTCACTGTTGTTGGGAGTTAGAGCCTGGTTGTCAACATTGTTGTCAGCCATGATATAAAATCCTTGAGATTGTTATATGTTTAATGCGGTGACAACGTAGCAAATCACGATCAAAGGAATAGCCTGAGACGTGTGGGAAGACACCGTCCTCAAGGATTTTATCGCACAGGTGTGCGAATTCCCTAGGATTCAACAAGCTCGTCTTGGTGGAGGCCGATGTAGCAAAACAACAGAGAAATTTAAATGCAGTCAACCCAAGAAGAGAAAGCTATATAGCAGAAGAGGTAGAGAATTCATATATAAAACCTATTTTGTGTTAATCTGTTATAAAGGCATCCGAAATTTTGAACGTGGCCAGATAAGATAGTGGAGAAAAAGATTTGAGACCAAGTCAGAAAAACTGAACCAAAATTAGCAGTTTTCAGATAAGGTTTCTAAAAAATTTAATTTATTAAAACAAAATAATTACGGTAAATAAAACTGGAGCAAAACTGTGAGGCCTCATTTTCGTGCGCACAGGGGAGATAAATCAGATGATTTGCACTGACATGGCCCAAACGAGACCCAACATTGTGCGTGCGAACCCATTCTTCTCACAAGCTTTTCTAATAAGCCCAAAATACAAGATACCTTATAAACTCTTTAAAACTTTGAATACCAAGCAAAGTGAAACATAGACTTTTGAAATATCATAACTAAAGCTAAAACAACAACAGATTACTATATTTCCTCCATGTCATATAAACCATGACAGGATAACGCATCACTCCACCAGGTTTTTAGAAAGTTGGATGAGTCTATCATGTATCCAATTGAACAAATTTCCTCTTAGAATATGATGAACCTTCACCCACAACTATAAACAACTTCATACAACTTTTGCCTTAGGGCATTCTACTAAGACATGAAGGTTAGTCTCTACATTTGACTCACATCTAAGACACGAGTAGTCATGAAGAACTCGTTTTCTAAACCAAGTTGGGTCTAATAGGAGAACGTTGTAAAAGACACATTACAAAAATCATATTGATCTTCTTTAATATTGTATTCTTCCATGGTTTCTTCCACATGTGATTCAAGCCACTGTTTGGAACCGATGGCATGCTAGAAGTATTTTGTTTAAAATTATCATCTGCCCTTGCCAATTTATAAGAACTCTTTATAGAAAAATACATTTTGAATTGTAATACCAAAAATCAATTGATCATCTAATACAAAATGATTAAGGAAAATATTTTTGATTCGATCCACTTTAAAAAGAGACAAAAAAGTTTCTAACATGTCTTTCCTCCGATCTCTGCCACAACCTTCAAGTTTGATTATATCGTAAGTGATGGAGAGCATGGCCTAAAAGACCATGGAATTGGCAACCATGGATCTTCCGACACTTGAATATTATGGCTTGATCCTACATACCATCTTAAACCTTTTTTGCTAGAGTATACGTTGTTCTAAAATACTTTTCAAAGTAAAAGATGGATTGTAAAAGAAAAAAAAAAGAGTAAAAGATGAATTATTACTTAAATTAATATTTAAGAATGAGTTGGGAAAATATAAAGCTTCCAAGATTTAAGAACATAAAAAATTTAGTTGTTGGATGATGCACCAACCTTACTTTGCTAAAAGAGACAAGATAAATAGTTATAAATCCATAAAACCAAACCTTCCTTTAGATTTTGGTTGACATATTATCTTTCAACTCATCTAATAAATTTCCCTTTTAATTTTTTTTTTTTTTTTGCACTTGAGTTATCAAGCCCAATTATTTTTTAAAAAATATCAAAATCACTAAACATGGAACTCTAGACTCTCTAGCCAACACCAAAACACAGGAAGTAACCTTACCTTCGTTTCCATCTCTCTTGTATCGTACCGTGACTCAGCAGCAAATGGGGTTGAAGAAGTTCCTGAAACCCATTGCAAAACCAGCACCATCACCAGAGTGTTCCTCGCCACCACTTTGTCCGATCCCAAACCCTCCTCTCCCATCCCCACCGCCAGACACATCCCTCCCCCTCTTCCCACTCTCACCATCTCTCCCATTTCCCACTCCCACTATCACCGCCTCCTCCACTTCCTCAAGACCCACCTCTCCCCTCCCTTCACACCGGACACCCTCCTCCACTTCCTCAAATCCAAGCTCCACCATCACCCCTCCTTCACCCACTACGACTTCCACATCTTCACCTGGGCCTCCTCCATCGACTCCTTCCGCCACACCCACTCCACCTTCCATTGGATGGCTCAAACCCTCGCCCTCACCCACCGCTTCTCTCACCTCCGCACCCTCCTCCAATTCATCGCCTCCAACCCCTGCCCCTGCTCTCACGGCATCTTCTCTTGCCCCCAAACCGAACCCATTTTCCGCTTCGCCATTCACGGCTACTGTAAAGCTGGCAAATTGGATGATGCCGTTTTTGCCTTTCAATGCATGCGTAGGTTGATCGATGGGAGGCCTAATGTCGCGGTTTGCAATATTTTGCTTCATGGGTTTGTGAAATGTGGTAGGCATGATAGAGCTCTGCAGTTTTATGCTGAGATGCTTAGAGATAGGGTCAAGCCTGATGTGTTTACCTTTAACATTTTGATCAGTAGTTATTGTCGGAATTCGCAGTTTGCGTTGGCTTTGGAGATGATTAAAGAGATGAGGAAAATGGGGTGCCATCCCAATGTGGTTACTTTTAATACATTGATTAAGGGGTTGTTTAGGGAGGGGAAGATTGAAGAAGGGATTGGGATGGCTCATGAGATGATTGAGTTGGGGTGCCAGCTTTCGAATGTGACTTGTGAGATTTTGGTTCATGGACTTTGTAAGGACGGCCAGGTTTTGCAGGCATGTGAGGTAGTCGTGGAGTTCTCCAGAAGGGGAGTTTTGCCAAAAGGGTATGATTATTTTGTTTTGGTGGAAGTTCTGTGTGGCAAAGGAAATGCTGTTAGAGCCTTGGAGCTTATTTATGAGTTTTGGGACAAAGGAAATGTTCCAAGTATGATTGCTTGTACTTTGATGATTGATAGTTTAAGGAGATTGGGAAAGACTGAAGAAGCTTGGAGATTGGTAGAAAAGATGCTTAAAGAGGGTATGGTACTGGATATTGTGACTTTCAATTGTGTCCTTCAAGATATTTGCAATGTGAGAAGAACAGAAGAAGCAAACAAATTGAGATTACTTGCTTCAAGCAGGGGTTTGGAACCAGATGGCATGACATATAAAATTTTGGTTACTGGATATACACAAGAGGGCAGACAAAAGGAGGGAGAGTTAGCGGTAAATGAAATGCTGGATAGGGGATTTATACCTGATCTTGCTTCATATAATAAATTGATGAATGGATTATCTACTTGCCAACGCTCTACATGCCATCAGGTCAACAAATTTGACTGCTGAACATACAAACATTTAAGATTTAACTTGGTTAACAATTATAACATAAGCATCGGCTAAGATGATTATGGAATGGCTGAGAACTGAACCTATAAAAAATTCAGATGATTAATAAGAGTTGTCATATTGCTGTGAAGTCAGTTGGAGTATGATTATTTGTTTTGCACGAAGATGAAGGTAATGTGCAATTTCACTTTGAAGATGGTTGGTGCTCTAAACTCCCAAGGCTCATCCTTTTAAGTTATTTAATTATTAAGATTATATTTCCTTGATACAAGTAAATGCTGTTCAGAATATAGTGGGATTGTAGCTGATATACTGAGTCCACATCTTTTTTATGAGTTACAAGGCATCGTTTCTGTGCTTTCATTTTTTCATATTGATTTAAGTTTTCTGTTATGCATACCTTCAATGCAAATATTTTCACATGTTTTGGTTCTTTCTTACTTCCTTTGCAATTTCTTTGTTTTATTTTTTTAATTTTTGTGGTTCTAGGGAGGTCCTATTGGACCTAAGAGGCAATCAGAAATGGGGATGTGGGGGATCGAACCCCCCGCCACATAACCACAGCCCCATGCTAAAGATCAGGGGAGATACCATTTGAGCTACGCTCCACCAGTTGTTTTATGGTTCTTTATTTGCAAAACGAATGCTGAAGTTGAAAAGACAAACCAAGCTAGGCAGCAATGTTGTTGAGTACTTGGATAATTGAAGTACCTTTTCTGAGGCTGAAGGTATCCATATTTGTGCTATATATTTTATTCTTTTGTGTGGTCAATTTAATGACTACTGTGTCAAATCTTGAAGGCATAGTTTCATGAAATATTTGATAGTTCTCGGCAGTTTTTTCCTTACATATTGTTATTCTTTTTCTTTCTGGTCTCATCAAATAAGCAGCTTTATTATCTTATTACGTTAAGCTTTACTAAAGAAATTACTTAATTTTCAATCTTCTTGTTTACAGATCTCCTTGGCACATTTTCACATGTTTTAATATCATAAATCAAAGTGTTGTATAATTTTTTTTTAATAGATAATGAGATGTATTCGAGGGAGGTACAAAAAAGGCATTAGCTCATGTACACAGATTTGTCAAGGCAGACATACTGGATGAAGAAAAAGAGAAAGGATAAATTTTCTTCAAAACTAAAGCATCCCAAAAATTACACAGCAGGATGTATGACTAGACTCTATCCATGACAGTTTGTATTAATGGTTTTATCTTTATTGCCGGAAAGTCAGAAGCATTTGACAGAACAGAAATAACTTGATATTCTATTGTAACTAGGACATCTCCTTACCTAGTTTAGAGTAGGTTTCTGCAAACAAACTCGTTTGAATGCAATCTGGATTTATTTATTTATTTATTTTTGTTTAGAATTAGCATCTTTCAACCTTATGTTGCTGTTTTAGTTTGATTGACAGCCCATAATTAACGTTTTTAATGATGTTTACATACAAGTACTTTCTTAGGTTTGACTTTCGTTTCTCTTCTTTTATGCTTTAGATGCTTCTGTGAATTTCTGGTCATGTTTTAGAATCTCTGTATTAAACGGCATATGTGTGTAGGTCAAATTGTAGTATGTCACTTCACTGTTTGATTCGTAATGTTATTGGAATTTCAGGGGCTTAAGCTCATTTCTTGCTGCCTGTGTATTACTACCTGTAGTGCAGCCTCCACACTGCCTTCTTTGGATGCATTAGATCTGCAATCTCCTCAACGGGATTCCAGATAATAAAGCAAAGATGCTCATCACAAAGTTAGGCTCCAATGAAAAGTGAAAACTACCATATACTGTGGATCTATGTGTGCTGCTAGAAGTTCATTTGTTAAGATGCAGTAGCTTCAGTTTGTATAAAATAGTTTTGTCTGTGATTAACAAATGGATTAGGAGACCAAAAAAAACAGAAGATTCATTGTTATAGGCAAGGTCTTGGTATGCTTGTATCTAAGGAATGAAAAAGAAAAATGCATGTTATTATGATTGAGAATGTGAATAATACTCGGTAGAATGAATAATCCAGTTCAATCAATTAGCTAAGCGATAGAAAAGTTCCCATAATTTGACTAAGAAATGGATGTGCAACAGTTGTTTCTCGCTGATACATTTCCATGTCTATCTGTCTCTGCAGGACATGTCGATGCATTATGAGCATAAATTTATCCTTTTAAAACTAAGTTACCAAAATCTCCGAAACAGAGAGAAAGAAGACGTGACTTTGATTGTAATTTTGTGCCTATATGATTGTAGATGAGAAGCAGATGGTAATATGAATTTCTTTTTTTTTTTTTTTTTGCTACACTGAGGGCAAAGCCCCAAAGCAACTAAACTAAAACAGTACGGGGAATAGAAACCCCTGCCAAATCATCCAGCAAGAGTTGTGCAGAGTCAGGAGGTGTCCTATCCAAATATGCAGCCCCAGAGGTGAGTCATGTGATAGATTTGCCAAGAAATCGGCCACTCTATTTCCCTCACGCCTAGAGTGAGTAATTCTAACATCCCAATTTTTGTTCCTTAGTTGCTGAATTGCCTTCACCAAAGAAGCACTTGGGTGTGATTCCACACAACCTTTGGAGACTAAATTCACAGAAGTTAGTGAGTCAGTGAGTGATATCATACTCCCACGCCAAACTCAACGCAGTAATATGAATTTCTGAATAGCTAATTAAAGGTGTAATTTCTATTAAACAAAGATCATAAAATGTAGTGTAATTTCTTTTCGTTAGTGCTGACAGTTGAACTGAAAGCTGGAAAACGAACAATGATCGTGTCCGTACCCAAGTTAGGAAAATCTTCATAACGAAAGGGAAATAAACTTTGCAGTCACATGAGAAATAAATTTGCACCCAAAAGAGAAATTGGGAAACTAGAAAAACTAGTCTTCAAACAAAATACATAACCATTTGAACTTCTTTCTGCTTGAAGCCACATTTCTCGTAGAACACCTTGTTCTCAAGGCTGCAATCAAGAATAACCTTATAGCACCCCATTGAACGAGCATGATCTGTGAGGAAGTTGATTATTTTCCTTCCCAATTGCTTGCCACGAGTGCTGGAATCCACAACAACATCCTCAATATGCCCAACTTTGCCACAATTTCTTAAAAATTTCTTCTCAATGAACAGACTCCCTGTTGCAATGATCTTCCCAGAAAGCTCGTCTTCAATAACGCAGATGACATGGTCATCTCCAAGGGAACTGAGCTCTTGAAATCGATCCTCAAATTCCTTGTCAGAGACAGAATCACAAACACTAAGTTGTTGCAGTAACTCTATGAAACCTTTGCTCTTGTCTGAGATCTCTAATTTTCGTACTCTAAACTGTTGCTCCTCACTGTTTTGCATCTTCTCCAGTGCAACTTGTCAAAGTGGTTAGCTGGAAACATCCATTGAAACCAACAATCAAAGATATCAGCATAGCAGTTTGTTACAGTCTTTATTAAGAAAAAATTTACCAAATTATGTATAGAAACGGAAATGCACATAAAGCTGAGTGACAGGTAGCTAATTTGTGACTGCAAAATCAATATATCCTTAAAAACTCCAAAACCTTTCTTTCTAAATGTATTATGAGTTTGTGACTAATCATGATCAGAAGTCAAAGCTATAGCTCCCATTTTTAGTACTTGTCATATCTTTTGCAAGAGAAGTTGCCTCAGTTATTTTGGAACTATTGCTAAGAGCAACTATAAGGGTACATTTTGAAGAAATGCTCAGCACCTTGAGGTAAAGAGATTTGTTCCCATCCCAAATGAGAAAAGGAAACCCTGAGACAGATATATCAGTAACATTGCATTAGCACCGAGTACCAGCCAGCCTCATTAACGAATCTGGGAATATTCAATTCAACGAAATCCAAAATCTGGTGGATGATGGCCAAAAATATTATTTATAATATTCAACCCACATCAGAAAATGAAACAGAAAACAGAAACAATTTGTAATTAGAGATTCGGAAAATTTCACGTTCTTACTTTTTTTCTCTCAGCTGCCAAAACGGAATAACAGTCGAGGATCTGCAAAAGCCCCCAACAAGGTGCGACTTCAAACGATATTGGGTCGGTCTCTGCTTATTCCAGCTAAACAGTTCAATTTCACCGTACCTAGTACAAACCCTTTATTATTATGGTTCTTCATTCTCTTTTATTTTACTTTTTGGATGGCTTGGTAAATTCTGAACCGTTGGATAAATAATCTGATGAGGTGGCCGAATCTGGACCGTGAATTGTGCTGAAAAGAAGGGTTGATGCAAAATCGAATAAAAAAGGCTACGGCTCTGTAACAAAAACGCAATCGCAGTTCACAGAGAAGGTAGCGAAGCCATCATTCACTTTCATTGATTGATTCATCGATGGTTATGGTTGTTTAGAGAGAGAGAGAGAGAGAGAGAGATGTCGACGTCATTGATTCGACGGCTGGCTCCGTACTTGGCAGCGCGATTCCGACAGAACCAGAGGCTTATAACCTCTTATTCTTCTCCTGCTTCTGTTCTTCACCATGCATCTCCCTCTTCTTCTTCTTCTTCTTCTTCGCTGGAGCCCGTTCACATGACCGAAAATTGTGTTCAGGTATGCTCCCTCAATCACTTCTTTTATGATTGTTTTGCTTTCAAACATTTCCACCTTCTCATTAATTCCTGCTTTCCTCTTGCAATTTTGCTTTTTCTTTTTTAATCATTCAATTTAATTTGGGATCCAACTATATTTATTTATTTCCACATTTCTTTGTTCATGCGCGCTAAAATAGCCAAAGCAAAACAATAATTCAAGCTTATATAGATAATCACTGTTTTATATTTTTGGGAAAAAAAAAAGAAAAAGGGAATTCGTAATAACCCTTACAGGCACACAATATCAGTCTTCCGCTTTGTTATTCGTTTGGTCATATCGACAAGTGTACCTCGACCTGTATGAAATTTTGGGGGTTCAAGTTCAACTATTAAGCTGCTTTTTCATCTATTGCAACAAGCTTCTGAATTGTTATCCGTTTGACAAATCCCATTCTTTTCTGGAGAAAGACACAGGCTTGCACCTTACCCACCAAAGGTGCTGCTGTTTTTCAATAGTTTTCCCTCCTTTTTTGGATTTTTTCTCCCTGCTACTAGTGGACGCTACTTCGTGTTAATCAATGTTATCCACGCATGGTTACTTGGTTTGCAAATGTTGTCCAATTATTACATGCATTGTTCTACAAAGCGCAACTCACGAGTGAGTGAGCTGCATCTAAGCATGGCTGACTCGACTTGAAAACTTAACCTGTTTTAAACAGAAAAGAACAAACCTGAAGCGCTCCTAACTCTCCAACTGAAGGGGTGGCTGCAAGTTTCCTTCTCTGTAATATACATCTTGTTAACACAGGTTGTCTAATTAAGTTTTGCAGGAAATTCATTCCAAAATCTGCTATCTTGCTTGAATTGTCCATTATGATAGACTATTTTTTTTTATAAAAAAAATCCATGATATTTAAATTTGGTTTGATTCATGGACTTTCTCCCCTATTCTTGTGAGATTATATTATATATAAATCAGGAGCTATGTATCATTACATTTAATCAATACTAACCGTTTTCTGCAACTTATTGAATATGGAACAGAGAATGAAAGAACTGGAAGTCAGTGAATCATCAGCTGACGGAAAAATGCTTCGTTTGAGTGTAGAAACTGGTGGATGTTCTGGATTTCAGTATGTTTTTAATCTGGATGACAGAATTAACTCAGATGACAGGTATTACCTTTTACCAGTGAAATTTCACTGATGATATGCTTGCCATTTGTGTCCTGGGCATGAACATGCTAAACCATTGCCTTTTGCAACTTACTTTTCTTATTATATTGGCAGAGTTTTTGAGAGGGAAGGAATTAAACTGGTTGTTGACAATATTTCGTACGATTTTGTAAAAGGTGCAACTGTTGATTATGTTGAGGAGCTAATCCGTTCAGCTTTCGTAGTAAGTCAAGCACACTTGTGAGCCATGTATAAACTGTTGTGTTTATTAAAAACTATCTTCACATCAATTCCTTTGCACTTCACAGGTATTACAACATGGAACTTTATTATAATGTTAGTATGGTAATAATCAGGGAAGAAAGTTTCATAGGATGTATTGGAATTTTCTATGAACTATAGCAATTCACATCCCTTTATCTAGTTAAATCCTGAAACATTTGAGGACTATCACAAGTTTCTTATACTGTCAGAGCTCCTTTGCTACGGCATGCATATGTTACAAGTGACCTGAAGGAAGCCTGTTCTAGGAAATGTTCATACCAATGACTGTTCTAGACCGCATAGCGCAGTGGATTAGCGCGTTTGACTTCGGATCAAAAGGTCGTGGGTTTGACTCCCAAAAATCAGTCCAAGTCCTTAATGGGTCCATATGGTCAAAGTCTATTTCATCTTAGAGTTAGTCATAAGTCCATTCAAGTTCAAAGGTCTCATATGCCCTAGTATTCCTTGGTTCTCTTTAAATCACCGAATGGTCATGCTTCTAGCCACTATGAGCATCTATGTCCATGGTCCTTGGTTTCACATGGAAATTTGTCATAGTTATCATTTTACTTGCCTTTAGTTAAACTAGTTACTCTTGGTATACTCATTTTAAGTAATACAAAGTGATATGAACACAAGGACACATAATTTAGAGAATCATATATTGGCCATTATCATTTGATAGTTTCCATTACAACCTTACGTCTACTCTCACCTATACATGATTCCCCAACCCTTCCTTACACTCAATTACATATTTAAAACATAACATACAGCCCTCAAGGCTTCACACACAGAGACCGAAACTTGCACACATGATTGGACTCCTTGCACTTTTATTTACTACTAATAGGCATAGTTTTCCTAAATCCATGCTAGCTTATCCAGCTTCTTCCTCCTTAGGGTGCACTTATTTCTTCCTGCGACTTCACTCAAGGGTTGTTCACGAGATGGACATGGATATCCTGTATGATCTTAATGTATACTCCCTCATCTGGTATAAACCACCAATCCCAATCAATTTCCACTATCACTGTTGTGGTTTCCATGTTGCTTTGCTAGTTTGAGAATATAGTAAAGAAAAATAAGATCTCCAAGAGTCTTGGTAGGAAGGAAATGAGAGGAAAAACCTTAGGGTATGTTTGGATTGGTGGAATGGGATGGAATGGAGGGGAATGAGATGGAATGGAGGTATATACCATTGTTTGGATTTGTTAAAAAAGGGTGGAATGGAATGGAAATGAGTGGGATGTATTCCATCCCATTCCATCAAAACCCCCCACTTTTCTTCCCTCCCAATTTGGGGGGTATGGGATGGAACCATCTAATTTTTTATTGTTAAAATTATCAAATTACAAAATTATCCTCTTACTCTAACTAGAAGTGAAGACCATGCTGTTGCCTCTCCTCTCTTGCTAATTGTTTCACGTCCCTGTTGTTGCCTCTCCTCTCCTCCATTCTCATTGCTTCACCGTCACATTTAGAAGGGAATGTGAAGTAGTAGAGTTTATTTAGAAGGGAACCTAATTTTTGTGTAAGGATTGGTCAAACTTCTCTAAAATTTACTATATGTAAATCTGCATATAAGACCCGATCCTTATGTTAAAAAATAATTTTCAGCTGGTATCACAATTTTATTACTAAAAAAATTTCCAGCTTTGTTGTCTCACTGATATATTGCCACACAACTACATGAGCAAAAAAAAAAGTCAGTAATCCATGAGCTATTCTATCAAATTAATGGCAGAAATCAAGAGATGTGCTTAACATATGAGTATTCACGTAATTGGTATTCATCAAGCCAAATCTTGTTTACAAACAATTTCAAATCATGCAGCTCAGTAACGCAAGATTGAAGTTGGTATTTATGTAATCAAGATTGACAATAATTAAAAATGAGATTAAAAAAATTAACAAAAAACAAGATAAAAAATTTAAAAAAAAATATTATTTAATAAATATTTTCATTAGATAATATGTGAAAATATTTACAGTCTTGTTTTAATTAGAAATAATTAAATTTTAGTGTGTTTGAAATAAGGATAATATAGGAATAATAAAGATATAACTCTTACTATTTCATCTACTTCCCGAACAATGGAATGAAAAGTTTATTCCGTTCTATCATAAAATATCCAAACAATGGAATGGAAAGTTTATTCCGTTCTATCATAAATTATCCAAACAATGGAATGGTAAGTTTATTACATTCCATCCCATTACATTCCATTTCATCACATCTCATTCCATTCCATTCCACCCATCATTAGTTATCCAAACATAGCCTTAAGAAAACTTGGTTAGAATGCAGCCAGAAAATGATGAAAATATTTTAAACATAGCATGTTAATAGATCATGAAACAAATGCATAACAATGCTCAAGGCACTAGGTAAGGTGCATGATCATGGAGTTCCTCAAGAACTTCTCTTAATGGCTCCTTCCAGCCATGTATGCCATTCTCCTTTAGGGCGTTTCCTTGACTAATTCATTCATGGTTGCTGCTGGCCAGTCACGGCATCAAGCTGCCATCTCCATGGAGTGGTTTCTTTTTCAACTTTTGATTGCGCACCCTTACCATGCTTGATTCTAAAACCACTTCCATCTTTAATACTTACACTTTCTGCTTGCGAAACAGTTTACATACTAGAATAGAAGATTAAAATGATAAGCTTCAAAGTATATATAGAAAAAAAAACAACATTGCTGCCATGCAGCTTGGCTTCACAAGCAAAAACACCATGACTTTGTCATGAATATGGGCTTCTTTAACGTGGACATTGCTGGACCAGTTTGAGAAACATTTTGTTGGACCAAAACCAAAATATTAGAAGAGAATTTAGTGAAGAAAATAAGAAGGAACAGCCCAGGTTTAGAGCCTCCCTTTCGTGCAACTTTGGTTCCATTCCTACCTAGCTTTTGGCTCTCTTGTAATTGCCTAAGTACTTATGGTTCACTTGGCAGCAGCTATGTATTTTAGAAAGCTTGTGGTGCTTAAAACTCATGCAAAGAGGTGGAATTTATAGCTGCCTCATTCGGTGCTCCCTTGATGGTCATCATGACATCTATCCATGCTACACGCTAGGCTTGTCTCCTACGGCATTTGGTGGCACTTCATACAGTTCTGCAGCTTGGAGTGCCTCAGCTGTGTGCTTGATTTCACTTTGGGCTGTGAATTGATTTTTTTTTCACCACCTCACCTAGCCAATTCCACAAGCTGCCCTTGTCATAAATTTTGATTCTTCTCCTATTCAAGATTCTTGTTAAACAGCCATACTTGTCTTCTTTTCCTTCAACTTTTCACATCTTTTCCCCTAGGCAGCCACGCAAGACTGGTTGCCTTTCACCTTTCCTTAATGATTTCCCAAGTGGCCTTGAGTACTCAAGTACCTTGCTGCCCTTAGTTAGCTCATGTTTCCTTTGGTCAAGACTTGCTTTGCAACTTAGTCATAAATGATAACTTATTGGTCTAGACTGGGACCTTATTTCCTTTCATGAAGAACAGCCACGCAACTTGGCTGGTTATCACCTTCCACATTGATTTCCCAAGGTGCTCATATTATGGCCAATTGGCCTAGTTTCCATTGGTTAACCTCAAGTCCTCATCGGATACTTAGTCTAATTAATTACCAAGTTCTTAACTAATGAACTTTTAAGATCATTTTTTATTAATCCTTTGGGACCTTACTAATTGCTTATTTTTAGGTGACAAATCCAACTCTTCAAAGAAGTATTATCCTAACTAAGTTTGTACCTAAAATCATCTATGAAGTTATTATGATTGACTTTAATTAACCTTATGCTTCAAAGGTCTAGTGTTTACTTCTAAGCTTCCAACTTTAAACTAGGGTACTTGATTCTAATTTTATCTAACTAGAATATTGTGTCTTAATTTTATCTAAACTAAGGAATTATATTTTCTCTCATCCTTTATAAAATTTTGTCCACAATTTTTTTTTACCTGGTATAGGTCTCTGGATACATCCCTTCCATTTCCTTTTCCATTTCCCATGTGGCTCCTTAAGTAGTCCTTCCTTCCCAAGCAATTTTAACTAAAGGAATTTCCTTTCCTCTTAACCGTTTAACACTAGCATCAAGGATTTGTCAAGGCTCTATTTTGAAGGTCAAATTGTCTCTTACTTGTATAGAATTGCCTTGTAAAATATGACACGGGTCCAGGCAGTACTTCTGAAGCTGAGACACATAGAAAACATCATGAAGGTTAGATAATTGTGGAGGTAGTGTGATCTTGCGACAGGTCCTATCTTTTCAAGGATTAAGAATGGACTGAGATATCTGAGGCCTAATTTCCTGCGTGGAAGAGTTCTGCTTATTCCTGTAGTTGGAGTGACCTTTAAGAATACACGTTCCCCTTCGTTGAAATCCGGTCAGCATCGGTAACTCTTTTTGAGTAGTCTTTTCCCTTTCTGTCAAGATGTGGCCCTAATATCCTGCCTTCCCCTGTCTTAAACCAGCATAATGGTGACATGCATTTCCTTGTCCTTCATATGGTGTCATTCCTCGAGAATGGTAACTATCAAATTCTACTAGTTTCCCAATTTCCCTTCATTTCCAGCACACGAGCGCGTAACATGTCTTCCTGGAGATGGTAAGTAGTGCTAAAACATAGTTTGGTTCCCAAGGCTTTCTGTAGAGTTCCCCAAAACCTAGAAGTGAATCTAGGGTCTCTGACAGAGATTATACTTGAAGGTACTCCATGCAGTCTTACAATCTCCCTTATGTAGAGTTGAGCTAACTGATCTGTGGTATAGGTAGATTTGAAAGGTAGGATATGGGTGGACTTGGTAAGTCTATCAACTATAACCCATGCTGCATCATGGCCCTATGAAGTCTTTGGCAATCCTATGATAAAATCCATGGAGATACTTTCCCATTTCCATTCGGGAATTTCTAGAGGTTGTAGTAACCCTGTTGGCTTTTTATGTTCAATTTTAACCTTTTGACAAGTTAAGCATTTGGCCACAAACTGAGCGATGTATGTTTTCATCCCTTTCCACCAGAATTCCTTTTTAAGGTCCCGATACATTTTGGTAGCTCCCTGGTGGATGGTGTATTTACTTCTATGTGCTTTGTCCAAATTCTGTCTCCTTAATTCTTCCATCTTAGGTACACACAGTCTGTTATTAAGTATTACAGCCCCTTGGCTGTCTAGACTAAAATTTTGATGCCTATCTGAAGAAATTTTATTTTTCAATGTTTGTATTTCTGTGCCCAAAGTGAAATCAAGCACACAGCTGAGTCACTTCAATCTGTAGAATCGTATGAAGTGCCACCAAATGCCATAGGAGACAAGCCTAGCATCTAGCATGGATAGATGTCATGATGACCATCAAAGGAGCACCTTACCACATGTCCCCGACTGAATTGAGTGAACTGAAAAAGCAACTAGAAGATTTGATGGTCAGAGGGTTTATCAGACCTAGTATGTCTCCTTGGGAAGCTCCAGTATTGTTTGTTAAAAAGAAAGATGAGAGTCTTAAATTGTGCATAGACTACAAACAACTAAATAAAGTTACCATTAAAAACAAATATCTGCATCCCAGAATAGATGATTAATTGGATTAGTTGTTAGGAGCTTTTGTTTTCTCAAGATCGATTTAAGATTAGGATATCATCAGATTAGAGTCAAGGCGGAAGATATTCCTAAAACAACGTTCAGAACCCGGTACGAGCACTATGAGTTCTTGGTGATGCCGTTTGGAGTTACTAATGCTCCCGTGATATTTATGGACTGCATGAATAAAATTTTTAGACCCTATCTGGATCAATTTGTGGTCGTTTTAATAGACGACATACTAATATACTCTAAGAATGAGTAAGATCACAAGACTCATCTCAGACTGGTATTACAGACATTGAAGGAGAAAAAGTTGTTCGCTAAACTAAGCAAATGCAAATTTTGGATGAAGGAAGTTAAATTTTTGGGACATGTAGTCTCTCAGGGAGGTGTAGCAGTGGATCCCAGCAAAACTGAAGTCGTAACCCAATGGGAAAGACCAAACACTGTTACGGAAGTGAGGAGTTTTTTATGATTGGTAGGTTATTACAGGAGATTTATCAAAGGATTTTCACAATTGGCGTTACCATTAACTAGGTTAACTAGGAAGGATCAACCTTTTTAGTAGAATCCCGATTGCGAAGAAAGTTTTCAGACATTGAAGGATAAGCTCACTTCTGCACCCGTATTAATGATACCTAATACAACAACAACAACAACAACCAAGCCTTTTCCCACTAGGTGGGGTCAGCTACATGGATCAAACGACGCCATTGTGCCTTATCATAAACCAAGTCTTCAGAAATGTCATTCAAATCTAAATCTTTTTTAATTATTTCACCTATAGTCTTTCTTGGTCTCCCTCTACCTCTAACTATTAGACTATTCTCATTAATGATACCTAATCCAAAGGAAAATTTCACAGTACACTGCGATGCGTCCTAAAAGGACTGGGTTGTGTATTGATGCAATAAGGGAATTTCTAGAGGTTGTAGTAACCATGCTGGCTTTTGATGTTCAATTTTAACCTTTTGACAAGTTAAGCATTTGGCCTCAAATTGAGTGATGTCCATTTTCATCCCTTTCCACCAGAATTCCTTTTAAAGGTCCAGATACATTTTGGTAGCTCCTAGGTGGATGGTGTATTTACTTCCATATGCTTTGTCCAGAATCTTATTTTTCTTTACTATACTTTCAGACTAGCAAAACAACATGGAAACCACAGCAGTGATGGTGGAAATTGATTGGGATTGCTGGTTTATACCAGAGGAGGGGGTATACGTCAAGATCATACGGGATATCCATGTCCATCTCGTGAGCAACCCTTGAGTGAAGCCGTAGGAAGAAATAAGGACCTTGCACCCTAAGGAGGAAGAAGTTGGATAAGCTAGCATGGATTTAGGAAGACTATGCCTCCTAGTAGTAAATAAAAGTGCAAGGAGTCCAATCGTGTGCACAAGTTTTTGTCTGTGTGTGAAGCCTTGAAGGCTGTATGTTATGTTTTAAATATGTATTTGAGTGTAAGGATGGGTGGGGGAATCATGTATCGGTGAGGTAGACGTAAGGTTGTAATGGAAACTATCAAATGATAATGACCAATATATGATTCTCTATATTGTGTCCCCTAATGTTCATATCACTTTGTATTACTTAAAATGAGTATACTAAGAGTTTGAATTTGAGAAAATTCTCACAGCCATATTCAGGTTCTGTTTGGAATCCAATGTCAATAAAGCCCTGCTCAATCTTTTTAATTCTAGAAATTAAAAAAAAAAAAGAAAATTTGGAAATATATATGAAATTATTCAGATAATTTTCCAGGATTAACCTGCTCTAAATAGATGTGACTCGTTTTGTATTCATCTAAGCAATGCCTTTAGATGCTCTTAGAAGTCTTTTCATGCAAAAATTTCAATAGAGGATTCTATTGTTCTCCGCACATTTGAGGAGCACCTTATGCTCTAACCTATTTGGTGAATTACAGACTGACATGTTGCATTGGCTTGTTATGTGGATGTTGCTCTTGCTCTTGCTCTCCTGACTGCTTTTGCTGGGGTGGGGACACCTCTCTTCCAAAACCAGTAATGTTTTTCGGGCACACCATTGTCAACAGTTCGAACAAAGTTGGAGTTGCATATGCCTGGAAAACGTGACTGACATTAGAAGAAAGTTGTTCTTAGCAAAATAGTGGCCAGGAGGAGCAACTTTAGCACTACACTATAAACCAAGGCCGCATGTCAGTTTTGTAATTTGCAAAACAAATTGGAGTATGATGTGCTCCTAAAAATACGTCGAGCACCATAAAAATTTCCAATTTTAAGAAGCTTCATTCCATGAACTTTGATTTTGTTTATTAAGTATCCTGTGTAATCACAATTAGCCATAACCAGCTGTGATCCAGTAAGTTGGGTAATTATTTTGCAAAAATACTACTCTTTGCATAATTTCACTATCATCTTGTCTTTTATGTTTGCTGCTATCATTTTTGTTAGGAAAATGTTAGTCTTACACCTCTTTTTAGGGGTGTATTACTATTTACACATTTTTTAAGAGATGTGATTGAGTGAGAGAAAGTAATAAGAAAAAATATGTATAATGAATAATATTAGATAAAGTATAAAAAGAGATATATATACTATTTGATGTAAGAATATAAGAATTGTTTTTGTTATAAAAAAAAGGCCTAGTTAAAAGTTAAAAGCGGTGTGTGCGGTTTACACCAACTATCCCTTAGATTGTATGTGAATGTCTACAGATAAGTGTTGATGTGGCTGCACATATCTAGAGGCAAATTTAACGGTATTGAAATGCGTATGTAATGAGTGTAAGGGAAAAGGGGTGTGTCGCTTAGTGGCTATTGCTACTCTTTTTTTAAGGTTGAATAGCATTCTTAAGGCGTCTATTTCTGGTTTCATTTGCAGGTGACTGAAAACCCCAGTGCAGTTGGTGGTTGCAGTTGTAAAATTTCCTTCATGGTCAAACAGTAGTTATCTTGCTGGTCCCTCATGACCCTCCACCACTACTCAAACATTTTATTTATTTCAGTTCTTGCGAACTATATTCTATTATGAAACATTATTTTTATACTTCAAGAAACGATTGGTTGAACTGAAGATAAAGTTTATTGCTTGTATAATGATATTAATGTAAAATGCAGTTGTACTAGTAATAAGTTATCAAGCATTTTTGTCTAGCCTGTTCTAAGATGAAGGAGCTTCTTACTACCGTTAGTCAAATGTAATAAAATGCGGCTTGCAAATGAGATGTATAGTCTGCAGCAAGTTGCTTGAGTAATGCCATATAATGACGATGACTTGGGCAGATGCATTTCGTAAAATAGTTAAACTTAGATTTATGTGTTGATTCATTTATTTATTAACAAGTTTATTATACCTTCGATGAAATTGCTACCTAGGCGCGTATGAGATTCTACGGAACCCAAATTCACAAGTGTACCAAAATTGAAGTTACATTTAACTAGGCTTTTCTAACATTACTTTAGGTTTGGCTTCGAATGTACAATGCAAGAGTCAAAATTCACCGTTTCAACCAGAACTGAAGATTAATTTGGTGTCCAATTTCTTTTTCTCAAACACGAGTTTGTGCGTTCTTACTAGGTAGCTAAGATCAACTATCATCCAAACCGAAAAATAACATTTGCCACTCGTTTTTAACTTTTAAAGATATACATCAGGACAAAATCAATTGATTAAGAATTTGCCCACGAAAATCTTGAATCCAAACTTAGATAAAATAGAGATTATTTAAAATTAACAGATAAAAAATGGGGCAAAAAAAATTTATAAAGCCACCTATGTATTCTTGTCTCGCCACTAATGCATTTATTATTTCAAGAGAAAATGAGTGGAAAGAAAATAAGAAGAGAGAAAATGTGAAAATTTTAACATTTTTTCTTGTTTGGATGAGGAGAGAAAAGAGGAAGGAGAGAAAAAAAAAATAGTAATAGAACCCACCAAAAAGTTTTCTTCTCTCTTATGAGAAGAAAATGGGAGAGAAATATTTTTTTAAAAAAATTACAAATTTATCTAAAAATATTTATATCTATTATATTACAATAAGGATATATAAATCTTTTAAATACTTACATTTTCTTTCCTCCTCCTTTTCTACACAACCAAACAAGAGAAATTATAATTTCTTATTTTTTATCTTTCCTTTTTCTCTTGATCCAAACAATAGGAAAGAAAATATATTTTTCTCTTTATTTTCTCTCTTCTCTATTCTCTCTTTCCATTTTCTCTCCTCACCCGAACAAAGCATAAAGGTAGAAATAGAGTAAACGACCCATCAAAGGCCTAAGATTTAACTTATTTTCGATCTACATAAATCTAACTTATTTAACAAATAAGTCAAATTTAGACTTTCTAAAATATCTAACTATAAAGACTAAAACTTCAACTTTTGAAAAAATCTATTTAATCTACCAGACCAACCTATTTCTTTATCATTTTTTATATATAATTAAAATTTTATAATATTTACATAATTTACTAATTATATACGAAAACCTTCATGTAATGTAAACTTTTAAATAGACTTTCGAGCCAGATCAAGTCTCTATGTGTTCATAAACAGGTCATGCCGAACTCCAAAAAAAAACTTTTGACAGATAATAAGTCAGGCTCAGGCCAACACATTACAAAACAAACTTAAACTTATTTAGACAAAGCTAACCCAGCTCATTTCTACCCCTACTTGCCACACAATATTTTCAAAGAACATGAATAGTACCTCAGCAACCTAAAGTTTCAATCGCACACCAAATAAAAGCAAAATAAACGGATGTACTTATAAAATTTTTAAAATCAGTAATCAATAGCACCAGATTGAATTGATATCAAAAGAATCCGAAGAAAGTCAAAGAAAGGAACATCAACCGCCACCGATCATGTCTTGCTTACATAAGAGGCTTCGTCCATGCTAACTACTGCTATATCTGATTCTGAGCAGAAGATATATGAATCTAAAACACGCGGATTGCACTCCCCATAGTACTCTTCAGGTACAAGCATCTAACCTGTTTTACGTGCAAAGAAAAAGAGAAATGAAGATATTATGGAACAAAAACAACCAAAATGTTTCCCGAACAAATCTAAGTTTCAAGAAGATTCTCTTTACAGCTACAAGCATCATGTTGGTCAATCCACTAGTTAGAGCCTAGAGTAGAGGCTTAATCAAATTGTCACTTCATCCCGCGGTTTTATGGCAAACTCATGAAGTTTTTAAAGAAACTAATTTCACATTTATAAACAAAAAGCTTTAAAACCTACTATTCCTAATTTGTCAGAACTCTCCCTAAATTAGGCTAACAAACCCCATAATGCAGATATGGGCAGTTGCCAAGGCCTTTTGTGATCACAGCATTTGGCAGTAATTGAATATTTTCAAATATGTTCAAGCTTGTTAACAAATAGCACACGTAGGCATGCTGAGATAAACACAAACCACCACACTGAGATTCATGGTCTTACGGTCTTACCTCCATCCTTTCTTTTAGAGGGAATGGAAGGCAGGTAAAATCAGACCAAAATTCATTAGATTTGAATAGAATAATTTGGATTCTAAGACTTTAATACTCAAATATTTAGAAGTGTAATACTAATACAAGGTCTCTGAACTTACATTTTGCCAGTTTTTCTTCAATAATGAAACAAGGAAATTGACACTGAGTTGTACATTCTGGAATATCTGCTTCTCCTCCATTGTGCAATTTCCAACAGCAACACCCATACAGAGAACTTTCTTAAGTTGAAACTTCACCATTGCTTTTGTTTCATTAACTTTTGACTCCAAGGATTCCTGATGAGTCACTAATGTTGGAAACTTACCTACATTCATGTGCTCATATAGTCATATACATAAACACCATAATATCAATCCAAAATTACAAGGACTGAAGTTTCAACCATCGTAGCCTTGTTAATATGCAACCTCAGTAACAAATTCCAAGGCAACAGAATTATACAACGTCCATTAGCCAATATTCTGCAACTTAAGGACAACAATAAAAAAAAAATCAATTTTAATATAAATTTCTTAGGTTAAGACCAAAAGGCTGAAGAAAAAGAATTATTTGAGACTCCAGCAGTCCTTAGTAGTATTACCATTAGACTAACATTTACTATACCCATGACAAAGATACTTTAAGATCTCAAAACAGAGAATGTTGATCAAGAAATTCTTCCTAAATCCCAATGCATATTATCAGAACGTTAGGAGTTGGGAAACCAAAACAAGGCCAGGGCTGTCAGAATGGTGCAAGAAGAATGGTGAAGAATCATCCTCCATGGCTGCCGTGAACATGAAGGAGAAGAGGAAGACGAAAGAATTTCTGAAAGAAGAAAGGAGAGAGAAGGTGATCGCAGAGCAACTCTACTCTCTTGATACAGTATCAAAACTGAAATTGGAGAAAATGAACTCATATTTTATTACTAACTTAATCAGGTATAAATACAAACAGCTCTGGTGTAGCAGATAAACTGTGCACTTGAATTACAATATAACTTCTCTCTAACAGAATTGTTAACCTGTTAGCTAACTCTAACTAACTACCAAGATAACTAACATACTGAGAGCAGTGTAGTAACGTGTAGTAACACTAATACATATCATAAAAGGCAGGCAATGAAGCCAAAAGAACAACCATTTTTTCCAGACAGTTACAGGAATAATTTGGGACCAAGCAGAGCACAAGCAGGTAACACTGAAATCATCTTATAAGATTGTTAGACAGAGACAGACACTCAAGAGAACCAATATTATACCAAGCTAAGCTACTTGCCTGCCTTATTTAAACCAGGGCCCAAAAGACGAGGAATCTGCTTGATGACAGCTTCAGAAGCGAGAAAAGCATGGTACTTCTTAGCAAGTTTCTTCACAAGTTTCTTGTTTTTATTAAGTTTTTTCAGCGCTTCCACATCCATGTAGTCCAGCCCTATTTTTTCCGCCTGTGGTATATATGTATCCGACATTAAGACCATGTGAATCACAAAGACTCATAACGCTCCAAAAAAAATCTTTCTTTATTCAATAAAAAACCTCCATTAAAAAAAAGTGTCCTTTTTAGTTACCCACAATTAGATGAGTAAGAATGTGCATGCAGTATATCATAGGCTAGCTAAATCACAACAGTTGCAAACGGTTTCCTAGAATTGTGAAGATGTTAATTGAATTGAGTGACATGCATGACACATGTTAACATCATCATCATTAATATTAAAAATTACAAGGACAGAGCATATAGTTATGAACCTCTTCCACGTGCTGAGCATCACCAAGCATGCAGATCCTCATCTTAGGGCGAGGAATATGAGGAAGCTTAACAGAACCACTGAAACGCTTGTCTTTCTGAGGATCATAGTTCTTCAATCCAATTTGCAGCTCAATAGTTTCCGTGAAATTACGTTTTTTCTCCTTTGAATTAGTAACAATTTGGGATATGGCTTCTCTCAGTGCATCACTTTGTAACTTACTGTCAGAGAAAATAAAAAAACAGAACAATAATACACAAAGATTCACATTGTAAAAAAAGAAACACAAACTATTAGCAACAAATATAAATAAAATCTCAAAATCGTAAATGAAACAACGCTAATGGATATAATGAAGGAAAATTACCTCATGGCAAGAGCCTGAGGTTTGTCGTTTCAGGCGCTGGCACAAAGATTATTCTGAAATTTGAAGGAGAAGAAAACACAACAAGTGACGATTAGAACAAAATGGCGTAAAATAATACATTGATTATTATTGACGCTAATGCATTGGGAACCTTAAGACGTCGAAGAACAAGAGGAAGAGTGAGAGAGCATGATATACCTAGCCGTCGTTCCACGAGAGTTACTGAGAAACCCTAGGCATCTCAGTATGTGCTTTTATTCGTTATTATTATGCTTATAAAAATAAAATAAAATATATATTATACCTATGCCTATTTCCATCCCCGCCCTGCACATTAATGCTTTTCTAACAACCAAAAAGAAAGGAGATATCTAAATTGGGAACTCACCTATTTGTCATTTATACTTTAAAATAATTGTTGTATCGGTATTCAATACGAATTCTGCAATTAAGTTTTGTTACAAATTCCTACATCGTCAGTTTCAAGCACGAATACAAGAGGGGAGTTATATTATACGGTCCACAGTTAACATAAAATGTTATTAAATTTTTATGATATGGATAAATAATTAATTATGAAAAATAGTAAGATGTCGATAAAATAAGCAAAAGGTCTCACATTTTTGTGAATGAATGTAGGTAAAGAAACTAGTTTACAAGAGTATGATGTGTTTTAAAATTTAGAATATAAATACACTTATAGGTAAATCAATGAAAATAGTTGGTACTATGATTAAGAGGATGATTAATTTTGTGTGTCTTCAAAAAATTAAGTGGGTTGGAGAAAAGGCAAAAAAACTTAACACTTCGAGTTTTAAGTTTTGGTATATCGGCAAGGTAAAATCTAGAAATGAGATAGACATAATAATATATAAGAATTGGAAGAATAATATTATGGATGTGAGAATGCTCAGAAATATGATCATAACATTGAAGTTTATTGTAGAACAGAGAGACTTTTAATATTATCAGTACGTATGCATCCCAAGTAGAGTTAGACGAGCACTATAAGATAAAATTTTAGAGAATTTAGAAGGTTTAGTACAGGAAATACTATTAGGAGAGAAGATTTTTCTAGGAAGGGACCTAAATGGTCATGTGGAAAGCGAATCTAGGGGATATGAGGGTTTGCATGGGGGTATGGTCTAGAAATAGCTAATGCAAAGGGCAAAACGATTCTAAATTTTTTGATAGCTTTTAATTTTACAATAACTAACGCTTATTTTAGGAAGCGGGAAGAGTGTCTTATCACATACATAAGTGGGAGTTCTTGCTCTTAAATTGATTTTTTTTCTAATAAGGAAATTTGATATAAAGCTTTGCATGGATTGCAAAGTCATCCCTAGATAGAGCTTGACTACCCAACATAGAGTTTTGGTTATGGATGTATAGGTTAAGATGAGAGTAAGGATAAATTATCGAGACAGAGTCCCAATGATCAAGTGGTGACAACTAAAGGGAGAAAAACAAATGCTCTTTCAGATGAAGATTATGAAGGAAGAGATTTGGGAGACACAATAGAGTATTAATGATATGTGGGACGAGATGGCTAAAGGGATTACGAAGGTAACAAAAGAGATACTCGGTTAATCAAGAGGCTTTGCACTCAAGGATAAATAATCTTGGTGGTGGAATGTAAGTATACAAAACAAGGTTAAGGTTAAAATGGAATGTTATAAAGCTTTGCATGTATGTAAAAACGATGAAATTGAGAAAAATATAAGGCAGCTAAAAAAGATACTAAGAAGGCGGTAGACGAGGCGAAAGCTAAAGCGTTCAACTGGTTATATCAATCTTTGGACACTAAAGACAGAGAAAAGAATATTTACAGACTTGCTAAAAGTAGGGAAAAGGAAGACAGAAGACTTAGATCAAGTGAGATGCATTAAGGATGAAGAGGGTAAAGTATTGATTAAGGAACAAGACATTAGGAACCGATAGAAGGGTTATTTTCAAAAGTTATTTAATGAGGGACATGAGACATTAAGGGATTCAGACATTCTAAACACTAGAGAGGAGAACTAAAATAAAACTTTTTATCGTAGAATTTGAGAGTTTGAAATAAAAGAAGCATTGAAGAGGATGGATAATGGAAAAATGATCAGACCGGATAATATACCTATTGAGGTATGAAAGTGCCTAGGAGAGAAAGGTATAAGTTGGCTCACAAAGCTGTTTAACCATATAATGAGGTATAAGAAAATGTCAAATAAATAGAGGAGAAACACTTTAATCCCTATTTATAAGAATAAGGGAGATATACAAAATTATGTAAATTACAGAGGGATTAAGCTCATGAGTCATACTATGAAGTTAGGGAAAGAGTAATTGAACGAAGATTAAGACAAGAGACTCATTTTTCAGATAATCAATTTGGTTTTATGCTTGCGAGGTCAACCATGGAAGCAATCTATCTTCTACGAAGATTAATGAAGAGGTATCGGATGAAGCAAAAAGACCTACACATGGTTTTCATTAATCTGGAAATTTCTTATAATAGAGTATCGAGAGAGGTCTTGTAGAAGGCTCTAGAGAAGAAAAGAGTTTGTATCGCTTATATTCGAGCAATCTAAGATGTGTATGATAGGGTTGAAACTAGTGTGAAAACACATGGTGGGGTCACAGAAGATTTTTCTATAACTATAAGACTGCACTAAGGGTCAACTTTGAGTCCATATATTTTTACCTTGGTCTTGGATGTGCTTACTACACATATCCAAAAACTGGTGTCACAATGCATATTTTTTAGATGATATAGTCTTAGTTCTAGAGTCGACAGAGGAAATAAATGAGAAGCTAAAAGTGATGAAGACGAGCTTTAGAAGAACATGGTTTCCGTATAAGCAGGAGTAAGACAGAGTATATGGAATGCAAGTTCAACAAGAAGTGTGCTAATATTAACTTAGCGGTGAAAATTAGAAATTATACCATATCACAAGTCACACGATTTAGGTATCTTAGATCTATCATACAAAATGATAGAGAGATAGAGGGAGATATAAACCATATGATTCAAGCTGGATGGATGAAATGGAGGAGTGCTTCAAGAGTTATTTGTGATAGAAAAGTACCTCTCAAGCTTAAGTATAAATTTTACAGCACAACTATAAGACTCACGATGTTGTATAATACAGAATATTGGGTGGTAAAAAGCTAGTAAGAGCATAAGATTAGTATCGCTGAGACGAGGATATTGCGTTGGATGTGTGACCATACAAGACAAGATAAGATTAGGCATGAATGCATTAGAGAGAAAGTAGAGGTAACACTTATTGTGAAAAAAATGGAAGAATCTCGTCTTAGGTAGTTTGAACATATAAGGAGAATACCCTTAGATGCCCCTGTAAAAAAAGTAGATCAGGTGGAGGATAACTCAATAATTAGAAGTAGAGGGAGACCAAGAAAAATTATAGGTAAAATAATTTTAAAAAAATAGATTTAAATGACATTTCTAAAGACTTAGTTTATGATAGGACACAATGACATCGTTTAATCAATATAGTTGATCTCATGTAATAAAAAAATATTTAATTGTTATTGTTGTTATATTGGTATTCAATGCGTATTGTATTGAATATTTTAATATTTTTAGATATATTATCTTTATATATCTTTTAATTATTTTTAAAATTTTTGTCATATCAACATATTTGTATTGTGTTGTATTTGTATCTTTATATATATATATATATGCTTCCTAGGATCTCACTATTCTCCTCATTATTTATTTATTTTTTGTCTACATATTTTTTTCGATTAAGAACGCCAAATCATTTACCCTATATACCCCACTTCACATTTTTCATTTAAGTAATGAAATTTTCAACTTTTAGACCATGCTCAAGAAAGGGGAAAATCGATCTTGTGAACTCACGTCTCAAGCTATCACAAGGTACAAGTTCAATTGTTCAGTTGACACCCTTGGCTGGTTTTGTAAAACGTTAGGACTAGTCCTAGCAGATCCTCAACTTTTGTGCTTGCCTTAAAAGATAAATTTTCTCATTATATCTTTCGAATGAGCACATACGTTAGAGACTAACATATTTTGGAAAAAACAATGCAATTTTATTGATGCCAATTTCAAGTTTACTTATATAAGCACGGTCCAATACAAGCCAAGTTGAATGCGTTTTCGAACTTTGATTGAGGCAACTTAGCGTGTATCTAAATTAACTTATGATTGAGGCTACTCAGGAAGAGCCAATTTTCACCCTTTCAGCTACCTCAAACAAGGTATTATGTAGAGTCTTAATTTTTGCATATCACTTTTCAATGTTTTTATTTTTCAACACTTCTTCTCTTCTTGCATAGGATTGGTCACAACTCGCAAACTTCCTGCACAGCTTCATTGAATCCAGTCTCGGAAGGAATTGTAATGTCAATAGTGATGTTAAACGAGAGTATTGTGCGACAATACTTTTCCATGTGTAAGCTATCAGAAAATAAGCTAACTCAAAAGCCAGCGATTTGCATAACCCAATGTTTCAGGATAAAACGTTTCAAAAAAATACAGAATTTTGCACTGGTTCAATAGTTCATATTTCCAACGGCCAGTTAATGAAACCAAGCACGAGTTAAGACTGACAGAAACAAGCATATGGCACTTATTGCAAAAATGGAAACTGCTTCCTGTTCATAATGTTCACTTCAAATTTCCATGAATGAAGTAAAACTTCAAAATGGCTAACAAGATGGTCCGACAATTCACTCTTCTGATTGCCTCTGCCCTAGCACAGGAATGTCTTCATATCGTTTCTGCACAAGAAAATATAATTATAGTTCAAGCGTAAAATACTTTAAAGCTTTAATAGCAAAAGTAATCATCATAGCATCATAAAAATCAGAATCCTTAATATTAATGCTATTGCTTGGTAATTGGTATAACTATTTGTATACTAGCAAGCATGGATGGGGTCGACAGTGCAAAATTACCCATAATTAGACACATGGGTTGCTCCCATCTCTTTCGAAGTTGAAATTATGATTAAACTTATACAAAGTATAAATGGAGCAAAGAAAAACTTTTTAACAGTCAGAAATAACAAGTATTCATATTCAAAAATGAAAATATAGAAATGGGCACATGCCCCAAACATGTAACTCCAAGAGTTAGCCAGCTAGAATAAGTCAATAAGTGCACTACACAATTTTCTCTCCCTTGCCATTCCATTCTCCTTCCTCTCTTTCAAAAAAGATAAGCCTCATCAACAGAATTTAAACCAAGGCCACATTTTAATCTAGCTTCCTACCCCTCATCAACAATGGCATTGTACTCTATATTTGATCGTTTAAAAATATAAAAGTAAACATTAAAAGAGAACTTAATTATGACAAATGGGTAACTCAACTCTTTTCTTTTTCCTTTTGCTAAGAAAGAGGTCAATCATGGAATGTGTGTGCCTGTGAAAGGGGAAGGGCTGCCTCAGAGATAGAGTGGGTGTGTCTGCGTGTGTTCACCCATGTTAGAGAAAAGGATATTATTTTCTTTTATGGCTTTTCTTTTGGGGACGGGGGCTACCAAAGCACAGTAAACAATACAAATTAATAAATTTTATTGACAAAACTTGAATAAAACAATGTGATACTGACAGTTCAAGCAAAACCATGATGTGTCAAAATTTCATCATCCCCAGATGATAGAGTAAATATTCATAAACTCTTAAGACATTGAATTCAATGGCAACATGTCAACATTATCAAGTAGCATGATAATGTAGGAAACTACGAATGCAGGTACCTCGAAAAGTGGCAGTACCTATATATGCCAATACACCAGTACCAATTTGTGAGACAGAATCAGCAGAACCACCAAAGCAATAAAGGCATATAAATAAGTTTTGTGGTACACAAAATTCGACAGACCAATTATATATATAGTTTAGAATTCTTCAACTAGAACTTTGCACAGATAGTATAAGCTGCAAACAATGATGAACAAGTCAAATGAAAACCATTCCTCCTTATGCTTCCACACTTCCTAGTGATGGAAACCTAAAAAATCTTACAATATTGATACTGTGTTGTCCGCTCAGAATCAGCTTATAGAGCAGCTAATATAAACCAAAAACCTTCAAAGCAATACCAAACTAAATCCAACTGGATATAACATACATCATAATCTAATTATAGATCTCTTAAATTCATGAGGTATTCAATTATGCAATATTTTGCAGTTTCAGAAGATACTGAATAGACTCATAGTCATAGTATCATATTAAAATGAACCAATAATACCAAAAAAAAAAAATAAAAAAAAAAAAAACTCATAGAAATTTAGAAAGCTTAACCCTAATAGAGATCTATTTAAAAGCGCAGCTAGCTATATAATTATAAACATAGTGTGAAGAAGATATAGTACCCCAACATTATTGTAGTCCCAGAGCTTGTGAATTCCATAATCCACAGCCCGTTCTCCGAGGAAAGCGCCAACAATGACAAAGGTCACATACACCGAGTTACGGCGCATAATCACCTTGTAAAGCCCTTCGAATATGCCTCCTCCTCTTCTTCGAGATGCAGACTCCATGACGATTTTCTGAATCTGATTTGCGCTCTAGGGTTCTCTCTCTCTCTCCCTCTGTCCTCACCAAAACAAATTCACAAATGAAAACAAAGATCCAAGGCAAAGGAAGGAACGAGTTCCGTTATTTGCACATAAAAATTTTAGAGTTTAATTGTAACAGATTTTTATTATATAATTTTTTATACCACCAATTAATTATATTATTTATATGATTTTTAAAATAATTATTATATAAGTCAAATAATTTTAATAATATAATAATAAATAATCTAATTATAGTATAAATAATTTTTATATTAACAATATATTAAAAGCATTTAATCTTAAAAATACTTGTTAAATATTTAAAAAATAAATTTTTCATAAAAAGTAATATATTTAATATATTAAAAATTAAAAAAATTATTTTTATATAAAACTTTTTATTTTAAATTTATTAATAAATCCCTTTAAACACTCATTGGAAATACTTTAAAATTAAATTCAAAATTTTACATTATTTTTGTTTTTTTAGTCTGGAATAAAAAAATAAAAAAAATTGTGTGTAGGGACATATTTTTTTAATGTTTTTTATTTTATTATTTAAAAATGAAGTAAGGGAAGAATTTTAACGGATTTTTATTATATAATTTTTTATACTAACAATGTCATTTATATAATTTTTAAAATAATTATTATATAAGTTAAATATTTTTAATAATATAATAATAAACAATTTACACTAACAATTATTAAAAACACTTAATCCTAAAAATAGTTGTTAAATATTTAAAAATAATTAAAAAAAATAATGTATTCAATATATTAAAAATTAAAAAATATATATATATAAAATTTCTTATTTTAAATTTTTTAACAACTATTTTTACATATTCGTTAAAAATACTTTAAAATTAAATTCAAAATTTTACATTATTTTTGTTTTTTAGTTTGAAATAAAAAAATTTAAAAAAAATTATGTGTTGGAACATTTTTCAAATTTTTTTTATTTAAAAATGAAGTAAGGTACGATTTTTTTTTTTTTGGAAACGGAGTGGCAAGGTATGTGCAGATATTTTAATTGAATGATGTTTCAAACGGATGGCAGGAGAATGAACCAGGCCGGTTCACTCGAATCGGCCACTGTGTGCTGAATAAGGGATTAGTCAAACTGGCGCTCCGCAAATGACGGGCTGAAAGCCCTTACTCCTTACGAAAAAGAAAATTAATTGCTTATGAATAAACATTAATTTTATTGATAGCTGAAGTAAGCATGATGCTGAACCATATGAAAGTTATAATTTATTCGAATCCATCTGTTGTAGTTATATATTAAAAAATGCCTATCATCTTCTTTTCCCTATGTATGGTCATGCTTATCGTAATTGCTTAATTATCAATTCGTATGTTTTTGTACAAATTTTGTACCAAATAGTATCACCTATTAAGATTAAACCACCCGAGTCTTGTATTATAAATACTCTTTGGATGATTTATGTAAAATTTACATTAATAATATTATTTACACATATTTATACATATATTATTTTATATTTGCATAATTTTTATCATTTAATTATAATTAATTTTTTTATTTTTTTATATATTTATATAATTTTACTAGTTATATAAATGTTAGAAATGTGACACAGAAAGAGACGTGCAGTAAGCATTTTCCAATTCACATTGATCAATGACTCTGTTTCCTCTAAATTTTTACTTAATCTTTATAGTTGTTTATGTTTATTGTACAGTACACAACAATCTATGATATTTTTTTGAAATATTTTACGGTTTCGAATAATTTAAATTGTTTCGTAAATTAATCTTTAAAATTTACAGTATAGATATTATATTCATTTTTAAAATAAAAATAATAGTCTTATATATTTTTAAAATATAAATATATGAAGTATAGATATTATATATATTTTTTTTACACTTAAAAATATGTATTAAATTAAATCATCTTAAATAATATAATAAATAATATTAAATAAAATATAAAAATAAATATATATATATATTTATGGTAAGTCAGAATTGTTTCTAAAATAAAATTAAAATTAAAACTTCGTTCTCGTTCCAAAACATTGAGATTAGTTACCATTTCTACCCACCCATCCTGACATAATCTCCGATTTTCTCACACCTCTTTCCTCGATTGGCGGCGGCTCGATTAGCCTTCAACTTTTTTCTTTTAATTTATTTTTATATATATATATATATATATATATATATTTACCCTTCTCTTCGGCGCGTGAACTGCGCGTGGAAAATCCTGTGAAACATTTGGCCTCTTTGTGACAAAGTAGCAGTAGAGTAGAGTAGCAAATAGGAGACTTGAGTTGAGAAGGAAACAAGGGAGGTTTGCGATGGAACTGAAGGAGATACAGAGACTGGAAGGTCACAGCGATAGGGTTTGGAGTTTGGATTGGAACCCCGCTACCGGTCATGCCGGTATTCCCCTCGTCTTTGCTTCTTGCAGCGGCGACAAAACCGTCCGCATCTGGGAGCAGAACCTCTCCTCCAACCTCTGGTCCTGCAAGGTCTCTTCTCTCTTCTCACTCTCTTTTCTTTTCTGAATTCCATGCGAACCAGAGAAAGATTCAATACCAGTACCACTACTCTACTCTGATCAACTTATTATATCAATTTATTATTCCAGCTATGATGATCACAAATTGAGCACTTTACAATTTGGTGTTTTTATTCTAGCTGCCTTTCTAAACTATGAGAGTCTGATAATGAAATGCAGGCAGTTTTGGATGAAACGCACACTCGAACCGTTCGATCTTGTGCTTGGTCACCCTCTGGGAAACTGTTGGCCACTGCAAGCTTCGATGCCACCACTGCCCTATGGGAAAATGTTGGGGGTGATTTTGAGTGTGTCTCTACTTTGGAGGTATGTATGCCTACTGTTGTCAACAACTTATTCTCTAAAATTATCATACCATCAACCTGGTCATTTATTTATTTATTTATTTATTTTCATTTGGATGTGTATATTCTTTGATCATTGCTCTTTTTTTCTTTCAGCGACCCTCGCTGACTTACTTTGAGTCATATATGTAATTTTGTGGACAGGGTCATGAAAATGAAGTGAAGAGTGTATCTTGGAATGCATCTGGAACTCTGCTTGCAACGTGTAGTAGAGATAAATCTGTTTGGATATGGGAAGTGCAGCCGGGCAATGAGGTTGAGTGTGTGTCCGTGCTGCAAGGACATACCCAGGATGTCAAAATGGTGAGGTGGCATCCCACAATGGATATCTTATTTTCGTGTAGCTATGATAACAGTGTTAAGGTAATGCAAATGCTAAAAAGGCTTTGCCGTTTTAATTTCACTCTTGTTCCTCTAGCCTTACATAAGTTACATTTGCTTCTTTTGCGGATGAATGTGATTGGGCAGTATGATAACGTTTTAATTCAATCAATTTTTCTTCCAGGTTTGGGCAGATGAAGGTGACAGTGACGATTGGCAGTGTGTTCAAACTCTAGGAGAACCCAATAAGTACTATTTCTTGACCTCTCCCGTCACCTCCAATTTTAAGGCTTCTTTGTTTTCTTCTCTTTTAGACATGATTTCATTTTCTGTATGGGAAACGATGAATCATGCTAAAATGTTTGTGAAAATATTACGAACGTGTAACATCAGTTCAGGTGCTTTTTCCTTTTTCTTTTTAAATTTTTGGTTAACTGAAATAAAAGAGTGGTGCGGCTGTAACTGTTTGCCACATCATGTTCGTAAGGGTTTTCACAAAAAAAAATCGTGATGTATAGCACAACACTTTCTGTATTATATGGAAAATGAAATTTGCATATATCTTTTACACTAGTTTATGTATGATGGTCAATTTTCTAATGTTAATGTTAATATTAATTTGTTCAAGTGTAACTGTGTTATTTGTCAGTGGTCATACTTCTACTGTTTGGGCCCTCTCCTTCGATGCTAGTGGAGACAAAATGGTTACCTGTAGGTATGTAAAAAATTTCTTTTGTATATGCCTGGAATTATTTTGGCATTTTCTTGAACTTCTGTGGCATTTTGACTCCAACCCCTTATTGCAGTGATGATCTTACCCTGAAGGTATGGGAAACAGAAAACATAGGGATGCAATCTGGTGGTGGATTTCCACCTTGGTAAGTAACATGGAAAGTTCCCCCCTCCTTCCCTTCCCCCTCTGGGATAGAATGCTGGAATATGTATTTGACATTTCAGATATTTGAGATGTTGCAATGTTTCAGATATATAAAGGAAACATTTATGCACATATATTATGGGCTATTGCTTTATAATCCTGAGACTTGTAAGCTAAGATGAAGAGTATCCTTGTAATATAACAGGTGGAGGATAATGTGTGCTTATGGTAGAATGCATTACTGTGTAACGAGTAGCATTTTAACTATCTAGAGTGGAGCAATATAAGTATATGACCAGATTCTGTTTGGATTTTCATATTCTCTTGAATATGATACAGAATTTAATTTTCTTCTGTCTTTACATCCTGGCTTTTAGGAGTGGGCTCTCCTCTACATCACTACCCTTGCTTGTTTCCTTTTGTCTTGCATTTCCCATGTCATCTTATCTTAAACTCAACTTTATATTGAAAGATCTGATATAGCATCCTTTGATGGCATTTGATATTTCGATTAACTGTGGCTTTCAAGTCATAATCCAGCTGTCAATTAAGCTGTTTCTTTAGTATAGTTTGGAATGGCTTGAAACTTTCTGGTTGATTTCTTTCAAAGATTTTAAAATCAATTAGATAGGTTTGGGTTTGTAACCTTTTATTTACTATAACACTTGCACAAATGAGGGATAGATCATTTAATGGCAATGACATATTATATTATTATGCCTTTCCTTTCCGTACAATATAAAATTGTTTCTTGTTTCCTTTTGGGAATTTCAGGAGACATCTTTGCACTCTTACAGGTTATCATGATCGGACAATTTTCTCAGTTCATTGGTCAAGGTAGTTGCATCTTGGTTAACTAAAATGAAATTTGCGTCTCACTTCTTGGCATTTATTTAAATCCTTTAGTGGTTCACAGATTTAATCCTTTCCTTAATCAGTACTGACTCACAATTTCATATGTATGGCTTTTAGAAGTCAGCTGTCATCATTTTCATCTATGCCACATTCCTGCTATTAAGGATGTCAAATTAAGTAAGATACATGGTGGGATAAATCAGCCAATATCCATATTTGGAATGTATGCTGACAATTCTGCCCACATTTTGGATGAGTTACCCTGTTTCATTCTGTGTCACAGAGAAGTTTTTAAAAATGTAAATGTCATTTTTGCAGCATTCTGCGGATTCTTTTTTAAATAATTCCTTCTTTTCAATTTTTTTTAATTGAAAGCAAGATCAAGACTCGTGCACTTCATGTCTGTCATCAAGATTCAAGCTAGCAGATGTTCCCTATCTTAACTAATTTTTGCTTATATAAATCTGATCTTTCTGTATCCTGCATTTTTTGCTGGTATGACAGAGAAGGTATCCTTGCCAGTGGAGCCGCTGATGATGCTATACGGCTTTTTGTGGATAACAATGAAAGTCAGGTATGTCAATTTTTCAGCTTGTTTTAGTTACTGCAGTTAGCCACTAACATAAGCAGTTCAAATGCCTTCTTATAGTCATTATTAATGTATTTGTGTGCCTATTGCCTAATAGATAAAAATTTCTCTTGTCAGGACGTAGTGTGTAATTACTCATAAATTAGGCTATTTATGATTGGTACGTGTTAGGTACCCCACATTTTGTTAGACTTAAGGAAAATAAATTGGGAAGTAAGGGGAATTTACCTAACAAGGTTATGGAAAATGAACAGGCAGTTAGTGGGAGTGGAGAGAATAAAGAGGGGGCAGCCAGGAGCATTTACAGCTAGTGGGAGTGAAGATAATAAAGAGGGGCAGCAATTAGCATTTAACTTAGGGGATTATGGCAAATGAATAGGCAATTAGTGAAGAGAATAAATAGGGAAGTGGAGGAGGGGAGAAGGCATTTAGTCATTGAGTGAAGAATTGGGGCCTTCGGTAGGGAGGAAGCAGATCCTTGAAGGTTATCTCTCTTTTCTATTTTCTGAATTATCTTTCTTTTCTATTTTCTGTTTCCTTGTTCTTTTAGAGAGTTAGTGAGAAATCTATATCTACCTTCATCTAGAATTGATAATCCATCAATATCAGTGATTGGGAAAGTTGTTTCTATTTTCAAATTCAATAAAAAAGTATTCTGATTTCTGGGTTCCTACCAAATTGGTATCAGAGATTCACCTTGTCCTCAAGGTGAGGGTTTAGTGAGGGTGCTCTAACAGCTAAAAGCAAACTCCTATCGGGGTCCCATTGCTTGAAGCATAATGACCAAGAGACACTTGAAGCACAAGAGCTTCCACCAGGGTCCCATTGACCCTTGCCAATTCCCACAACAAAAAACAGTAAGGAACAAAAGTCCCTTGCATCTGCACCATAAGCCACAAATAGCATATTACCAGTTCTCCCAATATGGCAATCACTGGATAACAAAACCTGATGAAGAATTCTCGAAACCCAGAGCTCCCTGGCCGTCACAATTTCCTCTGCTCACCGCTCCTTCATCGCGGGACCGCTCATATATGTTTTTACCCTTTTCTTGCGGAATCACCATGCGCACACCATTGAAGGGATGCGACTGCACGGTGGTGAGTGACCCTCCGACTGCTGCGAAAGGACGCAAATCCTGTTTCTCCCACCATGGTGGTATGTAAATTGAGTACTGCCTTCATGAAGGCTACCCAAGTCACTTGAGGGTTGTGTAATTTCCACCAAAGCCACAAGTCAGAGAGTGCAACCTCTCAGACCCTTCATAGCCTCGGGTAGCTTTTTCATCTGGTGTATACTGGTGGCATCGAAATACTGGGTGATATTGATCAACCACCAATAGGTTTCTTCTCCTTCGCATAATGGAATCTTCACTCTCCTCCGATGACCAAAAACTTGCCTCTCCAATCTATCCAACAATTTCTCCATCCGATTCATATTGTCCTCCATTCTTTACAAATTGTCTAGGGCTCTTAAGATCGGGAGCTTTGATACCAATTTGATAGGAACGCAGAAATCAGAATACTTTTTATTGAATTTAAAAGTAGAAACAGCCTTCCCAGTCACTGATATTGATGGATTATCAGTTTTGGATGAAGGTAGGTACAAATTTCTCACTAACTCTGTAAAAGAAGAAGGAAACAGAAAACAGAAAACAGAAAACAGAAAAGAAAGATAATGCAGAAAATAGAAAGGAAAGATAATGCAGCACTTCAAGGGTCTGCCTCCTCCTTGCCCAAAGGCCCCAATTCTTCACTTAATGACTGGATGCCCTTTCCCCTCCTCCACTTCCCTATTTATTCGCTCCACTAACTGCCTATTCATTTGCCATAACTCCCTCAGGTAAATGCTAATTGCTACCCCTCTTTATTCTCTTCACTCCCATTAGTTGTAAATGCTCCTGGCTGTCCCCTTTTTACTCTCTCCACTTCCACTAACTGCCTGTTCATTTTCCATAACCTTGTTAGGTAAATTTTCCTTACTACCCATTTTGTTTTCCTTAACTCTAGTAAAACGTGGTACCTAACAGTATGTGTAGTTCATAAATTAAATACTCTAGAAACTACAGCTTAGAATGTCAACTTGAATATTCATAAGCTGTTGGTCCCCCACCCCAAGCCCCTCCTTTTTCCTTTTGAATACTGGTGGGGTGAACAATTGCCTTTATTTTAGTATGGCATGTGATTTTCACTTATTCATATGCTGCTGGGAGCATATATTTTATCCTCGTACATTTTAGTCTAAAGTGCATGAAGAGTTCACAAAAAGGGGAAGCATCAGATTCTTTGTATGTCCATTACAAGTTTCCTTTTCCTGGTCCAGAAGCAATCACTGTAAATCTTGGACCCTTCATGATTCTATTGGCTATTTGCGCTTATGGATAAACCTGGAATTTCTTGATCTCTTTGTACTTGCTATCTCAAGGACAAGAGTAGCAAAAGACTCGACAAACCAATGGCAGATGTTTTCTTTATTTACAACTTAAGGGCAGATAACACTCAGCCAAACACCTCTTAACTGTATTTTGCAACTTTATTTATCTGCATTGAGATTTTTATTTGAACTACGTTTAATTTTGAACAGATTAGCATAATCTTCTTGCATTATCATTCAATATTGTTCAAGGTTTCTAGTGAGCTGGAGCAGCCAGTTTCCAATGTTTTTCTTAATATAATATTCTGCCTTATTTTCTCCCTATATTGTGGAAACTTGCATCGAATCCTTTTGTTTATGTGCTCTTCTTGTGTCTGAAAACCTGCGGGTGTTTTGAACCTCAACATTTGTGCAGTTTTTATTAAGGGATAAAACCATATGTACATTGAAATCCAAGTCCCTGAAAAATTCAAACTTATATAAGATTGTGCGATTATGTAGGAAAATAATGACCAAAATTAACAAAAAGATTTTTCAAATAATTGAGTTTGTATCTTTGTAGACTACAGACGCATCTCACTCTATCAAGAAAACAGATTAAAATTGACCAAACTTTACTGCTTGCTTGTAACATAGGTTGGTGATCCTCTGTACAAGTTGCTGCTGAAGAAGGAGAAGGCCCATGACATGGATATAAATTATGTGCAGTGGAGCCCTGGAGTAAGATTCTCAGACATTACTTTAATAGAAGATTCTCAGACATTACTTTAATAGAATCACATCGATGATGTGGTGAATTTCTCTTTCCACAAACATCAAGTGGGTGGAATGGTGGATTTCACTGCTAATATTAGATAATGCTCTTAGCTGATTGTGTCTTAGTCTGAAGAATGACCTCTTAAATTTCACTCTAATAACTAGTGTACTTGATCAAGAATAGTAGCAGGTAGTAGGCTTTCTATTACTAGTGAAGTGTTTAACTGACAAGCATTGGCTGAGAATTTGCACCACAAAGGACAAAATAATTTTTCATAACAGTATACGAAATATAAAATTTATAGTTGCGATTATGTAAGACTTTTGGGAATTAAGTTGGTTTCTCCTATTACATACAGCTTATAAGAACTTACATATTTGGTCAGAATGATTATCTATCTCAGCAGTGTCTTTGCTTTCTGTGACTATCTCTGCAATTCGTAACATTAATCAAAATTTTCTGCCTACTGTTACTTACTAAATAGGAGAAGCCGCTACTTGCCTCTGCAAGCGATGATGGGACTATCAAGGTGTGGGAGCTGGTATCATAGTGCTGATACAAGTTTTGCACATTTGCTGTATCAGTAGCTGAAATTTATAGTGGTGGAGCCTAATAGTAGAAATGCTAGATGTGCAGGCATCCTCATAGTTCTTTTTCTTTTCTCTTGATATATTTATTAATAATTTAAAACAGATGTCGAATATTGTATTTTTTTAGGGTAGTAAGAAGTGTGAATGTAAATTATAATTACTGTCGACTAAACTTCACATTTTTGCTAAAAAATTGCTAAAAAATCACTTACCCTAGAGTGAAATAGTACCATAAGCATACTTATTTAAGTGAGCCCTATTGATAGATATGGATTTGAAAAGGAAGGATAATCACTTCTTAGTGTGTGACAACTTGCTGTCAAAACAAGCGCTTCCATAACTAGATCAAGAATTGAGCAACCCCACGCCCACTATTTCCTGATGGGTTGCGAAGCTAGTTCTCTAGAATATATTCAGAACCGATGGATGGTGACTCATTCCTTTTCCTGTCTCTAAATATTGCTAGCTGTAGATATCACTATACTGCACATGGAGGACTAGTATATAAGAAATAAGCATCATAAATAATAATATTGAGCACTGTAAAGTTGAAGTTAGATGTTTATTAAAGTTAAAATGCGAGTGATTCATTGGTATTTTGACAAATAAAACTTTTATCACTTTAATTTTGATAATTAAAGGCATATTTAGATTAGATTACGTCTGAAAAAATAATTGCTTATTTTTCATAATCTCTCTTAAGAACTTTTGATTATAAGTTGTTTTGAACACAAAATAATCCAAATATATAATTAGTTTGTTTGAACTTTTAACATTTGATGACTAACTCTTTTCTATTTGAGTTGGAATTTTGGTGAATCTTGATTAAACAAATGTACTCTTAGATTATATCCTTTTATTTTCGTTGGTATAGGAAACTGTGTTTTCAAATACGTTTTTTAAATTGGTGGCATTTGTTTGAAACTGATTATGTTGCGAGTTTGAATAATTGATTAATTACTAAAATTAAAACTATACGAGAATTGTTTGTCAAGAGGCTGGGAGTTATTTACATTATATATGGGGCCTTATCAAGCATTGAAAGCTTCGATCTACATATTTTAGGGTCAAAGTTTGCTGCAATGAGTGGGAGATCATATGGAAAATCGATTGAGTTAATAACTAATTCTTATAAAAAAAAAAAAAACCAAAATGTTGAAAGTATTAGGTGAATACAAATAGAGAAACTTAATTTACACATTTTTACTTCCAAAATGTTGATTAATTTTTCAAAAGTATCTTCAACAACCACCAAAATCAAATTCTTAAGGAAAAAAAAAAAGGATTATATAAAGATCAGGATTAATAAACCATTCATCATCAATATGTGGTTGAGGTTAAACTGAATTACAGAAATGGAAAATTTCTAACACCTGTTCTCTATTCTTAGTCCTGCAGCATTGGCTCTTCTACCCTCTTCAACCAAAGCCGCTCGTGCCGTAGTAATCCTGCTTGGAACTAAAGGAGCATCAAATGCAGTGCAATCTATCCAATCCTTCAACAGTTCCTCCTGACCCCATATCTCAGGAATCCAAACCCTTCCAGCTACTTCAACTCTATGCCTTTTCAGCCTCTCACGTCCACTATCCTCAGCCACAACAGTTTCTTCTGCAACAGGAACCGAAACTAGCTTCTGCAATGCTGTTTCCCCCTTGTTGCTGAGATGGGTTTTTGAAGCAGAAGGGTTTTGTGTAACATCTTTATCTCTATCATCATCATGACTGAGGGTGCTCAAAAAGAAGGGTCCTTCTTGTTCTTGCTCCATGTTGACATGTTTAGATGGGTGGGGATTGTTTGAGCCCAATGGCTGTGAAGGAATCTGGTCATGAGATTCAGCCGGGGATTGGTGAGCCATGAAAGGGTTGTTTTCTTTCATGCAGAGAGAGAGAGAGAGAGAGAAGAGCTAGCTGAAGAGTGATCTTGTTTCTGTGTGGTGTATTCCTTGATGTGTTGCAATCTTTGTTGTGCAAAGAAGATTTGAAATTGGAAGGTGGTGATGTGTGGGGAATAAAGCAAAGGGATTGGGTGGGAAATTAGTTTACACGTCGCCCACAAGAGTTTCCTTTGAATGGTAAGTGACAAACGTACGTGTCTTGTTCTTTGAGATGGGATTCTAATATGTGTGGCTTAGTTCCAATCCAACATGAAAATGAAAAATACCAAAATGGAATGAAATTAATTGAAAAGAAAATGAAAGACTCTGTGGGAGAAGAGTGGGAGGGAGGGAGGGAGTGAGGCCTGTGGGATTGATTCCTTGGATTGATTTTTGGAGGATTGTGAGGTTGATGTTGATCAGCGTTTAAGTATATATGGTTCTTGGCTTTCAACCAACGTTATACACACTTAACTTATACTTTTTTCACATCGGCCTACTATACGTTTATTTTACTTTAGAATATATTATATTTTGGTATATATCTATACTTATATTAATATATTGTATCTATACGATAACAAATTTAATAATACAAAAAACATTTTCCTTCGACCAATAAAATTAGATAATATGATTTTTTTGTAACAAAGTATTATTATTATGAGTTTTGAAACAAATATTTTTAAGATATTTAAAGACACTTGTTAAAAAAGTCAAAATAATTTTTTTTATGAAAACAAAATATTTAATGCATTAAAAATTGATTTTTTTTACTATTTATCTTATTTTTATAAAAAAAATTATTTTGACTACCTTAAAACTAAACCCTATTATTATTTTCATTTATTATTTTATCAAAATTGAAAAGTTTTTAAATACTTTGTATTGTGCTGTGTTTCTAATGAGAGACTCTTTTGAGATGCCCGAAAAGATATTTGTTTTTTTTTTCAGATTTTCTTTTTTGAAGCCATTAAAGTACTAGTTTCCATTCCTCCTTTCCCTTTGAAATAACAAATGACGCATGACATTAGCGGTTACAAGGGCATGAATAATATTTAATATTTAGTTGAAAACATTCACGACTTAATGATTCAATTAATAAATTTGTTAAACATCAACATGTCACATTTATTGTAATATTTTCTAAAAAATGTTAATAATACACTCTTTTAAATATTTATTTTAATATTTATTTTACTATTAGTTTACTTCATACACTTTAAAAAATTATTAAAAAAAAGATACTAAAAATATTTATTTTTAGACTAATAACAAAACAAGTCTTAAAAAGAGTGTCTAAAAAAGTATGTTACTATCATTTTTCATATTTTTTATGTATAGAAGATAATTTTTTTGACTTTAAATATAAGAGAGTTTTGTGTAAAGTTTTCATAAAAAAATGAGATCTTTATATTGAACGTAAAATACAAAGAACAAGAGAATACTTTAATTTAAATTAAAACTTACAATTATATATAAAACTACCAAAAAATAATGCATAGAATCAAAGCAGCTGATTCAACTATTAGTCAGCTGGTCAACCATATCCTCTTGTCCTGTTTTTTTTTTTGTCATGGTATTTTCATATTCTTTTTTTTTTTGGTAGTGGGGTGCAAAAACAAAACAAAACAAGGAAGAGACTAAAATCTAAGGAAGGCCACACCCGAGAGGTCTGCTAGCAACAAACTAAAGTGACCAGTTGGGGGAGTGGCATAAAACTTCATCCGATCCTCGTTGGAGGCTCCCTCCTTAGCCAAAAAATTAGCACAAGAGTTCTCTTCTCTAAGATTATGCTCCATCTTCACAGTCCAGTTCAAGGAGAGTTTCTGCCGAATGTCTTAAATGAGGGATGCGTATTTGTAGAACGTAGACACTTTAGAGCTGATCGAATTGAGAGCGGTCTGGGAATCAGTATAACAAGTGATGTTTCTAAAGCACATATTAAGGCCATGCAAAATGGCTAAAATCTCAGAATGAGTAATATTAGAGTGACCAATGTAGCCAGCAAAGCCAGCAATCCAAGCACCATCAGAGTTGCAAGTTAAGCCTCCAAACCCAGCTCTGCCAAGGTTGCCAAGATTGCTACCATCCATATTAAGGATTGTGCAAGAATCCCGAGAGGAATGCCACCGAACCCACCTTTCCAAGTGCACATTGTTATATTGATTACAGAAGCTGAGGTTAATAATATTAGCAAGAGAGACAGTTGTAGAAACTAGCTTATGGAGAGGGATTTTTTCATTGCCAATACAGTGTTGGTTTCGGCCCCTCCAAGACCACCAAAGACATGCTAAGAATATAGTCACCTTGGGCCCACTAACTCCATTTCTCAGCCAAACATGAAGATCCATTTCTTGAGTAAAATCATTACTGTTAAAACCAAGGGCATGCCACAATTGTTTAGAGAGAGGGTAATTGCGGACACAGTGCATAAAGGACTCATCCTCCAAAAGGCAACACTGACAGGTACTGGTTTGAGAAATCCCTTGGTGGTATAACATAGAAGCTGTCAGGGTAGCATTATGGCAAGCCAACCAAATAAGAAATTTCACATTTTCAGGTGCCTGTAACTTCCAGATCCAAGTCCAGCTCCTTTGAACCAGGGCCGTAGTTTGTCTCATTTTCAGTAACCAAGAGAAACTAGTTTTTGTGGTATAGAAGTCATCAATATTTTCCTCCCAGATGAGAGTATCCTCCACCTGAGAATTAATGTGCACATGCATGTTGGAAAGTTCATCTTGAATATGCTCTGGGATTCGAGTCACCAGCCTCTCCAAATGCCAAACAGAATTACTGACAACATCCTTGACCATAACCTCAGTATCTTGGATATCCACATAGTCAACATAATTACAGAGAGGGTCATGCTTCATCCAGGAGTCAAACCAAAAGGAAACATTACCAACTCCAAATCTTATACCATAACTACTCCTGAGAATTGTTTTAGCTTTGGAAATAGAGTTCCAAATAACAGAGCTCGGTTGCCTACCCCCATCCATAAACCTCCCATTCATATTCTTTTATGTGTGAAACTAATTTTTTTGGGGTAAACAATATATGGTTAGACTTTCCTTACAATTGACATCTCTAGAACTCAAACATTTATCCTCACACAATATCTAAGACCACAATTTGCTTACTATTGCACTAGACCTCTTGTCCATTAGTTCATAAGCAAGCTGCAAATAAAATATCCCAAATTGATTTTTTTAAAAAAGGCGACATATCTAAGTATCAATTTTAATTTCTCTCATCAATTTGCTCATTATGCTTGTCTATTATCTATTATATACAAAAAGTTGTACCCAACTAAAAAACAATAAAGGAACAGACAGAGCTAGGTTCATAGTGAAAAATCTAAGTAGTTTATTTGAGGTTTTATCGTTTAAGATTTATTTTTCGTAATGCTGTTATTTAAAAATATTAAATAAAAATAGTCTAGGATAAATTAATATTTTAGTATGAAAGTATGATCATTTCATGACCCGATAAACGAGATTTTTAGATTACAATTGATCTCTTCATTTCTTTTCAACAAAACGCTTTAAAATATTATGTAAGGGAACGCTAACATGGAGAAATTATTTTTTTAATAAAAACAATATATAATCCAATTTTACGGTATATTGTTAATCTGAAAGGGTGAAACTACATATTTTTTATAATTTTTATAAGTTAATAATATTTGCAGCATAGTTTTAATTCTATCAATTGGATTACTTTATACATATCTAAATATTTAAAATTGAGTTTTTGTAGTTAGATTACAAACCATTAATATATAGTTTAACCAAAAAATTATATTAATTAATAAATTGATATTTTTGTATAAATAATAAATTTTTTCATACTAAGTGTAAGAAATATATATAATTTGAGGCATTTAAAGGAAACAAGTAAAATGTAATTTTTTTTCTTTTCTTTTTTTGGTTTAAACTTAATGCGATAAATTAAGATATACTTAGTTATATCGTGAAAACTGAGACTGGTGATCTGCTTTGTCGCTCAATTGTCAATTCGAAATGAAGCTTTGATTTTTTATATGAAGGCGTAGACCATATCCTTAGCTTCACATCACATGGGTGTGTTTTTGTTAGGTCTTACGTGAGAATCAAATTGACGTGGAGAATTTTTAGTAAATTTTGAGAGTATTACTGTACTCCACTAAAAATTAACATGTGACACCAAATATTTATATATATCATTAAATTAAAAATAGAATATTATTTAATAAAATTTGAACGGCTACAAAACTATTGAAAATATTGCTATCTGAGTATTTAAGTATTTTTCATTGACGTGGGGTTTTAACCCAACCCAAGCTTTAGGGTTTGGAACTTCGGAAGCGTTCAGCCAATGTGACTATTGGATGTGGCCATTATTTTGACTTGACGTGTTGGACTGTTAAAGATTCTTAGTATCGGTCATCTATTTAAGTATATCAATAACTATCAATTAACTGTTTACAACGTGTACAGTACATGATATTCATTTATTACATAATTCAACACTTTAAATGATTCAACCATATAACCCTCAACAGATAACATATTTCAAATAAACTAACCTTCAACCAAATATTGTAAACAAGATAGTTTAATACCATATAAACAAATAAAATGAAAATTCTTAAAGAATATGTTGTATTAGTGCACCATATTACCAAATATTAAATAAATACGTTGTTTTAAACTATAATCTTAAGCGATGAGTTATGAATTGTGACAATTGGCTGTTTGTTGTTGTACTTGTTTGAAACCAAGTTAGTAATAAAAATTCATATGTTACAAAACTCATTCACAAACAAAAACAAGAAAGTAAGTTCATGTAGGCAACTACGTCATCTTGTTGCGCTCTTTGCAATTTTTTATTGACTTCTCATCTTGCAAATGCAAAGGAAGAAACATAAAATTTAAGGACTGAACTTAATCAAACCATACTCATATAACTTACCATTATAAGAATCTTAATCAAAAGCCCATAATTTTAAACGGTATCAGGAACACTGCCATGGGGTGGGAACGGAAGCGTGAAAGATCAGCAGAAAATGAGCCACTTGGGTGTAAGTCTGTTGGCAGAGTCTACAGGCTTGAGAGAATGTTGACATCCTCCTGGTTTGCCTTTGGAGCCAAGAAAAATAGTCATGTACACAAATTCTTACTTAGTTTAAAGCCTATAGCTTTGTTGACTCGGTTTGCGGTTGTCATAATCTTCATGTGGTGTAAACATCTATAACAAGCCGTGACTATTACCGATACATTCTCTGTACAAAAATACAAGCTAAATTAACTTATTCAAATATGCCAACAAGAAGCCTCAAACACAAAAGTTTGGAAAGTACTTAGCTTTCATGAACAACTGTATACACAACACGGACCTAAAAATGCTAACAGAGAGCAAAACGGGGACCTAATGCCTAGACCAATGTTATTCGTATCCCTAAAAATTGAAGAAGAAATGCAAGGGATTAACGAAGTTGGGGAAAAGAGTATTAAGCTCTTGGATAGCGTGAGCGCCCTTTCTTCTTTAAGAATTCAGGGATCTCAACGAAGCTACCATCAGTGAAGGAGGAAGATCGCCGATTGATACCAACGGTATCTCCCTGTGTGAGTTGACTGGCCTGCATTTTGAACAAAAACCAGAATTATAGGTATTGCATCACAGAGGGACGCAGGGGGGGGGGTGTTGAGTTAAGCCATACCTGTACGGGCCTCCCTTCACTTTCCTCTTGACGCTTGAATCCAGTCGCAATTAATGTTATGCTTACCTATATGAAACCAAATAACATTGTTCACCATGCCGATCATATTATATATTCAAATAATTAAACTAATTTAGAGAAATGGCAGTTTAAATAGCATTCAACCCTAAATGCCAGCAACACAAAAGAAACACAAGGTTTTAGCTATTATTCATATTTATGTATTCAAAAACATGCTAGTTATGGTGGTTTAAAGTTGATCCAATCAGAAATCAGAAAATTATTATTTTTAGTTCTTTTCTCTGAATATTACTCATTACTCACAGGTTGTGTTACACAACGTAATAGTAGGACATTGTCTTCTTTTGATGACTTAATAATTGTGGTCAATTGTGTTGAATGATCTTTTTAAAGCTTCTAGAAGTTATATTTATTTAACAAAAATATCACAACAGAATGAGAGGAGTATGCTAAATAATTTAGAACTTCAAATTGGTTGCTGACTAGTCATTTATAAAGATAACTTATAGTGAAACTATTTTAAAATTATTTACGAACTGCTTATAGTTATCATTGTTTCACGCTGACTTTTTATATCCAGGAATTATTGCAGTATATCTGCTTCGTCTTGGAACACCCTGAAGTGGGGTAATGTCGCCCAATTCATTTCTGGAGGAATAATGGCATAACATATAAAAGTTCATATAAATAATATTTAAGGGTTTACATGGTTTAACTTACTTGACCACTGAGCGATGGATCTATTACTGCTCCAAATATTAAATTAGCAGTGGGGTCCACAAGGTCATATATAACCTCTGCTGCAGCATTTACCTGTAAATGATTATATTAAAAGCCATAGCATATGAAAGGACCTTCGTACACAGAAAGAGCATCGTGAATTTAATAGATAGGAGATCAGGAAGTAGGTAGCTATTAAGATTTCAGAACAACGGAAGGCTAGTACATTTTATTTCTTTGCTCACAGCATGAATACCTAAGTATGCCTCAAACAACCATTTGCTCAATTCAAAAACCAAGTTTATAAATTACTGTTAACACCCAAAATTTTTAGCTAAGCTAAATAACCTAGGTCAATTAGCTGATAGCCGAGGCAGATCATGTATGCAACTGTTGCCTATTCCAATTTATTGAACCGCCTGGATATTGGGCCTAGGCCTAGTAAGGAAGTGGGTTGCACATGTTAGTGATAATCTAGAAGGAATTTGGTATTGAAAGGAGTGGATAAAGCATTGACTAAGTCCAAAACCACTTCCTTGAAGATAGGGATAAGGTTGAAGTGGTCAGCTAGTATTTGGTCTTTAAACTAAAGGAACTTAGTTGACATGACAGTAACCACCACTCTAATTATTGGCCATGACTCCACAACATTGTAAAGTGAGTAGAAAGCTTAGGAAATGAGGCATATAGCTTTTGTGGGGGCTAACAGCTAGTTTTAGGCTCTATAAATAACTATTATGAATTCAATTGTAAACAACACAACAACCACTCAATCAATCAAACACAACATTTACATTTCATTTATCCTTTATCTTTCTGCCATATTTTACTTTCTCACTTTATTTATAGTTTTCTTTACTGCTTTTATGCCTTTACCTTCATTTTTAGCTTTACCAAACAGTTTTAAGCCGATCTTTGAACTAGGAGCTTTTTTTAGTCATCCTAAAATCCTACACCTGAGGAACATAGTCATTTCCTTAGCGTCTCGCCTGATCAAGGGGAATCAACTATTTTGCAAGTTAACCGATTAGCTCAGCTAATCAATCAGGTAGAAAAGATTAGCAAACAATTACTTATCGGAAAAGTAAGACAACGAACTGGACACAGGTGGATATCTTTTCACAAATATATTTATAAACCTCAGATTTTTCACGCTCGCCTAAATATCATATCCAAAGAAAACTGATACAACTTGCAATCATCTCAATCATGCAAGAAACTGTTCCAATGGAATCTGGCACATGGCTGTAAGGGGAAAAAAACCTGACTTCATTCAGTACATGTTGCTCCTATAGTCCTTAGATGATCCAAATTCCAAAGGAACAGAGGAAAAAGGAAAGATTTTTTTTAAAAAAAAAAGATGAATAAAAAGAGAGAAGAGAGAAACATCATGGGCACAGATGAAACAAATATTTAGCAACAATAAAATTGTAAGAGCCAGAGGTCTCGCTAGCTACCTCAAACAAGGTCAGATCACTTCCACCAGTTATGTTCCATACAATTCCAGTAGCCCTCTCTATACCAATATCTAGTAAAGGTGACTGGATAGCATTTAATGCAGCATCTCTTGCCCTTGTTTTCCCTTAAACACATAAAGAAGACACAAGATAAATTTCAACAATATATGTGATTAATGGATCAGACTGTGCTCATCAATTCTGACCCCTTCCCCCACAAAAAAATAGAGAGAGGGGTGTCAATCAAAAGATAGCAGAAAGTTATTGATTTAAAAAAAAAATTAAAAAAAATTAAAAAAAATTTAATTTTTTTTTTTAAAAAAAGTTAGCAGAAAGTGTTGTAGAGAGGTAAAATTTTATTGCTGAGGACCATTAAAGCGTATTCACCATCAATGTGTGCGCTTCTCCAGATTTTTGAAGTGTGGCATGACTCATAGTCATAAGGAGAGTTAATTTTACAACCTTCAATTCTCTACGCCTTAATCAATTTCGTATTTTTTCAAAAAAAAAAATATTTACAACCTTCAAATTGCTTTGTTTGGATTTGCTATGTAAAAATATTTGCAAGGCAATGCCAGCTATGCCTCTAAAACCACTTTGGTTGTATAATCTTTCTCTTATAGGCATGGACACCAACTGGTAAGCTGATATATACAACTGTCCTTCTACATATATAGTTTGAGTCAGTGTTATCAAAAGGCGGTTATGGCAGCGCCATGGCGGGGCGGAAATCGGGCAGAACGCCATAGGTTGTTATGGTGGCCGCCATGGAGATGGCAGCCGCCATGGAGAATTTGACTTTGATTATAAGTAACATAATGTCATAAATGTAAATCCTCTATAGTTCAAATTATATATAACAGTTATATTTTTGGTGAATTTTATTTCTTAGAATATATTTCTAATTTTATTGTTATTGATATATGTTATTAGTTTTTTTTTAGTATTTTTTGTGTGTATATATATAAATTAATATAGCTGCCATGGCTTCCGCCATTAACCGCAACGCCATCCGCCATATTTGTATGGCGGATTTTTGGCTTTCCGCCATCAACCGCCATCCGCCATTAATAACACTGGTTTGAGTATCAGACTACCCCTCTACACATATTATACAATTTTCAGTAAGAGAAACAGAGGATTCAGAGTCATTATTTGACTCAAATAGAAGATCAGGATTCAGGAGCTGCAGAGCAGCCCCTTAGCAGTTTCCATACATACCAGTTGCAGTTCCTATCCCCATAAGTGAAGAACCTGCATTGGCCATTATAGCTCGAACATCGGCAAAGTCTACGTTCACCAATCCTGGTATCTGCAATCAATTAACAAAATATCAATGAGCATTAATGATATGGGCAATGTATAATCAGAACATCTTATTAGTGGGATGGCCAGAGTATGTTTTATCTACATGCATCCAAAATTGATAACAGAAAATATATGAATTCAAGCAAATAAATTAATGGGCACTGGCTATTGTATCGGGCAGGGACTAATGGGCACTGGCTATTGTCAAAACAAATAGAGACAGAACATACTTAAGGTTCCCTTTCAATTCATCCTTTTCCTTTTACTCCTTTACAATCAAAACTTGATGGGGTAAAAAAGAACAAAGCAAAAACAGGAAGGTATTTGTTCATGTTCAAAGATCTTTAAGAATTCCATACCGTAATAATATCAGATATGCCACGAACACCTTGTCGAAGAATATCATCAGCCAGATTGAATGCTTCAGTTACAGGGGTAGATTGAGAAACTGCAGTCAACAACTTGTCATTTGGAATAACTATCAGCGTATCAACATTATCTCTTAAGGCTGCAATTCCTTCTTGCGCTTGAACTGCCCTCCTTCGTCCTTCAAATGAGAAGGGGGTTGTGACAATACCAACAGTCAGTATACCCATTGACTTTGCAACACCAGCAATAACTGGAGCTCCACCAGTGCCAGTTCCTCCACCCATTCCAGCCTGCACAAATGAATTTTAATTTTCAAGTTCACCAAACTATAGCAATAATGAACAGTTTAGCAGAACTGCAAGCATGCCTATTCCCAAGTTTAAAAAATCAACAATTTGAAGATTTCAAAGATCAAGAACTGCTGGTTCCTTATCTCACATAGACATTAATTAATAATTATCAAAATTCAAAATGATAAAGACTTGAATTTTATATATGCTCTTATAATTTTCCTCCTAAAATTTAAAAAGAAATATCACATACAAGTAATTTGCAATTGCATGGGTTTCAAATTTTTAATATTACAGTCTACAACAACAACAACAACAGAAGCCTTTTCTCATTAGGTGGGGTTAGCTACATGAATAAAACAAATGCCATTGTCTTCAGTCAAAATAAAAAACCAAGTTTTAAAAAGGCCATTTAGATCTAGGTTTTTTAAGTGGTTTCTCTTAGAATTTTCCTTGGTCTTCCTCTTTTTTTGGGTCTTTGACCAATTGGTCATGCAATTTTGGGCCGGGGTTCTTTGGTCTTCCTCTACCTCTATTTATTGGGATATCCTCCATTATAGTCTAATAAGCTAAATTTTGAACTTCAAAATCATAATAGTAACAGAATTTTGCAATACTGTTTCCATGTGTGTTATCATCATATATCTTGATAGATATACTCCTCTTACTAGAGCCTATGTGATGATAAATAAAGGGAAAGCCACTGGGTTAATGACTCATGTGAGCAAGAGAGGTGAGGTACAAGGGAATATGCATTAATATCCTATCCTAGTTTAAGCTATGCCTTTATAGGCATATATTTTTGTCCTATGATAGAGCATATAAATCATGTGTTCTGGTGTAATGTCTAGAAGAGTGCTAAAAAGAAAATTCATAATGCAAAACTGTAATGCGCTTTGCAGAAGCTATAATTGAAGAAAAGTGGTTGAACCTACAGTAACAAAGACCATATCAGCTCCATAAACTGCATCTTCTATTGATTCTTTGCTTTCTTTGGCAGCATTCATGCCAATTTCAGGGTTACCACCAGCGCCGAGACCTCGCGTAAGCTCTTGACCAATTTGCAAACGGTTGTCAGGAATGACAGGCGACATTCTCATGGCTTGAACATCGGTATTAACAATCCAGAACTCTACACCGTTCATCGAGCTCTCTATCATGCGATTGACTGCGTTTGACCCACCACCACCCACTCCAATGACTTTGATTTTCGCTTGATTGTAATTACTAGGACTAGAAGTGGCTTCTAAGCTTTCAGCGACATTTCCACCCGAGATATCCTTTCTCGGGTTGTTCACTGCACTGGTACCTTCTCCTCTAAGCATTGACACCTCAGGATGTAGATCTAGAAAAGGGTCTTTACTATGATAGGGACTGATGCTGTGGGAATGGGAATTGGCTGAGCACTTAACTTGATACAAATCCGATTTTCGGTTGCCACCCGAAAATCCATACTTGTTTTCATACATTTTGACAAAACATGATCTCCCAGTGTGATTCTCTGTCAATTTTCTTCCTCCAACAACAGCAGGCACCCCTGCTGAATTTCTAGTATTCGAAGGTGCAAAACTTGTTGACATACAAGTTGCCATTTTTATGGTATCCAAACTTGTGAGTTCTGATAAGTAGATGAGAAAAAATAAAAGCAATTCAGAGTCCCAGAAGTTTGAAACTTGCAACTCGACCAGAATTCTTTGTTCCAATAGCTGTTCATGGAAGAGAAAAAAAAAACAAAAAAAACAAAAAGGAATCCCCGAAATATTAGGGCCAAAGCCAAATAAATTCGAACTACGCTGTGCTGTTACTGTTCGATGGTAGCTCGTTTCGTAATAAGAAAAACAATAATATTAAAAGTGAATGAATGCACAAAATGGATAATAGGTAAATAATAAAGCTTAATCAAAACCACAAATCTCAAGAGGCGCAGTGTCAAAGCTGAGTCAATTGGAAAGATTAGAAAAGCAAATGCAACTAAAATTGCACAACATTCTAGTGACAGTGGCAGAGAAAGAGAGACCTGAGAAAGTTGAAGAGGTCTGAGAAAGAAAGAGCGAATCTGGGAGGAGCATTTCAGTGGTGAAGCTGAAGGGAACGGTGGAAACGGGGTTTTACAGAATAAGCACTTATTTTAGTCTTAGCTGTCCGTTTTGTTGATAATGAAATGAAAATGGTTCACAGCCTTTTAACCTTGATGGATGCTGCTATTGTTTGGTTTGGTGTGCCTTCCAAAAATTTATAGAGCTTCATAATATTATATCATAGATATATTATTAAAATAAATAAACGATTGTGATTAATTATTTATTATTTAGTTATGATTTATTTTTTATATATAATTTTTTTATAAATTTTAATTATTAATTAATATTTATATACATACAAAAAATTTAAATTAACTCTATTTTTTATTATAAATAAATTTTTATATATTTTAATTAATTATATTTATATATATAATAATAAATTTTTTAAAAAATAATTAATCAATTATAATAAATAAAATTAGTTAAAACACAAGTACTCCAAAAGTTTTTAAAAGCACCATACACATCATCACCTGTAATTGGATACGATACCTTGACCTATACAAAACTAACCCCTACTCGTCGGCTAGGGTTTTTCGACCTTTTCTTTTTTTAAAAAAAAAATTAATTATATATCAATGAAAATTGAAAAGTACATTTTTCATTATCTTCTTTTTTTTTTCTTGATTTGAATTTTTTTAGTTATATTTAGTGTAAAGAATATAATTCCATAAAATAATAATTGAAATAAGAATAGAAATTAGTTAATTAGAATATGAATTATATTTTAATTTTATAATTTGATACAATTAAAAATAAAATATCATAAAAAATAATTATATAATTTGATGTGTGAGATATAATACATAATAAAATCTAAACTAAATTTAAATGACATAAATATCTTAAATAAAAAGTATAAAAAATTAAATTTTTTATTTCATATTATATATAATACAAATATCTATTTTTAAAAGCAATATTTAAGATTAACTTTTAAAAAATTTAATAAAATAAATATTAATAATATGTTTTTATATAATTAATATGATATATTTATCCCCATAGGCTTTGTTGTATCGGTACAATATCAATTTTAAGATAAAAATTTAATAAAAACAACGATTGAAAAATTATCTAACTTATTATAAAAATAACCAATAGTTATATAATAATCTTAAATAAAAATTATATTAGAAAAAAATCACTAAAGTCAAATATTCAAAAGATTAAAAATTTATAATACAGGAGAATATCTGTCTTTTTTTATAACTAAAAAATTTACAACACATAAATACTTTATAAATTATAAAAGGATTAAGTTATATCATTTTATAATTTTTTTTACTAGATATATTATTTTATAAATTAGTTAAAGATATATTACAAAAAATATATGGAATCTTATTCCATAAAAATGTAGAATCACAATTTTACAGAATAAGATTCTATGAATTTTTAAAATGAAATTTAAAAAAGAATGTTATTCCATATTTTCTTATCAAAAAATATAAAAATGTTGTGATTTCAGTATTAAATAGGAAATGTAATTTTATTCACACTAAACGTAATCTTATAAAATCTTCTATTTTTGGAAAATTCTCTTTTATTTTATCGCATAAAATAAAACTCACGTATGAGAATTGTTGCGACCATGAGTTAAAACTGATAATAGGGGAAAATAAAATCTACATTTAAAACTTAAGTGGGATATTAAGAAGCCAAACATTTAAAATTATACCATTTGATTCATATAAAAAATAATAATTTTGTACAATTTGATTGATATTTCTTTATTATTATGCTGGTCCTTTTGTTAAATATTAGTCTTATTAATTATTTAAACAATACTTTTTATATTCATATAAAGATTAAACAATACTTTATTTTTATCCGTCATTTAAGTTAGATATTTGATTATAATATCTACAATATTATCATCATGCTATTAATATCTTTTTACACATTAATATTGAAGATAAAGTTTTTAAAATTTATTTAATATTTTAATCCTTAAAACACCAAATAAAATACAAAAAATAAAATGATAAATAAAAAGAAACAAAAAGAGTAGCATTTTTATAAATACGTGAAAAAATACTTTATTTTTTTTCTTAACTTAACAGAATTTTATTTAATGCAATATGACAATTTTTTCACGTGTCAAAATTAATATTTTTTTTTTATAAATATATGTTTGACATTGACTTTAAGAAATTTGTATGCAAATTATCAAAACATTTATTCAGAAAAATCAAATATAGCAACTTTTTTTTTCTGGGGTTAAATTAGAAAGTGTTTTTAATTTATTTTAAAAAACCAAAAGATTAACCCCTTAAATACAAGTTAATGCCTATCATCTTTCTGGGCATGATGCTATATACAATTGAAACATGTCATCTTGTCATGATTGGCATCTTATTGGGAGGAGAAGAAACAAGAAGTCCAAAGCATGAAAAGAACAAGTGGCAGAAGACGAAAATAGCATTTGGATTTTCAGATGGTCATCGTTATTTCAAGTGCATGCCATTATTTATATATCTATCTTGATATTTACACATCATATGATATTCTAATAGCTATATAAGAACTAGTTAAATATGTACATAAAAACTCATTATGAGTGCAAGTTATATGCAAATACAAATTTTATACAATAAAAATGTACTAAACATGTACAAAGCTAGTTCGTTTTACTTTCGGGACCAAAGAAAGAACATCATTATTAAGGCTTTTTGACCAAAGTGTCATTTCTGTCCAAACAAATTATTAAAATGTCATTTTTTTCAAATTAATTATCAAAATGTCATCGTTTTAGCGTATTTTTTATTTTTTATTGGGCCATGTGGAATGCGCTGTAAACGCTTGCGATTCATCGCGTAAGATACGCCAGAAATAAGTAGCAAGACATCCTAGTTGGATGCCACGTGGAAAAAAAATTAAAAAATATTACGCAAGCATGTGCGAAGATGACGATCCATGTAAAAATTGTCATGTAAGATGACGTATTTACGCCACGTGAACAAAAAAAAATTTAAAAAAAATATCACGTTGAGTGTGCTTCTAGGGCACTTAACCCATTTTACGTGGATCTCGCACTCCTCCCAAAGGTACATATATTTCACATGTGTAACACCCCAATTTTTAGAAAATGTCCCGAATGTTCTGTTTGCTGTTTTTCAAGCTTTTGTGTAAATGACTGTTATGTCCCTATTTTACTGTTTCTTATTTTTCTGTATGAAATACAAATATGTTTTACTGTGCTAAAATTTTATTTGATCGTTTATGTATTTTCTTCGAGACGGTAAAATAAAAATTTTCTCAGCCATCTTGTTTTAATTTTTACGGGTGATATACGAATACAATTAATACTGTCTATAATTGTATTTGAACGTTTTGGATGATTTGCTTCATCGTGGGAAAAAATAGAAAAATGACCGTTATGTCCCGATTGTACTGTTTTTTAATTTTTCTATATGTTACAGTGCTTAATATTACTGTCTGTGATTTTATTTGGACTTTTTGTGCGATTTGCTTCGAGACGGAAAATAATATTTTTCCTGGTAGGGAAATCTTGTTTTAATTATTCAGACCGGGATCTTACTAAACTCAATTCTGAATGAGGCGATAATTAATCTTTTAATTTTTAGGATTTAATCATTCAATAAAATAATTTTGTATATTATTTTATTAGTCATATAATTAGATGACAATGGACCCGAAAATGTTTTGCGGGACCCACGTTAGCTAATACAGTTAACTTAGTAGCTTAATTAAGCATCATTAGTGAAGGAATTCTCTAGAACATGATGACTAAGTGTGTGACTAAGCTAATTAGTGACTAAGCTAATGACTAGGTTAGTGACTAAGGTGGGTGACAAGGCAAGGATGAACCAATGAGGGCTAAGCTTGCTAACCAAGTTTTAATTTTGATCTTTGATTCATCCAAAGGCTTGGATGAAGCCAAGCAAGGCTACACCTTGCATGGAGTGAAGTTCACGGCCATTTGGCCTTTGGAAGACCAAAATCACTTTGTCTTCATGCAACTTTCTCTCTTCTCTCTTTCCAAAACCCTAAACACCATTGAAGGCTCTCTTGAAGCTCCATTCGCCAAGCCTAGTTCTACACCATCCAACCACCTAAAATTCTATCCAACCAAGTTTTCTAAACCTAAACACAATCCTAAGAACATCTCTAGTTGAGAGTTCTTGCAAAATCTTCCATTTGAAGCTTGGAAACTAACTTGAAAAATTTTACCTAGAAGGTGAAATTTCTAGTTTTCTATTTCTAAACTCTTTTTCAAAGTTCTAAGCCATGATTTCTCCATGGTTTAAGCTCTCTTTCTATGGTTAGTAACTTGTAGATTTTTGTTTAAGTTTGTTAGGTGACTTGAAGGAGAAAACCGAAACCTAGAAGAGGAGTGAAAGAATATTTTGTCTTCATTTAAGGTAAGAGGAAGACAAATCTTATCATCCATGGGTGGTGGTAAGAAAATGGAAAATTGATTGTTGATTGTAGAATCCATAAGGATTCCTTGTTTGTGGTTGTTTAGTAGCTTGTTTGTGTGGTTGTTAGTAGCTTTCCTATTTGATAATTGTAATAATTTGTATGTAGTTGCATGTCTATAAGCTTGAAATTGCATGTCTACAAGCTTTGATAATTTGCATGTGTTAGAAATGCATGATAATGTATAGGATGTGAATAACATGCTAAGGAATGCATGAGTGTTCCAAAGAACACAACATCAAGGCTCACGGCCATTGACCCAAAAGGAGAACCAAAATGTTCTCATTATTTTCCTAAAGTGTAATTTAATTAACCTAGAAAAATTAACAAGAGATAGAATTGTTTAGATCAAGGAAAATGAATTTAGAAATCAAATGACCCAAACATATATTTCGGCCAACATGCCAAAACCAAGAATTCATGATTTCTAAAATCAATTCCAAACCATTTTTAAGTATAAAGATGCAATATATGTTAAAAAGAATTTTTCTAAAATGAGTTTTGAAGAATAAATTGAATTGAATTAAGTTTAACCAACTAAAACTATTGATTTTATTGTTAGAAAAGAAATACAGTAACTTTCAAAAATTTCTAACATATAGTTCATGCTGTATTTTGAAGCATGTTAGTGGTTTTCAAAAGGTTTAAATTATACGGTTAAAAATTAAGTAAACAGATTTTTTACGAAAAAATTAGGAAACCATTAATATAATTTTTTAAGCAAAATACTGTCAATTTTTAGTAAAAACGGGCAAATAAGAGAGAAAAGATGTCCAAAAGACAGTATACGGTATGAAAAATATTTTACGTAGTTTAAACGTATTAATTATTATTTCTGTTTATTTAAACAGTAATTTTTAAGGGATTTGGACCAAAAAAATGATTTAAAAACCTTACGCGATTGAGAAAACGTATTAAAAACTCTACGTGATTTTAAAAATAGAAAAATAAATTTACGCGATTTAAAAACATTTATAAAAACGACGAGATTGTGAAAACGCGATAAAATTTCTACGCGATTGACCAAAATGCGGTACTTTTTCATTTATTTTTCTCTTTTCATGTTTGCTGTCGGTATAGAGGTGAACCCGTCTGAGGCTTTGGAACAAAGATTTGTCCGGTGGGACTTATCTTGTATCTTTTTATCTTTGAGGATATCTTGGTAATTTGAGATTATGCCGCTTTTGGTGGATTGGTTGACGAGGTGAATCACATCGTGTTGTCGATGCGATAAACGTAGTGTGGTTCATTGTCTTTATGAACTTGGAGACGTTAGTGTACGGGATCCCATATATGGATAATCGGTCATTTCCGTTGGGCCGTGGTAACCGATAGCACACTAATGGACTCGACACGCACTATTTTTAATCGAGATTTCGTAAAGTCTAATAGTACATTGCTGTAGTGCCACAATGTGAGACCGTGAACTACACCATGCTTTGGATGATGGATTCCATATGACGTGGGGCTATAGACGCAAAGTGTGACAAATGACAAGAATAGTTTGGTTGGGCGTAGTGGTACTAATAGATTTTGCGAGTCATTCTCTCTCGATATCTGTTTGTGTTTAGCTCCATGGAGTAGGATCGTGTCATATTATATCTGATTATATCTTGGATATTATTTTATTTTATCTGTTTATTTTATTTAATTAATGTTATGACAATTTGTTTATTCCTTACTTTATTTTATTCGTGATAATATTTTATCTGTGATATTATGTGTTGTTATGATACTATTCTATTATTAATTAATGTTATAGCTTTTTATATTGCATGAACTGTATATCTGTTGTTTGTCGTTTTCTTATTTGCCATGTTTGTGATGATTTTAGTTTGTCTTACCTCTTTATTGTACGTGCTTCCTGTATATTTATTTTACGTGGTAAAGAGTTTGAGGAAGAGGAACAGCCTCTTGAGATTGTGTATACTGAGGAGGAAGAAGAGCAGCAAACCGAAGATCAGTACGACGACCAAGAACCATCTGTCATCCATACCCATTGGACTGATTAGTTTGGATATGGCGGTGCCAGGATTTTTGAGATTTGTGACACTCGAGTTTCATGGTGGATCGTTAGCTTGGCATCTGAGGGGAGACAGAGACTCTGTGACTTACGTGGGACGGTTGACTGTGTCCATACGACATGAGTTTGATGGAGAGCCAGTCATGACGACTACTGTGTTTCTGCATTTAGAGTTGCCTTTATCTCTTAGGCGTCACTGGGGTGGTGTGTCCACTGAGCCTAGTGAGATGACTCTCGTATCGACTGCGCGGTCTCATGTCCGCCGAGTGTCGAGGCATCCTGGATATTTATCTTCTGATGAGTTTCCTGAGAGTGATCCATCAGAGGATTAAATATTTATGATGTATTTTTGGGCGCGTCTGCGTATGTATATATTGACTCTTTCTTGTTTTTTTTCTTTATCAAGCTTTACGTTTAAATATTTGTAGTTGTAGTTGTAAATTATTTGTATAACTTATAACTTGGACCATATGTATATTATGAGTGATGTTGTTCGTTTACTTTATGTTTCCGCATTATTTTATTTAATAATATTCTCGTTTTAACAGAATTATTTTACAACCCATATTAATACGTAATAAATGTTTTACAACTTGGGTGGATTTTATTTATTTCTCTTTATATATGTGACATCCCCACAAGGGTGTTACATTAGTTAGTATCAGAGCCCAAGTTAGAGTCTTTTGGGGTTGTGGTTGGGTCTCTGTTTTTGTTTGTCTTTGTGTGATTATCTGTGATTTACTTCCGAAAGGATGTATCTAATTTTATTTTGTTCTGTTTGAAGAAAGAAGATGTCTGGACGAGGTAGAGGACGTGCAAACGTGAATCGTGAGGTAGATCCTATGATTGCGGCCTTGAAGCTATGCAATGGATGGTCAAGTAATGATGCAAATAGACTTGAGAGCAAACTCAACAAAGAAGATGCTACTGCTTCGATGCCCTAAATTTATCTCGAATTTAGGCGCCACAATCCGCCACAGTTTAGAGGCAAGGTTGATCCGGAGAGGGCAAGTCAATGGATACAAGACTTGGAAAGGATTTTTTAAGGAATGAGATGCACAGATGATAAGAAGGTAACTTATGTTGTCTTTATGCTAAGAGGAGATGGAGAACATTGGTGGAGAGGAACTCGCCAAGTTTTACAAGCTGAAGGAACTGAAATTACGTGGGAAGTGTTTTCTGATGCTTTTCTGGGAAAGTATTTTCCTGCAAGTGCTAGGCATGCCAAGGAAATGGAATTTCTTGGTTTGCGACAGGGAAATATGACGGTGAATGAGTATGCGACAAAATTTGAGAATTTGTCTCAATTCTCGGATTATGCTCAAACTCGACCGGATGATTCATGGAGGTGTCGGAAGTTTGAATCGGACTTAAGAGTGGAACTGAAGCGAGGGGTGATATCCTTGAGGATAAATCAGTTTCATGCTTTGGTTGATGCATGTACGCGACTTGAGGAATTAGAGTCGTCGAGGGATCAGAGGAATCGTAACTTTGGGCCGACAAGGTTTCAGAGAGGTGGAGGAAGTAATACGAATCGGTTTCAGCGCAAGCCGTATTCCAGACCATCAGGGAGTCAATCTCAACGACCACTAGTTGGGGGAAGTGCAAGTGGTAGTGGAGCTGGACAGAAAGTGGCATTTACGCCAACGTGTTTTAAGTGCGGAAAGAAACGTCATATCTCTCCGGAGTGCACGGTTAAGGGGATAGTTTGTTTTAACTGTAAACAGCCTGGACATATATCAAAGGATTGTACTCAGTCGGAAAGGAAACCTGTTGTTCGTTATGTTCGTGCTAATCAACAGAAGTCAGGGAATACTCAACCGAAATCTGGAGGGCGAGTATATACTATGACGGGAACAGAAATTTCTCAATCTGATGATCTTATACAAGGAGAAGGTGACATTTGAGGTAACCATCTGACTGTGTTATATGACTCTGGTGCTACACACTCGTTTATTGCATATGATTGTGTGGAAAGATTGAAGTTGCCTGTGTCTTCTTTGAATGTTAAATTGAGTGTTTCTACGCCAACTGCTAAACCTGTGATTGCATCAAAAATATGTTTAGATTGTCCTGTTGTTGTGAAGGATCGTAAGTTTTTGGTCAACTTGATTTGTTTACCTCTTGTTGAGATAGATGTAATCTTAGGGATGGACTGGTTATCTTCTAACCATATCCTTATAGATTGTGCAAGCAAAACCATAGTTTTTCCTAAGGAAGAAAAGTCTGGATTCTTAACTGCTGTTAAGGTCAAATCTTTGTTAAGAGAGGGAGCGCAGGGATATGTGGTATTGTCTTCTCTAGAGGTTAAGAATGAGAAGGATGTGAATACTATTCCTGTAGTCAACGAGTTTCCAGAGGTTTTTCCTGATGACGTACCTGGTTTGCCACCTGAAAGGGAGATCGAGTTTTCAATTGATTTAGTACCAGGAACAGGTCCTATCTCAATTGCACCATACCGTATGTAGCCAGCAGAGTTGGAGGAGCTGAAGAAGCAATTGGTGGAGTTGTTGGAGAAACAGTTTGTGCGACCAAGTGTTTCGCCATGGGGTGCGCCAGTGCTTTTGGTCAAGAAGAAGGATGGAACTTCTCGGCTTTGTGTGGATTATCGTCAGCTGAACAAGGTGACTATCAAGAATAAATATCCGCTTCCAAGAATTGACGATTTGATGGATCAGTTAAGAGGAGCTGTGGTGTTTTCCAAGATAGATCTGAGATTGGGGTATCATCAGATTCGTGTTATAGAATAGATCTGAGATCTGAGATCAGTTCGAAAATCGCTTTTCGAACTCGTTATGGACATTATGAGTATCAGGTAATGCCATTCGGGGTGACGAATGCTCCTGCCATATTTATGGATTATATGAACAGGATTTTTCGTCCGTATCTAGACAGTTTGTCGTTGTCTTCATCGATGACATTCCTGATCTATTCTCAATCTAAGGAAGAGCATCTTGAACATCTTGGTATTGTTCTTCGATTTTGAGAGAAAAGCAGTTGTATGCGAAGTTGGCTAAATGTGAGTTCTGGTTGGAAAAAGTTCAGTTTTTAGGTCACGTGATTTCAAAAGAAGGTATTGCAGTAGACCCATCAAAAGTGGAGACTGTTTTATAGTAGGAAAGACCTAAGACGGTAACAGAAGTTCGAAGTTTCGTTTGACTTGCTGGTTATTACCGGAGGTTTATCGAAGGTTTTTCGAAGATTGCTGGACCGCTTACACAACTTACGAGGAAAAGTCAAGCTTTTGAGTGGACGGAAGAACGTGAAGCCAGTTTTCAAGAGTTGAAGAAGAGGTTAACAACTGCACCTGTGTTAATCTTGCCAGATTCTAAGGGAACTTTTGACGTGTATTGTGATGCTTCTTATCAAGGGTTAGGTTGCGTTTTGATGCAGAATCGGAATGTTGTGGCGTATGCTTCTCGTCAGTTAAAGGTTCATGAGAGGAACTATCCAACACACGATTTGGAATTGGCTGCAGTGGTTTTTGCTCTGAAAGTATGAAGGCATTTTCTGTATGGAGCGCTGTTCAATGTCTTTAGTGATCACAAGAGTCTAAAGTATTTGTTTGATCAGAAAGAATTGAATATGAGGCAAAGGCGATGGTTGGAATTCTTAAAGGATTATGATTTTCAACTTCAATACCACCCGGGAAAAGCTAATGTGGTAGCTGATGCCTTAAGCAGAAAGGTGCTTAGTGTTTCGGCAATGGTGATCAAGGAGGAAGAGTTGATCAATAAGTTTCGAGATCTATGGTTGTCTGTGGAGTTTCTACCTGAAAAAGTTCATTTGTTTAAGGTTGTGATCATAAACGAATTTCTTGATGTTGTCCGAGATAAACAAAAGGAGGACGTGTTTTTGCAAAATGAGAGAGAATTGCTAAAGCAAGGTCATAAAGCGACGGTAGAAGAAGGAGCAGATGGAATCTTAAGGTTTAAGGGAAGAATTTGTATGCCTGATGATTCTGAATTGAAGAAGTCGATACTAGATGAAGCTCATACTAGTGACCTTAGTTTACATCCGGGGATGACCAAGATGTATCAAGACTTGAAAAGGTTGTTTTGGTGGCCAAGGATGAAAAGAGACGTAGCAGAGTATGTGGAGTCTTGTCTGGTTTGTCAGAAAACGAAAGTGGAACATCAGAGATCAGCTAGAATGTTGCAACCGTTATCTATTCCAGAGTGGAAATGGGATAGTATCTCTATGGATTTCATTACTGGTTTGCCGAAGACGAGGAAAGGTCATGATTCAATATGGGTTATAGTCGATAGGCTTACTAAATCGGCTCATTTCTTACCAATTAATATCAAGTATTCGTTGGAAAGATTAACCCAGTTGTACATCAGTGAGATTGTTAGATTACATGGTGTACCTACATGTATAGTTTCTGATCGAGATCCGAGGTTTACGTCAAGGTTTTGGCGAAGTCTGCAGGAAGCTATGGGAACTAAGTTACGACTGAGTTCGGCGTATCATCCGCAGACTGATGGTCAGACAGAGAGAACTATACAGTCTTTGGAGGATTTGTTGCGTGCTTGTGTTTTGGAGCAACGAGGAAGTTGGGATGAATTTTTATCTTTGATAGAATTCACCTACAACAATACTTTTCACTCAAGTATAGGGATGACACCCTATGAGGCATTGTATGGAAGGCGATGTCGAACCCCGTTATGTTGGTATCAAGATGGAGAAAGCATGACTGTTGGACCAGATCTTGTACAACAGACTACGAAGAAGGTAAAGATGATACAAGAGAAGATGAGAACGACGCAAAGCAGATAGAAGAGTTATGCGGATAAACGAAGACGACCTCTTGAGTTTGAGGAGGGTGAGCATGTGTTTCTAAGAGTTACTCCTACGACCGGTGTCGGAAGAGTTATTAAGTCTAAGAAGCTTACTCCTAAGTTCATTGGACCGTATCAGATTATCCGACGTATAGGTCCTGTGGCGTATCAGATTGCTTTGCCGCCTTTTCTATCGAATCTACATGATGTATTTCATGTATCTCAGCTCAGGAAGTATATACCAGATCCGACACATGTTATACAACCAGATGAAGTACAGTTGAAGGAGAATTTAACTTACAAGACTTTACCTGTTAGAATCGAGGACAGAAAGGTAAAGCAGCTTCGAGGAAAGATGATCGAGCTAGTGAAAGTTATATGGAATGACGTGACGGGTGATGCTACCTTGGAGCTGGAAGATAAAATGAGGGATCAGTATCCTCATTTGTTTTGATGTGCAGCGAATTTCGAGGACGAAATTTTTTATTTGTTGGGGAGAGTTGTAACACCTCAATTTTTAGAAAATGTCCCGAATGTTCTGTTTGCTGTTTTTTAAGCTTTTGTGTAAATGATCAATATGTCCTTATTTTATCGCTGTTTCTTATTTTTCTCGTATGAAATACAAATATGTTTTACTGGCTAAAATTTTATTTGATCGTTTTACGTATTTTGCTTCGAGACGGTAAAATAAAAATTTTCTCGAGCTCTTGTTTTAATTTTTCTCATGATATACGAGACATTAATACTTGTCTGTAATTTTATTTGAACGTTTTGGATGATTTGCTTCGTCGTGGGGAAAAGTAGAAAAATAACCGTTATGTCCCGATTGTACTGTTTTTAATTTTTCTATATGTTACAGTGCTTAATATTACTGTCTGTGATTTTATTTGGACTTTTTGTGCGATTTGCTCCTAGACGGAAAATAATATTTTTCCTGGTAGGAAAATCTTGTTTTAATTATTCAGACTGGGGTCTTACTAAACTCAATTCTGAATGAGACGATAATTAATCTTTTAATTTTTAGGATTTAATCAAAATAAAATAATTTTATATATTATTTTATTAGTCAGATAATTAGATGACAAAGTGGACCCAGAAATGTTTTGCGGGACCCACGTTTAGCTAATACAGTTAACTTAGTAGCTTAATTAAGCATCATTAGTGAAGGAATTCTCTAGAACATGATGACTAAGTGTGTGACTAAGCTAATTAGTGACTAAGCTAATGACTAGGTTAGTGACTAAGGTGGGTGACAAGGCAAGGATGAACCAATGAGGGCTAAGCTTGCTAACCAAGTTTTAATCTTGATCTTTAATTCATCCAAAGGCTTGGATGAAGCCAAGCAAGGCTACACCTTGCATGGAGTGAAGTTCACGGCCATTTGGCCTTTGGAAGACCAAAATCACTTTGTCTTCATGCAACTTTCTCTCTTCTCTCTCTTCCAAAAATCCTAAACACCATTGAAGCTCTCTTGAAGCTCCATTCGGCCAAGCCTAGTTCTACACCATCCAACCACCCAAAATTCTATCCAACCAAGTTTTCTAAACCTAAACACAATCCTAAGAACATCTCTAGTTGAGAGTTCTTGCAAAATCTTCCATTTGAAGCTTGGAAACTAACTTGAAAAATTTTACCTAGAAGGTGAAATTTCTAGTTTTCTATTTCTAAACTCTTTTTCAAAGTTCTAAGCCATGATTTCTCCATGGTTTAAGCTCTCTTTCTATGGTTAGTAACTTGTAGATTTTTGTTTAAGTTTGTTAGGTGACTTGAAGGAGAAAACCGAAACCTAGAAGAGGAGTGAAAGAATATTTTGTCTTCATTTAAGGTAAGAGGAAGACAAATCTTATCATCCATGGGTGGTGGTAAGAAAATGGAAAATTGATTGTTGATTGTAGAATCCATAAGGATTCCTTGTTTGTGGTTGTTTAGTAGCTTGTTTGTGTGGTTGTTAGTAGCTTTCCTATTTGATAATTGTAATAATTTGTATGTAGTTGCATGTCTACAAGCTTTAAATTGTATGTCTACAAGCTTTGATAATTTGCATGTGTTAGAAATGCATGATAATGTATAGGATGTGAATAACATGCTAAGGAATGCATAAGTGTTCCAAAGAACACAACATCAAGGCTCACGGCCATTGACCCAAAAGGAGAACCAAAATGTTCTCATTATTTTCCTAAAGTGTAATTTAATTAACCTAGGAAAATTAACAAGAGATAGAATTGTTTAGATCAAGGAAAATGAATTTAGAAATCAAATGACCCAAACATATATTTCGGCCAACATGCCAAAACCAAGAATTCATGATTTCTAAAATCAATTCCAAACCATTTTTAAGTATAAAGATGCAATATATGTTAAAAAGAATTTTTCTAAAATGAGTTTTGAAGAATAAATTGAATTGAATTAAGTTTAACCAACTAAAACTATTGATTTTATTATTAGAAAAGAAACACAGTAACTTTCGAAAATTTCTAACATATAGCTCATGCTTGTATTTTGAAGCATGTTAGTGGTTTTCAAAAGGTTTAAATTATACGGTTAAAAATTAAGCAAACAGAATTTTTACGAAAAAATTAGGAAACCATTAATATAATTTTTTAAGCAAAATACTGTCAATTTTTAGTAAAAACGGGCAAATAAGAGAGAAAAGATGTCCAAAAGACAGTATACGGTATGAAAAATATTTTACGTAGTTTAAACATATTAATTATTATTTCTGTTTATTTAAACAGTAATTTTTAAGGGATTTGGACAAAAAAATGATTTAAAAACCTTACGCGATTGAGAAAACGTAAAAACTCTACGCGATTTAAAAACGTTTGTAAAAACGACGAGATTGTAAAAACGCGATAAAATTTCTACGCGATTGACCAAAACGGTACTTTTCATTTTTTTTTTTCATTGTCGGCCATGAGGTGAACCCGTGCATGTGCTTTGGAACAAGATTTATCCCATGGGACTTCTTCAGTATCTTTTTATCTTTGAGAATATCTTGGTAATTTGAGATTATGCCGCTTTTGGTGGATTGGTTGACGAGGTGAATCACATCGTGTTGTCGATGCGATAAACGTGAGTGTGGTTCATTGTCTTTATGAACTTGGAGACGTTAGTGTACGGGATCCCATATATGGACATGATCGGTCGCTCCATTGGCCGTGAACCGATAAGCACACTAATGGACTCGACATGCACTATTTTTAATCGAGATTTCGTAAAGTCTAATAAGACATTGCTCCGTAGTGCCACAATGTGAGACCGTGAACTACACCATGCTTTGGATGATGGATTCCATATGACGTGGGGCTATAGACGCAAAGTGTGACATGATAATAGTTTGGTTGGGCGTATTACAGTGACTAATAGATTTTGCGAGTTATTCTCTCTCGATATCTGTTTGTGTTTAGCTCTATGGAGTAGGATCTTGTCATATTATATCCGATTATATCTTGGATATTATTTTATTTTATCTGTTTATTTTATTTAATTAATGTTATGATAATTTGTTTATTCCTTACTTTATTTTATTCGTGATAATATTTTATCTCGTGATATTATGTGTTGTTATGATACTATTCTATTATTAATTAATGTTATAGCTTTTTATATTGCATGAACTGTATATCTGTTGTTTGTCGTTTTCTTATTTGCCATATTTGTGATGATTTTAGTTTGTCTTACCTCTTTATTGTAGCGTGTTTCCTGTATATTTATTTTACGTGGTAAAGAGTTTGAGGAAGAGAACGACCTCTTGAGATTGTGTATACTGAGGAGGAAGAAGAGCAGCAAACCGAAGATCAGTACAACGACCAAGAACCATCTGATCATCCATACCCATTGGACTGATTAGTTTGGATATGGCGGTGCCAGAATTTTTGGGATTTGTGACACTCGAGTTTCATGGTGGATCGTTAGCTTGGCATTTGAGGGGAGACAGAGACTCTGTGACTTACGTGGGACGGTTGACTGTGTCCATACGACATGAGTTTGATGGAGAGCCAGTCATGACGACTACTGTGTTTCTGCATTTAGAGTTGCCTTTATCTCTTAGGCGTCACTGGGGTGGTGTGTCTACTGAGCCTAATGAGATGACTCTCGTATCGACTGCGCGGTTTCATGTCCGCTGAGTGTCGAGGCATCCTAGATATTTATCTTCTGATGAGTTTCCTGAGAGTGATCCATCAGAGGATTAAATATTTATGATGTATTTTTGGGCGCGTCTGCGTATGTATATATTGACTCTTTACTGTTTTTCTTTAATGTTTCTGTTTAAATATTTGTAGTTGTAGTTGTAAATTATTTGCATAACTTATAACTTGGACCATATGTATATTATGAGTGATGTTGTTTTGTTTACTTTATGTTTTCGCATTATTTTATTTAATAATATTCTGTTTAACAGGAATTATTTTACAACCCATATTAATACGTAATAAATGTTTTACAACTTGGATGGATTTTATTTATTTCTCTTTATATATGTGACATTCCCACAAGGGTGTTACATTAGTTAGTATCAGAGCCCAAGTTAGAGTCTTTTGGAGTTGTGGTTGGGTCTGTTTTTATTTGTGCTGTGTGATTATCTGTGATTTACTTCCGAAAGGATGTATCTAAATATAATTTAATATGTATGGTTTTTCGATGATATGCTATTCAATAAAAATAAATAAAAAATCACATAGCATAATTATATCGTAATTGTTTTGCATAGCATAAAATCAACCAATACAACGGTGGTGTTAAACAATGTCGTGTACCTGAAGGTTGTCCAGGGCTCACAGTCTCACACATCTTATTAGAAAATAAGAGGTGGTTATGGATTTATTTTGTTTGGTTTACGGATGATTTTTTTTTGTTCGGTAATATTTATATATAAATTTAAGTGTATGTAAAAATTATTAGTTAAAATTTATAAATTTTTTATATGTATAATTATTAAAAATGTGATTTGATTAAATTTTTATATAAATTTAAATATTATTAATTAAATTTATTTTTTAATCTTAGTAATTAATTTATTTTAATAATAAATTAATAACTAATTTATACTTAATTCATCTATAAAACACTTAAAAGTGATTTATTTCAAAATTCTCCTATAAAAAAAATCCCTTGAAAAGACTGTGGACTTTTCATCCAACAAAGATTTGATAAGTCAAACTTTTGTAGGAAGTAGGAATTTGACTCTGTAGCTGATTTGGGCTTCAACATTATCAGGAGCATGGGATGATTTCCACCAAGTGTGAATTCATGAGTTAATTTTATTTGATAGTATTTATATATAAATTTAAGTGTATATAAAAATTATAAATTTTTATATTTATAATTATTTATTAAAAATTATAATTTGATTAAATTTTTATATAAATCTAAATATTATTAATTAAAATATATAAAATTTAAATTTTTAATGTAAACTATTGGTTTATTTTAATAATAAATTAATAATCAAAATATCAATATATATGAGTGTTAAAATGATCAAATCGATAGATCGATCAAGAATAACACAAAATAAAGCGAGTTAGCAGCTTTAATAAAATGTCAATTCGAAACTTACATGATCCGAATGAGTTGAGCCCAATCTCATTCTTTTAACACTACATAATGTTAAATGAGTTAGACTGGACTAACAAAATGTCAGTCTGAAACTTACATGACCAGAATGAACAAATTCAAAAATAACCCAACTCTGAATGAATTGACCTTAATGAGTCGGATCGACCCATTTGGAGACCCCTATCAATATAGACAAAAAAATTAAGTTCATATTAGTGCATGCTTGGTTGCACTTTTTTTAGTTGGAAACAACTTTTTTTTGAAAAAAAACTATTTTAACAGTGTTTAATCATGTTTGACAAAATCAGCTTCAATTTTTATACGAAATTCAATGTAAAATAAAAAAATTTTTAAGTTTTTTTTCATGTGTATGTTTAGTTCAGCTGTGAAAATTTTGATTATTTTAATAATCGATTATAATCGATTATTGTATAAAAGTTTTTTGTTATAATCGATTATAATCGATTTATTTTTATGTTTGGATATGTTAACTGAAAAGTGATTTTAAATTAATCTATTTCGTTTGGTTGATATAAAAAAGAATCACTTTTATGCATTAAATTATCAAAATAAGTATAAAATGATTAAAAAAATTATTTGATTGAAGACAAAATGGTATTTACATATTAAAATGTAAGGAATAATCTATAAGATAATCATGCTTCAATCTTCAAAGATTATAAAAATTAAATTAAAAAACTTTTATTTTACATTGAATTTCGTATAAAAATCAAGCCTAATTTTGTCAAACATGATTAAATCTTTAAAATGCAGTTTTTTTCTAAAAAAAAAAAAACTAATTTAAGCTAAAAAAAAAGCATATCCAAATATGCACGCAAGATTGAAACTTATGATTCTAAATTTTAGATTATTATTTATTTTTTAATATATAAATACTATTTTATTCTCAATCAAATAATTTTTTTAATCATTCTATACTTATTTTGATAATTTAATGCGTAAAAATGATTCTTTTTATATCATTCAAACGAAACAGATTAGTTTAAAATTATTTTTCAAATTAATATATCCAAACATAAAAATTAATTCGATTATAATCAATTATAACAAAAAAAGTTTATACAATAATTAATTATTAAAATAATTAAACTTTTATAGTTGAATTAAATATACACTAAGACTTTACCTAGGTTTATGTGGTCGTCACACTTACCAATATCATTTTATTTGTGTACATATTTTATTATTTAATTATGAATTTAATTTTAATATATAATTAGTGTAAATATTTTTATATTATTAATTAATTATATATTATCATGTTATTAAAGTTATTTAATTTTTATAATAATAATTTTTAAAAATTATACATATAATAATATATAATTAATTAATAATATAAAAATTTTACATTAATAATATATTAAAATTAAACTCTTTAATTAAAGCTGATTTCATTATTTTTTTACACACTTATATATATTTTTATTCTACTATCTTAGGTGACGTGAAGGGATATGAAATTTAAAAATACACAACTAACTTACGTTAGTCTAAGTAATAATGAGTTTATGCCCTTTAAATATATAATTATAAGTTTAATTTTTAATTCATGTATATAAAAAAATACAATTAAAAATGATTGTCTTCTTTAAAGTTTAGTTATTTATCTTCGTGACAGAAGGATATTACGAAATAAAAAAATAAAAAAACTTAAAAATGCCCAACAAGCTTTATTGTTGTCACAACATGCTTATTTTTTTTAGATAACTTCACCCGCGATGGGCTCATAAGCCGTCCTGATTAGGCCACATAGCAAAAAACCAAATAGGTTTGTTTTTTTGTGAGGCCTCAGGCCTTTGTTTTTTTTTCACCAGCACAAAAAACAAAAAACTAATAGGTTTCTTCCGGAACGTTCTACGAGCCAAATTTGTTGGAGCACAATGCTACGCACCAAACGGAATCAAATGACGGGGGCATCCTTTGTTCTAAAATGACGAAACTATCCTAACATAACAGATATGGTATGGTAATGGTAATGGTATTTGAAGCAATTTGATTTTCATATTAAAATAGAGGAATCAATGGCTTCGAAGGCGATGGCAGTGGCAGCGGAGAAGGTGGGGACGGCGGTGCGACGTCAAGCGGTGACCTTGACGGACGCCGCTGCGTCGCGAATACGGCAGTTGCTAGAGCAGCGTCAAAGGCCCTTCTTGAAGCTCGGAGTCAAGGCTCGCGGTTGTAACGGCTTATCCTACACCCTCAATTACGCAGGTCTCTCTCTCTTTCCAATTATCTATTATCATAATATCTGCTCTCTCTCTCTTTTTGGAAACGAATTTCACTTTGGTTCTTAGCTTCTCGATTTAGTGATTTACAATGGAATGTGATGATTTGATTTTGTTCTACCATATCAGACTGGTGAAGCATATTTTCTCAAATAAATTTGTGTCTGATTCACATATATATGCTCAATTAAGTACGAATTTTCTGTTGTTCCTAGCTTAGCTGAATTAATTGGGAATTTTTTCATTTTGGAATCCCTATGCTGTAATCATGGGATGATTTAGCTTCGGGTGGACCCTAGCTATGGTCTTTGATTATATCTTATTACAATCCGAAACTAGATGAGTTGGTGATTTGGAGTATGGTTTTCATGTTGCTGTCTTCTATATTTTCCTGTTCACTTTCTCCTGCTTGGAGAGGCACATAGTATTGTGTTGCTGCATATGAATCCAATATAGTAAGTGTTTGCATGTGAAAAGTTACATTTTCACTGTTGCTCTTTTCCAAAAAATTTTCGATGTTTTTGCTTATTCTTTTTGTGCCTTTGGTTGCATTGGCATATACATATCATGTTGACACACAATAGCATGAAAGTGCTCAATTTGTTTTCTTTTGGGCTAAGAACTTTGGATGATTGAATTGAGAAAGTAGAATTGCAAGAAAAATTGGAATACACATTCGAGATGATGAAATAAATTGTACCTTGAAGTTTGTCAATGAGGAAGTGGCACAAGTAATAAAACAGTTAATGGACCTTGAGAAGCTAAGTAACAACAAGAAGAAAGCCTTATTTCACTAGGTGAAGTCGGCTACATGGATTGATGAGCACCATTGGGCTTTTTTCGAAACATTGCTAACTCATTTCTTATTTCACTTCCAAAACATTGTTAACTTGTGTCTTATTAAACTTGCATTCCATATACTCTGTCGTCTTACTCCTACTTAACTCAAGTTTAAAAGTTACTCCTTCTCTCAACAAATCAACTAAGACTATATCATTAACCAAAAGCATGCATTGAGGCTCTGACTCTTTGATTTTCCCAATAAGTACCTCAAATACGGCCCCCTCAAATACTAAGGTAAACAGGTACGATTCAAATTTAACTTTTGGTGCAAACTTATTTGATATGAAAATTTCATGTCCCAAATCTGAGCATCATTGAGAAAAGTTTAATCCTGTTGGGCATTTATTATGTTCTTGTACTGATTATACCTTTCAATTGTGGTGAGCTGGAGATGGATGCATTATGACTTTTTGAGCTTAGACTTTCTGCTGCTTTGTCAGATGAAAAAGGGAAATTTGATGAGTTGGTTGAGGATAAGGGTGTTAAGATTTTGATTGATCCAAAAGCCCTTATGCATGTCATTGGAACTAAGATGGATTTCATAGATGACAAACTGAGGTAAATGTTTTCTTTAACTCTTCTTTATGTTCCTCTTGTATTTTTCTTTTTCTTTGTTGTATTGTGTTTTGGGAATGGGGTGAGGAAATCTCTTTATTTACAATTGCATATCAACAGTACAGACAACTTAAGATGATTTTCTCAAAACTGCTCGATGTAGACCAAAATAAGTTATTAATTTTCTGCCCTCATTAATCTTAATAAATTATACCTGTCCCGTTGGTTACTTTTTGATGGAGGAATTCATCCTCTCACTAAGTTTCTCTGCTTATAGTTTCCATTGGGGTTGTCTGAAATTGGAAAATATTCATATTTTCTAAATGAGGTCTGATTTTGAGGTTAACTTAAAATGCTAAACACTCAGTTATTGTAATCATTAATGAATTTCTTCTTCTCCTTAATGTTGCTACTGTTATCATACTGTAATTTTTGCCACCTCTCCTGCTCTTCCACATTGGTAATACCTCCACTATGTTCATGCTTGTCTCTATTAAATTATTAATAATCCTTACATCTGTAGTTCTTGTGAACTAGAACTGTTGTGCCAATTTGCTGGCAAACTTCATGCTTCCCTTTTGGAACAGCATATTTGGGCAGTCAGTTATATTCCAAATTCCAGAAATCTTTTCAGGATGAGTATATGCATTATTAAAGGAAGCTTATGATGAAATGTGGCAGGAATATGTGTTACTTACATGTTATGCTTAGTCTTGGGAATGGTCAGTGATTTTATGATCTCAAATTTTATTTGGGTAAAATATCTGCATCACTGAAGGAAGATTTTGATGAAATGTGGCATGAAAATTTGTGTAGAGTTATATGTTGTGCTTGATCCTGTTACATGCTTCAACTGCTTTTTCTTCTTAACGTGTGATATAATAACTGCTGCTTTCTTTTCTGTGCTTTTGTTTTAATTGCTACTTTTTTTTTTCTTCTCCTGTCAGATCTGAGTTTATATTTGTTAATCCAAACTCTAAAGGCCAGTGTGGTTGTGGTGAATCTTTCATGACAACAACCAGTAGTGGAGCTGCTAAGCCATGAAATGGTTGAAATTGCTATTCAACTTGGTGAGGATCCACACTTATGGAGTCGTTCTTTCATGATTTAATTGATGAACATACGAGTAGAACTAATGGATTTCTATAATTTTTCCTGCGATAACAAGGAAAATGAAACTTTTGGTGCTCAGAACAAAAGGACACTGAGTACTGACATGGTTTCAGTATACAGAGTTCTCTGAAGCTGATGCTAATAAGGCTTAGGAGGACAAAAATTTGTACTATCATATCATTTGTTCTGATGATTCTGATTTCTAATGTAAATATTTTTGTATCATGGAAATTATATACTTGTATAGTTTGTAGGTTAACAATATCATTGGAATAATTTCAGTTTAGTTTATTATAACAATCAGCAGATTCAGTGCTGAACAAGTTTTCCTTTTAAAATTCTTTTACCAACTTGAAGATTACGCTTTCACTAAATTATCTCAGCATATCATGTCATGTTGAATGACATAGATTCTCTTTAGAATTGCTTGCAGGAGAGATGTGCATACGTCTAACCTTAACAATCTGGCACTGGATTGCAGCGGCTGCAAAGGCGGCATGAAGTTATTGTATTTCACATGTAATAAAGCAATGATGACCTGCCGTAATGGCCCATTTTACTCTATGAAATGAATAATATTACTTACACACAATTACTGCTATAAGGTTTTTTAATGACGGTGCAAGTAGATTTATTAATGATCGAATTGAATATGAAAGTTATTTAATCTGAGAAGTTTGAGTAGGGACGATACAAATTATCTTCTTTTTACCTATTAGGCATTGCTGCGTTAACTAGAGTAGCATGATAAGCATGGTCCGTGTTGTTGCTTGCTGGGCCTGACTACAATATTCACTTATATGTAGACTTTCAGAGTTGCTAAAGACTGACATCGTCAAAATTTGAAACTAACCAAGGCGATTGCAATTTAATGTTAACTAAGGTATATTTACACACACTTTACATTATATTTGCACAGTTGATTGCAGTTAGTCTCATTTAAATTTCTATATATTGATACCCTAATTTTGGCATTTCACTTTAACGTGAAGTGATGTGAGATTTAATATTCGCACCAAGCATTATTCTTTGTAATGTTTTTGTCATGGGTAATAACTAATTAGTCAAGTCATAATTGTTGTTATATGATTTTTTAATTTACAAATATATAATTTTTTAAAAACGAAAAATCACAAAATTAAATAATTGTGATTTATTTTTTTAAAAAAATAAATAATTGTGAGGAATAATTTTAAATCTTCTTAACTAATTGTTCTACTAATTTTTTTAATTACTAAATAAAAAAATATTGAATATTTTTTTTATATTTTCAAGATATCATATATATATATATAATATTTTTTATTAAATATTAAAAAATTATTAAAAAATATAACAAATTTATTAATGAATTATATAATGTATGGTGTAAGTAAAAGAAAGAAGAGAGAGAAGTGGAAGCGTGGTAGTTGCTGGTGAGTTAGGAGTGAGTGAATGCTAATGTTGACTGCTTAGCTTAGAGCTTGTGTGGTGGCAGCACGTGCAAACCACAATGGACACGAGTCTGAAGACTCACTCACATTTTACCTTCCCACAACCAAAATTTCCCCCCTTCTCCTTCTACTATTCATTTTCTTCTTTTATATATTCGTCGAACCAATCTCTCTCTCTCTCTCTACCCCTTTGCTACGAGCTTTGGCTGTTGTGGGTGATCGATTTCCAATTTCTCTTGGACAAGACAAGATGATCCTTTCATTCTCCAAGTGAGTATAACCTCTCCTTCGTTTACTCTTTCCAGTTCCATGCTTCTCTTCTCTATAACTGTGTATTTTTTGTCCTATTTGCCGATTCAGTCTAAGTTTATTTCCTCTGTAAAAAATTGCAACTTTGTACTCTTTTTTATGCACCCAAATACTGATTCACTCAAACCAGTCTCTATTAATTTATCTGAGCCCCGGTTTGTAATTTAAATAAGAAGTTCTGATTTTTTTTTTTTGGTTCAATTCGCATTCACATTAAGTTTAATTTATGAAATCTTGACATACTGTATAGGTTCTGATAAAAACTGGACTCTTTTCAATTGCTGCTCTGCTTCAGTATTTGTGATTCTGTTAAAAATTTCTTTTTTAATACTATGGAGCACCTTCCTGTTGAAGTGATTGGTAATATACTATCCCATCTTGGGTCTGCTCGGGATGTTGTGATTGCCTCTGCAACTTGTAAGAAATGGAGGGAAGCTTGGCGCAATCACCTCCACACTCTTTCATTCAATTCTTGTGACTGGCCCCTCTATCATGAATTAATCTCTACTAGGTTGGAAATACTCATCACTCAGACAATCTTTCAAACCAGAGCACTGCAGTGCTTAACCATTTCCATGGATGATGTGCACGAGTTTTCTGCTTCCCCGGTCATTGCTTGGCTTATGTATACCAGGGATTCCTTGCGCCAGTTACATTATAATGTCAGGACAACCACTAATTTCAATATCATTGAAAAATGCAGCAGGCAAAGATTGGAAGTCTTGGCCTTGTCTCGCAATTCTATCACGGGTGTTGAGCCCAGTTATCTGAAATTTCCTTGCTTGAAGTCACTTTCGATGAGTTTCGTTAGCATCTCGGCATTGGATCTGAGCCTTTTACTTTCTGCTTGTCCAAAACTTGAAACCTTGTCTATGGTTAGTCCAGAAATCGCCATGTCAGATTCGCAGGCTTCCGTGGAGCTTAGCAGCTCTTCTTTGAAGGATTTCTTTGTTGAATCATTTGGTTTGGATAAATTTATATTAGAGGCGGATTTGCTTGAGAGTCTACATCTGAAAGATTGTACCATTGAGGTTTTTGAATTGATTGGACAGGGGACGTTGAAAGTGTTGAAGATTGATGATGTGAGTGTCATCCATCTTGATATTGGGGAGAGTACGGAGAACCTTGAGGTTGTAGATGTTTGTAACTTCACAATTATGTGGCCAAAATTTTACCATATGATCTCAAAAGCATCGAAGTTAAATAGGCTTCGGCTGTGGGGTGTTGTTTTTGATGATGAGGATGAGGTTGTTGATATAGAGACTATTTCTGTTTGTTTTCCCCGATTGACGCACCTGTCCTTAAGTTATGATCTAAGAGATGGAGTGCTTCATTATGGCTTGCAGGGTTTGTCTCTTCTGATGAATGTGGTGGTGTTAGAACTTGGATGGACTACAATCAGTGATCTCTTCTCAGTATGGGTAGCTGGACTTTTGGAAAGATGTCCCAATTTGAAAAAAATGGTCATTTATGGTTTTGTTTCAGAGGTCAAAACACATGAAGAGTGTCAAATTTTTGCCAGATTTACTGAATTCATTCTGCAACTTGGAAGAAAATATATGCATGTAAAGGTTGAGTTTGAATATGAGTAGTGAGTTCTGCTGCACTCATTCATGCCTGTCAAAATCTTGGTTTAATATCGTTCAGCAAGAAGGTACTTCCATATCCCATGAGTTTCTTATGTCCATTTCCTCAAGTGTGAAGCACAAGAATTCATCAATTGTATAGTTACAGATTGGGTTTGTAAAAGAGAGAATTCCGGTTTCTATATCTTTAGTTCTACCCTTGGATCTTAAATCTGGATATACCACCATCACATCTTTTTATAGTTTGTTATTTTCTGGGGAAGGAGAAAGTGGGGCAGGGGTTAGGGGATTATGAATTGATGATGGCTTTCCTGTTGCTTTTTACTGCCGCACTATACTAATCCCAGATGGGGTAACTTTTATGTGCTTGAAAATTACTGCATTGCACATTTTTGTCATTCTTTTTGGATCTCTTCGGGATAATCTGAATCCTACTCCACATTCTTTCTTTCCTGAACATGGCAGTAAGCAGTTGCAGTTTTAAGTAATTAGTAATGCATCTAAAGCTTCTATTAACCATGTGAAATAATTCATGAAACGAGTTTGTTTGACTAATATCGATACTTAAGAGGGACATAGATGATTAACCTGTTCATATCAAAGAAGTTAATTAATCATGCAGCTTATATATTGTAGAAGAAAACTAAAATTTTGTTATCCTTTATGTGCTTCTGAATACAGACTGTATACAACTAATTTGAAGTGTGCGTGTTTTGCGTTGTTTATTCCTCACAAACATTCCAAAAAAGGAGCCGTGCCCGTGTCAAACAAGTATCGGACACTTGTGACAGACACTTCAAATCCTGATGGAACATTTCAAAATTTTGCTTTGTATTGTTGTTGGTGTTTGTATGTTTGTCTCGTGTTTGCACATCTTATCAGCAAAGTGATGTTTTTGGGGGGCCACAAACTATAATAATTGGCTTTGATCAAAGACTTACCTTTGTTTTTGGCAACGAAGGATTCTTTTTCTGTTTTTGCTTCATTATTTTTACTTCCTGAAGAATGAATCAAGTTGGGTGAACTATGCTTCAGGAAGTGTTTAGTGATTGATGTATGAAATTAACTTGTTTGCGTTGACATGCCCCTTGCCTTAAATAAATTTACTTGAGTACATTGTTTCCAGTTTCAACCTTCAACCTTTAAATTACGTTGAATGCAAGTAAAAAGCTGTGACTTATTTGTATCCCTTTGGGCTGACTAGAATAATTAATATAATCCTTAAATTGCACAAAATATAATAAATTCATAAACTGAGTGATCGCAACAGATGTCATTTTTGTAATCAAATCAAATAATCATCTAAAGATACATAAGAATTCAAAATTTTGATGTTCTTGTAGCTTATTATTACACATTTAAGTTCAACGAAACGTTTCCTACATGCCGCATATACTATGCCAAGTCATCGAACACGGTCATTAGGCCTTGCCTCTTGGTCAGAGTCACCCACGTAGGTGTTGTTTTTCCTGATTCGAACTCGAATCCCTAATGCACCAAAAAAAGTCATCCAACACTGCAATACAACACGTTTAGAGCACTTTTCATTTGTTTATCATAATAAAGGTTGATAATGAAAAATTAAAACTCACTGATTGATTCATTTTATAATTACATGGATTCTGACAATTACTTATATGCATGTATAGCTAGCAATAGTCCCCATTAATGATCATATTAAAAACTAAACAAGGGTGTGGTCAGCGTAAACAAGCATCAAACACTACGCACATAATAAGGTAACAACAACATTGAGAATGCCATCAATAATACAAACAGTTAAATTATACATTTGAGTAACTAGTTATCATTTGAAGAGCCAGTGTCATCCAAATTGGATGTGGATGATCCAATCCCTGATTGAGGACCCTAGTAATTAAATTAACAACTCTCTCCTTTTGTTTCTTGATTTCTCTTTCTTTAGCAGGCTTTGACTTTAGTCCGAGTTTTATCGTTTTCTTCTTTCCTCTTGATTTGCGTCACGGAGTTTTCTTCGTTTAACCACACAAAGATGCGCCATAACCAACTCCTTTTGCGTAGTAAAATCCAAGGATTTCACTGGTTACGTTACCATGCAGTTTCTTCACAAAGGACAACTTAGGTTCCTTCTCAACGCTCTCAATTTCTCTTTTGCCTTTTGAGCTTTGGTTTGAACTCTCACGTTCACTTCCTCAAAACACTGCAGCAGGTGATCAGAAGATAAGAATTTAGATGTGGTTTTAAGCTATTTGCTTTAAAGAAAGGGTAGTGTCAAAAAGACAATATAAAATAATTTTTTTATTCTGTTTAAATCATGACCAGATCATATGACAAATTTCGAGGGAACCTTCGGTTTTAAGTTGAAATGGAGATATAAAAGTGGGAGATGTAATATAATTATGCATATATCCTCATGAGAAAAAAAACAACAACATTAAGTAGTAGGATGAAGATCACCTATCTCCTTTCCTGTCCTCAATTTAAATTTTGTTAAATAAAAAATAAATTATACGTTATTTATTATAAAAATTGTAATTATTCTAATTTTGTCTGCTTAACAAAATTTAAGTAAAGGACAAGGAAGAGAACAAAAAAAAGGGAAGGTGATTCTCATCCGTGGCATAAGATATCTCCAATTTAGTTATGCTGTGCATAGCCAAAACTGTATAAATATTAAATTAAATAGTTCTCATATTGGGTTATGTTATATGATGGTGATGAAATTTGAAAGGGCAATCCTACATCAATGCTTTTCTACCCTTAATGTGAACTTCAAACTAAGAATTGTAATTAGATCATCATTGGTTACCTGTTGCTTTCTTCTCCTCTCGAGCTCGGCCTGAACAATAAAACCATGATCCTTGTCAGTCAGTGTAATTGAATTACTAATGCATAAGTACAAAAAGAGAAGAACTTTCAACATTCTTCAAAAGTTCATGTAATATGGCAGTACCAGCGCCTGTTTCAGTTGGGCGTTCTCTTCTCTTAATATGTTCAGTTCAGCTTCTAAGTCAACTGTGTATGCCTGCCAAGGCAAGAAAGAAGGTTAGCAAAGGAAGCTCATTAACAATATTTCTTCCTATATCTGCTTGTGGGTTCAACCTGTCAATCCCTCATAATTTCTGGAAAAAAAGAAAAGCCAATCCTAGTTTCGTAGTTTCAAGGGGGAAAACAACAAGGAAAACTATCCTAGTTATATATATATATATATATATATATGGGGGTATAACTTTTATCTAATCTTGGGAAGATCTTCTAACTCTTCTTAATCTGATATTTTGTGTCTATTAATTTTATAAATAAATTAAAGAAGTTAGAGGGAGATAGCTTCTCTCAATGTTAGAATCAAGTTCTGTATTATATATATATATATATATATAGGATCATATACATCATATAACTTTTTTTTTGACTTATATTTATTTTTAACAGATTAAATCTTTCTTAATCTAATTTTGTGTCTATTAATGTTAAAATAATCTCAACCAAGTTAGATGAAAGTGAGATAAATCTCTCAAAATTATAATCAAAAGAAACTTACTGTATTTTATATATATATATATATATATATATGTAAATTAAGCATGTTATGTAGGTATTGCGTTCTTATAAGGATTAATGAGGGAGGCACCTGTTTTCTGGCTCTAGATCTGGCAGCAGACTCTCTGTTCTTGATCATCCTCCTCTGCCTTCTCTCCACCACCTTTTCCACTGGACCATCTACCATCCTCTTTCTTCCTCTTCTATCAACCCCAAATTGACCACCAGAGTTCTCAGTCGATGAAGCCGGGCTCATTGGCGCACCCATTCCTATAGTGGGCGGTGCCACCGCCACCGCCACCCCATACCCACCTCCACCAAAGCAAACCCCTGGCGGCGGAGGAGGATATCCACTAGTACTATCCCTCTTACCATTTCCTGCATACCCAGAAGAAAGGTCCCCACCTCCCTGAGCCACCGCCGTGTAAGGCGGTGGAACCACATTCCCAATAACAGGCCTACCAGTACCAACATAAGAAGGAGGCATTGTAGAGTTGTTATTTGTGTACAACCCAAACTGCTGCTGTTGCTGTTGTTGGTGAGACGCTGGTGGTGCAGGATGCATTGCACATGGTTCCCGAACTACCCCTGCTTTAACCAAGAAATCCTCCAAAGTCATCTCCCCAAAGGTAGGCTGGCGAGGGGCAGACTCGGTATTTTGAACATTGCCATTATTATTATCATTATTGTTATTGGTGCTTTGATTCTGCTGTTGTTGCTGGGGTTGATGCTCTTTGTGAATCTCAGACCAAACTTGTTCCACAGTTTTCCAACACAAAGGTGGAGGAAGGGTTAGTGAGGGTTGTCGAGGGAGGCTTGGCTGCTTCCTTATTGTCCCTTTGTCTGTGGAAGTTTGGCTTAGAGACAAGTTGTTGTTGTTGATGAGTTGGTTGTCTTCTTCGAATTCTGCGTTCCAGATGCTGGTGAGGAACTCGTCCATGTTCATGGACCCCAAGTTCTTGCCGCTGTCGCATAGAGTGTGCTGGAACTCGTCCAGGGTGAGGGAGTATATTGATGATGATTGTCTTCCAAGCGAAAGCGATGACATTGACAATGGATGCTTCTTATTGCCTTCTTCTTCTTTGTTTTCTCTCTCAACTCCTGCTGCACCAAACAAATTTGTCAAAAATCCATAATATTTCCACATCCTTAACTCGGTGTAAATAGAGGAATTATAGGTGCTCCCTAAGTTTATTCTGGTTCTATTTATATTGTGACATTTGACAAATATAAGATGTCAATGCATGATACAGGATGAAGTATTTTCAAATAATAATTTATATGCTTAAAAGATTACAGAATATATGCTCTAATCTTCAACACAATCTAGTCATTTGACTTCTGTCATGCATAGGAATTTGGAACTATATGCTCCAACTCTTGGCTCTACATTAGTACTGACAATGTTGAACTTGTACTAATTACTATTGACATTGTAAATTTATTTTTTGAGGATAATGTTCTATTTTATAGCTGTTGTGATTTGTATTTGATGCTTGTAAGCATATCATCAATTATTAGTAGAAAAAACTAACCTTTTTTTTTTTCTATAAAAGAACATAAATAGTTTTTAATTTGTATGATTAAATGTGATATTTTCAATACAGGAGTTGGTGAGTAATATTTAACATGGGGGTTGGTGGACTTCCGACAGAATCAGTTCATTTTTCTTTCCTTTGGGTGTAACAAAATGCTATTCTATTATAGTATATCTTGTACATTATTTAATATTATCCAAAACTAGATCAAGATATATGTTGATCTTGATTCTTGATTCCATTGAATTTCACGTACAAAGTCCAGTATTTTATCAGCACCAGCACTGAAAGTCGGAAACTGCACCACCATCTGTCTATGAAAATCGAAGCAACTACTGGTTTTATTCTCTACAGAACAGCACTGTACGTTTGGAACTTCACAGAGTCATAAACTGTGACCCAGAAATTTTAAATAGTAAAGATAAAAATAATATTATCAATATTATAATATTTTAAGTAGTAGGGATAAAAATTATTTTTATATATATAAAAAAATAAAAAAGATAAATATATATATAAAATCAAAAAAAAAATTTACAACTTGAGTGAAGACATGAGTCTCTACTCTTGTATATGTCACCACTCTTGTATACCTAGTTCCGTCCCTGAGCATAGATATAGTAAAATAATAAGTGAAGCCAATGTGAAAATTTTAATAGTGAGGGGTCAAATTAATATTTTCTTTACTTATAAAAAAAAACATCAAAAAATTGTTTTCTAAAAAAATAAAATTTGGGGGGCCTCGACGTTGCTCCGCCCCTGGACCTCCATACTTACGAGTTACAACCACTAATATTGTGCCAAAATAAGGAGGTAGAAAGATAGAATTTTGTCTTGATAACGAAGAACGTGATAATTAGGTTTAGGTTTGGCTTGAATAAGTACTTTTTTAAACATCAATAATTAAATTAAACAAATTAAATTATCATTTTTCTTTTTGAAATTTCCTACAGCTAGCTTTTAACATAACTTGAGCCGATTGCTGGAGGATAAATATTATTCTTTATTCACGTGCCTTGAAAAAATTAAATTTAAATTTTGGGGATGAAACGTCTAATCCGTTAAAGAACGAGTATACATTTCCTATTGAGGAATATTTGGTGGGTAGAAAGTTTGATGTTTGACGTCAAAAGAAAAGAATCTTTCCTCCTTTGGAAATCACCTAGTGGCTACACAGTTCATATAAATATATAAAACATTTTGAAAAAAAAAAGACTGAGAAGGATAAGATAACATAAACTAGTGGCATTTCTAATCATAACAAAAACGAAGGCATTCTCTAAAAATCCAAACCCTCATGTTACACTAGCGTTCAGAATATTAAGTAATCCCATGAAATCAAACCAAAACAATCAGCTACCAACTTTGGGAAGCTTACACTCATGTTGAGCACCAAACATCCCTATGCTTGTCAAATCTGTCTCATCCAACCCAGCATATATTAACAAAGTAAGGCAACCAAACAACCAAAGAGATCGATGGAACCAAAGTGGAAATTAACCACACGATCGACATGCATGGGTAATTACACAACAAAGTATAGAGAAATAGATACCTGAAAATTCAAATTCAAATGCTAGCTATTGATGGAGCGGAACAAGTTCCTTTTGTACCAGTGGCAAAAGTTTTATAGCTTAATATTTATGATACTGAGGATGAGGGAATTAAGCGAAAGAGGTTTCTGTTGAGTCTGAGCAGTGACCACACCTACATAGTGTGAGTTCAAATTTTAAACAAACACAAACTCCCAAAGAGCTGGCTATAAGGAACAAAGCCCTGCAAAATTGAGTGACCATGTTCCTTTATATGGTCCATTCCGGCTTGGCAGGGTACCCCACAAAACAAGGCATTAAAGAGAGAGAGAAAAAAAATTGTCAAATGCCGCAATATACGGAGGAAAATTGAGAGGCCAAGTTCCCGAGCTCGATCGCACCACTAGCCACGTTTAGGACAGGTGTCGCATGTGCAACCTCGTTTTTGGTGCAGCCTATGTTTTGAGCTCAACACGTATCCATCCTTACATTTTTTTCATTTAAGTACGTGTTTAAAATAGTTGTGAAAATTTAATTATTTCAATAATCGATTATATTTAGATATAATAATCGAAAAATAAATTTAAATTAATCTGCTTTTATTTAGATAATATAAAAAAATTATTTATATGTATTAAATTATTAAAATAAATATATAATAGTTAAAAAAATTTTTTAATTAAAGATAAAATAATATTTATATCTTAAAGTGTAAGTAATAATTTATAATATAAAATCATAATCTAAATTTCAGTATTATGAAAAAAAAATTGTTAAAATACATTAAATTTAGTGTAAAAACTAAAACTAATTTTATCAAACATTCTTAAATACTATTACAACAACTTTTAAAAAAAAAAAACTGTTGGGGATGAGAATAATCTTTTTCAAACACCTCTAACTCTCTAAAAAAATAACTCTTATAATCTTTTTCATTTTTCTCTATTATTTTTTACACTTTTCTCAATCAATTTATTATATATATTTTTTTTATAACTTTTTTTTTACTAAATCACACACTCTTAAAAAAGATATAAATAGTACATACTTATATTTTTCCAAAAAGAAAGGGTGTAAAACGCACGTCGCGAGCTTGTGACTTATAATTGCTAGGTATCTAATACCACGACAAACCACAAAGATAAACTATATTCTATGTTAAACTAATTACACTTAGGAGTACACACGAGTCGAGTTGGGTTGAGTTTGAGAGAAAAAATGTACAAATCAATTAATTGAAGTCGGATTGATTCGGGTCCGGTAATCGGGTTAATCGGGTTGGTCTGGTTGGTCAGGTTAAGTGGTCAAGTTGGTTGGGTTAAACCAATCCATAAACATTTTTTAATAGAAATTACTCAAAACGACGTCGTATTTGGGTAATCGGGTCATCGGGTTGATTCACCAAACCCGTCACCCGAACCGATAGCTAAACAGATTTATTGGATCTGATCCAAACTGACCTGTCTACCCGAACTAACCCAGATATATATGATCGGATCGGATCGGATTCGCGAATTCGCAGATCGAGTTGTGCAGCCCTAATTACACTGGTGGTTGTGAATTTGTTTTTCTTTCCTACCATCAGAATATTGTTGGGACAATGATTTCTGTTACTACTTTTATATTTTTACTTTATTATATATATCAAATTTATTAAAATTTAAAATATTTTATATTACTAAATTTAATTAAAAATACTCTTTTATTTGTAATTGTAACATGTATATTAATTTTTTATAAAGGCATCTCATCTCCCACGCTTACACGTGCGATTTTGGTAAACTGAAAGCTAATCCCAATCAAGATGATTTTGGGCTTAGGTTACTCTAAGTCCGCTAACGCCTAAATTTGTCCCTCCTTCAGTTTGTAGCAAGGGCAAAGTTGAAACGAGTTCGGCCCTAAGCCCAATCCAATACACAAATCAAAATCTGTCATACCATCCATTTAGAGGTGTCAATATGAATTGAACCGACCACCATGCTTTAGAGTAATATACCTAAACAAAACAAATTTTGATATAGATATTGTTTACACGAGCTATATAAAGGAACAACAACGGCAATATAAGATATCGAATCAATCATATTAAGAACAATTAACAGCTCAAAATCAATCAAATTTTTATTCAGTCAGCCAAAGTTGCAGATTGTAGAGTGTAGAGCAAAATCAAACCTTACCTAGATAAGCAATACTCATCCATGTATGTAGCAGTTATTAGCTATCAGCTATTTGATGAAGTGAATGTAGGCAGATAATACCTAATTACCAATCATGACCATTACATTCATCTCATTAAAAAGAAATATACCAGAGGATAGTCTGCTTATATCAGCTTTAGTGTGGCTACATGGAAATATCCCAACTTCTGTTAAATCATCTTTCAAACAAAACAACGAAGTTCATATTTAATTATTAAATTGCAACTGGATTCTCCCTACAATTGGTATGCGTTCTAAAATGTCGTATAAAATTAATCGTAAATGTCACAATAATCAACATAGTTTAAAGTCTCCGTAACAGAAATATTAAATGCCGATGTTGACCTGAGATAGCCAGTGACATGTAGAAGCCTACTTCCCATGTAAAAGTGACTTAATGATAGTATTACTCATACCATCAGTATGAGGGAACAAGTGACCAGTACCTTGAAGCTCATGATAGTGAATCCATGGAAGGTTTTGTGCAATGTAGCGTTGCACTTTAACGGGCACTATCAAATCATCATCTCCTTGCCAAAGATGGACTGAACCTTCATTATTTGGAAATGGATTTTCCAGATCTAAAGGACTAAATTCCCAGTTACCAAATCCAATAATTAAGTCACGGTGGACGGTTTCATGTTCTCCTTGCTGTCTTACCTGTGCCTATGGAAGCCACATAAAACAAATTATAACTCTATGTTGAGGTAAGAAATTGATTTTCAGGGACTGGAAGAGGTAAAGAATTCACATCAATAGTCCAACAGAAACAAAACATTTTAGATATCATGAGAGAAAATATTTACCGGGAGATAAAACAACTACATAATTCTTTGCAAGCTCGATTAAAATGAGGCCAGTCCAAAATTGGACGGTACAATAAATCAACCATATCTCAAATGAACTCATCTCACAAAACTAATTCTTTATTTGTGGATGAAATTTAAAAGGTCACCTTACAAGAAGAGTGCTCATAGAAGTGAAAAGTTGCTTTTGCATTTGTCAAATAAATGTAAAATCAACAACCAAAAGGACAAACTAACCAAGCATTATCCAGTCAAACAATGTGCACAGTACCAAGTCGACTTACTTCAACAAGAATATAACATGCATAAAAATTTAGAATTTTCACATCCCTAATTTCAGTAGAACCTTTAAAATTTCAATTTATTACCAAGAGGTCCATCATAAGTTGGGAAACAACTCTTAATACATAGGATTCATAAAATAAAGAAACATCAGGCAGTTTATCCAAGGGAAGTGGAAAGAAAATTGATAAAAAACAAGACAACAACAATGAAGATAGATTTACTTACCATGACAAACTCACCAAGTCGCAGTAGCAGTTCTCTAATACATTTTTTAAATAAGCTGCTTATGTAATTTGATAAAAGAAAAAAGGAAGTGAAAAAAAAAAATAAGAATGAAGAATTCTCAGGGGGAATGCACCAAAGGCCAAGAGCAGAAACAAACATTTTGCCTCTCTGATAAAATATAAAACAAGTACTACATAAAATGTTTGTCTTGCAATCTATTTATTCTGCTTCTAATTGACAAATGTTGTCAACAATTTCACCCATGAAGTGGCACTCCATATTCCATGCTCCTCATGGATGCAGGCTATGTGTTTCCAGCATATATCACATTTTATTGATTACAAAATGCTTTAAACTACAGGCAATAATCATACAAGACTAAAAGCCCTGTGCTGTATATGTCATATTCAAAAGAATGATGCTTAGACACAAACTAAAAGTTTATAAACCTTGAGCAACGAATTTTTGGGCATATTTTTCCCACAATTATCCATGTATGAATTAAATTATCAAAGCCAAATTGGTACTATCGAGAAGTCTAATATTTGCCTACAAATGTTGCTCCTACTCCTAAATTGATACTGACAAAATTCATGAATGATAATAGTTTAAATACTCCAGTCTATTTGCAGATAATAAGAGTCCCAGTTGATGAATTGAAAGAAAGAGTAAATTCTAAACTTTAGTTGTGCATGTGATATAAGACCTTGGTCTAAATGGTTATTATTGTTTTATTGAAATTTTGGTTTTTGATAGAGCCCAATGGCATCGATTAGTCCATGTAGCTAACTCCACCTAGTGGGATAAGGTTTGGTTGTAGTTGTTGTATTTTGCGTATAAGATGTCTTTTAATAGCCATTGGTAACAAGAGACAAACTGCTGTAGGTATCAACTTCCAAAGTTATGATTGGAATTGCTTTGATCAGTCTTACTGAGAAAAGATTACAAAGAATTAGAAACTTAAGCGTATAACAAGTAGTAAGAATTGTTCACAACTGACTTTAACAGATGTGGACATTCACCTGCAGCATTAAACAGTTAGACAAACACATTTTCAATGGTTAAACTCCTAGAGAATACATTCCAGACTGAGTTTGTACAGTTGGTGCTAGGTCTGATCTTAGGCACAACAATCACCAACAAATATCAAAATCAATTTGTATGAATTTAACCAACGAATATAAATTATCAGTTACATGACTTTCATTCTATTGTATTTAGGGGGGAAAAAACCTACAATTCTTGCAACCACCTAAAGGCCAGATACGTACCACATAACTCTTTCTATGAGATCTCTTAGGCATAAGTTCTTTGTCTTGAAGGGAAAGAAGATCTGTACTTTCAGCAATTAAACTAGATGCTGGGAACCATCGTTGAGTGTTCCACCAATAAGTTAGCCATGGTATGTAGTGAGCAACTCGAACTGTCCATTGGTCTTGTAGTTTTTGTTGGTAAAAGACTTCACTAGTTAAGTTTGCAGGAAAACCAGGCCACCAGTAGTTGACAAGTGGGGCTAAGAGCACTGCACCTGCCAGCCTGTCAGCGTTGAAAATTTTTATTACTGTAAGAAAGAGATAAAAAGAGTGATTGACTATCTCACTGATGCAAATATGATGCCGGGAAGATTTGGGAAATACATAAGGAAGAGGGGAAAAACCAAACACAAATGCTAATATCAAAGTTTCACAGGATGGTATAGTTGAACTCGCCTAAACAGAAGTATTTCCTATTTTTTATCAGGTTCTGTTTGGGTCTTTTAGTTTTCTATGGGCTTATTTTATGCAAGTGAGCTGTTATTTTTGTATTAGTGGTTGGTTATAAACTTGGGCCATGAGCTACTTGGGCAACAAGTCTTGACAAGTCCTATATATATGATATATCCAGCTCTGCAACAGAATAATGAAAAGTTCTGTAGGATTTGAGTAGGAGAGAAATAAGTGCTTGTAGTTTTTAATTTAGAAATGGGTTTAAGATTTATAGTATGAAGTATACATTGATTGGTGGTGGTTTGAAGGGTACAGAGTGTAAATGAGTCATTTTTCATCACTCCCTTCACCACACTATATAGTTACATGATATGCCTATTTATAGGCTTCATGACCCACGTACATAGCCTCTAAAAGTCTCTGGCATGTTATGACTTTCTTTCATTTTCTACGTAGTCCTTCTAGCTTCGAGGTTCTTCTAACTATTGCCACCATGTACTTCCTAGAAATTTGCTGATAACTAGTCTAGAAGCTGCTTCAATTATATGCCTCACTTGTTGATTTCTGGACTTGTCCAGAAATGTGAAGCATGTTCCCACAAAGTTAATTTTCAAGAAAACTCTATCCATCAAAATGTGTGATGCGTCTCTTAGGTGTGATGCCTGAGAACCCTAGAGTTTAGTTTGGTACCGGAGTAAAAATGGGGGTGAAAAATTCATGGATCACTTTTCAATACAATTTTACTAATAAAACTGATGTATGGAATTTTCAGCCCCATATCAAACTGACCCTAGGTGTGAAGCCTAGGTTCCTTTTCCTTCTTCTATTCTACTCTATTCTCTGCAAATTCAAGTTCCAATTAGATTTTGTTATCTTGAACAGGCACAACCCTACTCAATTTCACAACCCTAAACTATTTTTAACTACACTAGCCTAATGTCCCAGGAAACCTGAAGTTATTGTTCATCCAAAGTTGCTGTTTGCCGTACTGTTCACAGCCTAGAACAGCACTCTGCATAATACAAAAAAAAAAAAAAAAAAACTTTTCGTCCACAGAATTACATTTAACCTGAATAAATATACCTGTGAGGGATGTACTTAAGACACCTCCAAACAACCTGCCCACCCAGGGAGAAACCGACTATGTAGAATTTGGACCCTAATCCCAATTTATCAGCTAGTTCTTCTATATCTAGGGCCAGGCTCTTTACTGTTTGATTTGGATCAGGATCACTTTCCCCATAACCAGGTCTATCAAAAGATACAATGTAGACTCCCAAGTCCTCAGCAACATCCTGGAAACACCCACCATAAATTCAAATAGTACAAAGTCCAAAGATATCACAGACTGTTATGAAAGCAAAAGAAATAAAAAAAAAAAAAGAAAGTATCATAAATAATTACAGGTGATAGGGTTTTGGCAACAACGGCATCATGTCTGCAAGAATCAAAATCATGGACAAAGATGATTTTATACTTGGCTGCATCTTTTAGGACACCGTGCTCTTTGTATGCTAAATTCCTTCCATCTCTTACTTTTGTTCTCAGAGCTGTTATAGGTGGTCCATCAGGAGAGCCACATATCTTGGGAGGAGGAGGTCGAATAGCCTGATAAGCCCATGCCAGAAACCCAATGAACAACACTGCTAGTGCTGTTCTAAGAATTCCTGAGAGAATGCAATGCTAAATTAGAAAAGAAAAAGAAAAATATCATTTCGAAGAGAAATAACTTTTTGCAGTTTATAGTCTATACTTCAAGCATAAAAATATCAATACAAACTAATTGTTAAACTATTTTGCAACACATGTAGGACTTGCTTTAATTCTCTTACTAACAAACTAGTATTAAAAATAAAAAATAAAAGGTAAAGAACTCCCATCAACACTGAGGATAATGCCATACAGACATGGGAAAAGGAATATCATAAATCATAAACAACAAATGATGCCCAAGGGGATGGCAGAGGAATGTACGAGGTACAGTGCATTCCCAGCCTTACTACTGAATTGAAACATGCAAGACAGTTCATTTTATGTATCCAAAACAATAATCTGCATCTATCTATATTACTACTAAAGAGAACTCTGCTAATAAAAAAAACCTTGGGTAGTGTTCTATTTTGGTTTTTTTGTCACAAATGTTTCCTGCATGTTAAAGTTAAACAAACCAAAATAAAGGCGTGGGATTATAGATGTAATACAACAATTAGAATAAAGAAATTAATTAATTTAAATAATTAGAGCACACTTTTTCTCTCCAGTTCAATTATATATTCTCTATACACAAATGTTAATTTCTGCCTTATTATAATTATTTCAAGAAAAAATATTTTTGGTTAACACATGTTTCATGACTTTACTCTAATAATCCAATTTACGTATTTGATTTATAGATTAATTGGCATTTGAATCATGAAACATCCAATTTGTAAGTTAAGAATTGAGTTGCGATATTAAACTATAGCAAAACGAAACATTGATGAAGAAGGAAAGACGAAAGAGGGAGGGAGGGACCTGAAGGGAGCTGAAATGAAGTGTTTTTCTTTGCCTTCCTGGTATGAGCACGGGCTGATGCTGCAGAAATTTTTCTGTTCACTCCCGTTACCATTTTCTTCTGATTTCTCCTACTTTGTCAGACAAACACAAGAATCATCAACAGGATCGTTACTTTCAACTCCAAACATAGACATAAATCTATAGCACCTTACCTTCCTTATCTCTGCTCTGGGTTGGTAGTACTAGATCCACAGGGACAGTGATGACTGATGAGAGGACTGTGGACCTGTCTGCTGTGGAAATCTTCGTTAATTTTACATAATCATAAAGTTAATAACATCGCCGAAACGTCCTCGTTTTGTAGCTTCTCCATTCATTAAAGGATTTGATTATTTTAGGAAAAAAAAAATTTAATTAAAAAAAAAGCTCTATCAGTAAAATTATTATTTTTCTTTTATATTTCTAATTTCTCTCTTGAAACGTTTATACCATTAATTGGAAAATTTAGATGTTTAAATACACATTTTATTATTTTAATTTTTTTTTAGATGTGAAGCGTGATTTTTTTTAAAAAAAGATGAATTTTTAATATGAACGTGTCTATTAGCAGTATCCATGTTCGATATGAAAACTCATGCTCAAACATTTATGGACTGAGATACTTTATAGTTTTGAAAAAACAATAAGAGATCTACCAAAATGTTATTTGAACAGTCTCGTAAGCAAATGTTACATCCAATCAATCAACACTTAGCAATAGGCGAATGACTACTTTAGAAATTAATTTTTACATAGGTATCACTCAAATTAAAAAGTTAACATGCATAAAGGTATTTTTTAAAAAAAATATCTCTCTCTAATATGCATATAAATTATATATCTTATTTTATATTATTGAATATTCAATCATTTAGATATAATATTAAAAATATAATTAAAATAAAAAGCAATAATAATTCAGATAAAAATGTAATAATAATTCACATAGCTAATATGCTACATATCAAATAATACAAAGTAATATATCTATCATATTAAGAAAGCATCCAACAAATCTCTATACAATTTTACAAATGTCAACTTAAGTGCATAGGATAGTATGCGCGTACCGCGTAATAAGAAATCCTCCCTTACAAAACATAAGAGATTGGAGTATAATCACCTGTTCCATTAAGATTCGATTGTCCTGTCGCGCCAAAATAATAATTCGTTCATGTATTTCAGATAAAAAAGAATATACAGCTCCCAGATGACATTAAGGTTTGGCCTTAACATGCAACTTCTAAAAGAAGTTGATATCCTGAAGAAAATAGAGGAACACCTAAAAAGAGTTCATGTTAATGTTCCTGCAGAAAAATAAAAAAAAGGAAATGTTTGATACAAGAAAATACCTAGTTAAAATCAGACTGCTAAGTTAATCAAAATTAAATCTTAAAACACAATCTCAGGAGTTTGTTTCTAAATGTAGCATCTAGCCCTTATAAATACTGACAGTAGCCATTAACGGGTATTTAAAATACTCATATCAATTCAGTTTACAAGAGTCTTTTTACAACTATTTCCAACAAATTAAAGGAAAATACTGCTATAGTTACTAACTTCCAAACTTATGACTGACATTGTATTGGGCAGTTTTGCCTAAATAAGAAGATAGACTATGATTTATGAGATTTTAGAAATTTAAGAATAACAAGCAGTGAGAATTGTTCATGAATGACTTCAACAGACGCAGAGATTTTTTTTTTTGGTACGTACAGAAGCAGACTTTTACATGCAGCATTAACAATTAGAGAAACACGTTTGTTATAGTTAAATACCCAGATAATGTATTCCACACAGTGACTTTGTACTGTTGGTGCCAGTTCTGATCTTTGGCAAAACAACATATTTTCAAAACCAATTTGTATATGTAAATTCACCTGCATTTACCGGGGGGGGGGGGGGTTAGGGGAAACACAACCACAACCACACAATTCTTGCAACATATAACTCTTTCTATCAGACATCTTTGACATAATTTACTTATCTTGATGGGAGAGAATATCTGCACTATGAGCAATTACACTAGAAGCTAGCATTGAGAAACATGGCAAGAGTCAGAGAGAGAATTGAGAGAAAATGTGAAACTTAAAATGAACTCAGATTGAAATGAGAAAGGTGTGTGATAAAAAAAGTCATTGTATGACTTACATAGACTAGAGAAAGTAACCAACTAATAATTAACTACTGACTCAGCAAACTAACTCAACTCATATCTAACTAATGCAAACCTTACTCTAACTATGATAATAACTCCGCAAGCTGAAGGACGTGTATTAACCATTCCAGATTGGAATGAACAATACAATTTAAATAACAATAAAAACATCACAAAACACAAGTTATGTCATAATCACATCGATTAACAAAAAAAATTGAATGAGTAAATTTTGGTAACGGCCGAAGTACATAACTTTCTAAAAGTCTTCGATGTTCTTCTAACGTCTCCACATCTCTCGTCCAAAGCAAAATGATTTTGATGAATGAAGTCGACTTATCGGAGTTGTCGCCGTAATTTTGTTAGAGGTATTGCTGGTTGTTAGTCTCTCACAAATCGGCTCTATGGGCCTCCAAATAGCATCTCAATATGATAATAAACAATCTCAAATGTAGGAAAAATTATCATGAACAACATCAAAACAGAAAATAAAAAATAGCCATCTTTGAATGTCCCAAAGCCACTAGTTAGCCATGGGATGAAATGAGTAACACGAAGAGTCGATTGATCTTGTGGTTTTCGTTGGTAATAGGCTTCAGTGGAAACTGACAATAACAGCACTACAAATGCTAGCTTGTCAACAATACAAAATTTTCTTAGTACGAAATTGATTAAAAGTAATGATTGACAACTCTATCTCACACCACTTTGTAAAAGATTAATTAATTATTCAAAAAAGAAAAAACATATATAAGTTGTTTGTTGAAGGTTTAAGTTGTTTTCTGTATCTCTAACATGTTGTTAACTCTGTCTCTCACACTACTTTACTAGCATGTACAGGCAAGCAAATGGATGTAACATGCCAAAAGATAAGAGATAGTACACATTCTCTTTGTTTCTACAGAACAACAGATAACCTAATAAGCTGAATAAATCATATATAGATGTGAAGTATATGTTACTTAAGGCAGCTCCAAAGAACACGCTTACACTGAATCTTTATATCCAAGGCCGCCAGGCTCTTTACTGTTCTATTGGATTTGGATCAGGATTGCCTCCTCCATATAAACAACTCAGTTAAAAGATACAGTGTAGACCTCAAGTCTTCCGAAACTTTCCTGGAAAACCCCACAATAAATTCACGTACGTAGAGCAAACTCCAACGGTATCAAATTAAGAATGCTTGTAACAAAAAAAAAAAAAACTGTATATCAAAATGTAAAATAGATAATTACCGGCAATAGGATTTTGGCAATGAAAACATCATGCCTGAAAGAATCAAAACCATTAGGGTTCAAGTCTCCTAAGCTTAAACTGTTAATGGCGGGTCAAGAATAATTTTTATCTCTAACAAAACCATGGACATAGATACGTCAAATGCCTTCCATCTCTAGGTTTTATTGTTTGTAAGGTGAAGGAGGCTGAATAGCCCGAAAGAAACCCCTAAACAAGACTGCTGGAGCTGTCTTAAGCATTCCAGAGAGATTGTGATGCTAAAATTAAAAATCAGAAAAAATATCATTTAAAAGATAAATAATTTATTCCAGTCCATGCTTCAAGCATAAGAATATCAAACAAATAATTAACCTAGTCTGCAACAGATATGGAACAAGCTTCAAGTCTCTTACTGAGAGACTAATGTAAACGAAATAAAAGGTGAAGAACTCCCATCAAAACTTTGCATTATGCATGCCACACAGACATGAGAAAAGGAATATAACAAACAACAGATATCCCAAAGAGTGTATATCCTGTATCACAAGTCACAACCTTCATTTTTCCCCTCTTTCTTAGATATGTTATTTCTAACTTCTTGTTGAACATCCAAGGCATTTCATTTTATGTATCCAGAACTACTTTTATTAATAAATTGGCTCTTTCTTCTTTCAAGCACTGGTACAGTAATCAGTTAGCAGACTAATAATCTGCTTATTCAAGGAACTAGAATCCTTCTTCATATCCAAAGTACGGGTCAATCACAAACATAGAAGTATTCATTTGCATGGTTTAAAATATGAATTTTGCTAAAGTGCGTACTTGTTAATTATATCAAAATAAAAAGTTTAAAATAAATTAAGAAGTAAAATTTTTTAAATTTCCAATGCATTGAATATATTATTTTCATCAAAAATTTCTTATTTTGTATTCTTTAATAATTACTCTAAAGCAAAACCCTTAAAATATATTAATAAATTGAAATTGGCAAAAATTATAAACCTGACATAGGTAAAAGGCTTCTATAATGCAACAACATTTGCAGTAGCATCAATTTTCAATGTGAGTTGTTCCAAATCCTAATCATTTAGGTTTCCAACCGAGATAATCAAAGAGGAGGTTCAGATGAATGACTTGACTGTGACGCATACGATTGCATTACCTGCCACCAAATCCATCGCCATAACGAAAACATAACAGATTTAGAAGTCAGAATAATAATTGCAAAATGAATTCGTGTTGTTTCCTTATTAGCTCAGCAGTTAGAGGGCATTACCAAGGTGTATGATTCACTATAATATTACGACAAGTGGCAAATAAATCTTAACTCAATGTCAATCAATGTCTGATCCTCCCCTTTCTTATTTTTTCTTAACGACTCTTTCTTTTCATCTATTGTTTAAGGTAGTTATACAATAATTTAATAAATAATAAATAATAAATAATTTCAATTATTAAAAATATAACTACATTTAATTAATTTTTATTAAAATATTTATAATAATATCAATTCATTAATTCTATTTCACATTTCATTTAATAAACATATCAAAAACCAAGAATAACATTAAAAAATAATTAAAATCTCACTTAATTTTTTATAATAACAAGGAAACTAAACTAAAATAATCTTATAAAATGATAGATAATTTGAAATGACGGGAGTAACAAATTTATTTCTGAAAAAAATCATACTTACTTTTTTAATAAAAACAAAAAAAATAAAAATTAAGGCCTTCCTTTCAAAGTTATCTTTCCGCTACTAATATAAAGTCGTATTTAATGGAATTAGTTAATAAGCTATATGGGCACATATTATAGTCAATTTAAAACAAAAATTATAAAATAATTTTAAGAAATTATTGTAAATTAATGGGAAAAAATATGTAAACATGTACTTCATCTCTTATCCAACATACATAGAAATATATTCTTTCAAATATTATAAACTTAAAGGAAAAAATGAGAGAGATAAATCCACCTCATTAAATAAATCTAAATCTTAAAAATTATAAAAATGATTCCATAGTGTTTACTAATTGGTGTCATATTAAACCATCTTCTATAATATTTTTTATATCATTTAAATGTTGGAATATCTTCATTTAAAATACAAATTACATCTTAAATTGTAAGTGATGATTACAATGTGTTAACGTGTGCACATATATTTTTCTTTAGTTTTTCTTTTTTGACGGGATTCTTTAGTTTTTCTTTAATAAAGTGAACTACACCATTTTTTTGAGGTTTTGTAAAATAACCTACAAAGCATTAATTTATTCTACTTTTATATATTACACTCGCATCTTTTTACTTTTCAGGCAACAATTGCTGAGTTAGTTTATTTAATTTTAAAGCATGTTTGGTCCCCAACATACGTTATTGCCCAAAAAATGTTGTTGCAAATGAAATGCAACTTGTTTGGGTAAAATGCCAAAAAGCTGTTGATGTGAAAAATTGATACATCAATAGCTTTTTTTCAAAAGCTAAAATTTGAGTTGTTTGCAAAAAAAGTTGTTGGATTATTTTTCACTTTGAGATATAAATATTATTTTATCTTTAATTAAATAATTTTTTTAATCAATCAAATAATTTGTTTAATTATTTTATACATATTTTGATAATTTAATTCATAAAAACTATTTTTTTATATCATCCAAATGAAATCGATTAGTTTAAAATTACTTTTAAACTAACATATCTAAACATAATCTATTATTGAAATAATCAAACTTTCACAGCTTAATTATTAAAATAATCGATTATTAAAATAATAAAACTTTCATAATTATCAAAACACGCACTTAGTAGTTATTTAGTTAAATGTCAGTTAGTTAACACACGGCTATAGTTAGTTAACATAGTTAGGTAAGTTAAAATCCCTTGTATATAAAGATGTTCAGATTGTACTGAAAGTTTAATCTAGTTACAATTTTCATTTCTTTCACTTCTTTTTCATCTTCCATCAAGTTTCTGCTTTCACTTGTTGCTTCAGCTTTCATCAAGTTTTTCTTCGATTTTTTGTTATCTTTTATTTTGATTCTTTATTATTTTTAATTTCGATCTTTCGATTCTTCTGCTTCTGTTAGCAATGAACCATTTTCATTATTAGTCTATTAAAAATATTAACAAACTTCTAAAATTTAAGTGGTAATATCAGTATTTTTATGTAAAGAATAACCTTCTAAAATTGACTTTACTTTATAAAATACAAAATGGATTTTTTTTTATGAACTATTAGTGTAAATGTTTTTTAGTTTTTACTTTGTCATCCAAACATACATTGTCATGTCATCAAAATATTTGACCATCATAATAACTATATCAAAAGATACATATATACTACAAAATAAAGGTTTAAAACAACAATTATTTGTTGTATATTACCGCGGTTATAACTGTCATTTTTCACCACATTGGCGATTTTCAAAATTGACGTAATTGCGTTCGTCATTCGGTATAATACAACAGTTTTTCATTAATTACCATAATTTTATCATGTTTAAAGTGGCAGTTTTGATTTTGCATAAAACCGTGGTTTATGACTATCGTAATTCACCTAAAAATTACAATTTAATTGTGTATAAAATAACAATTTCAAACCATCATAATTTTTACATAAAATGACGGTTTATGATTGTCGTAATTCACCTAAAAATTATGATTTAGTTATGTAGAAAATGACAGTTTCAAATTACCATAATTTATATAACAATACACGGCTTACTTCGAAAATTGTGTCAATTCTTAACCGCCCTAATGTGCTAAATGGCGATGATTTAAACCCGTCATAACTGACACAATACAAGCTACTTTTTAGGTTTATTATGACAATTCTTGTTCGTCAAAATCCACAAATATAATAATTTTGCTTAATGAAATGTAAAAAAAAAAATACTCATTAATTTAATTAACCAAGTATCCAATTTAACAAGAATACATTAACTCAATAACTACAAATTATAAGTCATCAAAGTTGTGAGAAATAATATCATAAATAGCAACATGAGTACACAAGTTAAATAACTCCAAATTACAGATATGTCTTAAAAGTTTTGAGAAATAACATCTTAAATAGTAATTCATTTGACAAAAATTGGTAAATTGATTAATGAGGACTCAAAATATCCACTGATTGATGAGTGTTATTTCCATCCCATGATCTTCTTAGGTCATTAAGCGATAGAGCCCCACTACCTTCATCTAGTACCTACAAGAAGGACAAAATTATGCTTAAAATTCTCCAAACAAAGCATTATGGTTGTGCAACACTACAGACGACATATTATTAAAAAGGAAATGACTTAATTGAACCACAAATTTGTAAAAATCCAACATCATTTAAGCAGCATATTATAATCCTTAATAATTTCACAAATTTAGAATTACATAATCAAAATACAAACCAGAATATCTCAACCAATATGGCTATGATTTCAACATAAATTAATTACAAAATTAATTACATAAATCATCATAACTCACACAAACCAAGCCTTATATCAAAACAAAGGTTTCCAACCTACCACAAACCAAGCCTTATATCAAAACAAAAAGCAGTAGATGACATTTTCAACCACTGGAGAACAACTCATAAACCAACAGAGAACATGTGCAGAATAACTCACACGCAGAGAACAAGTGAACAGAATAACTCATCACACAAAGCAGTAGGAAAGAAGTGAACAAGTGAAAAAAACACCCACAACCAACACAAGACTCAAACCAGAAACAGGGAGATGAGGAAATCACAAGTACAAAGCAACCAACATAAAGGAATGACAAGTAAGAATCAAGACTAAGTCAACATGAAACATATTACACATTTGAATGTTAGATGACATACCTGTAGTGTAGGATTATGAAATAAGCTAGCTAACTCCTCAGGAATCCTTCCTCCTTCCTTCATAGCAATATAGACACACAATGCACCTTTTGTCGTAAGTCAGGAGAGGATGTGTTAACACTAAATGAACCCAAGTTCATAGCTCTAAGTCGTGTGGTAGTATGCTTGAATGCAATGGTAGGAACCACTCCCATGCTTAATCTTCGAACACTGCCAGAGTGCTATTTTCTAAATATCATACCAATAACACCATTTAAAAAAATTTCAGAATAATTATCCTCCCTTAAATTTAAATATTTATCAATTTCTTTCAATATTAAAGACCAAAAAAGATAATCAAAACTTACAAAGACAAAAACTACGGTGGAAGAGACGTACCAATTCAGCTTATCACTTTTCTATCCATATTCTGTTTTGTCAAGATAAAAAATAGTCCAATTAGATAATTTTTTTTTATGAAGACTTCCTTCCACATTTTCCATAAAAAAAATGACTAACTTTGCGAACCAGAATAGCTCAATTCAAAAAATATAAAGTGGTGGATAATTCATAATGTCTATCGATCACGCAATCAAATATAGTTCATAAAGAGACTTATGGCCATTTGATCTAAGGTTTCTGGACTTATGGCCATATGATTGCATTACCTGCCACCAAATCCATCGCCATAACGAAAACATAACAGATTCAGAAGTCAGAATAATAATTGTAAAATGAATTCGTGTTGTTTCCTTATTAGCTCGGCAGTCAGAGGGCATTACCAAGGTATACGATTCACTTTAATATTACGACAAGTGGCAAATAAATCTTAACTCAATGTCAATCAATGTCTGATCCTTTCCTTTCTTATTTATTTTTCTAACGACTCTTTCTTTTTATCTATCGTTTAAGGTAGTTATACAATAATTTAATAAAAAATAAATAATTTCAATTATTAAAAATATAACTACATTTAATTAATTTTTTATAAAAATATTTATAATAATATCAATTCATTAATTCTATTTCACATTTCATTTAATAAACATATCAAAAACCAATAATAACATTAACAAATAATTAAAACCTCACTTAATTTTTTAAAATAACAAGGAAACTAAACTAAAATAATCTTTTAAAATGATAGATAATTTGAAATGACGGGAGTAACACATTTATTTCTAAAAAAATCATACTTACTTTTTGAAGAAAAACAAAAATAATAAAAATTAAGGCCTTCCTTTCAAAGTTATCTTTCCACTACTAATATAAAGTCGTATTTAATGGAATTGGTTAATAAGCTATATGGGCACATATTATCAACCAATTTAAAACAAAAATTATAAAATAATTTTAAGAAATTATTGTAAATTAATGAAAAAAATGTAAACATTTAATTCATCTCTTATCTCACATACATAGAAATGTATTCTTTCAAATATTATAAACTTAAAGGAAAAAATGAGAGAGATAAAATACACCTCATTAAATAAATCTTAATCTTAAAAATTATAAAAATGATTCCATAGTGTTTACTAATTGGTGTCACATTAAACCATCTTCTATTATATTTTTTATATCATTTAAATGTTACAATATCTTCATTTAAAATACAAATTACATCTCAAATTGTAAGTGATAATTACAATGTGTTAATGTGTGCACATATATTTTTCTTTAGTTTTTCTTTTTTGACGGGATTCTTTAGTTTTTCTTTAATAAAGTGAACTACACCATTTTTTTGAGGTTTTGTAAAATAATCTGCAAAGCATTAATTTATTCTACTTTTATATATTACACTCGCATCTTTTTACTTTTCAGGCAACAATTGCTGAGTTAGTTTATTTAGTATTTAGTTAGTTAAATGTCAATTAGTTAACACATAACTCTAGTTAGTTAACATAGTTAGGTATGTTAAAATCCTCTATATATAAAGATGTTCAGATTGTACTGAAAGTTCAACTTAGTTACAATTTTCATTTTTTTCACAAGTTTCTGCTTTCACTTACTGTTCAACTTTCATCAAGCTTTTCTTCGATTTTAATTTTTTATTATCTTCGATTTTGATCTTTCGATTTTTCTGCTTCTGTTAACAATGAATCATTTTCATTATTAGTCTATTAAAAATATTAATAAACTGCTAAAATTTAAGCGGTGATATAAGTAATTTTATGTAAAGAATAACCTTCTAAAATCGACTTTACTTTATAAAATACAAAATGAATTTTATTTTAATGAATTATCAATGTAAAAAAATTTTAGTTTTTACTCTGTCATCCAAACATACGTTATCACATCATTAAAAATATTTGACCATCATTATAACTACATCAAAAGTTATACATATGATAATGTATTATTGATTGATAATGTAAAAAACTTTACACTAACAAAGTATCAAAATCAAACTCATAAAAAATAGTCCAACTAGATAATTTTTTTAAAGACTTCCTTCCACATTTTCCATAAAAAAAATGACTAACTTTGCGAACCAGAATAGCTCAATTCAATAAATATAAGATGGTGGATAATTCATAATGTCTTCATGGTTCGATCATGCAATCAATTATAGTTCATAAAGAGACATATGGCCACTTGATCTAAGGTTTTTGGACTTTTTTTTCTAATTATAAAGAAGTTGTATATAACATCATGACTATGGCTGCCCTTTTTCTTACGATGTATTCTCTAGTTCAAAATAATTGTTAATTTAGAGTTTGTACACAGGTTAAGGAAACTACTAAATAACTTTAATAATAATAAAAAATAAGTTAATTTGACAAAATTAACTTTTTATTAAAATTATAACCTCATTTATACATTCACCCACGTCATTATTTTTACCTCTTTTTTCGTTAATACCCTCTTTAGGTAAAAGAAAGGAATTTAATATGAAAGAGAGAGATAAGATTTTATTAGTTGAAATATTTTAGGAAAACAAAATTAATAAATACATGTAGTTATTAACATATTTAATAAGGATAGCTATTAGTAAGGGTAAAATTAAAAAAAAAAATCTCCTTGATATTATAAAGTGACAAATAAATTGAAACAAGTTAAAACTTCTACATTGACAATTATTTTGACCCGGATGGAGTGTATATATTTTTGCATCACTTCTTACGATAACCAAGGATAAATATATCTAGTTTACTTATAGATTTTTTTGATTTTCCTAGAATATCCCCTTACTTGCTAATTAAGTGAAAGACTAACTTCAAGGTGTACGGACTGATATCTAAGTAGAGACTCTTTTTAATAATGTTATTTTCATACATATAAATTCTGATATCAAACTCAAAATCACATACTTAAGGGATTTGAGTTCATTCCACTCGAATTAACACATGTTATTGCTAGTATACTTATATAATTTAACAATTTTAAAATTATTATTTAAAAAAATTTATTTAAGCATGCATTTTTTTATATTATTTAGACTTAATTAAATATTTTAAGGAAGTAGTAAAAAAATTACGATGTAAAATAGTCAGTGTACGAATTAATTCAGACATGATATTGTAATACAAAAAAATAATATACTTAAAATATAACTCTATATATAATGCCAAAATGAATATATAAAGATTCCTTGCTTAATTGGCATCAATAACTTTTGCTTTAAGTTAAACGAAAAACACAGGAATTAAAAAGATAAACATGGGCAGCTCAGCATTTTCATTAAAAAAAATGAAAACTTTAGAAAAATAAAGCTTCCATTAATATCTAAATTTGGAAATGCAAATGTCAACTTATACCAAAATAGGCAATTGATGGTTCCAGACCAACAAATTTAGCATCATGTCTCCACAAAGCACATGTGATAACTCTTAAGTTAATTAGTATTATGTTTCGATAATGAAATGTACCAGCAATTTATTTATGCAATAGAAGGGCCATATTCCAGTTGCGAATCATAATAAATAGAATAATAACCAATGACTGTTTAATTAATTATATATATAAAAGTTGAAACTATGCCACTAGCAAAGACTTAGGGTTTTTTTCCCCCCCTAGAACAAGAATTTGTGATCCTTGAAGCACAGAATGCGCATGTACACACACATTAACCCCTTTCACCAACAAAAGAATACAATCAAAACGAGAAGAACATAAAATTTCCACGTGGAGGGATGAGAAGAGCAAAATGGCTTCTAGTTAAAGAAGCTCCACCTTCTTCCCATTTTCCCAATCCTGGAACTTGTTTTGAATATGAGAGGTAGTTTTATTCTGAAATGACCTTGGGCACTTACACACTCATAGTCATGGGCATGTATAGCCTTGAGCATTTATGGTGGAGTTCCTTTAATTATGCCCTGCTCGATCAAGAATCTTCCAACAAAATTAAAAGAAAGACTATGGGAAAAAAAGGAGAATCACACACCCAGAAACAGAAAATTGCATTTTGTGTGCATGCAATTTAGGAAGGTTCTCTACGCAAGGCGTTCAACAAGAAATTTCCCCACGTCCATCGTACTATTGCCTTATATGCTAAAGAGAATGGTAAATGTGGATGTTCAAGAAGCAAAGCATTCCTAGAATTTTTGCCTTTTATGCTTTTAGTTTAATAAAACGGTAGGGACTTGACAACTTGCAAAGAGAGGACCCACATGCAGTGTTACACATGATGCTTTTTCTGACCTGAGCTGGGGAGAAAAATGACTTTTATTGGACGAGAAATTCATTACAGGCAATCAAGAACCGATTCCAAGGGACCCATTATTGTGTGTGTATGAGCATGGAGAGAGAGGAAAAGTGGAAGGATTAGTCGCATAACATGACTAATGTGATTTCAACTGAAACATCCCAAAGTTACTTGTTGAAATGAGCCAAAGAGACAACACATCGGGAGCCCTCCCACCAATAGAACTCATATTTTCTATTGATCTAAATTATATATATATATATATAAAGAGGAAGAATCAACTTAGGCAGTGTAAAAAAAAAATTTATATTTATTTTTAATTATTAAATTCATTTTCATCTAATAATTATATTGATGTAAAATTAATGATTGAAAATAAATTTAAAAAAAAAAAATTTACATTAATATAAAATGATCATTTCTCGTGTGTGTGTGTCTATATATATATATATATATATTGAAACATATTTTAAAAGGGGAAAAAAGCACTCTACCTTGAAAGATACTTTTAAGACATTATAAATGTGGAGCACATACTCCCTTTCTCAGCAGGATTTCTCATTGAGTTGTATTCATCATTTCCACTACTCAGTCTTTCTCTCTTCTTCCTTGTTCCTCTTATAATGGCAAGAACGTCATCAGAACCTCTAATTGTTGGGAGAGTCATAGGAGATGTTCTTGATTCTTTTACCACAAGCATCAAAATGACTGTGACTTACAACAACAAGCAAGTCTTCAATGGGATTGAGCTCTTCCCTTCCACTGTCACCACCAAGCCCAAGGTTGAGATTGATGGTGGGGATATGAGGTCCTTCTTTACACTGGTATATATTTCAAGAATCCACCATATTCTCTTTCTCCTCCTCTCTTCTTATTCCTTTTTCTTAATTTATAGAAAATGAAAAAAAACAAAACTTGAGCTGTTTCCCAGTTTGTATCAGTGTTGTTTTCTATAATCATACTCACACTGTATGACTCTATTATTGGAAGGACATAATTTGGCTCTAATCGTAAGAGAGATTATCTCTTTTTAACTCTAGAAGAAATTATCTCTTTCAAACTTTTTTAATTTGTTATTATGTGTCTATTATTCATTTATATTATTTAATTAAATTAATTAACACATGAGTACAGATTAAAAAGATTAGAGAGAGATAACACCTCTCAGACTTAGAGCCAAGTTCTATCATGCTCTTTATGAAACCTGAATCATTAAGCTAAATATCTCCCTTTTTCATTGCAGGTCATTACAGACCCAGATGTTCCTGGCCCTAGTGATCCTTATCTGAGAGAGCACTTGCACTGGTACTTAATGTATTGATGATAGCTTGAAACCTGTTATTTTATTTGATTAAACGTAGGTTAATTACTGCTGGTGTAACACCAGACAGCCATTTAATTATCACATGTCTATGAAATAACACACACACATACGCATTTGTGTACCTTAGAAGTTAGAAGTTTTGCGAGATATGCATTCCTTTCGTCACATTAAACTTCAGAGGTAATTAACACTGTCATCACATGAAGAAGAAGGTAAATACCTTGTATTCTGTAAAATTTCATGTTTTACCATGACCTGAAAAACAAAACAATCTCAGGCTAGGGAAAAACAATCACAGGTTTCTAACAGTGTTCAAATTATTTCTTTTTGCAGGATTGTGACAGACATTCCAGGCACAACAGATGCCACATTTGGTAGGTTCATTTATTGATTGATCAACTAGAAAAATGTATATATATGGATATATATAGACTTAGTCATGAGAGAGACTGACAAATATCCTTTCTTTCATTTGTTGGGTGGGTATATGTTGATGTAGGCAAAGAGTTGGTGAGCTATGAGATCCCGAAGCCTAATATTGGGATCCACAGGTTTGTGTTTGTCCTGTTCAAGCAAAAACGTAGGCATTGTGTTACTCCACCTTCTTCAAGGGATCACTTCAACACCCGGAATTTTGCAGCGGAGAATGACCTTGACCTCCCTGTTGCTGCTGTCTACTTCAATGCACAGAGGGAAACAGCTGCAAGAAGGCGCTAGTGCAAGCACATAAATTATTATAATTTTCCTTTGAAGTACGAAGAGTACTTTCTGTGCTAGAAATGTGGTTGAAATTAAATAACTTGCAGAAAGAGAATCATTTCTTCTTTGACTATATATGCTATGTTTTCCTTTCCATCAGATGCTGTACTGCATTTTCTTGTATGTATTACCTTATGGGTACGAGGGTGATCTTATATAAAGAAATAACGAGATGTTGCACACTATGTGCATATTTGGAACTTTTTTTATCTCATATGTGAATTTATTTAATACGTGTAATTGAAAAATTAATTCTTACAATAGTATAAAATAAATAATATTATATAAAAAATTGTATTCTTTAACCATGATTTATATAGAGATTATTTTTTTAAAAAAAAAGTTATGACTCAAAACTATACTTACTTTTTCATATTTTTTTATTATATTTAAGATAAAGTTATAATTCTCATACACAATTTATGTTTTTTTTTTTGTTTTCAAAAGTGAAGTAAAGTTGTGCTTCATATTAGGAGTGCACACGTGTCGAATTGGATATGGTTTGAGGAAAAAAAAAAGTCCAAATTAATTAATTGAAGTCGGGTGGGTTCGGGTTGGGTTTTGTTAATTTTTTCGTGTGACCCGACCAAATTAGATCGATCCATGAACATTTTTTAATAAAAAATACTTAAAATGACATCGTATTTGGATAATCGGGTCAAGTCAGGTTACCGAACTCGTCACCTGAACCAATAACTAGACGGGTTTATCGAATCTGACCAGAACTGATCCGTCTACCCGAACCAACCCGGATATATATGGTCAGGTCAGGTCGGGTCGTTCTGGTTCCCGGATCCATGAATTGGGTTGTGCATCCCTACTTCACATACATAATTTCTTTGATTTTATCTTTTTCTTTTAGTATTTTGACATATGAACCACAACTTTTTATCTTTTTTTTTTTTTTTCAATTTGATACATAAATATATCGTGTTTCCAAAGTCACAAGCACACAACTTCTTGTTTGTGTGTAAAAGACAATGTCATCCCATATTAAGTACAACTTTTATATCTGACCATATAGCTAATATTATATAATTAATTTTAGACCATTTATATATTGATTAGATTAAATATATTTTTCTATTCTATCTTCTTAATTTAAACAAATATATTATAGTTGATAGTTGAAAATTAAGAATTACATATGTTTATCAATTTATATGGACACCATATGCCACATCAGAAATCATGTGGTGTCCTATATAAAGAGGTAAATATATGTAGTTATTAATTTTTAAATATTAATTAATATTATTTCTCAAATAAAATAAAAATAGATAAATAGATTTAACATGATCAATAGTAAACGGTCTAAAATTAATCGTATGATGTTAGCAATATGACTAGATATAAAGTTTGTACTCCTAAGACAACAATACCTGTTATATACATACAAAAGAAATTGTGAGCTTGTGACGTTGGAACCATGATATTTATGTATCAAATTATATATATAAAAAAAAAGACAAAAAATTGTGATTCTTATGCCAAAATACAAAAAAAAAAACAAAATCAAATAAAAAAAAATCTTGCATGTGAAACATGACTTCACTTCATTAAAACAAAATAAAATAGAATAACGTAAGTTATGTATGAGAATTATGATTTCACCTTAAATATAATAAAAAATGATAAAAAAATAAGTGTTAAGAGATACGATTTTCTTTAAAATAAAAAAATAAAATCCATATATAAATTATGATTAAGAGATACGACTTAATTCATATTTGATTTACAATTTGCACCCATAAACCATAATATGGTGAGTGCAAATTGAGTCTTACCTTATTTTATATATAGTTGGTAAAATTACTTTTAAATTATTTGTAACTGAATTTTGATCTCAAAATTATAATATAAAATAAAGGTAAAAAATTTTACTTTCCCGTTCATTTAAATTAAGTGGAAAACCAAAATTGCTCCATGTCGTTTCTTTAATTGGTTTAGGGTTTGGCTTCACTTGTTTCCTTTAGTTGTGTTGGCTGCCTTTCAGCGTCTTCTATTGTTTTCTCTTCATAACTCAACTATATATTTTTCAAGCATAAATATTATATGTGACTTTATAAGTAACTTGTAAGCATTCCTTAGTCATGTTGATTATTCGTCTACACTCAAATAATGCCAAATCTTTCAGGTTATTTCAGTCATATGAGGCTTGATCATTTATGACATGTGCTTTTAGTAAACTTGATGGATTAACCAATCAGCAATTATAACCAAGTTTTCAGTCATTCAAGTTTACCTACAGGATTTAGATTGACAATTTGACATTCATATCTTCTGGGTACTGATACCGCCGAATTGTAATAATGAGATTGGGCATGCAGTTTTTACTCTTAATCCAAGTGATGAACATGAAGAATAAAAAATTATGTATGCTTACTGTTAAGAAGTGTATCGCGTACGTATGTATCGTTAAGTAAACATAATGGTATAATACTGCCATAATGGACTTCAAGCTTTCGGGTTGACTCATAAAATCAAAGGCAAAATTGAAAAGACATTGTGTCATGGATTTGACTCAAATTGGTGGAGTAAAAATGTGAATAAAGATTATAAGTAAATAAAGTAAAAAGACATAATTATAAAATAACATATTTTAATTTGATGTATGAAAGGATATTTCAATACATTTATTTATACTATAAAAACTATGAAAAGTTTTATAGACAAATTAAATTACTTTCCCTTACTGGAATCTCCAATGAATGGGCGAATCGCATTTTGTCACCTTATCTATTTATATATAAAAATTAATACGGCCATATTCTAATAGTGTTTTTTTCCGCCCAAAATTATCCTTTCTGCATCTATTTTTTTTTATCATATCTGTTGGATTAATTTCCATCTAAAAGTTGTAGTATAAAATATGATTCAATCATCTCTCTCCTTCACCTATAATTCTCCAATTCTAGCATTATTTCCTCCAAAACTATTCCACCTAAGCTTTTTCAACTTTATTTCTTTCGTTTTTAATTTTTATTTTATTTTATTTTATGTTCTTTTTGCAATCTATCTATCTGTACAGAAAAATAGGATTTTATCCTAACAATACTTTCCTTCACTAGGGGTAAAAATAAGTCAATTCTACTTTCATCGAAACTTATAGTCTAGTCTACATGAAGTTTAATCTGACCTGTTTACTAAATAAGTTAGAGTAAAACTTTTTTAAAAGTTTGTTTAACTAAAAAGGTTAATCTTCAAACAATTTAATAAACTTGTTAAGTCCGACATGCCACTTTCTGACTGTTAACTATATATATATATATATATATATATAAATTAAATTTTAATAAAAATTAATAACTAAAACTTAAGTTAATAAGTTAGAATAGAAATAATATATTTATCAATATATTTAATGTAATATATTTATTAGAATAAAAAAAATAAATTAACATTCATCTCCTACTTTTATAGATGTTCACTACTTTCTTTACTATGATCTTTGGTCGATGTGAAACTTGGAGATATACCAAATTATAAAATTTTGTAACTTGGTATATCTCCAAGTCTCACATCAACCAAAAACTAGAGTAAGAAAGTAGTGAGCATCTATAAAATTAGAAGGTGAGTTTTAAGTTATAATAAGACTTATTGGCTTTGAATAGGCTCATTAACTTATTTCAAGGCTTAGGCTTATTAGTCCATGTAAAAGCATGTTGATCTATTTAAAGATAGACTTGTTAGCTTATATAAAGACATGTTGACTTATTTAAAAGTAGATCTATTAGCCTATGTAAAAGCTTGTTGACCTATTTAAAGACAGGTTTGTTAGCTTATTTAAAGGTTTCATTACAAAGTAAGCCTTTAAATAAGCTTCCAGGCTAAGTCAAGTTTTTAAAATGATCAAGTCAGACCTTAAAAATTAATCTATTACATGTTCACAGGTTAAGCTCAGTTCTTATAATTGAGATACAGGTCAAACATATTTAAGGCAAAGTCTGACCTGGCCTAACTTATTTCCATCCCTACTCCCCACCCCCAAAACTATTTTTTTTAGCATATATCTTCTCTATTCATCATGTCCATTAAATTAATTTTCATCTAACGGTTGTGACATAAAATATGATTCAATCTTCTTTCTCATTCATTTATATTTCTCCATTTATAGTGCAGCACAGTATCTTCTCCGAAACTATCCCGCATGAGTTTTTTCAACTTTCTTTCATTTTCAATATTTTATTTTTTATTCAATTTTATTTTCTACTCTTTTTGTAATTTTAATGTTAATTGCTTTAAAAAACTCAAAATACTCTTGCTAGGATTTTGATGTGATTTTCTTCCATCATATACGTGGATGATAGATTTTTTACTTTCAGTTGCTTTTCTTTTTTGTGTTGATTATGATGCATGAAATTTTCATTTTGACTACTATCACTAATCACTAGCTTCTTTTCTTTCCCCCCTGATATGCCATATCCAGTTTCAACTTGCCAATTTTGGATAATAGATTGTGTTTCCTTTTATATTTGTTTCATTGGTCTATGATGAGTTTCTTTTTTACAAGTTTGAAATTCATTTATTTAACTTGCTGTAATTTCGTCTTGGTTTATTTTATGAATAATTTTTCAAATTAACTTACGAGTGTTGTCCAGTAGCTCTAATTTATAAAGGAATGAATATGTAGTAATTTTTTTTTCTTTTAATGGATGTAAACTCCCAGTATAATTAATTGTGTGTGCATTTGTTTATGAGAAGAAGTCCATTTACACTTAATGTAAATAAAAAAAACTTACACCTAATCTTATATCTTTAATTTTATTTTAATCCCGTGATTACTATTTATCTCACTAAAGAGTCACAAGATCAAAATAAAATAGAAAATATAAGATTAGATGTAAGTCTTTTATACTTATACTAGGTGTAAGTGGATCCCACCCTTTGTTTATATATGTGTTTTCATGTTATTACCACAACATATTATATACAGCATTAAAATTACTTATAACTAATTAATAATAAAATAATACAGTGATTGTAAAAATTTGGTGAGGTAGATGAAAATTTTAATAAATTGTTTGAATTTGAATTGAGTCCGGCCTATTTTATATTTCACATTCTTAATTACTCATTGTTTTAATTTTTCAATTCATAATATTTTAATTATACATTAATCTTTAATTAATTATAAAATAATATAATTACTTATTTAACTAAATAATTAATAAAACCGTGCAACTCCCGGGGTACTCAACTAGTTTAAGGATAATTAATTGCATTGTCTCCATTATTTGACTAAAATCTCACCTCTTCACACTACTATTTTTAACATGATATATGGCACACATTCCCCCTTTACTCTTGCCAACCAAATCTGGGGATAGCAGTTGAAACAAATGGGTGAGCTCTTCTACTCTCCCATATTATATTTACTCAAAATTGGGTATGCAAACCAGAAAAACCGATCAATTTATACAACTCACATATGTCCTTCATTTTCCGCATCCATTAGTTCTTCGAAACTCTAATTTTCTGTCTAGGCACATTGACTACGTCATTCAGTAACTGGTCACTAAAACAATTATGCAAGCTTAATTAAAGTAGATCATCTGGGAATAAGTATAATTTTTGGGCAAATCAAGTCAAATCTTGCAAAGTCATGCAATATACTTCGAAATTGTAAAATTTTTAAAATTATTTTAGTGGATTTAATGTTGATTTCTTAATAAATTATTCAATTGTAAAGTTATTCAAATTCCAATATCACAACGAGAGGCAAATGTGTTAGATGGGGAAAAAAAAACACTAAGGTTGCAAAGTCCTCAATTTTAACTTTCAATGGACGAATCAATTATATAATTACAATAATTTTTTGGGAATTTATGTTTTAAAGTAGCTGAAATATATGGCCCAAAACCCACAAACTTATTCATTATAACGGACAAATTATCATAATCAAGTTTCTATTAAATTTCTTAGAACCAAGCGTCTGCTGGTACAAGCAATAATAATTGAAAGTTGAAGATAAAATGTGAATCAATAATGTTAGTTACACGTTATGTGTAACTCAAATAATTTACATAGGGGTTGTGCATTATTAATATTGATAAATAAAAGGACAGAGAGAAAGAAATGAAGATTTTATGATAGTGATTAAAGTTATATGAATTATGTAAGAAATTTTCTGCCCGTAAATAATATTATTGATTGTGAATATAAATTATTGCACATTATTATAAATGTGTTTCTACGCTTGGCATAACAAAGTTTAATTATTTTAAAAAATAATAAAAATAAATTATTGTATAAGTAGTGTATATTTAATTTGTGCTTGGAAGTAAAAGGAGTTTGAGAATTTTGTTCAATAAGACGTCAAACTAAATATTAATTTATACTATTCTAGTACACAAACTATGGTATGTCATGTATATACTTTTAGTTTTTTTTATTAATTTAATATGTAATATGTAGCCAAATGTCAACGGAGAAGTCAAGAGATTTTGGATATACTTTATCTAAAATACACTATTATTGTTTTACCTTTTAATTGGTCACATTTCCAGGTTTGTTAAAAGATTTTTTTGGGTATATATGCCTAAACTTTTGTAATTAAAACTTAACTTTTTCTTTTATTTTAGTAATGAATTACTTTTATATATATATATATATATATATATAACGTTTTTTATATGAGTATTTATTGTAAGAGATAAATATAATAAATTTTGATTATTAAATTTTATATAAATGATCAAAATTAAAATATAAATATATATAATATTTTTAAGTGATTATATAATATTTAAATAATTTTTAATTTTAATTATTTATATATAATTGTATTATCAAAATTTATTTTTTTATTTTTTATAATTTTTTTTTCATTAAATATCCTATATATATATATAAAGAAATCTTGTACGTGTTTTTTTTAAAATAAAAAAAAAAAGAAAGAAAATAAAATGAGGAAATGATGAAAAATAATTACTTTTGTCTTGCTTTTTATCGGGTACAGTACAGGCTCGCTGCCTGTTGGCCAAATGGTAGGAGCACAGTGGTATACTCCGGAGAGGAGATTGATTCGATAACAAGATCGGATTAATAGATCAATAGTATTATGACTTTGAATTAAGTAGTTAAATTGAAAAATTAGGATAAAATAAAAAATTTAAAATATATTGTATAAAAAATATTTATATAAAAAATATATATTTTATAAAAAAAAGTATTAATAATGTAAGTAAATTAGTAATAATAATTATTCAGTTATAATTTTTTAATTTTGAAATAGTTAAAGAATAATATAAATTAAAAACATTGAAAATATTATTTAATAGTACATATGATTTAAAAATAAAATAAATTTTATTATATATAACTCTTCTAAATATCATGTATAAATCTTATAATTTATTTTTTTAAAACTTAAATTTTAAAAAAAAGAAAATAAACTCAAGTCACTTCAAGTTAACCTAATCGAGTTAGTCATCAAATCACTTGGGTTTGACTGAGTCAAGTGAACAAAATTATTCTAACTAAGGATCACCCTAATTTAGAATTCGAGTCAGGAGTTTTTCAATCCAGGCGGTCTAATAAATACAATTTTGAAAAATAGAAGTATTATATACATACATCTGTCCTGACGTGTAGTTGTATGGACGGTAGTGGCCATTCCAAAAACTGTGATTCGAGCTTCAAGCCGATTTAGTTAACTTATTACATTATTTTTTTCTCAACAATTTGATTAAATTTAGGTGATCGGACGAATTATTCAAATAGGTTGACCCTGATATTTTTGTTTTAAATCTAGACCATATGTTCTTATTATATTATTTTTAATTTTTTAATTTATATTATTATCTAATTAATATGTTATCATTGTTTGTCTGAAGATATTTCTTTTTTAACCCTTTAAATTTCTTTTTGAACATTTCAATTCAACCATCTGATTTATAATTGGATCGTTGATTTGATAATTTGTCTTTTAAATTAAATTGACTTTTTATTTAGGCTATACAATTATTTATATAATTTACGAAAAATTCATACATAAATTTAATGTATTTAATTAATATTTAAAATTTTTATAAAATTTTATATTACTTAATTAAAAGTATAAAATTTTATAAATATTTTAATTATTAATTAATTTAATATATTTAATTTGAGTGTTTCAAATTTAAATAAAAATTTATCGTGACAGTATCACTTTGCCTTTATATTGATTTCGATGGATTTAACAGAAACAATAACTTGACGGATTCCATCGGCTTCTCAATTTTGTAATATTGTTTTAGCCACGCGGGGCCACGCCATCTTGAGATGGATAAGAACTACAAAGTATAAACACGAATACAGATACGAGACATAAATATAAAGACACATTAAATTTAAAATTTATAAGACATAAATATAGTGCATATATATATAATTTTTTATAATTTATTAATATTATTTTTATAAATTTGAAGATTTATAATATTTTAATATATATATATATATTTTATTATCTAACAATTTAATATAAAACATAATTTCTATTAATATATTTTTAAACTAATTTATACTCCTATATAATTAAAGATATAACATTTTATATACATAAAAAAAATAATTAGAGAGAATTAATGTAATATATAAGTTTTAATATAAAGTATGATCTGACAAAGATAAAAAGAATTGAAAATAATAATGTATAAAAAGATAAAACTTAAAAGTCTAATAATGACGCGTGAAAAGATAAAACTTTATTGATATGTAAAAATAGTGGTACCTTTCGGTCATATTGATTTCGAAATGAGATTTAACAATTTTTTAAAAAATATCAATGGATCTTGTTCGTCGATTCCATCGGCTTCTCAATTTTGAATATATCCAGTTTTAAATTGCCTTTTTAATTAGATACGCGGTCGTATGAGCTACACGCCATATTTAATACTTGAGATAATTAATGTGTTCGTGCTTTAAGAATCATTTTATAGGCTCACTTAGAAGAACAATATATGTGAGGAAAATGCAAACTGGAATATACTGTGTTATTTTATTAAGGTCCTAGCTGAAAAAGTTATATAAAAAATTAAGATAATACTGCAATCATATTATGTACTATTCATATTAAAAAAATTAATTTATTTTTTATATTTATTTTATCAATTAAATTATAATATGTGTTTATTAATATTTTTTATTTTTTTTAAAAAAAAATATACACATATTATAATTTAATTAATAAAACAAATATAATAGACATAAAAAAATTGATTTAAATTTTAAATAAAAAAACTCTCATTATATCATATATAAAAAAATAAGTGTATACATGAATGCAGGTTCAAACTTCAAACATTTAAAATATCAGTTTTTTTTTTCAATGGATTGAACCTATATTTATACCCTTGCAAAATAAATTATTTTATGAACATTAATTAAATAATTGCTTTAATTTTTCTCTGGTTCACATGCAATTAAACATTAATTAAATACGAAAAATAAAATGATAATGAATAATGATTATTTTTAATTTATGCCTATGTCCATGTCTCTTTTTATTTTTTTTTTAGAAAAAGGACAAAAGCAGTTCATTAAGAAAAATGCAAAGACAGTACAGTACATCATTGAAGGCGAGATTAATAGCTTCTTGTGGATTCAAGCCAAACTCTCTCACCTAAACTATTTTTTTTTTAATACTCTCAGTCAAAGTTTTGGTGAAGGATGCAAGAGCAGCAATCAATTTAGGAAAAAACTATTTTAAAATAAATTTGTATATAAAATGAATAAATAAAATTGTATTAATTTTAAATTTAATCTAAAATGTATTATAATATTAATTTATTAAATTATTTAAAATTAAATATATATTTATTTACTCACTTTAAAATAAATTTGTTTATTCAATTATTCTCATCTTTTCCACGTGACTAAATTGCACGGTCCTAAAACTTTTGCAGAAGTTACTTACAATATCCCAAATATTGGTTCCAAGTATCTAATGTCAAGAAATACTTGAGTATATTTAATTTATATAGGTTGTGTAGATTAAATTAATTAATAATTAATATATTATCATTTTTTTAAAGTAAAATAATTATGCATATAAGATTTTATGTATTTATTTAAGTATTAATTAGGTTAATTTATATAACTAAAGTTTTGTTTAAAGTACTTGATTAAAGGAATCAAAATATAAAATTTTTAATGAATACAAGCGAAATAGTAATTTTTTTAAAAATTTTCAATGTATTAAATACATTATTTTCATTAATTTTTTTTTATTTTAACTTCTTTAATAAGAGTCATTATTAGCAAAACTTATACATTAATATAAATAATATCTAGATAAATGTTTCTTCACGCGAAGACGTAGATGTCAAATATTTATAAGTGATTGATTTCATAATAAATAAGTCCATTAAATTTATTTTATAATAATTAAGAAAGTCATTAAAAAAATTTATTGTAAGCAAAAATAATTTGATTGATTAAATTTTTATTAGTTTCTCAAAGTATTCTTTTATTCAATATGTGAGAAATTAATTTTTTGAAATATGATTAGGTGCTTAAAAATGCTCAAAATATTATTATTAATTCTCTCTCTCACTTATTAATGTCTAGGGTAAAGTTAAAAAAATAATAATTAATAATTTATTTATTTTTAAATGGATAGATAATTTTGAATAAAACAAATTTTTAAATTGATAGATAAAAATAGACAAAGTATGTACTTAAAAGTTTATTAAATATATACTTCATATGTCCCTTTATATTTGTCTTTTAAAATTATTGTATAAAGATTAAAAATATTATTAAATAATATTAAATATAAAAAAATATAATTTAATATAACTAAATTATCATTTCTCTAACTCTAATAATTAAGAATTATGTGTAACTATTGGGTTTAATTGAGATAATAAAAAATTAAAATAAAGTTAAAAAACATTAATTAAGACTTTTTTATATTTTCAAAAGACAAATAATTTAAAACAAAATAATTTTTAAAAAGATAATAATGATAGTTTTGTCACTAAGTTTAGTCAACAAGCCTACAAAGGGGTGTCCTTGCTCAGAGGTGGAAGGAATAGGGTTGCACACGGGTTGTGTTTAGGGAAAATAAAAATTCAAATCAATTAGTTGAGATTGGGTTCGGTTGGATCAGGTTTTAAATTTTTGTTCCTCGTAACTCGAACCGAACTAACCTGATTGTAATCGGGTTAGTTCGGATTGAATAATCGGGTTGTTAAGTTATTGAATATTAACCAATCCACACCTTGATCTACCTTAAACCCACACTAGGACTAGATCTGTAAACTACCAGATCTATGAGCCACCGTCATAGGTCCGCCGTCCTCCACCAGATTTGTGAGCCACCGTCGCAGGTCCACCGTCCTCCACTAGAATGTCATCTGCAGGAGGAGTTGGACGAAGTTGCGTCAATGTAATGCGATCATACTCCTTCAATGAAGATAAGATATGCTCGTCAGATTGTAAAAGACTAACATACTAAATCCTGAATTAAGATTCATAGCTAAAACATACTGATTCTCTGTAATGTCAGCCTAAAAAAAATATATAATATATATCGTCATCAATACAAAATACATTCAATAAAGAGTAGAACATATTACTAAATAGTTAACCACAAACCCAATAGATGCACCAGTATGAGACAAACAACAAGAACAATTGATAAGTTTTCAAATGATAAGACATACTATGAAAAGAATATACATATTAAATATGAGTTATCGAATACAAATTAGAAGACTATGCTAAAAGCTCATGTAAGAATAAGATTAAACATAAATAATCAAATTTGTATGCAGTTGGTTTGTATCCTGATATAAAAATTTGAATTAGTTGGTGTTAGCAATTAAGTTTTAGCATAGACGATTTAAATAGAAATTGGAAATTTTAACTACCTGTGTTAATCAAATATTTCTTTAGGGTCACATTGTGGAAATGACTGTTAACATTGCTACTAATATGTCGTATGCAGAAAACATGATACATATGCAGTGGTTGTCATCCCAAATGTTGATTCGTTATTAACTGTATGATGCCTTGATGTCAATCATATATCAAGCACAAGTCATATTATTGTGTGACATGTGTTTGAATTAAGGCTAAGAACTAACTCCAAATATCATTTGTTTCTCATTCCACAATGGCAAATGCAATTGACAGATGTTTTCTATTTTCATCTTATGTTGTTGCAATCAATAGTTTATTGAAATCTAACAACACATGGTTTGAATGTCCAAAATAAGCGAAAAAATACTTGTCTTGAATGGTCAACTCTGTTGTGCTCAACAAATTCAACGGTTTGCAACTTCATCATTGTGCTTGACATGTCTCTTTGCATGATAAGTAACCATCTAGGAAACACTTCATAAGATTTATCTCAGTCCCCAAATACCTTCACCATGATAATTTGGTTTGCCTTACAAGCTTTCCAATATGACACTTCATATCCGAATTGACTTCAAATCTTTTCAATAATAAAATATATAAATACATCAGATTTTTGCTTAACCATCTCCAAAATGCAAGAACAAATCATAAGAGAGTCTAACTTCTTATGATCTTGTGACATAGATTGGTTGACACAGTTGTGAAGTCCATTATATTTTGTAATTTGCCACATGTTGATTTTTTGCTCTGAATGGCCTTGACTCTCCAATTAACCACTGTGTATCAAAATCTTCAACCTTGTAGTTATGATGTCTATTAATCGAATGATGTTTTATGGCCAACTTGACAACATCTTTAGAAGGAAATTACAATCCAACATATAATTCTTTCTCTAGCCTCCAAATACCACAACAGATTATCAGGTGTACTCAATGCATCTCAATTGATTTGAGAAAACTGAGGGCATTGAGACATAAACATAGATTCAGAAGCAACTAACAATGAATGGACTTGTTGTTATATATTTACTTTAACTTCAAAGTGATATTCTTCTAAGTCAGTATATGAATCCTCACCCTCAAGCATCTCTCATTCATATTCACTTGTTTCAGATAATGCATATGTCATAAGTGGGTTATCGGTTTCAAAGTCTAAGCCAGATGATCTCCCTTCACGTATAACAGATGTACCAAGTTCTTGAGATTGTAGTAAGGGAGCAGCATGTGTCATAGAAAATTGAGTGTTGATAGGGTACGATGATTCAAGAAGATTAGAAGGACCACCTTGGATTTCTATTTCAGAAGGAGCTTTTACATGCTCATTGTGCTCATTTGTTTCTATCTCAACATACAACTTCATGGAAGTTAAGTTTAGATGTTGATCAAAACAATCTATCATGCAAGCAACATTTTCATCATCTTCTAATGGAAGAGTTATTCATCTCAATACATTGCTCCATTGTGAAAATCTATATACAACACTAGACACATATTGATTTTCTCGAAGCCTTAATTTTAAATGAATTCTCATTTTCAGAAGCTCAAAAGTCGTATCACGTTTAATCATGATAGACTTAGGATGAGGACTTTCATACATTAAATCATTTTCACCTTCATACATTCTCTCATTGTAGTAAATAAGAACAATAATGTGTTTTGTCATCTTAATTCCACTTCTCAAACTTCTTAATAATTACAAGACAACAAGTATGAAATCAATCAATACATGTGTCAACTGAAACAAAATTGTTACCCATAACAATTAATTCATACTATTAATTTTCATAAGAAATTTTTTTTATACCTTACTACTTTCAATTTCAATAGACCCATAATTTTAATCAATTGAAAACAACAAAAAAAATACATAATCACCACATGTGTCAAGTAAAAAAATATGTTATCCTAATAATATTCAAACTATTAATTTTTGTGTGAAGAAATTCCAAAAGCCTCCTAACTAAGAAAACTAGTGAATCATAAAAAGTTATACAATAAATAATTAACATAAAAATCCTAAAAAAAAAAGCAATAATTATAACAATAAAAATAATCAATAATAACATTAACAATAAAAATAATCTAACGATGAATAAAAATACTTACATATATGATGATTCTAATGTCTTTCTCATAAGTTACAGCCAAATGAGGGTTTAGGAGAGAGTTTAGAGAGAGAGAAAGTCTAGAGAGAAGTTAAAAATTTGAGAAATAAGAAATCTGTACGTGAGAATGAGAGGAGACTTGTGTTTATAGGGGCATGCACTGGTAACGTCATCACAGTTGACGTTACTAAGAAGATAACGCCAACACGTTTGGCGCTACTTTTTGGATAGCGTCAGAGTATCTGGCATTTTCACATGGATAACGCCTAGCGTTTTGGCATAATTGCAATGATAGTGTCATCAGTTTTGACGCTATCTACATGGAATGTGAAAATAAAAAATTCAACGTGATCAAAAGTGTGACAATTTTGTATCTAGTTTCAAAAGTATGATAATTTAGTAAATAGTTTTGTTACTAAAGACAATCTAGTCAACAAGCCTACAAAGGGGTGTCCTTGCGCAATAAGGGTTTTTTTTTTTATTGTGATGAAGTGATATTTAAGTTAATTTACGTACACCTCAATTAACTCATTTTTTTATTTGATTAAAAGTAGACCATTTATTTGAGATTAAGATATTTATAAAAATATTTTTTATGACTGATTTCAAAAAATTAATATAATTAAAATTTAAATTCATGACCATGCTACTAATAAAGGTAATTTATAAAGTTATAATCACTCATTTATATAACTCATTGTATAAAATGTATTCCCAAAGAAGTTAAAAGAAAAAAAAAAAAAAACCAAAAACAAACCGAATAAGCCAAGAATAAAAAAAATAAATCATATTTTTTTAAATTTTTTTAATATATTCAATATCTTATTTTTTATTTAAAAAATTGTATTTTAACTTTTTTGATAAATAAAATTCATATTTATATACCAATAAATTTTTGGTAACTCATCTCGTAACTCTCGTAAAATAGTCAAACTGAACCCAATTCTCAAGAAAAAATATCTTTGAAGTTGAACGAAATCAGACCAAGTATTGTCTGATATTGGTTCAATTTGACACATGATCACTCCCAATAGTTTGTTACCAAGTCATTGTAAAGGGACGAAAGAATGAGATGTGCTTGCACTTTCTTAGTAACAAAGTTCAAACTCCTCAAACTGAAACGTTTTCACTTTTCACTTTTCATGTCAAGGGTTGAATTGAAACAAACAAGCTAAATGCCAACATAACCTCATATTTTCAAGGAAACGTTTTAAATGTTTCTAATTTTTTTTTAAACATGATGCCGTGTAAGTTTATATCATTGATATTGTGTAAAATTTAATTAATGACTCATTTTTTATTCAAAACTTAAATTACAAGTAATTTGATATCTTTTTTCTTTTTTTTTTATTTTTTCTGTTGGCCTCACTTTCTTTCCTCTCCACGCGTTGCTCTTCATCAAGACCAAGATCAAGACCTAAAAGTTAGAAGACCTCATCTCTATGTCTATAGTGAAATAAAAAATAAAATAAAAAAGAGAAAACCATAGAAATATAAAACGAATGAGGAGGACCTTACCTAAGTTACATGAAGAGTTGAGATAAACGGCGATGCAGAGTGCGGTGGCATGATAGTGCAACTACGGTGGCTGACCGGCGTGGGTGACTATGTGACGAACAGAGCATACATGGCGTTGGCGGAGCGACACAGTTTGGTTTTGTGCTTAATTGAGTTGCGTTGCATCGACGTCGTCGCGCGCGCCATGCCCAACGTTGCACCGAGGCGCCGTATCCTAAGCATTGTTCTTCACCACGAACCACAACTCCTGCAGTGGCACACCATTGCCGTTGCCGCCGCAAAACAGTGATAGGCTAAGAAGAAGAAGAAAGGTGGGAAAGTGAACAACTAAATAAGGAAGATTAAAGAGAGAAAATGAAATCATGAGACTCACATCAAATTTTTTTTTAAAAAAAAAATCACTTGAAATGAGAGAAGAAATGAGACCTACATCAAATTAAAAAAAAAAATCTAAAGTAACTAGTTTTACTTATTATCATAAGTAAATTACTTAGAACATTGATACTTAAAATTTTTTTAGATGTATTATAAATAACTCTTATTTTCATAGGATTTTTCGCATTGTCGTAAGAATTAAGAAGTGGAAGTACTACAAAGATCATCAATACTGCGCAGCTGAACTAAAAGAAGTTAAAAGAGTAGAAAACTACGAAGAAGCCAAGAATAGGTAATGGTCCTTGCTCAGTAAGGATTTTTTTCCATTTATTGCGATGAAGTGATATTTGAGTTAATTTAAAATAATATTTTAAAAATTACAAAAAAAATATAAATAAAATTAATTATTAATTTCAACAATAAAGATTCTTACAAAATTAAAAGAATATTATAAATAACAAACTAAATCATTTATTTGAAAATTAAAAAAACTTCATAAAAATATATTTTTATGATTTAACTTTCAAAAAAAAATTAATATAAATTAAAAAGAAAAAAGAATTAAAATTTAAAAAATATAGTCATGGTGATCATGCACCTACTAAAGGTATAATTTATAAAGCTATAATCCCGCATTTATATAACTCATGGTACAAAATGTGTTCCCAAAGAAGTTAAAAGGAAAAAAAAAAAACCCTATAATTTACCTACTGTTGCAGGGTTTTTTTCGTGTTTTTTTTGTTTTAAAAACAAACCGAAGAAGCCAAGAAGAATGCAAGATAAAGGCAAGTTTCGATCACACGCGTCATAGCATGACTCTTTTTTTTTAACATGGACTTTTATCAATCACACCTTTAAATTAAAAATTGTTATAAAGTAGATCAAATTCATAAATCTTATAAGAATTAAAAATTTATACTACATTTAAGTCTTGTAAATTTATGCTGTTGAATAACTTTTTTGTTAAATGCAATTTTATCAATTCAAATATTGAATCATGTGATATTACTATTACAATAATGCATAATAAATTTAAGATAAATTAGACATTTATAGATATCTAATTTAATAATTAACATGTACTCTTATTTCAAAATCATATTATACACTAAAATAAAATTATTCAATGAAGTATCAATTGATTTTAGATTTCACAAAAAAATTATGAAATTGATCTGCCTTATAAAACTTTTTATCTGAAAAATTGGATTAATGAAATTCAATATTTATAAAAAAAACTATTTAATAACATATGTCAATTTTTTAACATTTATAATTTTTTTCAGGTATAACATTGATAAAAAGTTATTCAATAAAAGTAAAATGTAAGTTTTACGCTTAGAATATATCTTTTTTTTCATTTGCCGATAGATTGTTGAGGGAAATAGTTTTTCCTAAATTAGAGGATGGGAATCGAACCTCAAACCTCCACTTTTGGTAGGGCTAAGAAATACTATTTGAGCTATAGCTCGTTGGTTACACTTAGAGTATATCACAATAAGCCCCAAGAACTGTAGCCTAAGATATTCCCCCCAATGATGTGGTATAGTTGGCTGTCCCTGCCAAAGATTTTGCGTTTATAAGCTGAAATAGCGATAGAGTAGAGATATCAGATATCCACAGCAAATTGGCGATAAGTGCATTCCCGGTGGAAGGAGAAATTTTAAAATACTCTCATAGTAATATTTTGAATAATTTTTTAATCGTTCATATACGAACTAATAATATTTTATATTTGATCTAATGACTTGCATGTTTATATGGTACCACATGTTACATTTTCTTTAAATTTGTTTAATATTTACATTGTATATAAGAATCTCTTCCGGTGGAAGGGTATTAACTTTCCCAATAATGAGGTAGTAAAATGCAGTTTACTGCCTCGAGGTCAACGTCAAATAGATCTTCATCCTCTTCCACACCTAACTTTTCGGGAACTTCTTTGCTCTCTATTGAAACCTTTAAGTGAAGTAGTCATGGTCTGTGTTGTGGTTGATTATCACAGGGTATGCAGATATATAGTGAGGCAATTTGGATTTTCAAGTGGAGGGTCGCTTTACCATACTCACTGCAATCAACTGAGTATCTATACTCACTACAGTTATAGCCGTTGATTTGTTGATTTGTAACGATATTTGTAACGATAAACGATCAACGGCAGGCTTGCATAATAGGTAACTTGTTCATGTGGTAACTAAAGAACTTAATTATTTGCACATTGGTCCCGAAAAAGAAATGATATTGGAATCATCACCGTCAAATTTTTCAAATTTCACAACCCCATGACCAATTCCAATACCACATCATCACATTCTTTCTTCAAAATAATTTCACGTAAATAAGGTGTTGAAGAACAAAACCCTTCTAGATCATGCGATTTCATTATAGTGCAACAATTACTTGCATCCAACAACATAGACCATGCCCCATACCAGAACACCACCGAAACCCCCACACCAGACCACCACCGCCCAAGCACCAACGCATCAAGTCTGAAAGAGAAGCTGTTGAATCACTTCCACCAAAATCATAACATTAAAGTCAACAGGAGAGCTACCAACCTCAGCAGAATAGAAAAAGTTGCAACATTTCAATAAGATAATAAAGTAGCAATAGCAAGAGTTTTCTCAGAATTGACAAAACTGAGAAATCATAAAATTAAACAACGAAAAAATTGTAGTAATCTGCATATGGCCTTAACAAAAACTAACAAACTTGTTAATAAACTTGCCTTCAAGCTTGTCATAACCTAAAAATTAATTCACATATATTATTAGAAAAGTTAAGATAATTGCATAAAAGATTAAACACACAAGAAGTTAAATTTTAGAGTGGAACGCTAAAGAAGGTTGGCTCAACTAGAAGGATTCAATAGCGTCAACAAAAAGGTATTGGGTTCAATTGGTGATCTTTCATTGGTCTACAATATTATCAACCTTAGATTTTCAAGTATATCAGACTTAGCTCTAGGATGCTAAGTAATGTGAATGGACATCCACTTACATAACAAAAGACACCCTCAAAAAATGAAGCAGCTGATGAAAAACTGTACAAGAAGTGGTGGCATGAATCTTGACTATTAATTACAGTTGTAGAATGTTGGTCATGTTTGTCCTAGGCAATTTAAATTCAAATCACAGCCTGGATGAATTTCACTAGGCACAAGGGCAAGCATAATGGATAAAGGATATAAATACAATTATATGAATGAAGTAAAATGATAGGAACCAACCTGGATATCACTGAATTACCTCTCTTTATTGAATCAATGGAGCTGCTCCCAATGTAGGAGAAGCCCTAAAATTCATACCTAAAGGTCAGTTTGCACATGGACAATAGAATGAGTTACAAGAAACAGCTAACCCTAGCAGAATGAGTTACAAAACTAACCTAGGTTCTGCCCCCCTCCAATAGCCAAAGCTATTCACTACCCAGAATGAATTTCGATACCCAATCCCCTATTACAAAACATCTATTTATACTATCTCAGAGTTAGTTGTTTATAACTAACTCTGCCAGCTATTTAACAGAGAAAGAGACCCTGAATAGACAAAACTACCCTTTGTGCTTCCTAACATAGACCTTCCTAATAGGAGGTCTACTATCACATTAAGCTTCATTAAGCTAAGCAGGATTTTCCACAGATATGAGAGGAAACAGGTTGCGTGCTCATCAACATCAAAATTTCAATATTTCCACCTAGCTTTCTGATAGATTGTTTGCTTATGATATCCCCCAAAACAATTTTATAAGAAAGCAGAGGCATAATTTCAAATCGATAGTTTATCTAAAAACTCTAGAAAAGTCATCTTTTATATCTAATGAGTACACTAATAAGCAATGACTAAATTCAATTGCAATTGAACCTGCAAAAAGATCATCCTACTCAGTGAATTCTCTGACTATTAATTACATCTAAAAAATTATGCTCACATGATCATTTAATCCATACACAGATTTTAAATGTTGGTCATGTTTGTCCTAGGCAATTTAAATTCAAATCACAGAATCCATATTTTTAGATTAGATCTACACTTCTAAATGGGGGGGGAGGGGAAGGACAAAAAAAGATCAGATCTACGTTTGAATCTCTCAAGTTTCAGAGATAAAAATATCATGACTAACTTTGCTATGGAATTACAATCCATTAAGAATAAGATTCAGTTATAGCCTGTTTGGTTAAGATTCATTTCACCGCAAACAGAACTTTCACATTTCCTGAGATGTGTTTAACAAAAGGAACAACAGAGCTCCATCGACTCAACGCATGTTTACATTCACTACCATCACCAACAAACGGCTATTAGTAGGTTTCAGCAAGCTGGCAAATGAACTTAAAATTCATACCTAAAGGTCAGTTTGCACATGGAAGATTTTGATAGTAAAAATACTTTAGGCTATACAAGTCTCAAACAGCATGGCCAAACTTGAACATCCTTAAACCTAAAGACAGGATGTACAAGTCTCTACAGCTTTTCAAGATGCTACTTATGCAAGTACAATCCATCATAACCAACTATGGAGGATGTTGTGACATGTTGTCATAAATATATGTATGTATTTTGTCAATCTATTGATCAAATTGAACATATCCCTTGTCACCCTTATAAAATTTTTTTACATACCAGAGTTAAATAGCTGTAACTCTAGTACGTAAAATCAGGCCTGGCTTGTTCTTCTAAGTTGAAATCCCCTTACCCAAGAGGCATTGCTAAAACTTAGGATCATAAAACATTCATTCTGATGACGATATACTTAAGGACCCAAACTGTTCAACTAATTATAGTTTAGATAAGTAAACAAATTGGGTATTAAGTTAATAACTTCTGAAACAATCCCGTTTTTGTGCGGTCTTCATGATTCAATATATCATATAGTTCCCTGGCACCATACATACGAACATTATAATTGAATTGGACCTTGTGGAATGTGTGTCTAGGAGATCTACTGAAAACCTAAAAGGATTATAATTTTTCAAAACCAGAGCAAAAATGTCAATAAATATATATATACTTCCACAACACACACACACAGACACAAACACAAGTGAACTAGGGATAAGGGCAATATCTCCATTTTCTACATCACTGTATGACTATAACGTAAATCATAAGTTCAAAATGCAAGAAAAAAAAACTGTTCGCTAAATCTAAAAACATAAATACTGCGATCCAAAATCCAATCACGTTCCTAGAATATGACAAGCAACGAAAACAGGGAGTAAATCAAGAAACACGCATACGCTATCAACCCGCGATGTTCATCCCCGCCATCGACGAGCGAGACCACGAGCCCTGTCGAAGCCCTCGTCGCCCACAACACAAAAACCGCGGCGACTGCGATCGCAACCACCCCACCCTGCGGCAGGAACAGCGACAGAGCCGAGAAAATCACCACCGGCAACATACAGTAACCCACCACGCTGGTGCATGTGTGCAGATCCAAATTACCGGTTCGACCCGCCAGCATGTTGAAAACTACGTACAAGAAGATTGAAGAAACCACGATCCAACCCAAAATCACGCCGAATTGGATTTTTCCGGCGAGTAACTGGAAGAGGCAGAAGGACATGTAGAGAAGAATGGGGCCAGATAGATCCGAATCCATGTGGACCGTGTGGTTTACGCGAAACGGGTTCAGTACGGATCTGATTTTGCTCCAGATTTGGTCCGGGTGGATTCCGAGCTCGTCGAGGAGAGGCTCCTCGTCGTCGAAGTTGGCGGAGCCGCCGCCCACGGCGGGGCCGGCGTAGATGGGGCCGGAGGAGGTGGATGCGGCGGCAGAACCTATGTCGAAGGACATGAAGGGTATGCCGGAGTTCGGTTGGAACGGCACCGTAGGCACGCGGTGCTGCAGGAGGTTGGGGCCGGCGAGGTTGGGGTTTCCGGCGGATGGAAAAGCCACCGGCGGGACTTTGAACTCTTTCGCCATGAGATTGAGATCTAATTGAAGGAGGAGGTGAAATTAGGGTTTTAACAAAGGTTCAATCTCCAAAATTTGGGGGTTTCTTGTTCGCGGAAGCGAAGAGGGGAGACTACAGCTTTATTGGGATTTGGGAGCCTTTTGTGGGTTCGGTGCGTGGGTTTTACGTTGGACCTTTTAAATGGACCCTTAAAAATATTTGTTATAACATGTTTTAAGATTTTATAATAAAGTATATTATATTATTTATATTTTAGTTCTTTATCTATTATTATTTTTATTTTAACCATTTCTCTTCTTCTTCTAATTATCTTTGTAAATTTTTCACCACCAACCTCTTGTTACCGCTGTCGTATAGCAAAAATTATCTTCACTTTCATACCCACATCTCATAGTTAGCTTCATGAATCAAGTTTCAAAAACTTTCTTCTATACCCACATCTCAAATCCTAGATTTATTCACAAATTTAAGCTCTTTTAATAAATTCCGCTCATACACGTTTGAGTTCTTAGCAAAACACAGATACCAAATCATTACAACAGTATCTAATGCCAATTTTGAAGGAGAAAGTATAGCTCTCAGTAAACCCAAATCTAAGAATCTCAAACTTGCTCTGATTTTTGGACTATGTCGTCGATAAACTCACATTGATCTCATATATGGAAAATGAGCTCTGGAGTACAATGGTGTTTTGTTCGTGGCTGGTGCTGGGTTTGCGAACAGGGGTGGAAGACGACGGAGGTATGAGGCAATGATCGGGTTGCAGAGACAATGGTGGCACGATTCTGGTAGCAATGCGAGGCGATGTTATGATGGCGGAAGACGGGTCACCAACGATCTAGGTTGTTGTGTATGGTGGTTGCAGGTTGCTTGAGGATGGTAGTAGTTGGTTGTTGATGGTTTTCTGATTTTGATGGGGAAAGGCTGAAGATTTATTATAGAGAATTTGTTGATGGAAATATTAAAGCTATGTGGTTGATGGGTGGTGACTCAAACGAGGAAAAAAAGATGGAAAATAATTGAATTTTTTTGTAAATATTTATTTTATAAAAATAACACTTTGATGTATCAATTTGTAATATCAAATTTTTTCTACTTTCTTATTTATCATGTTATGGGTAATTAATTATTATTGTCTATCTATTTTTCTATCCATCTAACAATTTTAATTATGAGATTGATAAATGTCTAACATACATACCTTCTTAGGTGTACATTGAGGTAGTTTATTACTCTTTTAAGACTTAAGAGGTCAATTTATCCCATGTTTTGTGTGTTTTATTGAGTCATTAGGAGTATCGTCTTCATTGTTGTTTTTAGGTTAGCTAATGGTGTTTTGATATGTTTTTGTGTAATTTAGATGCAAGAGATTGAAGTCCACTTAAGCCCAATTTGAAGTTCAAGCTAAAGTCCACATCCTAAAGATGGCGCTTAGCTCCATGGACCTAACGCTTAGCCTGAAGGAGCCAGAAGATTAACTGATAGGGTGATTGGAGAAATGAATTTCAGCAATGGGTGCGCTTAGCGCCAGTCAACCTGCGCTCAGCGTGACCACGCATGATGCAAACAAACGTTTTTTTTTTGATAAAACCTAACGTAACATGTTGAAGGACAGTTTACATACTCTTTTTAGACTTAAAGGTCAATTTTAAATCATTATTAAATCGCGCTAAAGTCATTAAATCGCCATTATTAGCACGATTTATGCTGCGCTAAGTGCCAAATGCATCTGGAAGCAATCTAAAGTAAGGCATTGTGCAGAGAGGAGGGGTTGGTTTTTCATCTTTTGGTTTTTAACATTTTTCTCAGAAAAAAAGAAAGCGGATGGAGAACAAGAAGAGCATTCATGGAGTTTTCATTATCTCTTTTGTCCATCTTTTTTTATCTTGTTATCTTGATTAACATGTCTAGCTAAGCTTCCTTTTGTTGGGGTTAAATGTAGCTATTTCTGAATTCTCATGTTCTTGGAGTGATTTATTAATTTGAGTTTCTATTTCTGTATTGAGTGATTGATTTCTTCTCTTAATGCGTCTAGGGTTTTATCATCCATGGATTGATGCTTGTTTTGGTATGTAAATGGAAAATTCATATTAGAATTATATCTGAAATTAATCACCGAATATATCATGCATCTAGGAATGGATCTTGATTTATTTGTAACCATTAGACCCTTGATCTTTGTGCAAATTCACTTATTAGCCCATCTAAGGAATTAGGGGTTAATTAGGGGAGAGTTTAGGCTCATTTCATCTAAGGAATTAAAATTTGAGTAAACTAGAGGGTTGGTTGTCAATTTTGGAATAGAAACTCTGTTAATTATCCTTTTATGACATAAGAGTGAAGTTTGGCAAGTTTAACCTCAACATTTCATCATTCTTGCAGTAAACCATCTTTGCACATTCTAAGTGTTCGATAAAAATCCAAAAAGACTTTGAATCTTGAATCTTTAGTTTCCCTTGTCTTTAATTCTAGTCTTAATCATAATTGTGGTTAAAGAGCTTAAGAGCTCCCTTCTCTCCAAAAATATTGTTTAGATAGTGATTGATTTGTTTTTTATTAGTATTTGTCATGATCCTCGTTGGGAACGACAACTCACTCATCTTTTTATTACTTGCACGACTTGGTATACTTGCCAAAGTTTTAACAAGTTTTTAGCACCGTTGCCAGGGATTCGGTGTTTCAATATTAGCATAACCATTTCGGTTACTAATTTAGACACATATTTATTTTTCTGTTCTACTCTTTTTGTTTTTATTAATATCATTGTGTGCTAATCATCTTTCTAGCTTGTGTTCTTTATGCAAGGTAAAACTCTGGCCAATCAACTTTTTTACAATCTGGAAATAGAGAAAACAGCTAGGAAGAATAGTGGTTAGACAAGGAAGAAAAAGTTGTTAGCCAAGATAACACAACAACAACAAGAAGCTCTATCTTCTACTGTGGTTCAACAAGTGGAGGAAGAGATGGCTGGAAATGGTGACAGAGCTCGGAGGACACTTGGGGATTATGCCAACACCAATGCAAACTGGCATGCCTTTAACATAGTACCTCCTCTGGTCACTGCCAATAATTTCGAGATCAAGCCTGCTCTCTTGAACATTATGCAACAAAATCAATTTGCAGGGATAGAAAAAGAAGATCCGAACACTCATATATCAAATTTCATTGAGCTATGCGATACGGTGAAGATCAATGGTGCCATTAATGATGCAATCTGGCTAAGGTTGTTTCCTTTCTCTCTTAGAGATAGAGTTAGAGCTTGGCTCCAATCTCAACCAAGAGGGAGCATTGCTACATTGGATGACTTAGAAACTAAGTTTCTCGCAAAGTTCTTTCCCGCATCCAAATTTATGAAGACATGAGGTGATATCATAAGCTATGTTCAACAGGAGGGAGAGACTCTTCATGACACATGGGAGAGGTTTAAGGAGCTACTTCGAAGATATGCAAATCATGGGTTTGATGATCTTATCCAAATACAAACATTTTGTAATAGATTGAGACCGTCAACCAAGCTCATGTTGGATGCATCAGCTGGAGGTTCTATGAACACCAAGACACCAGAGGAAGCATTGAGATTGATAGAAGCTATGACATCTAATAACTATTTGATGCACCATGATCGAGGCACCACCTCGAGAAAGGGAATGTTGGAGCTAGACTCAAAGGATGCTATTTTGGCTCAAAATAAACTTTTGACACAGCAACTTGAGGTCATTAACAAGCAACTTAATCAGCTCCCGCAACAAATTCAAGCCATGCAAAGCACCACCCTGCAGCCACAACAAGTAATGAGATGTGATTTTCGTAGAAGTGATAATGAAAATGGCAATTGTGAGGTCACCCCTAATTCTTTTGAGGAAGCCAATTATATGGGGAACTATGAGAGGCAAGGGAACTATCCATACTCCAACACCTATAATTAAGGGTGGAGGAATCACCCAAACTTTGGGTGGAAACAGGATGTCGGGCCACCAAGTAAACCCCCAACCACACAACCCCCTCAGGACCGAACTTCTGCTTTGGAAAATACTCTCAATCAATTTATGCAAATGTCTATGTCCAACCAGAAAAACACAGATGCTTCCATCAAGAACTTGAAGGTTCAAGTTGGACAAATTGCAAAGCATTTGGCAGAACAATCAGGAGGGAGTTTTTCAGGTAACACTCAAACTAATCCCAAAGAGCATTGTAAAGCTATTACATTGAGGAGTAGTAAAAGTCTTGAGAATGTTGGTTGTGAGCCTTTGAATGAAAAAGAAAGAGTTATTGAAAAAAATGAGTCAAGTGTTAAAAAAAGCAAGAAAAGTGAGAAAAATGGCAAAGAGATTGAGAGGGAAGAAAATGAAAAAGAGAAAAAAAAAAAAAAGAGAAAAAGTTAGTAGATGAGGATTCTATGTTGAGAAAGAGTAAAAGCCAACTTTTGAAAGATGGAGGTGAACCTCAAGAGATTCCAGCATATGTTAAAGTGTCATATCCACACCTAACTAAGAAGAAGAAGAAGAAGGAAGAACCATTTACTCGTTTCCTTGATATATTCACGAGGTTGCAAATCAACATTCCTTTTGCTAAGGCCCTTGAGCAAATGCCAATCAAAGCTAAGTTCATGAAGAAGTTTCTCACAAAGAAGATGAGGTTTAAAGAGGATGAGATTGTTGCTTTGACGGAGGAGTATAGTGCAATTCTTCAAAAGAAGTTACCTCTGAAGCTTAAAGATCCTGGAAGCTTTTGCAATTCCTTACACAATTGGAAGCATTTTTATTGGTAAACCTTTATGTGACTTGGGGGCGAGTATCAATTTGATGACACTCTCAATATTGAACAAGCTTGGAGGTGGTGAGGTGAAACTAACTAGGATGGCACTACAACTTGCAGATAGATCAATCAAGCGTCCTTATGGCATCATGGAAGACGTTCTTGTGAAGGTTGATAAATTCATCTTCCCGACAGATTTCGTAATCTTAGACATGGAGGAGGATGTAAAAGTGCCCCTTATATTAGGAAGACCATTTTTAGCAACTGGTCGGGCCTTAATTGATGTGTAACAAGGACAATTTATGTTGAGAATGCAAGATGAAAAAGTAACTTTTAATGTATTTGAAGTCATGCACCATCCTGATGATAAATGTCATTGTTTTCGAATGGATATGGTTGATGAAATGGTAAGTAACACAATGAGGCAGCAACATACTCCTACATCTTTTAAGCGAGTTTTGATGAATTCCCTTTAAAATCTTAGTGAAGAAGAAGAAAAGGATATAGAGGAATGTTTGTTGAGTTTGGAAGCACAAAGAATAGAGCAAGCAATAAATTTGAAGAGGGAATAGTTAAAAACAGAAGAAGTTGTGGAAAAATCCAAAGTGGAATTGAAGTCATTGCCCTCCACTTGCAAATATATTTTTCTTAAGGAGGGGGATGAGAAACCAGTGATAATTAGTAGCTCTTTATCCAAGTTAGAGGAAGAAAAATTGGTGAGAATCTTGCGGGACAACAAGGAAGCATTGGGTTAGTCTATCTCTGATCTCAAGGGGATAAGCCCAACTTATTGCATGCACAAAATCATGATGGAGGCTGAATTCAAACCGGTGGTGCAACCACAAAGAAGATTGAATCCAACTATGAAGGAGGTGGTAAGAAAGGAGGTGCTGAAACTTCTTAAGGTCGGAATGATATATCCGATCTCTGATAGTGCTTGGGTAAGCCTGGTTCAAGTTGTTCCAAAGAAGGGAGGCATGACTGTTGTCAAAAATGAAAAAAATGAGTTGATCCCGACTAGAACGGTCACCAATTGGAAGATGTGTATAAACTACCAGAAGCTTAATCAAGCAACAAGGAAGGAACATTTCCAACTCCCTTTCATGGACCAAATGCTAGAAAGATTGGCTAGTCAAGCATACTACTGCTTCCTAGATGGATATTCAGGTTATAACCAAATTGCGGTTAACCCGGAAGACCAAGAGAAGACTGCTTTCACTTGTTCTTTTGGAGTATTTGCTTACCCAAGAATGCCATTCAGATTATATAATTCACCAGCGACATTCCAAAGGTGTATGCTTTCGATTTTCTCTGATTTAATTGAAAAATGCATAGAAGTTTTTATGGATGATTTTTCTGTGTTTGGTAAATCATTTGATTCTTGTTTGACTAACTTAGCTCCTGTGCTGCAAAGGCGTGTCGAGATCAACTTGATATTAAATTGGGAGAAGTGTCATTTTATGGTACAAGAGGGAATTATTCTTGGACACAAAATATCGATTAATGGCATTGAGGTGGACAAAGCAAAAGTTGAGGTTATAGAGAAGTTATCACCTCCAATGAATGTCAAGGGAGTACGAAGCTTCCTTGGTCATGCAGGCTTTTATATACGGTTTATCCGTGACTTCTCCAAGATAGCAAAGTCATTGTGCAATTTGCTTAACAAGGACACCATTTTTCACTTTGATAGTGCATGTCTAGATGCATTTAACACTTTGAAAGAAAAGTTAGTTTCTGCACCCATTATTGTTGCACCCAATTAGGGTTTATCTTTTGAGCTTATGTGTGATGCTAGTGATTATGCTATGGGTGCTGTTTTGGGTCAAAGAAAGGACAAAATTTTTCATGCTATATACTATGCTAGCAAGGTTTTGAATGAAAATCAAGTGCATTATGCAACAATTGAAAAAGAATTGCTAGCCATAGTATTTGCATTAGAAAAATTTTGCCCTTATGTGATTGGGTCAAAAGTCACTATATTTACTGATCATGCTGCTATTAAGTATTTGTTAACCAAGTTAGATTCTAAACCAAGGTTCATAAGATGGATTTTGTTGTTGCAGGAATTTCACTTGGATATTAAGGACAAAAGGGCAGTGAGAATGTGGTGGTAGACCATCTTTCAATGCTAGTCAATGAAGAAATCACAGTCAAGAAAAAAGAGCTCCAAGATGAATTTTCAGATGAAGCACTACTGATGGTGCAAGAGAGGTCGTGCTTTGCTGACATGGCCAACTTTAAAGCAGCAAATATCATTCCAGAGCATTTTTCATGGCAACAAAAGAAGAAGTTCTTCAAGGATGCTATTCACTATCTCTGGGATGACCTGTTCCTCTTCAAATTTGGACCGGATGGATTGTTGAGAAGATGTGCCACAAAGGAGGAGGCTAAGGACATAATTTGGCATTGTCACAACTCCCTTTATAGTGGCCATTACAATGGAGAGAGAACTGCTGCAAAAGTTCTTCAAACTGGGTTCTTTTGGTCCACAATCTTCAAGGACTCTCACAATCATGTGAAGAGTTGTGATAAATGCCAAAGAACTGGAAATATTTCCAAGCGAGATGAAATGCGCCTCCAAAACATCTAGGAAGTTGAAGTGTTTGATTGCTGGGGTATTGACTTTATGGCTCCACTTTCGTCATCCTTTTCCAATTACTACATCTTGGTGGTTGTGAACTATGTTTCGAAATGGGTGGAGGCTGCCACAACTCCGAAAAATGATGGCAGATTGTGGCCAAGTTCATCAAGGAGAACATCTTTGCTAGGTTTGGTGTGCCATAGGTTCTTATAAGTTATGGGGGTTCCCACTTTTGCGACTCACAGCTACAAAATGCCTTGACAAAGTATGACGTGAAGCATAAGATGGAATCTCTATATCACCTGCAAACCAATGGGTAAGCGGAGGTTTCTAACAGAGAGATTAAGCGTATTTTAGAAAAAATTATGGCCACCTCAAGAAAAGATTAGGCTAAGAAGCTTGATGATACTTTGTGGGCTTACCGAACGACTTTTAAAACCCCACTGGGATTGTCTCCTTTTCAAATGGTCTATGGCAAAGCTTGCCACTTACCAGTGGAGTTGGAGCATCGAGTCTTTTGGGCGTTGAAGTTTTTAAACTTTGATGCCTCTTTGGCGAGTGAAAAGCGAGTCCAACAGCTACATGAATTGGAGGAGATGCGCCTCAATGCGTATGAAAATGTAGTGATCTACAAACAGCGAGTGAAGGCCTACCATGATAAGCACATTATCCAAAAAACATTCTAGCTTGGACAATAAGTTCTCTTATTCAATTCAAAGCTAAGATTATTTATGAGTAAGTTAAAGTCCAAGTGGTCTGGACCATTCGTTGTTAAAGAGGTTCTCCCTCATGGAGCTGTGGTAGTAGAGGACTCTTCCTCTGAGAGGAGTTTCAAAGTCAATGGTCAGTGGCTCAAAGTCTATTTGGGTGGTGATTTAGAGCGATCAACAACAACTATGCGTTTTCGTAACCCTTGAAGGCCATTCGTCAAGCTAGTGACGTTAAAGAAGCACTTACTGGGAGGCAACCCATGATTTTTATCTATTTTCACAATTTTTTTTATTAGATAGGTTGGTTATTTTTAGTTTTGCATACTTTCTCTATTGCATTTCATGTTGAATTACCATGTTAGAGTGAGCAAATAACTCCTTAATTGGTTATTTTGGGGTTATGGGTGAGTTTTAGTGGAAATTTATGAGTCTTGGGGTGTTACTCTGTTGTTTTTGAAATGTTGATGTTTTTGCATAAGGGGCTTAGAGCCATTTTTGGGGGGCTTAGCCCCACCTACGGCCTAGACTTTGTTAATGTCTCTAATGCGATGGGGATCAACCCCATTTTCTGCGCTTAGCCTCATTTTTCAATGTTGTCTTTGATGCTCTGGGGCTTGCCCAACTTCTCTGCGCTTAGCTCCAATTCTCAATAAAGTTACAGGTGCATTGGGGTTTATCCCCAATTTCTTTGCACTTAGCCCCAATTCTCAGTGATGTTTCTGATCCAATGGGGCTCAGCCCCATTTAAGTAGCGCTCAACCTTATCTAAAGCTGCAGAATGATGCAGAAAACCCTCTTGTCAGCGCTGAGCCCAACTTAGTGGCGCTAAGTGTTATCTGTTAAAATAGTTGGGGCTTAGCCCCAATTTCCTTACACTTAGCCCCAATTCTCAGTGATGTTTCTGATCCAATGGGGCTCAGCCCCATTTAAGTAGTGCTCAGCCCCATCTAAAGCTGCAGAATGATGCAGAAACACTGAGCCCAACTTAGTGGCGCTAAGCGTTATCTGTTAAATATAGGTGATTTTGGGTTTAGGGTTTAAGATTATCTGTTAAAATAAGAAGAAGGTGTGGCTGCTAGAATATAGGTGATTTTGGGCTTAGCCCTAATTAAATGGCGTTGAGCGCGGATGACTCAGCACTAAGTGCACCGCCCACGTACAGAGGGGCGTTACCTCCAATGCCCTACTCCCCTTGTCATTTCTTCTTTGTCCCTCTACTTTCCGCCGCCCATTTTACTTCTTCACCATTTCTTCTCCCTTTTCTCCTACCCTCTCTCTTATTTATCTCTATCTCTTTCTCTACCCATATCCTCGTCCTCACTCTATCATTCTTCTTCTTCCATTTCCTCTCCACACCCCTTCATTCCTCACACCTCCAGGTATTTCTTTGCCCTTCATATCATTTACTTATTTTCTTTATTAAATTCTATAACCTTGAATTATTGTATGCATTGTATATTGATTTAGGGAGATTGGGTAATTGACCTTATAAATTGATTTGGGGTTCTTCATATGGGGAGTAGGGTTTTGACAGATTGCATCTGTGCATGTGGTGCTCTTCTATTCTTGTGATTCCAGGTGGCGCTTAGCGCCCATTACTTGTGCTCAGCGCCAAGCACAAATGCACGAGTTGTTTTCAGGTGCTCTCGCGCTTAGCGCTAGTTCAAAGTGGCTTAGCCCTATTGTCACCCACCTCTTTTACTTTGATTGTGCACCTCAGTTGCCTTGTATGCATGCCTATGCCACTGTTGCTGCTTATCTTGAGCTTAATTGCACTTCTGGTACTTTTGCTTGGTTTTCCTTTGTTAGTTTTGTTCATTCCATTTTATTGTTCACTTTGTATGTCTTTTTTGTCTTTCTTTCTGTTGTTTGATCTTTGTTCCAGATATGGCTCTTCCCTCTAAGCTCACCTCCAAGAAAAGAAAAGGTTCCTCTTCCTCCTCCTATGATATTGACAGGTTCCTTTCACTAGAGCACCAACAAAGACATAAAGTGTTGGAGAACAGGAACCTCTTACCTGAGAGAAAGGTGGAGCTTGAGCCTGGTGAATTTGATGACTTCCAGAATGAGTTGAGGCAGCGAGGTCGGGTCAAGCTGTCTACATATCCAACGCCTGCCAATGTAGTTATTGTGCGGGAATTTTACGCAAATGGTATTACTGTGGAGGAGGGTTTCCCACAACACAATAGCTATATAAGGGGCAAGGAGATTACCTTTGTTGCATGAGCCATCAATCGATTCTTAAACACTCCTACCCCTTGGACTCCACTGGAATACAGGTATGCAGATTGGAAGAATAGGAACAAGGATTACCAATAGGTTATGGCCACTGTTTGTAAGCTAGGGGCTGACTACGTCACCAATCGATCAGGACAAAAGTAGAAAATCCTCAGAGGTGATTTAACTCAATTGACACAAATATGGATGACTTTCTTACACTCCAATATCTCCCCGTGCTCCCACACCTCCAATATCACTGAACGGAGGTCTCTCATGTGCTATACCATCATGGCTGGATTGACTATGGACTTAGGTGAGATAATCTCATTTGAGATCCAGAAGGTTGCCGACACTATGGGGGCTGGCTAGCTTGGTCATCCATCCAGCCAGTGTTGTTGTCTCTCAGGGAGCAAAGATTAAGCCAAGGCTTCCAATCACTTCCAATTTCATTCAGAAAAATTATCTGCGCAATAATGCACATGCTTCCTCTAGAGCAACTCCTTCTGCACCCTGAGCTATCGCTCCGTGTGTGGAAGCGTTGGAATCATCCTATAGCTTAATCCACAACAAGTTAGATGCCTTTCACCGCTCGAAAATGATGATGTGGAATGTGATGAGAGATTTATCTGCATATTTACCAAGTCTACCTGCAGGGTCATTCCATTTCCCATCTGCAAGTGAGGTGGACACTTATGTTGCTTGGTCAGAGAATCCTTGGGACCAGGATAATCTAGAGGAGGGGGATGAGCATGCTGATGATGATGTTGGAAATGAGACTGCTGATGATGAGGAATATAACATGGAAGATTATGGAGGATGTTGATCTGATTTAGATTTTGTTTTTGGATATCATTGTACTGTTAAACATTTATTCATCTAAACTTTTGGTTGTGGTTATTGAACTTGTTTGTTGATATCTAGTGTTTTTAGCCATGTTTAAATAATCCATTGTGTTTGAAAATTGAGTTTGATTATGATTGGTTCATTTTCATTCATGGATATTGATAGGATGCCACCTAAGAGGACCACCCCGAACCCAATTCATTATATGGACAAAGACATGGTGGATGATTGTCTTGAAGTTGCAAGAATTGATCCAAATCAAAATTGGACTTTGGAGGGTCAGGAGATTGATGATGATTACAAAGAATTCTTGCAACTACTGCTTGACTTGTGCCAAAGGGAGAAGGAACTGGTGTATCCTCCTTAAAAGGTGGAAGAAGAAACTCAACCTCTCCAAGTGCAAAAAGAGGAAAAAGAAGACACAAAGAAGGGGAAGAAAGTGAAGGTGTGCAAGAAAAAGAACAAAAAGGGTTCCTCTAGGAACCCTTGAGCTAAATCTCCCTCCACTTTGCTTGAGTTAAAATTTGAATGAATGAATGTTATCATGCAATGCTGTTAGTGTCAAAGTGTCTTGCGTTCTTTGTGGTGTAAAAAAAAATCAGTTATTTGAATAAAATGGTTTAATAAACTAAAAAGATCTTGAGATTGTCTCTCTTAGCAAGATCACTATTTGCATGATCCCTTGATGCTTTCTTTAAATTGAAGTTGATCTTTGTGGTTGAATTGTACTTTAAATGAATGCTCCATCTTAGAATTCATAGCTTTAATGCTCGTGTTGAACCCTTGTGATTAATGGGTATGGCATGATGATTTTGGAACAACTTTTGAAATACTTGGCTATAACTTTGTGAGCCTTTGAGCCATTGATGATAAATTCTTTGTGAGTGTCACCATTAAAATTCATGCTTTTGGATTTGCTTGATTCTTGTTTAAATACATAATCTGCATGCATTCCATAGAAATGATCAAGGCATTTCCTTCCAAGTAACCTCTCTGACCAAATGGCTGACCTAAAAATTTGTCCATTGTAATACCCATTGAGCCTGAAAGGCAATAATTTTTGTTTTTAACCCTTGTGCCTAAAATGAAAAACAATGTTCTACCAATACCTTAGGGATATAAGAGCATTCATTTGAATTTGGGACGAACATGAGCTTGGGGAGTGTTGAAAAAGAAAATGAAAGTGCTGAAAAAAATAAAAATAAAAGGGGGCAAATGCTCAAAAAGTTGGAAAGAAAATAAAATAAAAATAAAAAGAAAGAAAAAGATGTTGCATTAATGAGGAATTGGAAAAAAGAAGAAGAAGAGAAATAAAGCAAGAAAGATAATTGTTGAAAACAAGATGCTCTCTTATTCTCTTTGGTGTTTAGCTTGTTTACCTTATACAACTTTCCATGTTGCCTAAACATTACATCTCAAATAAAGAGCTTGTGATCCATTCATGTATGTGTGAATTGTGTGTTTTAAATTGAGATGAAAAGTAAATTTGAGTTGTATGGTTTTGATGCGTGAACTTGAGTGAAACACTTTTCCAATATACATTTGAGTGGTTGAGAGAATTTATGCACCTTGTGAGGAGCTGAGTTTTCATTGGTTGGACTTTAATTGTTTCTGCCATGTTCCTTAATCTCTTAAGAGTGAAAATAACTTGCATTATTGCTATGGTTTCTTTTCGTGAGAAAAATTTTAGGTACAATTGAGCCATGATTTGATGCTTCAATTTGAGAATCTCGTCCATGTTGGAGGGTGTATTACTTTGTCTTGTTGAGTTGCGAGTCGTCTTAAATCTTTTGAAGCTCATTCAACCGTTGGTTTGCTAGTGTGTTAAGTTCTTTCTTGTTTTGTGTTTACCTTTGCTTGGGGACAAGCAAAGTCTTAAGTTTGGGAGAGTTTGATAAATGTCTAACATGCATACCTTCTTAGGTGTACATTGAGGTACTTTATTACTCTTTTAAGACTTAAGAGGTCGATTTATCCCATGTTTTGTGTGTTTTATGGAGTCATTAGGATTATTGTCTTAATTGTTGTTTTTAGGTTAGTTAATGATGTTTTGATATATTTTTGTGTAATTTAGATGCAAAAGATTGAAGCCCACTTAAGCCCAATTTAAAGTTCAAGCTAAAGTCCACATCTGAAGATGACGCTTAGCCTCATGGTCCTGGCACTTAGCCTGAAGGACCCAAAAGATTGACTGATGGGGAGATTGGAGAAATGCATTTCAGCAATGGGTACGCTTAGCGCCAGTCAACCTGCGCTTAGCGCTACCACGCATGATGCAACAACAAAGTCATTAAATTGCGCTTAGCGCGATTTATGGTGCGCTAAGCGCCGAATGCGTCTGGAAGCAATCTAAAGTAGGGCATTGCACAGAGAGGAGGGGTTGGTTTTTCATCTTTCGGTTTTTAACATTTTTCTCAGAAAAAAAGAGAGCAAGTGGAGAAAAAGAAGAGCATTCATGGAGTTTTCATTATCTCTTTTGTCCATCTCTTTTTATCTTGTTATCTTGATTAACATGTCTAGCTAAGCTTCCTTTTGTTGGGGTTAAATGTAGCTATTTCTGAATTCTCATGTTCTTGGAGTGATTTATTAATTTGAGTTTCTATTTCTGTATTGAGTGATTGATTTCTTCTCTTAATGCCTCTATGGTTTTATCATCCATGGATTGATGCTTGTTTTGGTATGTATTGGAAAATTCATATTAGAACTAGATCTGAAATTAATCACCGAATAGATCATGCATCTAGGAATGGATCTTGATTTATTTGTAACCATTAGACCCTTGATCTTTGTGCAAATTCATTGATTAGCCCATCTAAGGAATTAGGGGTTAATTGGGGGGGACTTTAGGCTCATTTCATCTAAGGAATTAGGATTTGAGTAAACTAGAGGGTTGGTTGTCAATTTTGGAATAGAAACTCTATTAATTATCCTTTTATGATATAAGAGTGAAGTTTGGCAAGTTTAACCTCAACATTTCACCATTATTGCAGTAAACCATCTTTGCGCATTCTAAGTGTTCGATAAAAATCCAAAAAGAATTTGAATCTTGAATCTTTAGTTTCCCTTGTCTTTAATTCTAGTCTTAATCATAATTGTGGTTAAAGAGCTTAAGAGCTCTCTTCTCTCTAAAAATATTGTTTAGATAGTGATTGATTTGTTTTGTGTTAGTATTTGTCACAATCCTCGTTGGGAACGACAACTCACTCATCTCTTTATTACTTGCACGACTTGGTATACTTGCCAAAGTTTTAATAGAGATTCATTCATAGACCTCGTTTAAAGAGGTCTGTGTTACAGGCTGTCGGGTTCGACATCATGACTTGTAACTGGATTAGGATATTTTGCTACCCTTGTTAATTTTTTGATAAATTGCTCCTCTTATTAATGGAAAAAGGTTTAACTAATTTAAATTAATGTAATAAATCTCTTTTAGTTTGATGTTTGCGTTATACTATGTTTATTGACGTAAATTTCAATTGTAACAGGCTATTTATATGCCAATTTAATTTTTAAAAATAATATTATTAATTTTTTTTCTCATAAAAGATGTATTGTTACTAATAAAAATTGTGATGTATTATTCATTATAGATTTTCTGTTATTTTACTTTGGAATTTTATTTTGTTAGCTAAGAAATTTTATCAGTTTTATAATTATGATTTCAATTCAGTTATTGCCTACTACTGAGATTGCCTATAAAAATTCTGTTAATAGGTTTATCGGTAGAGTCTATTTGAGATTGCCTATGATTTGTCTCCTCACTAACTCATCATCTTGTGCCTTTGCTTATTAATGCCAGACCTATTTGCTTCCCACATTGGTGATGTACATGCTGACATTAGGTGTGAACTTGCATTGAGTAGTGCTAATTATAAACTGGTTATTAATGTGCATTCTCGAGTTTAAAATTTTAATGTAGATGACTACGTTATGGTGTGCATTCGCCTTGAGCATTACTCTAACCACCGCTTCAATAATCTTCATGCTAGAGCTAAAAGACCTTATTGAATTCTCCATAAGCTTGAACCTAATACATATTTACTTGATTTACCTACTAATTTGACTATTAGTCCTGTTTCAAATGTGAAGGATTTGTTATCTTACTGAGGCATCTTTGAGCCTCTTTTGTTATCTCCTACTGTTTCTGTATGTCGCATATCTTAAGTTCATCCAATTCTTTCTGTTCCACCATAGTATGATGAGATTGACGCTGTGATCAATGATAATGTTGTTGACCATATCTTGGATGACGAATTTGTTGGTTCTTGTTTTGCTCCGTTTCATCACTATCTTGTAAAGTGGAAGAATCGAACTACCAACGATGTTACTTGGATTTTCCGATGATGATCTTTGCCTCCTAGATTCTCCTCTTTTGGTGGAGTACCAAATTTCTACCTCTTAGAATGAGAGTCCTTTCTGTGGGGGGGAATGATGCATTATCCATTTTGAACTTTTTGTTATTTTACTTTGAGATTTTATTTTGTTAGTTAAGAGATTTTATCTATTTTATAATTAAAATTTCAATTTTAATGAAATTTTATCTCAATCCCCAAATCTTATCATTAGTCAATAGTATCTGATTCGTTTTTGATTTGTTTTGTTTGAGGGTTGTAAATATCCCTTATATTAGCACTTTAGAAGATGATTGTTGATTATTGAATTCAGTTTGAAATGTAATTCTGCTTTTGAAATTGAATCTCTTAGTACCGAGTGTCTTTGTCCTTTTGATCTACATCAATTTGGTCAAATGGTAAACAAGTCACCTTAGAGAGATTATCAAAGTTTAAATTTTAAAAAAAATAATTATTAAAAAAGCTTTTTAACCACGATAATGTCTGATGATTTAGTCTCATAATAATACATATGAAAATATCTTAATCAAAGATTAAAAAAATAAAAAATATATTGCCACGTTATAATTGAAGAAGAAACAATTAAGTTATATTAATATTAATTTGCGAGCATATTATTACAATTACATGAGAAAATTAAAATAATATTTTAATATCATATATGATGGAATAAAGTATAATTAGCCCTTAATAAAGTTATGGATTGCATGCTTGAAATTTTTTGATTTAAATGACTGCAAGGACTTTTGATTAGTTTTTAACTTTTAACTTTGCTTTTTAGTGATCTTTTATTTATTTATTATTATTTTTTACCAGGTCTCTCCTCTTAGCTTCGGAAAACAAGAAACCCCCAAAAATTGGATAAAGTTTTCTACACTTTGATAATAGTATATTGTACTAGTAAAAATATAATACATTAATATGCATAATCATATAAGTTATTAAATTAAAAATAAAATATTATTAAATTAAATTTAAATGATTACAAAATAAGTATTACTCTCAAATTATATAAGATTTTTTTTTCAAAAATTGGAGATTGATTGGCATTTTTTATTTATTTAAAGCGTTCATTCATATATGTATTAAGTGTGCTTATGAATTGGATATAATATTTTGATTAAACTAAATTTTGAACTTAGTCTCGTCTCAGTTATAATTATAATCTAATTGATGACAAGGTTGGCATCAAGCACTCCTGATTTAGATAAATAAATTTGGACATTATATATATTTAAGTAATTATAAGGAATTTTGGTTGGTTTGATACTTACTTTTTTCAATGGCATTTTTTTTATATTTACAACATTTCTTTATATATGTATTACAAATTTTACCTTTGGCATTCTTACAAGGATGGCTCACGAGAAATACTAGAGGACAATCTCATTCTCATGGTAATTTTTAGAGTAAATACATAATTTTGTGGATGCACATTGTGTGCCTAGTTTTTGAAAGTATGTATGTACACAATTTAGTCCTTGAAGTTGTGAAATTACCAACAAGTTCACATTTCCGTTAGTTGTGTTCATGATTTTAGAGGACTAAATTGTTGGTCATTTCACAACTTCAAGGATTAAATTATGCACACGCACACTTTCAAGAATAAAAAACACACAACATGCATCTTTTAAGGATAAAATTGCATATTTACTCTAATTTTCATACACTCAAAGGTGGGCAAATATTGGTAGAACAATATTGATATTTTTAATTTTTTATACACTCTACAACATGCCACACTAGTCTGTACTATTTCTATTTTTACCAAAAAGTAAAATATTGATTAAACAGTATAATAGCAAGGCTATCTAATTAGTGAAATTATTATATGCATAGTGCAATATAAACAACCATTACAAGAAAATTTATTAGTTGCGAAGAATAGATCCGTCACAAATTAATTAAAATCCGCCGCAAAAATCCTTGATGTTGAATAATTTGCAACAAATTTTCCTTTTCACCACAAATTTACGATGACTGTATTTGCCTTAGATTTGCTACAAAACTCTCCAGCAAGACATCGACCATTGTCACCGAAGTTGCGGATTTGTGGCGGATTTATCCATCGATAAATGCGGCAGATCTTGCCACCACTAATTATGTGAGCATGCACATTTTAGGGGGGAAATTGCTCTTTTTCCGCCCCAAATTTCATGGGAAAAATTTGCTCTCTATTTTAATATCTGAAAAACCTTTAATTACAATCCAAACAACTTTTGCATATATTCCAGTCCACACTTCTAATCAATTTCATAAAACAAATATAACAAACTATATTATTTAAGCAAAGTTTGTTCAAACACAACTTGATCCATACAAAGTTAAAACAAAAATCAAGTACCAAACCTAGTCCACAACAAAGTTAAAAGGTATCCACAACATGGTTTATACAAAAGTTCAAAAAAAATATGACAATCCAAACAACACTCAAATATCAATTTCAATCCATATCCTCATCATCATTATCATCTTCATATTCTTTATCTTTACTATTATCCTCATTGCCTTCAATTATTGATTGCTTGCCTAGTTGAGTGCCAGTGGAACTTAAATATGATTTCAACAAATTTTCAATGCATTTTTCTTGCTAACGCTGGTATTGCAAAAATCGTCTTTTCCACTCAGAATCAATCTGTTGTTTCTCCTGCATCATTCGTGGTTGAACCCCCAATTGAACCCGATCTTAAATTTGATCCTCCATCTCCTGTTACAGTTGCTCCTTAACTTATTAATATATATAAACAAAAATCCATCAATTCAAATAGTCATAGCAACCATCTAGTCATTCCACAACCTATCAGTATAAACAATCTCGAATAGATACCCACATTTAATAAAAAGACTAACTTTGATTCTATTCCTAACTTATAATAAATTGCATAAAAACCATTCACATAATTCAAACTCCCTTAACTAAAGCAAAGCACTTACCACAATTTAAGATAAAAAAAAATTAAAAAAAATCTAACAGCTTAACAGTGAACATAGTAACAATTGAACAACAAAAAAACTAATTTCATTAGTACTCAATGCATCTCCAAACCTACAAAACTTGCAACAAGTTTTTTTTAAATTGGATAAAAATTAATTAACTAAAAATATGAAAATTGAAACATTGACCAGATCCAACAAATTGATTAAACAAAATACAAAAATTAATTAACCAAAAATGTTGCAACTACTACTTGACCTGATTAATAACATGTCCAGGAAGTTTACTTGATATAGGCCTAGAGGAGGATGACTCTCCATATTCATAGGCAGAGGATTGAGAACCAAGGCCATAAACACGACCCTTCTTTATCTCGCCAAAAGTCTTAATCCAAAGCTCTCAACTTGTCATTTTTGTGCTAGATTCTCCTCCTTCATTTAAGCACTGGGAAGATTGTTCAGCCTCCTTAGCTTTGAAATCCTCCTAAAAAGGGGGAAAAGGTATATTATAATATTGTTATAAAATGAGTTAATATTAAATTTAATAAATTTAAAAGAAATACTTACTTATGCATTCTTAACTCTTTGTAGAAACTCACTCACGATCTGCTTTCTTTAAATGGGTGTGACGAAAAATCTCATCAATTGTGGGCTCTCTACCCCCAAGCCTTAACATGTAATAATGAGAAAATAAGTAAATAAAAGATTAATAAAACATATTACAAAACATTTGATGATGACAATTACCAATTTCTACCCGTGGATACTTGTAGAAATGCAACCACCACTGTGCAAGCATCCACCATTGTTAGAAGCACAATTCCTCTTTGCTTGTTGACATTTTTTCCTTATACGTGTTAGTAGCCCAGTGCCTGCATAGATCTTTCCATATGCCTTCTCCAATCCAAAAAGGTCTTTTATTTATTTCGTTCCTTTCCCTAGCAAACTTGATAGTCTCTTTGAACTACGAGTATTATATGCCCTCGACATGTGGTTATAATGTTGAGGCACCCACCAAACATAACCCTTCAAAAATATTTTGTACATGCGTTAAAGTTAAAAAAATTACATTATTACGAAACAAAGAAACATAATTAAACAAATAAGATCACAAATGATACATACTTGAAACTCTCGAAACTATATTTTTTTGGTAACATTGGGTATTTATCCCCAAGAAATCCAAGGAAGATTATACTTAAACCGAATAACCTTGGTAATGACATCAACATCAAGTTTAGAAGACATAAACCTGCAATGCAATTTCAAAAATCAAGTAAATGTCAACAATAAATATGAATATGCATAACAAATGACAAATGAATAGCAAATAGTTGTATAATACCCAAAATTACCATATAGCTCAACAAATGTCTCGCTACTTGGACTTGTGCTTCCCCACCAGTAACAATTTGAGTAGAAGAATTGGGAATAAAAGAAATCATGAGTAACAGGTGACTCATGGGTAGCCGATGACTCAGAAGCAAATAGTATACCATGCAGTGTATGGGTAGAATGTGACGGAGGCTATAATCTAGGTGTAGGCATCATAGTGAACTTAAAAGAAGGTGGTGCTTAATAATCACATATTTTATACATTAATAAACTCTCATTTTTAATCATTTACACTCACCATGTACTTAATTTATTGAGCTTGGTCATGATTTGTAAGTTTGGGTTCAAATTAGACTTAATTGATATTTTTTAGCATTGTTGAGATTTTACATTATTTCTGTATTTCGGGCATATCTTGAGTTTTAGATGTTTAGAAATTATGAATTTTACCTTATAGGAAAGCTGAGAGAAAGCTCTACAACTTTGATAAAGAACTCAAAATCTCAATCAGACATCTAGTGGAGCTAATTGGGCCTGGAAGTCAGAAAACGAGTTCTGTCACTAGAACCCGAGCAGTTTGCACTAATCAGTGCATAACTTGGGTTGTATGAGTTGCATTGAGCTAAAAATGGTGCCATTTGAAAGTTAAGACTCAAATCTATAACTTTCATGAGAACATAAGAGCCAGTTCGGATGTCTTAGAGGTCATATTGGGCTTGCAAGTCAGAATAGAGGAGCTGAAATTGGGCCCGAGTAGTTGCAATGATTAGGTCATATCTTGGGTTGTAGGAGGTCAAATTGGATGGTTCAAGCGGGCATTTGATAGCCAAGACAAAGGCCGACAACTTTCATGAAGGCCACTTTCCGAGAATCTGTCGGCAAGCATAAGTTTAGCACCAAATTATTTTATGCAAGTGAAGACAAGTATTTTTTGCAATCATCCACCTACTCCTTAATCATCCATGATAACAATGTATTTTATTCATTTTATAATCCTCTTACTAGGCTTCTTAAGGTTCAATTTGACTTAATTAAGTTGATTTTGTCACATTTTATGAAATTAAGCTTAATTGAATCATTGAAAAAATTATGGCTTGAATTATCATTAATTTAGGTGATTGCATTCTTAAGTAAAGTGGCTATAATTTGAGTTACAATTATCTGATTAATGTGATTCTGGTCTTGTTGGAAAGTTAAGATAATTCTCTAATAACTGTTCACTTGATAGCAAGAGCCACATTGATAGCAATATATTTTATTTATTGTATAACCTTCTCACTTGGCTTTTTTTCAGTAAACTGGCTATAATTTGAGTTACAAATATTCGATGGATGTGATTTTGGTCTTATTTTTAAGCTAAGACAAATTTCTACAATTTTCATGAAGGCCTCAAGATTGGGAACACACGTTTGGATAACTCAAATTAGAGTTGAAGTAAAATCTAGAGTTTTGAACCTAATAGCTTGACCGCTATGCACTCATTAGGCTATATCTCGGGCTATAGGAGTTCAACAATTCTGAAATTTTGACAGTGGAAGGTTAAGACCCATATCTACAACTTTTATGAAGAACACAAAATTTAGTTTAGATTCCTTAAAGGTGATATTGGGCTTGGAAGTCAGAACAGAGGAGCTGAAGTTGGGTCTGACCCATGAGCAGTAATTGAGTCATATCTCGGGTTGTAGGTGGTGGATTTGGCTAAACTCGGTGTCTATGGAAATTTAAGACAATTTCCTAGAACTTTCATAAGACCACTTAGGTAAAAAATGATGCATGCCATGAGTTCAGAAGGGAAACATTTCGGAGACAAGAATCTACCCATTCATCATCATCAAACAACTATTTTGACATTTTGTTCTCGTCATCCATCATCTCTTTTGGAATTTTGAACTCTTATAACTCTATAAAAGGAGCCAAGGGCTGATCATTTAAGGGGGTTAGCTTAGAGTTTACTTTATTTGTATATTAATTATTTTCTTTATGTAGTTTTCTATTGTTCTTAATTGAAGTTATGTTCATCATCTTTTTCTTCTTTCTTTCTTTCTTCTTAATTCATGAGTAACTAATTTTCATTTTGTTTGGATGAAAGGGTGAAACTCTTGGTAATATGTTTAGGTTAGATTAACTTCCTTCTTGTGCTTAAATGATATATTTTTATGTGATCTTTTTATGTATTGTATGTTGTTTCCGATCAATTTAGAAACTCTTCTTGTATAATGAATATCTTGATTCATTGTAGACAAGACATTGACATATTGGATGCTTGAGATCATTTACAAGTATTGGTAGATAATTAATGGAACCATAATATGATTACATATATAATCTTAATTGAACTTTTAATGTTAAATCTTTCGATTGGAACTTTCATTATGTATGATTTCAATTGAGTTATAAAAAGAAATAATCTTATCTTTAATTTATTACCAAGAGTGGATCTCCTAACCCAAGTGAATTCTTTTCATCTTTGAACAACTTATATTATTTTTATTATTGTAACAAATTTGTTCCTTACCTCAAAGAATTTTTCTTCATCAATTCGCTATGAATAGATCTTGGACTCCCAAGAATATATTACTTGAAACAACCTGCACTTGTGTTTAAAACTTTTAATTATCCCATCAATCCACCCACCCCTTAATTATCCACTCATTGTCCCACTCATTGTCATCTTTTGCTTGTGATGCTCTATAAAAGGTAGCCTTGGCTGCCTATTAGAGTAATCTTGGTTTTAGATCAAGATCATGTTATTATGTTATTTACTTGTTGTAATTTTCTTTAGTTGTAAATAGAAGTTATGATCATCTTCGTCTTCTTCTTCTTTCTTTCTTTCTTCTTACTTATGGGTAACTAATTTTCATCTTGCTTGGGTGAAGGGGTGAAGCTTTTAATAATAAAATAAGATTAGATTAATTTCTTTCTTGTGCTTAAATGATATATTATCAAGTGATCATTATATGTATTGTATTTTATTTCTAATTAATTTAGAAACCCTCCTTGTAAAGTGGGAGTTCTTGATTCATTATAGACAGGTGGTTTGATACAATGAATACTTGAACCTATTTACAAGTGTTAGTAAATAATTAAAAGAACCATAATATATCTACGTATATAATTTTAAATGGACTTTGAATGTTTTATTTTCCAATTGAAACCTCTGTTGTGCGTGGATTTCAATTGAGTTATAAAAATAATTAATATTGTCCTTAATTTATTATCAAAAGTGGATCTCTTAACCCAAGTAAGTTCTTTAATTTAATTGTGAACAAGTTTTAATATCTTTATTATTGTGACAAAGCATTTCCTTACCTCAAATAATTTTTCTTCATCAATTTCCTATGGATCGACCTCGGACTCCCGAGAAATTTATTACTTTAGACAACTTGCACTTGGGTTTGCATCCTTTAATCCGCATCAAGTTTTTGGCACCGTTGCCGAGGACTTGATTTGAAGTTTTAATTTATTGAAGTTCTTTTTTTTTAATAAAATCTATTCTCTTTTCTCCCTCACCAAAATAAAAGATCAGTTTGTTTGTCCTTTGGTTTCTTTACTAACCCTCTAACTTTCTAACTTACTAACTTACTAACCTATTAACTTTCTAACTTACTAACTTACTAACTAACTTATTTATTTATGCTTACTAATTTTTTTATTTATGTCATTTATTTTTACTTTCTGACTTACTAACTTACTAATTTGTCTATTTATGTTATTTATTTTTGTTTTCTATCTTAATAACTTGTACATTTTTTTATTCATATCATTTATTTATTGTTAATATTTTAATAGTTGGTGTAAACTGTTGACTTGTACATTATTTTTTCTATTTTAAGTTACTTATTTATGCTTAATTAGTACCGTGATTCAAATTCTGGTCGTTTTATTAAAAAAAATTTTAAGCAAAAAGGCATGCAAAAGCATCACAATAGAGGAAGAAATCCCAACTAGGTTGGCACGACAACCCCTACCAATCATCTACAGCACATCAAAATTTATTATATAAAAAAATAAGAAACAATAAAAGAGATCATGGAGGGGCATGAACCTGACTCATGAAAAAGAAAAAAAATCATCTAAATCTAAAGTTGGGAAGACCAATCCTATTGCAGAAAAAGTCTTCACTAATAAAAGAGGGGGTTAATTCCCACCAACAAAATCCCTGAATAGAGGATCCGTGAGAGGCAAGTTTATCTGCACAATTATTGCCTTCACGGAATATATGTGAAAAACCAAAGTTCATATTCCTAGTTAATAAAAGACAATTCCTCCACGTGTTCCTTAACCTCCAAGGAACTATACTGAAGTTGTTAAAAGTAGAAATAACTAATTGAGAATCATATTCGAGCCATAAATTATGCCATCCTTTTTTCTTAGCAATTTCAATGGCAAACATTGCACCAATTAACTCAGCATGAAGAGCATTAGAGATCCCAAGATTAACAGAAAAACAACCAAGAACTGCTGCACTATTATCCCTGAAAATGCCACCACATGATGAAGGACCCGGAGAACCTTTAGCAGCCCCATCTGTATTACATTTAATCTAATTACATAAAGGAGGATGCCAACAAACTTGTCTGATTGAAGGTGCATGCCTTAGATGACCATCAACTAAAAATCAAATGTGCAGTTAATAGTGTTACTAAACTAGGTCCACAAAGTTTTAGCAAATTTACAGCTAAAAAACAGATGTTCAGTAGACTCTGCAGCAGAGCTGCATAAACTGCAAATAGATACCACAATGCAACCTCTAGCCCAAAGTTGCTCATTCGTAGGCATACGATTATGAATGATTATCCACAGCAAAAATGACTTGGATGGAGGGATGCAAGAGTTCCAAATTATCTTAGACCAGGAAGCAGGTTGACCTTTAGGATTTTGAAAGATAAATGCATCCTTTAGAGATAAACAACCTGAATCTGTAAGACTCCATACTAGTTGATCTTCATATGGGAGAACAGGAATAGAAACTTTCGCAATTTCGTTCAGCAGAGAGGCAACTTGTTAAGTAACATAGTAGGAATACACCATTTCCCATCCTTAATAAAGTCACGAACTTTTGCAGAAAGAGAGGGATGAATTCCATTTGGAACCTCCATCAGATCCACGACTAGTTTTGAGAGCCAAACATCAGTCCAAAAATTAATGCAAGATCCATTACCAAGCTGCCAGGATGTATTGCTTAATACAATGGGAAGGCAACTGCGAATGCCAGCCCAAATTGAAGATTTAATATGATATTTAACAGGGAGATTGTTTTTGAGAACTCTAGATCTTAGGATGCTAGACCACTGATCTTTAGAAGAGATAAATTCCCAACAAAGTTTCAACATAGCTGCATTATTGATTGCTCTAATAGATCTGATTCCCAAGCCCCCTTCTAGAACTGGGCTACAAACGCGTTGCTAGGCAACAGTTACTATTTTCTTTGCTTTAATATCTCCAGCCCAAAGGAAATTTCTAATCCATCTATCCAAAGTTTTGAGCAAACTAACAGGCCAGGAGTAGATTCGAAAACTATAAATAAGCATGCCCTGTATGACAAAATTAATCAATTGCACTCTACCTATGATGGAAAGCAAAGAGCCTTTCCAAGAGGAGAGTTTACACTTGATTCTGTCAACTATAGGCTGGAGGTGAATTTTCTGTGGCTTACCTTGGAATAATGTAACTCCCAAATAGGTGAAACGAAGACAACCTGATGAAAACCCAAGCATATAAGAAATGCATAACCTTCTAGCAGAAGAGAGATGGCCAGCATAGAATTTGGATTTTTCTGAGTTGATAACTTGTCCTGAAGCTTGCTCATATGCTTGAAAAAGAGAAATAAGACTTTGCAGGCTCTTCTTTGACCCTCTACAGAAGATCATAACAACATCCGCATAAAGAATGTGACTTGGCATATTACAACCTCTAGGACCTACCATTAGTTGGAGTTGTCCCTCATCAACCAGCCTTGAAATCCCACGACTTAGCACTTCCTCAGCGATACAAAATAGAAGAGGGGACAAGGGATCACCTTGTCTAACACCTCTTTTACAATTAAAGTAGCCAATAGCATGACCATTGACTGATATGGACAGTTTTGCAGAATTAAGGATTACCTTAACCCAATTGCAGAAAGTTTGATCAAACCCGAAAGCCTTTAGAACTTGCAAGAGGAAGTACCAATCAATAGTATCAAAAGCCTTCTTAATGTCAATTTTGAAAGATAATTGACCCCCAAAAGCCTTTTTATCAAGCAGATTGATAGCCTCAGATGCAGAGCAAACACAATCTAAAATTTGTCTTCTTTTTATAAAACCTCTTTGATTGACTGATATATTTTTGGAGCAACAATGGCAAGCCTATCTGCCATCACCTTTGTAATTATTTTGAACTGAAAATTAGCTAAGGCTATCGGTCTAAAAAGTTTCACTTTATCTGCCCCTTGCACTTTACGAATAAGTGTTATAATATTGGAGTTAATATTGGGCAGTAGCCAACTTTCTCTAAAAAACTAAAGAACAGAAGCAAAAACATCTCCAGAGATAATATCCTAAAAATATTGGAAGAAAAAACCCCCAAAGCCATCAGGACCAGGAGCACCATTTGTATTCATAGAAAAAACTGCATTTCTAACCTCATCCATAGATGGTAGATTAGTTAACATAGCATTATCCTCTCTTGAAACCAAAATAGGGATAACCTTGTCAATCAGATCATTAGACTGGCACCTGTTCTCCGAGGCAAACAAAGATTGGTAAAAATTCAGAATATGCTCCTCAATATCAGTTTGATTATTAAGGATTTGCTCTCCATGTTTTAGCATAGAAATCTGTTTAGTAACATGTCTAATCTTTGTTGTTTTGTCGAAAAATTCAGTGTTTCTATCACCGAATACATGTCAATTTATTCTACACTTTTCCTTCCAAAACTCCTCCTTACAGCGTAAGGCATGGTTCAGCTTCAATTGAGCCTCTTTCTCCTGGTCAAGCAGATCATCTGAGCAACCTAGGAGGTCCATTTGTATTTGAATATGATCTACCAAGGATATGGCAGTGGAGACATTAGAGTGCACATCCCCAAAAACATTCCTGTTCGAATCCTTTAGTTTCACTTTGAGTAATTTGAGTTTTTGAGTCAAAACAATTGATTTGTTTGAATCACAATCACACACAATTGACACAATGGATGAAAATGAAAGTGTGATGAACATGAAAATCAACCATTACGAACCATACGTGAATATTTGCAATCACCTCTAAATTCTAGTCTATCATGTTTTATCTTTCCACTCAATGTCAATAATTTTATATTTAAGTCAGGTATAATTTCTTTACTTCTTAATTTTCATGGTTTAGAATCTGAAAGCTCATATTTACATCTAAAATAATTTGAGGAAGTATGTATTGCTTTTAAAGACCAAAATTGCACTGAAGAGATTGTTAAGTTTAAATTGTTTCTTTTTTCTTTAAAAGATAAAGCAAAAACTTGACTTAACACTTTGAAACCAAGATCAATTGGCACATGGCAAGAAATGCAAGGTGAGTTCTTAAAGAAATTTTTCCAACATATACAATGCTATGAAAAAGAAAAATCTAATTTTTTTTTCAAAATTCAAATAAAGCATATTTTCAATGTTGGGAACGGTTAAAAATTTATTAAATTCTAGCTCACATCATAGTTTTAAAAAATGGCGCACTATAAGCTTCTTTTATAAAGGTTTAACACCTGAAACTAAACAATTTATGGAAATAATGTGCAATGGTGAATTTCTTGATAAAGAACCTGATGAAGCTTTAGACTATTTAAACTAGTTGGCTGACAATTCTAAATCTTGGCATGGTACTAATATTTTTAAAAATTCAATTAGATTTAACCTTGTAAGTGCTAATAAAGGAAAATATCACCTTAGTTCAGAGGAAGATCTAAATGCTAGGTTTGCCAGTTTGGCTAGAAAGGTTGAAGCCGTGAAATTAGAAAAAGCAAAAGAAATCAAATCTGTGCAAAATAAAGAAATTTGTGGCATTTGTGATGACTTAGGACACTCAACACATGAATGTCCTAAGATTCCTGTTTTTAAAGAAGTTGTACATGAGCAAGTAAATGCAATAAATAATTTTAAAAAATCATTTATTTCTTCTTTTTTAGATACATATAATCCAGGATGGAGAAATCACCCAAACTTCAGCTAGAGGAATAAAAATCAGTCATAATTCGTGCAACCACCACCTCCTTAGGCACAACGGGACTCTCAAAATTCTCAAGGATATGTACCTTATGTCCTACCATATAGAAAAAACCTTGAAGAAACATTGCATGCATTTAAAGAAAAGCAAGAGATCATTAATAAAAAAAATAATTAAATCATGATTGACATAAAAGAAACTCTTGCTAACTTCTGCACTCACAATTCACGAGAAAAAAAATTTCCTTCTCAACATCAACCAAATCCCAAGGGTCAGTACAGTCTAAGTGAATATAGTTCAGAAAACTAACAAATAGATCAATTCAAGTCAGTGATAACTCTTAGGAGTGAAAATGTTGTTAAAAATCAAATTCTTGAACCTTGTGAGAGAGATGATGAACCAATCCCCCAAAAAAATGAAAAAATTGACCAAAAAGAGACCAAACTCTCGCTTGCACCCCAATTTCCTCAATCAATAAACAATTCAATGAAATTGAATCATAACACTGAAATTTTTGAAATTTTAAAACAAGTGAAGGTCAATATTCCTCTGTTAGATGCTATCAAACATATTCCATCTAATGTCAAATATTTGAAGGACTTGTGCACTGTTAAAAGGAAACTAAATGTGAAAAAGAAAGCCTTTTTGGCTGAACATGTAAGCTCCATTATTCAAAATAGTAATACGTTGAAATATAAAGACCCTAGTTGTCCTAGAGTTTCATGCATTATTGGAGAACATAAAATTGAAAAAGCTTTACTTGATATTGGTGCTAGTGTCAATTTGCTTCCATATTCAGTTTATCAGCAACTCAACTTGGGTGAGTTAAAACTAACTTCTGTAACTTTTCTACTTGTCAATAGATCAATTAAAATTTCAAGATGAATAGTGGAAGATGTGTTGGTACAAGTTGATAAATTCATATATCCTATGTATTTTATTGTCTTGGATGCTTAACCTATGACTGATAGTTGCAAGTCAATTCCTATTATTTTAGGCCGTCCATTTTTAACAACAACTAATGCTTTGATAAATTATAGAAATAGAGTGGTGAAGCTAACATTTGGAAATATGACACTAGAGCTCAATGTTTTTAACATGTGCAAGCAACCACAGGAAGCCCTTGATGAAAAGGAGGAAGTTGAAGGAATTGAAGTCATCATAGATGATCATCTTCAAACAAGGAGTTCTTCTGACTCATTGGAAATTTGTTTAGTCAATTCATTTTATTCAGGCATGAAATTAGACGATGATATCTCCAAAATATGCTCTTTGCTTGATTGTACACAGGTAATGAAGTACGATAGATGGAAGTCAAGATTTGAATAGCTAAGTTGAAGTACACATTTTTGGGAGAAGAACAAAGCTTTCTAATGGTAATTTCCTCGTCCCTTATTAAAAAACAAGAAGGTATGTTAACAGAAGTATTTAAAAGGCATAAAAGTGCAATTAGATGGATATTAAAGGACATAAAATGTATTAACCCATTAATATGTACACATAAAACACATTTAGAGGATAATGTTAAAACATCTCAATAACCTCAAAGAAGATTAAATCCACACATGAAAGAAGTAGTTAGAGCTGAAGTTCTTAAATTGCTTGATGTTATAATTATCTATACTATATCTGATAGCCAGTGGGTAAACCCTACACAACTTATGCCTAAGAAATCTGGAATAACAATGGTTGAAAATGAAAAAAAGGTGAATTAATACCTACGTGAATCTCATTTAATTGGCATATGTGTATTGATTTTAAAAAATTAAATGTTGCTACTAAGAAAGATCATTTTCCCTTGCTGTTTCTTAATCAAATTTTGGAAATGGTAGCAGGACATCCATACTACTATTTTCTTGATGGTTATTCGGGTTATAATCAAATACCAATTGCATTGGAGGATCAAGAAAAAATCACTTTTACATGTCTCTTTGGAACTTTTGCATATAGAAGAATGACTTTTGGCCTTTGTAATGCTCTGGCAACATTCTAAAGATGCATACTAAGTATTTTTAGTGACATGATTAAGCATTATTTAGAGGTTTTCATGGATGACCTAACGGTTTTTGGAAATTTATTTGAAATTTGTCTTGATAATTTGGAAAAAGTTCTTAAAAGATTGGAAGAAAAAGAATTTGTGCTAAATTGGGAAAAATGTCATTACATGGTTACCTTAGGAATAATGTTAGGTCATATGATATTTTCTAAAAGAATTAAAGTTGATAAAGCCAAAGTTGAATTAATTGTCTATTTGTCTTCCTCAAAAACAGTCAGAGACGTTAGTTCCTTTTTAGGACATGCAGAGTTTTACAGAAGATTCATTAAGGACTTTAACGTCATATCTAGACCATTATGTAATCTTATGTTGAAAGATGCATCATTTGATTAGACTCAAGAATGTCAATTTTTTTTTTTGAAAAATTAATTGGTCTTCTGACATCTGCTCCTATCATGCAATCTCCTGATTGGTTTTTGCCTTTTGAGTTTATGTGTGATGCTAGTGATTTTGTTGTGGGCGCTGTTTTAGGCCAAAGAAAGGAAAGTAAGCCTCATGTGATTTGTTACGCAAGTAGAACTTTAAATAGTGCACAAATGAATTACACCACTACTGAAAAAGAACTACTTATTGTAATATTTGCACTGGATAAATTTTGATCTTATTTAATTGGTTATTCTATTGTGATTTTTACCGATCATGTTGCTGTTAGATATTTGATGTCTAAGCAGGATGCCAAACCAAGATTGATATGGTGGATCTTGTTGCTTCAAGAATTCGACATTGCAATAAAAGATAAGAAATGAGCCGAAAATATTGTCGCAGATCATTTGTCCAGACTTACAACATGCTCACCTTTTGATAACACACCCATCAACGATTCCTTTTTTAATGAATTTTTATTTTCTGTCAATTACATGCCTTGATTTGCTAACATAGTCAATTTTCTTATAACAAGAAAGATGCTGCCTCAATGGACGCACCAAGATAGAAGGAAATTTTTAACAAAGGTGAAATTTTTTTATTGTGAAGACTCATACTTATTCAAATATTATCCTGACCAAATCTTTCGGAGACGTGTGCCTGACAGTGAGGTAGGTAGTGTCATAAAATTTTGTCATTCAGAAGCATGTGGAGGTCACTTTTCTTCAAAGAAAATAGCTGCGAAAATCTTACAGTGCGGATTTTATTGGCCCACTTTATTTAAGGATTGCTATATCTTTTGTAAAAGTTGTGAAAACTGTTAGAAAATATGCTCTATTTCTAAAAAAACATGATGCCTCTTAACCCTATCATTGTCATGGAAAGTTTTTATTGTTATGGAATTGATTTCGTGGGTTCAATTACATCCTCATTTGGATTTGTGTATATTTTAGTTGAAGTTAATTATGTCTCAAAATGGATTGAGGCGATTCTATGCCAACACAATGATCATAAAACTGTTCTCACATTTTTAAAAGAAAATGTCTTGTGTCGATTTGGAATCCCTCGAGTTATCATCAGTGATAGGGGAACACATTTTTGCAATAAACTATTTGAATCTTTAATAAAGAAATATAGTATTACACACAAAATTACCACCCCTTATCACTCTCAGACAAATGGACAAGTTGAATTGGCAAATAGGGAGATTAAACAAATTTTGGAAAAAACAGTTAACCCAAATCATAAAGATTGATCTTTAAGGCTAAACGATACATTTTGCGCTTACCGTACTGCTTTCAAAACATCCTTGGACATATCACTCTAACGATTAGTCTATAGAAAACCTTGTCACCTGCATGTAGAATTGGAACATAAAGCATTTTGGGTCATTAAAGCTTTCAACCTAAACCTTGATGATGCTTGCAAGATATGCAAAAGCTTTTCATGACAAGTCAACTTTGAGAAAATCTTTTAAAATTGGTCAAAAAGTTCTGCTTTATAATTCTCGTCTGCACCTATTCCCTGACAAATTGAGATCTAGGTGGAGTTGTCATTTTGTTGTCAAACATGTGTATCCTCATAGGGCCATAGACATTGAGAATCCTAGAAATGGTAATGTGTTTAAAGTCAATGGACAAAGACTCAAACTATTTCTGGAAAATCAAGTTGATGAGGTAGAATTCATCTCTCTTTCTAATCCTTGTTATGAATAGAATTTATTCTAATTTTGTTGCCTTCTTTTTGAAGTTCTTTGTGTTCCCGGTTAAGTGGCGGATAACAGGACTTCGTGGCTCTCGAGTCGGTTTATTTTCAATTTCCCATAATAACTGAATCCATCTCCTTTAAAATGGATGTCATTCTCTCAAATTTCAGAAAAAATTTTCATTCCCTCCCTCAAAATGCTCTGACAAAATCTAAAAACTAGATGTGAAAGACTGAGATTGTTAATACACAAAGGTATACCGGAAGATGTATGCTGGATAATTGAAGCAAAAGTCCGACTAGCAGGTGAGTCTTCAATTTCATTTGACTCATACATGCTAGGTCTTGGTAGAAGTTCATATTTTAAAAGGAGAAGAGCAAAAAGGTTACAAGTTTGTCACAAATGTGCACGATGGAATTTTAACAAACGATGTCATTCTTTGGGAATGGTTTTTGCAAATCGAGAAGATAAAATATTTTTCATTAAGAATAGACTGAGTAAGGAGTCATTGGATGATATCTTATTGACTCTTGAGACGTATTCTTGTGGATTTGTGCATCGTGAACTTCTTAATTTGTGGAATCTCTTTAAGGACAAACAAAAATGTTATAGTCTTGGGAATCTGACTGTAAAAGATCTTGCTTGCCAATTTATAAGAAAATTAGATGAGAAACTTATCATCAACTCATAGAAGGCGTTTAAGTCGTTACTAGACGTAAAACTAGAGGAAGATGTGAACCACAATCATAACAACATGTATATATTATCTTGTTCTTCTTCTTCTTTTAAAAAAAAATTTTTGAACAAGGGAAATCTGGAAGGAGTACCATGCTCTTAATTAAGTGTGGAACCCTAGCCTTTGGTTGACCCGTTATTGACTTGGGTGGACCTTTGCACGTTGGTCCTTAAATAAGGTTCGTGTACCATGCTCTGTAGAGAGCCGTACTCCATAACCCAATGTTTACCCTCTAGGCATTGTGGAGTTAATGGACAGGCAGAAGCGCCCTACTCTAGTTATTAGTGAGAAGTAACTTGCGGCTGCCAAAGCATATGAGGCATCTGAACTTGATCCTCTTTTTTATTAGAAACGGCTTTCAGCGCCCTGGGATGGGATGTTCTGGATCTTAGATATTGCGGATTTCATATTTTAGCATCTTTGTTGATGTTACGAACCCAATGTGAGCTCTTCAGGTTCCAAACCTAGGATGGAAACTCACGATGGTTTCTTTCTTTTTCTTTTCTTCACATAAACAGGCGTGAGTGTCTACTGTAATGGTGACATGCAGTATAAAGATATGTCACTACTGCACTCATGACGCGCAGTATAAAGATACGCCATGAAAATTATATATAAAGGTATGTTATCATTTGCTATTATATTTCTTTTATCTTTATTTAATTTTGCTATATTTTAGTTTTGGACAGACGATCCTTTAAGCATGGTCCTTCAGGAGTTTCTAGACTTCTTTACCCTGATAGTTTTCTTGAAGTTCAAAAAAAATAAAATAAAATAAACAAAAAAAAGGATTGGTCGGAAGGAAGTAGTGAGAGAAACAACTTGAAACACAAGTTTGATCTAACATTTCATCTATAACCTTCCTTTACTTTTGGTCTCATTCATCGTACTTTGTTTCTTTTTAAATTTGTATCAAGTTTTTCTTTTCAGTAATTGCTGCAACAGGTAATATCTTCTATCATTTACTCATCTATATTTTAACATTGAGGATAATGTTGTGATCTGGTTAGGGGGAAGGATAATTGACCCAAAAATTTTTTTTAGGAAGTATGATATGATTGTCAACAACTTACTAAACTAATTAAGGATGACAGATGAAAAAGTAATTTTACTCTTGAGACGCATTTTAATTGGGAAAATATGTTTATTGATATGATTGTCAGAAACCTACTCGTAGTAAAACCAATTAAGAATGGCAGAGTAAGGAGTATTTTTTTTTACTCTTGAGACGCATCTTAGTTGAGAAAATAATTATTTTGTGTAGAAGTAACAAATGAATTCTTGGATCATAGCATAAATTGTCCTTTGTCTTAAATTTCACATGCTTAGTTATGGATGTTGAATTGATAGATTGAGAATGATAGATATATGCCTTATGAGATTTTGAGTCTATTGATGAATGGATTGAATATTTGTACCATTCTCTTCTTTTTTGTGTGATTTTTTTCACTCATGGAATTGTTACTCTAGAACTTGCTTTGATTCTTTTTTATGCTACATTTTCATATGCATACATAAACATGATTGACGCATTTTTTCTTGAAATAACTACTTTAACCAAATAGGCTGCCTTGCGCAACAGCATATTGTCTCAATATGATATCAAACACTCTTATGATTTCTTGGAAATTCTCTAATTCCTACTAACGTAAGGCATTGGAAATGACATATTTCCCCTTACTTAACCCCTTTGAGATTATTTGACTATTCTTTGTTTTTAACTCATTATGTACCTTAAATGAAAAATCATGTTCTTACCTGACTTTAGGGAATAAGAAAGCATTAACTTTGTTAATGGATGAGTTCTTGAACAAGTGTGGAGGTGTGTGTGCAAAATGGATTGGTGAAAAAGGAAAGAGTAGCTAATTGAAAAAAAAATATGTGTGTATATTTATGATCTAAAAAAAACAAATGTGCAAAGAAGGGTCAACAAGGCAAAAAAGGAAGAAGAAAAGAATATGTAAAGGAAATTTGTATTAGGTGGAGTTGGGATAAACTTTCATGCTTGTTAATTGAACTCAACTTTCATGCTTTTTTATTCTCTTTGGTTTTTAACTTGTCAAATCCATATTACCACCTTCCTTTACCTTGATCTCATTACAATCTTGAATAAATTTTTCATGATTTGTGTGTGCATGTGTTCTGAGTAGTGGAGAAGTAGAAGATAAGCAAGCTTATGATAGTGTAATTTTTCATGGGTTGAATATAGTGAAATACTTACCTTTTAAACACTTGAATGATTGAGAGTGAATTCTGTGAGGATCTATCATTCTTGATTCATTCTTTTCAACTGAAGTTTCCTTGCTTGTTGGTTGAGATGTGAAGAAATGTTACCTCATGAATGCTTTGATCCCTTGAATTTTTTATTGTTATTCTTTATTCATCAAGTCTTTTAGAGTTTTTAGCTTTTGAGTCTGAGTCGTTTTTTTTTGTTTCCTAGCTTTGATCTTATGTGTTTTGCCCAGGAGTGCAAAAAAACTAAGTGTGGGGGAATTTGATAATCACATATTTTATACATTAATAAACCCTCATTTTTAATTATTTACACTCTCCATGTACTTAATTGATTGAGCTTGGTCATGACTTGTAAGTTTTGGTTCAAATTAGGCTTAATTGATATTTTTTTAACATTGTTGAGATTTTACATTGTTTCTGTATTTCGACCATATCTTGAGTATTAGATGTCTAAAAAAATAAATTTTACCTTGTAGAAAAGTTAAGGAAAAACTCTACAACTTTGATGAATAGCTTAAAGTCTTAATCAGACATCTAGTAGAACTAATTGAACCTGAAAGTCAGAAAACAAGTTTTATCACTAGAACCCGAGTAATGTGCACTAATCAGAGCATAACTTGGTTGTATGAGTTGCATTGAGCTAAAACCGATGCCATTTGAAAGTTAATACCAAAATCTACAACTTTTATGAAGAACATAAGAGACAGTTCAGATGTCTTGGACATCATATTGGGCTTACAAGTCAGAACAGAGGAGCTGAAATTGGGCCTAAGTAGTTGCAATGATTGAGTCATATCTTGGGCTGTATGAGGCCAAATTGGATGGTTCAAGTAGGCATTTGATAGCCAAGACAAAGACCTACAACTTTCATGAAGGCCACTTTCCAAAAATCTGTCGGCAAGCACAAGTTTGACACCAAATTATTTTATACAAGTGAAGACAAGCATTTTTTGCAATCATCCACCTACTCCTTAATCATCAATCCACCCCTTAATTATCCACCCACTCATTGTCCTACTCATTATCATCTTTTGCTTGTGATGCTCTATAAAAGGTAGCATTGGCTGCCTATTAGGGTAATCTTGGTTTTAGATCAAGATCGTGTTATTATGTTATTTACTTGTTGTAATTTTCTTTTGTTGTAAATAGAAGTTATGATCATCATCTTCTTCTTCTTCTTCTTCTCTCTTTCTTTCTTCTTTCTCATGGTTAACTAATTTTCATCTTGCTTGGGTGAAGGGGTGAAGCTTTTGGTAATAAAATAAGGTTAGATTAATTTCTTTCTTGTGCTTAAATGATATATTATCAAGTGATCATTATATGTGTTGTATTTTGTTTCTAATTAATTTAGAAAACCTCCTTGTAAAGTGGAGTTCTTGATTCATTGTAGACAAGTGGTTTAGCACAATGAATGCTTGAACCTATTTACAAGTGTTGGTAAATAATTAAAGGAACCATAATATAATTACGTATGCAATTCTAAATGGACTTTGAATGTTTTATTTTCCGATTAGAGTCTACATTGTGCGTGGATTTCAATTGAGTTATAAAAAGAATTAATCTTGTCCTTAATTTATTACTAAAAGTGGATCTCCTACCTCATACAAGTTCTTTAATTTGATTGTGAACAAGTTTTAATATCTTTATTGTTGTGACAAAGTCTTTCCTTACCTCAAAGAATTTTTCTTCATCAATTCCCTGTGGATCGACCTCAGACTCCCGAGAAATTTATTACTTGAGACAATCTACACTTGGGTTTGCATCATTTAATCCGCATCAATGCTTAAGGCAATCTAGTAGTAGGTGATATTTTAATTGTGGATGGAGATAATCCTGATGAGTGCCTCCTAGGTGGCTTCTCCTGCCCCTTCCCCTTATCACCTTGTGACGATGACATATACATAAATAATAAAACAAAATTTTTTTGTAAATGAGTCATTTGCAAATTATTTAAGTTAAAATATAATATAAATATAATTTCAAACACAACACAATAATGTATTATTAGTAAATACAACATATTAATATAACTTTATACTCACAGTTATAAGGAAACATTGTCTTCGTCACTATTTGTTTCATATTTATTAGTGGAAGAAGTTTAATCTTCATCGTCATTAAAATTATTTTCTTCTTCTTCATCATTTTCGTGTTGTCTACTAGTACCAACATCTTCAACTACATTAGAAACTTTATTGGTGTCTTACAAGTGTTCGATGAGATTCATGTCAACAATTGGATCCACAAGAGACATAGTATCATCTTGGAATATAATTTTCAAGGCATCTTCAATTTCAATTCAGCCTCTTATCTAGGTCTTTATTAGCACCCACCATTAGACCTTATCCTTTTTTTTCCAGGATAAGGAACGTAATACACTTGTCTCGCAGAAAAAATAATGATAAAATGATTAAACCTATCATATGGTCTAGTGTGTTGAACCTTGATAATATTATAATCTTTGTGAACTATTGTACCTCTATTAACCAGTCAAATTGTAACATACATTGACGTTGATATAATATGCAAATTATACATAAAAAAGTTACCCATTTGATGCAGATGATAGTAGGATACTTATGATTTTTATTATTATGATTTTTTTGTTATTTTAAATTGAAATTTTAATTAAGGATCTTATCTACTTTACGATTTTAGTTTTAATGAGAATCTATCCAAGTTTCAAATCTTATCATTATTTAGTTATATTAAGATTTTGAATTAAAATATGATTAGTCTATTATTTATTTTAGTTAAGATTTGTTTCTTTTATAAGATGGTTCTAAATACTCTCATATCATATAGAGTTTTTTGTTCTTTTGATCATTTGGTTCTGCATCACTATTATTTCGCAAAAAAAAAAAAAGGTTATCAAGTATAATACACCAATTTATTAAATTATTATTTTGGTCGTTACAATTTTATTGAAGTTTTAAATGAAATTTTTATACTTTTAAAAAATTTAAATAAGTCTTATATTTTAAATAAATTTTTAATTAAATCCTCACTAACTATAAATTTTTGTAATTTAGTCCCTGAAACTTATAACAACAACACATAATGGCTTACAGATGATTGTAAACATCCACCAACAAAGTGTAACAAAGGAACCTATTTAAAATTTTTTAAAACTATAAAGACTTCATTTAAATTTTTTTAACTATAAGAACCTATTTAAAAATTCAGTAAAATTATCGAGACTAAAAAAGTAATTTAACCAAAAAAGTATACTCATTTTATATATAGATTTTTTTTTGTACAATAATGACTAAGGTTTGAATTTATAAACTACCCAAATCATTTACCATTAGTCCACTGCTAATGGTTTTTATATAGGTTTCCTCAAGTAAAGTTGAAAGTTATACTGTGAAAAGAAATGAATAAATTAGACATTTGAAATACGATAAAGTTTTTAACATTATCATTTAACCATGCAAAAATTATAATTTATCTCATTTAACTTTGGGTGGTGTGTATTTTGATTTTCAAATTTAAAAAATGTGCACCATAATACCTAAATTTTTTTATGTGTGTTTTTGTCCTTTTATTTAATTTTTCGTTAAATTCTAACTACTGAAATCATAATTTTAAAGTTTTAAGATGACATTGCACACGATGTTAAGTTGGTGGGATAATTTGATTTCTCATAAAAAAAAAATTGATACAAAAAATAGTCACCTAACTTTAACATGACAATTTTCATTAAAATTTAATGGAAACGTTATGCCACACAGCCATAGATAAGGAGACCAAATGAGCCCAAGTTAGTGTAAAAGGATAATGGATCCCACACTGTAGGTGGGGTCTACTAAAGTAAAACCATCCAAATACATGCCTCTGGTTAAAGTCGGGACTACATTCGTCCAGGACATTTACCATTTTTCTTGATAGAAAATCAAATAAAAGGATTAAAATATACGACTTAGAAGATTTAAGGATCATGTTGTACGATTTTTAAGTTTGAGGATTAAATTACACATAATCTTATAAATTTTGGGATCAAATTCAATATCACATATTTAAAAAATTTAAATTCTTTCTATTTGAACTAATTTGAGCTTATATACAAAAAAAAAAATTATAATTTAAAAATATTGGTGCAACCGAAAGTAGTGATTATACTATACATTAGTACAATACAAATCGATATATTTTATATAATAAAAAACTTTTAATTCTCGTAATGAATAGTTTTACTAAATTTTAGTTTTGGCCTTTTTCTTATACTAATTTTCTTTTTTTTTTTTACAATTCTGTTATATTAATCTTGCTACTGCACAAATAAAAAATATTAATTTTGCTAACTTGAAAATTATGTTACATTGTGCCACATGAAAAAAAAAGAAGAAGAAAGTGTCGTGTCAATAGCAATTTAATTAAAAAATATATCAAATTTTTTAACTGAAAAAATATCATTTTTTTAAATGAAAAAATATCATTTTTTTAAAAAATAAGTATAATTAAAATTAAAAAAGTTAAAAATAAATTTTAAACTCAAAGAAACGAAAGTGTAATGAAATCTAATACAAGAACAATTGAAAATAGGGTGTATTTTATCTTCATTTATTATCATTTTACCAACTATAATTTTCTCTCATTTTTAATCTCCTTTATATTCTTCGTTTTCTATGTCAAACTGCCCCTATTAATCCATACTGAAATAAGTCTTAGATATGGTTATGATGGCCGAATCTGCAGGCTGCAGATACTCATTGACCTGAGAGTTAAATCCAAGAGTAGTTGTAAATGTAGGGACATGGTGATCCTCCTGTGAGCCATTTTATCTCTCCTTTGAGTACTCACTGTTCATTGACTGAGTAACGATCCACGTTTTATTTTTTCTGAGCTTTTTTTCTTTGTCGAACATCCCAAGTAATGGTTATTTGTTTCTTATACCAACAAAAGAGAATAAGCGAATAAACCCACCCCCAACTCTAGCAACATGACTACATCAGTCCTAACTCCTCATGACCCACTTTGCATTGCTTCTTATGGAATTCACTTGCCCTTGAGTTTTGGTTTAGCTCATCTCATTTCTGTATCTCAAATAGGCTTAGCATTTAGATTTGCTAGTTTTAAAACACAAGCATGAATAAACTCAATTTGGCAAACCAATGGATTAATTTCTCAAAGAAGAAACAAGTTGCTTCTTTTCATATTAGGAGTATAGAAATTTTTTCACAACTCGAAACAGAATAACCAAAACCTACACATAGTATAAAGTTTTTAATAATCATCCACACAGAGGCAGAAGCAATGAGAGCTAAACACAAGTTTATATTCCTTTCCAGGAGATAGCCTGATACATCATACATCCATGTGGTTAAGAAACTCATGTCTAAACCCTGAAAGAGAAGATATGATGAAACATGGAAATGGAAATGGAAATAATAGTACCCTGATAGAGAGAATGCTAGTATTGTCCTATGGAACCGAGTCACACTACAACCACTACTGTGCTTACTTTGGTTTTACACAAAAAACAAAAAAGTCTCCTAGTGGGGTCATGATGCTCCTTATCTCTAACAGGATTAATTGCTGGAACGGGAAGGATTTTGACTGGAACTTGAGCTATGGTTCAGGTCAAGAATGGTGTTTGGAGCATTGGCTTTTGGGTTACCCTTGGAGAGCTTCTGTTTGAGCTCAGAGAGCAGTGCCTGATTCTCTTGATTAAGAAGTTGAGCTTTCTTCCTTAGCCTTTCATTCTCTTTCATTATGTGACAGTTCTGGTAGTACAGCTCTGAGTTCAGCCTTTCCATGACTATGAAACAATTCCCAGAACTGTCCGCAGTGCCCTGTCCTGAAACCAGGAAAAAAACAAAAATTATGGTATTGGAACAAATAGGAATAGGATCTCCAGATAATATTATTAACTGGCCCCAGAACCATAATGCAGCAATTGAACCTAAACTAATATATATACACACACGTTTATAAATCTCCACTTCATCGAGAAAAACACAAAGAATATGGATATGATTGAAAAAAGAAAAAGAAGAGGGCTCGTGAATAAAAAGAAGGAAATCCCATCATTAGAAAAATTAAAATGAAGAAGCACCTTAATAACTGACTGAAATCCAAAAGGGAAAAACAATTATATATATACAAGCTTCCTTGCGAATGTGTTGCTTTATGAATTGCTTTGGTAGTTATAATTATGACACCTAAACGAAGAAGCCAATGACAACAGTGAAAAGCATAGCGGGTGGAGGCCAGAACTATTGAGTCTTTTGGACCACCATGTCAAATAAATAGAGCATATGGCTGGCTTGTCTGCACAGCCAAAGAAGGAGACACAGGTGGAATAACAGTTGTCCAAATCTGCACTCACTTGAAAGCAGAAAAAAATGGTTTCTTTCGGCTGTCCCAAGAGGGAAGAAAAGGATAAAGGTCACACATAAAAGAAACAAGCTTCATCCGAAGATCTTCTGTCTGTTTGTATATCTATGTAATAAACAAAGTTGTTGCTCTCACACGCATATAGCCACATTAGAGGTATTCAAATTTTTAGTATCAACGTAGCTAAAAGTTGTTAGAAGTAATAATAAAATGGAGGGAAAAAATACATTAAAACCCCTATATATATTAAAAAAATGGGAGGTTATCTAGAGCTAGAGAAAGACAAAGAAATCATTCAAGTATTAATTATAATTATAAAATAGTTAAAAGTAAGGGAAAACAAATGTTACAGAATCCACAGAGAAAAGGGTTGAAACTTGAAAGCCAAACATTCCTTCCACAAAATGAGGCATAGTAAAACCAAGACACCTGAAATTCTAAAACTATGTGAATGTTAGGTAGAAGCTAACCAAAGACAGAACATAGATGATCTGGCCTCAGATATCTGGGAACAAGTTAAACCAAATACTACTTGTTGCAATAGCCTCAATGGGTCTCAAACTACAATACCCTGTCTATCTTTCATTGTGAAAGTAAGGAAGAAAACAAAACAAAAACTTGAGAGAGAGAGGTGGGGGCCTCTGTCTTTCTCTCTTGAACTTTTCGAAAAAGATCACCTTTTGAAGGGAGTTAGCTGAAAACTCTGGTCGAAGAAGCAAAGTGGACTCTGGAAGTTGAGTAGCAGTAGGGAAAAAGGGTGAGTTTGTGAATGCAAGTGAGGGACAAAGAGAACAATGTGGCTGTTAATTTATAGAGCAAATTCCAGAGAGGAAGACCAGAGAGGATGAAAAGCAAGAGAGGCAAATGGGTGGGGAGACGTGTCCCTCCTCTCTCTGACACAACAATCATGCATGTGTAAGCATGGAAGGCGGCTGGTTAAGAGCCTAAAAGATTTCATGTTTCGGTTCTATAATGATGCTTATGGCGTCATGTGAATGATTATTTTGAAGGGGGTTGGTTTGTTTCTGCTGCTTCTTCTGTTCTTCCTCATCCTTTCCTTGTGTGCAGAAGCAAAAAAGGGCATAGTGGGAATAAAATTAGGCATAATGGACATGAGAGGGACAATAATGGGGCTTCTCTCTAGGGTTTCTAAAATGATGGTGGGCTAGGCCATCCCAAGATTTGCAATGATGGTTTGGATTGGGTCTGAAACCACCATCAGTATTCAGCATCCTTCCTTAGCCCCCCTCCCCCCCTATCATCAATTACTCTTGTGTTTTTATTTATGCTGCGGTTCTTCTATTTTTAGGCCTTCATGATTCTCACTTTTATATTGCAATTTTCATGTGTTGAGCAGTGTTGGCAATAATCATTCTCATTGCCGTAATATTATTATTCCTTCTGTTGAAAATGGCGGTTTTTGTGCATTGATACTTGAGAGGAGGAGAAGACACTGCCACTTTTTTGTGGACTTATCTTCCCTCCACAGCACTATCTCATTGTTTTCCATAGTAATATTTGTCTTTTTGTATGCCAGAATCTCTTACTTGAGGTTCAGGGCTTGTTGATAATTGGTCATATGTATATTGATTATATTATTTTTGTATGCTTAGGATTGGGAGAGTGCTTTTCTCAACAAAAGGAATGTGAAATCATTAAAAGGGTTCCACAAAAAGGGCAAAAAAGAAAGGATGTGGAGGGTGTGTTATGCATTGTCATTACGCTAAAGCAAGGTTCTTTTAGTACAAGTTCCATTTGAGAATCTACTCTTACTTCTAGTGGAATTTCCATTCAGTGGTTATCCAAATGACCCATTTTTCTCACCATTTATCCTGTGACTCTGAGCTAATGAGCGTTTTGAACCATTGATGGTATTTTGTTTTACGTTATTATAATTAGAATGATAGCAATTATAGGTGAAGCCAGTATCATAATTAAAGCACTCATTTTCTTGCCAAATTCAGGAGATGATATAGAAATTTAGGGGAGGAACAGCGGTTGGATGAGAGCTGGGGCCTGCTAGCTCCCCAATCCCCTCATGGGTTATGAGTGCCACAACGTGAAACATCATGGTTGACAGATAGTATTTGTTGGATGTGTCAAATTTCCTTCTGTGGGTGAAATTGTCGACCAGTTCATGGGTTACCCCTCGTGGAGCTCGTTCGTTTCACTCCCTGTTTACGACTGACTTTGCTTGCTCCAATCTATGTTGTCTAAGTTTGGGGGTTCATTCCATTGGCTGGCTGTTTTTTAAACGAAAATGATTCTTGCAAATAACACCACTCCTACTGAAATTACCCTTTTGTCTCATTATTGCTTTAGAAAATATGTGTTTGAGAACTATGTTCATAAATAGTATTTTAACTAAAATACAAGAAGAAAAATTAGTGTGGAAGGATATTTTCTACATGACTATATTTTTGTATTTTCAAAATTTTGTTATCAATACTTTCAGAATTAATAACATTTAAAAAACAAAAATATAAAATCTCAATTTCAATTTTCATCCATGCTTTCATTGTTTATATATTCTATTTTTTCTTATACGAAAGTTCAATACATTCTCAAATTTGTGACTCCACTACGAGGTACCAAAAATTATTTCAAACCTTGATTATCAGTGGTGAGTTCTAATTTCTAAATTTTGTTGCGATGTTCCCTCTACACCAAAAGGAGCATAAAAACAATAATTAGCTAGCCACTTCCTCGTGCTCTGCACAGTTTAGTTCGGCTAATAAGTTTAGTCTATTCAATTTGCGTGGCTTTCTGGAAATTGAGTCACCGCACCAGCTGTTTGTCACATACTTTATAACCCACCACCATATAGCTGCGGCTAAGGCGAGCTCTGCTCAACCAAAGTTCTAGCCTCATGAGTTCCTATCCCATCAAATGTTCAAACATGTTCATTACCCTAAACATGTGCTTGGTCAACAACCCATATTTCCATTCAAATTCAGATAACTTAGGTACAGTCAGAGAAAGTATAGGGAGGCAAAAGGGTATCTCCCAAAGCAAAGCCATAAGCACACGGCATAGGCAGTTAATTGGCGTAAATGAGTGAGTGAATCAAATAAAAGGGGATATAAAATCTCGTCAGAAACGAACAATGATGGCAAAGCCCCAATAATAATGGTTCTCTTCTTTAGTAATCCATTCAAGTCCCTCTTAAATAGCCGTTTTGCTTTTCCCCTGCAATATTGAGTCACTCCCCATTGAATAATTTAATGAAAACTTGTGTATTCATGATTTAATGGGGTTTAGAATTGTTTACATTTTCCTTCATAAATGTATATGACAGTGCTCAAGAGTTTTTTTGCCATGGCCACATAGAACTGGCACTCATGAATACCCATCATCATATACCTTGTCTATAATTACAATTACAATTATGCAGAGTGATAATGATCCATCTTGATTCTTTTACCAAGGACAAGAGAGAGATAGAGAGAGAGAGGTCGGGGATGATTGCATTGCATCACCTAGTGAGAAGCAAAGTAACTGATTCTGTAGCATCAACGATCAACACACGTGAAGGCTTTGAAATTTCATCCCGTAGTTATATCAGCTCATCATGGGTGAGCGTGTTAACATTTGATTTTAGGAGAGGGCCATAATAAAAATTAATAAATTCAGATTTTTTTTTCATTTTTTTTCTTTCCAAATGTGATGACAAAAAAAGTTTTGTGAGGGCTCCTGTAATTTTTCACCTACACTTTTCTTTTGGGTCAATTTTCACCTACATTTTTATTTTTATTGTTTTCGCATTCTAATAAGACAAAATAATTTTATTTCCTTATATTTTTACTCTGAATTATCTTTGCCTCTATTTTTCTACTTATTATTAGAAAAAAGGGTAAAAGAATGTATGTTGCACCAATTCCTTCAAAAAGAAATAGAAGAGTTGTTATTTTAAAAATTAAAGAATAAAATGAAAATGTAATTCACTGGCAATATTATGCATACATTCAATCTTTAAATTATTCAAATTCATGTTGCATGTTTTTATGAGAGATAATAAAAGAAGTAATGAAAAATAAGTTTGAATGATTTAACACTTATATATTATAAATTTTTGATATTGCGGTTACATATCAGATATTGAATTAGTTTATGTGTATTTTGATTAATTTATTTTTTTAATTTAATTAAAAAAATCATTTATGTTAAAATTAAAAAATTTACAAAAATATTTCGTAAAACTTGACACTAAAAAATTGATGAATTAAATTGCAAGAGTATATTTTTAAAGACTAAAAAACTAGTTTACTAAAAGAAATAAATAAATAAATAATATATGTATACAATTGTCTCACCATATCTTAAAATTTACAAAATTGCTGAAATAAAAAATAAAATAAAATTACAAAATTGCTTAAAACAAAATATTCACCGTGGCCGCCGGTTCTCCTAACAGGGGAGCTGAGATTCTTAGCCTTTCCTTTTTGCTCTATCTACTCATCTGCTAAGATCCTTTCACACCAAAGGTTCTTACTTGCTTCGCTCCTTCCACAGTAGATCTTCATGGCTAAGCATAGAACAAGGTGCCAGACCGGAGGTAATTCCTTCGTCTCTGCCCACTCATCACGTGCGTTCTAAGATAAGTTAACTTTTGTGAATTTTTGATCATTTGACTATGTTGTTCTTTTAATGAAATTGAGTCACAAGGTTCAATTTGAAGCACAAGATGCCCTTAGACTTTCTACTTTGTTGACTTCCTTGCATTCTGATAACTGATAAGTTAACTGAATAGTGCGATACTGTGATTATGCCACAATAATCTTTGTCTAACCTGCATTTGGGTACGAGTATTATGGATTTTTCAACCTCTCATACTGCTGTGTTATCGAGAGTAGTTATAGTTCAGGATATGTTAAATTTTCTGGATTGGGAATTGAAATCTGGTGGTGGCTTATGGATGTCTGATATTATCTTGATTTGAGTTTGATTCGATTAAATCCTCGTATGTCGTGGTGCTTTGTAATTTCTCTCCAATTGAATTCAGCAGACTTACGAAAGGAAAAGAAAAGAAAAGCTCTGTTTTGATTATTGCTAGAGTAGTCTCGGTTTAGAGTTAGCAAGGAAATTAGAACATTTCGCTTGAATTTCTTTATTTTATGAATTAAGGGGCCATAAACATTTGAACTGAATGTGAAATTCCGTCGAAATTGACCTTGTTTCTTGGGCAGACCTTTGTTTATTAGGATATATTTTCTAATTTGGTTTCTGTAGGTTGTTGCTGAATAATGTCTTTTGCTTTAATTCTAAGTGTTTGCATTTAGGGATATGAATTTAGAATGCATTATGATGTTCCCTTGGTGATTATATTGGCGGATATCTTTCCCTTGTTAATTCTTCATTTGATTGAGCAGTACCTGAATGGTTGGGCTTTGATGAGTAAACGGTTAATTTTTTAATTATTAATTTTTAAAAAAAAGCTGGAATGTGTATGAACGAATTTTTTAACATTTTACCCAAAAAAATTAAAATCCCAATCAGAGGACGGAATGTGTATAAACAATCGCGTTTATGTGCTTGTCATGCCTAGCAACGGCTGATTATTCTGAATTTTGGTCGTTGAACACCACATGTATCCATAATATTATTTATTCAAAATGGTCAATAATAATAAACAAAAATAACACCTTTAACTACCATATTCCCTTTGCATGCAGGCAGGTAGCTAGAAGCATTATTTTAGTAAGTATTTAGACTTTACAAGCGGGATCAGAGGACAGGTTTGTCAACCAGACAGAGTCACTAACAACCGCTTCGTCGTTATCATTTTTATGCCAAGTCCAAAGTGCATGTGATGCATTAACCACCTCTAATATACCATGTCCAAAGCTGGCCTCCCTGAATATTGATATCTCTGGCTGGGGATCTATGTAGCTGTAGGCACAGACCACGAAGAATTATTTAAAATCATTTATTAATGTGCAAAACTTATATAAAGCTTATTCTGAAAGTTAAAAATTAAGATTACTCAGAAAAACAATTCAAATGTTAATTACTTGGTAGCGAGGCCTTCACGGTTACCCCCATCCCCAATGGTGATATGCACCGGACCACAATTGTCACCTTTGTCTTTATACACCCGTGTCTGAGAAAAGATATATAGGTAACCAGCTCTCAAGTTAAAAACTTATGGAAAAGAAAGCATAATATAGTGATCTTAAATTGAATCTTTTTATAACAATAAAATGCTAATAATATTAAAATACTCACAAAGCGCTCATAGGCATGAACATGCCCTGCAAAAACAACATCAACACGGGCTTGATAGAGCAAATCTTCCATATCCGCCTTCATGTTAACGGATTCAGGTTCACCCTGATGAGCGGTGTTGGAGTTATACCATGGGGCGTGAATCAGCACCACTACCCATGGAGTCTTTCCCCTGTCTATCTTCTGCAAGTCCCCTTGAAGCCATTTGTACTGTGAAGAATCAGGGCCAAAGTCTGTGTAGGAGCCTAGCATGATAACATGAACACCAGCCACATCAAAAGAGTAGTAGAGGTTAGAGTCTGATCCACTCTCTTCGAATGGCATCCGCCACCTAGCATTGAAAGCTGTGAATGGCTCGCTGTGGACGATTGGAATCTTCTCGACCTCATGGTTACCTTGGGTGACCATCCATGGACGCTGGCTTGCTAATGGCTCAACCAGACGGCCAAAGGAGTCCCATAGATTTTGAATGGTATCTGCGTAGGGTAGGTCCCCTGGTAGCAGCAGCATATCGTAGTTTGACTGACCTATATGCTCCAAGGTCGACCTAGTCCAGTCTGTCTGTCCAAGATCTCCTGTATACATTCATTAACGACACAAGCACTGTTGGAAAGGACAATATTTGATACACGAAATAATGATAATATCTCACCATTTTTTCTTGTAATTTATTATTTTTATATTATTTTTAAATAATTATGATTAAATAAAAAAAAATATAATGTAATTAATGATATAAAAAATCGTGTAAAAAATAATATAAAAAAAATGAGAATATCATTATTATTGATACACATCCCTATAATAATCAATCATGTCACATTTTTGTGAGATACTCAAATCAAAATATAGAAGTAAAAGAAATGACATAATATTACTTATAATTAAATAATAAAAATTGTGTAAATATAAATAACATGTATGTAAATATATGTATTTAAATTACTCAGTTGGAAATTCTTAGAACTAAAATCCTCTTACGTTCAAAAAAAATGGTTCAAAAGTGTGTCATGTGATGTGACTTTGGATTTTTTTGTGTATTAATATAAATCAAGAAAATGAATTATTTTATTTGAATTTTTTATTTTTTGCTTGACATGGTAATATAAAAAGAAAAGTAGACATAAAGATCATATACAAGAACACGTATTTAATGTTGTTGTATCTATCTCTCTATACATGTGATAAGGTAATGTGAAAAACTCATGAGATAATTCATTCCCCTTAAAACATACATATATTGTTAAGAACATTGAAGTTGACTACAAAATAGGAAATGCATATGGATACATGAGTTGCCAAAGAAAAAAGTGATTTTGAAAGTAGCTACATACACCCGTCATATTTTACCAACCAACCGCATCAACTTCATAAAAGTTTTATGAAAATCTTTTCATGAAAACTAGCATTCTCCTATTCTTAATTATAATGTGATTAACTTAATGTATTGTTGTTAAGAGTACAGAACAATTTCTCACATAAATGACAGTGCAAAATGAATATACTAGTATAATTTAGCTAGTTCATTAGCACATACCAACAACTGCAAACTTGATAGGAAATTGAGAGGGTGGAGTCGTGAAATTGTATACTTGGGCAGATGGTGAGTCACCCAAGCGGTAGTAGTAGACAGTATTAGGGTTGAGGGGACCAATTACGACGTTGTGAATTTCACCAGACTCGTAGACAACGTAATGGTACGAAGTGGTAGTCCCAGTGGCTGAGAAGCCGTTAGCCGAAGGAGATGGACCGCATTCAACTTGTGCAGGGGTTGGGCTGTCTGTAATCCACGATATCCTCATCTTGTCTTGGCCCACTTGAGATATATGTACCTGAAAGGCCCACCCAATGTCCTCATTAGGCTTCTGAATCTTTCTCAATAGAAATTGGCTCATAATTTGGTAATTTTAAGTTTACATTCCATCGTTAAGTATTTGTTTGATATTATTATTATTATTATTATTATTTGAACAATGCACAATCTAGGTGACGCACCAAGCAGATAAAAGACCACTTTGATTTGGGCTTAGGCAATAACGGAATATTATCTTTTTTTTAAGGGTAAAAAATGTTTAAAGGAAAAATAATGTTTCATTCTACAATTAGGAAATGTCACAAGCTGAAGGTTTATAATAGTACTTAAAAATAAACTACTAATAAAGGACCATTTACAAAAATTAAACCTATATACTACGTGAATAACTAAATTTTAAACAAAATTATTTAGAGAATTAAAATATGGAACTTAATTTATCAATTAACAATTAGATTTTTTTTTCCCCATGTAGAGAGCAACATATTACAAGTCGTGATCTTATCCACGACATTAGACGTCCCATCAACCTCATCAAGACAACAAAGTTGTCTCGTATAATTATGCCCTTGGACGTATGATATATAAAATATCTTACCACAGAATATAAGGTCAGTATATTAACTACTCTATCTGTGTTTTTATTTATCTGTCATTGTAAAAAGATTTATTTTATATGTTTTTTTATAAAATTAATAAGATATCAATTATTTTTTTAAACTTCATAAAATTAAATTAATTTACTAACTTTTAATCTTTATACAACTTAAAACAGATTCCTACGATAATACCGAAAGAAAAACAGAATATCCCAAATTGTGGTTTTCTCTACAACATTGGCTAGTAGTATTAATTAATTTAATTTGTCTTCATACAGACCATGTATTTTATTAATGTGATTGACGCAAGATGTGAACCGATGGATGCGAGCTGCCTAGAAGTATCCGTCATCTTGTTAAACATTTAAGAAATCTGCTGCGACACATTCGGTGGAGCGAAGCACAGCCACAAGCAACAAGAAAACCCACTCACGGACTCACCATATTGGTTTGCGTACCAAATTAAACCACGTTTTCATTTTCACCAAAACCACTGACCCACACAAATGGACTATATTTAAGTATTAAACTATTAATTACTCATACGGAAAGAAACTTAAAAAATGATGTGTCAAGTTTGTACCTGTTGTGGCGATGAGTCATCGTCGGAATGTGGGATGAAGATGGTTTCACGAGGCGGAGGCCGACTGTAGGAATAAACGGCTTCGAATTCGAAGAATCCGATAATTACAAAGAGCAAGAGCAAGGGAATGAGGCCTGGCACACGCATTCGCACCCCCATCGTTTCAAATTTTGGTGCTAGTGTTTGTATATATTATTACAACACTATAAATTGGGAAACAGGCTTTCCTACTCGTTCATAGATAGATATAAGCCTATTAACTACATCGCAGGATTGAAGTTGAAGGAGGAAGAAAAACAGGTGTCAGATCAGAACCTGAGTAACGTTATATTTATACGTGATTGACAGGGGATGGACTTACTTGGTGGGGAACCCACTTTCCAAATTTTCTATTAGTTATGATAGTAATTTGCCATTTCCATTTCTTTTATATTTCTAACTTTATTCACATATACACAATTAAAATTTTATTTAATATTTCTTTAAGTTACATTTTAAGTAATTAACTGTTAAGATTATTTATATATATATATAATGAAAAATATTTAATAATATTAATAATAAAAAGATCTTTCAACATAAAAAATTATAAATCATTTTTTTATTATTTATATTAATATATTTTTCTATTTGAATTTTTTTTTATGTATAGTTTTTGTCCATTGACAAAAATTTCTAGATCTGAATTAACTATTTTACCTACTCTAGCAAGGCGGCAATGAACTGCTTTGGGTTTCGAGTTCTCCTATATATAGCTCTCAATACATAATATATTATTATTATTATATAGTTTTGTTAACAATTTTGATATTTTTATTATAAATAATATATATTTATTTTTATATCTTATATAATATTATTTATTATATTTATTTTTATTATTATTATTTTTAATTAATCACAGACTTTTTAAAAAAATGTATATAATATCTATATTTTTAAAAGAGATATAAGATGTCTTTTTTTCTTTCGTTATCTCATGATGTGAAGTCCCCTGCTTGGCATTGCGTTCATACTTCATAGTTCTTGCAGCAAACCGATGGATGAGATTTTTACCTGTTTTTGAAGTATGAGAATTTTTTTATTTTGTATGCTTAAATATTTATCACATCGCCACATCACAAAAAAAATTATCACATTGCATAAAATATTAAAAATATTATCAAAGTGATAAATAACAATAACTTATAAAATTGATTTGCTACAAATTTAATGATATATAATAAAAAATATCTTATTTAAAAAATAGTTAAAAGTTTCTCACAACTCTCGTGAATAAATGCAAAGGCTTAAACGTGTACATGTTCTAGAACTCCACCTGTGCATCGAGGGATATTCTCGGCATTTAGTTTATACTATAGTATGGTTAGTCTTCCCTTTAGAAGGAAAAAAAAAAAAAGAAATATAAACCTTTTCGTAATCAACTAAATTTTTTTCGTAATCAAATTTAATTTGTGTTTCAAACTTATTATAAAAAATAGATTTGAATTGATTTTAAAATAATTTTTTTATGTTTAAAGTTTATTAAAATAGAAATTAATTTAATTTGATTTTATTATTTTTCATTTTTATCTTTATGAGAATTAGTTAATAAAAATAAAATAATTTACTTATTTTTAAAATTAAATTAAATCCTATGAAATTTGATAAAAAATTAAATAAAAAAAGAATAAAATTTATCAGATTTTAAAAATCAAGTTGTTTCTTTTTTCTTTCTTAGCATTTTAAACATAAAATTTTATTTACAAATCAAATTATTTTCTATTTTTTTACATTCTAAATACACTCTAAATAATTTATTAATAACTTTAATCATTCATAACGAAAACAAAATGAAAACTTACAAGAAAGCATTCTGGGAGATGAAATTTTTTTCACGATGAGAGCGATGTGATTTGGCCTATCTGCTTGCATTGCGGCCACGATTTACTAGTCCTTTGTCCGGACGAGGAGATACATGTGATGTAACTAGGGTAGGGAGCGATTATGCACAGGTTGACTGCATGAATCATGATCTTGCTGGGCACTGATTATATGGCTTGAAATTGAAGTGAATTAATGACCTGATTTGCTTCCTAGTTTGTAGTTCGACATAGATGCGTGATTTGTTGATTGATTTTCTGGACAATGTGCTTATTATATATTTAAGAAAATGGAAATCAATAGAAATTTTGATATCTAGAGAGAGATGTGTATTTGGTTTTACTTAATTATTATATTTCTAAAATGGCTTTTTAATAAAAGAAAAAAAAATATTCTCTTATGAGTACATGTTTAAACTTAATTCAACACTAGTGAATTGAGAAATGCATTTTTTTATTCTTTATTAAAATAAAAATAAATAATAATAAATAGGATTTTAAGTGATTATAATTATATAATGAGATAGTTATAAAAATATATATAATGAGAAGTTGAAGTATTTGAAAATAATCATATTGAAATAGTAATAATTATTAATATATTTATCTTTATTTTGTTTATCTTTAAATTTAAAGTTTAAAATGATTAATAAATTGTATTTGTTGTATTATTATTTTTTAAAATCATTAAATTAGTAATTAATAATAATGAATCATTAAATGTTTGAATTCCCTTTTTTGTATTTATCCTTAAGCTATGAATGAATAATAAGATGTATACAGTCAAAATAATAATAATAATAATAATAATAATAATAATAATAATAATAATAATAATAATAATAATAACAATAATAATAATAATAATAATAATAATAACAACGAAATAGTAATAAATATTTATAATTTTTTCTTATAAGTTTGCCTTTTAAATTTAAAGTTTTAAATCATTAATAAAATGTATTTACTATTTTAATTTTTTTATGTTTTTAAATCATTAAATGAGTAATTAATAATGATAAATCATTAACTCTTTTTTATATTTATATTTAAATCATTAAATGAATAATAAGATGTATTTATAATTTTATCTATTTTTATATTTATTTTTTAATCTTTAAATAAGTAATTAATAATTATAAGTTTAAGAAATAAAAAATTAGACATTAAAGTGGGAATCATTTTATAATCAATCAATGTAACATAAAAAAGGAAGATATATGTTTAAAATTTTGTTATATGTCATTCAAGTTAATTAATAAATGCATTAAATTTTTGACATGTAATAAATATATTACATAATTTTTTATTATGTGTTATATAATATAGAAATTTAAAAGAAATATTGATATATGTAAAAAAATTGTCACATATACATCAACATAATCAATAAATCAATATAATCAATATAACATAGAAAAGGAAGATACATGCTTAAAATTTTGTTATATGTCATTCAAGTCAATTAGTAAATGCATTAAGATTTTGACATGTGACAAAAATATTATCTAATTTTTTATCATGTGTCATCTAATATAGAAACTTAAAAAAATATTGATACGTGTAAAAACAATTTGTCACATATACATCAATATAATCAATCAATCAATATAATCAATAAATAAATATAATTAATATAACATAGAAAAGAAAGATAAATGACCTAAAATTTTACCTTGTATCATCTAAGTTAATTAGTAAATGCATTAAGTTGTTGATATATGATAAATATATTACTTAATTTTTACTGTTATGTGTTATCTAATATACCAATTTAATAAAAATATTGATACGTGTAGAAAAAATTATCACATATATATCAATATAATTAACCAATCAATATAATTAATTAATAAATATAACTAATTAATCAATATAATTAATAATAATTATAATTAATTAATATTAAAAAATACCTAGCCTAAAATTTTGTCATATTTCATCTAAGTCAATTAGTAAATATATTAAATTTTTGATATGTGACATATATTACCTAATTTTTTATCATGTGTCATCTAATACAATAATTTAAAAAAATATTGATACTTGTAAAAAAAATTACTATATATATATAAAAAGAAATAAAAAATAAAACAAAAAATTACAAAGAAAAAGAAAAAACATAAATTATAAAAAAAAATTAAAAAAATCAAAAAACTTAAGAAGTCAAAGAACATAAATTGTTGTGCATTGCACAGGTTAAAATACTAGTTTAACTAATGACTGGTGATTTAGATTGAAAATTTTGATGATAAAATTGTTGAAAATTATATCAAATTATGCATGACTTTTAGATAAGGTTTGATTAAGAAATCCCTTGAATTTGGCTAAGTAGTTGAAATAGCTTAGAAATAACAAATCCAAATGAACCCTAGCTCAAAAATTAAAAAAAAATTAAAACAATCTAAATGAACCCTGGCTCAAAATTTTTTTTAAAAAAAATCTAAATGTTGTATTTAAAGAAATAGATTAGAAATAACAAATCTAGATGAACCCTAGCTCAAAAATTAAAAAAAAAAATCTAAATGAACCTTGACGCTTGCATCTTTGTGTGGGAAATGTTTTATGTATACTAGAATATGTATATTGTATTTACACCATATATTAATGTGAGAGAGATGTCAAATCATGTTATATGTTACTTTTGTATTTTCGTGACATATAGAATGATTTTGTGAGTGAGTTGGATAAAATTAGACGTATTTTGATTGGATCGAATAATGAGATTATCTTTGTCAATATGTGTGTGTGTGTGTGTATATATATATATATATATATATATATATATATATATATATATATATATATATATATATATATATATATAGACATATCTAATGAGATGAATTTTTATTGTGAGAGGATGAGATGAGTAAATATTGACCATACAACCATATATGGATGATCAAGATTAAAAATTACTTACTTAAAAAAATCATTTACATTTATGTTATAATCTTGATCATTCATGTAAGATCCAATAGTCAAGATTCACCATTCTCACATCTTACAATAAATACTCATCTCACTAGATACGCTATATATATATATATATATATATATACACGTATTTGGTGAGATGATTGATTTTTGTAAAAAGTGAGGAGAGTGAGTTTTGATTTTAGATTTACATACGTTAACTTCCATTAAACGTAAATGATATAACTTTTAAGTGGATACATGACATTTAAGTAACTTTTAATTTTAATCATTCATATATAATTGTATAAAAATTTACTCTTCTCATTTTCTCGTAATAAAAAAAAACTTACTCTCATTAGAATTGATCTTCCTCATATATATATATATATATATATATATATATATATATATATATATATATATATATATAACGTATTTGGTGAGATGATTGATTATTGTAAAAAGTGAGGAGAGTGAGTTTTGACTATTAGATCTTACATGAACGGTCAAGATTAGAACATAAATGCATATAACTTTTTTAAGTGGATACATGACATTTAAGTAACTTTTAATTTTAATCATTCATATATAATTGTATAGTCAATATTTACTCTTCTCATTTTCTCGTAATAAAAACTTCTTTCATTAGATATGCTTCATATATATATATATATATATATATATATATATATATATATAAGAAGTATATCTAATGAGAAGAGTCTTTTATTCTAAAAAGTGAGATAAGTGAATCTTAATCATTCGATCTTATATGAATGATTAATATTAAACATAAATATATGTGATTTTTTAAAGTGATCATATAACTTTTAAATAATTTATAATTTTAACAATTTATATATAATTATATGATTAAAATTTATTTTTTTTATTTTCTTATAATAATATTTTTTTTCTCAATATATATATATATATATATATATATATATATATATATATATATATATATATAAAACCTCGACTTTTGGGACAATGTCATTAGTTTAAATCTTAAAAAAATAAATATTATAAGGAGATCAATAACTCTCGTATTTTTACATAAAATAAAAATTAATTTCTTTAACGATTTAAATGCATCAATCACGTAAGAATAACTTTCATTAGCTTCACAAAAAGAAAGTGATGTTTTCTTCTTTCTGATAAAGGTTAGATAGACTGTCCAAAGTGGCAACTGTCATTGTCAACCGGCTTTTGCTTCCAATTTTGAAACAACTGCAATATTTTAAAAAATATAGGCGTGCGTTTTATCTATTAGGTCATTGTCATTGTTACTAGCTATAAAGAGGAACGTGGGGTAGAAATTAACTAAGTGAAATCAAAATGTTAAAACCCAAATATAAAAACAATATTTCTCTCATTGAAAGTAAGAGTATAAATTGATTTGAATAATTTAACTTATTTAAATTGAATTAATTAAATTAATTTAGTTTATTTTGAGTATATTAATTAGTTTGAATAAAATTTAAATTAAATAAAATTTAATTAATTTAATTTTTGAAATTAAAATTTTAAATCTAAAAATCGAATATATATATATATAATATTATTCTGGTGAGAATATATTAATTAATATCGATCTTATAAATTGTCAAGATTTAAATAAATAAAGTGTAATTTAAGTAACTTTTTTAATCTTGATCATCTATGTATGATTGTATGGTAGATTTACTCTTCTCACCCTCTCATTAAAATTATGTCATATATATATATATAATCTTCTCAATATTGTATTTATTGACTTTAGTAACTTGATGTGATTGAATGTGAGACATGAACCTGATCCACATATACTAGATGAAGTATTAAACTTCTTACTTTAAGACTCTCTATCTGCAGAAATCACAATTACTAAAAGTAGTATATTAATGTTTAATCATTGGTAGTGAGTCATATAATTATTTTGGTTATAACTTTTTTATTTGTTCTCTCTCTATAATTTATTGTCTAATCTTATTCATTCCTAATCGGCCGACTCAAATCCACAATTGCTGATATAATTCACTAATTCATTTTTCTTTGTTATATGGTGAATGTGTTCTTTCGGAACTCATTGAGTGATTTTTTAGTGTACATTCTAATTCACAATGGAGTTTCTTTTGTTGTTGGCAAAGTCGAGAAGCTTAAGGTCTTGATGTTGTGGCTTCTTAGGCTTACGGTGGATGCATAATATGATAAAGTGAGTTATATTATCCATTGACATTTAGTAAGATAAAACAATAAGAGATGACATGATATGTGAGTGATTATTTATAGCCTGGATAAGCCAAGGTGGTACTGAGAGTGATCTTGGAGGACCATAACGTTTCCATTATTAAATCTTTGGGCATTGGTTATTGAAATGAAGATGAAGGATCATAACGTTTTCATTTATGCTTATTGTAGGATGTAGATGAAGTTTAAAGATAAATTGGATTTGATGAATGATGTTTGATGAATCATATTTTTGTTATGTTTGAATTAAGTTTTGATTGAGTTTTGATTAAATTTGGATTGACTTTGGATCGCTACTTCATTGTTATGTTGTGTCTTGTATTTTTCTTTTAATTATATTTATCAAGTTTGAGTATTGTTGTATATTTGTTTTGTCTAAATCTATTGTTAAGTATATTTTAATTATATTTATTTGTTTAGACTTTATCTATTTATTGTATTTTATAATATATTTATTAAAATAAATAAGTTTGATTCTATTTTTTAAAAAAATTAAAAGTTTATTATATTTTTTTGCTATAAAAAAATAATTATTTAATTAATTTTTATATTAAAAATTATTATTCTGATTATTAAAATCAAATCAATTCATAAATATTCAATTTGATGTTATTTAGATTTAAATATCAAAATATAAAAAAATTAAATTAAATTAAATCAATTAATTTTAATTAATTCAAATTTATTTTTCTTTAAAATCTGAACAAATCACCCATTTACCTCGCTGATTAAAAGGGCGAGGGTCATGCTAGAAACTGTTGTCTGAATGGAGTTCCCCATCATCACGCAAACACGCACAGGCGAGCGACAACAGCGGTATCTACGGGTAAGGCCAGAGGCCGTTGTTACATACATTTAATGCAGGTTTTGGGTTTGGAATTTTGAATATAATATTGTAGCACGTTCTTACTTTAAAATAGGATTATTTTTTTATTTACCAAAAAGAGACATGATTTAATTTTAAATTTTACACGCAAAATTTACTAATTAAACTAACTCACATGTTCTCCAATAATTAATGCATTCATATTTATTAGATTATGTAATTCGTGAATCTCGAGGGACCTCCACCTCCACGGATAGCTTCGTTCCTCTTTCTTGCTTGTTTGGGGATTTCCATGATCCATAATCCATTTAAGTTGTAACCTACTTTTCTTTTGTTTGTGGCATCTGATCCGGTTATTCCCATTTTCTAAAGTCTAAACTATCATAAAGAAAAAGAAAAACCCAGGAAACAATTGTTTTCTTTTGATTAATCAATCAAATTACGGTAAATATTTTTTTACTATAGGACGGAGCGGGGCTAGTTGGATCTGAGCCCAAAGGACCATGGCCCAAATCTATGTCCAAAAGGTTGACTTGACCGATCCGACTACATACTAACCAAATTTGACTTTAATTTTTTTTTTCTTATAAAAAAATCAGCACTAAAGAAAGCAAATTATTATATTTTTGTTTAGTTACAGAAAATGTATGAAACCTAGTGTGGAGAAGAAAATGTTAGGCTAAATTAAGTGCAAGCCCGGTGGGTTTTAATTTAGGATGAAATATAAACAGCAAGCTTTGCTCAGAATGAGTAGTGATTAAAGTTACAACTATATTTAACAACACCAACTTGGAATAAAAAGGCTTAATTAAGCCATAGGCAACGTGCATGCTCGCCTAGGTTCTAGTAACAAAATAAACTAACAGTATTATAACAAAAAAACTATAGAAACGATTTTAAAGATGTTTTTAAATATGAGGATTGGTTTAAAAAATAAAAAGTATAAGACTAAATTAAAAAATGAAAGAAAATTATAAAGATCCAAAATTGTAAACTTTTTTTTCTGCAAATTTTTGTATAATTTAAGAAAAAAAAATTACTTTAAAGTGAGTTTGTCTTTATATTCATCTTTAAATCATTTAACAAATTAATATCACAATTCACTTTATCAAATTAAAAGTAAATATATTATGAATAGATATACTATTATTTTTTTACTTTAGAGGTATTTACTCATAATTTAGTATTGATTTTCAAAGGTACAATTCTAAATTTTTAACTTGTTATATATATTTTTTATTTTTCCTTAAATATCGCTTTCTTTTTTTTATTCAATTTGACACGACTCTCCCAACTCAATAGCCTTAATTTTTTTGTAGAAGCATATTCGAAAGATATTCTGATAGTGTCGTGTCGGCAAGAATAAGCTAACTTTTAAGATTCCGGAAGTCATTGGTTATACTTTATATAATGTCTAACATGTACGATAATACGCTTACCCAAAAAAATAATAACATGTCTTTAATACACTAATTTAACAAATAACCCAACTTAATTAACATCTTTTATATATCTACTATCTTAGTCAATAAACTGAATAATAAATACATAACATGAGGTAAATTCTAGTGAAGGCTTTCCCCGCTTTCTTGGAAAGCCAAGGATTCTAGGACCGTCACATGGCGTTCCATGGCTCCGTGCGTTATAGGGGTGCTTAATATCTGACTTGTCCTAATAATTAGGTTAAATTTGAAATTAATTAGGATATGTTTGAGTTCTACAAATAAAATATGGTGTATTTTTAGGACAAGTTCAAACTATATTTAAAGTCATCTCAACACAACTTGATATCATATATTATTGTAAAATTTATACTCTTTTTATAATTCATTAAAAAATAATAAGATTTTTTTATTTAAATTAATAATTTTTGTATAATATGATAATATATTTATATTGATATTATTTATTTTAAAATATTCAACTTTAATTTCATATTTTATAATTTTATTACTTAATTAAACATAATATTTAAATTTATATATTTTATTTATATCGAATTAGTTTGATTCCAACTCAATCATTATCAAGACATAATCAAATCATGAACGAGTACAATAAAACGATTTGACCAAAATATTGAATTAAATTCAGATCAAATCAGACTCATCTCAACCTGTCTAATGAACACCTATGTTGCATCACCCCTCAATGGCTTGGCTACCAACAATGAAATACCTGCACCTGCACCAAACCCCACTCCCCCTCGCCCCCTTTTTCAATTTCCATTTTTCAGCCTAAAATTTACCATAATCTGAAATGCTCAGTGTTCATGGTCATGGATGGTGTTAAGGAAAAAGTAAAATTGATGTGGCTGGGAGCTACTCTCATACCCACTTTTTTTTTCCCCACTTTGTGTGAAATTTAACATAAGTTATCAAACATTTCATACATTTATTATAAAACTAATGTTTAATAAATACTTTATAATTCGTCATCATAAATACCATTCTTATCATAATATCATAGCAATTCTCGATGTGCCTATATACATCTAAGAATTTTGTATACAATCTCCTCCATTGTGGAATGGTGGTTCTCTTATCTCTTTCATAATTTATTTAACTTTTATACAACTTTATATATATAATAACTTATTCTTTGTTATTAAATATCAGTTTTTGTTTACCTAATAATAATTGATTGTGATGAAAGTAGATTACAACTCCAAACAAACATTAACTTATAATGTTAAGAGTTTAAATTTTAAATTCTTTATTTTAGAAAGATTTTACTTAATTATCATTATTGGCTCAGAGTTGTGTAAGCAATTATTCACTAGAAATCTTAGTTTTTGTTTAAGATGATGCTTATAAACGCTCGATCGTTTATAAGCTCGAAGGCTTGAATCCATTAGATCAATTAAAAAGTATTTAGATTTGTGTTTCTTAGTTAACAAAAATAAAATAAAATTCTTTACAGTGTAAAGCCCACCGTAGCATGTCACTTTAATTTGTTTATAGAGTTCTGTTAGTATGTGTCTCACATGTTAAAGAATAAAAATAACATTTATTATTCATCTAAATTATTTAAAAAATAAAATATTAAATGATTTTTTAATTTTTAAGATATTAAATACTTATATTTTATATTTAATAATTTTTATTTTTAATTTTTTAAGATACACACTAACAAAACTCTTATTTATATATTCTTTATTTTCATAACAAAAAGTTATACCAAAATCGTAATCTATACTCCCTAGTAAAAAAAAAATCATAATTTTTTTGTCTTTGATTATGTATTTTCATAAGTATTGTTACGAGATTAACTCTCTAATACTATTACAATTAAGAAGCTTCCTAATAATTATCTTATCTAAATTTTGAACTTTAGTCATTTACTTGATAATATAACTCGCTTACCATTACACTTAACATTTGTTAAAAAAAATTGTAATCTATACCCACAAAACATTAAAATAAAATTTTGTAATTATCATTCTAAATGTAAATAATTTTATGAAAGTCTAATTATACATTTTTACAATTTATAATTGTTATCTAAATAAGAATTAATAAATGAGTAATATATAGTAACTTTTATTTTATAATATCTTTCACTTTAATATATAATTAAAAGTTTTGTTAGTACAATATTTAACTTTTTTCATCAATATGTACTTTTTACATAATCATTACTAAAATTTAAATAATTCTTAAATAATAAAAACAATAATTTTAAATATAAATTTTAACTTTCAATTCAATTGATTTTGTAATCCACTTCAATATTATAAATTTGAGTACTCTCTTTTGAGAATAAACTATTTTTTAGGTTCTCTCTATCCTTAAATCATGTTTATTTTATCTCGATAGTAAACAAATTTATTTGTGTTCTTGATTAGTTACATTACATTCTTAATTGAATACACACGATTTCTTTCTTCATCTGAAATCTTCATTCTTTATTACTTTCTTAATTGACTACACACAATTCTTTTTTATCCCAAACTTATCTTTTTCGTCACAATTCCTTTTAGGATAAAATCTATTATTATTTATTTGGTTATTAAAAGATATTTTCAATTACTTATTTTTAGAATTCATAAAAAAACTTATTTCTAGAAGTCAACAGTTTATGCATAGTTGGACTAATATAAAAAAATTATCTTTTTTTTTTCTCTATAACTTTAAAATAAAATGTTATCAATTCAAAGAATATAATTCATAACATGCTATATATGTATGACATATTAAAAATTAGGATTTAATTATGATGCACTATTAATATAAATATTTTTTTTACATTATCAACCAATCATGTATTACCACATAATTAAAAATATTTGCCTATCATAACTTATATCTTAAAAATTACATGTGTGATGATGCATGATTAGTTGATAATATAAAAATTTTATACTAACAATGTATTAAAATTAAACTCTAAAATTAAATCTCTAAATTATATTCTAAACAAAGATTAAAACTTCAAAAAAATCTCGTGCAATGCTCAGACTACTAACTAGTAATTTAAAAATGTCATATATCATTTTTGGACGAAGCTATTGATGCTCCTTTTTATTTATCCACACTCCATCATAATTATTTTAAATTTATATTTCCTTAATTACCTTTAAGTAATTTTCAAGGCAAACTTGTTTTTATTTATACTTTTTATATTTATCTATTAATTCTTCTTATTAATTGTAATCTATTTTTTAATTTGAATTTTTTAGAATAAGACATGACAATCAATTTGTAAATATTGCTTATATGATAATATCATTCTTGAAATAATTATACATGATAACAAATATATTATATTTACAAATAAACATATTTTAATAATTATATAATTGAATTATTTCAAGTATGTTCCAAAAAATAATTTTTTTGTAAAGAAATATTACGCAACATTTTTAAATAATATTTAGACATCAAATGTTAGCATGCTTTGTTTAAAATGAATTGATATTAAATTAATTGTTAAATTAATTATTGATTGTTTTTTCTATCAAATAAAAATTTTGCGACTTAAGTATTAAATTTAACTTTTAAAATTTATCTAAATAGATCTACCATTTTAAAATAAAATACTGCTATATTTTGTAAAAATAATTAAAATATGACCATACTTTTATTAAAAGAAATAAATACATTAGCAATTATTTAATATGTATTTTCAAAAATATAACTTAGAGTTTCATGTTTTTTTAATAACATAAATTATAGTAAAATTGTATTTTATTAATATTTTTTAAAATTATTTTTTTAATTGGTTTGGTGCGGTTATTAAAGTCATAAAAAAAGCCTCCAATCCACTAATTAAAGAGGAAAAATTAAAATTTGACAATTTAAAGATGAAACTATTTAGTGAAGAAATTAAGATTAAAAGTAATTAAACAATAGTATAGATCAATAGAAGAGTGCGCCAATAGTCCCAACCATAATTTTTATGTGCAAATTAATATGATTCCATAATGACAATATCATCGTTGTTCAGATTAAAGAGAATATACCAACGTTGTTGGCATGCGTGCGTGTAGCCAAGATAAAGAGAGCGAAAGCAAGAAGGATAGAGGATTCCGTGTGGTGGTTGGGGTAAGATAATCCAATTAATTTCCACGCACATCTTGACTCGAAGCCATTGCAACACCTCACACATCCTCCCCCAAATTCAACTGAAAAAATTGCTATTTTAAATGTATTCCTTCTCATCCTTCCTTTCTGCAACCCCATTATATATTTCCTGCTCCATATTCAGCAAGGTACCCTTCACTCGCAACTACAAATTGAAGCAATCAACAACTCCAATCCAAAACAACAACATGATGGAGAAATGTAGCAAGTCTCTTGTTGCGTTCCCTCTCCTCTTGCACACCCTATGCATCCTATTGTTCCCTCAGCCCCTACTTTCTCATTCTCAGCACAACGATTATACTCGCCAGCCTGCTCGTCAACTCATCATCACTCCTAACCAACGCTCCGATTCCGACCCTCAACAGGTTCATTCAATATATATAAATCACCTAATTTCATCTATATATATTTTTTCGTATATATATATCGATTTATTCTTTTTCTTTTGTGTGTGTTTCAACTATCAACAAAACATTATTCATTTTTATGAGATTCGTGTACATGTCATATATAGGTGCACATTTCATTGGTGGGGAAAGACAAGATAAGAGTGTCGTGGATAACTGAAGACAAGCACGCAAAATCTGTGGTGGAGTATGGAACAAAGTCAGGGCAATATAGCGCAGAAGTAATGGGCGAGCATACCAAGTACCAATATTTCTTCTATAGTTCCGGCAAGATCCACAACGCTGTGATCGGACCTCTGCAGCCAAGCACCACTTACTTCTACAGATGTGGAGGGTCGGGCCCCGAGTTTTCCTTCAAGACACCTCCACCCAACTTGCCCATTGAATTTGTGATCGTTGGTACGTAAGTTGTTGTGATTTCTTTTGCTTCACGTTTTGATTTGCTTGCTCTTTGGATTTTAGTTTCGTATAAGGTAGTTTCAATTTCATCACAAAGTTGTTCTTTTTGGTGTTGTTGTGCCCTTTCGGGTTAGATCGAGTTAAAGTAGTTAGACTAGTTAGAGAAAGTTGATGAGTGCTTCAATCAAAGGCAGAAGAAGTGGCCAAATTAAGGATAAGGTCGTAAGGATTTAAGGTTGTGTAAAGTGTACACCACTCATTAGGCATTTGTTTAACTTGCCTAACAAATCGTTTTCATCATGTAAAAATCTTATACATAAGATATTACTTTTAATAATTTTATAATCGTTCAAATTAATTTTAATAATATTTTATTTTTTAATCTAATGATTATATAATAATTTAATCCTTATGTATATTTTTTTATTAGACAAAAATATTATTTTCAGATTATTCAATCACTTCTCTTTCGTTATAAAGCCATGTATGTGGCTCGGCGATCATTGCCCTTAGTTTGAAACATGACAAACAACTTTTCAAGCAGGAATTTGAAGCTTGATAACTGGGGTGGGGTAATTTAATATTTTATATTCTTATAAAATGTGTGTAAAAAGTTGAGCCACAACTCGTAGTCCTTATATATCTGTTTATGAATCACCAAAAGTAGGTACTAGGCAGATAAAGTGGGCACTACACGGGGAAAAATGGATAGGCTACTTAATTGTGTGGACCAACTCTATATTACTGGGAACTCTTGAAAGGGTCAGGAGGAGCATCAATCTCAATTTTTTTTTCTTTTGGATTTTCAATTTATTGAAACTCTTCTTTATTATTTAAAATATATATATATATATAACATTAAACTTAGGAATTACATCCAGTTATGGGTAGGGTACCTAAATACTCATTCCTATTCCTGACCATGAAATTAGTCCTGTCCCCTGACTGGAGTAGAGATTTTAGTCTCAATTCTCATCCCCACCCTTCACCTTTTTTTTTATTCTTTTTTTTTTTCCTTTGTTTCGGGTAGGAATTTTTTTTTTTAAAGTTTCTCAAGATAGCTTCACACCTTTTTAGGTATCAAACTAATCATTTCCAACACTGAGCGATATAATTAGACTCTTTTAACAAGTGGTATTTATAAGACTTAAACCTTTATCTTCTCCTAGGGCAGTTTGCTTATTACTACCCAACCCTTATGGGTGGATTTTCTTTAAGTCTAGGGATGTGGTGGAGCAGAGCTCAGTGTTTTTTTTTAATCATTGGGCTCTCTCTTCAATATAAATATCTAAACCGAGAAAAGTGTATTTGGGCCGTAATGGAATGAATTACAAGATACATCCAACATAAAGCTAGTGCTACACCTCGGACCTAGCCATGCCTGCAAAAGGCCATAGCTGAATTAGCCTTGCCTTAAGTTATATGTGAATTTGGTTTCTCATCGCAAGAGGCCCAGAACTACTCTTCCTCCTAATCATGCCAATATAGATTATAAAAATCTTGTTTTTTTTTTTAAGATGAATTATAAACAAAATCTTAATTACACTGAAAAATTTAGAAAAATAAAAAAATTGGTATAATTTAAAACTAAGCTTGGTTCCATTTGATTTCTGCCTTGCTAAAGATTTTACAAAAAAAAAAAAGACACATGAACTAGCATTGCTCAATAGATTAAATATTTGAAATTACGTGTACATTATGGTGTGCATTGTCAATAATAATTATATTAAATAAAGGTATCTCTGACATTTAGGGGACTTGGGACAAACTGAATGGACTGCATCAACCCTTGAGCACGTTGATAGCAGCGACTACGACGTGTTCTTGCTACCGGGAGATCTATCCTATGCGGATTCCCAACAACCGTTGTGGGACTCCTTTGGGCGTTTGGTGGAGCCATATGCTAGCAGCAGGCCATGGATGGTTACTGAAGGCAACCATGAGATTGAAACTTTCCCCATTATCTACCCGCACGGCTTCAAGGCCTACAATGCTCGCTGGCCCATGCCCTTCAAGGAGAGTGGCTCCACCTCAAATCTCTATTACTCTTTCGAGGTTGCCGGAACCCACATCATCATGCTAGGTTCCTACACTGATTTTGATGCCAAATCAGACCAATACAAGTGGCTTCAATCTGACCTGGCCAATATTGATAGGAAGAGGACACCCTGGGTGATAACTCTGTTGCATGCACCTTGGTATAATACTAATGAGGCACACCAAGGTGAAGGTGAAAGCATGAGAGAAGCTATGGAAGAGTTGCTTTATAATGCCCGTGTTGACTTGGTCTTTGCAGGGCATGTTCATGCATACGAACGTTTTGTATGTCATGTCTTCTGATTTTTAATTTAGCATTTGACAGATATTCTTATATAAACTTATAATATTTTTGGCGTATCAGGTTAATTAATAATTAATAATTTTATAGATTTTTATATTATATAATTAAAAATATAATGATTTATAAAAATATTAAATATTGATTAATTTAATATATTTAATTTTAATGTTTTAAATTTAAATAAAAATTTATCTTCACTTGGAGGTGGATATGGATTTTTTTTCTTTTAACTATTTGAATTCATTGCAGACTCGAATTTATGACAACAAGGCTGATTCGTGCGGTCCGTTGTACGTGACTATTGGGGACGGAGGAAACCGCGAGGGACTTGCATTGAAGTAAGATACTCTTTATTAATTAGCTTTTTGTTTTCAATGTCAATGATGAATTATAATTTGTTCCTCTTCAGTTTGTTTTTTTTTTTTGTTTTCTCTTGGGGCCTTGATAATTATATTACTGCATGTTGATACTTGATTGTCGAGAATAGGTTTAAGAATCCTACAGGCCCACTCTCGTTGTATCGGGAGCCAAGCTTTGGTCATGGAAGGTTGCGAATACTAAACGAAACACATGCACATTGGTCATGGCACCGCAACAATGACACTATTGCATTTGTAGCTGATGGTGTTTGGATAGAGAATTTAAGCAGCTCAAAAGCATGCAGACACAACCCAAACCAAGAAATTGCTCACGAAGAGCTGTAAAATTCAACTTGGAGCAGTATTTATTCCCACCAAGAAAGAGAAGATTAATTAGTTAGCAACTTAGCTAGTATCTTCAGCTAGGATGAGGAGTGAAAAATATGTTTGCTATAAACTTTCTACTTCTTTTTCTAAGTTTTTCACCAATATTTCAGAATTACCTTCGTTTTTTTTTCTTTTCCTTTTATTGAGTCTTAACAGTTTATGTATTATTTGTGCTATGGTATGAGAATGTATAAATAACTTCATCTTATTATAGTGAAAGTTATTTGATGGCCTTTTTGAATAGAAGGGGATATATCTTTGCAGGATAGACATTAAAAAATGTTAAACCTACATCTCATTTTGTACATGTACCCATGCTCTACACCTTCATTTTATGAAAAAAAAAGAGAAAAAAAAGTGAATTCCTCTCTCTTCCTTTTTTTTTTCTATAAAAGGGGACGAGTAAAAGATAAGAAGTAGAAATAACAATGTCAATAGATATTATATAAACTACGTTTCAATAGGTATGGAACTAATAAGGACATTTACTTCATCCACCAAATGAAAAATTTTGATAGTGTTGTGAAGTTTCAAATTTGTCAATTGGATAAGTTTAAGCAGTGAAGAATATTATGCATCCATTAAGAAGTCAATAATAATATCAACTTATTTTAGTAAAAAAAGTTTGGGTAAAATGCATCTTATCTTTTTGAAGTATAGTCCTTTCCTACCTTATCCCATAAAGTTTTTTTTTTTGTCATTTAACCCAATTTGATGTTTAATTTTAAATGAAAACGTTACTTTTCTAGTCAAACTGAACAGAGCATAAGACATACAATATGTGACCTTACCATTAAAAAAATGAAGCTTCTTTCTTATCACTTAATTTCGTATAGTTTGTTTATTTATCACTTAACCACATTGAAATTTGCTTTTAAGTATATGGAGGCTAACTTTCGTTTGATTTAAGTAAAAAAGTAACATTTTCACTTAAAAATAAATTATATGGAATTAAGTGATAACAACAAACTTTAGAGGAATAAGGTGGGAAAAAAGCTGTACTTCAAGGGAGTAAAATATACATTACTCAAAAAACTATAACTATCTAGTATTTTTCGTGTGAAAAACCCTCCAAACGTTCGATAAAAGCTGTGTAAAGAAGTATTAGATAATATTTATACATAAAAGTAAATTTTAGCAAGATACAATCACTCAAATTAATAAGTAACATTTTTTTATGAATTAATGGTTAAACATATGTTAACACTACAAGAAATCAGAAAATTAACTAATCCTTCACAAAATATTTTTGCGAGGGATTAGAGAGAGAAACATCTGTCGCTTTATTTTCATCGCTAATTAGCGATAGAATAATTTTTTCATTAATTCCCCACTAATCACTCGCTAATTCATCACTAATCCCTCGTAAATTTTAACAAAAAGGCGCCTGTGCTCTCTCGCAAATCAGCGAGGGAAATTTCGTAACTATTCCGTCGCTAAAATATCCGTTGCTAATCCCTCGCTAATGTCCCTCGTTATTCCCTCGCAAATCACTCGCTAAGCCTAGTCACAAAAAAAAATTGGATCAAATATCTTTCGCTAATTTTCCTCATTATTCGCTCGCAAATCTCTCGCTAATCTAGTATCCATCGCTAATCGTCGCTAATTTCCCTCGCTATTCCCTCTCAAATCCCCCACTATTTCCTCGCAAACTTTCTGTCTATCCTTAAGAAATAGTGTTTTTCTTTATCAATATTACTTTTAATACACGATATCCTATTTTATCACACTAACTAAAGATAGTAGTAGACCCTAGTAAGTAAACAAATGCAAACTTAAAGCTTTGAATGCATGAATATGAGGACTGCCTAAGAGGAAAGTCTAGCACAGAACCATTTGAATCCAATGCATTTGAGTTGTTTTCTTTAATGATAGCATTCAAATGCCTACATGAAGTGAGAGTAGGTGATTAATTACATAGCTTGCAGGAATAGCAAATAATGTAAAGTTCTATGAAGATTTGTTAGGCAATGTCTTTTATTATAGATACATGATTAGGAAAGAAAAAAAAATAAGAAAAAATGGGGAACAAACAACCATCAACATTTTCAGAACAATACTTCCTGTTTGAAGGGAGGAATGACAATTCAAGATTTAGAGGCAAGACCACAATCAATGGGAAAAAAAAATCATACCAATGGCATCAAATTATGTAGGTTTTTAAATGTCTAATTTATAAGTTCTCTCAAGCTCAAGTCTTCTCTCTACTTTAAAGGGTTCCAATAACATTTATAGCCTGAAGATGAATTGTTCTAGGCAACAGAAGCATGCAGCAAATGGTGGTCAGAAGTCCAAACCTATTAATTTAGCATGACCAATGTAAGTAAACATGGAATACAAGATTTCCCAATCCAAACAATTAAGTTTATGGTCCACACCAAAAATATAAAACTACTGTAACTAAATGTTTCAAACCTAATCATGATTTGTGTATAACTTGTAAGTTAAAGAAAATGTATGATGGTAGCATCACTAGCATGTAAACAGGGACCCAACACAAATTACAGATAAGATATTTACATTACAAGACAAATTTACAATCGAAGATTTTAGGAAGACAACTCAGATTCACCACAGGAAATTATACATAATTAATTAAAAAAAATGACATCAAATTTTACTATCTTTCTTTAAAAAAATGCACAATCACAAGTAAATTTCCTTTCAAAACACATGTTGTCCTCACAAATCAAATATATGATTTTACTAGCATAATGTGTATTACTCTCTCATTTCATTGCCTTTTAACATTAATACAAAATGCATATCCATTTTAATTTCTATAGTAATGAAATCCAAAATTCTAGTCATAAGAAAAGAACTACCTGATGGCTATCATGGCAAGACAATGAGCAAGCTGTGCAAACTCCAGCATTCCCATCTGGGGTACAGGTGAGGCAAGAAAAAATTGCCTGCCTTTTCATGTAACCTTTGCTATAAGTACAATTTTAATTTTGACGTGATTTATACACCAAAATTTGTAGTATACTTCATAGATACAATTTATTGTCTTGTCCTATTACTGAAAATCATGCTTGAAAAAATGGAACTACACTGGAAACAAAAGGCAGAAAAGTTCAAGAACAAACTATCATGATAATTGAAGACTATCCATGCAAAAGTGAACCAATATATGAGATTTCAGGTGATTGCTAATTTCTGGTAATTGAAAAGAAGTAGGAATACCAGCCACCATTATACAATAATGCAATAAAAAATCATTTATGGCCCACATTTGTAGTCCCCCAAAAAGAATACAGCTCCCTCTATTTTTCCAATCAACATATCATGAAAGAGCATCAGCCCCGATAACTAGAACATTATGAAATCCACCCCATGTATTCACACAGATAAAGAGTAATGATTTTCACCACATTTAGCAAGTATTAAGTCAATAAAATAACCAATTCGTACCTCTAATATGACAAGCAGCATATATTAAACCCAATACAAATTCACTACATGTAGTTGTAATGTCACATTTCAGTGGATTTGTTTTGCAGCCAAGTTGTTTTTGAATCTGAAATTCATAAGGACAATAAAAATTATGATAGAGGATAAAGAAGCAAAAATAAGACACCCCGTTTTGGACAGATAAGAGTAAAGTAATAAGCTTGATACTCAATCATTTGCAAGAGGGAGTTTGCAATATCATAATTGCTCAAATACTTCATTAATTAATCACTTAAAATGTGTTAATGTAAAAATACAGATTACTTTGCTAAGGTTAAAGACAATGGCAGAATGTAAAGAACTATTCTCAATGTGATACATCCTGAACCCATATACCTGTGGAGCGCTACCAAAAAGATCCTCTAGTGTAGATGTGCATATCAATATTAGGTCAAGATCATTAGGGTCAACCTTTGTGTAATCTAAGCATGGTACCTATGTGGTTATGGTAATAGCATGGACCAATACCAATAACTAACCTGAAAGAACTTATTGTCTACGGATCCCAGTATAATTAGATATCTATTCATCATTAGTATCAACTATTTTTGAAAGATCGTCATTAGAAATTTGAAGAGTTGGAACAGCAGAACCACATCCAACTAACTTGTAGCCTTTACTGATAAACCTGTAGACACTTTGAATTATATAAATAAGAGAAAAACAAATTAATTGTTATCTCAAATAACATTGATAAGTGGCTGTGCCTCAAGGCCATGCTTGGCTTAAGACATATCATAGGAAAAGACAAAAGTATGATTTATAACTTAGAATGTGAACAAGTATTGATGTTAGAGATGCCTAAATTGTTAGGGTGTGACATAATGTTAAATACATGATTCAAAATCAAATCTTGGAGTAAGCATATAACTCAGGTTTTTCGTGAAGCAGAAAATGGAAGGAAAAAGAAGGACAAAGAAACCTTAGATATTTCAACCTAGTTAAGGAGGATAAACGAACAAGGAAATATTTCAACTTAACACCAAAATTTGCTATACCAATCAACAATCAATCCAACACACAACAAACCTTAGATTTTCATCACCAATCAAAGCTACACACAAGGAAATATTTGAAGTACAGGATAAATGAAGGAGAAGCGGAGCGCGAGGCAGATAGAGACATACCTGTGGAGGTAAAGCAGCAGAGTCACAAACGGTGACGCAACGTCATGGCCTGGACGTGGAGCGGCGTAGGCGCGATCTGGTGGTCACGGCCTGATCGTGGTCGTGGAGACTGGAGACGGAGAGGCAGAGATGTGGAGACCGGAGATGGAGAGGCAGAGGCTACGACAGATCTGGGCGGTGCGAGGGTGGCTCGACGAGGCTGCGATCTGGGTCACTAGTTCTAGTGAGTGCAGTTGACGATGTGGTGGTGGTCGATTGCTGGGTTCGTGTAGTGGTTCTAGGGTTGAAACGGTTCTGGCGTGGGTAAATGTTGGTGGTGGCTGGCGCGGAGAGGTGGCGGAGATGTGGTTCAAGCGGCGAGGTGACACGGTGTGGGTCTGGGTGACGGTGGCAGATCTGTGACGTGGTGGTTCCGGATCTGCGCCGTGGTGGAGGACGTGAGGATGCAAAGGTACAATTGCTCCATCAGCGACGGAAGCTCCGACGTGATGAAAGGTCTGCGAGGATGGTGGTTGGGTTGGAGCCTCAACTTTGGAGGTTCGGAAGTGGTGGAGGAGAGATTAAATTTTGTTTTGTGAAGAGATGAAACTTTAGATGGCTAAATTTGAGAGCAAAACCTGAAGCGATTTTTTTAAAAAATTTCAATTTTGCTAGGGATTTGCGATGGAAATATCCCTCGCTAAAATTTTATTAGGTTAGTCTCACTAATTTATCACAAATCCCTCGCTAAATTTAGAGAGGAAAAATTTTATGTTGCAAATCCCTCGCTAAAAGTATGTTGCGACCAGGATCGCGGTAAAATAGCAGCTCACATGATTTTTTTAAAAATTGATTAAAATGGAGTCGCCACCAATTTTATTTAAATTAGGAAAAATTGGAAAAACCTTTCTTAGAAAAAATAGTCTTTGAAACCAGATTGGATTCGGGATTCGGTTATGGATAGGGAAGGATAGAAACTTAATCCCATTGCACCCCTATCACACCCGTCCTGAGACGGTACCTTAAGTCAGTTGTGCAAAAAACTTGATAATCTCAAATTTATTTATTTTACCCCTCTTTAAAAAAACTTTGCAATTATTTTATTTTATTTTAACAAGAAAAAGAAAAGAAGAACCAAATTGTGAAAATTTAATTTTTGGCTTGACAGAATGAAAATCCTGCTCCTACGTACCCTCAGGTGCAATGAGGAACTCAAAGTCACGTAGTTTTGTATAAAATATTTGTGAGTTGATTGATTTTAATTAAGGAAATATTTTGAAAAGGAGATTTTACTTGAAAACAAAACCGTCCTTGCACGGGGTTCAAGTTAGCACTAGGCTAATCAATAAACTCTTATGATCCAAACGATGTTGAAGATAGCATCCGCTATTCAATCAACATCATTGGTCATTGCATTGATTAATTTTTTTTTTAATTTTTTGTTTTTTTTATTTTTATTCTAAAAAAAGAAAGGTACAAAGACAAACATAAAGTTTCCATAATCCAAATGAATAACTAAAAAAACAAGATTAAATATAAGTATCAAAAATCAAATAACTCAAAAAAACAGCATCATTTTTTTACTTTTTATAACAATTTTTGGATTTTTTTCAACTTCTTTTTACTTTCCTTCATTTTTTTTTTACTTTTTAACTTCTTATTTATTCACAAAAGCCTAACATAAAAAACACTATCAAGTAAAATAAAATCTACTAAACAGAAAAACCAAAATCAAAACATATACATTTATTATTTATGATTATTTTCACCATTTTCATTAAAAATAAATAATAAAAAAAAAATCACAAACCCTTTTTTATTTGTTATTATCATCCTATTTCCTAACAAAACACCAAACCCACGTAAGGTGGGCTAGCTACCAAGCTGCAGCCCAAATTCTTTGTTACTTCTTCTAAATTTATTTTAACTTATTCCCCTCTTTTTTTTTTTTACTTCAGCAACCTAGAAAAAATAACATAAAATAAAAATAAAAAAGGAAGAAGAAAAGAAATGACCCTAACTCAATGACTTACAGCAGCTGGAAAACAACGTAAAGAAAACAAATCAAAGAAGAAAGAAGCAAAAGGGAAGTAAAGCCATGATGAAGAGAACTGGGACTGCGCACCTCACTCACTAGCAACGGCAGGGGAGGGCTCGACGGCGGCGTGGGTGGTGGCGCATGGTGCTGGGTTGTTCTGGTGGTGATGGTTAGACATGGGACGATGGCTCGGTTACAGGTGGTGCTGGTTAGAGGGCTTCTGGTGAGCGGTTAAGAGCTCAAGGATGATGAAGCAAGGTGGTAGCTGGAGCTTCTTGAGTTAACTTAGTGGAGCTTGAGTTGGTGGGTGGGATGAAGGGAGGTTTTCACGTTGAGGGTGGCTGCATGGTGTTTAGGCTTGGAAGTGGTGGCTCACGGTTTGCTTGAAGAAGTGAAGTCTGGTGAAACAAGGTGGTTATTTGTGATTATGGAGGTGAGGGGAAGATGGAGATGGTTCTTTGTGAGGGGTGGTAGGAGATGGTTGATGATGGCTCACGGTTAGATGGTGGTGAGAGGATGGAAGAGTGGTACCAGGTGGTTGTTATGGCTTCACGTGGACGTGAGGGGAAGATGGAGATGGTTGGAAGAGGGGGTAAGAGATGGTTGATGTGGGTTGATGATGAGGATAGGAATGGTGGTTTATGATTGTTGCGGCAAGGTGGCTACGTGGTGTTGAAGAAGAAAGTTTGAAGGGTGAAGGAAATGAGTGATGGGTGATGAGTATGAGATGGTGTGGAAGTGAAGTGCTATGGTTGATGGGTGTTAGGGAAGGTGAGGGTGATCTTGAGTGTGGTGAGGTGGTGAGGTTCTTGGCTTTGTGTTATGCTTGGTGATTGGAGAAGGGGATGGACGCTGGGTAGAAAGGAATGGGGTTTGTTGTTGGATGGTTTGAGGAGGGGATGCTACGGTTGATGGTGAGAGGAAGATGATGAATAGGTGAGGGTGAGGGAGATGGAGATGGTGGCTTGGGTAAGTTAAGTGGTGGAGGGATATGGTGCTACGGTGAGGGAGATGGAAAAATGAAAGCCAGCCCCCTGGTCTTGTCCGTGAGTGAGCTTCCCCTATGCCATATGCTTTTTAGTTGCCTCTGTAGAAGGTTGTGTGTTGCAGTATGGGTAGCGTGTGTGCAGTATGGGTAGCATATGTGCAGTATGCTGCAGTGGGTAGTGATACTAAGGTGAGTGGTGCAAGTGAGTGAAAGTGAGTGGGTAAAAAACATGAGTGGTGCAGCAGTGTACAGTGCACAATGCAGGTGTGCTGTGTTTGCATGGCCAAAAATGGAAAAAAACCACATAAAGCAAGAAAAAGGAATTGGTTCCTGAGAAATTCTTACCTAAATCATGGGCATCATAGTTGAGTACACTAAGTTAAGGATATTTTCAGAATCTTCTTGGTTCCTAACTCAAAAATATTAAGTCGAAAACATCAAGTAGCATGTTACTATCCTTTTTATTTTATTTTATTTTTTATTTTTTTTTTTTTTTTTTTTTTTTACTAGGCTAAGATGGACTTATGCATGGGCTAAGAAAAAGGCTAAGAAAATAGACCACAAATTAATTTATTTTTTTATTTTTCATTCTTGCCTGTTTTTCTTTATATATATATATATATATATATATATATATATATATATATATATATATATATATATATATATATATATATATATATATATTTTGTCCTAGGTCAAAATTGGGTGTTCACAGTTGCCCTCTTTACTTGTTTTCTTACTAGATAATAAGAATAACTATAGTTTTCATATTATCGTCGTAAGAAACGAGTAAAGACATGAACTTCAATTTTGTCCAGCAATGCAGAAGATAATATGCAAAACAAAGCAAGAACAAATAAAAGCGAAAAGCCGACACGCTCAAAGAATTAGCAGAACTTAACATGCAAGGAGCTGATGCGCTCAAAAGAATTAACAGAACTTAAAATGCAAGGAGCCGATGCGCTTAAAAGAATTAATAGCAAATTAAAAAGGATGGAGCTAAAGTGCTCAAAGAATTGACAGAAATTAAAGTGCATGGAGCCGATGCGCTCAAAAGATAAATGACAGGAGCTGATGCGCTCAAAATTAAATGACAGGAATTTAAAATGCATGGAGCCGATGCGCTCAAAGAATAAATGACAGGAGCCGATGCGCTCAAAAGATAAATGGCAGGAATTTAAAATGCATGGAGCCGATGCGCTCAAGAAATAAATGACAGGGGCCAATGCGCTCAAAAGATAAATGACAGGAATTTAAAATGCATGGAGCCGATGCGCTCAAAGAATAAATGATAGGAGCCGATGCGCTCAAAAGATAAATGACAAGAATTTAAAATGCATGGAGCCGATGCGCTCAAGAAATTAAAATGCATGGAGCCGATGCGCTCAACAGAAATTAAAAATGCAAGGAGCCGATGCGCTCAAATTAAACATGGACTTAAAATTCTTTCTTTCTCTTTTTCTCTCTTTTCTTTTTTTTCTTTTTCTTTTTTTTTTTTTTTTCTTTTTTTTTTATTTTTTCTTTTTCTTATTTTATTTATTAAAAGTCCTTTGAACCAACAAAGATCTTGGAAAGCTTTAACTAATCAAACCCTTTGTCCACATGCTTTTCTTCATCAAACCCTTCGGTTGGCTTGGAATCCTCTTGACTTCCTTTATCCCTTCTTCCTTTCTTTTTTCATTTTTCTGACTACCTTGTTCTCTTTGGCAACAATATCGCTACCTGTATCTTGAATTACTGAGATCCTTTAATCTAAATTAATCATTGAAGGATTGCTGCATAATTGTCAGATCAAATTGTCGACCTTAAGTTTATTTTATTTGAGACATAAATTAATGAGTAAACATGCATTCATGAATGGAAAGAAATTTGTTGAATGAACAAACTTTCTTTTATTATTTTGGTAATATAATCGTACATGAACTTTTGACAAGACACATACTTGAAAGACAAAAGAAAGATTGCAAGAAAAATAAAAAATTTGCCCCAGTATTGGTTCCTTGTTCCTCATTCAATTGATTCACTACAAATGCTTGACAACTCAACTGCTGTCTCTGCTGATACCTCTTTCAACACAAATCCTCTTTAATTACTCAAAAATTTTGCCCCAGTATGACCAATTTGATACAAACGACTTGCCCCCCTGTGCAACTGATTGGACACACATCAAAATTTGCCCCAGTTTGGTGAATCCCTTGAAGAGTTTCAGGCCCACTTTCTTTGAGATTTTGCCTATTTATTTGTCCTAACTTTTGCTTAGACCGCCTTTTCAGGTTTTCAGCCTAACAGACTTTTTTTTTTTTTGTTTTTCAATTGCTCTAACTTTTGCTCGGCATTTCCTTTCGGGTTTTCAACCTAACAGCTTTTTCCTCTTTTTTTTTTTTTTTTTTTTTAGGCATAGAATTTCTTGACAACATCAGTATTCACGAGCCTTGGCAGTTCTTCTCCATCCATATTTTGCAAAATTAACGCTCTTCTTGAAAATGCCTGCTTGACTATGTACGAGCCTTCATAATTCAGAGCGCATTTTCCTCTGGCATCCTCTTAGTTAGGGAGAATCTTTTTCAAAACCAAATCCCCTGAACAGAATTCCCTAGGACGAACTTTCTTGTTGAAGGCTTTAGCTATTTTGCTTTGATACAATTGCCCATGACACATAGCTGTCAATCTTTTCTCTTCTATCATATTCAATTGCTCATACTGAGTCTTCACCCATTTAGATTCCTCTAACTCTGCTTCCATTAGAACCCTTAGAGAAGGGATCTCAATTTCTATTGGAGAGACTGCCTCCATCCCATATACCAAAGAGAAAGGCGTTGCCCCAGTGCTTGATCGTATATTGGTACGATATGCATGCAGAGCATAGGGTAACATTTCATGCCAGTCTTTGTAGTTCACTACCATCTTAGCAACAATTTTCTTGACATTCTTATTTGCTGCTTCAACTGCACCGTTCATCTGAGGCCTGTAAGGAGCTGAATTATGATGCTTAATTTTGAAATTTTCACAGAACTTTTTAATCTCAGCACCATTGAGATTGGTACCATTATCTGTGATTATCCTTTCTGGAATTCCATATCTGCAGACAATATCCCTTTTGAGGAATCTCAAAAACACTTTTTGAGTGATGCTGGCATAAGAAGAAGCTTCTACCCACTTGGTGAAATAGTCAATCGCCACTAAGATGAAGCGATGACCATTGGAAGCTTTGGGATTAATGGGCCCGATGACATCTATTCCCCACATTGAGAAAGGCCATGGAGATACCAAATTATGCAAAGGGAAAGGAGGTGTGTTGACTCGATCTGCATACATCTGGCATTTTTGACACTTCCGTACATAATCTATGCAGTCTGTTTCCATTGTGGACCAATAATAACCACTCCTTAGAATTTTTCGAGCCATCATATGACCATTAGCATGAGTTCCACAGATTCCTTCATGAACCTCAGTCATGATTATACGAGCTTCACAAGCATCCACGCATCTAAGTAAAGTACCATCATGACTCCTTTTGTACAAAACCTCTCCATTCAAGAAAAAGGTCATCGCTAACCGGGGATAGTCTTCTTATTCACCTCACTTGCCCCCGTTGGGTATTCTCTATGCTGAATATACTGCTTGATATCATGATACCAAGGTTTACCATCTGGCTCGCCTTCCACATTAGCACAATACGCAGGTTCACTGTGCGTCTTCACTTGGATGGGTTGAACATTATTATGAATATCCAACTTGGTCATTACAGCTAAAGTGGCCAAGGCATCTGCAAACTGATTCTGGTCTCGGGTCAAATGGGAGAAGGTCACCTCCTCAAACTTCTCAACCAACTGGATCAAATACTTTTGATAAGGTACCAACTTCGGATCCTTGGTTTGCCATTCACCATTCACCTGATAAATGATGAGTGCTGAGTCTCCAAATACCTTTAACTGTTTGATCCCCAAGTCAATTGCAACTTGTAAACCATTAGCACAGGCCTCATATTCCGCAACATTATTGGTGCACTCAAAATCTAACTTGATAGCGACTGGGTATTGTTTTCCAGTTGGTGAAACAACCACGGCTCCTATGCCACTGCCATGCATGTTAATCGCTCCATCAAAATACATCTTCCAGCCAAGTTCTTCTCTTTCTTCCGCCATCAGTATTTCTCCATCAGGGAACTCAGATGTCACTAGTTGTCCACCCTTAAGAGGGTTTTCAGCTAAATGATCAGCAATCGCACTTCCTTTGATGGATTTCGAGTCATGTACTTGATATCGAATTCTGATAGCATCACTTGCTACTTTGAAACCCTTAATGAAACATGAGGACTTTCAAATATGTACTTCAGAGGGTCTATTCGGGAGATCAACCACGTGGTGTAATAGAGCATGTACTGTCGTAGCCGCTTTGAGGTCGATACCAGCGCACAATAAGTCTTCTCAATAGCCATGTAACGAGCTTCACAGTTATTGAACTTCTTACTCAGATAGTAAATTGTTTGCTCCTTTTTTTTTCGATTCATCATATTATCCCAACATTGCCCCCATCGAGGTTGGCAATACAGTTAGGTACAAAATTAAAGGGTGACCTGGCATAGGGGGTACCAAAACAGCAGGATTCATTAAATAAGCATTTATCTTGTCAAAAGCTTCTTGACATTTTTCATCCCATTTCCCTGGTTGATGCTTCTTCAACAACTTGAATATAGGCTCACAAGTGCTGGTTAAGTTAGCAATGAATCTAGCAATGTAGTTGAGTCTTCCGAGAAAACTTTGCATTTCACGCTTCGTCTTAGGGGCAGACATCTCTTGTATTGCTTTTGCTTTATCTGGATCCACCCTTATTCCTTCTCTGCTAATAATGAATCCGAGTAATTTCCCAGTAGATGCTCCGAAAACACATTTAGCAGGATTCAACCTCAGTTTGTACTTCCGGAGTCTTTCAAACAGCTTACGCAAAATCGCCACATGACTTTCTCCTTCTTTAGACTTGGCTACTATATCATCCACGTACACTTCAATTTCCTTGTGCATCATGTCATGAAACAGTGCCACCATGGCACGTTGGTAAGTAGCCCCAGCATTCCTTAACCCGAACGGCATCACCGTGTAACAAAATGTTCCCCAAGGAGTAATGAAAGTGGTCTTTTCTTTATCATTGACATCCATCGGAATTTGATTGTACCCAGAGTATCCGTCCATGAATGAGAACCTGTGATTCTTAGCAGTGTTATCAACAAGAACATCGATGTGAGGGAGTGGGAAATCATCCTTCGGACTGGCCTTATTCAGATCTCTATAGTCCACACACATTCTGACTTTTCCATCCTTCTTAGGCACTGGCACGATATTAGCTACCCACTCTGGGTGTCTTGACACTTCCACAAATCCTGCTTCCAACTGCTTAGTCACCTCTTCCTTGATCTTCAGGGACATATCAGGATGCATCCTCCTTAACCTCTGTTTCTTTGCCTCAATATTCGGGTATAATGGGATTTTATGCGATGCTATCTCTGGGTCTAACCCAGGCATATCCCGATAAGACCAAGCAAAAACATCCATATACTCTTTGAATAGTGTGATCATCTCTTCAAACTCTGGGTTTGCCACTACTTTCAATTCCTTTTTCTCTTCCTCTGTCCCCATGTTGACCACCTCTGCTTCCTCACCATTCAAGACAAATCCCTTCTCTGAGTACTCCAGTAATTTTGCAAAATTTTCAACAACTTCCTCCTCTTCTCCAGATTCAGGGTCTTCTTCATCAAACATCGTAAAAGAATCAATTGATGAGTTTCCGAGGTCCCTTTCATGAGGCGAACTTTCTACGAAACTCAGATCCCTGGAAAGCAATTTGGTGTGGAGTTGGAAAAGCAGAATAAAGTAGGAATGACAAAGGAAGAACAAGATATGGTACAAAAATGTAAAAAGAAAATTACAAAAGGATAAGTCAGAAAGTGCAACGAAGAGAAATGCTGAATATTCATGCAAGTTCATTTAATCAATGTCTCAAATAACATAAACCATAAGCTCAAAATAACTTCAACATTTGCTCAACACAATATGACTAGACAATTACTTTGAAACAATCACATCAATAATTGGTTCAGATTTCCAGTTCTTCAGCGGCTCCTCATCAGCAAAAGGACGGATTGCCTTGTGCTCTTCTTGGCTCTCTTCATGCAAAGCATTGATAGTGAGGCGGTATCGAGGGTGAATGACCTCGTCAGGCATAATTACCTCGGCCGGTGCTAGGAATGTTTCCCTCAGGTGGGGAATATGCTTCGTTTTGCCCTTGCCATTCTTTTTTTCAAGAGTCATGTTCCTCATATGCTCCTCCAGAGATGCTTCGTACCCTATCCCAAACTTGTCTGACTTTCCTGGGAGTGACACTGGTGACCGAGTACCTTGCAGCTTCGAGCCCAGACCCTTTCCTTCCTGGTATCCACTACTAGCCATGATCCGGGCCACCACCTGATTCACACTTGGTGTGAGAGATTCATCTTTACCAAGTCCAGTTTCAACTACTTCGAAACTGTGCCACAGGTTCTCCTCTTCCTTTTCTGCACTCTCCACATATGGCACTGAAACTGGTTTTGACAGCATAATCTCTTCCTCTCCATGTATGGTGATGACCGATTCATTCTCAATATATTTAATACTTTGATGTAGGGTGGAAGGAACAGCACCAGCGGTATGGATCCATGGTCTCCCTAGTAGCATGGTGTAGCCAGGCTCAATATCCATGACTTGGAATAGCACTTGAAAATTACTTGGACCAATTTCTAGCGGCAGCATCATCTCTCCCATAATACCTCTCCTATTTCCATCAAAGGCTCGCACCACCATTTCTCGTGGCGTCAATTCATCCTCACTTATTGATAACGAGGTTAGAGTCGACCTGGGAATGATATTCAATGCAGACCCCCCGTCAATCAAAACTTTTGCAACTATGTACCCTTTGCATTTGAGGGTTATGTGCAAGGCCCGCGGGTTCTTCTCAGATTGAGAAATGATCTCTTCATCAGTGAATGTGATCATGTTAACGCGTTTCACGGGGTCCACCATGTTAACCACACTTTCGGGAGTAACATCGGGCTTCACATAGGCTTGATTCAGAATTTTTAATAACGCCTTCCGATGCATCTCAGATGTCAAGATGAGTGACAAAAGAGATATCCTAGCCGGAGTCTTTTTTAACTACTCCATCACATCATATTCGTTTTGCTTCATTATCTTTAGGAACTCCTCTTCACCTTCCTTCTCTCTCTCATCTTCTTTTGACATTTCCTCCCTGCTCCCTTCCTTAACAATTTTCCCCTTTTCTAACTCTCCTGGGCCATAGCATCGCCCACTCCTGGTAATTCCCCCTACCTTGACTATGTTAGTCACCAACTCCTCATCCTTGTGTACTTCAACAATTCGAGCCTTCGAAGTCTCTTCCCCGACTCCTTTTGTCTCTATCTTGGTTTCATAATTCCATGGCACTGAATGAGTGTCATTATAAACAAATGGCACTGGCTTCTTGATTGTTACCACTACTTTCTCTGACGTCGAGACTTGGTTGAGAGGTGGCACCTTAAGCACAAAGCGTTCGATCACATTAACCTCTTCGGAGGAGGCTAACCCTTGTCTCGCATGTATTACTCCCAAAGTAAGCAACCCTTGGACTCGAACCTTGAAGTCCCAACAATTCTCAATATCATGTCTCATTCTCCCACAATGATAAGCACAATTTGACTCCGCATCATATTTTTCCTCTTCTTTCATCGTAGCGGCTAGTGCAGTGATATTGTAGCCAGCTTTTTTCAACCCTTCGAATATCCTTGCCATCGGTGTACGCAAGCTCATGACACTTCTTATGGATGACCCTTCCACCTCTAAAGCATTCATCACATTTCTTCCGCCATGATTAGGAATTGGGTTATTAACGATACTGGGTCTAGCCTCTTCCTGGATATCGAGCTTCCCATAGGCAATTAATTTTCTCACTGCGGTCTTAAAAGACTCGCAGTCTTCAATTGAATGCCCTGGGATATCCATGTGATACTTGCAGGTTGAGTTCGGGTTGTACCATGATGGAAATGGTGGTTCTAATGGGCGCACAGGAATTTCCAAAATAAGATGAGCATCAAACAACCTTTGGAATAGGTCTGGATTCAGAATAGACAACCTTGGGGCAAGGTTTTGAGGATGAAAGCGGCTTTGGTTTTGGAGGTTCAGGCGAGGTTGTGAGTGGTTTGGGTAATTCTGCGAAGGTGCAGGTGGGTATCGAGCATAGGTTGGGCGAGTTGGTGTATATGGCGGTGGCGAGGGGACGTTGTTAACTTGGAATTGTGGTGTTGGGGTGAAGTTTGTGGTCGGTATAATTTGGTGGGGTGGATAATGAGGCGGTGGCGTGTTTTGGTATAAAAAGTGAGGGTTGGGGTTGTTTGATGGCTGATGACTTGGGCTATATCGCGGTTTGAAATTCTGTTGAGGTTGGATATAATTCACCTCAGGCTCTTTTTTCTTCGGCTGGAATCCTTTCTTGAAAGTAGTATTCTCTGTGCTACTCAGTGGCAACTTCCCAGTTTTGGCCAATATTTCAATTCTTTCTCCTGAAGTTATTAAATCTGCAAAATCCTTATAGGCTGCCCCAGCCATCGCCCCAATAAAAGGGTTTCCTAGGGTTCCCAAGAAATACAAGCACATCTCAGACAATGTTAATGGGGGCTGGACTTGAGCTCCCAATGCTCTCCACCTCTGCGCGTATTGCTTGAACGGTTTTTCATTGCTTTTTTGCATTGAACTCAACTGTTCTCGGGTTGGGGTTGCGTCCAAGTTGAATTTGTACTGGTCCATAAATAGGTCAGCCAATTCCGTCCAACACGATGTAATTGGCTAGCTATCATGAACAATAGTTTTGATGATAACAAACGTGAAGACAAACATGAAGATGATGAGAAGACCAAGTCCAAGATCTTCAAAGAATAGCTTTAGGACTTAGGATCTTTGTAAAGAGCCTTTTGGATATCTCATTATTTGGCGTTGCAAAGAAATGTTTTCAAAATTGTTTTTCCAAACTTAAACAATCATTTTCTGGACATTTGAAAGCATTTAAAACTATTTTTATAGCAGAGGTATTCGAATACCCCGTTAGGTATTCGAATAGAATGGTTTTCAAATTCATACGTTTTACTGTTTTTTTCAAAGTGGTATTCGAATACCTCTAAAGTATTCGAATAACTCGATTTCATAATATACCTCTTTAACTAAGGTATTCGAATACCTCCTCCTGGTATTCGAATAACCCAGCTCTGATAAGTTTTTTTAAAAGTTTTTTGGCAAGAGGTATTCGAATACCTCATAAGGCATTCGAATACTGTATTCCAGAATTGGATTTCACGAAGCTTTCGAAAATGGCAGCAACGGCCATAATTTCAATAATTACATGGTTTTAATTGCTCCAACGGCTATTTTCTCTCATTGCTCTATAAATAGAGACCTTGGGTCTCTTTTGAAAAGGCCCCAACCATTTGAATTATTTGCTTGTGTTAAAACGTGATTCTTTCATATTTTCTGTGCTCTTTTCGCCAAAACCTTGAAATATCCTTTAGAGAGCTTATTAGCACTTCAATTTGTAATATCTACTCTAAGTGAAAGTTTATTTTTCATTTATTCTCTGCTTTTGTAAAAGGGTGAGGTATCCCTTAGTGAATTTGTGAGGGTGAGGTATCCCTCTAGTAAAAGGGTGAGGTATCCCTTGTTGTAAAGAAGGTGAGGTATCCTTCAAAGGGGGGTGAGATATCCCTCTAGTAAATAGGGTGAGGTATCCCTATTGTGTAAAGGTTGCAAGCACCTGTTTTTAAGCTTGTGTTGAATAGTGAAAAATCTCGAACTATGTTTCGGGGACTGGACGTAGGCCACAAGTGGTTGGTGGTCGAACCAAGATAAATATCGTGCCTGCTTTTCTACCCTTAATCTTTTATCTTTATGCACTTTATTTATTCTTACAATTTAATTATTAATTGTTCTTCTTATCTTCATCTTATTCACGACTTTTAATAATTAAATTCAGTATAGTTTATTTGTTTAAGGCTTTTGCGAAAAATCCTTAATTACTCAATTCACCCCCTCTCTTGAGTACTGAAGCCACTTGGGTAACACACGAGATCCTTGAGCAATCTAACTGAAGATACCACTCTAGGGCGGGACCTGTAAGACTTTCATGGAAGAAACTGATGAGGAACGTATCATCCTTGGACCAAACAGCCATCTTAGTCCCATAACTGATCAAATGGAAACGAGGGTTGCCGCTCCTGTCATACTTCATAAAATCGAGAATCTTGAAGTCTTTGGGGATTACTACATCTGTGGTAGGACACAGCTCCTCTATCCTCAAGGGCCCATAAGCATTGGGGCCCCTTATCGCCTTAATTTGTTCCTCCATTTTCTCCATCCAATCCTCTTTCATCTTATCTTTCTCAGTTATGACGTGACTATTCCCAGAATAAGGCAATGTCACTTGCCCTGGAATAGACACATGAGGTGGTTCCCAAGTAGGGCCTACATAACCAGGGACTTCATTATGAGTGCCTTCCAAAGCACGAAACCCTTCCCCAATGGGCATGACTATTGATGTTGTTTGAGGTGGTTGCTCGTGGATTCCTGCAGCGATGCCTGAGGTTATGGCCGAAAAGATTGGAGCAGTTATTGATGGCATGTTTGCATATGTTCCAACCCCACTTGCATTTTTATTTCCACTGATTAAGTGGAGAGACTCCCTTATATCTTGCAATATCGCTTCCAACCTCGCTTGGTTCTCTGACACCTCATTTAATCTTCCTGTTACTTCATCGACCTCCCTACTCAAGTTTCTTCTTGTCTCAGAATTATCAGCAGCCATTCTGGTCCGAGATCTGGTATTGTGAACTCGAGTTAGATTGGTCTCTTCTTTCCTAGGCCGCGCAATGATTCCTAAACCAAATTGATTTATTAAAGCAAAAAGCACATTAGATAAAGAAATAAAAAGAAATTAACACTATTGTGAGGATGCTTGGCGATTGTGGAGAGATTCACATGGTCATTCAATAGCAAGGCAAGATCCCAGATTTAACATTAGCGGGTTCACTAATGGTGCCATCTTTAAACAATGCAATCATTCTTTCACCAAAAACTAATATTCCCATATTTTCACTAAAGGACAAATTGTCTCAGGACGAAAGCATGGTTGACGATCTATTCAAGGGGGAATTCACCCCTCAATGAATAGTGCCTAAATGAAAAGCAGTAATCATTAATATTCAAGTAAAACACTACAACTGGTCATTCATTTCATCCCAAAATTAATCAATACAAGGTCTTAGTCTCCTCAAAATGTAACATAAACTACATTACATCAGCAATTTTGTTTGTTTCTTCCTAATCATTACAATATTTCAGTAAACTCGGCTATCACTAGCCTTAGAAACGGATTGTCATTCATTTCAAAACGATAACCGCATAGTGTAATACTGTAAGCAGCTAGACATGTCCTCATATTTCTTCATCCAATATTCTTTTTGAGCCTTTTCACTTTGAGCTGCCCATTGCCATGCGCCATCACTTTTTTCTTTTTGCACTCGTTGCCTCTGAGCTTCGAGTCTTCATTGCTCCTTTTCTTGCTCTAGTTCTTGAGCTTTCAACTCCAAACACCTTGCTCTCTTGTTTGCTTCCTTGAGTGAATTATAATATTCTGCAGCCAATACCTGTCTTTGATCGGAGCGTCGTTTCACTTCAACCAGAGCCTCTTGTAAAGATTGCATCCTTTGGTCTTGTGCTCTAGTATTCGCTTCAAATTCTTCTTTCTCTTGCAGAATCTTCTCTATCAATTCTTCTTGAGCACTTACCTTCACTCGTAGCTCATGGACTTCTAAAGTGGTCTTATTTGATTCCACCTCTTTTCCTCTTCTTGCCCTTTTTACCCGGCTCGGGGCTTCAGCAGCATCAACTTGTGCATCCTTTAAGTCTTCAATCTTGTCGGCTAACTTCTGGCACCGATTTTTGTGAATGACGACTTTTAACTCAACGACTTCTTTCCCTTGTTCCAAAAACTGCATCTGCGCTTTCATCCTCTCTATCTGAGTGGTCATTTGAGATATAATCTGGAAGTGATTTTCATCACTTGACACCGCCTAATGGGTACTATTTTGTGCCTTCCTTGTTTCTCTCCATTGCAGGTACTCGAGAGTAGGAATTACCACACGTTTTCCCAGTTCTTTCGTTCCTACCCTATGAATATTCTTCTAAGCGTCTCTGACCTCCTTTTCCTGCTTGGTAATGCTTCCATCTTTCCCATATAAAAAGCTAAATCCTCTGAGTTATGTCTCGTCAGGCACGTGCTGAGTCCATTGGAGCTATCTAAGCACAAGAACCAGTGAGAACGATACACAACCTCTCACGCCCATTAAAGGAATGTTAGAGAAGTCACCATAACTGAGCAATATCTCTTCCCCATGATACCAAGAGCAAACCCATTTGAAAGAGTCTGATCCCATCTTCATGAACTCATCTTTCCATTCATGGGCTTTCTGTTGCTTCACTGGAATGTGACCAAAATTCCTTAGCGGATCAGGTAAGAGACCCAGACGATTGTGTACATCCATGTGCGTCATGATCCAAACATACAATATGTATGTGCAACATCGGATCATACTCCCTCCTTTTTTGTGGCAAATCTCCATGGTCAAGAAAGTATCAGCAAGAATAGCAGGGATTGGATTTGACCTATGATTCTCAAACTTGAAGAAAGCATCCATTGCCGCTTGGTCCACCACATCTGAGGTGAATGGGAATAACACCAATCCAAAGATGGTTAGTGCCAATGTTTTGTTAAAGAGATCCCACCTTCCTTGCTGCGCTAGTAGCTCAAGATGTGCTTCCAGGTAACTTTTCTTCAATCCTCGTGTTCCTTATCTCTTTTCCATGCCTAACTGATTTGTCTGAACTCTTATGAGTTCTACTATTTTTCCTTCTGACACATAATATCCTCCATAAAGATAAACATTAGGGTACTTGCTCATTGGGAGTCTCAACATGATGGCATACTCTTCTATAGTCGATGCAATATCCAAGTCGGGCAGCTTAAAACATCTCAGAGAACAATTCCAAAATTGGGCAAGGCTACTCAAGGCAAGTTCTTCCACAGGGATGCGCAACAAATCTATGATTTGTCCATAACTGTTTGATTGAGCCTTAGGAGTTATGTGTTGAGTAATGTCCCTCACACGCCTCAAATCACTGCCATTTACTGTAATCTTCATATTCCTCTTAAGATCCACTGCATTGCTGGTATTTCTCCTTTGGCGTATCTCTTCCATTCCTTGCTATTGAATGAATACTAATCCTTCCACTTTACCAAGTAAACTCACCCTGCCAAAAGTAAACAAAGAAGAATATAAGCAAACCAGAAAAATGAAGAATACACCCTAAGGATACCCCTCCTCGAGGTAACTCTAAAATGTACCCTAACATCCTACATGGGGAAATCCTTATAGGGTCGTAAACCCAAAGGATCACATATGATTTGTTGATGCATGTCCTCTTTATATTTTTTTTATGCAAGAAATTGACATGAAACTGTAAGATGATGCATTCATTTTCTGGGAATGTCAAGCAAATGCAAGGTAATGCATGTCCCTTTTTTATTTTTTTTTCTTTTGTTTGAGAAGTGCTATGAATGTCATGCAAATGATATAAAAATGCAAGATGAAACATTCCCCTTTTTATGATGATTTTTTTTAACAAAGAATGAATGATATGAGAAACGGATAGATAAAGAAGAAGTACGCTCCCTTTGTGTCCTAATCAGGTGAAACTTAAAGGTTAGATTTCCTTAAAGTCACAACTCTAATTTTGACAGTCACTACATTCCATCTACCAGTGTAAGGTTTTTAGGACAGATCTAGACCTCTAAAAGTCATGGTCCCCAGATTGCCCCTATCTCGAAAGATAAGGATCCAATTCATAAATTAATCATAAGTAGGGATAAACCCTCTCAATATGATTAGTCTATGATACTGGTAACAATCTGAGTGGTATCCCAACCAATGTCAAGTGAGCATGAAGCCCCTCAATAACAAAAGTCGAGACTCCTCCTATTCCTCGGGCTCGCATAAACTCGGATATAGAGCCCAAAAAGTGTGTGAGATAAGTGATAGTGACGTGTGTGAGGAAGCATACAAACCTGTACAACAAAATTTAAAAGACTAAAGATTACCCCCCAACCTGCAAAAATATATATACAAAAACCACCTAGCAATCATCTACCCTAGGGTTTCAACAAATTAGTACAAAAATATATACAAGTTAAAAATATACACAAAATAATGCTATCAAGTATTTACATAAAAGCATTAATCAAAAACTATTTACAAACAAATAAGAAAACAAAAAAAAACAAGAAAAAGGGTAAAATAAATACATAGAGATTATTAAAATTTTGCGCAATTAACCACAACAGGCCTGACTCTCCAAGTGTCCCCAGCAGAGTCGCCATCTGTCGCGACCGGATTGCGGCGAAATAGCAACTCACGTGATTTTAAAAATTATAAAAATATGGAGTCGCCACCAATTTTATTTAAATTAGGAAAAAATTGGAAAACCCTTTTTTAGAAAAAAAAAAATGGTCTTTGAAACCAGATCGGATTCGGGAGTCGATTATGGTTAAGGAAGAGTGAAAACTTAATCTCACAGTACCCTTAACACACCCGTCTTAAGACGGTACCTTAAGTCAATTGTGCAAAAACTTGATAATCCCAAATTTATTTATTTTACCCCCTTTAAAAAAAAGACTTTGTAATTATTTTATTTTATTTTTATTTTTTAAAAAAAGAAAGAAAAGAAGAACCAAATTGTGAAAATTTAATTTTTGACTTGACAGAATGAAAATTTTGCTCCTACGTACCCTCAGGTGCAATGAGGAACTCAAAGTCACGTAGTTCTGTAAAAAATAATTGTGAGTTGATTGATTTTAATTAAAAAATTTTGAAAAAGATGATTTTACTTGAAAATCAAAATCAAATTTGCAGAGGATTTAAGGTAAGACTAAAATTAATCAATAAATCCTTATGATCTAACGACGTTGAAGATAACATCCGCTATTTAATCAACATCATTAGTCATTGCATTTATTTAAATTTTTTTATTTTTTTAATTATTTTTATTTTATCATTCTAAAAAAAAAAGGTACAAACATAAAATTTCCATAAGCCAAATAAATAACTAAAAAAAAGATTAAATATAAACATCAAAAATCAAATAACTCAAAAAAACAACATTATTTTTTTTTTACTTTTTCTAACAATTTTTAGATTTTTTTTATTTCTTTTTTTTTTTTTTCATTTTTCATTTTTTTTTTTTTAACTTCTTATTTATTCACAAAAGACATAACATAAAAAAAAAACACTATCAAGAAAAAAAAAAACTAAACAGAAAAACTAAAAAAAACACATATTTATTATTTATGATTATTTTCACCCTTTTCTTACAAATAAAAATAAAAAAATTGCCAAATCAAATCCCATTCTTCCTTTTATTATTATCATCCTTGTTATTCAAACAAAACCAACCCACGTAAAGTGGGCATTCCTTCAACAATCCAAACAAACATATATATATTTACACTTCTTCTAAATTATGATTTAATAAAGCAATTGAAAACATTTTTTTACCCAAACAACTCAACCTGAAAAATTAAACAAAAATAATAATAATAAAAAGAAAATAAAAGAAATGAAATCTCATGCATGGAAAACAAAAAAGGAAAAAACGAAAAAAACAAATCAAAGAAAACTAGAAGAAGCAAAAGGGAAGCACTAAAGCTCATGATGACAGTCGTGGCCGAGGAATGGTTCTTTGCTACGGTTTGTGGAGCTTGGACTGGTGGACTCACTAGCAACGACAGGTGGAGTGGTTCGGTGTGAGTTTTTACGTGAGCATGGTGGTTGAAACGTGTTATGGTCTGTTCGGTGGTGAAGATTAGATGTGGTGAAGATGGTCTCGGTTTGGGTGGTGGTGCTTTTTAGGAGTTCTACGTGGTGGCTTGATGGAGATGACGGTGAGAAATGAAAATGTCAAATGGTTATGGAAGAAGTAGCTTTGGTTATTGAGTTAACTTGAGTGATGGAAAATGGTTTTGTGGGAGATGGAAGCTTGAGGGGTGAGTAAAGTTTAAAGGTTGAGGGTGGAAATGGAGGTGGGTAGGGTGCTTATTGTCTTGTGTGTGAAGATGGTGGTTCACGTGCTTGGATGGGTGTGAGGGAAGTGATATGTGTGGTGAGAACAAGAGGAAAAATGGTTGTTTGTGATTACCGTGAGGTGAAGGAAAAAAGATGGAGATGGTCTCCCCGTATGCCCTACGTGAGGGGTGTGTGAGAGAATGCGGTTGAGTGATGGAACGAGTGGTGGTGTGAGTTGCTTGGAGGGTAAAGGGTGTTTGAGGTTGGGTTGTGGTAGAGCTTCAAGGGTTATGGAGCTTGTGGTTACGTGAGGGGTGGTTGGAAGGAGAGGGAGAGTGAAGATGGAAATGGTGATGAAGATGGGGGGTGGAGATGGATGCAAGGTTGATGATGAGGATGGGAATGGTGGTTTATGATTTTTGCAGCAAGGTGGCTACGTGGTGTTGAAGAAGAAAGTTTGAAGGGTGAAGGAAATGAGTGATGGGTGATGAGTATGAGATGGTGTGGAAGTGAGGTGCTACGGTTGATGGGTGTTAGGGAAAGTGAGGGTGATCTTGAGTGTGGTGAGGTGGTGAGGTTCTTGGCTTTGTGTTGTGCTTGGTGATTGGAGAAGGGGATGGACGCTGGGTAGAAAGGAATGGGGTTTGCTGTTGGATGGTTTGAGGAGGGGATGCTACGAGTTGATGGTGAGAGGAAGATGATGAATAGGTGAGGGTGAGGGAGATGGAGATGGTGGCTTGGGTAAGTTAAGTGGTGGAGGGATATGGTGCTACGGTGAGGGAGATAGAAAAATGAAAGCCAGCCCCCTGGTCTTGTCTGTGAGTGAGCTTCCCCTATGCCATATGCTTTTTGGTTGCCTCTGTAGAAGGTTGTGTGTTGCAGTATGGGTAGCGTGTGTGCAGTATGGGTAGCGTGTGTGCAGTGTGCTACAGTGGTTGAGTGAGACTAAGGTGAGTGGTGCAAGTGAGTGAAAGTGAGTGGGTAAAAAACGTGAGTGGTGCAGCAGTGTACAGTGCACAATGCAGGTGTGTTGTGTTTGCCTGACCAAAAATGGAAAAAACCACATAAAGCAAGAAAAAGGAATTGGTTCCTGAGAAATTCTTACCTAAATCATAGGCATCATAGTTGGGTACACTAAGCCAATTAAGATTTGATATTTTCATAGGGTAAATTAATCTCTCTTCCATGGTTCCTAACTCAAAACACCCAACCTAAACATCAAGCAAAGAATCTCTGTTACTATCCCTTTTATTTTATTTTATTTTTTTTTGTTTTTGTTTTTTAATTTTTACTAGGCTAAGATGGACTTATGCATTGGCTAAGAAAAAAGCTAAGAAAGTAGACCACAAATTAATTTTTTTTTTTAATTTTCAGTGTTGTCTCCTTTTTTTATATATTTATATTTTTTTGTCCGGTCAAAATTTAGTGTTCACAAAGTAGTTAAGGGACACTTTTCGTCGCAAATCCCTTGCTAAAAGTAGCGAGGGACACTTTTAATCGCAAATCTCTCGTAATTCTCTAACTAAATTTTTCTTCGCTAATCTCTTGCAATTCCCTCACTAATTAGTGAGGGATTATTTAAGGAAATTTTCTCTCGCAAAATTCTTTCGTTAAATCGTATATTTCTTGTAGTGTAATATATTTTTTAAAGATAAATATATTTTTAACATGATTCATATGACTTTATACATATTAATCATTAATTTGAGTACTTATAATAAATCCTATTTACTTAAAAATTTTACTTATTATTATACATTAAGGTTGTAAGATTGCAGCCGTGACGTTTTGAAGTTTAGAAATAATTTTTATATGTTAAAACCCATGGTCTGAAAATGAGTTTGGCTTTCTATTAGGAAAAATGTTGCCTGCACAATAATTCAACAATTCATTGAGATTCTACATTTGTCTGTTTTTATTATTATTATTATTATTATTATTATTATTATTATTATTATTATTATTATTATTATTATTATTATTATTATTATGATAATGATGATGATGATGATGATGATGGTCATTGAAGTTCTCCAATTTTCTTTTTTGGGGTCTTTATTGAAGTTCTCCATTGAAACGGTGGTTTCTACATATTCTTGAGGCTGGCTTGCCGGTTCCCACATAAAACATCACTTCCGTCTCTTCGGGCCATAGTTCCGTCCTAATGTTATAAATATGGATGGATGTTAACATGGATTTAATAAGTTTAAGTTTATTAATGAATTATTTTATTTTTAAATTTGATAGTATTTATATGTAAATTTAAATATATAAAAATTTATTAGTTAAAATTTATAAATTATTTATACATATAATTATTTGTAAAAAAAATTTGATCTAATTAAATTTTTGTATAAATTTAAGTATTATTAATTAATTTTTTAATCTGAATTATTAATTTATTTTAACACAATAAATTAATGACTCAAAAGTCATTATTTATTTATAAACTATTTTGTAAGTGATTCATATTAGACATTTTTTACTTTTTTTTTTTTGTCAAGACACAAGACAGGATTTATTTATTTTTTTCAACAAACTTTATCGATTAAGAAACAAAGACAATTGTCTCCTTACATCAGATAAACTAATATAACAGAACTTAATCAGGGATTAAACTAAAACATAAGATTAGACAACGTTGGGCCGAATCGTTGATTAGACAGGACTTGAATGAATAGACAATTAGACAGATTTGGGCCGAATCGTTAATCATTCTATGGGCAGCTGGGAAAATGTAACTAACAAAAACTTCCCAGACCCGAAAAATAAAATAATAAAAGAGAAAGAAACTAACAGGTAGCATAGCAGCATACGAAAGTAAGCCACCGCGCACGCAGACTGAAGCGCAATTTCGGTCGGTCAACTTCCAGTGTTTGATCGCTTGGTTTGTTCGTTTAATTAAAAAGGCACTTGGTGTTTTTTCAATTTTTATGCTGCCGAAGCTCTCAGCTCCCTAATTTCTGTAAAATATATTTAAAGAAAAAGAAGGCATTTGTTAAACACTTAAACTCGAATTTTTGGAGTAGAATTGAACTTTTGACAATAAACACATTATAGAAGTTATTTGTTTTATTTTTCCCACACGTATTTGTAATGGGAGATCTTTTTGCCACTATATAATATGATAATAATACGATTGAATTTACTGGGTTAATTAATATAGCAAGTGAAGCGTGAATAGAGTGAAGTATTGTTTGAGGATTGAAATTTTTTTGATAAACTAATTACTGGACTAAAATTTTATTATTACTAATTAAGAATTTTAACTTTTTTAAATATATTTTATTAATAAAAAATTTTAAAAGATAAAAATATCTAACTTATTAAATAAAAATAATTTATACTAATATGAGCAAAATCATGAGATATATGTCTTATTTTTTTTAATTGGTAAATATTATTAAAATATTTTTTAATTAAAAGTAAAGTCTTTAATTAGTAATCAAAATAAAGTTGATGTCTTTAATTAGTTATCACACTAAAGTTAAAGTACTTCTAGAAACAAATATAAATTATATGAAAAGAAACGAAGTAGTCCCAAACCCTAGCCTCCCTTCTCTCTCAATCTCTCTTATTTTGAGCCTCCTTTTCATGAGAGTGTTAGCGTGGGGGGGTATAGTCTTCTTTCTTTGGTGGCAGCCCCACTGTCTCCTTATTTTTTTTTGTAATTTTTCAAATAATTTGTTTAGATATAATAGATTTAGAACTTGATTGTCCAGATTTGCTTATCTTAATAGTAGATCTTGTGACTTTATTATCTATTTTATTAATGTTTTTATTATCTGTTTTATGAGTATTATAGTTTTTAATTTTTAGAATGCTTTTTTATTAGCTTCCTTGTGGTTGACGGTATCATGATAGTTTTATAAGTAAGGAAGAGTTTTAAATCTACTTTTGGATGAGGTGTAGTATACTATTCAAGTTACAATACTTTTTGTATTGATATTCGTTATGAAAGATACTTAGACATTGATAATTTTCAAGTAAGGAGTAGATGTATAAATCATTGATTAGTTCAAAGGATAAATTGTATTTGTTTCTTTCTCTTCATAGATCTGATGTATCTTTTATGATTTGTAAATGTCGAGCTTCGATCATAATAATTTTTATTTTTCGTAAAAAAAAATTGTGGTCCTTCTATAATATTTTTCTCAACGTCCACAACATTCCATAATCAATTTCAAATAAGGTCATGTTTAGTGTAAAAAATAAAATTTCATGAAATGAGAATAAGAATGAGAATGAGAATTGATAAATACGAATAAGAATAATGTTCTAATTCTTAAGTTTGGTATGATATGATATAATGTGAAATGGAAAACAATTCTACTCGCGTATGAGATATATATAAATAATTATCTTTAATGAGAAAAATAAGAAATAAAATTTAAATTGATGTAAATGACATAATTATTTTTAATGAGAAAAAAAATGAAGAAAAATTACTTTTTCTTCCATATATATATATATATATATTAATTTGTTTTTTCAGAACTAGTATTTAAGTTTAATTTTTCTTGATGACATAAATCATGATAATTTTTTTTCAGTTAATAATATTATTTTACTCTCACATGCAATAATAAAAGCTTATATATTTTCCTTCAAAAGTAGGACACACGAAATTTGAAGAATAGATTTAGGTTAGATGCAAGTAGATAAATTATAATTAGATAGATTATTAAAGAGTAATCTCTATCAATTTATAAATCGAATAAAGATATATTATGTAAAAAATATAGAATGTTATTCCACAAAAATATAGAATTACATTCTTTCATTATTTTGGAAGAATGAAATTTCACAAATTTGTGGAATAGAATTTAAAATAAAAATATCATTCCATAATTTTTTTATTAACAAATGCAAAAACCCTCTAATTTTATAATTAAATACGAAATGACATTTCATACGTTCACATACCACTGTCAATGTTTGAGATTATATTCCGGGCGTCAATTTTGACTTACTCGTTGTTCATTTCAAACATAATTCTAGAGAGTAGTAGCAACAATAAAAATGAGAACGACAGGGTACCAGACGATAACTTCACTTTCACACTCATAATCGAAGGAGGATTCTTTAATGCTCACTTAAGGGAAGTGAGCATGGATGCTCCATCTACGTGACCGTCTACAATCGGTCAGTTCTTTTTAATTTGTATTATATTGCAATTCTTAAAAATTGCAACTCTCATATCATCTTCTGTCTATAACAATACTCTGCTACAAGCCTACAAAGGATTCAATTGTATTGTTTATGCTTCTTGCCACCAGCCAGAATGCGCTGGGTTTGAAGCCCTCAGCTGAATGCTTGGTTGTATAAACAAATGGGAACCTAGCTAATATGGCCACTGGTGCAAAGATCACCACTTTCATCAAGTCTTCATCCCCCCTTGATAAACCTTTGACAGACCCCCCACATTCCAATGCCCTTCACCAATGGCCTACATGCTTGAGCTATCTGCTCATATATGAGATAACGCCAGACAAATCAGAAACTCTGGTAATAGTCGAATAGCAAACCCATGACTGTAGAACTGATACCAAGCTTTGGTATTTTCAATGCTAGAAAGAAGCGGTTTGGACGACAACACTTGGGCTAAATATTGCGCAACTGGGACTTGAGGAATTAGGCTACTACAGAGCAAAAAAATATGGAGAATGAGGTGCTTTTTGGAAGTGGGGTTGGGGCCACAAATCATGGGTTTTAAGGTGAAAAGAAGGATATGGTGATACTGAGATTAGGATTTCGAAGATTAGGAAAAGTGGAGAAAAGAATGGCCCTCAAAGGAATGGATGACCATCGATAATATGTTAGACTTTTATATGTGTATAAAGATAGCATATAATTTATTTAGCATGTTTGTGAAATTGAGACAAACTGAATTAGTTTAAATATTTTGTTGCAATATGAAATGTGAAAAGTAATTTAAAATAATTCAGATAATAGTATAAAAGGCTAAGTTGAGAGAAATAAATCTAGAGAATTTATTTCTATGTCACAAATAAGGTGGATGAGGATGTAGTAAAAGTTTCAAGATAATCAATATTAGTTTAGTATTTTTAAGCATACTGATTGTATGCTTTAATGCTAGATTAATTACCAGCAGATATGAAAAAGTATAAAAATAGTGAAACAAGATTTTTAATAAATCTTAGAATTTATTTTAAATCTATTGGAAGTTAAAAAACTGGATTTGATGAAATCAAAGTGTTCATAGCAAATTAAGAGTTTTAGTCATTATCTATAAGAAGTCATTTTTGACTTCTCTCCCATTTCCCCATGACTGAAGAGGCTGAAAATAGAAAAGAAAGAAAGGGAGAAAAAGGAGAAGAGAAAGAGGAGAACGAAGGAAGAAAAAAGGGAAAAGGCAAAGATCAAGCTTAAAGATCATCATCCATATAAGAGGTAAGAGCGTTTTTTATATAGTTTCTTCATCTTCTATCCATTTCTCTATGTTTAAAACATAGGGGTTTTGAACAGCAAGAATTGGATTTTAGGTTGATGATTAAAACTAGGTTTTTATTTAGTAAAGTTAGTGTTTAATGACTTAAATAAGATTAGAGATCACTTTTGAGTTTGAAAAACATTTGGAATGCATGTTTGGAAGAGTGATTTTGGTTTAATAATTAATGAAATAGTTGAGGTTTTCTGCAAAATTCTGCAGAAAATTTTTTGGGCAATTAGCGCTTAAGCGTTGGGTTTTGGGTGCTCAAGCGCCCAATGCCCAGAAAGATGTGTGTGTTGTAGTGCACTCTGCGCCTGAGCGTTGGTGTGTGAGTGCTTGAGCGCGTGTAGAGCGCTAGGAAATGAGAACCTAAGCACTAGTTGTAAGGAAAGACAGGGGAAGATCTTTGTCAAGCCAGCATTTGAGCGCTGGGTAGCTTGCACCTGAGCGCCCAGTCCAGGGTTTCACAAGATTTTTATCTTGTTGAAATGAAGTTTTCTTTCAGTTGGGATATTTCATATATGCTTCCTAGAGTGTATCAAGATACTAATAGAGGTATTTCTAAGAGAGAAATACCATCTTGCATATATGGGAAAGTAAGAGACTTTAGTGCAACTAAGAGTGATGGATTGTCATAGATGGGTATCTAGACCCTTAGGGAACGCAAAGTTACATTTTATCTCACATATGAGGTGATAAGGATGGGGGTATGCTAGATACAAGTAAGTGAAGGCCTTGGTGCCTAGTTGGCAAGAGTAAGAGGCCATAGTGCATGAAGTGCTCTCATAGAGTTGAGGTTGAGCTAGTAATGCCAGTATATAAAGTGTACTAAGTCTAGTTGGAAAAAGATGAGTGTCTTAGTGCATGAAGTGCTCTCATAGAATTAAGGTAGAACCGGTAATGCAGAGATGAACTTAGTATAGAGTTATGTGATGGTTATGTAAGAGTTAGACATAATACCGTATTTTTTCACACACCACTCATTCTTCACATACTTGCTATTCCTAACAGTTTAGGTAGTGGAAAAGTCTACTCAGTTTAAGGTAAGTTACAAGAGGTTACAGATTCCTTCCTTACCAGGTAGGTTAAGGAGGTAACATGTTAAGATAACGGATTCTCTCCCTACCCAGAAGAATAGTTAAGTCCTATGACATTGCATTACATTATCATACACTTTTCTTAAACATCATCATACATCATATTATCATTGCATTATTTGATACTTGCTTTGCTTGAAATTTATATTTCTTATATGTGTGTATTGCATTTGCCTTTGGTGACGACAATATGTGCAATTGTCATGCTTGATGATATCTTACGATTGTATGAGCGATTGTTTGATATCATTGTTCGTTATAAGTGTGAGATAAGATTATAGCTTGCTTTAAGAATGCTATATAAAGCATATGTGTATTTTGATAGTTTTGACCAGTGACTCACAATGTTAGTGCGAGTATAATCTTGTGTTATGTTAGGGTTGTTTATTTTTTATGAATATTACGATTGCTGGTATTAAAATGTTTATACTGAGAATTATAATTTCTCACCCTGTATGTTGTGATGTAAATTCAGGTGAAAGTTCATCCAATGACAACAAGAAGAAGTATGAAGACTAAAATTGTTTTCATATTGTAGAAATTAAAACTTGCATGATTATTTATATTTACTTTAAGTTTTAATAAAGTTGTATGTGAATTATAATATGTCCTTTTGAGACGGTGATATATATATATATATATATATATATATATATAATTTTTTTTTAAGTGATCACATGATCTTTAAGAACTTTAATTTTGACCATTTTAATTTTGGTCAAGATTTACTCTCTCATCTTCTCACATAAAAACTTGTACTAGATATGCTTCCATCCATATATATATATATATATATATATCCTCTATATATATAAAAACTTTTTCTTATTAAATAAATGATATATATATATAAAATTTTTAATTTTTTATAAGACTTTTTATTATTATTTATTTAAATGATATAAATTAATTTAATATTTAAATTAAAAGTAACATAACTAGTACTATTTATTGAAATATATGTCAGATATACTAAGCTCCCAATGTTAGGATGTTTCAACGGCGCCATCAACATTGCAAAGTGGAGATTGTCCCAGGATGCTCCTCGCTTCTTGCATGATATGGTTGAAAGGAAAGTGGAGAGGCATAACTACGCAATTATTTTTCATTCAAAGACTAACTTTTAAATTTAGACAATTATACCACCTTAACCACTTTACCTGATTACAAGTTAGCAATCTTAACCTTTCAATTTTTAACTATTAATTCAACAGTACATACTTTAATGAGCATCAATACTCACTAAATTGAAGTGAGCATTGAAGAAAACGCCATAATCGAAAGCATCATAAAATGCTCCACTCCGCTAGAATTACCAGAGGCAAATATTAAACTCCAGTGCCTTCACATTTCAACCACCCCTCAATTCAATTCTGAACGTGGGTGGACCTAAAAATTTCAATTCCATCCAACAGAACAAAATCCATTTCATTTTTTCATACAAAGCAAAGCCACATAAATATGACTTATTCAAACTCAACCTTTTCCAATTCTGTCTTAATTTAGATAGATTTTTATACATCTCATGATCATCAAGCGACGGCTGATTCGAACCAGAGGTCCACGGTGGACGGTCCTGATCAACTCATCCAAATCTCATCATTCATCAAACGAACGGTGGAGATTAAATCTTTTCGAGCTTCTCAGCTTTGATCACGGGATTCGCTCGAGCTATTTCCTCTCGCCCCACCGCCTTGAAATCGAAACCGCACCCGTGTTTCTCCGGATACCTATGGGCCCCGCAAAACGTTGTCCCGCACCTACACTTGAACCCGGTCAAACCGACACGCTTCCGGCACGTCGCGCACCGGTTCGGCTGAGCCGCCTTGACGGCTGTTCCAGCCGCTACTGACTCGGAGGAGGAGCCCGTTGCGTCGGGTGCGATCTCCGGCAAAGTTAACGCCGGCGGTTGAGGGAGGGATTCGACGGCCGGCAGGAGAGAAGCGGCGGAGGAGAGAGCGGTTTGGATGGTGGATTTGGTTTTGGCTTGTTCTTGCTCCTTCAAACGGACGTCACTGTAGCATTTGGAGCAGAGATTCATGGTGGCTGGGCTACCGAAGAAGCCGCAGTTGTTGGCGCAAAGTCTGTGGCCTTCTGGAGGTTGGCATCGGTGCTCTTCCGCCATGTTTGGATCTGTGCTTGCAGATGAAAGAACTCTTAACCTGCCAGAATTTACAAGAACAAAGAAAAGAAAACGTCACGATGATGAATATTTGAGGTGTTTGGATTCCAAGAAAATTCAAGGAATGATTGATAAGCTGAATCTTGTGATAGGATTTTGGAAGTCAGAACAAAATAAAATACTATTATTATATATATAAATAGAAAATTACAGATTGCAAATTCAACAAAGGAGATCCGAAAATAAGCGAATTTAGTTTCTGCATCGAAAATTTTAAAAGGATGAACGAGTCTTTTTTTTTTTCAGAAAAAAGGCAAAAAATATAAACGATATTGGGATGAGAGGGGAAGAAAATAGTACCTGATTGATAACAAGGATTGGAGGGATAGGGGATTTGGGAATGGGAACGGAAAGGGGAAGGAGAAGGAGGAGATAAGAATGGGAAGGAGAAGGAGAAAGAATCTCAACGGAGAACGATTAACATAATCGAAAAGGATACGAGAGAGAATGAAGAAGAAACGGCGAAACGGGACAAATCAATATAATTGTTTTCAACTAGTCATCTTAAAGAAGATATTAATCAATTAATAATATAAACAGTTATGTTGAGAGGAGAATATTATGCATTATATTTTTAATTTATTTAAATCTAATATGAGAGAGAAAAACCGACAGGCTGGCTGGTTGTGACGGCAGTGGTGGCTGTGAATCTTCAGCGTATTAATTATCAATTTAATTAATATTTATTTGTTGTCCACTGGAATGAGAGGGACATGGAAAATTCATGAATTGAAAGATGTTTTTTTTTTTTATATACATTTTGCTTTGAGAGTCGTTGGTTGATAAATCAAAATAAGAAAAATTAAAAAAATAAAAAAGAGAGCGAGAGGGAGAGTGGAAGCGTGTTTGGTGAGAAGGCGTGGCACCAAGCTGGGAAGTGGGAAGGTTGGAATTTGGTGGAATGGTGGGGTCGTTCCTATCCTGTGGTGTGATATAGGAATTGAAATAGGACATGGGAGGAGGAGGAGGAGGAATTGAGGAAACGCAAAGAAAGGTTGGGTGATAGTCAGAGCGTGATTGTATTAGTGGGTTGTATTAGTATTTGAGAAATATTTTATTTTTTTATTTAATTTTTTATTAATTTTTTTAATTATTAAATAAAAAAATATTGAATATTTTTTATATTTTTAAAATATTAAATATATTAATTTTTTATTTAATATTAAAAATATTATTAAAAAAATTAATAAAAAAATATAATATTACTTGTATTAAAATAATATTTTATCTTTCTACTTAATTATTGTATTAATTTTTTTAATTATTAAATAAAAAAATATTAAATATTTTATATTTTTAATACACTAAATTATTAATTTTTATTTAATATTTTTAACTTAATATTAAAAAATTATTAAAAAAAATTATAAAAAGATATACCATTATTTAAATTTTTTTTGTGTAACATCCATTAATTTGCGCTAGGCTCATCTTGTATTTTATAAATTAAATCAATACAAGTACTTTTTTTTTTTGGTTTCTAAATCTGTAAAAGTATTAATATTTTTTTTAAAATCCGTATGTAAATATCATTGCCTATTATGATAAAAATTCTTTCACATCCTCTGTCAATTTGTGACACTCACTTCAGCACATTGGTTCTCATGTTCTCTTTTTCTTCGGAAAAAGGTGCAACTTTTTTTTTAAAAAAATTGGGATAATCTTATATGAATACTTGAAAAATTACAGACACGTGCATGTATATATCCAATTGCATATACATCTATACAGCAAGGTTTTTTATGTGATATTGTATGAATAAAAAAAATGTAACATTATCATCGTATAAAATAATATTAAATGCTTTTGTCTTAAGATTATGAGGTTTTCTAATACCTAAAGCTATGGGATTAATCTAGCACGGATATCAATTTGACCTCACTACAAGATACTTTTAGTAGATTTCAAATTTCTTACAAATAAAGTTTACTCACATAAAATTCTGTTTGTCAATTTAAGTCACATTTCATAATTAATATAAGAATTTAATTTTGGTGTGTTATTAGTATAAAATATTTTAACACTTGCATCTAATAGTATAATGTGCTGATATATTATTTAAAGAGTTTGACTCTCTTAATAATTACACTAACAATTATATGAGATGTTAAAAATAATTCAATGATGTGATAATATATTATTAAATTCAAATGTAAAACTTAGGAGTATTTATTGTCACTCTTATTCTATTAATTTTTTTATTAAATAAATTAATTTGAACCATTAAATCAAAATAAATAAAAATCATTTAATAAAAAACTAATAAATTAGGAGTGTCAGACACAAAGGAATGGCAAACAGTCATAAAACTTTTTTACACTAAAAAGTGCATCAAAATCAAACTAATACTATTTGTACATTTCTTTTATTTATATTTATACTAAGAATAATGTTTGGTGTCTATTGAAAATACATTCACCATATGTTCAACGTAGGATTACGTGAGAAAAATATTAAATTATATTATATATAATTATAATATTTTTATGATATACAAAATAAATTTATAAATGAATTAAAAAAAATTAAACATATAAAAATTAGGCGAATAACGAGATTATTATACTAAATCTTATAGATATTTATATGGTACTTCTAATTAATAACATCCCTTTTGATATCATTAAGTTTTTATTACACGTTCATTTTTCGTAATTATAAATAATTTCTCTATAATTCTATATAATTCTAATAGATTTATAAATTATTAATATTTTTAGTTATGTTTTGAGCCTTAATTGTAATTACTTTATTTTGTATTAGGGGCGGAATGTAGTTTATTTTGAGTGGCGGCTATGCCCCCCAATTTTTCTAAAATAATAATTTTATATGCAATTTTTTTCTTTAAAAGAATACAAATAATTAAGTTTGACTCCCTTAAACAAAGTGTTATTCTCTCCATAAAAAATTCTCTAGCACCGCACTTGTTTTGTACATCATTGTAATTACTTTAATTCGGCAATAGATCACCAATTATTCTCCATTTAAAGGATTAGGTGCAAAGTTTTTATATAAACCAATGGAAAAAATAATTTTGTTTTCATATGCCATGATTTTTTATCAACATGCTTGTGTATTAAAATCTAATACCATTGATGGAAAATCAACAGTTAAGGATTGATTTCCCGGAAGGAGACCAGTACCGGCAAATTTTCCATATGAAGAAGCAAGCTCTCCTGCAAGCTGAATGTGTTAAGGATTATAGATCTCGGATTTCTGATGAAAATATTCTTAGTGATAGTGATCATGACTTCATGACAACTAAGTCAACTGTTTTGTGGTTGAGTTGAGGAGCCTGAAAAGATACAGAAGATGAATGGGAACTGAGAAAGAGAAGGGAAAACCACTCAAGTCATTAGACAACAGATCAGTATTCAGCTTGCATGAGAGCTTTTGCTTTTTCAAGTAATTAATGCATATACTAGAATTATATGTTCAAAATTCTCCAACCGCCAGGAGGGTGAAGGGAAGTGCGGTCTCCATCCCCCCACCAACCATTCAAACAACTCAAGAAAAATAGAATATATATATAAATAAATCAGTAACACAGTCCAACACAATAATGCACACCCCAGTGCTACCTCTTAACTTGTTTCATACCATGAAACTCCAACAGTGTTAGTTCCATGTTGTGCCAATCTCATTATTAAAAAAGGGGAAAGATTTGAAGCTTTTTTAACCAAGGATTGGGCTGCCATGACAAGATGGTGGAGAAGCAATACAAATTTAACAGTCCTCGGCGTAATCTTGCTGGGTCAAGTAGTTTCTTTCTCCCTAGCCATCATGAGCTTCACTTCCTCTATCATAGCCCAATTAGGTATTCTTAATTCACCCTTTTCTGATTTTCTTTTTTTCCTATAGTTTTTGTCTCCATTTTGTTTTTGAAACCTGATGTTTCTGTCTATGGGTGAATGAATATATATAGGTGTTGATGCACCTCTCACTCAGAGTCTGTTTACCTATTCATCTTTAGCCTTGGTTTATGGGAGCATAATGCTTTATAGGCGTCACAAACCTCTGGTATCTATATATACAAATCTTTATTTCATTGCTGACTCCATTAATCAATAAAAGTACAATTTTTGTCCTTCTAAAAGTGAATTTGAATTTGGGGTTTCTGAGACTGTGCATGTGTCTTTGTGGGCTGTGCAGGTTTCTTGGTATTGGTATTTATTATTAGGTTTTGCTGATGTTCATGGGAATTATCTGGGTAAGTAGTGGCATAACCCTTTTCTCCTTTTCCCTTCTGAATTTCTTTTCTCCTTGTAAAGAATATGGGTTAAATAATGTTTTTATCAGTTAATGCACTGAAAGGGTAGTTCATATGTGGGTTTCAGTTAGATTTTGACATTTTCTTCTCTTCCTTGGCTGGCCCTTTATGGCTTTCTGGACAGTTAATAAGGCATTCCAGTATTCGTCCATTACAAGTGTAACGTTACTGGATTGTTGGACAATACCTTGGGCCATGATACTCACATGTGTCTTCCTTGGCACTAGATATTCTCTATGGCAGTTAGGTGGTGCTGCCCTGTGTGTGCTGGGCCTCTGTTTAGTCCTGCTTTCTGATGCAGGGGTTGGTGGTGGAGGTGACATTTGTTTATGCTATTTAGAGCGAAGTCATTCCATTACAGGGTCATAATAGTGAAACAGAGATTTCCAGGCTACAATTATTGAGTCCAAAATCCAAATCATAATCTTTCAGGTGGCTCAAGACCTATCTTGGGTGATGTACTTGTGATTGCAGGAACACTTTTCTTTGGAATTAGCAATGTTGGTGAGGTATGTGAATCATCCACTCTGACTACTGTTTTAACGGAATTTTTAGAAGCCATTGAAGTTTTGAAGTTTTATGCTGCAGTATAAAGGGTAGCTGTAGATGACCAAATATTAAGATTAAGATTTTGGTTGGATTGTCTGCAAAATTTTTTATTTGGAATCCAATATTTAAGAATTTTAATTTGACACTTACACCGTTGTCTAATTACATTTTCTAACTTTTGTGGACTTATGTAGTTGCCTTCCTACAAAAATGCAGGAATTTTGTGTTAAGAAAAAAGATCGTGTGGAAGTAGTTTCCATGCTTGGTGTTTATGGATTCATAGTGAGCATTGTTGAAGTGTATCCTTCTTATTCCTTCATATTGGCTGGTACATCGTTTCTGTAACTGGCCTAAGTTTGTATATGGCATATACATCTTCCATATATTATCATTTGGAGTTTTGGACTTTCAAAGAAATCTAATGCAAATATAACTTGTGCTTTACAAGGCTAGTGGCACCTCCCTTGTCACTAGGGGGTTGTGGTGTTTCAAAGTGAAAGGGGCGGGAGGTCCCAATAAGGGTCTCCTTGCTTACCGAAAATAAAAGAAAAAACCTTGTGTTTCTGTCCTGAAAATTTCAAAAAAGTTCCTTAATTCCATGATCTTACAGATCTGTTATAGAATTGAAGACCCTGGAAACTGTCAAATGGTCAGCAGATATTGTAAGTAATCGATTCCCATATCATTTTAGGTACAGTACATAAACATTCTTGGTTTATCGTCTACTCTCCTCTGCATATTTCCAATATTATTCTTAACAACTTTTTACATAAACTTGAAATATTCAAGTTAAGTGCATCAGATTAACCAGTACTTAATATTTTCATAAATATTTGTACTTTTAATTGTATGATACAAAGATTTATGAAAATTTTAAGTGCTAATTGGTCTAATGTACTCAACTTGGTGCTTTAGGTTTATGCAAGAATTTCTCTATTATCTCGTGCCATAGTAAGCTAAGCCCCTATCAAAATTTGTTAATGTGTTTGAAATAAATAAATATAAGAAATGATTTGATTTGATTTGATTTAAACATTAAATTTTGTGTTTGGAATTCATTAAAATAATAATTGATTTGATTTATTTTATAATTTTATGTTTTAACTCTTATGAGAGGTGGTTAGAGGTAGTTATTAAGAGTATAATAGTCTATTTATTTCAAATCAAATTAAATCTTATCAAATTTGATAGAATTTCTAAAACAAAATAAATAAAATCCATGAAATTTTAAAAATAAAATTATTTCTTATTTTTTAACATTCCAAACATAAGATTTAATTAGATTTGATTTACAAATAAAATCATTTTCTATTTTCTTTTTCATTCCAAACACATTCAATGAAATCTATAAGATTTTAAAAATCAAATTATTTCCTATTTTTAAATATTTCAAACACACGATTTAATTAAATTTGATTTATAAATCAAATTATTTCTTATTTTTTTACATTTCAAACACACACTAAGAGAAACAACAAAAGAAATTAATTATTGTTTAACAAAATTTCAATTGATAGAACACGTCAGAAGCTATAAGAAAATGTCAATTCTTCTATATGAGTATTCAACTTGCTAAAATATTATGAAAATTCACAATATAAATAGTAATAGAACCTGATTTCTTCACAGCTCACACATATGTGCCTGTCTGTGCTTGTTTGTAATAAGTATCAATTCAGATTTAATATATTTGTGTAGTACAAAGAAGTATAGGTATTTCATAATATCTGATATATCCGTATCAAATACGTATTCAATATCATATCAAAATATTCAGATACTTGATAAATACTTGTTTGATTTTTTAACAAAAGTCATATTTTCGTACTGTACTCGTGTCGTATTTGATATCCGTATCCGTATCCATGTAGTATAAGATTATTGCTTAAAATTGTCTCTTATCCTCATATTTGTTACATATCTGTCAAATTTGATATCCTCTAATTTCAGCTTGTCTGCAATATTATACCGAAAGATTATGTTTGCATAGTTGAGACTTGAGTGTTTAAACTAGGCATCTAAATTCCTTCTTAGGTACTTGCTTTTGTCGGGTATGCTCTGTCAAGCTTCATGTTTTACACATTTGCTCCTTTTGTTTTAAAGGTCGGTTTCCTTCTCATGGACTTATTTGGTACAACTCCTTTTTCCAGATGGAATACAGATCTTTACATAAGACGAATTATTTACAATGCTATAGCTGTTTAAGTTCTCAATTATAATTTTTTTTTAATCTACTTGGAAAAATTGGTATAATCTTCATATTGATTTTATTTGGTTAAAGAACTTATCTTTTGCTTAATAATATTAATAGATTACATGAATTTGAGGGAAGTTTTTGTCCTGTGCAGTTGAGCGGAGCTGCAATGTTCAATCTTTCTATTCTAACGTCTGATATGTGGGCAGTGATTTTTAAAATCTTTTTCTACCACCAGGAGGTAATCACTTTCCAAATTGTCCAATTAGGTTAGGCGCTGAGTTTAGGTCAACATTCAATTATCAGTTGCAAGTGCCACATGCTAAAGCTGTTTTACGTTTTAGATCTGATGTAATTGCTACTCAATACAACGTGACAAAATGTTAATATCTAATCACAGGTGGACTGGTTGTACTTCCTCTCTTTCGCAATTGTAGTTATTGGGCTCATCATTTATTCTGCAGCGTATGTTATTCAGATCTTTTCCTTATATCACTTTTTTTTTTCTACAATTGTGATTTTCCCTTCTTTTTCCTTTTGCCTTTTAAATAGTCGGGTAGTTGGAATTAGATTTAAAGTTGAAGTCTACCCATTTCCCTCTTCACTATTTATACTTGATCTGAAACCGTGAAAATGGTGAGTCGATATTTGCTTCTGTGAACTATTGTAATCTTTGTCTCCAGATAGGAATATCAACATATTGGTGATTACTGGATCAACCCATTATCAACCTCTGACAATATTTTTATAACGGAAAACTTATTATGTTTGAAGAGTTGTATGAAGAAAAATATGTAGACGTTTTAAATCCACTCAGTAACTCGGGCTCGGAGTGTATATATATATTTAACGTCTCTTCATGTGCTTTGTTTAATTGGCTTTTTTATCATTAATTCATGAAGGTCATATCTTTTTAGACAATGTCCCATTTTAAGCAAAGGACATGCACAACTGTATACAGTATATACTTTCTTCTTTTACATGGAAGACTAGGTAACCAACCATGTACATAGCTGGTGCTGACTTTCAGCGTACTTTCTAATAGTGGGGACAATTTTAACATTACATGGTTATTTTCATGTTGGTTACATTGAGGTAGGCCGTTCATTTAATTTGTGTGCCTTTCTGCATGTGAATGCTTGCATGCCAAGAGAGATGTAGTTCGAGGTTTTGCAATTAATTTATTTTCATACTTAACTAATGTTGGGAAATAGTATCCATTGTCTTCAAATAAGTGTTGTACTGCTGATACAAATAATTCTTATATAAATTTGAAGTACTCAATAATTAAGTATACTAAATTAATTAAAATTTAATATTTTTATAAATTTTTATATCACATAATTAATTTTATAAAAAATTAAAAAATATTAAATTTTGATTAATATGATACACTTATTTATAATATTCTAAGTTTAGATAAGTATTTCTCTTGTTGTTCTAACTATTTGATGTTATTTTATCAGGGAGAAGTATTCTGTTCCTACACCAGCTACTGAGGATGGAAATTTGAACACAGAATACCAAGTGCTAAATGATGAAAGCATAGCGTCTGAAAATGATTCCTTTGCTTCATGAGGGTAATCACATTTTGCAGTTGAAAGGGGAAAATACAATCTTGTAGAAGCTGCTAGCTACCCTTGCACGTGCTCATTCAAGTTTGAATTATCGAAATGCTAGACCAATGCACCTATCACTTTCCACCTTCATAAAGGCACTCAAAGCTGAACGAATTAGGAACGACGACTTATTATTTGCAAATCATTTTTATTATACTATTCTTACACAATTTCTTTAAATAATAAAACAAGATAAATACATCTCAATGTATATTCTCTTTCTTTATTTTTTTCCTAAACTAGTAGTAACGGTATGAGAAAAAAGTATACAAAAATCATTTTCCGAAGTTACTATAAGTATCCCATCGTGGCCATTGCGAAGATGGCTTTCTTCATATTGTAGCGACGGATTTAAAAATTTTTAGATAATGAAAAAAAGTCATACTATTAATATAAAAGTATAATTTTTTTAATAAATATATTTATATATTAAAAAACATATTAATATAAAATTATAAAAATCAATTTATAATTATTATTTTTATATTTTATATTTTAAAAATATTGAATAATCTTTTTATTATTATTACTATTAAATATTTTTCTTTTTATCTATGTAATTAAATAATTATTTTAAAAAAATAACATATTTAAAAATAAAGATATAAAATAAAAATTATACATATAAAAAAATGAAAAAATATATACTTATATAAAATAAAAAAAAATTAAAATAGAATAAGATCATGTGTTCCCACTCATTTACACATGGATGGATTAGGATGGTAATTTTATCCATGCAAGACGGATAATTACGGTAATATCCGTGACGGAGACGGATAATATCTGCTTAATTTCTTCCGCGTATAAATACCCGCTTAAGTTATCCTCGTCCTCGTAAATAAGCGGGTATGCATGGTATTTCCCCGCACTGCAAAAAAAAAAAAATAATTTTTTTATATAAAATTATTAAAAATCTTATTATAAAATTAAAATATTATTATATTATACTTTTTTTAAATTTTATTTTAATTAATTTATTAATTTTATTTATAATTTATTTAATACCAGAAATATCCGCATGTGTTCCCACTCATTTACACATGGATATTATCCCGTCCCTGACAGTACAGCCTACACCCCGCCCCACCCCGTTGCCATCCCTAGGATGGATCCGTCCCTGATAGTAGCTACACTCTCCACCCACAACATCATTGGGAGCCACGGCGTGGCATGCACTGATCGTCATTACAGCAGCGAAGATGGCATAGCGAAAGAAGAGGAAGAATATTGACTGTTGAATAATAGTGTCCCACCGTTGGTACTTGACATACGTTATTGACTAATGCTATGTAGCCGTAAAAAATAAATCAAAATTTTCACGGGACTCGAGTGTTTTTTTTAACAATTGTGATAATAAAATTTAAACGTATAACTTTATATAAATTATTTAAATCTTTCACCACTAATCCAACCTTAATAACTTAGGACTCGGGTGGTTGTTGGATGTTGAGTCAGGTGAAATGAAGTTGTTCATGTTCAAATTGGATGGTATTCAACCAAAAACAAGTTTGGGTGAAGAATCAATAAATAAAATATGGATAACGTCGGGCAATTTCACGGCTAAAGACCCTCTTAATAATCTTTTTTGTTTTTTTCCATAGTTGAGTTTTGGTTGTCTTTTTAAAAGTACAATTTACTTATTATCGTATCTAATCCTTATTATTAAATAACTAAACTATTTAAATTTGAACATTTTAAAAAAGATAAAATTTTACATACACTTGACAAAGAAAAAAAGTTATTGGTCTTACCATTTCAGAAGCTAAACTTAAAATATCTTATCATTTAGCTTAAAAAAATAAATATTTGATTTATATGTATTATTAGTGTAAAAAATTTTATACTATTAACTAATTATATATTTTCATATTATTAAAAATGTTTGATTCTTATAATAATTACATAAAAAATTATATATATAATAATATATAATTACTTAATGATATAAACATTTTTACATTAACATTATATTAAAATTAAACATACGGCTTTTATTTAAATCTCAAGTTTTCTTATCACTTAACAGTTAACAATACACAGGGAGCTATGAAGGGACTTAGACCTCGTGTCTCTCACCTTTAAAGTGATAATAGTGATAGTGGAAGAAAAACCTAAACCAAATAATTTATTTACTAAAACATTTAAATGAGGAAAAGTAATTCCTCCACTATCTATTTTTTTTCCCATACCTTTCTCTTAAAAATCTTGTAAACATAAAATTAATGGAGAGGTGGATTATATTATATTTAATATTTATCACTTGAATGAACTATTATTCATGTGGCATGACATAATTGTTTCCTAAATTCATACAATATAAAGTTAGATTTAATATATCATTTCCTCAAATAATAATAACAATATTCCAAGTTCTAATCAAACAATTAGGAAAAAAATTAATTATATTAATTTTTATCTGATTTCTTTCACCTTCAATAAAAAAATTAAATTTAACTTAAACTGTGAAAAAAAATTGATTTGATAATTTTTTGAACAAAGAAAATTGTATAGATTAATTTTAAATCATAAAAATTAGAATACACAAAAAAATTAAAAGTTCATGTAAATGTATGTAATAGATGTTTGTATTTAATTTTTAACAATTTTGAACGTAAATTCATAATTTACAATAATTAGCAAGAAGGCAAACGACGGATATCTTCATACGGCCCCCACCATTCAAACATATCAAAGAACGGTAATTGTAAACATATATTTAAACTTGAAACTCCAATATAACAAATAACAATATAGATAAAGTAGCAATAGATATATGTTTTAAGAATTTTTTATTTTTAGTGCAGTGTATTATATGAGTTTTTTAAATTTAGTTAGAATTTGAAAAAAAAAAATAAAAGATAGAAAATGTTTAAAATTAGATTTTTTAAATTCAGATAGAATTTTTTTTTAAAAACTAAAGATTAAGAGAGGAAATATTTAAAATTAAAAAATAAAATATATTAAATTGGATTAAAAGAAAATTTGAATCTGAATTTTTTAAAAAAATAAGAGAAGATAAGAATAACATTATGTCATTTTTTAAGAAGAGTAGCATAAATGGGTTAATTGTGTGTTTGAATTAATTTATTTTACATTTAAAATGATTTATAATAAAAAAATTGTGAAATAACTTTTAAAAATAAATGATTATTTCTCCTAAAATAATATAATCTAAACATGCTATAAATTATTTTCAAGTAAGAGTATTTAATTTAATATATAAGAATGAATTAATTTTAAATACATTTACATAAATTTTAAACAAACCAACTTTGAATCAACGGTAAAAATCTTTCCAAATGCATTTATTGATGTTTCAATAAGTTTCTCCATGCGCCACCTCTTCATCCGTTTAATAACGTACGAGCAAACCCGCCATTGTTGGTTCCACATTGCACCATTCTCATTCTTAGGAAAAACAAAAATTAACAAAGAAAGAAAAGATTGAAGCTTTTCAACAATGGATTCGTCTGCCATGACAAGGTGGTGGAGAAGCCATTCAAGTTTAAGAGTCCTTGCTCTACTCTTGCTGGGTCAACTTGTTTCTTTCTTGGTAGCCCTCAGCAGTCTCACTTCTTCTCACATAGCCCAATTGGGTATTCTTAATTCGGTTGTTTCTGATTTTTTTTAATCTTTTTATTTTTATTTATTTATTTGAAACTTGACATGATGTTTGTATCCGTGGCTGAATAATGAATATATATATATATATATATATATATATATATATATATTATATTATAGTATAAGTTTTTTTTTGACTTACACTCATTTTTAACAGTTAGATCCACTTTCATCTAATGATTGAGATTATTTCGTTAAAAGTAATCATTAGATGAAAGTGAATCTAATAGTTGAAAATAAGTGTAAGTCAAAAAAGATTTATACTGGTGTAAGTTGATCATGTCTCTCTCTCTCTCTCTCTCTCTATATATATATATATATATATATATATATATATATATATATATATATATAGGGGACATATCTAGTGAGAGGAGTGGTTATTGTGAGAGGGTGAGAGAAGTGAATCTTGACCATATAACCATACATGAATGGTCAAGATTAAAAGTTACTTAAAGGTCATGTGACTACTTAAAAAAGTCACATGCATTTATGTTCTAATCTTGATCATTCATGTAAGATCCAATAGTCAAGATTCACTCCTCTTACCTTCTTATAATAAACACTCTTCTCACTTGAATAAGATCTTTTATATATATATATACCCAAATTCGAATTCACTTTCAGAAGGAAAAATATATGTATTTTTTATTGATGAATGGAGTCAGCAATGAAATTAAATAAAGATCTGTATATATAGGTGTTGATGCACCTCTAACTCAGAGTCTGCTTGCCTACGCATCTTTAGCTTTGGTTGATGGAGGCATATTGCTTTATAGGCATCACAAACCTCTGGTATCTATATGTACAGATCTTTATTTAATTTCATTGCTGACTCCATTCATCAATAAAAAGTACATATATTTTTCCTTCTGAAAGTGAATTTGAATTTGGGATTTATGAGATTGTTGTGGATTGTGCAGGTTTCATGATATTGGTATTCACTATTAGTTTTTGCTGATGTTCAGGGGACTTATCTGGACAAGTAGTGCTGATCCATCTTGATCTGAACTGAGGTGAAGGGTTAAATGGAATCCTCTTTAAACAGATCTAAGCTCATTTTGGAATTCTCGTTGGAGTGGGGGTTTGTGGGTTGAGGGCAACGATCAATTAAATAAAGGTGTGAGGAGGAAGAGAGTGTGAGAAAAGATTTTTACCCGGAGGAAGAGAGTGAGAGAAAATATCTCTTATCTTTGAGGTTACTGTGATTATTTATAAAAAAGACTGTTTTTGGGAATCAAATAAGGCTTAAAGATAAATTGGTCTTTCTAGATGTCTTGCAAAGTGCCCTACAAATATTTTAGAAAATTTTTTCTAAGACTTTTTCTCTTAGTGCTGGCCAATAGTTAATATTTAAAAAGAAATATTCCTTTATTAGACAAGAATATAACATCTCCAATTATTAGATGTCATATCTAATGGTCAATATTTACTCCTCTCACCTCTTACAATAAATATTTTCTCACCAGAGTAATATATATATATATATATATATATATATATATATATATATATATATATATATATATGGGGCATATCTAAGAGTAGGTTAATAGATGGAAGGTATGGTTTTTTCCGCCCACCAACCAGACTTAGGGCATAAAAATCGTGTTCACCAAGCGATAGGAGGAAGAATTGGAATATCTGTAATGAATAAGGGACCTACTGTTTCTTTTCGTGACAAAGTTTTAGGAAACAAGCAAGCACCTCTGGTGCGGGAAAAGGTCGATCTCCTTGCAAAGAACCTGGCATGTACAGAGTTTGTGAATGGGAACAGGTTGCTGTCAAAGGTCTTTTTTGATGAGAGTGTTGTAAAGGAGTTGTATAGTCCATGGCAGGATGCTTTGGTTATCAAGCTTTTGGGGAAACACCTTGGTTATAATATTATAAAGGAGAAACTCAAGAAACTCTGGAGACTCAATAGAGGTTTTGACATTATGGATGTGGATAATGGGTTCTACATGGTGAAATTTGATATGGCAGAAGATAGGGAGAAAATTGTTTCTGGGGGACCTTGGATGGTGTTTGACCACTGCCTGGCAATTACCACTTGGAGTCTGGATTTTGCTTCTCCAAACGTAAAGATAGAACGTACGTTAGTGTGGATACGATTTCCTGGGTTGAATCTCTTGTATTATGATGAAAGTGTCCTCATGATAATGGCTGCTGCGGTAGGGAGACCCATTAAGGTAGATAATAACACCTTAAAAGTGGAGAAGGGCAAGTTCGCGAGAATCTGCGTAGAAATAGACTTGACCCAACCTGTTGTAGGGAAGGTTTGGCTAAATGGTCATTGGTATAAGGTGGAGTATGAGGGGTTGTATCTCATTTGTGCTTCATGTGGCTGCTATGGCCACCTTACTCGCAACTGTACTATGCGGCCTGTTGTCATGGCGGATTCTGGTGGTTTCCAAAGGCAACCGGAGAGTTCTAGCCAAGCAAGGAAGGTAACAGTTACAAAAGGTGCGGATAAGGTGACGAAGAAAAAGGAACAAGAGGAGAACAAGGGGATCACTAATAATGTGGAGACCGATATTCATGGTGAAAGGATGATGGTATCCCACAAAAAACGCTTTCCTTTTAAGAAGGATAACAACATTAAAAGGATTCCAAATCATAATGGTAACAGATGTGATAAGTTACAAAATTTGAAAGAGGTAATTCCGAGTGTGGAAACTAATGGGCAACGTAGCAATAAAGGTGATAGTAAGGGGAAAGATCTGCATGTCGAAGCACATGTGGAAGTGAAAGACCCAAAGAATTGGAACAAATATAAAAAGAGAAGGCGTGAGAATGGGCAGTCTAGTCAAGTAGGAGGTAATGTCCAACAAGTCCTTGTATGTCAGAAGAGTGGGCCTACACACAATGCAAAAAATGACAAAGTTTTAAAAAGCCCATTCACCAAGGCCATGCAATGGAACGTAGCGGCAAGTAGCAACTTGGTGCAACTCAGTAACTCAGCAGCTGAGTCTCAACCGAGGATGAAAGACCCATAAATCAAAACAGTCGTGAACATAGAACAGGTTGGCCCAAACCACTTCAGGTTTGTTGATGATCCTGATCCTCCAGACCAGGACAATGGGGGTAGTTATGCATGAAGACCAGGTGAGTGACTCTGTGGATGTCGTGGCAAAAACGCAACAAGCTATTGAAGTAGCTATGGAAATTCACACTCAGTTGCGTTTGGTTCTCTGAGTAAGTGGGTGTGTCTTTGTTTTCCTATCATTATGTTTTTCCATGAATACGATGTTAGAATTCAAAGAAATTTCAATCCTCTCTTGGAACATTAGGGGAGCTAGTAGTGCTAAAGCCAAAAGGCATATTTATGATATCATCAGAAAATACAAGCCTACTTTTCTTCTTATTATGGAGACTCATGTTAGGTTTGATAGAACAAGAAATTTCTGGAACCATGTTAGTTATAGTCCTCTTGCTATCCTTGAAGCTCAGGGTCATGCGGGGGTTTGTGGATTCTCATGTAGGTTGGTCTTAGTTATAACGTCACAGTGATGGATATTGGCTCCCATTCATGCACTTTTAGTATTGAAAGCAGTGGCAAACATTGGGTGTGTACAGGTGTTTATGGTAGCCCAATCCCAGCTCAAAGAAGTTTTCTTTGGCAACATATTTGTGGTGTCAGTACTAATATTACATCACCTTGGATGATTATTGGAGATTTTAATGAAACTCTTTTTCCTAGTGATCAAAGAGGTGGTTTGTTCTCTCAGGCTAGAGCTGAAGCTTTTAGTAATGTATTGAATATTTGTGGGCTTGTGGATTTGCACATTGTGGGTGGTAGGTTTACATGGCATATAAATTGCAGGGGGAATAGAGTTGTTGCCAAGAAACTGGATAGAGGTCTTGCTAATTTACAATGGAGATTGGATTTCTTGGAGGCTTTTGTGGAAGTTCTTAGCCATCTTCATTCTGATCATAATCCTATTCTTCTGCGTCTTGGTGGCTTACCCCAGGTAAGAGGAACAAGACTTTTTAGGTTTGAAGCGGCTTGAATAGTTCATGATACCTACTAACAGTTAGTGAAGGATGCTTGGATTGAAAATAGAAATAATCCTTTTGAAACTTTGATCAAGGTTAGAGATGAGTCTATTCAGTGGAACCGTGAGGCATTTGGTAATATTTTCAGAAAAAAGAAAAACATCAAAGCTAGATTGAAAGGAATTCAAAGGTCTCTTAAGCATGTCGATTCTGTAGCTCTTGTAAATTTGGAGCATCAATTGCAACATGAATATAATCAAATTCTTTTCCAGGAGGAAATTCATTGGTATCAAAAATCAAGGGAGCAATGGGTGAAGCTTGGTGATAAAAATACTTCTTTTTTCCATGCCCAAACTATTATTAGGAGAAAAAGAAGTAAAATTCATGGAGTCACTCTTCCTAATGGCATTTGGTGTTCTGAGGATGTAATTCTCCAAGAGGAAGCTCAACGATTTTTTAAGTCCCTATTCTGTTCACCACAGCAACAAAATGGCTATTTTTTTGATGTCCCCCATGTTCATAAGCTTGAAGAGAAGGGATTTAATAGCCTCACAAAGCTAGTAACTAAGGAGGAAGTCTCGAGAGTTCTTAATTCTATGCATCCATACAAGGCTCTGGGGCCCGATGGTTTCCAAGAGATATTCTTCAAACAATATTGGCATATAGTGGGGGATGATATTTGGAATCTTGTTATTGATGCTTTTGCTACGGGTACTTTTGATCCTTCCATTGCTGAAACTTTGATTGCTCTCATTTCGAAGGTTGATAATCCAGGTAATTTTAAGGAGTTCCGCCCTATTAGCCTTTGTAATACGGTTTACAAAATTATTACTAAAGTTATGGTTAATAGACTACGGCCCCTTCTGAATGATATGGTGGGCCCTTTCCAGAGTAGTTTCTTGCCTGGAAGAGGGACTAGAGATAATGCCATTGTCCTTCAGGAAATTATCCATTGTATGTATAAATCGAAGAAGAAAAATAGTGATGTTGCTTATAAAATTGACCTGGAAAAAGCTTATGATCATGTGGATTGAAATTTTCTCATGGATTGTTTACTTGATTTTGGTTTCCCTAGTATTACAGTGAAGTTAATCATGCATTGTGTTACATCTTCTTTTCTCTCAATTTTATGGAATGGAAAAAGACTTCCTAATTTTATGCCTACTAGAGGACTTAGACAAGGAGATCCATTATCCCCGTATCTTTTTGTCCTTTGTATAGAAAAGCTCTCTTTGGCTATTATTAAGGCTGTCAATAAAAAAAAATGGGTTCCTTTCAAGGTCTCTAAAAATGGTCCGCACATATCCTATTTGTTGTTTGCGGATGATGTGCTTCTTTTCACAAAAGCTAAAAATTCACAAGCTAGAATGATTGCCACTTTGTTTGATATGTTTAGTAAAGCCTCGGGTTTAAAGGTTAATCTTTCCAAGTCCAGAGCCTTTTATTCCACAGGGGTAACAAGATTCAAGATTGAGAAATTTACCTCTATTCCCTCCATCCGCTATACTACTACCTTGGATAAATATTTGGGATTCCTGGTTCTTAAAGGTAGAGTCCGGAAGGCTAATTTTGATTTTATTGTGGAGAAGATGTAATCCTGTTTAGCCTCTTGGAAGCATAGGTTTTTAAATAAAGCTGGAAGACTTGCTTTAACTACTTTTATCCTCTCTTCCATCCCCAACTACTATATGCAAATTTTTTGGCTCTCCCAAAGTATATGTTCTTTTATTGATAAGACTACTCGAAACTTCATTTGGAATGGAATAACTAACAAAGGAATTCATTTAGTTGGCTAGGACAAAGTTACTATGCCTAGAAAGATGGGGGGGGCTTGGTGTCCACATGGCTAGGGAAGCAAACACGTCCCTTTTGGGCAAGCTGGTCTGGGACTTGCAGCAAAATCCCAACAAACTTTGCACTCAGCTTCTTTCTCATAAGTATGTTAAGGGAGGCAGCTTCATGGATGGTAAAAAAACAAATGGCTCTCATGTGTGGAACTCTATCTCTAAAGCAAAGTCAGTTTTGAGAGATGGTTTCCAGGTAAGGATTGGTGATGGGAGTTCTTTCTTTTGGTATGATCCTTGGTCTCCTCTTGGACCTCTTTGTACTCAGGTTAACTATATTAATATTCAAGATACAAATATGTTGGTTAGAGATGTTTTTCGGGATGGGTCTTGGTGTTTGCAGAATTTGGCAATTATCATGCCTTTACACATTAAAAATGCTATTGGAATTCTCCTTATCCATTTGAATGAGGCGATACTTGACTCCTTTATTTGAAAAGAGAATGTGACTGGGAATTATACAACTAAATCAGGGTTTTCTTGGCTTTTAAAGAAAAGGGCTACTGTTTCTCCTCTTAATTCTTGGACTTGGATTTGGCGCATAAAGGCTCCAAAGAATGTGAAATTTTTATGTGGCTGGCTTCAAATAATTTGGTTCCAACTAATGTCTTGCTGCACCATCGCAACATGTCCTCCTATAGCGTATGTCAGCGATGTTTTGTGGAGGAAGAGACCATTATTCACTGCATTAGAGACTGCCCTTTGTCCAGAAATGTTTGGTACGCTTTTGGTTTTAGAAATGCTGAGTTTTACCAGGATATGGACCATGTGAATTGGATCAAGGTTGGGGTGAGCAAGGAGAATGGGGTGCTGTTTATTGCCTGCATGTGGTGGTGTTGGAGGGCTAGGAACTCACAATGTATTGCAAAAGAAACTATTCCTTTTTGGAAGATAAAGTTTGTGGTTCAGTAACTTTATGAAACTATTAAAGCTTGTTTCCATGCAACTGGGTCTTTTGTTTCTGCTACTACTCGTTTGGTCATATGGCACCCTTCTAGGTAGAATGTTTAATGTTGATGGTAGCAGCGTGGAAAATCTTGGTCAAGCTGGGTTTGGGGGTCTCTTTAGAAACTTTAATGGTGTTTGGTTATCTGGTTTCGTCGGTTCCATTAGTATTGCCACTAGTCTTCTAGCTGAGATTTGGGCGATATATCATGGTCTTTCTTTGGCTTGGAATTATGGGTTTAGGATTATTATTTGTTACTCGGACTCTCAAATGGCCATTTCCCTGGTGAAGGAATCCATTCCTAAGTTTCATCAGCATGCAACTTTGATTCAGTCAGTAAAAGATTTGTTGGAGAAGGAGTGGTCTGTCAGTTTGCATCACAGTCAAAGGGAAAATAATTATTGTGCTAATTTTTTGGCAAAGATAGGTGCTTCTCAGGAGGAAGGAATTAAGATCATATATTCAGCCCCACCTGGTATTAGTAGCTTCTTATTTGCTGATAGCTGTGGTGTTGAGTTTCCTATGGTGTAATTTTGTTTTTGTTACTTTTTGTGGTTGTTTTCTTCTTCTACCAAAAAAAAAATATATGGAGCATATCTAGTGAAATGAGTTTTTATTTTGAAATGATGAGATGAGTAAATCTTGACCATACAACTATATAAGAATGGTCAAGATTAAAAGTTTCTTAAATGTCATATGATCATTTTATAAAGTCACATGTATTTATGTTCTAATTTTGACCATTTATGTAAGATCTAATGATCAAGATTCATTTCTTTCATCTTTTACAGTAAACACTTATCTCACCAGATATGTTATATATATATATATATATATATATATATATATATATATATATATATATATATATATATATATATATATATATATATATATATATATGGAGTATATCAGTGAGATGAGTGTTTATTGTAAGAGAGTGAAAAGAATGAATCTTGACTGTTGGTTCTTACATAAATGGTTAATATTAGAACATAAATGTATGTGACTTTTTTAAGTAGTCACATAACTTCTAAGTAACTTTTAATATTGACCATCCATGCATGGTTGTATGATCAAGATTTATTCATCTCACTCTTTCACAATAAAAACTTTTCTCACTAGATACGTCCTATATATTGTGAGAGGGTGAGATGAATAAATCTTGACCATACAACCATACATGAATGATCAATATTAAAAGTTACTTAAAAGTTATGTGACTACTTAAATAAGTCACATATATTTATGTTATAATATTGACTATTCATATAAGATTCAATAGTCAAGATTCATTTATCTCACTTCTTACAATAAATATTCCTCTCACTGAATACACTATATATATATATATATATTGTTAAATGTATTCATACTCATGACCAAATTGAAACCAGAGCTATCCACTACTAATTTTAGATTTTTGTTTCTTTGAAATTTACGGGAAACACTGTGATAAGAATAGCACTCCGATAACGAAATTATGAGAGATACTTCGTGACATACTAATACTTTGGGGAAAAAATAGTTTGAGCTAACGAGGAGTCAACCTAAATGCTCCAAATATATGCAATAATTTCTCTTATAATTTTTTGTTATGACCTAACATTTATTGCAAAGAATAATCTTAGATATTTATACCACTTCACATTTATATAATTTTTATCATCTTATTATAATAGATTTCATATCATTTTATGCATATATTTATTCTGATTTTACTACCTATCATATGATGTGAGAGATGTGAGGCCAGGTGTTGTGAACATAGTTGTTTAACATAGATCGAAGGTTGATCCTATTGAAAGGATGTGTCAACAGTCAACAAATTGATCATTGTGACTTAAATGGTTGAATTAAAAATTTTAGAAAAATAATAATATTTTTTAAAAATATTATATGAGAAAGTACATCATATGAAAAAAGTACTAATGATATAACAAAAATAACAATGATAATTATTTAACTTTAATATTTTAAAATTAGTAAAAAAAACTTTAATTTTTTAAAGTTTAATTTGTTAAATAATAATATAAATTAAAAAATTTAAAAAATTATTCAACAAAAGTATGTGGTATAATAGTAAAATGCATTTCATAAAAAAAGATCCTCTAGGTAGGGGTGAAAATAAGTCGGTTTTTGTTGGGAGTCTATGACTTGACCTATTTAAGACTTGGTCTGGCCTAGCCATTTAATAAAAAAAGGTTAGGTTAAAAAATTTTAAAAAATCTATTTAGTTAAACAAGTCAAGTTTCAGGTCTTTAAAAAAATCTTTTAGACCTAGCGTGTCGACCTATTTAATTATATATATTATTAATTTATATATTATAATATTTTAATATTTATATAATATAATTAATTTTATAAATAATAAATTATTTTTTAAAAATCTATACTCATTAGCTTATTTAAAGATAAATTTTATTATAAAATAAACTTTTAAATAAGTTTTTAGATTTGAAGAAACTTTTAAAAAGGTCAGGTGAAGTCTTAAAAAATAACCTATGTCAGATAATTAAATCAGACTCAAATCTTACATTTGAAAAACAAATTTGAACCATTTAAGACAATGCTTAATCTAACTTGACTCGTTTCAATCCTACTTTTAGGTACTATGTGTAAATTCTACAAGTTGTTTTTTTTAACCTTCTGTCTGGACGGGTCGTTGTGACCAAGAATTAGACTGGCCCAAAGGCCACATTGCGGGTCTTCTGGTCGGACTGGAACGATCAGTCCGGTTCGTCCAACTATGGATGTAAAGTAAGCATTCTCCTATTGCAAAACCAGCTTGCAAGTTTCAAATTATGTACGTTTCACTCTGGGTCCAATCCCAACAGTATAATGTGATTTTTTTTTTTTGTTTCACCTTGTAAAGTAAAGATAGGTTTAATAATGCTTTTATGCAGTTAATGCCGCCAAAAGTAGTTGATATGTGGATTTCAGTTGGAATTTTTTGGGTTTTGTATGCAGCTAACAAAGCATATCAGTATTCGTCTATTACTAGTGTAACATCACTCGGCTGTTGGACAATACCTTGGGTGATTATACTCACATGCATCTTACTTGGCACACGATATTCCCTATGGCAGTTAAGTGCTGCAGCCCTCTGTGTGCTGGGCCTCTGTGTAGTCATACTTTCTGACACTGGGGGTGGTGGAGGTGACTTTTATTTATGCTATTTGGAGCTAAGTCTTTCAATTTCTGGGTATTAATAATCAAATTGAGATTCCTGCCAAGAATTATTGAGTCCAAATCAAAATCTTTCAGGTGGCTCAAGACCTATCTTGGGTGATGTACTCGTGATTGCAGGGACATTTTTCTACGGAATAAGCAATGTTGGTGTGGTATGTAAAACGTCGACAACTATTATTTTAACAACATTTTCATAGAAGCCATTGAAGTTTTATGTTGCAGTATAAGGGGTAGCCTTTAGATGACCAAATATTGAGATTGCAATTTTGGTTGAATTTTCTGCAAAAATATTGATTTGGAATCCAATATCTCAGAAGTTGAATTTGACTCTTACACTGTAGTAGTGTAGTTTAATTACATTTTCTAACTTTCGTGGACTAACTTCGTTGCCAAAAAAGATCGTGTTGAAGTAGTTTCCATGCTTGGTGTGTATGGATTCTTAGTATCCATTGTTGAAGTGTATCCTTTAGATCGTATAAGCTGGTACATGGTTTTTTTAGCTTGCCTATGAAGTTTCTATATACATCTTCCATATATTCTAATTTGAACTTCCAAGGAAATCTAATGCAAATATAACTTGTGTGTCTATCCTCAAAATTTCAAAAAGTTTCCTTCATTCCATGACCTTACAGATCTGTAAAAGAATTGAAGACTCTGGAATCTATCAAATGGTCTGCAGATATTGTAAGTAATCAATTCCCATCTCACTGTAGCTATAGTGCACAATCTTGCTATGGTTTATCTTCTGCTCTTCTCCTGCATATTTCCAATATTCCCCCCTTCCAAAGTAAGCCAAGTCGCTATTAAAATTTGTTAAGAGAAACAAAATATTTAACTATTGTTTCACAATGTTGACATTTATAGTACAAAACATAAGCTGTGAGAAAATGTCAATTCTTCTATAAGAGTTTCCAACATAAAAAATGATGAAAACTCAATATGAATAATGAAAGAACCTGGTTTATTCACACATATGCGTATCTGTGTCTGCCTGCTTGTATTGAGTCCCAATTCAGAGTAGGGATGACAATGGGGTAGGGTGGGGGTGGGTAGTGCTTCCCCCTCCCCTGCCCCCGCCCCTGTCTTCTTTGCGAGTACTTATTTATGAATTCCACGGGTAGACGGGACATCCGCGGATATCCGCAAGTATTTGATACTTTAAAATAAAATCTTAAAAATTATAAAATAAATATAAATAAAATAAACTTTAACACCACATACTACAATTTTGTTTAACAATATAAGATTCTTATAAAATTAAAAGAATATTATAAATAACAAACTAAATTCAATTATATTTTGTAATAATTAGTTTACATAAATAACTATTACATAAATAGTATATATTTTTTAACAAATTTTATCATTATGGGTTCGTTTAATAAAAAATTATTTTGAAATAATAAAATATACGTATTTTCATCTCATCTCAAAGTTAAAAAGAAAAAAGAATTATAATATATGATATATATTAAATAAAATATATATACTAAACGCAAGTTTCATATGCGAGAATCATGAGTGGGTGGATTATAATCTTTAGTCCCGCCTCCATTTATTAAACGGGTACCCATCTCTTGCCCCATCGCTGGTAATCCCCGCAGATCCCCGCGGATATGAATAATTTTGCCATCCCTAATTCAGAGTTAATATATTTGAGCAGTATATAAGGCTGTAGATTCTATGGGGCTTAAAATTGTCTCTTACCCTCATAATAATTTATGCATAGTTGAGTGTTTAAACGAGACTTCTAAATTCTTCCTTAGGTACTTGCTTTTGTCGGCAATGCTCTGTCAAGCTTCATGTTTTACACTTCTGCTTCTTTGGTTTTAAAGGTCAGTTTCCTTCTCATGGACTTATCTCCTTTCTCCAGATGAAGTACAGCTCTGTGCATACGGGGGATTATTTACAAAGCTATAGCTGTTAAATTTCAAAGATTATTTGATTTTAAATCTACTTGCACAAATTTGTGTCATCTTCATATTATTTATATGGGGTTAAATAATTTATATTTTGCTTAATTTTATTAAATAGATCAACGGATTTTGAGTGAAATTTTGTCCCATGCAGTTGGGCGGAGCAGCAATGTTCAATATTTCTATTCTAACGTCTGATATGTGGGCAGTGGTTTTTAAAGTCTTCATTTACCACCAGGAGGTATTATTTTCCAAATTGACAAATTAGGCACCTAGTTTAGGTAATCACTCATTTGTCAGTTGCAAGTGACATATGCTAAAGCACTACAGCAGTTGGAAGTTTTAAATTTGATGTTATTGTTACTCAAATTCAATGTGACAAAATGTTTAATATCTAATCACAGGTGGACTGGTTGGTACTTCCTCTCTTTTGGAGTTGTAGTTATTGGGGTCATCATTTATTCTTCACCGTATGTATTAAAACTGATCAAATGGTCATTTGTTTACTTATGCTTTTCCCTTCTTTTCCCTTTGGCCCTTTAAATATTTGTATAGGGCGAATTAGATTTAAAGTTGAACTCAACCCATCTTCCTCTTTGCTATTTGTAGTGTACAAATAATTTGAAAATGTGAAAATGGTGAATTGATTTTTGCTTGTGTAAATTCTTGTAATCTTTATCTCCACTCCAGATACGAATATCAACGTATTGGTTATCACTGAATCAATGTGAGAGATGAGGCAATATTTAAATTATAGTGGCTTGTAATCAACATGTTTTCAACTGCTGACAACACTTTATCACTGAATATTTGACGAATAGTATGAAGAAAAATATGTAGACGTTTAAAATCCACTCAGTACCTTGGAAAGTATATATTTCTAATGCCTTTAGATATGCTTTGCTTAATTGGCTATATGATAATTCATGATATCTATATATATATATATATATATATATATATATATATATATATATATAAATTTAAAAAAATTTAAAAATTTATGTATATATATAATTACAAAATTTAAGAAAAAAATTCATAATTCATTAATATCATTTCTATAAGCTTGAATATTTACAATATCTTAATATATATTATATGTGTCAATATTTGTTACCTAAGTAAGTCTTTTCTAAAAAATATGAAACATAATTTCTATTGATATTTTCTAAAAAATCTCTTACACTAATTTCTCTTAATAAATTAACCACGTATAAATACATGTACATCTAAAAAATTAATTAGAAGAATATCTAAAGATTAATTTATTTTTTTAAAAAAAATATTTATGAGTCGTGTTTTAGATGTGTCTAAACATATCTTAAATGTATTCAAAATTTGTCCAAATTAAAAAAAATAATTTTTTTTAATCGAATACATTTGAATTTACAAGACACATGTGTCGTACACATATTTTTATACATTCGATACGAATACTTGTGTGACACGTAAACACGCCTCGAAAATGATGTATCTTTGCTTCACATTGCACAGCCATATACTTTTAGAAGGAAGACTAGGCAACCAGCTTTGCTGGTGATGACTTTCAGCGGCCTACTTTAACGTTACTTAGTTATTATTATCTTGGTTACATTGAGTTAGGCCTTTCAATGAGTTTGTGTGCTTTCATGCATGTGGATGCTTGCTCGCCAAGAGAAATGTAGTTCGAAGAAATTTTGCGCTTTATCATCTTAATTAACAAATATTTGTAGATAAAACTCATTATCTTCATTAAGTGCTGTTAGTTTTTTTTTTCCTTTTTTATTTGGTCTTCAACAAGTGCTGTTACTAACTACGTGATGTTTTCTTTCAGAGAGAATGATTTTCTTCCTGCATCAGCAACTGAGGATGGGAATCTGAACACAGAATACCAAATGCTAAATGATGAAAGCACAGCATCTGGAAATGATTCTTTAGCTTCATGAGGGAAATCGCATTTTGCTGTTTAAAGGGGAAAATACAATCTTGAAGGCTCTGTAATCTTACTATATTAATTAGGTAGAAGTTCAACGTGCTTCCTGTTGGTGTTGGCAAACTCATCCATACACAAGTACAATAGAACATATAATAAACAATCACAAATCCATACTAAAGAATTTTAATGTGGTTCGACAAATTAACACATGCTTTCATCCACTATACATATCAATAAATTCGTGGATGTAGGCATGCATCTCGAAAAACTTAAAATTTATTGTGTTGACTTTGTGATTGTTTATTTGTTTTGCTGCACTAGTGTGTATATGCTTTTTCCAACACTTCCCTTCCTGAAGATGCTAATTGTGCTTCCAATATGGGATAAAGAATTTTGTAGGGAAAAGAGCATACAACCCAAAAAAGTGTTGGCCCATTAGGGGGAGTCCAAGGGTAACTCACACCACGAGAAAGGTCTATTTCTATGGACTGAAGAACTACATTGGTGAATCTGACATTAAGTCTCAATCTAAAATTTTATGACATTAAATTTATAAATTTTATTATCTTATATAATTTTTATTTTGTCTATTTCTATCTAATATGAGATTTCTTCACTTACACACACTATACTCATACTTAAATACCCAGCCAAAAGGTAAACATTGGGGATTTGGGCATACATGTTCAACCATATATACTTATAAGAAATAAGGAAATCAGTCATCTCAGTGCTTTTATATAACTATATGCATTTATGTTTATATTTACTTGCCACTGCGATTGACCAGCCAATGAGCCAAGTGATGATTTGGACAATTTTCACTAATTTTCAAACTGTACTTTTGACTGTTGTCCATGTGTCTAAATAACTTTTTAGGATCAGTTCACCGAAAAACAAAATATAGAAATATAAAGTTATTTTTCTGTGTAACATTATTTTACTCTATTTACCTTCTATTGTAAAGCTCTGTGGTGCAGAATCAGTTTGACCATCCCCTTTTGCTGTAATTCTAGGCTGCATTTTTTGCATCCTGAGTCTAGTTGGAAGTTTTTTTTTCCGTTGCAAACCTCGTGCTATTTTTCTTATAGTGATATATTTGCTTCTTCTCTTTTTTTTTTTTCTGTTCAATTTACTATTGCATTTTTTTTACGGAAAATGGAAATTTTCATTCCTCAGAACTAGTTGGACTGACATTCAAATCATGTATCTCCACTGAGCCATACACAAGCCAACAAGTTTGTAATTGGCACCCACGTACAAACCAAGTTTCATCCGTTTGATTCATCTAAAAAATGTAATATTTTCACTTTAAACTAAACACTTTTCTTTGGAATTAGCAGTATTGGTGAGGTATGTGAACCATCGACGATTACTACTATTTCAATGGAATTTGCATAGAAGCCATTTAATGCTGCAGTATAAGGGGTAGCTATAGATGACCATATATTAAGATTAAAATTTCGGTTGGATTGTCTGCAAAAATATTGATTTGGAGTCCAATAACTCAGAATTTTAATTTGACATTTACGCCGTTGTCTAATTATATTTTCGAACTTTGGAGGACTTACTTAGTTGCCTTCATACAGAAATGCAGGAATTATGTTAAGAAAAAAGATGGTGTGGAAGTAGTTTTCATGCCTGGTGCTTATGGATTCCTAGCATAGATATAAAACTCAGACCAGTAATTGACTCAATAATAAGTTACTGTGGTTGAACCACATAAAATAAATAATTAAATATATATATTTTAATATAACAAAAAATTACATAAAATTACAAATACTTACGTTAGGAAGCGAAGGCGGAACTTAACATTGGCATAGGCTTGGTTTTTACCAAAATATTTTGATTGTGATTATTTAGACTATGGTAAATTCTTTGTCTATGGACAAAGTTTGGTTTTCGATCTCAATTCGGAAAAAAGAATCGTTTCCTCTTGAAATTCTGGTTTGAACATCTTAAAGAAGTGAAATTAATGATTTCGATATCACAAAATTCTATGTTAATCCAAAATCTAAAACTTTATGCAAATGCCAAGCTTTGATAAAAGACAAGTTTGGAAATATAAAAGCTTTGTTTTCGAGAAATAAAGTAAAAGTAATATAAACGAAAATAAGTTAAAATGACTAAAACGAAAGAAAACATTCGAAGTAAATATGACAATGTAAATTAAATAGCATAAAGTAAAATGATTCAAAGTAAATGCAATGAAAAGTAAATGAACAGGTATGTAAATTGCAGGAAAATAAGATTGCATAAAAGTAAAGAAAGCAATTAAAGGAAAACAATAAACAGAATTCAAATGATCTTTAAAAGAATCACTTGATCAGGAGTAGAAGAGAATTTGTAATGAAAAATAAAGACTGAATGTAAATGAACTGAATTTAAAATTGCATTGAATTTTGATTGTGACTATTTAGACTATGGTAAACCCTTTGTCTATGGACAAGGTTTGATTCTCGATCTCAATTCGGGGAAGAGAATCATTTCCTCTTGGAATTCTGGTCTGAATATCTTAAAGGAGAGTGAAATTAATGATTTCGATTTCACAAAATGCTATGTTAATCCAAAATCTAAAACTTTATGCAAATGCCAAGCTTTGATAAAAGACAAGTTTGGAAATATAAAAGCCTTGTTTTCAAGAAATAAAGTAAAAGTAATATAAACAAAAATAAGTTAAAATGACTAAAACGAAAGAAAACATTCGAAGTAAATATGACAATGTAAATTAAATAGCATAAAGTAAAATGATTCAAAGTAAATGCAATGAAAAGTAAATGAACATGTATGTAAATTGTAGGAAAATAAGATTGCATAAAAGTAAAGAAAGCAATTAAAGGAAAACAATAAGTAGAATTCAAATGATCTTTAAAAGAATCACTTGATCAGGAGTAGAAGAGAATTTGTAATGAAAAATAAAGACTGAATGTAAATGAACTGAATTTAAAATTGCATTGAATTTGTAAAGAATACATGAATGAAAGTGAAAATGAAAGTAGATGGAAAGATACTGAACTAGACTTGCATGTTGTTTGCTTGAGAGGTCAATGAACGTGAGAGCGTGAGTTTACAAGTGTTTGTGAGTGTAGAATTTTCAACCTCTAAATGTTTCCATCCTCTTGGTATTTATAGACTTCTTAAGTAATTACCTAGTTTACAAGATTTTGACATGTGTTTACAACAAAGATAACTGCCTATATGATTGGTAATCTTTGTTTGGTAACTACCAAATCTTTGTCAGCAATCCTCGTGCCATCAACAACTGCTCGATCTTTGTTAGTAATCCATGTGTTGTCTTGATTTCACATCTCCAACTACAGCTAACTTCTATTTCAAATTCAAAAACTTCTTTCTTTTGAATCCAAACTTGTATGCTCGAATATTTGTTGATCTTCACTCGAGGTCTCTTCCTTCCAAAATTTTTGCTAAGTGTAGCTACTCTCCAAGCCTATTGTTTCGATTGTAAATCGAAATATCACTCTTAATATGAAATGAAAATGGCCAATCGAATTCTATGTCTCGATCAGCTTCAATTTCAGTCTAAAGCTTGTAAATTCATCAAGAATTATATTCATGCCAATTTAAACTATCGAAATAGTATAAACCAAAAAGTATTTTATTTTATACCAACTGATGCCCCCCAAATATTTATTCTCGAAGTATGAGAGATAAATATTTTAACTTTTCGAATACTACTCTTTGACTATAATTGGACTTAGAAATTTTTACCTTTCTATTTTAGTCTACTGTAATACAAGCAACTGAAAGGTCCAATGATAATATCTGTAATTTACTAAGTAAATTCTTTACTCACCTGAACGGTTACTATGTGGCCATCCCCCATTAATTAACCAATTCTTACTTTTTAGAGAATTATAAAGCCAATGATGGCTTTTAATGGATAAAAATGGCTTCAACCATACTCCATCACGCCAGCATTAATGGGAGTTTACTACGCACATTCTCCCTCTCTTTCTCTTTCCTGTCTTTGTAAAACCCTTATATATGTGTGTGTGAAAAAGGGTTTTTGCCTTTTTCGCTTTCTCTTCCCTTTCACTCTGTGCAATCTTCTGCCATTGCTGTCTCCTAAAGCTCCCTTGTTAGTTTCCTGTCTTCTCTTTTTCTCTCAGAAACTTTCATAACTTTCAGGATTCAATGGCCTATTCTTTCAACCGAACTGCTACCTCTGCCTAAGCTTCACACTCAAGCTCTGAAAAGCAAGAAACAGTAGTTTTATCAGATGCTGCCACTGTGACTACCTCTTTGCTAAAAGATGAGATCCTTTATGCCCCTGATCCTTCTATGGACCATTCTGAACTCTGGAAGTCTCAGTTAATGATCCCCTTCACTCTTGACAAAGAGAAATTTGCATTCTTAGGTCCAACTCTTCCAATAAATGAGTATGAACCCATTCGATCCTTTTTCCCTTGCATAAAAGGAGAAAAAATAGTTGCTTTCCATTCCTCTCTCAAAACTGATTTCTTTGCCCATTTCCAAAAGGTCTTTCGAAGCTCACCACCTGTGAGTAACCAAACGAAACCAAATTATATTTGTTGGCTTAACCGTATCGAAAATGCAAGGAATCTATTTGGAAAGCAGCTGGCATCTTCGATTTCATCCAGCTGAGCAGGGAGCATCTCGATTATAATGCTGCCATGTTGATAAGTTCCTTCTTTTTCTGGAACAGATCTATCAACTCTTTTCATTCCCTTATGGAATGTTGACTCCAACTCTTTTTGATATGGCTGCTATCACTGGACTTAAACCAGTCAGACGAATAATCAAAAGTACATTGAGTACCAAAACCTTAATCGAACTTGATTTTACCAAATTAACCTATACTACTTTTATTCAGAGGAATCATCTTGAAACGACTACAGTTTCTGATGAAGAGCATGTAGCATTCCTCATCTTCTAGCTATGTGCTTTTGTATTTTGTATCAAATCACTTCAAATCCCAAAGTCTCTCCTTCCCTTAGCCATTCTTCTTCATGAGGGAACTCCTCTCTATTTGAGCAAATTGATTCTTGCTCAACTCTATTCTTCGATGTCAGAAGCAGTAGGCCTACTTCGATCAAGTGATAAGCCCCTCAACAACCTTGGTGGACCTTTCTGGCTATTGCAACTTTGTCTTAATTCTATTTTCGAGCCGCACCTTCAAATTGCAAATTCGATCACCAATCACACCAAGATGGAAAGCCCTCGATTGTCCCAACTTCAATATTCCTCGAAATCAGGCAATGAGGTTGAAGACTTCAAAGTTTTCTTCTCATTATTTATGACCATGAAACGCCTATTTGACAATTTCAACTTCTCACCTTTTGTTCTTCGTGATTGTGGTCCTGAGTGGTTTCAAGAACCATTTTTCTGTGAGACTCCAGGGGCTCAATCCGAAAACTTAGATATTTGGGCTCATACTTTGACCACTCAAATACTATTCCCTGGCCTTCCAAGCTCAAATAATTTCAGCCTTCAACTCTACCTCCCTTCATGTGCCTCAAGGTAACTTAAGTTTTCCTAGTGCATTCCATCTCCTATTGCCTTAAAAGATGAATACCAAATATGTAAGTCTGAAGCTCGGGATCTCAAGCAATATAAATTTTTCTTGAAGCAAAATATCAAAAGAAGAGAGGGTTTTAATCCTTTCGAGTGCTCCTCATCCTTTTACTCGACCCAAGGGTTCAAAAGTTGGTAGAGAGAATATTACTTTACTTAGAAGCCTACAATCGAAGAATGATTCCAATGTTTTACTAATTCCACTTCATATGTGCAGACATGAGTAGCAACTAAGAAATCCAAAAGTATACATCTTAAAGAAATCTTCAAATTCGAGAAATTCTTTAAAGTTAAATATGATCCTAAACACTTAAGATTGGTGGTTCGAGCCACTGAGCAAGTCCTAAAATAAAAGAGAGCAGAACATTATCAACTCTGTTACGCTCGTTTCATTAGTGCGCTGGTTTCGAATCCTTTGGCTTTGTTCTAACAATTCGAAACCCCACTAAAGTTTCCTCTACTTCCCAATGCTCCTTTTGGCATAGCTAACAAATATCCAGACCCCAAAGGTGGAGCGTTAGGTATTTTTATGGAATCGAAGAAATGATAAATAACTTTTGCCAACTGCTACTTGGATACTTGTTGAGTTTCAATTAATGGATATACTCGAATAATAAAATATTCACCATATGGTAAAAACCAGAGAACACTTCATAATTATTTGTTTTCGATCTAACTTTTAATGCTGAATTATATATATATTTTATATATTGTAGTTTCAAAAAGGACTAAAGTAATAGAGGCTAAAGAAGACTAGGATGATGAACCTCAAAGACCCAGCAAAGTTCAAAAACGAAATCAAAAGTCTCAGGGGCAACTTCATCATCTCATATCTCGAAAAAACTTCCTCCAGTACTTTCAAAAGCAAAGATTGCTAAGAAAAAGAAAAAGGTGGTAAAAAAAACCATACCTGTTGTTCCCCAACAATCCACGGTAAAGGATTTTTAATTTATGATTTTATTTATCATCGTTATATATTTTTAAACGAACTTGTTGTGTCCCTAATTTCTGTTTCCTTTCATCTTTCTAGGAAAAAACAATTGTTGAAAGCCTAATAAAAATTGGGTGCATGAAGCATATTGCGTCAAAATATGCGCATATCATTTTATCTGAAAGTTCTGATGAATCCTCGAAACGAGATGAAGAGCCCGTTTCCTCAAAGGATGCAAGACTAACACCAACTGCACAAAGAGCTGAACCATCACAAGTGAGTCATACATATATTACTTATTTATTTTTTGAAATATTTAAAACAACTAATGTTTTCTATTTCGAACAGGAATCCTCTCCCAAAGAACATAGGAAATCTACTTTGATTTCTATGAGAAGATTCAGGACTCCTTTTCCTATCCCTTCTCCTTCAAGGGATTCAAGTTTCATTCTAGACTAACTCACTCTTGGGCCAAGAGCAACTTCAGCCTTGTGTTCCCGTTTTGACAGGATGTTCAATACTGAAACTCAGGCTAAAAAGGAATCTAGCACTGGGGCTCAAGATATCCCTGTCGAAGCTAATGTTGAGGTTTGTCACCTAATACATTCATTTTATATAAATCTCAAAAAAATACTAATTTTGTTCTTACAATTTTTAGGGAAACATAGCTTCTAAAACTAGACCCAGTTCTGTAGTCCCCATTATAGAGACAAATGTTCAGGTTTGTATTTATTGAAATTGAATGTACATGAATTGCTTTGACTATTTCTAAGATCGAACTTTCTTATTTTCAGGAGCACATTTCTCCCCCTGAAACCATCGTTGCTGTTGAGATTGAAGTTCCTATCTCGATCGAGGCGATCCAAATTTCTGAGGTTATCCCTTCTACTTCTACTAAAGTCCAGTCAAGACAGACTGAAATTTCTTTCGAAAAAAAAGCAGAAGCCATATGCCTTGATGATGATGAAGACGAGGATGATGTCCAAAAGCGGTTGGAAGATATTTTATCTAAAAGATTTGTATCTTCTAAGTCCTATCATTCTATAGCCCACTCTGAAGACAAAATTCAAAGTATTTCTGCCCCCCAACTACTAAAAGAGTTGATTGATCTTTCCATTCTAAGGATAGATTAGGTTATGGCTGCCAAGGACAAACAAAAAAAACTGTTTGAGCTTCTTGACTAACTGAATCGAAACAAACATCTGCTGGATTCGAATATCCAATCAGTAATTCAAGACTTGGTTACCCTTACCAAGGATTTGCCAATCCAGCTTCCCAATCTCGATTAAATCATCACCAGTAATCAACAACTGCTCGAAAAAAAGAAACAATTGATGGTGACTGTTACTGAAGTCAAAAGAAAGCGTTCGAAGCTTACCTCTTTTCTTTCATCTACTCAGCAAAACATTAATTAAAACGAAGAACAAATTGCTGAGCTTAGACAAGAACTATTACTACTGGAAGATCAACAAAGTGAACTTCGAGCCCTTGCCAAGGATTGTGCTAGTAAATAACAAACTCTTGATAAAGAGTATTTACAGTTGACAAATGAGGGTAACCAAGTGAAGCAAGTTATTCAAGAATTAGCTCCATCCCTCGAGACAGCTTCCAAAGAAAAAGATTTGGGTCTCCTTGTTTTCGAGACTCCAATAAATACTTTGTATTTTTATTTAGTAATGACAATTTCAATTGTATTTTTATTTAGTAATGATAATTTCAATTTTTGATTACCTTTGAATCGAAACCATGATTTTTACAATGGGATTTTAACTTCGTGAATGGTTGGTTTGTATACTTTTAGATATTTACCATTTATCGAAGCGATCTTTTCATTTGTGTTAACATTCGTAATCAAATAAGCATTACTAGAATAAATTTTTTCGAATTGATATGGCCCTTCCCAATTTGGGGACCATTTTCTAAACGATTTTGATTTTTTCTCCATAGGTAAAATAACCTTCCAAACTAAATCACCTAAAACAAACTCTTTCATCTTGACTCGATGATCATAGAATCTTGCAATTCTTTCTTTTTGTCGAATCAAATTTTCAAGAGTAATTAATCTTTCCTCATCTAATTGATTAGTTCATCAAACATCAAGTCCCAATAATCTTGAGTAGGAATTTCATCTTGACATTATAATCTAATTGACTATAGATTAATTTTGATTAGTAACACTGCATCATGCTCATAAACTAAATGATAAGGTGTAGTACCAATAGCTTCCTTAGGAGAATTTCGATAAGCCCACAAAACTTAGCTCAAAGTTTCATGTCAACTTCTTGGTTTTCGACCAACATGTTTCTTTATTAAACCAATTAAAATCTCATTGGCTGCTTTGACTTGTCCATTAGCTTGAGTGTAATAAGGAGTCGAAGTAAGTAATTTGATATTTCTTGTCTTAGCAAACTCAGTAATATAACAACCAGTAAACACAGTACCTTGGTCCGTAGTTAAAGTTTGAGGGATACCAAATCTATAAATAATATTTTCTTTAACAAAATTAATAATATCTTGTTGAGTAACATCCTTCAAAGGAATAGCTTCGACCTATTTAGTAAAATAATCGATGACAGTTAATATATACTTGTGTTCTTTCGAAGATGGTGAATGAATCTAACCTATTAGATCGAGAGCCCATCCTCGAAAAGGCCAAGGTTTTATAATCGAATGTAAATCACTTGTAGGAACATGCTGAATGTTTCCAAGCTTTTGACATTCCTCACAGGACTTAGCATATAAATGACAATCCTTAGCCATCTTGGGCCAATAGACCTTTTGCCTATATAATACCCATTTCATTTTTTCACCAGCTTGATAGGCACCACAAATGCCTTTATGAACTTCTGCTAAAGCTGTGAATGCTTCCTTCCCACTTAGACATGCCAATAACATAGTGTAAGGCTTTATATTTTAATTTGCTTTCGACTGCTATATTTGAATTTTGTAAATAATCCATAATTAGTTTTCTCCAATCAGAATCATCCATATCCTCTATTAGACAGACTTCTAAATTCTCGAAAGGATATAATTTTTCTCTGATTTTAATAAATTTAAGCAAACTAAAACTCAAAATTTTGTAACCTGAAGCTATTTGAGCGAGCTCATTAGCTTCATAGTTTTCTTCCCTTGGAATGTGTTGCAGCAAAACCTCATCGAATTCACACAATAACCTTGCTACAAAAGCAAAGTATCTAAACAAATTTTGGTTAATGCATTTATACTCTCGAGTTAATTGTTTAATGATTAACTGAGAATCACCCAACACTTTAATATTTTTAGCTTTAAGTGAAATTAAAATTTGTAAGCCAGTTATTAAAGCTTCATACTCAGTTTCATTATTCGAACACTCATGTTTTAATTTGAACAAAAATTTAGTTGGAGTTCCAATTGGCGAAATAGTTAGAAATCTAGACCAACACCTCCACTGTGTTTCGAGCCATCGAAAAATAACTTCTATGGTTTAAACCCATGTACATAATGTCTTTTTCTTCGATGTCAACACAAGGATGGTAAGTCAAAAAGTTTGTCAACACTTGGCTTTTCACAACCTTTTGTGGTACATACTTTAAGGAAAATTCTGTTAAAGCAAGAGCCCATTTTCTTACTTTACCATGCAAGATAAGTTTAGATAACATGTACTTTATTATATCAGTTTTCGAAATAACAAGTACATCATGTGGCTTTACATAATACTTTAACTTAATACAAGAGAAATACAAAGCTAAACATAATTTCTTGATTGTATTGTATCTAGTTTGAGCATCTATCAAAACCCTACTATGATTATAAATGGCTATTTCGATTTCATTCTCATCTTCTTGGGCTAACATACACCCAATAGTTTCATTTGATGCTAAAATATATAACTTCAAGGGGCGTCCAGGCACTGGAGGCGTCATTATTAGAGGATTATCCAAACAATGCTTGATTTGATCGAATGCCTCTTGATGTTTTTCTTTTCATCGAAACTCTTCTTCAACTTTAAGCTTCAAGAGTGAAGAGAAAACTTTGGTTTTCCTAAACAAATCCGAAATGAACCTTCTCAAGAATTTAATTTTTCCAAGCAGAGACTAGAGTTGCTTCTTATTCGAAGGAGGTGATGCTTCCAGAATAGGTTTAGCTTTGTTCTGACTACCTCTACTCCTTTTTTTTGAACCAAGAATCCAAGAAAATTTCCTGCAAAAACACTAAAAGCACATTTAATAGGATTCATTTTTAATCCATGTTTCCTCATTCTTTTGAATGGCTATCTTAGATTCGAATGGTGTTCCTTTTCTGATTTCAATTTAACCACCACATCATCAATGTAAACTTCTATGAATTTACTAATAATATCATGGAAAATGGTATTCATGACCTTTTGATATGTGGCTCCAACATTCTTTAAACTGAATGGCATAACTACTCATTCGAAGGTGCCAATTGCTCCAGGACATTGAAAAGTTATTTTTGGCACATTTTCTTCTGCAATGTAAATTTGATTATACCTAGAATAACCATCCATGAAACTTAAAATTTTATGACCTGAGGCAGAATCATCAACATGTCAGCAATAGGCATTGGATATTCATCTTTAGGAGTAGCAAAATTTAAATCTCGAAAATCAATACATACTCTTAATTTACCATTCTTTTTTATAATAGGAATGATGTTAGAGATCTAGTCAACATACCTGGAAGTTCGAATGAACTTAGCCTTTAATAACCTTTCGATTTCTTCATTGATCTTCGAGACCACTTCAAGGGCAAATCTTCTTGGAGCTTGCTTGATTGGTCTTTATGCTGCTTGAATTGGTAGTCTGTGTTCTAATAAATCTCGATTGAGCCCAAACATTTCCTCATATTCCCATGCAAAATAATCTTTATATTCTTCGAGCAGGTGAATCAACTCATACTTGAAATCAGATTTTATTAAACTTCTAATAAAAGTAGGTCTATATATTACTAGATCAATCTCTTCTAAAAGATCTTGTACCTCTATCTTTTTAACATCATAAGATGGGGCTTGTTCGAATCCTAGAGAAGAGTAGTCATAAATATAATCCAAGTTGGTGTCTTTAATAATACTAAATTTCTAAGCCATATATGCTAAGATTCGAGTCTTATGACTCGAAATTGCACTTTCAGTGCAATTTTCAGCCATATAGGCTGTAATTCGAGCCATGTAGCTCTTAAATTCCTCCATTTAAATTATAACTTGAGGCCGAATAAACTCGGCCTGGAATGTTAAATAGGCGTCCATAGGCCCTGGAATCATTACAATTTCGAAGCTGAAATGAATCAGCTTTCGATATAACAGAAAAACCTGTTGGTGTAATGGCCACCATCTCGACTCCTTTGTTGTCGAGAGCTGTCGAATCCCATATGCAGAATGGTCTGACACCATGTACATATATTTGCAGATCTGCATGATTCTGGTTTACATGACAGAGAGTATCATCAGCTTCCACCATTTCAAGCTCTCCTATTTGGTTCAACAAGAATATCTTCTAATGAATAGTCAAAGGGACAACACCTACAACATGAATTCATTCTCTGCCCAAAAGAAGATTATAACTGGCCTTCGAGGGAATCACTGTGAACAAGGTTGACCTCGTGACTGAGGCCACTTTGACGTCAAGAGCAACAACCCCCTCTGACGTGGAGGATCTGGCATTAAAATCTATCACCACCATATTGTGAGGCAATAAATCTGCCTCTGTTTTGCCAAACTTCCTCAGCAAGTTCTTTGGAAACTGATTAATAGCAACCCCTCCATCTATCAACACCTTGCCCACTAACTTACCATTTATTATTGCATTGATAAACAGTGGGCGCAGATGACTCTTCATTTCGAGAAAGGGAATGTTCAAGACTACAGAGTTCTCCATTACCTCAACCGTATCCTCCTTGACCAAGTACCAACTAGTCTCCTCTGAACTATCTTTGAAGTCCTCTTCTTGGTTTAGTTCCTGATTTCCTGCAATAGAAAAATTATAAGGGAGAAGGGACACCACATTGATACCAAAAATGATATCCAGATCGTCCTTAAAGCCAGATTCGAAATAATCTGTGATGACGTCCTCCTCCATTGGACTGGGAGGTTTTTGTTTTTCTGCTCTCAGGGGTGGTCCTCGGATCACTTGGGCATAGGACCTTTGTTGTTGTTGCAACTTCGCCAATGCCTATTGTTATTGTTGTCGAAGCCTCTGGGTTTTCTGCTAAGTGTTTGGTCTTGCCCAAAAAAGACTCATCCCATATTCTAAATTGAGCCAAAATAGACTATTCTGAAACTTGTGGGGATGTGGACTATTTCTCACTCATTGATTAGGTGCCATGCTTGAAGTGGGCACCCTAGTCTTGCCTTTCTAAATCCTTTCCGGATCCTGAACCACCACAGAATTGTGGTTGTTGGTTAGTTATTTATGCTGATTGAGTTTTTTGCAGGAGCCTTCTTCTGCTCCTGCTTCCTAGCTGCCTGGTAAGACTTAGCAGCCAACCTGTCAAAAACAGCGCTGCATTGAGGGCAAAGAGACATTTCCCTCTCATCTTCCTTCTTTCTAAGAAGGAACTCGACCAATGTTTCCCTAGCCTTTGGGAAAACCTCCTGCTCTTCAGCCTCAAACACTTCGAGGCTATTTTCAATGGTGTGGACAGGGCCAGATTCCCCTAGCTCCACCATGTTAACTTCAGTGAAGCCAACATGCTCTACATAGCTGGCATTCATTTCGAATGGATCAGCATCCACCTTCATGCTTTTCTTGTTATCGAAGATCAGTCTTGCTTCCATTATGCTTTTTTTAATTAAATCCATGAAACGTATATAATTGTTAGTCGAATGGTCATATCTATTATGATACTTATAATATTTTCGACCCTTTATCTCTTCTACTGAAGGGATTTTATGTCCATCAGGAAGTTTGATTTGCTTATCTTTTAACAAGATATCAAAAATTAAATCTGCTTTAGAAATATCGAAAGCATAAGCTGGCCTAGTATAGGATTTTATATTATCTTTGATTCGATTAGGTACTAAAGATGAACAAGTATAAAGAGGATCAGATTTTAATTCTGCTATGTTAACCTCATTTTCCTCATCATCTACACCCTCATCAATTTCGACGTAGGCTACTTTATTATCTTTCGATTTCTTGAAGTACTTAACCTGAATATCAGGAGTTTCAACGTAAGCAATATTTTCTTTTCTCAGATTTTTCCTAAATCTTTCCTCTTCGAGTTTCAACTGTCTGATTTGTCTTACTTTATCAGCAAGTTGAGACATGTCGAGGATTTGTTAATTTACTAGTTTCTTTCGAGTGGAATAATCTAATCCACCAACAGTCATTTTGACCACATCAGATTCAGGAAGAACAGTAAAGCACCTAGCCTTCATTTGCCTGAACCTGGATAAGTAATCATCTATAGACTCCTCATGGCCTCTTTTAATATTAACAAATCTACGAAACTTACCTTTGTTTCTCCTCTAAAGAACTGTTCATGGAAATTTCTTTCCAATTGGTTCCAAGAGTGAATCGAATTTGGTGGAAGGGTTGTAAACTAAGTAAAGGCATTCTTGGTTAAAGAACTGGAAAAATATTTTATTTTTAAATAGTCTTTCGAGACTGCCTCCCCAGCTTTAATTGTATATCAAGCAATATGCTCTACAGTGGATTCCCCACTTTCCCTAGCAAATTTATTAGAGATTTTAGGTGCTTTGCACCCTTTAAGTAATTCTGTCTGTTGGATAAATTCAAGGAAAATTGACACAAAATAGGGTCTATTTGCATATCCCACATTAAAATCATACCTATTCAGCACTTATTCCACTGTTTGACTGATATTTTGTTGCCCCATAAGATTATTAAGTCTAATCCTTTCTAGAAGATTATCAACGTCCTGATTTCGATTGACTATTCGAAATCCTACATTTGGACCTTGCAGAATCTCTCTTGGCTGGTTATCCTTAACTGTGTTGTTAACATTGGAGTTATTTACCAATTAGGCATTTTCTCGATAAACATGTTGATTGTTTACCCTTTGATTGCCTACAGAATCTTCTGGGTTACCAAAAACATCTGTAATCCTACTCATTTGCCTAGCCATTGTGGTGTAGGTATTATTGGTTGATTATATGAGTGGTGTTATCACAGTAGTCATTTACTGAGTCAGCATATGAACCATATCCTGGTTACTTCCATCAATTTGTTGCCTGATATTGTTCAAGGTTGTGTTCGTATTCCATGAAAGAATCGAAGACATCCTTGGGCATATTAGGGAATGTAACACCCTCCCTAGGGTATCACATGTTTGACTCCCGACTCAAAATCTGAAAAGAAGTTCACACAAAGTTTGAGTTATAAAAGATGTGTTTTAAAATTTCTTATTACTGAAACATAAACTTACTGAAATTTATAAGTAATATAGAAAAATATATTGAAACAGATTCATATACACTATTGACCCAATCGTACCATTTAACAATTTAAAGAGAAATATAAAACTAACAGACTCTTTTTTTTTAACAGTAGCAAATCCTATGACGAGTCCTACTTAATAGCACGGTACAACACTAACGAGAAAACTTAACATACTTATTCCTTCTTGTATCCATCTGGAAGCATCAGACATCTGTTCTATGTCAACACTGCACGCTATCAAATCTGGAATGGTCATTCTCTGATGTTGTCTCCGATCTCAGAGTATTTATCACCCGTATGTCTAAGATAACTCGTTTCATCTATTATATAGTTTTTACCAATACAAGCACAACAACACAACATACAAAGAGGTGAGATCACCTACGCCAATACTAACATGGTAGCACAGAGATAACACAAACAACATATCATACAGGTATATCATACCGGAATTCCAATAATGCACTCAACATTAATCAACTATTATCATCATGCCATTAACATTATTATCATCACACAGTAATCACAATAATACCATCAACATGATTATCATAATCATCATCCAAGTATTTCTCAACAGAACAATTGTCATAGCCAATATTCCTCAATTAATATATCACATAGATATAAATGCTTAGTTTCATGCATGCACACATAGACTCAGTTTTTCAAAAACAACTCCATGGAGGTTTTCACAATTTCGAGAAGAATGCTCTGGTTAATTGCCCAGCCTAAGCCCACAGACAATCTCCCAGTCGTTGAAAAGAATCATGTTCTTGTCGGGTATCGTCAATGCGTTACAACGGATTGCATCGCCAAGTGGCATATGGTCCAAATTTTAGCCCACGACACAGATATCCACCTGTCGACCGCATGCACTTGACGCTTCCCCAAGATCCATCATAGATCTCTCTATCAATTCTCATTCCCTCTTCAACCACAAGGGCCAAAATAGCTTATTAGCTATACTTTATACAATGCACGAATATATCAGTGTAAGTCCAACCACAAGGGCCAAATCTTTTCAATTTCATTTGTTCAATTTAATCATATGCCTCAATGCATATTTTTCCAATGCATATATAATGCACCAATACCAATCACAGGCATATCTTTCTAATGCATATAAAATGCACCAAATACCAATCACAGGCAAAACTCATCATTTTCTCATACAGTGTCCATACACTGGTTCAACAGTCTTCATACTGTACTTTCAACAGCGAAAATCATGTTATTACATTTTCATAGTTATAAAACACTTTCGTCGTGTTTTCACAAAATTGCGCAACATTCCCGTTACATTTTCACAATTTCACAACACTTCTGTTACATTTTCAAAATACCGTAATACTTTTGTTACATTTTTAAAATTCTAAAATGTTTTTATTACGTTTTCACAATACTGTAACACTACTGTTATGTTTACAAAATTTTGTAACATTTCTGTTACGTTTTCAAAATGTTGCAACCCTTCTGTTGCACTTTTAAACCACATACTAATTTTTTAACATTTTTCTCAATCGCGTAAAAATATACGTTTCTCAAATCGCATAGTATTTTTCCACTGTTTCAAAATTACATAACTTAAAAATCATTCTTTTAAGTCGCGTAAATCATTTTCCATCATTCTCAAAATATTTAAAACACTTTCCAAATCACATAACGATTCTCCGTCATTTTCACAATCACGTAAAAATATTCTATCACTTTTAAATCACATATTGATTTTTCAATAGTAGTTCAAATTACGTAAAATATTTAAACATAATTCAAATCGCGTAGAAATATTTTACTGTATTTCAAATCGTTTTTAAGATATGTAAAATATTTTTTAACATTTTACAATCACGTAAAATATTCCTCAACATTCCAACCATTATTTTGGACTTAAATAAATTAATATCATTTTCAACACATTTTTCAAATTGCGTAGCTTAAAAATCATGTTTTTAAGATACGTAAAACATTTTTCATCACCATTTCATTACAGAAAATATTTCTTAACCTTCAAAAATTCCTTTTCAACATTTCTCAAAATAATATGACTTTGTATTTTATTTTTCACATTTTCTTATTTAAGAAAATCTTTTTCCACATTTCTTTACTCAAGAAATCCTTTTCCAAAATATAATCCACAAAAATCACTTTTCCATTGATATAAATCAACGTTTCAAAACTTAACATTTTCTAACGTATTTCAGAACTCGAAAATCAGTTATACGTTAGTAAATTTTCAAAACACCATTATATTCTTCATTTTTCCCAAATCATTTCCAAACATAACCTTCTTCAAAATAAATTGAAGTTTGAAAACATTTTCATTTACAAAAACTTGATTTTCTCAAGTGATAAACGCTCTAATTCCCTTTCCAAATTCTTGTGCGAAAATCATTTTGTTATAAAATCAAGGTTTCCGCAAGTCTTCAAAAACTGTGAACGTGTTCATTGAAAACTGTCAAATCTTTCAAGAGACAAAACACTTCGTTTTATAAAATATCACTTTGTTCCATAAAAATTTAGGCATTACAAGCCTTCAAAAATGTGGACATGACTATTGAAACCATCAAATATTTTTCCTTCTAAATTGATATGGTTTTACACAAACAAAATTATTAAAAATCTTTTACAAAAATCGTGAACACTTGGTCTTTGAAATCAAGTCATTTGTTCATTTTCATTTTTCACTTTCTTTGCAAATCCATTTTCACTTTCTTTACAAATCCTTTTTCACTTTCTTTGCAAATCCTTAAAATCAACATTGCTATTTTCATTTAAAACTCATGTTTAGTAAAACACTTAGAAACTTTTTACACAAAATAAATCAATAAAAATCCTTCTAAAATCGTGTTCATGTACTCTTTGAAAAATAAATCCTTTGTTTATTTTTCTTGTTTTTCTAAACATCTCATTTCATCATCCATGAAAATATTAATTTGTGAACACCTATCTTGAGGTGTCTTGGCCGAAATTCACCATGTTCTAGGGACCAAAAATTATTTTTCTTGTTCTTGAAAAATTTCAACATAAACTCTAATCATGAGTGTCAAAACTGTGACCACTCTTCCTTTGGCCATTGGAGCCAAAAATTAATTTCCTTTCCATCATCACATCATGGCATACACATACATATTTCATCATATATACCATAAGCTACCATAAGCATGCCATAATCAAAAGCAATAAATCATGCAAATCATGCAAAGCATGAACAAATAAATCAAACACATAAATACTCACAAATAATTACATGACCATGGATATGAATCCTCACATGCATTCACCATCCATCAAATATAAGAGCATCTCTCACCACCATACTTGGTTGGTGAGGTGGATCTCCCTCTTACCTCTTGAAGATCCTCCAAAGCTCTTTGTTTTGCTTTTTTTCCCAAGTCCTTCACCACCAATGGCTTCTCAAATACAAAACAAAATACATAAAAATTAGTATACTAAGCTTGATTAAGAGAAACCATGGATCAAACATGGTTTAGATCATGAAAAAGAAGAGAAGAAATGAAGTTTCCTTACACTTCACCTCAAAAACCTTAGAACTTGCTCTTGGAAAAATTCCTTGAAAATGAATGATTTAGAGAAAGTCTCCAACATGAAAGTTGCTTAGAATAAGGTAAGGATTCAAGAAATATGGTTGTTTGAAATTAAAGAGTGATGGAGGGTGGTTCTAGGGTGCTTGGCCGAAACCACCATGAAGAAGAGTGGAGTGAAAATATTTGATGAAGTTTTGGCTTTTTGGAGGAGACAAAGATGAATTATGATAGCAAATGCATGAAATGATTTTGGCCCCCCTCCTTCTATGCATTTCCGTAGAGCAAATAATTGGTACTAAATGATTGAGAAATTTTTCAAGTGATAGTAACAAACTTGGACCATTGGATCTTCTTCCTCCTTTAATCTTTAGCCTTTAGATGAAGCTACTAAATGGATGGTCAAGATCTCTCCTTCCATGTAGCCATCCAAGGGTCACAATTGAAGTCCAAGCAATTATATAAGACCAAATTTCAACCATAGATTAAATCAATGGTTAAGATTCAATCTTGAAAGTCCAAGCAATTATTTGAAGCATTCTAAGCCATTGATTAATTCAATGGTTAGGATTAAGGTAGACTTTAGGTATAGCTTTAGATAGAAGACTTAATTTAGGTCATTGGATCTTTTTTCCTTAAATCCTAGCCCTTAGATGTGTCTCCAAAATGAAGGGTTAAGATTATTCCTTCAAACTTTACATCCAAGGGTCATAAATGGTCTTTGTCACTTTTTAAGACTAAATCTCCACCATAGATTAAATCAACATCCAATGGTCATAAATGATCCTTGTTACTTTACAAGACCAAATCTTCACCCTTGATTAATTATTCATCCAATGGTCATAGCCATTATATTAGACTTATCCTACACTGTTGATTAAATCGACGGTTGATATTAAAGTCTCCAATATTAGACTTGTTTCCTATTGGTCCATTATCATAACCACTAATATTGACTTAACAGTATAATATTTATTTTTATCTACTAAACCCTACAAAAATTATATTTACTGTATTTTTATCACTCGATAATTAAATACAGTACAAGAAATTTTCTAAAACTGTTTCCAGATTCAAGTTTAGTAAGATCCCCTGTCTCCGTCTAAACAGTACAAATTTTTCTATGCGTAGAAAAATTTTCACTTTGCGGGACCCACCTGGGCCCACGTATGGATACATGGGCCCACATATACCCCCTGGGCCCACAAACAGTAAAAAATTCATAATCATCCACAAAAATCACAAATATTAGAAAACGCACAAATATCAAATCAGATTACGTAAAATAATTAAAACCTAACGGTAAAAATTAAATTATGTAAAGTTTTCTCCGGCCCGAAAATTTTTATTTTCTTGACACAGAGTAAATTACTCAAAACGATCAAATACGCTGACGGAATAATCAAAATAATTTTACAGTATCTAGAAATTACTAAACAGTAAAATTCTGTTAACTGTCAAAATTACTGTTTAAGAGATACAGAATTTTTTTAGGATGTTACAGGGAACACTTGTATTCTCATATTTTGCCTATCAGTTCGATTGGTACTTGTTCTTGCACCTTGGCCACCAGCATGTATCATTTGGTTTTTTAGCGAAATATTGGGTATAGGACTTGTGTATGTGGCTTGGGCAGTCCCTATGTTCTGTGTAACATTTTGGGGAACAAACCCAGGAGGCAAACCATACAAGGGTGCAGTTCTATTTACCCCAAGAGTCCTGGTTTCTAAATTCGAAACAAGGGCTCCTATGATTTCACTAATCACAGGCTCTAAGGCTTAGGGTAAATTTGTAGAGAGTATGGTGTCTCTACTACTACTAGTACCATTATTCCCTATTTGTGGGTTATGAGCACTCAAAGATATAATTTCAAACATATTTAGCTGTATTCTACCACTTCTCAAGCGCATATACTTAGCAAAAATCCTTCAAGATTTTATTCAACTGACCTGTCCCACCGGGCATGCCAATTTGTTTACCAAAATATTTCGATTGTGATTATTTAGACTGCGGTAAACCTTTTGTTTATAGACAAAGTTTGATTCTCGATCTTAATTCAGGGAAGGGAATTGTTTCCTCTTGAGATTCTGGTCTGAATATCTTAAAGAAGTGAAATGAATGATTTCAATTTCACAAAATGCTACGTTAATCCAAAATCTAAAACTTTATGCAAATGCCAAGCTTTGATAAAAGACAAGTGTGGAAATATAAAAGCCTTGTTTTCGAGAAATAAAGTAAAAGTAATATAAACGAAAATAAGTTAAAATGACTTAAACGAAAGAAAACATTCGAAGTAAATATGACAATGTAAATTAAATAGCGTAAAGTAAAATGATTCAAAGTAAATGTAATGAAAAGTAAATGAACAGATATGTAAATTGCAGGAAAATAAGATTGCATAAAAGTAAAGAAAGCAATAAACAGAATTCAAATGATCTTTAAAAGAATCACTTGATCAGTAGTAGAAGAGAATTTGTAATGGAAAATAAAGACTGAATGTAAATGAATTAAATTTAAAATTGCATTGAATTTGTAAAGAGTACATGAATGAAAGTGAAAATAGAAGTGGATGGAAACATACTGAACTAGATTTGCGTGCTATTTGCTCTAGAGGTCAATGGAAGTGAAAGCGTGAGTTACAAGTGTTTGTGAGTATAGAATTTCTAACCCCTAAATATTTTCATCCTCTTGGTATTTATAGACTTCCTAAGTAACTACCTAGTTTACAAGATTTTGACATGTGTTTACAACAAAGATAACTGTCTAAATGATTGGTAATCTTTGTTTAGTAACTACCAAATCTTTGTCAGCAATTCTCATGCCATCAACAATTGCTCGATCTTTGTCAGCAATTCATGTGTTGTCTTGATTTCACATCTCCAACTGCTGTTAACTTCTATTTCAAATTCAAAAATTTCTTTCTTTTGAATCCAAACTTGTATGTTCGAACATTTGTTGATCTTTACTCGAGGTCTCTTCCTTCTAGAAATTTTGCCAAGTGTAGCTACTCTCCAAGCCTATTGTTTTGATTGTAAATCGAAACTATCACTCTTAATATGAAATGAAAATGACCAATCGAATTTTATGTCTCGATCAGTTTCAATTCCAGTTTAAAACTTGTACATTCATCAAGAATTATATTCATGCCAATTTAAACTATCGAAATAGTATAAATCGAAAAGTATTTTATTTTATACTAACACTTGACAATGAGAGTGAAAGGAGCGGATTTTTAACATTTGACCCTCTTAATAATTAGAACTCGCATCCATCTTACAAAAATAATATCAAAACCCATCCCGTCTTGCTCCGTCATACATTTAAGAACATTTTAAATTTAATTTATATAATAATTAATTACTTTTTAAAATTTAAGTTATCATCTACCCCTGAATTCTTCTTTCCCTCTGTATTTCCTTCTCTTTATCTGGTTCTATATCTCTCTATAGATTTGTATTGTGAATTCCAGAACTAGGTAGTCTCTTTGCTCATTCTACTCATCAATAAAAGTTCACTTAGTTATTCATATTTTCTGATTCAATTGATATTTGTGTTACACAATACTTGATTGTTAAATCCCTGCTTGAAGCTACCATTACATGAACCTACCCCATGCAGGGCTGGTTAAGATTGCCAGGCCTACATCAGCGGAGCAGCAGCTGGCTTTCCTTATCATAACTTCTTTCTTTGCATATGATTGGCTTTGTGAAACCCCATGTGTATTTTAATCTCCTCATTTTATTAATTTTTTCATTATTATTTGCCTCTAATTTCTTGCTGTTTCTGTTTCTCATGTAGTTTTACTGGATCTTGATGACGAAGAACTTGTGAGGACTTGGCATCTTTATCAATATGAAGGACTTAACATAGTAAGTTTTATCATTGTTGACTAATTGCTTGCATCATTTTTATAAACTTGAAGTGAACTTCAGTTTTCCTTTAGTTAACCAGTTTTGTAAAAGGGTTCTCTTTGTATGTGTAAGTGTGCCCATGTCTAAATGCAATTTTCTTCAAATATTTGTTCTGGAAATTTTCTTCAAGGGTTCTGCAAATTCTGTGTATGGATTTATTTGGGGGAAATGAAGATCTAAGTTTTGATGAAAACATTTTTTAATACTAGGTTAGGTCCTATCCCTTTTTTCTGTAGGAAGTTAGCAACCTGCTCATCCCCTCAAATATCTGCTCCAGGCTTCTTAGTCATTCCAATTGATTTAGGTGACATTTATGCAAAATATATATAACTTACTGTTTTCGATAATTATCACAATGAATCCAAGGGTATTTACCCGTACTAAATGGTTGTAATTATAAAATATGGGAGGATGATAAGTGATAATCTGTACACTCATTTTGCACTGACAGTGTTAGGAAAAGGAACAGAGAGAACATGAGGTTTATATTTCACCTGTTGTGACATTTTCATGAATGATAGAAAATGAACTCCTCATGTCTCTTACATCGCGGCGAAATATTCTCTATACACCTTCTGATGAACAGGACATAGATACGGTTATCTCACTATGTAAATTTGATCCCCCACTTCGTTGTATGAGTCCTGATTTCGATACCAAGTCCACAAAGCCCATGTTTCATTTTTTGCCTACAATTGCTCGGCCTCTGATGAATTCTGATTTTCTCCTTTGAAGTTATCAATGCTTAATATATTTTTAAGGATCTTATTCTGTCCTCTGATGATTAATTTCATGATGCGGTAAGCTGGTTTGACTTCTCTGCAGATATTGCCAATCCAACTTTGACTTTGTTCTGCAGATTGACATTTGCAAGGATGGCTTACTGCAAAACCTGCATTTGTTAACTTGACTTTGTTCTGCAGATTAACATTTGCACAAAAGGTTTTGACTGGTTGGAAAGATTGGTGTTGACCTTTTGATTTAATGTTCCAAATAATTTTGTCTTGTCAATACACAGGTAGTCTTTCGATTGGTTTTAACAATTTTCTCCATATACTTTATGGTGTTTAATTTGTGAACTCTTGTTCTCTCCTTCTCGAAAGCTACTTAACACTAGATACAATTACTCTCAAAGTCCAAGTCAGGTTGAGATTGTAGATTGAACAAGAGGAGTTTGAATTGAGATGTTGATACTTCACGTACGTGTGTTCATATTCCAGTTTGGATTGATTTTGAAAAAAAAAATCAATCGATCTAAACAATTTGATATACATCAGTTTAAATTGAATTGATTTACTTTAGATTTTGAAACTAAATGAATAATTTCGATTGGATCATTTAATCAATTTTTGGCCAAAAAAATATCTAAGCCTAAAATTTTGTAAACTAATAACAACTCAGGCCATTAAAAAGGAAAAGAAATAAAATGAAATAGAAAATAAAAATACTTCATTTAACATGCATAAAACAATATTTGATTGTAAACAGTACATAAATTTAAAGTATGTGACAAATTAAAGTTACTATAAGTAAAAGTATAAATTTAATAATAAGAGAATTATATTATATAATATTAATTAATTTAGATTTGATTTGATTGATTTTAAAAATTAAAATTAAAAATTGATTTAATTCAATCGATTTTTAAAAATTAAATAAAAAAGAATTAAATTTATTTGGTTTTAATTGAATTTCAATTTGAATTGTAATTCAACACCTTAAATACATGTGACTTTTGTACAAGGTAACTTATCTACTGGGACACGTATTAATTTCAAGGTTTTCATGGTTTCTTCTGTTTTTTTTTTTTTTTTTTGTGTGGGTATGAAGGGGTGATGGTTGTTCAGCAGAAGATAAAATAAATTAGATTTATGATAATCTGTGATAAGATTAATCATGTAGTTTGGAAATAGTGTTCCTATTTCCAGGATTTTATGTAAGCTCTAATTCTCGCTTATATTATCCATGATAAGAGCCAAGTTCTAGCACCTCGGTCTGTGAAGAGAGAAGATTCTTTCTAGTCGTGAGGGAACTGAATAATTATATAGACTGTGTATGATCTAAGCAAGGAAACGGTTTCTGTCACAAGTCTAATTAAATGCAACAAGTCAAATATCTCTTCTATGTATGTGTGTAATTGAAAAACGTAGGCAATTACAAAATGGAATGGATGCCAACAAGTCTAATATCTCTTCAATCTCTCTCAGTTCAGAGTGCGTGAGCACTGTATGTGTGCATAAAAGGATCAATTATATTGTACCAAAAAAAAAAAGGGTCAATTATATATTTATCATAATACACTAAGTAGATAGTGAAGTGGAGGGGTCAGGGCCTTGGATCTCTATCTAATAAACAAAACCAAAAACAGTTCAAAGTGAATAGTGACATGATACGCTTGTTCAAAGCAAAGCGAATGGGGGTCGGGGCCTTATCATGTATTTACACTTGTTTTTCAATTAACCACACATACAATGCTTTCAAATGGGGCAAGTACACGAGAGATTTGTGAGAAAGAGAAAGTGATTTCAGTGAGAGATAAGTTTTAGAGAGAGAGAAATTCAGACAAGTTTTTCTTTTAGTAAGAGAATTTTTTTTTAAAGAAAATATAATAATATAATATTATTTTGACTGGATATTTGAAAATATAACCGTAAAAAATAATAATAAATAAGTTGAATGGTTATTTATTAAATGGCTCATGAATTTTTTTAATACTTTTTAACAAATCATAAATAAATTAATGGTTTGTTTTTTACATGTCTATTGTAGTTCAATCCAAAATCTATCCATTTGTCACCCATGTTAATCCCACACCTAACTTACACTGATTAATAATAAATAAATTATTGATTAATAATATGTATTCATTGGTTAACCAACAAATAACCAATTTTCAAAGCAAATATCTTCTTGTTTATAAGAAAAAAAAAATGTTGTGAGTCAGTTAACTAATTCATATATTGGAAATTCAAGTGAGTTTCAAATAAATGTATAAGTTAAAAAAGTTTCACATTAAAAAGAAATAGACAAAGCAAATATTTTATAAATAGATGGACATGTAAAATTATTGTCTTAATGTTTTTGGTTGACACATAATATCAAATGTCCGAGCATAAGATGATATATGATATAAAAGTTGGAATAATACTATCCAATTACATATTATTTGTCCTACTTCATTTTTTTTACATATCTATATTCTGAGTCTGCCACTTACAAATGTGAGTCATGAGATGTCCAATAAGCATTATTTTAAAATTTGCTAGTTGTAAGGTCAATCTTTCAAATTAATGTTATAATTTGGAAAAAAGTTTGGACTTGTGAGGATAATTCCAATCACCGCGTTTTGATAGCCAACATATGTGGCGTCATGCCATTGACTGGTAGTTCATTTCTTCCAACTTCAGAAGTATTATTCAGTTTAAAAAATTGAGCATATGGAATCATGGATTTTATTTAAATCTTAGGCTTTCTTATCACTTAGCAATTAACAATATACAAGAAGCTAGGAAGGGGCTTAGACCTGTGTACATCAACTTTAAACTTTGTTTGAATGAAATATAATAAAGAGTGATAATAAAAGAAAAAACTAACCAAATAATTTTTTAAGTTAATTTTTATATACGGTTAATATTAGAAAAAATTATAATTTATAATATTATTTAATTATGTATTTTCATATTATTTGATGAGATTTACAATATTTTCTCTTTCTCTACAGTTATATACAAGATTTTGTGGTCAATATATGATACAAAAATTGAAATAATACTATTAACACATACATTATCTTACATCCATAATATCATAGGTTGATTCGGCCAAAAGATTAAGTTGTCGGGTTAATAGCTTAATCACAAGTTAAGTAATTAAATTGAAAAATTTGAGAAAAAAAGTATTTTTTTAAAAAATATTATACCAAGAAATTACTTTATATAAAAATATTATATTAAAAAATATTAATAGTGATAATAATATAAATTATAAAATTAACAATATTATTTAATAAGAACATATAATTTAATAATAAAATATATTTTATTACAACAAAAATCTTTAAAATATTCTATTCAAATAACATAAGTTATATTTTAAAACACTAATTAAATATATAATTAAGAATCGAATCAAATTAGTTTGACCAATCTAAACAGATTACATGAGATTGACTGATCCGATCGATAAAAAGTTTCTAGTTAGTACACAAACTATGCTCACATCTACAATGTTTTTACCATTTATATACAAATATTTTTTTATTTATCTAATTATAATTAGTTTCATATTTTTTTTATATTTACACCCTCGTACTATGATAAATACTAAATACGAGAAATATGAGTCATAAAAATGTACAAATATCATTTTTCTAAAATTTTGTTAGTTGGAACGTCACGACGATCTTTCAGATTGATGTTAAAATTTGGATTGATGGTGTCCTGTCACCGCGTTTTGATAACCAATATTAGGAAAGTTTATAGTTTAATTTATATTGAATTTAAGTCAAAACGTTAATCGATCTAAATAAAATTATTTATATCAATTTAGATTAGATTAAATTTATTATATTTTAAAAATTAAATAAATTTGATTTGATTTAAATTTGATTAGTTTAACTAATTTTTATTCTAAAATTATTTTAAGCAAAAAAAATTGTAAATTAAAAAATAATTTAGTCTATTAAAAAATAAAAAATAGAAATAAAATATTTTATATACTTAAAATAATATTTAATCACATAAAATAAAAAATATGTCAAAAATTAAAATTATTATAAATAAAAATATAAATTTTATAATAAACATATACATTATATAATATTAATCAATTTAGATTGGATTAAATCAAATTTAAAAATCAAATTTGAAATCCAATTAATCTAATTAATTTTCAAAAACTTAATTAAAAAAAACTAAATTTATTTAATTTTAATAATATTCTAATTTTTATTTGATTTTCAGTTTGTATTAAATTTAAATACCCAAAACCAATGTGGTGTCTAATAAACCAAGCCTGACTGGTAGTTCTTTTGTTCCAACTTCAAAAGTATTATTTAGTTTAAAAAATTGAGCATGTGGCTTTTATTGAAACCCGTAGCGTTCTTATCGCTTGACAATTAACAATGTACAGGAGCTACCGCCTGGCCATGCTGTCTTGGTGGTACTTGAACATCTTCTTTCGCCGACAATGTTGAAAAACGTTAAATTCATATAACTTCTATTTACATCTCAATTAAAATGTAAATATATTCAAAATAAGATGAACTTAATTATAATTAAATAATAAAAATTAAATAAATATAAAGTAATATATATATTATTTCAGACACTAATCAGGAGAAAGAGTTGAATGAGGCTATAAGCTCAGGCCCAATGATAAGGCCCACCACGAAGTTTAGGTCACCTAGGGTAGTCAGGGTAATGAACGTAAAACTCAAATGATTAGAATGCTAAGTGAAAGATTAGAACATGTTTGGCTTAAGCCGTCAGGCCAACTTATATAGATGGTCTGAGCACATACTCTTTAAATATATACCATTCTAGGCATTTAGGTCGTCGAGCATTAAGATTCGTTCCGTCTGACCATTAAAGCAGGTAGCCATTTACTACTTTAGTCATCATGGTGCTGATCGGCCAATGACCGTTGGGAGATTGTAATCGGCACGTTTTGTATCTAGGTCAGACATAACATTCTTAGATCATATGGGCAAGATATTGGTCAGGTTGACCCAATTATTTGGATGTCTGCCATTCCAAAATGGGCTTAACATGTAGGTATGTATGATCGATCAACATAGTCTACGGTAGACCTATTACATGTTAGGTGATGGGAAATAAAAGTTATAAACTCAAGTGCAGGTTGTTTCAAGTAATATATTCTCGGGAGTCCGAGGTCGATCCACAGGGAATTGATGAAGAAAAATTCTTTAAGGTAATGAAAATGTTTGTCACAAAAATAAAGATGATCAAAGTTGTTTACAAATGAAAAAGGGTTTGCTTGGGTTAAAATATCTATTCTTGGTAACAAATTAAAGACAATATTATTTCTTTTTATAACTAAATTGAAATCATACATAATGAAAGTTCCAATCGGAAGATATAACATTTAAAGTTCAATTAAGATTATATATGTAATCATATTATGGTTCCTTTAATTGTCTACCAACATTTGTAAATGGTCTCAAGCATCCACTGTGTCAACGTCTTATCTACAATGAATCAAGTTCTTCAATATACAAGAAGAGTTTCTAAATTGATTGGAAATAACATACAACACATATAATGATCACTTAAAAATATATCATTTAAGCACAAGAAGGAAATTAATCTAACCTCAACATATTACCAAAAGATTCACCCTTTCACCTAAACAAAATGAAAATTAGTTACTCATAGATAAAAAGAAAGAAAGAGATACGAAGAAAAAGATGAACATAATTCAATTTAGAACAAAGAAAACTCCAACAAGAGAAATAAATAACGTAACATTCCGGGACTGCCTGTAGGATTGACGAGTGTCTCCATAAACTAACACGGGTCTTTTCAACGTGTTTTGTCCTTACTTACACGCTTCCTAGGAAACTTCCCAGGAGGTCACTGTGGTGTCCCAGGATTGATGAGGGCGGGGAGTGGATGCCGGTGCATGAGAGGCACGTACAAGGAGCGGCTCCTGACATGCTTCTAGGCAAATGGTCCCATGAATGAACTGAATACGCACCGGAATGAGAGATATTCAGAGACTGTGCAGGTATATGACTATATAGTTGAGGATGACTTAAAGGAATTGATTAGGCGTAACTATATTAACAAGTTGCAACTTCTTTTCGGGAGCCTAGAACATAAGAATTCCATTGTTAAGCGTGCTTGACTTGGAGCAATTGTGGGATGGGTGACCTCCTGGAAAGTTTCCTATGATGCGTGTGAGTGAGGACAAAGCACGCTGAAAAGACCCGTGTTGGTTTGTGGAGACACTCGTCAATCCGGCAGGCAGTCCCAGGATGTTACATATGGTATCAGAGACGGGACCTCTCCCAGTACGGTGTGGTTCGGGGACGAACCAGGCGGAAGCTGGTGGGCATGTGGTGTCTCGGGGTTGATGAGGGCGGGGAGTGGATGCCGGTGCATGAGAGGCACGTACAAGGAGCAGCTCCTGGCATGCTTCTAGGCAACGGGTCCCATGAATGAACTGAATACGCACCAGAATAAGAGGGATTCAGAGACTGTGCAGGTATGGGACTGTATAGTTGAGGATGACTTAAAGGAATTGATTAGGCATAACCATATCAACAAGTTGCAACTTCTTTTCGGGAGCCTAGAACATAAGAACTCCATTGTTAAGCGTGCTTGACTTGGAGCAATTGTGGAATGGGTGACCTCTTGGGAAGTTTCCTAGGATGCGTGTGAGTGAGGACAAAGCACGCTGAAAAGACCCGTGTTGGTTTGTGGAGACACTCGTCAATCGGCAGGTAGTCCCGGGATGTTACAATCACCCATCCCACAATTACTCCAAGTCAAGCACGCTTAACCATGGAGTTCTTATGTTCTAAGCTCCTGAAAAGAAGTTGTAACTTGTTGATATGCCTACGCCTAATCAATTCTTTTTAGACATCCTTAACTATGCAGTCCTATACCTGCACAGTTTCTGAATCCCTCTCATTCTGGTGCGTATTCAGTTCATTCATGGGACCCTTCGCCTAGAAGCCTGCCAGGAATCGCTCCTTGTCCATGCTTCTCTTGCACCGGTATCCACTCCCCGCCCTCGTCGACCCCGGGAGACCACAAATAACACAATAATATAAACTAAACTAAGATAAAAAATGATCTGAATGAGCAACCAAGCTCCCTTTTATAGAGCTCAAGGAGTACAAGAAGACAATGAAGTTGTTTGATGATGAGAAGTAAATGCCAAAATAGTTGCTTGATGATGATGAATGAGCTGAAATTATAAAGATTCTTGTCTCCAAAATGTTTCTGCTCTGAGCTCATGGCATGCGTCATTTTCCCATCAAGTAGTCTTCATAAAAGTTCTAGGAAATTGTCTTAGTTTTCCATAGCTACCGGTTTCATCCAAATCCACCACCTACAGTCCGAGATATGACCCAATTACTGCTCATGGGTCAGGCCCACCTTCAGCTCCTCTGTTCTGATTTCCAAGCCCAATATCACCTTCAAGACTTATGATTTGGCTCTTGTGTTCTCATGAAAGTTGTAGATATGGGTCTTAACCTTCCACTGTAAAAATTTCAGAATTGTTGAACTCTTATAACCCGAGATATAGCCTAATGATATAGCCTAATGAGTGCATAGTGGTCAAGCTGTCAAGTTCAAAACTCTGGATTTTGCTTCAACTCCAATTTGAGTTATCCAAACGTCTGTTCCCGATCTTGAGGTCTTCATGAAAGTTGTAAAAATTTGTCTTAGCTTTAAAACAAGACTAAAATCACTTCCATCGGATATTTGTAACTCAAATTATAACTAGTTTATTGAAAAAGTCAAGTGAGAAGATTATACGATGAATGAAATATATTGCTATCAATGTGACTCTTGCTATCAAATGAATAGTTATTAGAGAATTATCTTAACTTTTCAACAAGACAAAATCACATTAATCAGATAATTACAACTCAAATTATGGCCACTTTACTTAAGAATACAATCACCCAAATTAATGATAATTCAAGCAATAATTTTTTCAATGATCCGATTAAGCTTAATTTCATAAAATGTGACAAAATCAACTTAATTAAGCCAAATTGAACCTTAAGAAGCCTAGTGAGAGGATTATAAATTGAATAAAATTTATTGTTATCAAATTCCCTCACACTAAACTTTTGCGCTCCTGGGCAAAACACATAAGAGAAAAAAACTAGAGAACAAAGAAAAACGATACAGACTCAAAAGCTAAAAACTCTAAAGGATTCATTGAATCAAGAAGAGCAACCAGTCCTTCAAGGGATCAAAGTATTAATGAGATAATATTTCTTCACATCTCAAACTATCAAGCAAAGAAACTTCAGTTAAAAAGAGCGAATAAAAAATGATAGATCCTCATAAGATTCACTCTCAATACTTCATGCATTCAAAAGGTAAGTATTTCACTCAATTCAACCCATGAAAAATTGCACTACCATAAGTTTGCTTATCTTCTACTTCTTCACTACTCAGAACATATGCATAAACAAATCATAAGGACTTTATTTTTTAAGGTAAATGAGGGTGGTAATATGGATTTGACAAGTTAAAAACCAAAGAGAATAAAATAACATGAGAGCTGAGTTCAATTAACAAGCATGAAAGTTCATCCTAACTCCACCTAAAACAAATTCCTTTTACATATTCTTTTCCCTTCTCTTTTTTGCCTTGTTGGCTCTTCTTTACACATTTGTTTTTTTTATAAATATACTCATTTTTTTAATTAACCACTTTTTTCCTTTTTTCACCAACCATTTTACACATACACCCCCACACTTGTTCAAGAACTCATTCAATGACAAAGCTAATGTTCTTTTATTCCCTAAGGTCGGGTAAGAACATGGTTTTTCATTTAAGGCACATAATGAGCTAGAAACAAGGAATAGTCAAATAATCTCAAAGGGGTTAAGCAAAGGAAAATATACAAGGTTGACTATTTAGTTAAAATAGTTATTTCAAGAAAAATGTCTCAATCATGTTTATGTATTCATGTAAAAATGTAGCCTAAAAAAGAATCAAAGCAAGTTCTAGAGTAATAATTTCATAAGTGAAAATCACACAAGAAAGAAGAGAATGGTACAAATGTTCAATCCATTTATCAATAGGCTCAAAATCTCACAAGGAATATTTATATCATTCTCAATCCATCAATTTAACATTCATATCCAAGCATGTGATTTTTAAGAAAGAAGAAAATTTATGATATTACCCAAGATATGCTTTTTGCTACTTCTAAAACAATTATTTCCTCAACTAAGATGCATCTCAAGAGTAAAATTACCTCCAGGGCAAAATTTACTCCTTACTCTGCCATCCTTAATTAGTTTTGCTGTAGGTTTCCGACATTCATATCACTAAACATACTTCCCAATTTAGATGCGTCTCAGGAGTAAAATTATTCTTTACTCTGTCATCATTCATTAGTTTAGTAAGTTCATGACAATCATATCATACTTCCCAGATTTTGTCAGCAATGTTAAAATATAGATGAGTAAAAGATAGAAGATAGTACCTGTAGTGGCAATTATTGAAAAGAAAGACCTGACACCAATTTAAACAGAAATAAAGTACGATAAATAAAATCAAAGGTAAAGAAAAATTATAAACGAAGTATCAGATTTGGCTTTCTTTGCATGCTACTTCCCTCACTGCTTCCTGCTGACCAATCTATCTGAGCTATTGCTGGATCAGGTTCATAAACAAAAGCTTTTAATTTATCAATCAACTCATCAATAGTGGAGGCAGAGATAAGAAGTTGTCTTGCCGAAGGTATAATAAATTTCTGTTCCATAGCTTTATTAAGAAAAAATAACAAAAGATCAAATAAATTATTAACATTCAACAAACCAATGAGTTTATGGTAGATGTTCAGTTAGGCCCAAGAGACAATTTAAAAATTTCTTCCAAAGTATTAAAATCGCCTAGTAAGGCAATGAATGCATCAGAGTTGTCAAGCATTGTCTTCATTCATTCATGCATAGATGATACCTGAATTTCTTCTCCAATTGTCTTTCCAGTGATGTTCGTTGAGTTAAAGGTCCAAGAATGACACATAAAACTTGACTGCCTCCTATAAAAGCAGCAAGTGATATAGCCCTCATTAACCCACGAAAACCTCTCCCATATACAATATGAATATTCCTTGCAGCAAGTGTTCGACCAAGAGCACTAACTGCATTTACAAACTCTAAACCCTTCCCCTACTTAGACCCACAAAATACACAAATATTTCTAAGTTGACAAGCAAAAACACCTTCCATTTCTATTATCTTCCTCCCTTTGAATGGTTATGAGTTAGAGGAAAGTGGAGAAAATGAAGTCTTTAAATAGGGAAAAGAATGGAAAAGGTAATGATAACACCTATATGGGTAGGCTGACTGTTGTCAGAAAAGTTTGAAATTAAGAAATACATAATCTTTTTTTTTGTTTTTTTTTATTTTTTTTAACTTCAAGAAAACCATCAGGATAAAGAAGTATAGAAACCCCTGAAGGACTCTGCTCAAAGGATCGTCTGTCCAAAAATCAAAATATAACAAAATCATACAAAGATAAAAGAAATAAAATAACAAATGAGGACATACCTGTATGTATAGTTTTCATGGCGTATCTTTATACTGCGCGTCATGAGTGCAGTAATGACATATCTTTGAGTTGCGTGTCACCAGTGTAACATAAGAACTCCACAAGGATTGTCGAACCAACAATAAGAACCTGTGAGTCCTTTCCGTCATGCTTACGGAATAACAACCCTATATCTTCCTGCAAACCTAATTAAAGCTTGTATTCTAAGAAGATAGTACCTAATCGCAGCCAGTCAGAACTCGCCATAGAGGCTTACTAATTAAAGTAATTATATAACTTAGTTAACAGTTTTCGTTCACTATAAAGACGAGATGCTTCTTTCTGTCCATCAGCACTACAAAGCCTTGGTTCTAAGAACTGGGAATGTAGCACGCGACTCTCTACAGAGCATGACACACAAGCCTTATTTACTTACTATCGTGTGAAGGTCTCCTCCTGTGTCTATGACAAGACAAGTCATTTGCCCGGGGCTCTTAATCTAATTAAAGACCAAGTATAACCGTAATTTCACCTTCTTGTTTTTTCAAGTTGTTAGAAACCTGATGAAAGGTGAGTGTATACTCACTTGAGATTGGGATGGAGGTAGTCTACTCTTTTAGCTTTGTTCCAAAGCATTATTGACTAGTATTAGACTCATTCAAGACCAACGCAACATAGGGCTCCCAAAAAGGACAAGTGACCATAATGCATCTGGCTGCCTCACATGTGGGATACAATCTACCTACTTTGTTTTTCAATTAAGAAGGCTGGATCAGGATGCATGCACTTCCCCATTCACGTTTTGTGTTACCAAGACCAAACCCAAGATATGTACATATTTTATCTCTTTTTTTTCTTTTTTTTTTTTGCTTTTTTTTTTTTTTTTTTTTTTTTCTTTTTAAGAAGTTGAAGAAGAAGAAAATATGTACATATTGTTATGGATGTGGCTCATATCTATCTTTGGTTTCACGTCCAGAAACGACTTAAACGCCCTTTATGAGTCGATGATAAGCTTCCCATCCAATTTTCTTATATATTGGTAAACATAGTCTTTTAGAGTCAGATTCCCAAGACTGCAATGTTTTTGTTCCTCCTTGAAGAGATTCCACAAGTTAAGAAGTTCACGATGCATATATCCACAAGAATGCGTATTAAAAGTCAATAAGATATCATCTAATGACTCCTTACTCAGTCCATTCTTAATGAAGAAAATTTTATCTTCTCTGTTTGCGGAAACTATCCCCAAAGAACGACATCGCTTGTTACAATTCCATCATGCACATTTGTGACAGACTTGTAATCTTTTTGCTCTTTTCCTTTTAGAATATAAACTTCTACCAAGACTTGGCATGTATGAATCAAATGAAATTGAAAACTCGCTTACTAGTCGGACCTTTGCTTCGATTATCCAGTGTATATCTTTCGGCATACCCTTGTGCATTAACAATCTTAATCTTTCACATCTAGCTTCGTAAATTTTTGTTAGAACATTTTGAGGAAGAGAAGGAAAATGTTTTCTTAGGTTTGAAAGAATGACATCCATTTTAAAGGAGAAGGAATCAGTTATTTTAGGAAACTGAAAAAAAAACAATCCGACTTGAGAGTCACGGAGTACCGTCATCCGCCATTTAACTAGGAACACAAAGAACTACAAAACAAAATAAAGCTACAAAATTATAGTAAATTTTTCTCATAACAAGGATCAAAAAGGGAAATGAATTCTATCTTAGTAACTTGATTTTCTAGAAATAGTTTAAGTCTTTGTCCATTGACCTTAAACACATTACCATTCCTAGGATTCTCAATGTCTATGGCCCCATAAGGATATACATGTTTGACAATAAAAGGGTCAGTCCACCTAGATCTCAATTTTGCAGGGAATAGGTGAAGACGAGAATTATAAAGCAGAACTTTTTGACCAATTTCAAAAGATTTTCTCAAAATTGATTTGTCATGAAAAACTTTTGTTCTTTCTTTATAAATTTTTGAGTTTTCATATGCATCATTTTCCAATTCCTCAAGTTCATTTATTTGCAATTTGCTTAACTTACAAACATCATCAAGATTTAAATTGAAAGCTTTAATGACCCAAAATGCTTTATGCTCCAGTTCTACCGGCAAGTGACAAGGTTTTTCATAGACTAACCGATAGGGTGACATGCCTAAAGATGTTTTAAAAGCAGTACGGTAAGCTCAAAGTGCATTGTTTAGTCTTAAAGACCAATCTTTATGATTTGGGTTAACCATTTTTTTCAAAATTTGTTTAATTTTCTTATTTGCTAATTCTACTTGCCCAATTGTCTGGGGGTGATAAGGGGTGGCAACTTTATGGGTAATATCATATTTTCTTCATTAAAGATTCAAATGATTTATTGCAAAAATGTGTTCCCCCATCACTGGTGATAGCTCAAGGGATTCCAAATTGACTCAAGACATTTTCTTTTAAAATTATGAGAACAGTTTTATGATCATTTTGTCGACATAGAATCGCCTCAATCCATTTTGAGACATAATCAACTGCAACCAAAATACACACAAATCCAAATAAGGATGTAAATGGACTCATGAAATCAATTCTCTAACAATAAAAAATTTCAATGACAAGGATAGGGTTCAGAGGCATCATATTTCTTTTAGAAATGGAACCTAATTTCTGACAATTTTTGTAACTTTTGCAAAAGGTATAGCTATCCTTAAATAAAGTAGGCTAATAAAATCCATACTGCAAGATTTTCACAGCTGTTTTCATTGAAGAAAAATGACCTCCACATGCTTCTAAGTGACAAAATTTAATGACACTACCTACCTCACTGTCGGGTACACATCTCCCAAAGATTTGATCAGGACAATATTTGAATAAATATGGATCATCACAATAAAAAAATTTCACCTTAGTCAAAAACTTTTTTCTGTCTTGATGTGACCATTGAGGTGACATCTTTTCTGTTACAAGAAAATTGACTATGTTAGCAAACCAAGACATGGAATTGATAGAAAATAAAAAATCATCAGTAAAAGAATCATTGATAGGTGTGCTAACAAAAGCTGAGCCTGTTGTAAGTCTAGACAAATGATCTGCAACAACATTTTTGGTTCATTTCTTATCTTTTATTATGATGTTAAATTCTTGAAGAAATAAAATCCACCGTATCAACCTAGGTTTGACATCCTGCTTAGACACTAAATATCTAACAACAACATGATCAGTGAAAATAATAGTAAAAAAATTAATTAAATGAGCTCGAAATTTGTCCAATGCAAAAATTATAGTAAGTAATTCTTTTTCAGTAGTGGTATAATTCATTTGTGCACTATTTAAAGTTCTACTTACGTAACAAATCACATGAGGCTTACCTTCATTTCTTTGATCTAAAACAGCGCCAACAGAAAAATCACTTGCATCACACATTAATTCAAAAGATAAAGACCAGTCAGGGGATTGCATGATAGGAGCAGATGTCAGAAGACTAATTAATTTTTCAAAATATTTTTGGCATTCTTAAGTCCAATCAAATGGTGTATCTTTTATCAGAATATTGCATAATGGTCTAGATATGGCACTAAAGTCCTTAATAAATCTTCGATAAAATCCTGAATGTCTTAAAAATGAACGAACTTCTCTGACTATTTTTAGGGAAAGCAAATGAGCAATTAATTCAACTTTGGCCTTATCAACTTCAATTCCTTCAGAAGATATCACATGACCTAACACGATTCCTGAGGTAACCATGTAATGACATTTTTCCCAATTTAAAATAAATCATTTTTCTTCACATTTTTTAAAAACTTTATCAAGACAATTTTCAAAAGAATTTTCAAAAACTGTCAGATCATCCATGAAAACCTCTAAATAATGCTCAATCATGTCACTAAAAATACTTAACATACATCTTTGAAAAGTTGTCGGAGCATTACAAAGACTGAAATGCATTCTTCTATATGCAAAAGTGCCAAAGGAGTACATAAAAGTGGTATTTTTTTATCCTTTAATGCAATTGGTATTTGATTATACCCTGAATAACCATCAAGAAAATATTAGTAAGGATGTGCTGCTATTCTTTCCAGAATTTGATCAAGAAATGGCAAGGGGAAATGATCTTTCCTAGTGGCTGCATTCAATTTTCTAAAATCAATACATATACGCCAACTGGATGAGGCTCGCGTAGGTATTAATTGATATTTTTCATTTTCAACCATTGTTATTCCATATTTCTTAGGCACAACTTGTGTAGGACTTACCCACTGGCTATCAGAAATAAAGTAAATAATTCCAACATCAAGTAATTTAAGAACTTCAGCCTTAACTACATCTTTCATGTGTAGATTTAATCTTCTTTGAGGTTGTTGTGATGTTTTAGCATTATCCTTTAAATGTATTTTATGTGTACAAATTAACAAATTAATATTTTTTATGTCTGTTAATGTGCATCCAATTATACTTTTATGCCTTTTAAGTACTTCTATTAACATGCATTCTTGTTCTTCAGTAAGGATTGATGAAATTACTATTAGAAAACTTTGTTCTTCTCCAAAAAATGTGTACTTTAACCTAGCAAGTAATGGCTTTAGTTCCAGTATGGGTATTTCTTCATGAATATTATCATTTATAGGTTTTAGCTCTTCAAATCTCGGCTTCCATCCCTTGTATTCCATTGCCTGTGTACAATCAAGCAAAGAACATATTTCAAAAATATCATCATCTACTTGTGTACCTGAATCAAATGAATTAATTAAACAAACTTCTAATAAATCAGAAGAACTCTCTTTTAGAAGATGTTTATCTACAATGGCCTCAATCCCGTCAGTTTCCTCATTTTCATCATTGATTTCTTGTGGTTGCCTGCATATGTTGAAAACATTAAGCTTCAGTGTTATGTTTCTAAATGTAAACTTCATCACTCCATTTCTACAATTTATCAAAGCATTAGATGTTGCTAAAAAGAAAAAAAAACAAAAATAGAAAATAAAGAAGAGGAAAACGTGAAGGGAGAAAGAGCAGAAAGAGGAGGGAGGAGAAAACAAGAGGAAAGCTTGGATCCATCCTTAGCCATCTTCAAGATCTTCATCATCTCCAACTTTGTAGCAGCTTGAGGAGCTTGAGGTAGGGTTTTTGAGTTTAAACTCCATTTTTCTCTCATTTTTCCATGTTAGGCTTAGTTGAGGTTTAACATGCCAAATTGAGATCTTGTGGTGTTTTAAGTGATTTTCTTGCTTGAATGAGTTATAAGTGTTATTTATGACTTGTTCATGTTAAGGGTTTGGATTAGAAACTAAAATCTGTCCATTTGGACCTAAAATGCTCAAAGTGTAGATTTTGGGATTTTGATGAGTGATTTTGTGTTTGATCCATTTTTTATGAAATCAATTAGTGTTTTATGTTTTCATCATATTTGTAAACTTGTTTGGGACTTAAAATCATCAAGAAACATATTTGAAGTGATCAAATTTCGTGTATGACACTAATAGAACAGCGCCACACTTCTGTAGAATTTTACAAGAGATTTTATCACGGGATCACTCCTAGGCATGACTGAACCACGCCTAGGCGTGGGGTGGTCAGTCTTGGATCCTGATCAGATAGAAAGTGTCACACCTAGGTGTGGTAAAACTAAGTCTAAGCGTGAGACAGGGCAACATCCTGACAGCCTGTGTTGTTTATTACATAACTTATATAACTTGAGCTGTAGTTATCAGATTGACCTGATTCTTGTGACATTTTGAAGCTAACAAGTAAGGCTATCAAACTGTAAAATTTCAAAACTTTATTAGTTATGATGTACATTTGGTGTATTCATGAAAAACAGCCCTTATAGGTGACTTCCAATTTTGGTCAAGTATTGAATCTTGATGTTTTGGAGTTCCCTAAGTGTTAGGATCACTCTTATATGCCTTTTAAAGTGTCTTGAGGCACTAATGAGGGTAATTCTTGGAGAGAATGACCATATAGCATATATGAGAAGTTTTGTAAACCTTTAGGCACCCAAAGTGATGGGAGTTGCCTTAGGATGAGGTTGGAGAACCTATGGGCAACCTAAATATGGGAAATGCCTTAAGATAGGAATATGGGACCCTAGACTACCAAAGTAAGGTGGAATGTCAAAGGGTACTATGTTTGGACACCTTAGGCTTCCATTGTGTGATGAAATGTCATAAGAGAATCTTGGGAAACTTTAAGCATCCATGTGTGTTGGAATGCAATAGAGTAGTGTTTAGAACCTTGTTCAACATGAGGTTGACTTCTAAAATCACTTATGAAGTGATGAAGTGAGGTATTAGGTGTTGTATACTAAGTGTGCTTAGTAAGTAGTATTTGGTATCATGCATAGGTTGCTCCTTTGTGTAGAAAGTAGAGCTGGAGATACATGGATGACATTTACTCCCTTGTGAGACATGGTTTGAGTTATAGGAAAGACTAGAAACGTGACCTTGCATTTTATGTGATAAGTGAGCTTGGTTGGTTAGTTTGCTAGTTTTCCTTAATCGCTTGGTTAGGAAGGACCTGATGATGATTATATGTATTTGTGAAATATATTCTATATCTTCTTTTCAAACTTGTTATGTCTTGTTTCCTATGTATTATAACCTAAGATGGTGTGCATAATCATGTGGCCTGAGAACAAGGTGTTGGATCTAGATTCTCCTTGCATTTATGCTTGTATGATCAGGGTTACTGGTATGGGGTGGTAGCAATACTATTCCTTTTGTGAGAGGAAGAAATCCACTTCTTACCAAGTAGTGTGATAGTTTTTTTGCCTAACCTACTGAGACAAATACAATGAATGGTTCTTGGGGAATAAGTAAGTAGCATGTGTTTTTCTAAAACTAAAAACCTACATCAACATTGCATCATCATATTATTAGGACCTTGTGTGAGCATAATCATACAACATGTCATAAAGCATTGCATTTGTTAGTAGCTGTATGGGCAGTTGCTTTTTGGTTGCTTGATGATGTCTTACAATTGTATGGACGATTGTTTGATATCATGGATTATCGTATGTTCATTACGGGATAAGATTGTCTGTTGTCTCGTGAATGTTACATAGAGTAATATGTATATTTTGATAGTATTGAGTAATGGCTAGTTCATCTGTTGTAGGCTTAATCTTATGTTCATAGTGTGGTTTGTTCATTATGATGAATAAACACTAGTATTGAAATGCTTATACTGAGAAATTGTGATTTCTCACCCTATTTATGTTTCTATGTAAATCCAGGTACAGGTTAAGGGAAGCAAAAGAAATCGAAGAACTAATGTAGTGATTTTATTTCTTGTAATAAATATGTTGTATATCTATTTCCTGCTACCTTGTTTTTATAAAGTTTATGTATTACAATATGCCTTTGAGAGATTGATGATGTATACATATAGCCTTTTGTTCTTCAGGTTCTTCATATTGATTTATGTGAATGCATGATATGAGTTAGTTTGTTGTTGTAGGCTAAAAGTAGCATAGTTGATACTGCTTATCCAGGTATATACACGATATATTAGGTTTTCAGTATTAGGATGTTACACCATCCACTAACCGATCAATGCTTGGAAGCAGATATGAATATTTTGGACAAGCTTTGTTAAGGTCGGTGAAGTCTGTACACATTCTACATTTGCCGGAAGACTTCTTCACCATAACCATATTAGACAACCATGTGGTATATTCCACCTCTCTTATAAATCCATCTCCTAAAAGCTTCCTGGTTTCTTTGGCAACAACATTCTGCCTTTCTAAACCTAGCTTCATTTTCTTCTAAGCTATTGGTTTCACCTTCCTGTCTAAAAAGCCCTTGTGCATGATTATATCTGGATCAATCCCTGGCATATCTGTCGTTGTCCATGCGAATAGATCCAAGTTTTTTCTTAACAGTTGCTCCAATTCATGCTTTATGTCGATCAGTAAATGTGCCCCAATATGCAACACCTAATTGGATTTAGGGCCTAAGGACACTGTTTGCAACTCCTCGATCGGCTGAGGTCTGTCCTGCTCATCGCTTCTCAGATCTAACTCGGCCATGTTGACATTGTGTATTTGTCGTTTCTGATATGTTACATCAGTCAGATCCCTTGGCTTTGGTTTCAAACTTTCGTTGTAACACATTCTCGCTTCCTTCTGATCTACACGAACTACTTCGTCCTCAGTCTTAGAGAGTGAGAATTTCATTATTAAATGAGGAGTCAAAACCACCACTCCAAGAGAATTCAGAGAAGGTCTCCCGAGAATAGCATTATAAGGGTTATAATAATCTATTACAAGATATTTGACTGGAACAGTCTTAAGAAGAGTACTTGTTCCAAAAGTAGTGTGAAGCTCTATATATTTGTTAACATTTACTTATTCACTAGAGAAACCGACCAAAGTCCCATTAAAAGGCATCAAATCTTTTTCTAATATTTACAATCTTCAAAGTGTTGACATGAAGAGGACATCAGCCGAACTCCCTTGATCTACCAAAACTCTCTTAATTTGAAAATTCCCAGCAATGACAAATATGACCATTGGGTCATGTAAATTTTCATCCAAACCATCGAAGTCCTTATTTGAAAATGAAATGATCAGTTTGTCTTCATGTTTCTTCTATTTGGATGAAGAATATCCTACCGACATCACTGTGCACAGATGACATTCCCGAGATGAGCTCGAGCTTCCACCACCTGCAAAACCTCTAGCAATTGAATTGATAACTCCCCTACTAACATGGTCCTTGGACGTGGAGGTTGTTGTTGTTACCCTATTTTTCTCGTTTGGACTTTGACTTCTCCGTCTAGATTGACTTCCTTCATTTGCTTCTTTACTTCGGCTTCTATGTCGGTAGACATACTGCCCGATTTCTTCAAAGTCGTCTGGAAGGCCCTGCATTTGATCAAGTTTGACCCACCATTCAAAAGCATAATAGAATTGAACATGGTGAGATGTTCCTGAAGGTCATTTGTTCCATCATAGAGCTCTATAGTTGGAAGTCAGAAACCATCCGGTAGGGGAACTGACATTATAAAGTCAGAAAACGAATGGTCAATAGCTAAAGGAAGGTAACTTAATGGTCGGCAACCCCCTTTAATTGGAATTTCTTCTTCAGTCGCTCTCTCAGCTTCTCGTTCCTTATTTATCCTCTCGGACTCTGTTTGATGCTGATCTTTGTTGGCAATCTAGTCAATTTGACTATTGATATCTCAAACGGCTTGCAAAAGTATCTCAATTGGATTGGGTTGGGAATTCTCATCGGAAGCCATGATTTGTTGAAAAGGAAATCTTAATTGGGAAAAAAACTGTGATGAAAATGAGATTGATCAATTGCGGGGTTACCCGACCCCAAGGTGAGAGCCAGATGTTTCGGGCACTAATCGAGACCTAGGTTAGAATGATTTGAAAGAGTCGAGGGGGGTTGTAAGCTTAGGGCCAATGATAAGGCCTACCACGAAGTTTGGGTCACCTAGGCTAGTCAAGGTAATGAACGTAAAGCTCAAATAATTAGAATGCTATATGAAAGATTAGAACTTGTCTGGCCTAGGCCGCCATGCCAACTTATATAGATGGTCTGAGCACATACTGCTCGGATAACTACCATTCAGGGCATTTAGGTCTTCGAGCATTAAGATTCGTTCCGTCCGACCATTAAAGCAGGCAACAGTTTATTACCGTTAGTCATCATGGTGTCGAATGGTCAATGATCGTTGGGAGATCGTAATTGGGACGTTTTGTATATGGGTTGGACATAAAATTATGATATCATATTGGCAAGATATCAATCGGGTTGACCTACTTATTTCAAGATCTGCCATTCCGAAATGGGCTTAACGTGTGGGCTTGTATGATCGGTCAACATAGTCTACGGTAGACTTATTACATGCTTGGCCTGATATAGTTCACAGCCCCTCAGCTTGGTTATCTGTGAAGATGAGCCAAATTTAAAGTTAGTCAGTTGAACATAGAGTGTGTATATATATATATATATATATATATATATATATATATATATATATATATATATATATATATAGCAGATCAACTTACACCAAGATAAATCTTTTTTGACTTACACTCATTTTCAATTTAGATTCACTTTTCATCTAATGGTTATTTTTAACGAAATAATCTCAATCATTAGATGAAAATAGATCTAACGATTGAAAATGAGTGTAAGTCAAAAAACTTCTACACCTGGTGTAAGTCAAAAAAGACTTACACTGGTGTAAATCGATCATCCTTATATATATATATATATATATCTCAGCTTAGCCATCTATAAAGATGAGTCAAACTTAAAGTTAGTTAGTTGAACATAGAGTATATATATATGTGTGTGTGTGAACAATATACACGGAGGGGTTTAGAACTCGTGTCCGTCACCATTAAACTACGTTTGAATGACGGGAAATTATATGGAATTTGAGCGCAAATTTGAGTTCTTGAATTCGTACTCATATCACCTGATAAAAAATAATCATTGAAATAGAAGTGTTGATACATAAAGTATCTTTTTTAATAATTAATTTTATAAAATAATTTCTAAAATGATAGAATTTAAAAAAGATGAACCTTTATTCTTTTTTTTAAAAAGAAATAAATTAGAGAATCATTTTATTCAAAAGCCAGTTGTTGGGAAGTGAAAGTATTCTCAACAACCCAATAACCCTGAATCCCCAAAATAACCAACGTTCAAACTTACCAAAACGCGAATGTCTACCAAAACATACAAGAATCACCTGCTACTATTACCACCACACGTCCCACAACCTTTGCTTTTTTAGCACACTTCACAGAGAAACTCTTTTTTTTTTCTTTGCCTTTTTAAAAATATATTTAATTCTCTAGAGTGAGGATTCAAATATTGTATTGTATAACTGTAACAGCTCTATACTCTTCTGTTTTTTTATGTAAGGATGGGTTTTACTAATATGATTGATTAAAAGGAAGTTGAAATATTGTTAGTTAATTATTAGTAAAATTGAGAAGTTGATTCTTTACGCACTTGATATTATCGATTGCTTTTATTATTTGCTTAACTTCAATTACTTATTAGTTTTGTGTTCGGCCAATTTTTTTTTTATTCAGTGCATTAGGGAAGGGGGATTCGGGGAAGATAGATAATTTGTAAAACATAAAACCAAAAGGAATTATTTTGTAATTTCATTTCTAAAAAAATATTTATTTATAATTGGGTTTATAAAAAGTCCACTTTAACTTCACTTAATATATATGATCATTTTATTTGTTCATGTTAGCATGGATTTTTGTACCCATAATTTCGCATGGGTACCAATAATAAAGAGTGTGATAATAAAATAAAAGGCTAATCAAAATAATTTTTTAATTTATAAGTATAATCATATTGCCTGTAATCTACATGGCTGCAAGATTGATTGCAACAATGAAACTATTTACATATTATTATTATTATTATTATTATTATTATTATTATTATTATTATTATTATTATTATTTTATTATTATTATTATTATTTGTGTAAATAGATATGGTTGATTAGAAAAAGGAAAAATATGGAATTATCCAATTTTAATATGAGTAATATTATTTTTATACTCTGATCCCGCCGTTTACATTCCTCTTATACTCTTAACATGTAACAATTAAGATTTGTGTAATTGTTGATGTAAGGTTGTGTTTGAAATGAATAAAAATGAGAAATGATTTGATTTGAATTGAATTGAATTGATTTGATTTGATTTGATTTAAAAATCAAATTTTGTGTTTGGAATTTTTTTAAAAAAAAAAAGGATTTGAATTGATTTAGAAATCAAATTTTATGTTTGGAATTCATTAAAATGAGAATTGATTTGATTTGATTTTATCATTTTACATTTTAACCCTTATGAAAGGTTGTTAGAGGTAGTTACTAAGGGTAAAATAGTCTATTTATTTCAAATCAAATCCTATCAAATCCTATCAAAATTGATAGAATTTCTAAAACAAAAGGAATGAAATCCATGAGATTTTAGAAATCAAATCATTTCTCATTTTTAAACATTCCAAACACAAAATTTAATTAAATTTAATTTACAAATCAAATCATTTTCTATTTTTTCACATTTCAAATACACTCTAACAGTTCGTACACATATTTAGTGAATACTTGTGCAAAGTATAGAAGAATCTGAGTATATATCTGTATGAGTAAAATTTTCTCATCCAATATAATAGGAAATTGTTCATGTCACGGTCAATTCATCACAACGATTATTTACAAGTTCCACATCACATGAAATTGCAATTTTTTTTTAATAAAAAGATCAAACTGCAAATAAGCTATTTGCGTTGCCACAGAAAAGAAAAAAATGAAACAAAATGTTGATATATATTCTAATCAAGTCATTACCCTGACCCACTACTTTTATCAAAGTTTTAGTGTTCATATAAAGTTTATGGTATTTATCAGACACATTCCATCAAAATTTTGAAAAAAAAAAAAGAAATAGAAAAGAAAGGAAGAACAATGATGCTATCGTTGAGATGCAACTGGAGAGATATCTGATATGTGGCTACATGCAGATAAGAAATATCAACAACATGATGAAGTAGGGTTTAATGTGCATCAATAAAGACAAAAAGATAAAATTGACCCAAAAAGTTTAAACATCAGGTCGTTATCGTAGCCCCAATAGAGTTGAATTATAAGTATCTCACAACAATTGGTTGGGACATGATTATGACTTCTTTTGGATTCACATCCGTATCATTTATTGTTTCTATAACTGAAAGCACAATGATCTAAAACTTAAAGTACAATAAAATGAAAATCTGAAACTTTGTAGATGTATATATTATATGTGTCTATGGAGATATTGTACAATTGTACCAATTTTTTTTAAAAATAATAATATTTGATAAGTGAATGATTAATCTCTTAAATATGATCAAAAATTTAAATAAAGGCTTATCTTATTAAAAATATTTTTATATATATAAATCTTAATATTAAATCAAAAATTACATATTTAAAGGTTCGAATTCATTTCACTTAAATTAATTTTCGTGATGTATTGCAACACTTAACTAGCTGCCTATAGCACTAATGTATGGGTCATTTTGTAAACATTTTTTTATTTTAATTTTATCTTCTTTGAGTTATTAATAATTTAATAATTAATACTACTATAATAGATTGATTCGACACGATTAATTGTCACATGTTAGACAAAGATTAGTAGAGTCAAATGGTGATTTTAATATTTTTTATGTGTGAGACTAATTTTTGTTTAATGTATTAGCTTGTAAGTACTTTTTGACATATTTAAACACATGATAATAGTTATATAAATGAGACTTGAGATTAATTTGGTCAAAAGGTTAGATCACATAGTTAGCGGTTCAACTACGGATCAAGTTATCAAACTAAAAAATTCAGACAAAGAAGCAAATGTTTTTTTAAAAAAAAATATTATATGAAGAAATTATTTTACATTAAAAACATTAGTGGTGATAATAACATAAATTATAAAATTTAAGATATTACTCAACAAGAACATGTGATTTAATAATATAATACATTTTATTATAAAAATATTTTAAATATTGTGTTCAAATTTCATAAGTTACATGTTTAAAGAACTAATTAAATAAACAAATAAGAATCAAGTCAAACATTTTAGTAGAAACTCATTATGGATATGAACCAGATCAACTCAAGAATTGAATCACAAGTTTAGCGATCGGGACCTTCCCAATCTAGTTCATACAACTATGCACATAGTATTGGTGAAATTTTGTAAATAGTACAAAAGTAAGTTCCTTAAAAGACCACCCAACCAAACTAATATCAAATAAATTTAAAATCTCTAATATTAAAATGTAAAAGAAATGGTTGACCCACTTGCCAATTTAACGCGAGGTTGCGGCAATGGGCACCATTAATATATTCAACAAGACATAGTCTTACATTCAAGAAGTATATAAAGAAGAAAAGAAATTAACAAGGTTGGGCGCGTGCACTGGTAAGCAAACGACACTCTAAGGGAGAGGCCTAGAGTTCAAACACTTGACAAACTCATATATTGATTTCCCGTGCATTGATATTTTTTATAATTCCAAATTTTGAGTCTTTATATGTTTACTATTCAATTCAGATTATATAAATGGTATTATGTTCTAAACATTATCTCCATATATGCGAATTACGAAGGATATTTCTTAATATACATGTTTACTTTACATTAATTACATATTATTTATTAAACCTTTTTAATAAGTTTTATGATCAGTATTAATTTATGTTATATTCAAATTAATATATTGTATTTATATTTATTTTTCTTTTATATAAGAAATTAATTTCTTAATTTTAATAGAGAAAATACAAATTTTAAACTTCTAACAAACATGTGCATTGTACGGATAAATACATAGTTAATCTCTAAAGATATAGAATTTGAAAAGATGAACCCTTGTTCTTTTCTTTAAAAAAATATATATAGAGAATCATTTCGTTCAAAAAAGCCAGTTGTTGGGAAGTGAAAATATTCTTAACTACCCAATAATCTTGAATCCCCACAATAACCAACCTTCAAACTTACCAAAACATACAAGAATCACATGCTATTATACAACCAAACATCCCTCAACCTTTGTTTTTTTAGCACACTTCACACAGAAACTCCTTCTGTTTTTAGGCTTTTTTTTCGAATATATTTAATTCTCTAGAGTGAGGATTCAAATGTTGTATTGCATAACTGCAAGAGCTCTATCCTCTTCTGCTCTTTTATGTAAGGATGGGTTTTACTAATATGATTGATTAAAATGAAGTTGGAATATTGTTAGTTATTAGCAAAATTGAGAAGTTGATTCTTTACGCATTTGATATTATGGATTGCTTTTGTTGTTTGCTTAACTTCAATTATTTATTCGTTTTGTGTTCGGCCAAAATTTGTTTGATTCAATGCATTGGGGGACTGGGATTCGGGGAAGATAGATAGTTTGTAAAACATAAAACCAAAAGGGGTTATTTTGTAATTTCTTCTCTAAAGAATATTCATTTGTAATTGGGTTTATAAAAGTTCCACTTTAACTTCACTTAATATATATGATTATTTTATTTGTTCATCTCAGCATAAGTTTTTTACTCATAATTTCACATAGGTGCATAAAGAGTGTGATAAAAAAAATAGAAGACTTATCCAAATAATTTTTAATCTTAATTTTGATGTCATGTTAATATAAAAATATTTTACAATATTTTTTAATAATATGTTATCATATTATTTAATGAGTTTAATATCTCATAAGTTTTAACTCATTAAATATATGATAATATATCATTAGATGACATCATAACATTTTTTACAATGACAATGTATCAAGATTAAATTTATTATTTTTTCTTATACTAAAACATTTAAATTAATGAGGAAAAGTAATTCCTCCTTTATCTATTTCTTTCTCATTCTTTTCTCCTTAAATGTTGTAAACATAACATTGATGGAGAGGTTGATTATATTATATTTAGTATTTACTACATGAATAAACTACTACTTATGTGATTAGGGATGAAAATAGATTAGGGTAAGTATTGTCTAAATAGACTTAAATTTGTAAAATATTAGCTTGAACCTACCTTATACCTATCTTTTTTTTTTGGCTCGGTCTCATCTGTTTATAGAAACATTAAAGCCTGGTTTTATCTGAAAACTTATTCAAAGGCATTCATTACATGAAGCCCTATATATAAGTTAATAAATTTAAACTTTCTAATTTTTAAATAGGTATAATCTTTAAAAAAATTATTATATTTTGTATAAAATAAATATATTATACTAATACATAATTTATAAATTATTTAAGTAGTATAAATTTTTAATTATATATGTATATATATAAATAATAAATAGGCTAGACTGTAACGTAGGATAAATAAGTTTTTTCAAAAATTCAAGTCATAGTTAACATAGTTAAATAAGTCTTTCTAAAAGTTTAAATTTGACTTGTTCGTTAAATAAGTCATGTCTGTATAATTATTCTTTTCATATTTTCCCCTGTAATTATGGAAAGAATTCAGCATAGACTTACAAAATCTTTGTATATAAATATATGTCCTAGAGTGACGAATAAATCATATTAGAATTATTCTCTGAAACATTTTAATATGATATCATTTTATCATAAAAATCAGAGCATTTGGTTTCTCTGTTTTGAGAATTCTAATATCTAATGACTACTTCAACCAGTAGCAGTACAAATACATGCTTCAAACTTCATGGTTATCTTGACTGGCATCCAAAGTGTAAGGTTGCATCAAAGACTAAGAACTCCAAGAGTAATTTTGTTGCTGCTGCTAGATTTTTTGCCAAGTCAGGTATATCTCACTCTGCCTGTAGCTTTCCAGTTTTTGCTAGTAGTAGTGATTGGATAATTGATATGGGTGTTATTGATCATATGACTTGTGACCATTATAAGTTTACTCATTTATCTCCCTGTGGCTCTAAGCCAAACATTGTTAATGTCAATGGTGTTTCATCTCATGTCTTAGGTGTTAGTATTGTATCTTTGTCCTTTTCACTGTCCATTTCTAATGTCCTATTTGTTCCTTTACTAAACTGTAATATTCTTTATGTTAGTCAACTTACAAAGCCTCATGATTGTGTTGCCTTATTTTTTTTCACTCATTGTGTTTTTTAAAATATTCATACCAAGGAGAAGATTGGCAGTGGTAAGAAGAGTGGAGGATTGTACTATATAGACAGTGACTCTCAACATACAAATGGAAGATCATTAGCCCAGTTGTTGAGTTGCACCCAACTAGATCAAAATAAGGAGATTTGGCTATGGCATAAACGTTTAGGACATCCCTCCTTTAGTTATCTTAGGAAACTATTTCTGTCACTATTTCATCATTATGATCTTTTTTATTTCAACTGTGAAACTTGTGTTATGGCAAAGAGTCACCGTGTTACCTTCCCCTTAAATAACACTAAGGTTGATACTCCTTTTTCACTTGTTCACTATGATGTCTGGGTACTTCTCCCTTGTCCACGCATAATGGCATGACCTGGTTTTGTCACTTTTGTTGATGATTACACATGAATGACATGGCTATACTGGTTAAATCATAAAAGTGATATGTGGTATATGTTCATCTACATCAACACCAACGTACAAAATTTGAACCTCGGGTTATAAGGTGTATGTTTGTTGGATATGGCACAACATAGAAAGGTTATTGTACATATCATCCCTCCACTAATTTTTTTTTTGTTTCCATGGATGTCACCTTTCAGGAGCAGGAGTTATTCTATACCACAAAGCCCACTAATTCTCCACTTTAGAGGGGGAATGAATTTGAAGTGGAAGTTCATAACTATGATCTTCATGACATAAAATTGTTTAATATGTCAAAGCTGCAAATTGAAAATTCAAATTTCATTACTGGATGTGAAATTACAAATCAAGATTAGATAGGTTTGATAAAGGAACTGCTCAATAGTACAATATCTCCAAATTCAAGTCCACTGATCCAATCTGCAGCTCTAGAAAACTCTCCAGAGGTAATACATAACCTTGACTCTGATCATACTATTGATTCCAACATTCATAAAGTTAGTAGCCCACCTGATCCTAATCCTGTAAAAAGTTTATATCATCTCCTTCCTAGATCGAACCAAGGTCAACCCCCAATTAAATATAAGCCCGACATTAAATCAAAAGTGAAGTACCCTATAAATAACCATGTGTTAGCTAACAAGTTGTCCAAATCATATGCATGTTATGTATCTCAATTATCTACTGTTTCTATTCCTAGTAATTTATAAGAAGCTCTAGCAGATTCTAGATGGACCCAAGCTATGGTAGAAGAGATGACAACATTGCAAAAGAATGAAACTTTGGAGCTCATACCTTTACCAACAAGAAAGAAGATTGTTGGATGTAGATGGGTGTTCATTATTAAACATAAAGCGGATGGAACTATTGAGAGACCTTTGCACTTGTTGCAAAACTCAACACTGTGAGAGTGGTTTTGTCATTGGTAGCAAATAAAAACTAGCCACAGTTTTAGTATGATGTAAAAAATTGCCTTTCTACATACATATTTAGTTGAGGAAGTATATATGGACCCTTTCCCAGTTGTTTCACAATATTCAGACACAATTATGGTGTGCAAATTAAAAATGGCCATATATGAGTTAAAGCAGTCCCCAAGAGCTTAGTTTGGCAGGTTCACCAAATCCATGAAGAACTTTGGTTATAAACGAAGCAACTCTAATTACACTTTATTCCTAAAATAGAAAAAAAAAGGCAAAATTACTGCCTTAATAATTTATGTTAATGATATGATTGTGACAGGAGATAATCATGATGAGATTTAACTTTTACAGCAATATTTGGCCTCTAAATTTGAAATAAAACAACTTAGAGACCTCAAGTACTTTCTTAGAATTGAAATGGCTTGATCAAAGCATGATATCTTTCTTTCCCAAAGGAAATGTATCCTAGATTTGTTATCTGAAATATGAATGCTTGCATGTAAGTCAGTTGACACTCCCATTGAGTAGAACCATGATGGGATAATTAAAAGTTTCAAACTCAAGTATAGGTTATTTCAAGTAGTAAATTATCGGGAGTCCGAGGTCAATCCACAAGGAATTGATGAAGAGAAATTATTTGAGGTGAAGAGTAGATTTGTCACAATACTAAAGGTGATAAAAGTTGATCACAGATGAAAAGGATTTGCTTGGGTTAGGAAATCCATTCTTGGTAATAAATTATATACAAGATTATTTCTTTTTATAACTCAATTGAAATCATACATAATGAAGGTTCCAATTGGAAGATTTAACATTCAAAGTTCAATTAAGATTATATATGTAATCATATTATGGTTCTAATAATTATCTACCAATACTTGTAAATGGTCTCAAGCATCTACTGTGCCAATGTCTTATCTACAATGAATCAAGATATTCATTATACAAGAAGAGTTTTTAAATTAATCAGAAACAACATACAATATGTATAAGGATCACATAAAAATATGTTATTCAAGTACAAGAAGGAAATTAATCTAACCTCAACTTATTACCAAGAGCTTCACTTTTTCACCCCAAGCAAAATGAAAATTAGTTACTCGTGAATCAAGAAGAAAGAAAGAAGAAGAAGAAGATAAACATAACTTCAATTAACAATAATAGAAAACTACACAAAGGAAATAATTAACATACAAACATGAAAGTAAACTCTAAGCTAATACACTTAAATGATCAGCCTTTGCCTCCTTTTATAGAGTTAGAAGAGTTCAAAATGCCAAAAAGAGATGATGGATGATGAGAACAAAATGCCAAAATAGTTGTTTGATGATGATGAATGGGTAGATTCTTGTCTCCGAAATGTTTCCCTTCTGAACTCATGACATGCGTCATTTTTTAGCTAAGTAGTCTTCATGAAAGTTTTAGGAAATTGTATTAGCTTTCCATAGTCACTGATTTCATCCAAACCCACCACTTACAACCCGAGATATGACTCAATTACTGCTCATGGGTCAGGTCTGTGAACACCCAATTTTGTCCGGGTCCTTAAAACTTTTAATTTCAAAAAAATAAAAAAAATAAAAACTAATAAAATTTTTTATTTTATCTTATTTTATTTTTATTTTACACTCACTTCTCTAATTTGTGATTCAGAGCAAACACAACCCAATAGCAAGTATATTCATTTGGCTACTCTAGCCCATTTGGTTTTAAGCTTCCAGAAAAATTGAAACAAAGAGAAGAAAGTGACGTAGCAGCAAGGGGCCAAACACTACAAGCCAAAATTGACAAAAGCAAACTTTGATAAAGAAGAAAGGGAGCTACGTTGGATAATCGATAAATGAACAAAAGGAAGAATACAAAAAAAATGCAAGCTGAGAAAGAGAGCTGCAAGCAAGGCCAACAAACCAGAGACGAAAATAAGCTGCTTCGGGTAATGGCAAAGGAAAAGAAAAAAAAGGATGCTAGAGATTTTCAAAATTAGAGCATCGAAGAGGAAAGGGAATAGCTGTCCCCTAAACAGCTCATGCTGCAGCTCCTCTGCAACAATGGTGAAGTCAAAAGCAGGCAATACACAAAGATAGAAAATTGCAACATTGCAAGAGAAAAGGAAGAGTGAAGCAATCCAAAAGATGAAGTGAAAAGGGACTACACAAGCTGCTCTGGAAATGGACAACACAATCTGCACAATCTGCTCTCAAGCCAAGGAAAATAGAGTGGAAAGAGACAACACAATTTGCTCTCATGCAGGCCAAGCTAAAAAATTTTTTTGTGCCTATATAAAGGGCAGCAACGTAGAGAATTGGGGATTCTTTTGTTTTGGGGGGTTTAGTTTTTTTCTTGTATACGTTTTCTACATATTGTAAACTGAGAACCTACCTGTAATTACTCTCTTCTGTGTTAGTAGGAGTGGAAAGTGAGGTTGAGGAGAAAGATAATTGTAGAAGAATTTTGCTAATCCAAGAATTGGAGGTACCATTCCTCTGTTTCTCGTTATGACTGATAATCACATATTTTATTCATTAAGAAACCCTTATGTTTAGTCATTTACACTCTCCATATTCTTAATTGATTGAGTTTGGTATGATTTTGTGAGTTTGAGCTCAAATTGGTCCTAATTGAATATTTTTAGCATTATTGAGATTTGACACTGTTTCTGTATTTTGGCCATAACTTGAGTTCCTGATATCTGATAATCATGAATTTTACATTGTAGGAAAGCTAGGAGGAAGCTCTACAACTTTGATGAAGAGCTCGAAGTCCAATTCAGATGTCTAAAGGACCTAAGTTTACATGGAAATCAGAATACGGGTTCTGTCACTAGAATCCGAACGGTGTGCACTCATAAAATCATATCCCAAGCTGTAATAATGGAGATAGGCTGAAATTTGGACAGTTGATAGTTAAGACCCAAATAAACAACTTTCATGAAGAACATTTTTTGAAAAAATTAAGTCTAATGGGTCAGTTTGAGCCTACAAGTCGGAACAGAGGTGCTGAAGTTGGGTTTGAGTAACCTACGGTATTTGGGCCATATCTTGGGCTGCAGGAAGCCAAATTGGACGATCCAGATATGCATGTTATAGCCAAGACAAAGATCTAAAACTTTCATGAAGAGTACTTTTTGTGGATCTGAAGTATAGTTAGTCATTTTTGGCTTCCAAGTCAGACGTCAAAATTTTCGTCCTCAACCACTCCTCTCACCAACCCACTCAACCACTCCACTCACCAACCCACTCACCCACTCCACTCACCAACCCATTCAACCACTCCACTCACCAACCCACTCACCAACCCACTCACCAACCCATTCAACCACTCCTCTCACTAACCCACTCATCCACTCACTCCCCTTTGTCATTTTGTTACCCTAGACTTCTATAAAAGGGCACCATTGGTTATCATTAACAACAAGTTGTATTCTCCTTCAATTCTCTTATAGTTTCTTCTTGTTTCTTCATAGTTTCTCATAACTCTTGTATATTTTGATGATTTCTTTCATTGTAATGGAGAGCTAAGTTACTTTCAGTTAATTCGGGACTCTTGAAGAGATTGTGGTTTGGATTCTTAAGACCTTGGTTATGTAATGTATTTGATTTATATTTGAATTCCTCTTCTCTTCTTCTTCTTCTTTTGTTTTCTTGATCTTGAATACATGAATGGTGATTCTGTTTATGTTTGATCTGATTTGATCTTGGTTTAAGATTAAGTATTGTGATGAAACTTAGAACTGATTGATCTGAATTAATCACATAACTGAAGATTAAAATTTGTGATGAAACTTAGAACTGATTGATCTAAACTAATCACATAATTGAAGAGGTTAGGTTACTGATTGGTGCCTAGGTTAATTGAATTCGGTGCTTAAATTGACATATATCTACATGAATGGTGCGATTGCAGATTTGTGTTTATCACTTGTCAATTGAATTCTGGACGATTGTCTAGTGTGAATTCTGGACCTAATGCTGAGATCTCGGTTAGATCCAAGTTAACCATTCAAATATGCTTCAAATGTTTGTTGAAAGGTTTATGATTGAATCCACCCAATCTCGGATAGATTTCTGAATTGACTGTTCTTCTAATTGTTATTTCTCTTTAAATCTTGTCACTGCGATCCTTGAACCATCAAAACCCCCCTTTTTCTAACTTTCACTTGATTTGATCAAATTGCATCTACGATCCTTGAGGAGACGATCCGGTGTTGTTCACTATACTACAAGGTTAGGTAATAACTTTGGTTTAATTTTGACTGAGTTCGGCGCTCGTCCAAATTTTGGCGCCGTTGCCGGGGATTAGTAAGTGTAATCTTTTCATTTTAAGTGTTTTTACTAACTTTTGCTTTTTATTAACTTTTCTAACATTTTTATCCATTGTCTAGTGTATTTTGCTTATTTATTTGTTTTTGTGAGATGCATGACTAGGTCCGAGCCTGATAACTTGGTTGACTTTGATCCTGAGATTGATAGAACCTTGCATAGGTTGATTAGAGCTCGTAGGCTAAGTGCAAGAATTGCTTCTGAATTTGATCTTAATATTGGGAGTGAACTTGAGATCTTGAATAATTCTGAAACCATGGCTGATAACATGCAGAATAGAACTCTTAAGGAACTTGCTGCTCCTGATACCACTTGTTACCAAGTGGCCTCAATACTCAAGAGGGGGGTGAAATGAGTAAGTAAAACAAGTTCACAAATCTTTCGCAAATCGTTTGATAAACAATTTTCGTTGAAGCTATTGAACGATTAGAGATAAATGGATGAATGAGATTAACACTTTTACTTATAAATGTGATAGCCAAAGGAGATAATATCTAATCAATTCAATAAAACAAGTAAACCAAATAAAGAGAAGGGTTTAGAGAGAACAAACACAATCGTTTATCTTAGTTCGATCACCAATCCACTTGTGATCTACGTCCAGTCCCCAAGCAACAACTTGAGATTTTCCACTATATCTTCAAGCTTCAATGGGTGCTTGACAACCACTACAATCTTGAGCACTCAACACTATGGAATACCTCACCCTAATGCTTGAGCCTCTATTTTCAAAGGGATACCTCACCCTTACAATACTTGAGGGATACCTCACCCTCACTAAAATAGATTGAATAAGATTTGTGTGTATTGAAATTCTCTGAAGAATAAGTAATACAAGTTGAAGCTTAAAGGTGTCAAGGATTCACTCAATTAAAGCCCAAAAACAGAGATTGATTGAAGAGATCTAGAAAACGTGAATTCAATGCTTTTGTAAGTTTTTCAGACTTGTTCACTAACTTTCAATCAATGCCCAACAACCAGATTTATAACCAGAGGCAAATTAGATCCGTTGGGATGGTTGGTAGCATTTAATGCTCTGTAAAAAGACCGTTAAAACGAGTTTACTGGTTTTCCAGATAACCGATTAGAGGTTCCTCCTAATCGGTTAGACCATTTAGAAATCAGTTCCAGGGCTTCTGTTTTGAAGAATAATCAATTAGCAAAATTTCCCTAATCGGTTAGGCGTTTAGAAATCAGTTCACGTGGTAAATAAAAAGGCATACTAACCAATTAGCAAGAAGCACTAATCGGTTAGGACATTTAGAAATTGATTCTGAGTTATCAAATAATCAATTAGTTGGTTATCCTAATCGATTAGGATACTTTTAGAAATAGCTTCTGTTTCTCAAATAATCAATTAGCAAGATATCCTAACCGGTTAGGATATTATAAGGAACAGCCCACGTATCTTTCAAATGGTCATACTAACCAATTAGCAAAATTCTCTAATCGGTTAGGACACTTTAGAAATGGATTCTGAGTTCTCAAATAATCAATTAGCAAGTTGTTCTAATCGATTAGGTCCTTTTAAAAATGTTTCCTGTGACATTTAAAAGCACATTAACCAATTAGCAAACATGCCTAATCGGTTAGGCAATTAAAAAAAGGTGGTTCACGTAGCTTTTATAACAAATGCTAATCAGTTAGTGAAAACGTTTAATTGGTTAGGAGCAATTAGAAAAACATGTTTTGACTTGATGAATAACCAATTAGTTGGAGTTCATAATTGGTTAGGAGCTCTTAAAAAGATTTAGTACTTTGTTCTTGATCAAGTCACTAACATGTTATCCCATTAAAACATTTTAGCTCAAACATAAACCAATTTTTTCACAAGATTAAAACATGATTTTGTAAAGCCATTTAAGTCAAGTGAAAAACCATTTGAATGAGCGTTGGAGTGAATCCTAAATACCTTAACATAATATCTAAGCCCTATGTGCTATACTTGAATATTCTTGAAGCTTGATCAATGCACATCCATCCTTTCTTGTTTGTAAACATCAAAACCAATTTCTTGAAACAATGTCAATCACAAACTAACCAGTCTTTGTGTATTCAATACCCAGATCTTGATGCTGATTTTGAGTTAAAATCTGGATTGATACATTTGTTGCCTAAGTTTCACGGTTTTGCAGGTGAGGATCCCCATAAGCATCTAAAGGAGTTCCATGTGGTTTGTTCAACCATGAAGCCACATGGGATCTCAGAAGAGCACATCAAGTCAGGGCATTTCCTTCTCACTTGCTGATACAGCCAAGGATTGGTTATTTTATCTTTCACCAGGTTCAGTAACAAGTTAGAATGACATGAAGTGGTTGTTCTTAGAGAAATTTTTCCCTGCCTCTAGAGCTGCTGCCATTAGAAAAGATATATGTGGCATAAGACAAATGACAGGAGAGACCTTGCATGAATATTGGGAAAGATTCAAGAAGCTGTGCTCGAGTTGTCCCCACCACCAAATCACTGATCAACTCTTAATTCAATATTTCTATGAAGGCTTGCTGCCAAATGACAGAAGCATGGTGGATGCTGCCTCTGGAAGAGCCTTAGTAGACAAGACCCCTACAGCAGCGAGAGATTTGATAGCAAACATGGCAGCCAATACCCAACAATTTGGCACACGAATTATTACCTCAACCAGAGGAGTCAATGAGATTCAATCATCTCATGTAGACCAACAGAGAATGGAACACAGACTTGATGAATTGACTTCTTTGGTGAGACAGTTAGCAGTAGGACAACAAACACCAATGCAGATGACTGCAACTGTGTGTGGCATTTGCTCTTGTTCATCTCATCCTATTGATGCATGCCCCACACTTCAGGATGGTGGTTCTATTTTTCCAGAGCAATCATTGCGGCCACCGGTATTTTTCCCGTAGACCCCAATATCGCAATCACAAAGAAGACCCGGTATGATCCATTTTCTAATACCTATAACCCTGGCTGGAGGGACCATCCCAACCTGAGATATGGAAATTCTAGTCAACAACAACAACAACCCTACCAACAGCAGTAACCGTAGTTTAGATACCAAGCTACAGGCTCTGGCAACAAGTACCAACCACCTGCATTTAGGCAAGCACAACTCGCGCCACACCCATGCAAAGAAGCCCTCCAGCTACTGTTCCAACACCACTCCCGGTGAGCCACCTTTCGAAGACTTGATGGAACAGCTTCAACGAATGTCAATGCCACCATCCGCATTTACAAACTCAAATCGGGCATATGGCAACCACTCGAGTGAGTGAAAAGTCAAGGGTCGAACCAATTGCCTTCACAAATAGTCAATAACCCAAGAGGCAATGTAAGTGCCATTAGCTTGAGAAGTGGCGTAAAAGTTGACGGTCCCTACTCCACCACAACCCGAACTACAAGTGCAAAGAACCAAAGGTGACCGAAACGAAGAAAAAATGGATAGCTCGGTCCAAAAATCATGACACGTAAGAAATGTGCGAGAGAATTCAAATTTGGCCATTCCACTACCTTTTCCAAACAGAGTCACACATGTCCAAGCATACTTTATCGCAAAACGTAAATAGAAAGAGAAGTCATGGACACATTCAGGAAGGTGAAAATCAATATTCCTCTCTTGGATGCAATCAAGCAAATTCCTAAGTATGCCAAATTTCTCAAGGAGTTATGCACTCACAAGAGAAGACTTAAGGGTACTGAGAAGATTAGCATGGGCAGAAATGTTTCTGCAATGATTTTGCCAAGCATGCCACAGAAATGCAAAGATCCTGGAACTTTCACAACTCCAGATTTGAACATGCTGTAAACACCAAATTTTGTCCGGGATATTTTGTAAATAAAATAAAAAATAATAAAATCAAAAATAAAAATATTCAACCCATACCCTAAACCAACTCAAACTCTCAAAACTTATCCTAATCAAATCTGTCAGCCATCCTAGACCAACCCCAATACTTATCCTAAACAGATCTTAACTCATCATCTCAAGCCAAATCCTAATCACACTCAAACTAAAACTCCTCACCCTAATCCCTTCCTATATTAACCCATAACCCCACACACTTTTGGGTAGACTCTAAACCCTCAGCAGCTTATTCCCACCTCAGACCTTTCGACTAAAACATTCAGCTTTTGACTCAAGAAACTCCTTCAGTAAAAATACGCCCAGCTTTTCAACCCTCAGTACCTCATTCTTGCTTATACACTCCAATTTTAACACGTTTTCGGTCTTTACTTTTTAGCCACCAGAAACCATCTCAATTGCCTACTATTCATTTTCTTCTCTATAATCAAAACTCACCATTATCCAAACACATAAAAAATCACTCACGATACCTTCTCCCACGGTTCTCTGTTTCATATCCTTTTAGCCATCACTTCTACAATATCCCCCCTAAGTCGCCATTATTTTCTTCTCCACCTCCAACACTACTCTTCAACATCCACCATTAACATCAAGCTCCCAGGCAATCATCACAAACCACCCAAACGGAACCACCAAAGCCACCACGTGCAGCCCACCGCGAATCAACGCCCCGTACCCAGAACCACCGAACCAGAACCGCCGGAGCTCCATCGCACCGAAGACGCGGCACTGCCGTCTCCCCCGCGCGCGCACACACCGCCATCCTTGCCACCCGCCGACCGTCGTGCCGTGCACGGACCGAAAACCGAGACGCCGGATCTGCGTCCCGTCTCTTCGCAGCCGCGTCGCTTGAAGCCGCCCATCGCTCGGTCCCGATCCGGCTGAGCAACCCGTCCGCCCACACGATCCATTCAGCCCATCATTGCCGTTCACCCGCCGCCGCGCGTGCCGCGATCGCGCCGCCCAACCGTGCTCACTCCGCCGGTCTCCATCGTGCATCCCTGGTTGGTTTTCTGTAAATAGAAGAAGAAGACCACCCCTCCCCACCTGTTTTCTTTTTACGTTTTCGTAAGGTTTTTTTTTTTTTTTGAAATAAGCCTAGTGGGCCTAAATAGGTTAAATAAAAAAAACTGAAGACTAAAAAGAAAAATCTAAAAACGAAAAAAAGGAAAAAAAGAATGATAAAAAGTAAAAATAAAAATGGTTTGAAATTTTTTTAAAAAAAAGGGAATAAAATGGGATTAACCGAGTTGCAACAGCTTGTTAATCTCATAACTATTTGGATCATCTGAGTTGTGACAACCTAATGATTCAAATTATTTTAAATAAATTATTATTTAATAAAGGCTCAAAATTCATTTTTTATCCAATAATAATAAATTTAACAATCCATGGGTGACGTCTAGCGTGACGCAATCTTCACTCATTTAAACTTTAATTTGATTAACAGAGTCGCGACGACCTGTTAATTCAAATTTTTATAAAATAAAAATTAAAACTTTTAATCAACCAACCCATGCAAAGTGAAGGAAATAAAATAATTGAAATAATTTTAAAATATAAATAAATAAATAAGTGAGATTAACCGAGTTGTGACAGCTTGTTAATCTCATAATTTTTTGGATCAACTGAGTTGTGACAACTCAATGATTCAAAGTATTTTAAATAAATTATTATTTAATAAAGGCTCAAAATTTATTTTTAATAATAAATTTAATAATCCGTGGGTGACGTCTAGCGCGACGCAAGCTTCACTCATTCAAACTTTAATGTGATTAACAGAGTCGCGACGACCTGTTAATTCAATTTTTTTTATAAAAAAATAAAAATAAAAAAATTAAATCTTTTCTTTAAATAAAATCAACCAACTCACACTTATTTTTTAAAGAACTACGTGACTTTGAGTTCCTCATTGCACCTGAGGATACGTAGGAGCAGAATTTTTATTCTGTCAAGCCAAATTTTATATTTTCTCAAATTCTTTATTTTTTTAAATATTTTTAGAAAGGGTAAAACAAATATATTACGAGATTATTAAATTTTTTACATAACCAATTTAGGGTAACCGTTTAGAACGGATGTATTAGGGGTGCTGTGGGGTTAAGTCTCCACCCTTCCCTATGCATAACCGACTCCCGAATCCAATCTGGTTTCAAAGACCATTTTCTAAAAGGGTTTTCCAATTTTTCCTAATTTAAATAAAATTGGTGGCGACTCCTAACTTATTTATTTTGTTTCGCCGCTCCCGCCGCGATTACGGTCGCGACAGATGGCGACTCCGCTGGGGATCTTTGAGAGTCAAGCCCATATATTTTTGTTGTGTAAAATTTTGTAATCTTTGTATATTTGTTTTACCTTTCTTTTCTTTTTTTATTAAAACCTTAGGATAGAGAATTTCTCTTGGAATTTTTGTTTGTTTTTGTTTTTGTTTTGCAGGATGCGGGTAGTTTTTAGGATAATGAAGGTTTGTATGCTCCCTACACCCACCACACCTACACATGTATCACACATTCGAGTGGGGCCCTATACCCGGGTCTGAGTGAAACTTAAGTTAAGTAGAGGTTGTGTAGTAGTAACCATTTTGGATGTACATCCTGTTTGGCTATTGCGAAAACCTCATCTAGAGTGCGCTTTTTCACAAATGTCCCACACCTAGTGGTTTACCCACTATTTCGTGGTCAACATTTTGAAATAGACTTGGCTCTAGAGACCTTCGAATAGAAAAGCCACCAAATGAAGTTTTCACGATTTAGAAAAGACTTGTAGATCTTTAGGATAGAAATCCCCAAGTTAAGGAAATCCTATTAGGACACAAAGGGAGCATATCTTTCGTTATCTTTTGACTTATCTCGTATACCTTGTGAGTTGTTCAAATTCCTTAATGTGATGAACCATACTTGGTGTCCCTCTTGTTATTAAAAAAAATAATAATAAAAAAAGTTTTTCCAAAAATGGGGCAAATCACTTTTAAAGGACCAACAACTCACTCTTTATTAAATTGTAAAATCATTTTTTTTAAAACCATGCATTGATAATTCTTCATCCCCAGTGTTTGTTGGAGAACCATTTGAAATTCAAAGTGCCTAAGGACTAGCAAAGGAGTATCTTTGATTAAAAATGGAAAGTGTCATGGGATCGATCATAAGGAGACAATTTTGAAAAAGACCCCGCAACTTAAGGCCAAGATAAGGATACCGAGAGTCTAGTGGGTTTGGGCCGATTCTTTGAAAAAGACGCAACGTTTGACCTTTACCGCAAGATATGGGAAAATTTTGAATCATTAGAAGTGGATGTACAAACAAAGCCATCACCGCACTAGCCCAAGATTATGATCCACCATTACGTTGCTTCACATTTCAAGATTTTCGCTTAGCCCCCACATTAGAGGAGTTCGAATAGATCTTGGGCTTATCGTTGAAAAAGGAAAACCATACCAATATAAGGGTCACTATGCATCATTGCCAACCATAGCAAAGGTCTTGAAGGTACCTGTAAGGGACTTACAAGAGGCAAAGCACAACAGAAAGGTATAGAGGGTTTCCCAAGTAAATATTTGGAAGAGCACATGCGCCACCTAGCCAAGAATGAAGACCGGAATACTTTTATGGATGTACTTGCCCTCACCATTTATGGTACTATCCTATTCCCAAATAGTGAAGACTTGGTAGGTTTCGCGGCAATCGATGTATTCCTTGCTCGACGAAATGATGCCGCAAAATCCCGTCCCGCCATTCTTGCCGATGTTTACTACACCTTGAATTTATGTCATGAAAAGAAGGGTAAGCGAATCTTATGTTGTCTACCGATGTTGTTTGTATGGCTAACCTCTCACATGTTCAAGAGGGGTACGTGGATCCATGTCCCATTACAAGTCTCAAGATGCTCCAATTAAAGACTAAGAACGGTCGTGAATGGGCCGAGGAATTGACCAAGCTTGAAGATGGAAAGATTGTATGGTACCCATGGCGTGAGGAAGGGCAAACTGTAATTTATCAGTGTGAGGGGTTTCTAATGTTCCCCTAATGGGTACTCAGGGGTGCATTAACTATAACCCCGCGTTAGCATTACGACAACTTGGCTATCCTATGATGAGACCACCCTCGAATTGGAGATTACTCCTTTTATTTATGACATGCAGACGGGATGTACCGAGACACTTGGGAGAGTGCGAGATGCTTGGAGGAATATCATTAGAAAGGGTAGAGAACTGGGAGTCAGAAGCTGTGGAGTCAAAGAAAGCTACAGGCAATGGGTCAAGGACCGGGCTCAAGAAGTCAAGTTACCATTCAAAATTTCAGCTAGTAGATCTTTGCCTCTAGCTCCAATAGAAGACGAAGAAGTAAAGGAAAAGATAATGGAGGCCAATGAACAAAAGAGGAAATTAGAAGCATAACTAGAAAAGGTTCGCCAAGCATATGCAGCCTTAAAGCGTGAAAATTCTCGAGAAGACTCACGCCTTGAAGGAGCTAACAAGAGGCTAAAGACAGGGCAAGAAACAGATATCAAGAACTAGAAGATGCTTGGAAGTCGCAAACAAAGAGTTGGGACTCGAGGGCAAGAAAGAGATAGGGCTTTGGTGAAAACCAACAACTTAAAGAACAACTCATGAATGCCAAGGCCATACAGAGTGATGCTCTTCAAGAAGTGGATAGTATGAGGCAAAGAATGAAAATGATGTCTTCAAGATACGAAGACATGATCAAAATTGAGAGGTCGCACACCGCCAAGGAAATTGCAGTGTAGTATGAAGCGGCATTGCGACAGGGACAGGAGGACTTGCGTAAAATGATAGATCTTGTAAGGCAACAAGACAAGGACATTAATGAATGGAAAGAAGAAGCCCACCTTCCGAGAGACCGCTTTGTGAAATTAGCGTGCCTAGCCAACACGGCAATCGCAGACATTCCATATTATTTAAAGGTGGCGTATAAGATGGTCGATCCTCTTAAGACTCCTAAGAAATTAATGACTTCATTGAGTATTGCAAGAGTCTCGTTGGACAAATGAAGCAGATGATCAAGGCCCGTTCGGTTGAGAATGGTGGATTAGACTAGACAATGATGTGTTGAAAATGATGTACTCCTCTGATGTTGATGATTTTTTTTTCAAATAAAGTATGCATTATATTTGTTCTGATCCCATAGAGACCCATTTCTTTTGAACGAGACGTTCTAAGAAATGTTCATGACAAATAACTTTTGAACGAGACGTTCTAAGAAGTAGTCATGACACAAAAAAAAAAAGAGAGATCAAAGATACTCACTCAAGTCCATTCAGCACAAATTAATAATGGTCTTCTAACAAACAAATAATAATCATGGTGGTTTCTGATAAACTGTTCCTCAATTGTTCACAGGAAATTTAAAACCATTGCGCGACCAAGGAAAGAAGACACCAATCAAACCCGAGTTCACAACACAAGGGCTCGGACAAAGCTTTTGGCAATGGCAGATTAAAACGAAGGAAGGAACCTAAGTATGGAAGTGGAAGAAGTGAAAGGAAGGGTGAATGAGATTACGGAGTCTCAAAGAAGAATGGAAGAGATGTTGTTAGCCATGAGGGAAAGCCTCACTCTGATGGGGGCAGCTGGAATTTCAGGAATAACTGGGACACAGTTACATAACACTTCCATGAGGACAAATCCTGCGGTTACTACTGCAATACCTGTTGTGGGAGGAACATCAAATGTTGCATCGCTAGTACTTCCTATTGGAGAAGGATACCATTCCCTAGAAGGAGCTCGGAATGAAGTTCATGGTAATACTGAGTGTGCATGGGAGCCCCCACATATGTCTATGCCAACCGGATTTCCTGCTGGGACGGGTCATGCAGCCATCCAAAATGACAAGATAAGAGAAGAGTGGATGGAAAAGATGGAAGAACAGATTAAAGCGATCAAGAGTCCAAGTACTTACGGACCCCTTGGGATAGAAGAATTATGCCCTACTGCTAATATCATTATTCCCAAGGATTTCAAAATCCCAGAATTCGTCAAATACGATGGGAGCACCAATCCTTTCTTCCATCTAAAAACATACATTACCAAGATGTCAATCTGGTCAAAGGATTGGAAGTTTCTTGTCAGCTTCTTCCATGAAAGTTTAACTGGACCAGCTTTAGAATGGTGCATCCAACAGGACCTTTCCAAGATCTCATCATGGGATGACTGGGCAAATTTGTTCATGGGACAATATCGCTTTAATCTGGATACGGCCCCAACCCGAGAGCAGTTGGGAACACTGGAAAAGAAAAATGAGGAGACATTCAAGCAATACGCCCAGAGGTGGAGAGCTCTAGCTGCACAAGTACAACCGCCATTGACTCTGACGGAAATGTGTTCGTACTTTTTGGGGACTTTAGGGACTCCTTATGTTGGGACAATGGCGGGCGCCGCTTACCGAGACTTTGCTGATTTAATTGCAGCTGGAGAAAGAATTGAGATTCTAGTAAAGGCTGGAAAACTGCCCGCTGGCAGTAATGAAGGTGGTTTCAAGAAAGGATTTTCCCCTAAGAAAAAAGAGTCAGAAGTGAGTTACGTGCAAAATCGGCAACCTTCACAACCTCGATATTCACCGTCCTACCCCATATACCGAGCACCCACATACAACCCAAACACTTACCCTTCCTATCAGATATCTACACCGTCTCAGCTACCTGGCCTAACCACCCCTCCTATGAACACGCCTCAAGCCCAGCCATTCCAAGTCAACAATGTTCCTGTACCTCAACCATACACATCGACTCGCCCAACCTACACTCAATACCCACCTCCACCTTCGCAAAATTTCCCAAATTACCCACACCCTCGACCAAACTTTCAAAATCAAGGCCGTTTCCGTCCCCAAAACTTACCCCATTTCCCAAAACCGTCCATTCCAAATGCCGATTTATTCCAAAGGTTATTTGATGCTCACCTCATTTCGTGGAGTCCCGTACGTCCCCTACAACCACCGTTTCCAAGTATGGTACAACCCGAATTTAACTTGCAAGTACCATATGGATGTCGCAGGCACTCAATCGAAGACCGTGAGTCTTTTAAGACCGCAAAGTAAGGAAACTTATCGCTTGTGGGAAAGCTGGATATTCAAGAGGAGGCTGGACCTAGCATTGTTAACAACCCAATCCCTAACCATGGTGGAAGGAATGAGGCGAATGCTTTGTGGGGATTGAAGGACCACCGATAAGAAGGGTCATGAGTCCGCGTACGCCGATGACTCAAATATTTGAGGGATTGAAGAAAGCAGTTATGTTATCACCGCACCGCCGTCAATAAAAGAAGAAGAGAGGTGTGATGAAGAGTCAAGTTGGCTTACCATTGTGAGGAAATAGGACATGATATTGAAAATTGCTTTGGACTTTAAAGTTCGAGTCCAAGGTTTACTCACTTTGGGAATAATACAGCGTGCAAGGGGTAGCCTTCTCTCGAAGAGGTCAATGTGGTTAACGTTTTGTACTCAAGGTGCCACCTCTTAACCAAGCCCCGACACCAGGTAAAGTAGTGGTGACAATCAAGAGAACCAACACCATTCACTTATAATAATACTCATTCAAAGGCCGTGGAATTATGAAGCAAAAGTAGAGATGAAAGGAGTTGAGGAGGTGTCAAAGACTCGAGTGACCGAAATCCACCAGATGAAGAGTCAGTGACAAATATAATTACAAGGAGTGGGCGATGCTATGGCCCTAGAGAAACAGAGAAGAGGAAAGAGGGAGTTCAAAAGAAGAAGAAAGAGGGAAAGAAGAAGAAGAAGAAGAATTTCTCAAGATCATGAAACAAAGTGAATACGACGTGATGGAACAATTGAAAAAGACCCCAAAGAAGGATATCTCTTCATCACTTGTTTTGACATCGGAATTGCATCGGAAAGCATTGCTAAGAGTACTAAGTGAGGCTTATGTCAAACCCGATGTTACCCCGAGAATGTTGTCGCATGGTGGACCCGGTGAAGCGCGTCAACATGATTGTATTTACGGATGAAGAGATCACCTCTCGTGCCGAGAGAAACCCACGGGCTTTACACATAACCCTTAAATGTAAGGGATACATAGTCGCAAAGGTCTTAATCGATGGGGGTCTCATTCCCGAATATCCTACCAAGGTCTACTCTAACCTCATTATCAATAAGTGAGGATGAGTTGTCTCCTCGAGAAATGGTGGTGCGAGCCTTTGACGGAAATAGGAGAGGCATTTTGGGAGAGATAACATTGCCATTAGAGATCGGTCCGAGTAATTTTCGAGTATTGTTCCAAGTTATGGACATTGAGTCCGGTTATACTATGCTCCTGGGGAGACCATGGATCCACGCCGCCGGTGTCGTTCTTCTTCTACACTCCACCGTAGTATCAAATACATTAAAAATGGGTCTGGTCATCACCATACACGGAGAAGAAGAAATCATGTTGACAAAACCAGCTCAAGTGCCATACGTGGAAAGTGCAGAGAAAGACGAGGAGAATTTGTGGCACGCCTTTGAAATAATTGAGACCGGACTCGGTAGGAATGAATCCCCACACAAAGTGTGAATCATGTGGTGGCTCGAATCATGGCTAACAACGGGTACCAAAAAGGAAAAGGCTTGGGCTTACAACACCGCAAGGTGCAAGGACACCGCCTCATTTCCGGAAAAGCTAGACAAGTTCGGATTGGGTACGAAGCATCTCTAGATGAGAGAATGGAGAATATGACTCTAGGAAAAAGGAGTGATAAGGGCCAAATGAAGCACATTCCTCATTTGAGGGAAACGTTTCCCAAGCACCAGCCGAGGTAATCATGCCTCGAAGAAGTGTTTCGTCCCCAACACCATCTCACAATTAATGCACCGCATGAAGAAAGCCCGTAAGAGTTCAAAGCAATCCATCCTTTTGGCGATGAGGAACCACCGAAGAACCGGCAATCCGAACCAATGATTGATGTTATTGTTGCCAAGTAATTGTCTAGTCATACTGTAACAAGCGATATTTAAGTCTAGCTATGTTTTGATCTTATATTTATGTTATTTGAGACATTAACTAAATAAAGTTGCATGTTTATTCAGCATTCCCCTTTCTCATACTTTTGGCTTATCTTTCTTTTCTTTCCGTTAAAAAAAAATATATATATATATCTCTCGCTTTCGCGTCATTATTCCTATTCTTCTTGCCTTTCCAACTCCAACAAATTGCTTTACAGGGATCTAAGTCTTGTAGAAGGTTCGCCTCATGAAAGGTACCTTGAAAATTTGTCAATTGATTCTCCTGCGACGTTTGATGAAGAAAACCTTGGATCTGATGAAGAAGATGAGATAGTTGAAAAATTTGAAAAAATATTGGAGTACTCAGAAAGAAAATTTGATGTGGGTAACGAAGTAGTTGAAGTGATTAACATGGGAACCGAAAAAGACAAGAAGGAATTAAAAATAGTAGACAATCCTGAGCGTGTGGAAATGATGGCGCTACTCAAGGAATACCTGGACGTGTTTGCATGGTCCTACAGAGATATGCCTGGTTTAGACCCTGAGATAGCGTCACATAAAATCCCATTGTATCCGAAGCGAAGCAAAAAGGCAAAAGTTGAGAAGGATGCATCCTGGCATGTCACTAAAGATCAAAGAGGAAGTGACTAAGCAATTAGAAGCCGGATTCATAGAGGTGTCGAGACACCCAGAATGGGTAGCAAATATCGTGCCAGTGCCCAAGAAGGATGGAAAGGTTAGGATGTGCGTGGATTATAGGAATCTAAATAAGGCAAGCCCGAAAGATGATTTCCCGCTCCCTCATATTGACGTTCTTGTCGACAATACCGCAGGAAATCATAGGTTCTCATTCATGGATGGTTATTCAGGGTACAACCAGATTCCCATGGATGTCGATGACAAGGAAAAACGACCTTTATTACCCCATGGGAACTTTTTGTTACACAATAATGTCCTTCGGGTTGAAGAATGTTTGGGGCTACATATCAACGTGCTATGGTTGCATTATTTCATGATATGATGCACAAAGAAATTGAAGTTTATGTGGACGATATGGTGGCCAAATCTAAGAAGGGGAAAGTCATGTAGAGGTCTTGCATGAGATTGTTTGAAAGACTCGGAAGGTATAAGTTGAGACTCAATCCTTCTAAATGCGTCTTTGGAGCATCTACCGGAAAATTACTTGGGTTCATCGTTAGTAGAGAAGGAATAAAAGTGGACCCGATAAGGCGAAAGCAATACAAGAGATGCCTCCTCCTAAGACGAGCGTGAGGTGAGAAGTTTTCTCGGGAGGCTCAATTACATTGCTAGATTCATTGCCAACCTCACCAAAGACGTGCGAGCCTATATTTAAGCTTTTAAAGAAGCATCAGCCTGGAGAATGGAATGAAGAATGTCAAGAAGCTTTTGATAAGATAAAGGCTTATTTAATGAATCCTCCAGTGTTGGTACCCCCTACGGTGGGACGTCCTCTGATATTGTACCTAACCGTATTGCCAACTGCGATGGGGGCAATGCTGGGGCAGCATGATGAATCCGGAAAGAGGGAACAAGCAATTTATTATCTGAGCAAGAAATTTAATGACTGTGAAGCCCGATACATGGCAATGGAGAAAACATGTTGTGCCCTAGTATGGACCTCAAAACGGCTAAGACAGTATATGCTCTATTATACCACCTGGCTGATCTCCCGAATGGACCCTCTGAAGTACATATTTGAAAGCCCTCATGTCTCATTAAGAGTCTCAAAATGGCAAGTGATATTATCGGAGTTTGATATCAAGTACATGACTCGAAAATCCATCAAAGGGAGTGCAATCGCGGACCATTTAGCCGAAAACCCGCTTGAGGGTGGACAACTAATAACGTCTCGAGTTCCCTGGATGGAGAAATATTGATGGCGAAGGAGAAGAAGAAGGAGAAGAGTCTCAGTGTGGAAGATGTATTTTGATGGGGCAGTCAATATGTATGGTAGTGGCATAGGAGCCGTCGTTGTTTCGCCGGTCCGGAAAACAATACCCGGCCGCTATCAAGTTGGATTTCGAATGCACAAATAATGTTGCGTAGAATACGAGGCTTGTGCTAGTGGCTTACAAGTAGCAATTGATTTGGGGATCAAGCAGTTGAAAGTATTCGGAGATTCGGCACTTATCATCTATCAAGTGAACGGTGAATGGCAAACTAAAGACCCGAAGTTAGTGCCTTATCAAAAGTATTTGACCAAGTTGACCGAGAAATTTGAAAAGGTGACCTTCTCCCATCTAACTCGAGACATGAATCAGTTTGTGGATGCCTTGGCCACTCTGGCCGTGATGACCAAGTTGGATATCCACAATAAGGTCCAACCCATACAAGTAAAGATACATAGTGAGCCCGCATATTGTGCCAATGTGGAAAGTGAGCCGATGGTAAACCTTGGTATCATGATATCAAGCGGTACATCCAAGATAGAGAATACCCAACTGGGGCAAATGAGGTGAATAAGAAGACTATCCGCCGATTAGCAATGGCCTTTTTCTTGAACGGGAGGTTTTATACAAGAGAAGTCATGATGGTACCTTGCTTAGATGTGTGGATGCTTGTGAAGCTCGTTTAATCATGACCGAAGTCCATGAAGGAATCATGGGACTCATGCTAATGGTCATATGATGGCACGGAAAATTATAAGAAGTGGTTATTATTGGTCTACCATGGAAACAGACTGCGTAGAATATGTGCGAAAGTGCCACAAATGTCAAATATATGCAGATCGAGTCAATGCACCGCCATTTCCCTTACACAACATGGTGTCTCCATGGCCTTTCTCGATGTGGGGAATAGATGTCATTGGACCAATTAACCCCAAAGCTTCCAACGGTCATCGCTTCATTTTGGTAGCAATTGACTATTTCACCAAATGGGTAGAAGCGTCCTCATATGCCACAATCACTCAAAAGGTATTTTCGAAATTCCTCAAGAGGGATATCGTGTGCGAGATATGGAATTCCGAGAGGATAATCACGATAATGCTGCAAATCTCAATGGTGGCGAAATACGTAAGTTTTGTGAAAAGTTCAAAATCAAGCACCATAATTCCGCTCCCTATAAACCCCGATGAATGGTGCATTGAGGCCGCAAATAAGAATGTCAAGAAAATTGTAGCCAAGATGGTTGTGAACTATAAGGACCGGCATGAGATGTTACCCTATGCTTTGCATGCATATCGTACCAATATACGATCAAGTACCGGGCGACACCTTTCTCTCTGGTGTATGGAATGGAAGCTGTCTCTCCCATAGAAATTGAGATTCCTGCTTTGAGGGTTTTGATGGAGGCAGAGTTAGAGGAATCTGAATGGGTAAAAACTCGGTATGAGCAGTTGAATATGATAGAAGAAAAAAGACTAGCAGCTATCTGTCATGGACAATTGTATCAAAGTAGAATGGCCAGAGCCTTTAACAAGAAAGTTCGTCCTAGAGAGTTTTATCCGGGAGATTTGGTTTTGAAGAAAATTCTCCCTAATCAAGAGGATGCCAGAGGAAAGTGGGCTCCGAGTTATGAAGGCCCTTACATAGTCAAGCACGCATTTTCAGGAGGCATTAATTTTGCATAACATGGACGGAGAAGAATTGCCAAGACCCATAAACACCGATGTCGTTAAGAGATTTTATGCCTAAAAAAAAAAAAAAAAAGAATGACTCGTTAGGTTGAAAACCCGAAAGGGCGGCCTAAGCAAAAGTTAGAGCAATAAAAAAAAAAAAAAAAAGGAAGAAGAAGTCCGTTAGGTCGAAAACCCGAAAGGGCGACCTAAGCAAAAGTTAGGGCAAACAAATGGGCGAAATCTCAAAGACAGAATGGTTGATACTCCAAACCGGGGCAATTTTTGTTCTGCATTCAATTGGCTAAACCGGGCAAAATTGCTGGAAGATTAAGGGAAAGATGTGCTTTCAAGAAAGTAGCAACAGAGACAATGGTTGAATTATCAAACGATTGCAGTGGAATCAATTGAACGAGGAACAAGGAACCAATATCAAGGGGCAAATTTTCTTTCCCTTGTAATTTTCTTTCCTATGTGCGTGTCTTACTTGATCATCAGAAAAATAAAAGGAAGTTTGTTCATTCAACGAATTTCTATCCATTCATGAATGCATGCTTAACTTATTAGGTTATGTCTCAAATAACATAAATTTAAGGTCAACGGTTTGATTTTGATAATTCTCATAAAGAATGCTTCAATGATTGAGTCGATTAAAAGATCTCGGTAGTTCAAAGTGCGATTTGCAATGTGACATTCATGGGAAATTATTCTCGTAAGCCTTTTGTTGATGAGAAAGGTCGAAGTTATAAAAAAGAAAAAGGAAGAAGCAAAGAAAGGAAAAGAGTAAGTTGGGAGGATTCCAAACTAACCAAAGAGCCTAAGGAAGAACAACGTGTGAACGAAGGGTTTGATTGGTCAAAGCTTTCCAAAGTCGTCGCTGGTTCGAATGACTAAAAGAAAAGAGAAAAAGAGAAAAAAAAAAGAGAGAGAGAGAGAGAGAGAGAAGAAAAATTTTAAGAAACCATTAGACTGGTCTAAGTGTTTGGCATGAGCGCATCGGCTCATTGCAATTGCATTTTAAGTTTGAGCGAATCGGCTCATTGCATGTTTAAGTTTGAGCGCATCGGCTCATCGCGCTTGCATTTTTAGTTTTGAGCGCATCGGCTCGTTGCATTTACACTTTAAGTTTTGAGCGCATCGGCTCGTTGCATTGCATGTCTAAGTTTTGAGCGCATCGGCTCATTGCAATTGCATTTTAAGTTTGAGCGCATCGGCTCATTGCATGTTTAAGTTTGAGCGCATCGGCTCATCGCACTTGCATTTTAAGTTTTGAGCGCATCGGCTCGTTGCATTTACACTTTAAGTTTGGAGCGCATCGGCTCGTTGCATTGCATGTTTAAATTTTGAGCGCATCGGCTCATTGCATTTGCATGTTTAAAGTTTTGAGCGCATCGGCTCGTTGCATTGCATGTTTAAATTTTGAGCGCATCGGCTCGTTGCATTTGCATGTTTAAAGTTTTGAGCGCATCGGCTCGTTGCATTGCATGTTTAAGTTTTGAGCGCATCGGCTCATTGTACTGCATTTTTAGCTTTGAGCGCATCGGCTCATTGTATGTTTAAGTTTTGAGCGCATCGGCTCGTCGCATTTGCATTTTAAGTTTGAGTGCATCGGCTCATCGCATTTTTAATTTTTGAGCGCATCGCTCCTTGTATTGTGTTCTCGTATTGTCTTCTGCTTCTCCCGAACAAAATTTGGGTTTATTTTTTACTCGCTCCTTACTTGTGATAAAATGAAAAGTGCGGTTATTCTCTTTATCTAGTAAGAAACAAGTAAAGAGAAAAATCAGAACACCGAATTTTGTCCTATATTTTGTAAATAAAATAAAAAATAATAAAATCAAAAATAAAAATATTCAACCCATACCCTAAACCAACTCAAACTCTCTAAACTTATCCTAATCAAATCATGTCACCATCCTAGACCAACCCCAATACTTATCCTAAACAGATCTTAACTCATCATCTCAAGCCAAATCCTAATCACACTCAAACTAAAACTCCTCACCCTAATCCCTTCCTATATTAACCCATAACCCCACACACTTTTGGGTAGACTCTAAACCCTCAAGCTGACTTATTCCCACCTCGGACCTTTCGACTAAAACATTCACTTTTTTGACTCAAGAAACTCCTTCGGTAAAAATACGCCCACTTTTCAACCCTCGCACCTCACTCTTGCTTATACACTCCAATTTTAACACGTTTTCGGTCTTTACTTTTTAGCCACCAGAAACCATCTCAATTGCCTACTATTCATTTTCTTCTCTATAATCAAAACTCACCATTATCCAAACACATAAAAAATCACTCACGATACCTTCTCCCACTCTTCTCTGTTTCACTATCCTTTTAGCCATCACTTCTACAATATCCCCCCTAAGCCCATTATTTTCTTCTCCACCTCCAACACTACTCTTCAACATCCACCATTAACATCAAGCTCCCAGGCAATCATCACAAACCACCCAAACGGAACCACCAAAGCCACCACGTGCAGCCCACCGCGAATCAACGCCCCGTACCCAGAACCACCGAACCAGAACCGCCGGAGCTCCATCGCACCGGAAGACGCGGCGCTGTCTCCCCTCCGCGCCGCACACCGCCATCCTTGCCACCCGCTGACCGTCGTGCCGTACCGGACCGAAAACCAGAGACGCCGGATCTGCGTCCCGTCTCTTCGCAGACCGCGTCGCTTGAAGCCGTCCATCGCTCAGTCCCGATCCGGTTGAGCAACCTGTCCAGCCACACGATCCATTCAGCCCAGACCGCCGTTCACCCGCGCGCCGCGTGCTGCGACTGCGCCGCCCAACCGTGCTCACTCCGCCGGTCTCCATCGTGCATCCCTGGTTGGTTTTCTGTAAATAGAAGAAGAAGACCACCCCTCCCCACCTGTTTTCTTTTTACGTTTTCGTAAGTTTTTTTTTTTTTTTGAAATAAGCCTAGTGGGCCTAAATAGGTTAAATAAAAAAAACTGAAGACTAAAAAGAAAAATCTAAAAACGAAAAAAAAGGAAAAAAAGAATGATAAAAAGTAAAAAATAAAAATGGTTTGAAATTTTTTTTTTTAAAAAAAGGGAATAAAATGGGATTAACCGAGTTGCAACAGCTTGTTAATCACATAACTATTTGGATCATCTGAGTTGTGACAACCTAATGATTCAAATTATTTTAAATAAATTATTATTTAATAAAGGCTCAAAATTCATTTTTTATCCAATAATAATAAATTTAACAATCCATGGGTGACGTCTAGCGTGACGCAATCTTCACTCATTTAAACTTTAATTTGATTAACAGTCGTCAAATAAACGACTGTTAATTCAAATTTTTATAAAATAAAAATTAAAACTTTTAATCAACCAGCCCATGCAAAGTGAAGGAAATAAAATAATTGAAATAATTTTAAAATATAAATAAATAAATAAGTGAGATTAACCGAGTTGTGACAGCTTGTTAATCTCATAATTTTTTGGATCAACTGAGTTGTGATAACTCAATGATTCAAAGTATTTTAAATAAATTATTATTTAATAAAGGCTCAAAATTTATTTTTAATAATAAATTTAATAATCCGTGGGTGACGTCTAGCGCGACGCAAACTTCACTCATTCAAACTTTAATGTGATTAACAGAGTCGCGACGACCTGTTAATTCAATTTTTTTTATAAAAAATAAAAATAAAAAAATTAAATCTTTTCTTTAAATAAAATCAACCAACTCACACTTATTTTTTAAAGAACTACGTGACTTTGAGTTCCTCATTGCACCTGAGGATACGTAGGAGCAGAATTTTTATTCTGTCAAGCCAAATTTTATATTTTCTCAAATTCTTTATTTTTTAAATATTTTTAGAAAGGGTAAAACAAATATATTACGAGATTATTAAATTTTTTACATAACCAATTTAGGGTAACCGTTTAGAACGGATGTATTAGGGGTGCTGTGGGGTTAAGTCTCCACCCTTCCCTATGCATAACTGACTCCCGAATCCAATCTGGTTCCAAAGACCATTTTCTAAAAGGGTTTTCTAATTTTTCCTAATTTAAATAAAATTAGTGGCGACTCCTAACTTATTTATTTTGTTTCGCCGCTCCCGCCGCGATTACGGTCGCGACACATGCAATGCTAGATTTGGGTGCTTCAATCAATGTCATGCCTATGTCAGTTTATAAGTCATTGAACAATGGCACTTTGCAACCCACTGGTATCGTGATTCAGTTGGCAAATAGGACCACTGCTCATCCAGCAAGAGTGCTGGAAGATGTGTTAGTTCGGGTGAATGAGTTAATTTTTCCAGCGGACTTCTACGTCTTGGACATGGAAGATGAGTCTTCAACAAACCATGCTCCATTGATTCTAGGCAGACCATTCCTTAAGACCGCCAAAACCAAGATAGATGTGCATGCTGGCACCCTTTCTATGGAGTTTGGCAATGATTTGGTACAGTTTAACATTTTTTATGCCATGAGACATCCCTTAGAGGAGCATTTTGTTTTCCATATTGATGTGATTGAGATGCTGGTTGATGATGTTTATGCTGATTTATATGCTGAATTCCCTGATATTGTTGACTTTCTAGATTCTGTTTCTTGTGATACATGTACTGCTTGTGATATTGAGTCGTGTGCTGCATGTGTTGAGATTTATCTTGGTATGAGTGATGATGCAACTGCTGACTTGAATGATACCGCATGTGAAAATAGAAGTCAAAACTGTGTTGAATTTAATGTTGCTGAATTAGTTGTTTCAAATAGCTTGCTGCCTTCCATTGTACAGCCATCATCCTTAGAGTTGAAGACTTTGCCAGACCATCTTAAATATGCATACTTAGGAGATGGTGAGAAGCTGTCAGTGATTGTTGCTAAGAATCTGCAACCTGAACAAGAAGAAAAATTGCTGCAGGTTTTGAGGCAGAATAAGCAAGCCATTGGATGGATACTTGCAGATCTTCCTGGTATTAGTCCCTCCACATGCATGCATAGGATTTTATTTGAGGAGGACACGAAACCAGTAAGGCAACCCCAAAGGAGACTGAACCCCTTGATTCTAGATGTGGTGAAGAAGGAAGTGACCAAGCTACTTCAAGCTGGCATTATTTATCCCATATCAGACAGTAAATGGGTGAGCCCCGTGCAAGTTGTTCCCAAGAAATCTGGGGTCACAGTAGTTGAGAATAAGAATAATGAACTTTTACCCACAAGAGTTCAGAACAGTTGGCGGGTTTGCATTGATTATAGGCGGCTTAACCAAGCTACCAGAAAAGATCATTTTCCGTTGATCAGACGTTGGAGAGGCTAGCTGGCAAGTCGCATTAATGTTTCCTGGATGGATATTCGGGCTATTTTTAGATTCATATAGCCCCAGAAGACCAAGAGAAGACTACTTTCACTTGTCCATTTGGCACATTTGCATATAGGAGGATGCTCTTTGGTCTGTGCAATGCTCCAGGCACCTTTCAAAGGTGTATGGTAAGTATCTTTTCTGACTTTTTAGAGAATTGCATGGATGTGTTTATGGATGATTTTACTGTCTATGGCTCTTCCTTTGATGCATGTCTGGATAGTCTGGCTCAGGTTTTACATAGATGCATTGAAACTAACCTTGTTCTGAATTTTGAGAAATGTCATTTCATGGTAGAACAAGGCATAGTTTTAGGGCATATAATATTTAGCAAGGGTATTGAGGTAGATCCTGTGAAAATAGATGTTATTTCATGCCTATCTTACCCCACATGCATGCGGAAGGTTCGTTCTTTCCTTGGTCATGCAGGTTTCTATAGGCGATTCATAAAAGATTTCAACAAAATTACTCTTCCACTATCCAACTTGCTACAAAAAGAAGTGGAGTTCCATTTTGACCAGAAATGCAAGGATGCCTTCAATCACTTGAAGCAAGCATTGACCAGTACACCTATCATCCAACCACCAGATTGGACACTCCCATTTGAGCTCATGTGTGATGCCTCTAATTATGCTTTGGGAGCTGTTCTTGCACAAAGGATCGGCAAGATATCTCATGTCATCTCCTATGCTTCAAGAACTTTAGATCCTGCAAAAGTCAACTACACCACCACTGAAAAGGAACTTTTAGCAATTATTTTTGCTTTAGACAAATTTCGATCATATTTGCTTGGTTCTAGAGTGGTTGTGTTTTCAGATCATACAGCTCTGAAGTTTCTCCTAAAGAAGCTTGATGCAAAGCCTAGGTTGATTAGGTGGATTTTGCTCCTCCAAGAGTTTGATATTGAAATCCGTGATAAAAGTGGAGCAGAGAATTTAGTGGCTGATCACCTAAGCCGAATTGAAAGGGAGGCAGATACTTTTCCTATCCATGATGTCTTCCCTGATGAGCGCTTTTCAAGTTGCAAGGTAACATTCCTTGGTTTGTTGATTTGATAAATTTCTTAGTTCTTGGTGTTTTCCCTGCACATTTTACTAGGGCTCAGATTGATAAATTGAAGAGTGAGTCAAAATATTATGTGTGGGACGACCCTTATCTATGGAAATTTTGTAGTGACCAAATCATTAGGAGATGCGTGCCTGATAATGAATTACATTCTATTCTTAGCTTTTGTCATACACTTGCATGTGGCGGTCATTTTGGTCCCCAAAGGACTGCTAGGAAAGTTTTGGAATCTGGATTATATTGGCCCACTCTATTTCATGATACATATGTGTTTTGTAAATCTTGTGATCAATGCCAAAGAACAGGAAACACTTTTCGAAGGGATGAGATGCCCCAGAAATCCTTATTGTTCTGTGAAATTTTTGATATATGGGGTATTGATTTTATGGGACCCTTTCCTGTTTCTTTTGGTTTTGTTTACATTTTGCTAGCTGTTGATTATGTATCCAAGTGGGTGGAGACGAAAGCTACTCGGACTGATGACTCCAAAGTTGTTATAGATTTTGTTAGATCACAGATTTTCTGCAGGTTTGGAGTTCCGAAAGCCATCATCAGTGATCAGGGTTCACATTTTTGTAATCGAAGCATGGAAGCTTTGATGAAAAAGTATGGGGTATTGCACAGAGTTTCTACACCTTACCATCCCCAAACTAATGGGCAAGCCGAGATTTCTAACAGGGAGATCAAGCAGATACTCCAGAAGACAGTTCAACCTAACAGAAAGGACTGGAGCAAAAGGCTTGAGGATGCTTTATGGGCTTACCGGACTGCTTATAAGACACCAATCGGGATGTTTCCGTATCGGATTATTTTTGGAAAGGCCTGCCACCTGCCGGTGGAAATTGAGCATCGTGCATTCTGGGCGGTGAAAAGGTGCAACTTGGACCTAGATCAAGCAGGTATGGAGAGGAAGCTGCAGCAATTGGAAGAGATCCGCTTAGAGGCTTATGAAAGTTCCAAACTTTATAAGGAGAAGACCAAAGCCTTCCATGATAAGTTGATTCTGAGGAAAACATTTGAGATTGGTCAAAAAGTTCTCCTCTATAACTCCCGCCTCCGACTCATGCCTGGCAAGTTAAGGTCTAGATGGGATGGACCATTTATTGTTACTAAGGTTTTTCCTTCCGTGTTTGTTCAGATTAAAAGTGAGGTCACTGCCAAAGCTTTCATCGTAAATGGACACCGCCTCAAACAAGATTATCATGAACTTCCGGAGAATGCGAAGTGGAGGGGATGAACCTTCTCCATCCACATTATGAATAAAAAAAAGAATAAAAAAAGAAGAAAAAAAAAAAAAAAAAAAAAAAAACAGTTGTGTGCCCGACAATGAGGTAAATAGTGTCACTCAGTGGAGGTCAATTTTTTTTTCAGCGACAACAACTGCGAAAATCTTGCAGTATGGACTTTATTGACCTACTTCATTCAAGGTTTGTTACACCTTTTGCAAAAGCTGCAGAAATTGGTCAAAAAAGTTCTGCTTTGAGATTATCATCTGCACCTACTCCTTAGAAAATTGAGATCTAGGTGGCGCGGTTCTTTTGTTGTCAAACACGTATATCCTCTGGGGACGTAGATATTGAGGATCCTAGGAATGGTACTGCGCTTAAGTTAATGGACAAAGACTCAACCATTCCTGGAAAACCAAGTTCTTGAGTTCTTTGTGTTGCCGGTTAAGTGGCGAATATGGTACTCCGTGACTCTCAAGTCGGTTTATTTTTCAGTTTCCCAAAATAACTAAACCCTTCTTCTCCTTCAAAATGGATGTCATTCTTTCAAACCTGAGAAAACATTTTCCTTCTCTTCCTCAAAATGCTCTGAGAAAAATCTACAAAGTTCGATGTGAAAGATTGAGAATGTTAATGCACAAAGGTGTGCCAGAAGATGTACGCTGGATAATTGAAGCAAAGGTCTGATTAGCAGGTGAGTCCTCAATTTCATTTGACTCATATATGCCCGGTCTTGGAAGAAGTTCATATTCTAAAAGCAGAAGAGCAAAAAGGTTACAAGTCTGTCACAAATGTGGACGATGGAACTGCAACAAGCGATGTCGTACTTTGAGGATGGTTTCCACAAATAGAGAAGATAAAATTTTCTTCATTAAGAATAGACTGAGTAAGGAGTCATTAGATAATATCTTATTGACTCTTGAGACGCATTCTTGTGGATTGGTGCATCGTGAAATTCTTAAATTGTGAAATCTCTTCAAGGATGAAGAAAAAACGCTACAATCTTGGGAATCGACTCTAAAAGACCCTGTTTGCCAATTTATAAGAAAATTGGATGGGAAGCTTATCCTCGACTCATAGAAGACGTTTAAGTCGTTACTGGACGTTAAACCAGAGGCAGATGTGAGCCATATCCACAAACAATCTGTACATATCATCCTCTTCTTCTTCTTCATGTCATCTTTCAAAAAAAAAAACAAAACAAAAATTATGTATACGTCTTAGGGTTGGCTTTGGTAACACAAACCGTGAATGGGGAAATGCATGCATCCTGATCCAGCCTTCTTAATTGAAAAACAAAGAAGGTAGATTGTATCCCACATGTGAGGCAGCCAGTCGTATTATGGTCACTTGTCCCTTTTGGGAGCCCTATGTTGCGCTGGTCTTGAATGGGTCGAATACTGGTCAACAATACTTTGGCACAAAGCCGAAAGAGCATACTACCTCCATCCCAATCTTAAGTAAGTATACACTCATCTTTCATCAAGTTTTTCTAACAATTTCAAAAAAAAAAAAAGGGACGTGATGACTACTGCACTCATGACGCGCAGTATAAAGATACGCCATGGAAACTGTACATACAGGTATGTCATCATTTTCTATTTCTTTTATCTTTGTATCATTTTGTTGTATTTTGATTTTTGTACAGACGATCCTTTGAGCAGGGTCCTTCAAGGGTTTCTAGACTTCTTTACCTTGATGGTTTTCTTGAAAACAAAAACAAAAACAAAACAAAAACAAAACAAAACAAAATAACAAAAAAAAAAGATTCTGTGTTTCTTAATTTCAACCTTTTCTGACAACAGTCAACCTACCCTCATAGGTGCAATTATTCCCCTTTCCATTCTTTTTCCTATTTAAACACTCGATTTTCTCCATTTTCCTTCAACTAAGAAACACTCAAAGGGAGGAAAAGTATAGAATGGGGCCTCCTATTCGTAACCTCAAAAATGTCTGTGTTTTTCGTGGGTCGAGTTATGGGAAGGGATTAGAATTTGTAAACGCAGCTAGCACTCTTGGTCGATCACTTGCTGCGAGGAATATTCATCTTGTATATGGGGGAGGTTGTCATGGGTTAATGAGGGCTGTATCACTTGCTACTTTTATAGGAGGCAGTTAGGTTTTAGGTGTTATTCCTAAACCTTTAGCTGAAAATAACATCACTGGAAAGACAATTGGAGAAGAAATTCAGGTAACATCTATGCATGGACGAATGAAAACAATGGTTGACAATTCTGATGCATTTATTGTCTTACCAGGTGGTTTTGGTACTTTGGAAGAAATTTTTCAAATTGTCTCTTGGGCCGAACTAAACATCCACTATAGACCTATTGGTTTGTTGAATGTTAATAATTTCTTTGATCTTTTGTTATCTTTTCTTGACAAAGTCATGGAACATAAATTTATCACTCCTTCGAAAGACAACTTCTTATCTCTACCTCCACTATTGATGAGCTCATTGATAAATTAGAAGCTTTTGAGTATGTACCTGATCAGGTATTAGCTTAGATAGATTGGTCAACAGGAAGCAGCGAAGGAAGTAACAAGAAACAAAAGCCAGATCTGCAACTTCATCTTTAATGGGTTTAATTTTATTGTACTTTGTTTCTGTTTAAATTTGTGTCAGCTTTCTCCAACAGGTAATATCTTCTATCCTTTACTCATCTATATTTTAACATTGAGGACAATGTTGTGATCTAGTTGGGAGGGAAGGATAGTTGACCCAAAAAAAAACAAAAAATAAAAATTTTGTTATTTTGTTTAAAAAGTATGATATGATTGTCATGTACTTAGTAAAAAGGAGTAATTGTACTCTTGAGACGCATCTTAATTGGTGGCAGAGTAAGGAGTTTTTTAGGTAGTAATTAATTAGTATTAAAGTTTTATTGTTTGATTTCTTTTCAGGGTCTGATGCAGCACTGACAGTGTGTTTCTTTTCTGCTTGGCGTTGATTCACTTCTTATCAAGTTGTGTTGCTCTTTTCTATATCTCTCTTTCACATTGAAGGCAATGTTATATTAAGTGTGGGGGAGAGATTTCAACATGTTCTTTTTGTTAAAAAAAATAAAAAAACAAAAAACAAAAAAACAAAAAAAAACAAAAAAGAGAAAAAAAAAGGGGGTTCTTTGCATGATTGAATAACTTTTCTCCCTTCTTGAACTGATATGCTTGGTGATGGATGATTGAATTGATGAATTGAGTTTGATGGATGCATACCTTGTGAGATTTTGAGCCTAATGGATGGATTCAACATTTATGCCATTCTCTTCTTTCTTGTGTGATTTTCACTCATGTTAATGACCACTCTAGAACTTGCTTTGATTCTTTTTTAGGCTACATTTCACTTGCAACATGAACATGATTGATGCCCTCTTTCTTAATTAGCTAGTTTAACCAAATAGCCAACCTTGTTTCCAATATGATATCAAGCACTCTTTTGATTTCTTGAAAATTCTCTGATTCCTGCCAACCTTGTATATTTTCCTTTTCTTAACCCCTTTGAGCTTATTTGACCATTCCTTGTTTCTAGCTCATTATGTGCCTTAATGAAAAATCATGTTCTTACCTTACCTTAGGGAATAAAAGAACATTAGCTTGGTTAATGGATGAGTTTTTGAATAAGTGTGGGGGTGTGTGTACAAAATGGTTGTTGAAAAAGGAAAGAGTGCCTAAAAAACACACAAAAAAAAACACAAAAAAATGTATATATATAGTTATGTTCATATATATATAAAAAAAAAAAAAAAAAAAAGAAAAAAAAAATATTGAGAAATGAATATGTAAAGGGATATACATTAGAGTTGAGATAAACTTTTATGCTTGTTATTTGAACTCAACTCTCATTTGCTTTTATTCTCTTTGGTATTTATCTTCTCATATCCTTTTTATCATCTTCTGTTACCTTGACCTCACTACAACCTTGAATAAAGTCCTCATGATTTGTGTGTGCATGTGTTTAGTAGTGGAGAAGTAGAAGATAAGCAAGCTTATGGTAGTACAATTTTCATGGGTTGAATTGAGTGAAATACCTACCTTTTAAACACTTGAGAGATTGAGAGGGAATCTTGTGAAGATCTATCATTCTCGATTCATGTTGAAGATACCTTGCTTGTTGGTTTGAGATGTGGAGAATTGTTAACTCATGAATGTTTTGATCCCTTGAACCTTTGGTTGTTCTTCTTGATTGTAAAATTTTGGGCTCTTGAATGTCGTTGAAATTTAAATTTTTGTTAATATCTTATGTCCTTGTTTTGGTCTTGAATTTTGCTCAGGAGTGCAAAAAGCTAAGTGTGGGGGAATTTGATAATCACATATTTTATTCATTAAGAAACCCTTATGTTTAGTCATTTACACTCTCCATATTCTTAATTGATCGAGTTTGGTATAATTTTGTGAGTTTGAGCTCAAATTGGTCCTAATTGAATATTTTTAGCATTATTGAGATTTGACACTATTTCTGTATTTTGGCCATAACTTGAGTTCCTGATATCTGATAATCATGAATTTTATCTTGTAGGAAAGCTAGGAGGAAGCTCTACAACTTTGATGAAGAGCTCGAAGTCCAATTCAGATGTCTAAGGGACCTAAGTTTACATGGAAGTCAGAATACGGGTTCTTTCAGTAGAATCCGAACAGTGTGCACTCATAAAATCATATCCCAAGATGTAATAATGAAGAGGGGCTCAAATTTGGACAGTGGATAGTCAAGATCCAAATAAACAACTTTCATGAAGAACACTTTTTGAAAAAAGGAAGTCTAGTAGGTCATTTTGAGCTTGCAAGTCGGAACATAGGAGCTGAAGTTGGGTTTGAGCAACCTACGGTATTTGGGACATATCTTGGGCTGAAGGAAGCCAACTTAGACGAACCAGCTATCCATTTTATAGCCAAGACAAGGATCTACAACTTTCGTGAAGAGCACTTTTCATGGATCTGAAGTATAGTTAGTCGTTTTTGGCTTCCAAGTCAGACGTCAAAATTTTCGTCCTCAACCACTCCTCTCACCAACCCACTCAACCACTCCACTCACCAACCCACTCACCCACTCCACTCACCAACCTATTCAACCACTCCACTCACCAACCCACTCATCCACCCACTCCCCTTTGTCATTTTGTTACCCTAGACTTCTATAAAAGGGCACCATTGGTTATCATTAACAACAAGTTGTATTCTCCTTCAATTCTCTTATAGTTTCTTCTTGTTTCTTCATAGTTTCTCATAACTCTTGTATATTTTGATAATTTCCTTCATTGTAATGGAGAGCTAAGTTACTTTCAGTCAATTCGGGACTCTTGAAGAGATTGTGGTTTGGATTCTTAAGACCTTGGTTATGTAATGTATTTGATTTATATTTGAATTCCTCTTCTCTTCTTCTTCTTCTTCTGTTTTCTTGATCTTGAATACATGAATGGTGATTCTGTTTATGTTTGATCTGATTTGATCTTGGTTTAAGATTAAGTATTGTGATGAAACTTAGAACTGATTGATCTGAATTAATCACATAACTGAAGATTGAAATTTGTGATGAAACTTAGAACTGATTGATCTAAACTAATCACATAATTGAAGAGGTTAGGTTACTTGATTGGTACCTGGTTAATTGAATTCGGTGCTTAAATTGACATATATCTACATGAATGGTGCGATTGCATTGATTTGTTTGTTTATCACTTGTCAATTGAATTCTCGGACGATTGTCTAGTGTGAATTCTGGACCTAATCTTTGAGATCTCGCTTAGATCCAAGTTAACCATTCAAATGTACTTCAAATGTTTGTTGAAAGGTTTATGATTGAATCCACCCAATCTCGGATAGATTTCTGATTGATTATTCTTCTAATTGTTATTTCTCTTTAAATCTTGTCACTGCGATCCTTGAACCATCAAAACCCCCATTTTTCTAACTTTCACTTGATTTGATCAAATTGCATCTACGATCCTTGAGGAGACGATCCGGTGTTGTTCACTATACTACAAGGTTAGGTAATAACTTCGGTTATAATTTTGACTGAGTTCGGCGCTAGTCCAATGACTTCCAGTTTCTAGCTTCTTCTTTTTTTTCCTTTTTTTTATGCTCTGATTGTCACCCACACTTTGCTCCCATTTTCATCTACACTTTTCACACGCTCTATCACATATACATAATCACCATCTACATTTACGTTTCAACTCAAGCATTCCTTACATCATACATCTTCACAAAAACACAAATTTCCTGCCACATGAATAAACAGAAACTTAAGTCCAAGATCGCTAATGCAACACCAAACAGCATATGTCTTTAACATTCACCAACATTAAACCAAACTTCATGCCTCTGTGAACTCAAACAAAAACCCCAACCATCGAACTCAAATGGCTCCCAGCAAGAAATAAACCATACAATCAATTCCCAAACAGGACCCATACACCATACTCACCATTCTTGGTCTCTGACCTGTGCAACCAATGACCAGAACCCCGGATCTGCCGCCATCACGTCCTCCGTCGGAAACGGCGTGACCCACCATGCCCCCCAAAGAACCAGATCTAAAGCCCGTGCTCTTCCGTACGTAGCCGTGAACCGCATTAGCCATTGCCAACCACCACACCCGAGACCCCAATGCCGGAAATCGCCATCCAGTGCTGCGAACCGCCGTACATCGTCACTGCCGCGCACCCCTGCTCGTCACAGCCACCGAACCAGTCCTCTGTCCGTGCCGTGCCATGCCGCGCTGCACTCCTCCACCAAGCCGTCGCCGGAGCTGTACGTGGGCCGCCCCCCTCCACGATTCTCTCTCTCTCTCTCTCCTTCGTTATCTACTTCAGAGGCTAAAAGGCCTCTTTGTTATTTCCCAATCTCAGAGGCTTCTGCCTCTGTTTCTTTATTGTTATTTGGTTTTTTATGTTTTTTTAGTGACTTGTTTATTTGTTTTTTTTAGTTTGTAAAAAGAAAGGTAATAATAAAGGTATTTCGTAGGGTTGGGCTTGTGCTATCCAGGGAACTTTCTTTTGGGTTTGGGTAGGATAGATTAAGTTATAATAAGCTTGTTTTTGTAAGTTTATTTTTAAAATCTAACATATTAAAAACAACAAAAAGAAAAATCATATTGGGTTTTATTTGAGTTTTTTTTATTATTTTAAACTGTTACATGTTTATATTTATTTATTTATTTATTATTTTTACTTTTTATTTTTTTATTTTTTTTATTTTGCTAGTGTATGTTTTTTAATCATTATCTTTTTTAGAAAATAAAACGGGATTAGCTGAGTTGTGACAGCTTGTTAATCTTGCTTTTTTTTTAGAATCATTTATGACAACTTGATGATTTCTTTTATGTATATACAAAATTAAATTTTCGTAATTTATTTGTTTGTTTAGTTTGTCTTTTAATAAATGGGTAAAATAAATATTTTTAAGAGTTATAAAATTTGCACAATTGATTTAAGGTAACCGTCTTAGGACGGATGTATTAGGGGTGTTGTGGGGTTTAGTCTCCACCCTTCTCTATGCATAATTAGACTCCCGAACTCGAGTTTTCGAATGCAAACCATCTTTTTTAGGTTTTTCCAATTTTTCCTAAAGAAAATAAAATTGGTGGCGACTCCATTAAATTTTTGTAATTTAAGTCGTTATCCCGCCGCGATCACAGTCGCGACAAGGTCCAACTCCAGCACCTCTGTTCTGACTTCCAAGCCTAATATCACCTTCAAAGAATCCGAACTGAATTTTGTGTTCTTAATAAAAGTTGTAGATATGGATCTTAACCTTCCACTATCAAAATTTCAGAATTGTTGAACTCCTATAGCTCGAGATATAGCTTAATGAGTGCATAGAGGTGAAGCTGTTAGGTTCAAAACTTTCGATATTGCTTCAACTCTAATTTGAGTTATTCAAACGTGTGTATCCGGTCTTGAGGCCTTCATGAAAGTTGTAGAAATTTGTTTTAGCTTTAAAACAAGACCAAAATCACATCTATCGAATATTTGAAACTCAAATTATAGCCAGTTTACTGAAAAATTCAAGTGAGAAGATTATACAATAAATGAAATATATTGTTATCAATGTGACTATTGCTATTAAGTGAATAGTTATTAGAGAATTATCTTAACTTTCCAACAAGACCAGAATCACATTAATCAAATAATTGCAACTCAAATTGTGGTCACTTTACTTAAGAATGCAATCACCCAAATTAATGATAATTCAAACAATAATTTCTTCAATGATCCAATTAAGCTTAATTTCATAAAATATGATAAAATCAACTTAATTAAGCCAAATTGAACTTTAAAAAGCCTAGTAAGAGGATTATAAAATGAATAAAATACATTGTTATTAAATCACAAGTATTTCCAATGTTCAAATACAACCAGTACTGATAAGGGCAGATACCAAAGGCTTGTAGGGAAACTAATCTACTTATCCCATACTAGACCATAAATTATGTATGCAGTAAATGTTGTAAGTTAGTTTATGCATGGCCCAAGAAAGCCTCACATGGATGTTGTCGAAAGAATTCTAAGATACTTAAAATCTGCTCTAGGCAAAAGACTGTTGTTCTCAAATCATGGTCACCTAGAAATAGATGGGCATATTGATGCTGATTGGGTTGGGTCAGCCAACGATAGAATATCCACCTCAGTTACTTCACCTTTATTGGAGGAAATCTTGTAACTTAGAGAAGCAAAAAACAACCTGTAGTGGGTAGGTCAAGTGTTGAATCTGAGTTCAGGGGCTTGTCTATTAGAATATGTGAGTTACTATAGCTAAAAAATTTGCTGGCAGATTTGGGATTTGAATCAAAGGAAGCAATGAATCTACATTGTGATAATACCTCAGCTATAAAGATTGTCCACAATCATGTTCAACACGATCGGACAAAACATGTAGAAATTGACATGCACTTTATTAAGGAAAAACTTGAAGCTAGAATCTTGTGTCTTCCATTTGTCAAGTCTGAGCACCAATTAGTAGATATTCTTACAAAAACAATGGCAAATAATGTGTTTTCTGATTCTCTTATCAAGTTAGGAATGTCTGATATCCATGCACCAACTTGAGAAGGGGTATTAGAATTAATTAAGATTTTGTTAGAATATCTGCAAAATATCTTTATTGTATCTTGAAATATTTTATAGTATCATAGATGATTTCTTTGAACAGATTTGATTTATTTTCTTATTTTTGTTATTAGGACAAATTTATTATTGTATTAGGATAAATTTATTTCTTGTAATTTAGTTCTATTTTAGACAAGTAGTTATTGACATAAATCTATATAATGTAAATCATATCTATACAATTATTCTTTCATATTTATCTCCTGTAATTATAGAAAGAATTCAGCATAGACTTACAAATTATTGTATATAAATATACATCCTTGAGTGACAAATAAATTATATTAAAATTATTCTCTCAAATCTATTAATAAAAAATAAGTTAAGTCATAGGTGATTAATAAGTCACTTGCTCTATTCCCAAGCCTAATTGATTCCTAAATGCGTACAATATAAAGTTAGATTTAATATATCATTTCATTTTATCGAATAATAATAATAATATTCTAAGTTCTACTCTAATAATTAGAAAAAAAATACTGATATTCTTTTTTTTATCTAATTGCTTGCACATTCAATATAAAAAATCAAATTTAAGTTAAACTGCAAAAAAAAAATGTGTAGATTAATTTTAAATTAGAAATTAAGAATACACAAAAAAAACAATTTAAATTCTCGAGTAAATGTATGTAATAGGTGTTTGTATTTAATTTATTTTAACAATTTTAAACTTAAATTCATATTCATAATTTAAAATAATTGGCAAGAGGGTGAAAGGCAGGTGTCTCCATGTCGCCCCTACCATTCAAACAATTCAAGAAGGGTTGCTGTAACCATACGTTCAAATTTCAAACTACAAACAGCAACATAACAATGCACACGCAACACAACACAACACAAGCTAAACCCGCCACTATTTGTACCACGGTGCGTCATTCTCACTCTTAAATCTTAACAAATAATAAAAATAATAACAAAAAAAGAAAAGATTATTGAAGCTTTCCAACAATGAATTGGCCATGCAGTGCCGTGACAAGGTGGTGGAGAAGCCATGCAAATTTAAGAATCCTTGGTGTACTCTTGCTGGGTCAACTTGTTTCTATCTTGTCTGCCCTCTGCACTCTCACTTCCTCTCTCATAGCAAAACTGGGTATTATTTATAATTCAGTTGTTTCTGATTTTGTTTTTTTGGTTTTTAATCTTCATTTTTATTTTTATTTTATGAAACTTGACATGATGTTTGTTCTCTCGCTGTGGCTGAATAATGAATATATACAGGTGTTTATGCACCTCTAACTCAGACTGGGTTTACCTACGCACTTTTAGCTTTGGTTTATGGAAGCATATTGCTTTATAGGCATCAAAAACCTCTGGTATCTATATATACAGATCTTTATTTCATTGCTGACTCCATTAATCAATAAAAGTACAATTTTTGTCCTCCTAAAAGTGAATTTGAATTTGGGGTTTCTGAGACTGTGCATGTGTCTCTGTGGACACTGCAGGTTTCTTGGTATTGGTATTTACTATTAGCTTTTGCTGATGTTCATGGGAATTATCTGAGTAAGTAGTGCTGATCCATCTCTCAATCATTCTTCTCATATTTTTCGCTGGCCATGAGAATCACGTTCGTGAAATACTCATATTTATGAGAGAAAATAATTCGAGCTAATCAGAAAGCAATTGTGGCATATCATTATGCTTTTCACTTTGTTTTGATTTTTTATGGCCAAGTAAAACCAGCTTGCAGGTTGCAAATTATGTACGTTTCACTGGGTCCAATCCCAAAAGTATAATTTGAATTTCTGTTCTCCTTGTAAAGAAAAGATGGGTGTAATTGTAATGTTGAGAAATTCTTACCTAAATATGATACACCTAGTTAAGTGTACTAAGTCAATCAAGACTTAATATTTTTATAAAACACCGTAAAATTAATTGTGAGACACAAAGATCCATAAAAATATTAAATCTTGATTAGTTTAGTGCACTTAACTATCATATACTATATTTAGGTAAGAATTTCTCTTGTAATGTAATAATGTTTTAAGCAGTTAATGCTGTCAAAAGTAGTTGATATGTGGATTTCAGTTGGATTTTGACTTCTTGTTTTCCCATGCCCCTTTTTGGCTTTGTATGCAGTTAACAAAGCATTTCAGTATACGTCCATTACTAGTGTAACAATACTCTATTGTTCGGCAATACCTTGGGTCATTTTGCTCACATGGATCTTCATTGGAACACGATATTCCCTATGGCAGTTATTTGGTGCACTCCTCTGTGTGGTGGGCCTCTGTGTAGTCCTATTTTCTGACACTGGAAGTGGTGGGGGTGACTTTTATTTTTTATGCTATTTGAAACTAAGTCTTTCAATTTCTGGGTAATAATAATCAAATTGAGATTTCCTGGCAAGAATTATTGAGTCCAAATCAAAATCTTTCAGGTGCCTCAAAACCTATCTTGGGTGATGCACTTGTGATTGCAGGGATACTTTGCTACGGAATAAGCAATGTTGGTGTGGTATGTGAATCGGGGACTACTATTTTAACAGCACTTCCATAGAAACCACTAAAGTTTTATGTTGCAGTATAAGGATTAACCTTTAGATGACCAAATATTAACATTACACTTTTGGTTGAATTGTCTGCAGAAATATTGATTTGGAGTCCAGTATCTCAGAAGTTGAAAATTTGACTCTTACACTGTAGTCTAATTACATTTTCTAACTTTTGTGGACTGACTTAGTTGCCTTCCTACAAAATGCAGGAATTTTGTGCTAAGAGAAAAGATCGTGTTGAAGTACTTTGCATGCTTGGTGTTTTTGGATTTTTAATAACCACTGTTGAAGTGTATCCTTCTTGTTAGATTATATAGGCTGGTCCATGGTTTTTATAACTTGCCTATGAAGTTTGTATATACTCTTCCAAATGTTCTAATTAATTTGGAGTTCCAAGGAAATGAAATGCAAATATAACTTGTGTTTCTGTCCTCAAAATTTCGAAAGTTTCCTTCATTCCATGATCTTACAGATCTGTTATAGAATTGAAAACTCTGGAATCTATCAAATGGTCTGCAGATATTGTAAGTAATCAATTCCCATATCATTTTAGGTACAGTGCACTTATCTTGCTATGTATGGTTTAATCTTCTTATCTTCTCAGCATATATCCAATATGTCCCCCCTCCAAAAGTAAGCTAAGCCGCTGTCAAAATTTGTTAAGAGAAACAACAAAAAACTATGACTCTCCAACTGGATAAAAATATGAAAATTCACAATGTGAATAATAAAAGAACCTTATTTCTTCACACATATGCATATCTGTGTGTGCCTGCTTCCATTGAGTCCCAATTCAGAGTTAATATATTTGTGTAATATAAGATTATTGATTCTGAAGGGCTTAAAATTGTCTTTTACCCTTATATTTTTTACATTTCTGTCGAATTTAATATGCTCTAATTTCTGATTGTCAGTAATATATTATACCGAAAAATTATTTTTGCATAGTTGAATGCTTAAACTAGACGTCTAAATTCTTTCTTAGGTAATTGCTTTGATTGGCTATGCTCTGTCATGCTTCATGTTTTACTCAATGAGTCCTCTTGTTTTAAAGGTCAGTTTCCTTCTCATGGACCAATTTGGCACAACGTTTTTCTCCAGATGAAGATCTTTGCATATGGGGAATTATATTATATTGATTAACGGATTTTGAGTGGAATTTTGTCCCACGCAGTTGGGCGGAGCAGCAATATTCAATCTTTCTATTCTAACCGCTAATATGTGGGCAGTGGTTTTTAAAGTCTTCATTTACCACCAGGAGGTATTATTTTCCAAATTGACAAATTAGGCACTTAATTTAGGTTAGCATTCATTTGTCGGTTGCAAGTGACATCAGCTAAAGTAGTTGGATTTTAGATTCAGAAATGATTTTTGCATATAAAAAAACTTCCATTATTATTACACCACATTATTATTTTTGATTTACAATGCTCCTTAAATGTTTTGGAGTATTATACTCTATTGAATTTACTTATTATAGTAAGTAAAAAACTTTTAACTTAATATTTTTTTAAACATAAATTTTGTATAAATACAAAAATAATTTTATATTTATTATTATTCTCTCGCTTCAACATTTTCTCTCTCCTCCTCCTCGTTCATTCTTCTTTAACTCTATCTCTCTCTAGAACCAGAACTATCGCTTTTTTCTCTTTCTACATTCTCTTGCTCTTTTTTTGCAATTATGAGTTTTATCATACCTCTTCACTCTCATCATTCTCCTCATTCTCCACCACACCCTTGGCCGACGGCAATTGTTTTCAACCACCACCGGCACGCACCCCAACCGTCTTCGCACACAACGGCAACCTCGACCGTCGATCGTAACCCTTGTCGGAGTCTCGGACTGCGGTAGAACGGGCATTGAGCCTCTGATTCGCCGTTGGACCAGATTTCCTCCCACGAGCTGTCCTCGAACCGCCCTGGATCTTCTTCTCCAGTGACGGTTGTGGCCTCCTCGCAAGTGACTTGATGCTTCATTCTCTTCCACAAGCCGTCCTCGAACCGCCCTTGATCTTCTTCTCCGACGACGGCTCTGGCCTCCTCACCAGTGACTTGAGCCTTCCCTCTCTATTGCTTTGTTTGCTGGTTGCTTCGTCTTCTTTTCTCTTTTTTGTATGGTCAAAAGATTTTGATAAAGTTAACCTATTATGCAAGTTATAAATCTTTAATCTGAATCATTAATTATTAAAATATATAAATCAATGGTCATTACTTTAAGAGCATTTATGCTCTAAACTCTTTTATGAACATTTTAAAAATTTCTCACACTTCTATTTTAGATAGAGCCGTGCTATATCCAACAAAAGTAATTTGGTAAATAATTTTATGAATGAGCTGGACACCATTCAAGCCACTAAAAGCTTGTAACTAACTGAAATTAGGTTAAAAAAAAAAATGCAAACACTCTTAACAGTCAAAACGCAAGTTCAGGTACCATCATTTTAAGCTTTCGTTTACCATTTTACGAAACTATCTTCCTAAGATTTCACATTTTTGTTTTAGATAATAAAACAACAAAAGTTACATTCTAACACACTCTCTTTCTAGTTTTCTTTTTCCCAATCAAACAACGTATAAAAATGATTTAAACATTTTGATGTGTAAATATCATAACTCTTTTAGATTTGATGTTATTGTTACTCAATACAATGTGACAAAATGTTTATATCTAATTACAGGTGGGCTGGTTGTACTTCCTCTCTTTCGCAATTATAGTTGTTGGGCTCACCATTTATTCTACAACGTATGTATTAAAATTAAAATTGATCTTACGATATTTTCTTCACTTACAATTTATGCTTTTCCCTTCTTTTCCCTTTGGCCTTTTAAATGTTCGGGAAGGGCGAATTAGATTTAAAATTGAAATCTGCCCATCTTTCTTTTTGCTATTTGTACAATTGATCTGAAAATGTGAAAATGGTGAATCGATATTTGCTTGTAAAAATTCTTGTAATCTTTGTCTCCACTCCAGATACGAATATCAACGTATTGGTTATCAGTGAATGAATGTTAGAGATGAAGCAATATTTAAATTATAGTAGTTTGTCAAGTCAAAAAAAAAAATTATAGTGGTTTGTAATCAACACTTTATCAACTGCTAACAATATTTTGGAAAGTAAAAGTTATCATGTTTGACGAGTAGTTTGAAGCAAAATATACAGACGTTTTAAATCCATTCAATACCTCGGAAAGTATATATTTATAATGCCTCTAGATATGCTTTGCTTAATTGGCTATATGATAATTCGTGATGGTCATATATTTTTAGACAATATTCCATTTTATGCAAGGACATGCACAGCCATATACTTTTAGAAGGAAGACTGGGCACCAGCCATGTACATGGCTGGTGATGACTTTCAGCCTATTATCCAATACTGGGGGACAATTTTAACATTACTTAGTTATTATAATCTTGGTTACATTGAGGTAGGCTTTGAGTTTGTGTGCTTTTATGCATGTGGATTCTTGCTTGCCAAGAGAAATGTAGTTCGAAGTTTTGCGATTATCATCGTACTTAATAATTGTTTGAAAATATAATTGATTGTCTTCAAGTAAGTGTTGTTACTAACTATGTGATGTTTTCTATCAGAGGGAATGTTTCAGCTACTGAGGATGAGAATCAGAACACAGAATACCAAATCCTTAACGATGAAAGCACAGCATCTGGAAATGATTCTTCTGCTTCATGAGGGAAATCACATTTTGCAGTTGAAAGGGGAAATTTAGTATTGAGTTTTTTTTTTTTTACGTAAAATGGAAATTTTCATTCTTCACAATTAGTTCAATTCCAGGACATACAAATCAAGTATCTCCTTTGAAAATGTACTTCAAAAAAAATATAATGTATTTTTCCCTTATATATATTTATTCCAATCTTTTGTGTTAAATATAAAAGATTTAAATACACACCACTTTATTTTATTTTATTTGAATTAGCAATGGCAAACTAGTAAGAATAAATGTGCGGTTAAACTAAGTTCTAAGTGATGTACCAAAAAAAAAAAAACCAAGTTCTAATTCTAAGTGGTTAGACTTTACTTGATGTGTAATAATTCGAAACTCACTAGAAGCAGTTATGAACATGGCTAAGCTAACACTCCGGCAAGAGATTCTTAGATGAGAATTTTTTAATTATTTTAATATGTATACAGTTATGTAGACCATGTTATAAATATACATATCTTTTTATTAAGACTACTTTACACATTAAATATTGATTTGCAGTAATAAGTTCCAGCCAATAATTTTTCCACTCCTGCACCAAGAGGCACTACACAGCTCATGGGTTAAAAAATATATATAGTAAGGTTCAATTTCTCCGGAAAAGTGGACTTAGCCCAACAACAATTCGATCCAAACGAAGAACAGTTTTTCTTTTAGAATAAAACTTATGGCTATTTTTTTAAAAAATACATGTGTTTGTTAATATTTTTTTTATATTTTTATTTTAAAAAATATACACATATCATAATTTAATTGATAAAATAAATATAATTAACCTTAAATTTTATTCTTTCTTTTACTCCTCAATAATGCGAATTCCCACCAGCTCCAAGAAGTGAAGAGGGGCAGCGATATTGGTAAGACGCATTGACACTACCTTGTTTGAATCTTAGAAGCTGCGAAGCATGGAACCTCAACCTCACCCTGAAGCCAGCGCCACCCACCACTTTTGCAGTACCTTCACAACCTTCTGAATCATCATATCCTCCATAGCCACTATATATCTTGTATCCCTTGGAAAGTAAGAATCACTGCCAACTCAACTAATGATAGAGAAGATTATAAGAATATGTTGGGAACTAGGATGCATGATACTTCAAAATGATTGTTATATAGATATCTGATACGTATTATATCATATACTTTTTTAATACTTTTGGATATTTCTAATCTACATCTTTTTAAAAAAAAAATTCTATCAATACATGTGAGATATTATAATAATTAAATAAATAATAGTATTTTAATATATTTATAATAATTAAGGTTGATTTATGAAATATTAATGTCATTATCCTAATTTAGAATTTGTTTTTTTATTATAATATTATATTAATTTTATATTTTACATTTTAATCATATCGTATCTTATAATTTTTAAAATTTGTTATATTTACACGTTTGTATCATGTTGTATATGTTTCTTATAACTATATTTGTATTAGTACTTCTTGGTGGCTTTTAGGATGGACCTTTTATGTTTGTATTCATCCATGGACCCAAAAAAAAAAAACCGTTAATAGCCAGTAATCCAATAAGTTCCTTTTATCGAAAGAAAATTATTAATGCTCGTCTTGATTTTATGCGGGATATATAGAAAGAACATAAACTCCATAAGCGAGAACGATGCTGAGATCGGAAGGAATTCCAAGCCTATGGACTTTGTAAGAGGAATTATAGACGGAGATGGAAAGGATGTTATAGGGGGTGTGGTTCCCCATTCTCTCAATATCATTATGAACATGATGCTAATTTTGTTCATATAAAGATGTTGTGTAACAATACCTTTGTTACTGTAACAGATTCTAAAGGAAATATAAAATTTAGTGATTCTATTGATTCTTTGAAAGGCATGAAAGTAGGGCAAAAGCTTTCTAGGTATGCTGCTGAAGCAACAGTAGAAGTTGTAGGACTAAGGGCTATGGGTTTGAAATCAGCTGTCATGAAAGTGAAAGGATTTACTCATTTTAGGAGAAAAAGGCAAGCAATAACGAGCTAGAGGGAGGGATTTACTGATTCTTGAGGGGATAGAAATCCAATTGTTTACATTGAAGATACCACTCGATGTCCCCATTATTTTCAACACCTTACCTTCTCGTCAGTTGCCATGGAAATGATCCCAACCCTTCATCATTTTACGTACTCATCCAACGGCTAGGAGTGATAGGTCCATCAATGGATCCAAAGTGAAAGGGTCCATCTTATACGGAGTCCTACTTCTCAAGTTGGGAAAAGGATGGACTACTCTGTTTACGGGGAAGATCTAATATGGACCACCTTGGAGGGTGGTCCATAAATGAATTAAATGTAAATTAATTATTAATTTATTATTAAAATAAATTATTGATTAAGATTAAAAAGTTATATTTTTATATATTTTAATTAATAATACTTATATTTTTACATAAATTTAATTAAATTATTTTTTTATAAATAATTATATATATAAAAAATTTATAAATTTTAATTAATAATTTTTACATATATTTAAATCTGCATATAAATTCTGTAAATCACAGATCTGTAGATAGACCTCTTTTTAACCTGTCCATATTAACCTCCTCCCTGTTTATTCTTTATAGCATTTAGTGTCAATAGGAAGAGTGCGAAAGAGAACGAGAGCCGTTAAGTTTCAGATTTTACTGTGAAAGCGTGCTTCAAAATTGGTTTGTTGGATTAACAAATTCTTTTCAGTTGGGCATTGTCACTTCAAACATGCCCGTTCAGCTACCTTTCTCTATACACTAAACGTTTGCACTTCGATGTCCAATCTTTCTTTTTCCTTTTCTGAGAAAAATTTAGAAGCTACTTGAGAGATTGAATTGAATGTTAGAAGGCTGGCTTCAATTCAAGAAATAATGAATGTAGCAGGTTTGTGAAATGCTTGGGATTTCTCTTGTTATAAACATCGTTCATGTTGTAGTAACACTCACAGGCATTTTGGTTATCCTAATTTGTAGTACATCGCAATCAGGCTCCAGCTTTGAGTGCACAAAAATGAAAAAAGATTATGTGCAGAGTACTCATTCTATTAAACTAACTAAACTAAGAGAGGGTGAATTGGTTCTATGAGTTTAATTAATAGAAAATTTAAAAATTAAAAAAAGATGCAAACTAAGCACAAATAATATGAATGCAAAAAATTAAAATAAAATAGGGATTAAGAGATTGCACAAACAATTTATACTGGTTCGGCCACAATGCGTGACCTACGTCCAGTCTTCAAGCAACCGTCGATTTTCTTCACTTCTTGTCAAATTATTACTTACAAGAATTTCAACGAACTTTATTATACTTCTATCTCTAAAGTAGAGTAACTGTGATTTTTTTTCTTTCAAGGACATCACCAAACTCCCTTCAACTTCTACTTAAAGAAAACCCTCTTCAACTTCTACTTGAAAAAGAGTACATAGATCAAAAAGAAGTTTTTAGAATGCTACTCACACTCTCTTCCTTTTTCACTAGATCAAGATATTATCTCCTTTTTTAAATGTTCTTATAAATTGAGTTACAACAAAATCACAACTCTCTCTCGAGTAAATATGCCAATATGAAACTCACAAAAATGATAAAGAATAAAGAATAACAAACGTGTAGCGATTCTTCTTGATTATAAACAAATGTATTGTTTGATATTCTCTAAAGACTTTTCTTTTATAGAAAAAGGATGACCATTGTAGTTTCTAATCGTTGGAGAGTGGAAAGATTCAAGGAATGACATCTTTAATATATTGAAGGTGGATCCCGTATGAAATCACGTAGTTGCTGTTTTTGTTCGTGGTAATTTTTGTTTCGCCCAGTGGCTGTTGAAATAGTTGTTGCTTCTTTTGTAATGGTGTTGAATGTGTAGAAATGGTGAACTAAACTCAATTACTCTTCCTCGTTTTTTTAGATAATCCTCTCTCTCTCTCTCTCTCTCTCTCTCTCTCTCTCTCTCTCTCTCTCTCTCTCTCTCTCTCTCTCTCTCTCTCTCTCTCTCTCTCTCTCTCTCTCTCTATATATATATATATAACATATCTAGTAAGATAAGTATTTATTGTAAAGTAAGATAAGTGAATCATGACTATTGAATCTTATATAAATAATCAAGATTAAAATATAAATATATGTGACTTTTTTAAATTGTCACATGAACTTTAAGTAATTTTTAATTTTGACTATTCATATATAATTTTATAATGTCACTCTATTTATATATGGTTACATAATAAACTCTTGACGGACAATTTGATTTATTTTCACCCTTAGTGCAGATCATGCTAAGAATTGCATATTTAGTGCATGTTTGTTTCAAATTGTTTTAGCTTAGATTAACTTTATTTTGGGAAAAAAGCTGTTTTAATAGTGTTCAATCATGTTTGACAAAATCAGCTTCAGCTTTTACACGAAATTCAATTTAAAATAAAAGTTTTTTGAAGCTAATTTTTATAATGTTGAAGATTGAAGCTTATGATTCTAGCTTATAGATTATTCTTTACATTTTGATATGTAAATACTATTTTATCCTTAATTAAATAACTTTTTTAATCATTCTATATCTATTTTGATAATTTAATACATAAAAGTGATTCTTTTTTATATCAACCAAACGAAATAGATTAATTTAAAATCACTTTTCAGCTAATATATCTAAACATAAAAATAAATCGATTATAACAAAAAGCTTTTATACAATAATCGATTATAATCTATTATTGAAATAATCAAAGTTTTTACAGCTGAACCAAACACATCCTTAACTTGATGACTGTAGTTTTTAACTTCTGGAAGTTGTTTGCGTTTAATAAGCATATTATAATATTATTAACCGGTTTCTTTTTTTTTTTTGGCAATAACCACATTTTGCAACGCTGTCTTTGTTTAAAATATGCAGGAATCATGTCTCTTCTAGTTTAATTATTTGTTACTTTAATGAGTAAAATAAAATAATAAACAGAGTGATGATACATAAGGGAAATATGTCATGTGCTTGCACATGCAGCTAATCGCTGAATGTAGTTTTTTTCTTTTTGACGGGGCTGATTGTAGTTATGATTGATTGAGAGGATGGACGCAGGACGCAACCAACATGTATAGCTGTTAAAACGGATTGGGTCGATTCATTTAGATTTAGTTTATTCGAGTTAGATTATTTTTAAGTCAGACTAAATTAAGTCATGTAAATTTTAAATTAATATTTTGTTAATCTAACTTAATCTTATGTAATGTGAGACATGTCAGATTGAGTCATGTAAATTTTAAATTAACATTTTATTAATCTAATTCATTCATTTTGTCGAATTATTCAGACTTGACTTAACGGCTCTACATGTGCTCTCTTTTGAAGACATGCTGCATGCCTACATGTGCTTCATACATCCGCTAATAGTTTGGCCAAATATTTCTCAGTTGAAGGAACAAAATAATCTTCCTCTGTGTTATGTTTTTTGTTAGCGTGTGTTTTCTGTTTTCGGTACAATTTTGCAACTTATTAGAGTAGTTTGCTAATAAAACCAAACGTTTATAGAAGCACACTGAAGGAAGGGACATCCCCCACCCCCACCCCCACCCCCACGCCCCTAAAAAGAAAAAAACACAAAAAAACAAAAAGGGCCCGTTCAGAATACCTCTGTAGCAATTTTTTTGAAGCAATTAAATAGGCTCCTCTTTCACTAGTACTAGTATATAATTGAACTGGCATAATGATTAATTTTTTTTGTTTTGTTGAAAAAAAAATTATAGAAAAAAATGAAGTGTTTTTTTGAAAACAAAAATAGATAGATACATAGATTTTCATTTTTTATATGACTAAAATTTATGATATAAACATTGTAGCTAGGGACAAGTCCTACAAATCTTTCTTAAGAAAGAAAAACAAACAACCTAATGAATTTCTTACAAGCTAAACATATTATTTCAGAACTTGCAATGGTTGATTCTTCCCCGCCCTTTTGTTATATATCGATTTGCTTTTCTATGGAAAGAAAAATAGTAGTAAAAGTAAGTTACTTCAATATTATCTGTGAATCTGTGATGTTAGTGACATGTTTAGTTTCCTATGGGCCAGAGGATCTCTCCGAGATAGATGACTACAAAAGATTCGAACCTATGCACGTGAGGGTGTAGAGCCTTATATGAAATTATTAAACCAATATAGCCAACCCGATTTGGTTTATGAGTAAGGGCTGCCATTATTCTTTAATAAACTCCAATGATATATATATAAGAGACATATCTAGTGAGAGGAGATTTTATTGTAAGATGATGAGAGGAATGAATCTTGACGATACAGTCATACATAGATAATCAAGATTAAAAGTTATTTGAAAGTCATGTAACCACTTAAAAAAGTTAAATACATTTATGTTCTAATCTTGATTATTCATGTAAGATCTAATGGTCAAGATTCACTCCTTTCACCTCTTATAATAAACACTCCTCTCATCAGATACACTTCTTATATATATATATATATATGAGACATATTTAGTGAGAGGAGTTTTTATTGTGAAAGTGTGAGAAGAGTAAATTTTGATCATACAATCATACATGTATGGTCAAGATTAAAAGTTACCTAAAGGTCATGTGACCACTTAAAAAAGTCACATGCATTTATGTTCTATTCATAACCTTTTGTGTAAGATCCAATGGTCAACATTTACTCATCGTACTTCTTACAATAAACACTCCTCTCACCAGAGTAAGATTATATATATATATATATATAGGGGTACTCCTGGGGAGATTAGTTTTAATTGTGAGAGGGTGAGATAAATAAATTTTGATCATACAATCATACGTGGATGATTAAGATTAAAAGTTACTTAAAGATCATTTAGCCACTTAAAAAGTTAAATGTATTTATGTTCTAATCTTGATCATTCATATAAGATTTAATGGTCAAAATTTATTTCTCTCACCATATACACTCATTATATATATATATATATAAGGCATATCTAGTGAGAGGTGTTTTTATTGTGAGAGGGTGAGAGGAATAAATCTTGACCATACAACTATACATAGATGATCAATATTAAAAGTTACATAAAGGTCATGTGACCACTTAAAAAAGTCACATGCATTTATTTTTTAATCTTGATCATTCATGTAAGATCCAATGGTCAAAATTCACTCATCTCACATCTTATAATAAACATTCATATCACTAGATACGTTTCCTATATATATAGGGGGCAATGAGAGGAGTTTTTATTATGAGAGTGTGAGTAGAATAAATATTAACTATATATAGATGGTCAAGATTAAAAGTTATGTAAAGATCATGTGACTACTTAAAAAAGCTACATGCATTTATATTCTACTCTTGATCATTCATGTAAGATCCAATAATCAATATTCACTCCTCTCATATCTTACAATAAACTCTCACTAGATACGTCACATATGACATATATATATGTATATATATATCGTTGGAGTTCATTAAAGAATAATTAGTATATATGTTTCTTCACTCCATCAATTAGATAATGATTTAGTGATAAGGATTCAAATTTTCTATTCTTACTACAACAAAATTGACTTAGGATAATCCCTCAAAAGTATATTTTAAAGCACACTGAAATATTAAATTTGATAAGGGCTACACTTTTTTGCCATAAAGCAATACTTTTAGAGTAATGACCTATTCGAGCGTGGCTTATTATCTAAGGATATGTTTTTTTTTTTTACATCAAAGGCAACTTTTTTTCTCTTTTACCTTATAAGTATACTTATAAAGTGTTTCCTTATGTCAAATTATATGGCAATACTTAGAAAGTGTTAAAAGATCCTTTTGCTATTCTTCAATTAAATTCTAATCAGTAAAAAAATTGTTAATTAAAAGAAAAAAATTATTGTTAATTAAGAGACATGTTTGCTTTTGCTTAGTTGTGAAAATTTAATTGAAAGGACAGTAAATTAATAAGGACTGAAGATTTTATTATTAACTCTTATATTCTTATATCAAATAATACATATATTTATTTTCACACTTTATTTAATATAATTTATTATACATATTTTTTCTATCACTTTCTTTCACTCAATCACATTCTTTAAAAAAATGTAAATAATACATATACCACTAAAAATAATGTATCACTATTTTTTCCTTTGATTATTAATCATCATAATATCACCATTTTTGTCTATCAATAGAACCATGACCGTCATGATTATATGGCATAATTGATCATGGTTTTGCCCGATTGGGATTATGGTTTGACAATTTGCCCCAAAAACCAAAAAGCATCGGTGGCTAGAGGTGGCAAAACGGGTTCAACCCGTTAGGTTGGCCCGCCAACCCACAATTTTTTTGCGGGTTGGGTTCAAGATTTCAACCCATTTTTGATTTCCAACCGCATAACCCGCCGCATAGCTGCAGGTTAAGCGGGCGGATGTATAAGTTAGCTCGGCGGGTTGAGTTTTTTAAAAAAAGTGTTACAAATTAGTCTTATTATTTGTGTTTATGATATTTTTATGAGTATGATACTAAATTTATTTTATTTATTTTATTTTTTAACCTCTATAAATTATAATTTTTCTATTTTTTAATTTTTATGATTTTTTTTTTTTTTATACATTTTATTTTATTTTTTAGGATCAACTCACTTACTTTTTTTTTTTTTTTCTTTTTATGCAGGTCAACCCGCTAACTGCTTAAAGCGGGGTGGGTTAGCTTTCTTGAACCCATTTTTCAAAACGCTTAACATTGCCACTTCATTTTTGCGGGTTGAATGCTGGCGGGTGGTTTATTTTTGCCACCTCTATCGGTGGCTACTAAAGCTTCACTGTAAAAGAACAAGCGACCCCACCATATGCATGTAACACATTTTAAAAAGTAAGGATTAGATAAACGTTTTGTTAGTTGACCTTGCTTTCCATAACTAGTTTGAGTACCATTAGAAAGAACACACTAACAAATCTTCTTACCAAGGTCTGAGACCTTATAAAAATGAAAGAATATATATAGTCAAATTATATACCCCGCTTTAAAAAAAATACAAAAAGATCTTAAATAATCATTTTTCAATAGCACTAAATGTTGGATGAATGTTAAAAATACCGCATGAGGCCACAAATAGAACTTTCAAACAAACTAAGAGAGCTAGCTTTCCACAATGTCTAAAAGATATTCATCTTCATTCGAATCTCTGTGCTCCTCTGTGTGGATTAACTTGTCATCAAATTAATACTATTGTTGCAATATTTGTGAAAGCAGTAGTAAATGAATTATACTCTTAAGAAAAAGATTAAAATTTAAATCTTAAAAAAATAATTATTAAGAAGGCATTCTATTCACGACAGTATCTACAAATTAGTCTCACAATAATGCCTTTAAGAATACCTTATTAAAGACAAAAAAAAAAACCATCATGAGATGAAGTTGAAAAAATCCAAAAAAAAATCCAGGAAAGATAAAAACATTATTACCTTCAAATAGTTCACTGTCCCACTCTAGGAATCATTATAAAAGGTGGAAACTCATGTAATAAGGAATTTCTTCTTTGCAACTTACCTTTTTACGATTATTCCAACAACCATATATCTTTTGAGTAGACTATTTGCACGCATAAAATGGAGTGTTAACTTAACAGACTCTGTTATAAAAGAAGAAGAGAAATAAAGAGATCAAGACAAAGAAATATGGATTCAAAATTTTATCATTCTCATTCTCATCTTCATAGGAGATCTTATGCCTTTATATAGAAAAATTCATCATTAGTTTCTTCAAGAAGCTTCCTATTAGCTTCTTCAAGAAGCATCCTATTAGCTTCTTCAAGAAGCGTTTAATTAGTTTCTTCAAAAAGCCTCTCACACCAAATGTTATAACTATCAAATTAAGGTAGTCATCCACCACATGTAAAATGTGCATGTTTTATAATGCTTTCCCTTGGATGACTATACACTATAAACATTTCTCGTTAAAACCTTGCTAAGAAAAACCCAGTGGGATAAAAACTTAGCGAAGGAAAAAGAGTACAATATTCACATGTATTACAATACTTCCCCTGAAAATATAATTAATTATGAAAGGTCCTTAAGTTGACGCATTCCAATGTTATGCGCATGCTTCTTGAAAATTAAAGTTGGTAATGCTTTTGTGAATAGATCAGCTGGGTTGTCACTTGAGCGAATTTTGCAAATATCAACATCACCTTTCTTCAGGAGTTCATGAGTGTAAAATTTTTTTGGTGAAATGTGTTTAGTTCTATCACCTTTTATGTAGCCTCCTTTGATTTGTGCAATACATGCTGCATTATCCTCGTGCAATATTGTTGGCTCATCATTTTCCTTCAATAAGCCACATGCTCCTTTAATGTGTTGGATCATAGTTCTCAACTATATACACTCACGACTTGTTTCATGAATGGCCAATATTTCTAAATGGTTTGATGAGGTAGCAGTGATTGTTTGCTTTACAGATCGCCATGAGATAACAGTATTTCCATATGTGAACATATAACCTGTTTGTGACCGAGCTTTATGTGGATCAGAAAGATAACCAGCATCAGCATATCCTACCAATTTTGACTTTTCTCTCTTTGGGTAAAACAAACCCATATCAAATGTGCCGTGTAGATAACGAAGAACATGTTTTACTCCATTCCAATGTCTTCGAGTTGGTGCAGAACTAAACCTTGCTAACAAATTAACTGCAAAAGTTATATCTGGTCTAGTGCTGTTTGTAAGGTACAAAAGTGCTCCTATTGCACTAAGATATGGTACTTCAGGACCAAGAATTTCTTCATCATCTTCTTATGGGCGAAAGGGATCCTTTTTTACATCAAGTGAATGAACAACCATTGGGGAGCTTAATGGATAAGATTCATCCATATAAAATTGTTTCAAGATTTTTTCTATATAAGATGATTGATGCACTAGAATTCCACTTGCTAAATGTTCAACTTGAAACCCAAGACAAAACTTTGTCTTTCCAAGATCCTTCATTTCAAATTCCTTCTTTAGGTAGTCTGCAGTCTCAGAGATCTCTTTTGGAGTCCCTACTATGTTTAAATCACCAACATAAACTGCGACTATAGCAAATCCAGAATTCATTTTCTTGATGAAAACACAAGGACAAACAGAATTATTTTCATATCCATTTTTTAATAAATATTCACTTAAACGATTATACCACATGCGTCCAGATTGCTTTAACCCATATAAGGATCTTTGAAGTTTAACAGAGTACATGTGTTGAGATTTTGAATTATATGCTTCAGGCATCTTAAATCCTTCAGAGGATTTATATATATATATATATATATATATATATATATATATATATATATATATATATATATATATCATTATCCAATGATCCATATAAATAAGTTGTCACAACGTCCATTAGACGTATGTCAAGTCCTTTAGAGACTGTCAAACTAATCAAAAATATGAAAGTAATTGCATCCATAACAGGGGAGTAAGTTTCCTCAAAATCTATATCAGGCCTTTATGAGAAACCTTGTGCTACAAGTCGTGCCTTGTATCTCACAATTTCATTTAGATCATTTCTTTTCCGTACAAAGACCCATTTATACCCAACGGGTTTGACATCTTCAGGTGTCTGGACTACTGGTCCAAATACATTACGTTTGGCTAAAGAATTTAACTCAGCTTGTATTGCTTCTTTCCATTTTGGCCAATCACTTCGATGTCGACATTCGTCTATACTTTGAAGCTCAAGCTCATTATCATTGATAATTTCAGACGCAATTGCATATGCAAAAACATTATCAACAACAACTTCATTTCTTCCCCTCATATTTCTAGATTTTAATGAGATCTCGTAATTTGCTGGTACCAGAACCACTTCTGGGGTTACTTCCCTAGAAATATGAGGTTGTTGATCTATATTGCTTTTGACCTCTTAAGAGTGTCAATGACCTCTTCTAGAGTGTCATTTTGAAGATTTTTTATTTCCTTCCTTTTTCGAGGAACGGTGTCCTTTGCACCATAGGTCTACCACGTTTCTGACGTGTTTTAGATTCATTAGCTACCATACCCACAGGATGTCCTACAGGGACAATTAATCGTGCAGGAGTATTTGCAGCTGGCACATGTGATTTAGTGACCTTTTGGGTGTCAACAAAAATATTTGGCAATTGATTTGTGACATTCTACAAATGAATTATTCTTTGAACTTCAAGTTCACATTGATTTGTACGTGTATCAAGATTGGACAATGTTGGTGTGTTCCAACAAATTTCTTGTGCTTTGGACCTTTTACCTTTTTCTTCCCCTAATGACGAAAAAGTTAACTCATCAAATTGATAATCTAAGAATTTTGCTCTAAAAAGGTCTCCGGTTAAAGGTTCAAGATATCTAATGATAGATGGAGAGTCAAAACCAACATAAATACCAAGGCGGCGTTAGGGGCCCATCTTAGTTCATTGAGGGGGTGCAATAGGAACATAAACGGCACAACAAAAAATTCTAATATGAGATATATTAGGTTGTTGATCAAACACAAGTTGTAAGGGTGAAAACTTGTGATATGCAAATGGTCGGATACGAACCAAAGATGCAGCATGAACTATAGCATGTCCCCAAGCAGATGCAGGAAGTTTTGATTTCATAAGCATAGGTCTAGCAATAAATTACAAATGCTTAATAAAAGATTTAGCTAATCCAGTTTGAGTATGAACATGTGCAATGGAATACTCAACATTAATTCCTATTGACATGCAATAATCAGAAAAAGCTTTTGAAGTAAACTCACCTGCATTATCTAAACGAACTGACTTGATAGGATAATCAGGAAAACTTGATCTTAATTTTATAATTTGGGCAAGAAATTTAGCAAAAGCAACATTACGAGTTGAAAGCAAACAAACATGTGACCATCGAGTGGAAGCATAAATTAAAACCATGAAATACCGAAATGGTCCACAAGATGGATGGATTGGGCCACAAATGTCACCTTGTATTCTTTGTAGAAAATCAGGAGACTCCAAAGATAATTTAGATGGGGAGGGTCTAACAATTAATTTACCTTGAGCACAAGGAGTACAAAAATAATGATTAGGCAGAAGAATTTTCTGATCCTTTAAAGGATGTCCATGTGTATTTTCAATAATACGTCGCATCATAGTTGAACCTGGATGACCAAGACGATCATGGCAGAGTATAAAAGTTTTAGGATCTGAGCACTTCCGGTGCATATAATTTGACTCAACCACCCTTATTTTTGTAAAATATAATCCAGATGAGAAACTTGGAAGTTTCTCTAATATGAACTTCTGGTTCGAAATTGTAGAGGTAATATATAAATACTCTACATGTCCCTCATTTTCTGTTTCAACATGATAGCCACTGCGACGTATATATTTGAAACTTAGTAAATTTCTTCCGGATTTACTAGAATACAACGCATCATCAATATACAATTTTGTCCCATTTGGGAACATAATTTGGACTCTTCCAGAGCCTTCAATTACATTTGCAGAACCAGATATGGTATTAACATTAATTTCAGCTAATGTCAATTGTAAGAAATATTTTTTATCACAAAGAATTGTATGAGTTATGCCACTGTCCACTAAACATATGTCATCCTCCATTATATCAAGTTTATTTTGCATTATCTATAATGAAAATATATTTGTAAGAATTAGAAAGAGACAACAAACAAGAAATATGCAAATCATTGATATTCACATTATAAATAAAACTTTAATGAAAAATCTCAAATGATAAACTTCAAAATAACATAAACTTAATATAAACATATACATAAACATTTTTCAATAGTAGACATTTCCATCCTCAATCAAATGATCAATCTTGCCACTATGGTCTCCAAAAAAATCAGAAACATCAAAATCAACATTCATAGGAGACTTATTATCATGAGTAGGACCAACAGGTTCAGAAAAATTCACTTCAACATTTTTCCCTTTTTCTTTTAGTGATGCCTTATAAAGTTCAACTAGGTGTTTTGGAGTGCGACATATGCGAGACCAATGACCTTTTGTTCCACATCTGTAACAAATATTGTCATTATTTTGCTCTTTTTCGAGATTTCTCTCATTTTTGACCCATTTCTTTTGGTTCCTTTCAGCACCTTTGCTTTCAAAACTTTGAGGAGGATTAGCACGGGTCCAATAATTTTTTCTACCACGACCCCTTTTACTACCACGACCTCGTCCACGACCTTGAGAAAATGTCACATTCACTTCAGGGAATGGTGTAGAGCCAGTTGGACGAGATTGATGGTTTTTCATTAAAAGCTCATTGTTTTGTTCAGCCACAAGTAAACAAGAAATTAGCTCGAGATACTTTGTAAATCTACGCTCTTGATATATATTTAGAGCACATTCGAGACATGAAAAGTAGAATATGTTTTTTCTAACATATTTTCATCAGTAATTTTTTTCTCCACATAATTTTAATTGAGAGCTAATCTTAAACAAGACTGAATTATATTCACTTACGGTTTTAAAATCTTGTAGACGTAAATGAATCCAATCGTAACGAGCTTTTAGAAGAATCACCATTTTTTGGTGTTCGTATCTCTCCTTCAGATTATTCCAAAGGGCTAATGGGTCCTTAATAGTAAGGTACTTTGTTTTCAATTCTTCGTGCAAATGGTGTCGAAGGAAAATCATTGCTTTTGCGCGATCCTGCAAGGATGCTTGGTTTCCTTCTTTTATAGTATTTCCAAGATTCATAGCATTAAGATGAATCTCAGCATCAAGTACTCATGACAAATAATTTCTTCCAAAAATATCAAGAGCAATGAATTCAAGTTTCGTGAGGTTTGACATTCTCGAGACACTTAAAGAAAATAAAAATTAGATGGGTAACTAAGAATTTAAACAATAAAAATACTTTGATTATTCAACAAAGGATATATGCATAACACATGTTAAAGAAAATAGTTTCTTACCTTGATATATAAAAAGAAACTTGGAGGATTTGTGCTTCTGTAGTAGATTAACTTGATCGTCTTAATAACGTTGTTATAAAAGAAGAGAGAAATAGAAAGATCAAGACAAAGAAATATGGATTCAAAATTTTATCATTCTCATTCTCATCTTCATAGGGGATCTTATGCCTTTATATATAAAAATTCATCATTAAAGACTTCAAGAAGATCTCATTAGATTCTTCAAGAAAAAATTCCTATTAAAAAATCTTCAAAAAGCATCATATTAGCTTCTTCAAAAAGCATCTAATTGACTTTTTCAAGAAGCATCCTATTAGCTTCTTCAAGAAGCATTTCATTAGCTTCTTCAAGAAGCCTCTCACACCAAATATTATAACTATCAAATTAAGGTAGTTATCTACCACATGTAAAATGTACATGTTTTACAATAGACTCTTTCTAGTTTGTGCCATTAGAAGCATTGCATATTATATTTCTTTTTTTCCTTTTTTTTTTTTTAATATTTGCGGGAGGCATCATCCGACCATGGAGGAAAGTCCTCGCTTAGGAATGAACAACTAGCTGTTATTAATTTGTGCATGTGGCAATTTTAAATTTATAAAAGAATAATTATAATAAATAGTTTAATTATTTTATCAGAAAAAAGTAATTTTAAAAATATAAAAAAAAAATATAAAAAAAAAATTACGTCTGTGGCTTATCAGAACGCACATGGACCATCTGTGACTTTTATAAATATATTTGTGAACAAGAAACTTTATCATAGTGATTTGTTTTCTTATTCTTATATATAATTTAAACATGGCTATGGACTTTGAAGGCTGATTTTGACCTTATCATTGGCTGGAAACTTCATATACGTTGTTTTGAAATTAAATTTTCAATTTTATAACACCACATGGATCCTGCATTGGTTGTGATTCTTATCCTCCATGTCATCCTCAGCTAGGAACTGGGTGAAAATCTATTTATTTATTTATTAAAAAAAAAAGACAAAGTAAAAGACTGTCTCTTCATTTTGTTGTTCATTGGATTGTTTATTTCTTTTCGATTTCAAGTATAAATAATTAACTATGTGTTTGGATTTTTTTATTAACGGAACGGAATAGGTGGGGATAGATCAGAAAGGAAAGGAAAGAAATGGAACATAATTCCCTCCTCTTTGTTTGAAAGATTCATTAACGAAACAGAACGGAACATGTGTTCCCCCCATTCCACCTCAATTTTGGGGAGAACAAAAATTAGACATTTGTAGGGAAGAGGAGTGGAATGATTCCCTTATATTACGTTACATTATTCTTATTTTAAAACTCTCAAACACAAAAAATTATTTTCTTTCTCCTCATTTTCTTTCCGTTCTTCTCTTTACCTATCATCCAAACATAGTGTAAAATTATTTAAAATATTTTAATTTATAAAAAATATGAGGAATGTATGAATTAAAACTTTAAAAGTAATTTAAATTATGCTTTAAATTTCTTAAAATACATGCTTTCAAACATGTTCTTGAAAAAGTAAATTATTTCAGTTAGAATTTTTTATTTGTTTTAATTGAGTCCAAAACATATGAAATTATGTATTAAGTCCTTAAAATGTTAAAATGATATATAACCCCGGAAAATGCTAAATGTCCCGGACTTTTCAGTTGCCCGGGTTGCACGGATAGTGCTTTTTAGTTTTGAGTTTTTAGTTTTAGATTTTATTTTGTTTAAATTAAAAAGAAAAATTATAAGCGATCAACGGAGCCGGGCTCCTTAGGCAGATAGTTCCTGAGATGAGTAGCATATATAATTCTATAACTCGACTAAATAATCTACTGGTGTGATGAATGTTTTGTTAATATGCCAATTAATTTCTACTAATGACGTAATACATTCGTGAGAATTATTTAACTTTACTGAAAAAAAACTTAAAAATTTAAAAACTAACATTTTTCATGAATCTAATGTATAATTTAACCTTAAAAATATCATTTGGTAAAATTGTATTCTTTGTTTTTCTTGGTAAAAGTATTTGTTGTTTTATTTTTGTGAGTAAATGTGATTAATAAAAGAATAATCATAAATCCCACGTCCTGTTGTTTTCTTATTGTATGATGGTTGGATTATTAAATCAATCTTTTTTCGACGGAAAGATTTTCTCATAAAAAAAATGGAGTAAACCCTAAAGAGCAAATTATTCCGAATGTTTTTGGAATCACATAATTTGAAAACAAATTTGATTTATAAAAAGAATTATTTGATTATAAAATTATAAAATTGAAATGAATTTAATTTTAAAATTCTTATAATTCTTATAATTTCTTGTTTATTTCTGAACCTTGGATAACTCAAGACTATATTCCTGTTAATTACTGGAGTAGTCTGCACCTGCATCTCTTTGCTGTGAATGATAGGAATGGTCTTATTTCCAATTTGTGGTGTTTATGTTCTGATCAGTATGCACCTACTGTTATAGCCAATTCCAGTCAATATATTGCCTTCTCTATAAAGTTGAATGGTCAAGATCTTTTTATATCAGCTATTTATACTGCAACTAATGCTCGGATTAGAAGAAATATCTGGTTCGACCTATATAACTTGCAGATTTCTCACCAGGGACCGTGGTGTTGCATTGGTGACTTTAATGCTATATTGGGATCTCATGAGCACAGAGGCTCTAAGTTGCCAGATAAAGCTGCATGTGAAGATTTCAGGTCTTGGACAAATTCTTTAAATCTAACCCATATCATGACTCGAGGTGCTCAATTTACCTGGTCAAATGGTAGAAGAGGAGGTTCTTATACTGAGAGAAGATTGGATCGGTCTATTTGCAATGACAATTGGCTTCAATTTTGGTCAAGTATCTCTTGCTGCACACTTACTAAAAGCAAATCTGATCATTATCCAATCCTATTGAATCTGTTAAAAGAGGACAAAAGGCATAGTTCTCCTTTTAAGTTTCTCAAAATGTGGTCTACTCATCCAGATTGCATTAAGATCATTACTGAGGCTTGGAAAGAAGAGGTATACGGCTGTCCCATGTTTGTTTTAACTCAAAAACTCAAATTACTCAAAGTGAAACTAAAGGATTGGAACAAGAATGTTTTTGGGGATGTGCACTCTAATGTCTCCACTGCCATGTCCTTGGTAGATCATATTCAGATACAAATGAACCTCCTAGGTTGCTCGGATGATCTACTTGACCAGGAGAAAAAAGGCTCAATTGAAGTTGAACCATGCCTTATGCTGTGATGAGGAGTTTTGGAAGGAAAAGTCTAGAATAAATTGGCATGTATTCGGTGATAGAAACACTGAATTTTTCCACAAAACAGAAAAGATTAGACATGTTACTAAACAGATTTCTATGTTGAAACATGGAAAGCAAATCCTTAATAATCAAACTGATATTGAGGAGCATATTCTGAATTTTTACCAATCTTTGTTTGCCTCGGAGAACATGTGTCAGTCTAATGATCTGATTGACAAGGTTATCCCTATTTTGGTTTTAAGAGAGGATAATGCTATGTTAACTAATCTACCATCTATCGATAAGGTTAGAAATGTAGTTTTTTCTATGAATGCAAATGGTACTCCTGGTCCTGATGGCTTTGGGGGTTTTTTTTTTCCAACATTTTTGGGATATTATCTCTGGAGATGTTTTTGCTTCTATTCTTCAGTTTTTTAGAGAAAGTTGGCTACTGCCCAATATTAACTCCAATATTATAACACTTATTCCTAAAGTGCAAGGGGCAAATAAAGTGGAACTTTTTAGACCTATAGCCTTAGCTAATTTTCAGTTCAAAATAATTACAAAGGTGATGGCAAATAGGCTTGCCATTGTTGCTCCAAAAATTATATCAGTCAATCAAAGAGGTTTTATAAAAGGAAGACAAATTTCAGATTGTGTTTGCTCTGCATCTGAGGCTATCAATTTGCTTGATAAAAAAGCTTTTGGGGGTCAATTAGCTCTAAAAATTGACATTAAGAAGGCTTTTGATACTATTGATTGGTACTTCCTCTTGCAAGTTCTAAAGGCTTTCGGGTTTGATCAAACTTTCTGCAATTGGGTTACGGTAATCCTTAATTCTGCAAAACTGTCCATATCGGTGAATGGTCATGCTATTGGCTACTTTAATTGTAAAAGAGATGTTAGACAAGGTGATCCCTTATCCCTCTTCTATTTTGTATAGCTGAGGAAGTGCTAAGTCGTGGGATTTCAAGGCTGGTTGATGAGGGACAACTCCAACTAATGGTAGGTCCAAGAGGTTGTAATATGCCAAGTCACATTCTTTATGTGGATGATGTTATGATCTTCTGTAGAGGGTCTAAGAAGAGCCTGCAAAGCCTTATTTCTCTTTTTCAAGCATATGAGCAAGCTTCAAGACAAGTTATCAACTCAAAAAAATCCAAATTCTAGGCTGGCCATCTCTCCTCTGCTAGGTTATACATTTCTAATATGCTTGGGTTTTCATCAGGTTGTCTTCTTTTCACCTATTTGGGAGTTACATTATTCCAAGGTAAGCCACGGAAAATTCACCTCCAGCCTATAGTTGACAGAATCAAGTGTAAACTCTCCTCTTGGAAAGGCTCTTTGCTTTCCATCATGGGTAGAGTGCAATTGATTAATTCTGTCATACAGGGCATGCTTATTTATAGTTTTCGAATCTACTCCTGGCCTGTTAGTTTGCTCAAAACTTTGGATAGATGGATTAGAAATTTCCTTTGGGCTGGAGATATTCAAGCAAAGAAAATAGTAACTGTTGCCTAGCAACGTGTTTGAAGCCCAGTTCTGGAAGGGGGCTTGGGAATCAGATCTATTAGAGCAATCAATAATGCAGCTATGTTGAAACTTTGTTGGGAATTTATCTCTTCTAAAGATCAGTGGTCTAGCATCCTAAGATCTAGAGTTCTCAAAAACAATCTCCCTGTTAAATATCATATTAAATCTCCAATTTGGGTTAGCATTCACAGTTGCCTTCCCATTGTATTAAGCAATACATCCTGGCAGCTTGGTAATGGATCTTGCATTAATTTTTGGACTGATGTTTGGCTCTCAAAACCAGTCGTGGATCTGATGGAGGTTCCAAATGGAATTCATCCCTCTCTTTCTGCAAAAGTTCGTGACTTTATTAAGGATGGGAAATGGTGTATTCCTACTATTTTACTTAACAAGTTGCCCTCTCTGCTGAACAAAATTGCGAAAGTTTCTATTCCTGTTCTCCCATGTGAAGATCAACTAGTATGGAGTCTTACAGATAGGTTGTTTATCTCTAAAGGATGCATTTATCTTTCAAAATCCTAAAGGCCAACCTACTTCCTGGTCTAAGATAATTTGGAACTCTTGCATCCCTCCATCTAAGTCATTTTTGCTGTGGAGAATCATTCATAATCATATGCCTACGGATGAGCAACTTTGGGCTAGAGGTTGCATTGTGGTATCTATTTGCAGTTTATGCAGCTCTGCTGCAGAGTCTACCGAATATCTATTTTTTAGCTGTAAATTTGCTAAAACTTTGTGGACCTGGTTTAGTAGCACTATTATCTGCACATTTGATTGCTCATCTATTCATTCCATTCTTGCTTTATGTAATCAGCATTTGAGTACCCAGATTAAAGATATCATAGCAGCTGGTATCATTAATATCTTCTGGGTCATTTGGCACTGTAGAAACAAGATCAGGTTTGACAACAAAATAATTCCTATCAAATCTGCTTTGAACTTGATTATTGCTTCTGTTTCTCTCTCAGGAAAGTACATTTCTGGCACTATGTCAAATTCTTTTTCTGATTTTTTGGTCCTGAAGCAGTTTTCAGTTGATGGTCATCTAAGGCATACACCTTCAAACAGACAAGTTTGTTGGCATCCTCCTTTATGTAATTGGATTAAATGTAATACAGATGGGGCTGCTAAAGGTTCTCCGGGTCCTTCATCATGTGGTGGCATTTTCAAGGATAATAGTGCAGCAGTTCTTGGTTGTTTTTCTGTTAATCTTGGGATCTCTTATGCTCTTCATGCTGAGTTAACTGGTGCAATGTTTGCCATTGAAATTGCTGAGAAAAAAGGATGGCATAATTTATGGCTCGAATGTGATTCTCAATTAGTTATTTCTGCTTTTAATAACTGCAGTGTAGTTCCTTGGAGGTTAAGGAACAGGTGGAGGAATTGTCTTTTATTAACTAGGAATATGAACTTTGGTTTTTCACATATATTAGTGAAGGCAATAGTTGTGCAGATAAACTTGCTTCTTACGATCCTCTATTCAGGGATTTTGTTGGTGGGAATTAGCCCCCTCTTTTATTAGTGAAGACTTTTTCTGCAATAGGATTGGTCTTCCCAGCTTTAGATTTAGATGATTTTCTTTTTCTTTTTTCATGGGTCAGGTTCATGTCCCCCCATGATCTCTTTTCTTGTTTCTTCTTTTTTTTATAATAAATTTTGGTGTCTTTGTAGATGATTGGTAGGAGTTGTAGTGCCAACCTAGTTGGGATTTCTTCCTCTATTGTGATGCTTTTGCATGCCTTTTTGCTTAAAAAAGTTGTGTTTATATAAAAAATTATTCAAATACGATTAAATTTTTAATTATAATTAATTATTTAAATTGATGATTTTATGTTTATTAGTTTAGACATTTTATTTGTTTTAAGTAAGGATGATAAAATAAAATAATTCTGATTTATCTTTAATTTATATTAAACATAAAAATTAATTTATAAATCAATCAAAATAATATGAGAGAGATTAACACAAACTAATTTTATAAAATATTAATGAGACTTTACTAAAGTAAAGGTGAATTGTTTATTCAACAGATCTTTCCTTTTAGGATAGAATTTTTTGCACATCGCACGAGTGTACTTCCCCACAAAATAAAGTATGCGATAAAATTATAATATATATGCATTAGAAAATAAAATAGAAATAATTATAATTATATAGTAAAAATTGTTAAAATGTGAAGTGTTAAGTGTGTATGTAGTATTATTTTTTCTTTTAATTAGTAAATATTTTGTGTATTGTATAGATTTTTTAAAAAATTTCAGATAAAAATTTAAAATATATTAAAAGATAAAAAATATTTAAAATTATAAAAATGATAAATATAATTAATTTAAAGAGAATTTAGATTTAAAATTAAAATAACTTGTGTCAATCTTTAAAAAATAGAATAAAAAATTAAACCATTCTAAAAAACGTACATTAATTTAATAAATAAGTATGGAGAAATAAATGACAGCATTCAATTCAATTCTATATATTTTTATATTATTTTATATTTCAATGCAAGATGCATGAGAATAAAAGAGATGAGTTAAAAAGGTCTACAACATTCTAAACTATTCTGCTTTGGCTTTGCGAGTTGCGACTCGATGCCTTGACAGTGATGCAATGTGATGTGAAAATAATGCTTAGTCGCACGGGGAAAATTTTAATATGGAACATTTTTAAGGTAGTCAATGAATGAATTAAGCATAAATTAGTTATTAATTTATTATTTAAATAAATTAATAATTAATATTAAAAAATTAAATTTAATTAATAATATTTAAATTTATATAAAAATTAAGTCAAATTATTTTTTAATAATTATACATATAAAAAAATTATAAATTTTAATTAATAATTTTTATATACACTTAGATCTAATATTGTTAAATAAAAAAATAATTTATTCATAAACTAAAATAAAATAAATCCATGAAAACCTTATCTATCGTACGGACGCATTTACAATACAACAACAATGGGATGTTGTATGGGTACAACACCTATTTTACCGTCAAAAGGAAGTTTTCTAGTTTTGTCTTTATTTTTTTTTTAACTTTCGCCTTTTTTAATTAGTTGTATGTATATAAATATTTTTAATTAAAATATATAGAATTTTTTATATATATAATTATTTATAAAAAAGTGATTTAATTAGATTTGAGTGTGAATTTGAATGCATATAAATATTATTAATTAAAATTTATAAAAAAATTTGTATGTATAATTATCTATAAAAAAGTTATTTAACTTTCTTATGTATAAATCTAAATATGTATATAAATATTACTAATTAAAATATATAATATTTATGTATATATAATTACCTATAATAAAAAAAAAAACTTTACCCGCACTCAAAATTACAAATAGTCAATCACCATTCACCACTATTGATATATTTTTACCAAAGACAATGATGATTTTTGCTTAATACGTGCATACAACAAACTTCACTTGTTTATTGAAAACGTAACCTAGTCGCACATCACCATCAACCATGTTACTTTATATTTGTGTGAAGACGAATATCTCTTTAGATTCCCATAGCTTTTATTATTTTATTATAATTGATTTTATTTTTTATATATATTTATATTTTGTCTTTGTCACATATCTCATGTATAAGATAGCGTGTGTCGCGAAGCCACATTCAACCGAGGGAGAGCATCCTAACTTTGTTTTTTAAAGTGACTAATATGTTAAAAAAATAAAATTAAACGACTTTATGTCCTTAAGGTACCTTATTTTTTCAATTTTCTTTTTCTTTGACTACAATTAAGTCTTTTTTTCTCCTTAATTATAGGTACTTATTTTTTTCACTTTTATTTTAAGATTTTTTATGAATGAAATTTCTATTTTATTTTATTGTTTATTTTGTTTGTTTTTATTGTTTTTCTCCATTTTAGATGACATAATTTTTTTCAATTTTTTGGTTTTCCCTTCCGTGATATCTTTAATGGAATTGGTATTTAGAAATCTCTAATTATTTTCTTTATACACCTTTACTATTTTTAATTCTCGGTTCTATGATTATGGTTTATTGATACTTAAAACTTTAGCTTGTGTATTTTGTTAAAAAAATTATGTGTTATAATTATAATTATTTATATAAATTAATGGAACAACATGATGTTAATTATAACTTTTAAAAAAATGAGTAAACTTTCACTTTAATCCCTGAAATTATATACACTAGTCACATTCATCCTTGATTTTAAAAAAAATGATAACTTAATCTTTGAAACCTCAAAACGTCGGTCACGTTAATCCTCACGTTAGTTGTCGTCAATTAAACTTGACAGAGATGCACATGTGGCACGTTAAGTACCAACTTGGACGCTGATGTGACTTCTTACTTAGTCTAAAATTGTTGGGAAAAGATAACAAAATATTAACAACAAGCAGAAGTAAAACTGGATCACTTTTTTTCCTGTGCAATTAACAATAGGCTCTGAAAATTTCTCAGGCAACAAACAATAATTTTAGGCAAATAATAGGATGCGTAGACCAGAAAAAAATAAAATCAATAGACACCAAATTTTTAACGTGGGAAAACCCCCAATGTGAGGGAAAAACCCACGGGACCTAGTCCAGTAAAAAATCCTCCACTAATAAAATTAATGGGTACACCACAAGACCTCTTGGAATCACCAAGGATCAACAGAAAATTAATCTTCACCAATAAGATGGATAACAACACAATATATCCACCAATGGGTATCTAGCCAGACAACAGAGAGAACCAAAATAGAGAGATATTAAAACAAAAAATATAGCTCACACTACCAGGATCAACATATCAAAAACATCTGATAGAAGAACACAAATTTTCTCCCTTTATTTCCTTCTCCGTTGCCGTACGCTGTTCTCGTCTTCCGCTTGCTTCAAATTCTCTCTCTCTCGGCGTTTTTCTTCTTTTCTACCCGAGGCACACCAAAACCAAATAAAATGGGCCTTTTGTTTTTCTTTTTTTTTAAAGTCAATGTGGGCCCACTTTTGGTGACCCACCTGACAATTCTCCCCCTCACCAATTAAGTGGGGCCATAGTCAACCAAACCTGCTTTCTCTTTGCAAGTAGCAAACTTTTCTGTGGGTAAAGTCTTTGTCATCATATCTGAACCATTCTCATCAGTATGGATTTTCTCTAATGATAATTGCTTCATCTCTAGCGCATCCCGTATCCAGTGATACCGAACCTCAATATGCTTAGACCTTGAATGAAAGGTCGAGTTCTTGCTGAGATGGATTGCACTTTGACTATCACAATACAAAACATATTTTTCTTGTGAAAGACCCAACTCTTGTAGGAATTTTTGCATCCACAAGAGTTCTTTAGCGACTTTCTGTAATGGCAATATATTCTGCCTCTGTAGAGGATAGAGCAACACATTTCTGTAATTTGGACTGCCATGACACTGCTCCCCCTGCAAAAGTCATCATATAACCAGAAGTAGACTTCCTGGAATCCACATCACCAGCCATGTCTGCATCTGTGTAATCATTCAACACAGGCTCACCACTCACAAAACATAAACAGACTCCAGAAGTACCTCTGAGATACCTGAGTATCCACTTCACAGCTTGCCAGTGCTCTTTACCAGGATTGGAGAGGAAACGACTAACAACGCCAACAGCATGAGCAATATCCGGCCTTGTACATACCATTGCATACATCAAGCTACCAACCGCAGATGCATACGGAATCTTCTGCATTTCTTCTTTATCTTTCTCACTTGTAGGACATTGCGCAAGGCTCAACTTGAAGTGACCTGCAAGTGGAGTACTAACAGATTTGGAATTGTCCATATTAAATCTCTCCAATACTTTCTCAATATACCTTTGTTGTGATAACCACAATTTACCATTCTTCCTGTCATGAACAATTTTCATGCCAAGGATTTGCCTTGCAGAGCCCAAATCCTTCATTGCAAAGGACTTGTTCAACTCTCTTTTAAGATTTTGAATCTCTTTAATGCCATGGCCAACAATCAACATGTCATCCACGTAAAGCAAGAGGATAATAAAATTTTCATTAGGAAATTTCTTCACAAACACACAGTGATCAGAAGAAGTTTTACTATACCCGTGATCTATCATGAAGGAATCAAATTTCTTATACCACTGTCTTGGAGCTTGTTTGAGCCTATACAAGCTCTTCTTTAATCTGCAGACAAGCTTCTCTTTGCCTTTGACTGTAAAACCTTCAGGTTGCTCCATGTAAATTTCTTCCTCCAGGTCACCATGGAGGAAAGTTGTCTTCACATCAAGTTGCTCAACCTCTAGATTCAAATTAGCTGCTAAGCCAAGCACAACTAGTATTGAAGACATCTTGACCACAGGTGAAAATATTTCTTCAAAATCAACTCCTTTCTTCTGACTGAAACCTTTCACAACCAACCTTGCCTTGTACCTTGGCTGTGAGCAATTCTCCTCTGATTTTAACTTGAACACCCATTTATTCCTAAGTGCTCTCTTGCCCTGGGGCAACTTCACTAACTCAAATGTATGGTTCTCATGTAAAGATTTCATCTCCTCTTGCATGGCTTTATGCCATTTGTCCTTCTCCTTATGTGACATTGCTTCTTCATAGCTCTCTAGCTCTCCCCCATCAGTCAACAACACATACTCATGTGGAGGATATCTCTGTGAAGGATGATGCTCTCTTGCAGATCTTCTCACCTGAGGCTCTAAAGGTGGTTCTTGTAGAATTGACTCAATTGGTTCATTGACTTGAGGTTCAGACACATCAACTGTGTTTTCCACATCTGCATGTACATCTCCCCCGTTATCAGTGACCCTGGTAGAAGGTTCTGGCTCAACATCAATATACCCATGAACAACCTGTTTTGGCTTATCCTTCTTATCAATATCTTCAATAGTCTGGTCTTTAAGAATTACAACATCTCGGCTTCTGATAACTTTCTTATCAATCGGATCCCAAAACCTGTAACCAAAATCATCACGACCATAGCCCAAGAAGATACACTGTTTAGACTTACCATCAAGCTTGGACCTTTCATCTCTGGGAATATGAACAAATGCCTTGCAGCCAAACACACGCAAATGATTATATAAAACATCTTTCCCTCTTCACACCTTCTCAGGAACATCACCATCAAGAGGAACAGAGGGAGAAAGGTTGATCAAGTCCACTGCAGTTCTCAGTGCTTCACCCTAGAAGGCTTTAGGCAATTTAGCATGAGAGAGCATGCATCTGATTCTGTCATTAATTGTGCAGTTCATTCTCTCTGCAACCCCATTGTGCTGAGGGGTCTTTGGAACTGTCTTCTCAAGCTTGATTCCATGGTCCTTACAGTAGTGCTCAAATGGACCCCTGTATTCACCACCATTATCTGCTCTAACACACTTCAACAATTTGCCTGTTTCTCTTTCAACACTTGCATGGAAGTGTTTGAACACATCAAGTACCTGGTCTTTGGATTTCAAAACAAAAGCCCACACTTTTCTAGAATGGTCATCAATAAAAGTAACAAAATAAGAGTAACCACTAAGGGTTTTAGCATCCATAGTGCAAACATCAGTGTGAACTAAATCCAAGATATGTGGCCTCCTATGTGGAGGATAAGTGCGGAAAGAGACTCTATGTTGCTTACCAACAAGACAATGAGAGCAAGTTTTAAGAAATGTACCTCTAACAGGAAGCAACTTTTGCCTTGCAAGAGTGTCAAGGCCCTTCTCACTCAAGTGACCCATGCGTTTATGTCATAACTCTGTAGAGCAATCCTCAATTGCATTCACTTGAGGTGTAGACAACTTTGCTGATGTCCAATAAAGAGTATTCCGCTTCACTCCCTTTGCTACCACCAAAGTCCCTTTGGTACATTTCCATTTGCCATCACCAAAGGAATTATGATAGCCATCTTCATCAAGTACCTGTACTGAGATCAAGCTGAGGCGCATGTCAGGAATATGTCTGACGTTCTTCAAGTGCAACTTGCATCCGGCATTAGTCTCCAATCAAATTTCTCCAATGCCAGTAACCTTACTTATCCCTTGATTTCCCATCTTCACTTGCCCGAAATTCCCAGCAGTGTAGGATGTAAAATACTCACGATGAGGTGTAACATGGAATGAGGCAGCAGAATCAACAACCCATTCATAGTCTTGGCATGTGAGATTAATGGAGTCATCATCATAAACAATGACAACTTCACCATCAGATACAACTGCAGCAGTGTCTTTGTCTTTGTCTTCTCTTTTATTATTATTGCCTCTAGTCCTTTATTTTTCCCTCTTAAGAAACCTGCATTCTTTAATCATGTGTCCCATTTTATTGCAATGGAAGCACTTGATGTCTTTTCTATTCTTTGACCTTTCTCTTGACTTGCTGCGGTCTTCAGATCTCTGAAAATTTCTATGTTGGCTTCTTCCCCGTGACTCTATAACCAAAGCTTCATTCTGAGTCGAAGAGCTAGCCATACCATGTCCCTTCCTCCTAGTTTCTTCATTCAAGAGACTATCTTTCACCATATTGAAAGTTAACTTTCCATTAGGAGCGAGTTACTCGAGAGATACCACCAAGTGTTTCCCACTACCGCAGTAATGAGCTAAGCAACAACGGTAAGCGCTTCATCATCTAACACAACCTCCATAGTATTCAACTGATTCACAACATTCTGAAAACTACTCATATGCTCAGCCACCGAAGACCCATCCCTGTATTTCAAGTTTACTAACTTCCGAATGAAGAATGCCTTGTTCTGTGCATTTTTAGACTCAAACAAGTTGCTCAATTTCTTCCACAAGGTGTGGGCACTAGTCTCACTAGATACATGGTGATAAATGCTTTGGTCTATCCATTGCCTGATCATGCCAATAGTTTTCCTGTTTATTCTCTTCCATTCTTCATCAGATTTATCTGCTGTTTTAGTACCATCACCCTCAGTGGGATCATACATGTCTTTGTAAAATAACAAGTCTTCCATTCGGGATTTCCATATTGAGTAATTGGTAGAATCCAATTTAATCATAGTACCAGCAACATCGCCTTCTCCCATTTTAAGAGCACAAACCAGAGCCCCAACCAAGGAACTCTCTGATACCAGTTGTTGGGAAAAGATAACAAAATATTAACAACAAGCAGAAGCAAAACTGGATCACTTTTTTCCCTGTGCAATTAACAATAGACTCTGAAAATTTCTCAGGCAACAAACAATAATTTTAGGCAAATAATAGGATCCGCAGACCAGAAAAAAATAAAATCAATAGATACCAGATTTTTAACGTGGGAAAACCCCCAATGTGAGGGAAAAACCCACAGGACCTAGTCCAGTAAAAAATCCTCCATTAATAAAATTAATGGGTACACCACAAGTCCTCTTGGAATCACCAGGGATCAACAGAAAATTAATCTTCACCAATAAGGTGGATAACAACACAATAAATCCACCAATGAGTATCTAGCCAGACAACAGAGAGAACCAAAATAGAGAGATATTAAAACAAAAAATATAGCTCACACTATCAGGATCAACATATCAAAAACATCTGATAGAAGAGCATAAATTTTCTCCCTTTATTTCCTTCTCCGCTGCCGTACGCTGTTCTCGTCTTCCGCTTGCTTCAAATTCTCTCTCCCTCGGCGTTTTTCTTCTTTTCTACCTGAGGCACACCAAAACCAAATAAAATGGGCCTTTTGTTTTTCTTTTTTCTTTTTTTTAAAGTCAAGGTGGGCTCACTTTTAGTGACCCACCTGACAAAAACGATGTAGTTTTAGAGTAAATATTCACTTTAGTCCCTGAAATTTCTTGCATCGGTCACATTAGTCCCTTAATTTAAAAAAAAATTAACAACTTAGTCCCTAAAACGTCAAAATGTCAGTCATGTTAGTCCTCACGTCTTTTGCCGTCAATTAAACTTGATGGACACGCACCGTGACACGTTAAGTGTCAAGTTAGACGCTGATGTAGCTTCTTACCTAGTTCAAAATAACGTAATTTTGTTTGTGCATAAAGAAACAAAGGTCCCAACCCTAAAATGACGTCGTTTGGGCCCAAAATTCCTAAAACTAAACGACTGACTAAGGTTCCTAGGCTGACTCAGTTTTGATTTGAGGACTTCTTTATTAGAAGTTGAGGGGTCTTGCCCATCTCCTCAAGCTGGCTCTTCACCTCCATTAGTAGTTCAATCACTTCCTTCATGGTGAGGTGTTCTGCTGGGAAAGGGTTCATACAAAACATAGCAATTCCAAGTGATTGAAGCATCTCTTGCACCATTTGATTTGGTAAACCGTGAAGCTTTGTCCATCTCCAACATGGGATTTAACAATACTACCCCCACTTAGTATCTCTAGCAAAATCACTCCATAATTGTACACATCACTCTTTTAAAAGGAATTTGATAGAAATAATTTTCAAATTAAAACTCTAGAAGTCCAGATCTACAGATATACTATACTTTTATTATTGTCAATAAAGATAGATCATTCAAATAACTGAATTTTCGTTTAAGATGTTTCATCCAATAAATTTGACACCTTCATATATATTTAAATAGAAAGCACATCTTCATTTCACAAACGTTTTTTTTCTTTTTTTCGTAATTCAAATTAAGGATTATTACAAATTTTGATTTTGTACTATCATATGTGGTCATTCCATAATATTATTCCTTAGTCACCTTAAATCTTGAAGACCAGTTTTTTCCAACCAGGATATATTGAAGTTAAATATCATATGAATGACATAGTTAACAAAGAAAAGGGAAGTTGTAGTCATTTTAGTCACATATAAATTGTGTTAATAAATTTTATTTAATTTTTTTATAAAGTAATATTAGACATAAAGAAGAAAATAAATACAATGGAAAATGATGATAAGAAATTCTCCAAAGAGGAGGTACAAAAGAGAAACATAGAAAAGATAGACAAACACGTTAAAACAACAAAGGTCTTCAATCCATTTGTATATTTACTATGACTCCCCCTTGAAGAGATTATGCGATGAGCACCAATGAGATTGTCTCAAAGCATAGTTGTTGGTTAAAAAAAATTTCTTAAAAAATACAAGTGTTTTCTCAAGCCATATAAAACAAAGAAAATCATACATAGCGAATTGCCATAGAGAGTTTCCTTCATTTGTCTAATCAAAACCTGTGAAATTGATCATATGAAAGTGAGATAGAATAAGAGAGTAGAGATAACATTCTCCAAACATATCAAACAAAATATTCCAAGTAAATCTAGCACTGGGACAATGAAAAATAATGAGCAACTATTTCAAAGCTAGAGCAACACATGACATACATCAAAAGAGAAAAATTTGTTAGGTCCAACTTGGCACTTAACGTGTCACGATGTATTCCGTCAAGTTTAACTAACGGCAAAAAATACAAGAACTAACGTGATTGGCGTTTTGAAATTTTAGGAATTAAGTTATCAATTTTTTAAATTTAGGGACTAATGTGACCGATGTATAAAACTTCAGGGACTAAAGTGAAAGTTTACTTTGAAACTATGTCGTTTTGGACTAAGTAAGAAGTCATATCAGTATCCAAGTTAGCACTTAACATACCACGTATGTGTCTTCATCAAGTTTAACTGACGTAAGGACTAGCATGATCGACGTTTTGAGATTTTGGAGATTAAGTTATTAATTTTTTTAAAATCAAAGATGTATAAGACTGGTACATATAATTTCATAAACTAAAGTGAATGTTTACTTTAAAAAAATTTATATTACAAGTGCTTCCCCTAACCTATATGGCCTGGTTTTGCCATTATGTGTCCTAGAAATGCATAATTTTTATTTTTTGAAGAAAAATATTTGTATAAATTTAGTAGATTTGAGTTAAATGTATTATGCTAATTATATTATTAATTAATAATTAATTATTATAATTAATTATTATAATTAATAATGTAATTATTTTAATACATTAATAAATAATAATATTTACACATTAAAAACTTGACTTCATTTTTATATAATTTATTTTTATAATAATAAAATAAAAAAATGTTATATTACATACTTTTAATGTAGTAAATTTTTTATGTACAAATATATTACACACTTTTTATATATATATTTTTTTTAAAATAATAAAATAAGAAAAATATATATTATATTACATATTTTTAATATAGTAGAATCTTTTTATGTATGAATATATCCTGATGACGAAAGTGTGAGGTAGCATTATTAATTGGAGAAAGGATACATTCAAACATGCAATATGGATGCGCTAGGTGTGCTGTGTTGATTGGTGAGAAATACAAAGACGAGAAAGCGTCGTGTACCGTAGCACACCAACCAATATATTATCGCCATCTCTCTTCGTATCGTCTTCAACTTCATCGTCCAACAAAGCCTCTCTCTCTGCATATTCCCTTCGCAGTTCGTAGTTCCCTCCGTTCTTCAGCATACGTATGTGTGTATGCGCTTTCCACATACACACATACATACATACATACAAGTCTTCCAAGCATTTTTCTTCTCCTTATCTATATTCTTTGCTCAATCCCTAGCTCTGATCCCATTCAATCCCCGAGATCATGGCCTCTGTAATCAACAACTCTCACGGCGGTGTCAATGGCGCCGACTGTGACGGAATACTCGGAACCGCCGAGAAGCTCATTATTGATACCGACCCTGGGATCGGTGAGTTTCAACTCCTGCCTTTATTCATTTAATTTTCCTAAACGGTGAGTTTCACAAAATTGACTTGTGAATTTGGACTCTTAATCTAGGTGCAATTGCTCTGATTTTGCATTAATTTAGATTAGAGATGAGATAATTATCATGCTTTCAGATGAAAAATAAATCCTAGAAATTCCTGACTCTGATATCTGGGTCCATTTGATTGAAAATTAGTTGTGATTTGTTTGTGCATTTGATGAGTAAAACAAATAGGATTGGCATTTTTTGTGATTGTGCAGATGATAGCATGGCAATCTTGATGGCATTTCAAACTCCCGAGGTGGAGATCCTGGGTTTGACATCCATTTTTGGTAATGCTGCTACTGAAGATGCCACGCGCAATGCCTTGCTTTTGGTATGTGTTTGTTTTCAGAATTCCCATCACTTTTGCCCTTGACTTTATATATTCCAGAAATTCCATGTCTTTCATGTTTTTGGAATATACTCTTGATTGTGGTTTTAATATGCAAAAAGGATAGTGTGAGATCGCAGGCCGTCAAACTGTTCCAGTTGCGGAGGGCAGCCATGAGCCATTGACGGTAACTATTTAATATCTAGTTTTGACTTTTGAGCTTGTCCAGTCTTAATTCAATCAAATTTAGTTTTGTTTAAATGTGTGCTTTGCACCCTTTCTTTGTCCCATCTTCCTGGCTACATGCCTATGTACAGTGCATGACATATTTCTCCCCTGCCTCAGCCCCTCCCTTTTTTTTTTTTCTTTTTTCCTTTGGTTTTACTCCATCTTTCTAGTATTAATTATGCCGTATTCTGCAATAGGGTGGAAAGCCTCGTGTTGCTGATTTTGTTCATGGTAAAGATGGACTGGGGAACACATTCCTACCCCCACCTAAAGCTAAGAAACTTGAGAAGAGTGCTAGTGAGTTTTTAGTAGATAAGGTCTCTGAATATCCTGGTGAAGTATCTGTGCTAGCACTTGGACCATTAACAAACTTAGCTTTAGTAAGTTGTACATTGCTTTCTTGTACTTTATGGTCCTCACCTTCATAACTTCAAAATTTATGGTTGCATACATTTGTTGATCTGATTATGTAACTTTCATTATTAGGCAATCAAAAGAGATTCTTCTTTTGCAAGCAAGGTGAAGAGAATAGTTATACTTGGTGGTTCATTCTTTGCCCTGGGGAATGTGAATCCTGCTGCAGAAGCAAATGTAAGTGGTGGATTCCTGTTTGTTATGTTTCCTGCTATAAGAAAAAGATAAAAAGAGGACTAATTTGATTTGAGCTTTTCCGTTGATATTTTTTTAAGTCATATATGTTTGAAAATATATGCAGCAGAAAATTTACAAATCCAATATTAAGCTTTTTGACATGCTTGATGCCTTGATGGTAACAGGAATTATTTATATTTTGTTGATGTGTCCTATTTCCTTTTCTACTTGCGCCTCTGAAATTCTCGAAGATGACCTAAGAAATATGTATAACAGCAATTTAGTTATCAACTAATGCAATTATGTATAACAGTAATTTCTCAGTTTAAAACTATGCCTCCTTTTCTTTGTAAAATGTTTCATGAAATTATACATTTCCTAACTCTACACATATAAAACAGCTTGCAACTGTTATACATAATTGGTTGAATCTGTATGTTGATTGTAGGTGGCAGGCTGTCAGTAATGGTAGTAATTGCCAATTGTTGGTGGATGTGATTCAATAAACAATCACCACTTTTAAGAAGAAAAACCTTCTTTTTGGCTTCTTGAAGACTATACACTATCCATTCACCCCACAACATATATTAGATCACACGGAAATTATTTTCTAGGAAGTTGTTATCCAGAAATTAATGGATTCTATTTTACGTTAATCTCAATTGATCGAATTCATGTCGGTCCTTGTCCTAATGACTTTATTCTTCAACTTGTAGATCTATGGAGACCCAGAAGCAGCAGATACTGTGTTTACCTCTGGAGCAAATATTGTTGTTGTTGGAATTAACATTACAACCCAAGTCAAATTCACAGGTGGGGTTGTAACTCCCAGTTTGCTCCAATTTCTGGGCTATCTTAAGCTATTTGGTATTATTCTAGGTCAGGCACTGAAAAGTGATTATTGTCTTTTGGTTTCAGATGCTGATCTCCTTGAACTGAAGGAATCCAAAGGAAAGTATGCTCCTCTCTTGAGTGACATGTGCAAATTCTATAGGGATTGGCATGTAAAATCTGACGGCGTCTATGGTAATTTCACATACTACTTTGATGTCGCTAGTTATGCTGTTAAGGTCTGTAGCTCTAGTTAACTATTAAAGTTGGCACGGGAATGATGATTTGATTTCTTCTTTCAGGAATTTTCCTCCACGACCCTGTCAGTTTTGTGGCGGTTGTGCGTCCAGATCTTTTCACATACAAGAAGGGGGTAGTGAGAGTAGAGACGCAAGGCATCTGTGTTGGGCATACACTTATGGACCAAGGATTAAAAAAGTATGTCCAAATTTGAAACATATACTTCTTCACTTTATTTTTTGTGCTCATAATTTTATGTTCAACATAATGTGGTTCATTTCATACAGATGGAATACGAGCAACCCATGGACGGGTTATTCTCCTGTTTCAGTTGCTTGGACTGTGAATGTCGAGGGAGTTCTTAATTATATTAGGGAGCTGTTGATGAAACCCTGAAGTATAGGCATTTGTACTACCCTTCTGACAGATGTCCAAGCTTTGGAAAGGGATAGCACGGTAGCTTCTTAATTGCAAAAATTGTGTATACGGTCATTTTCTTTATTCCGCTCATTGTCAACCAGAACTTTGGGTATCATGGTTTCACGATGGTTCTCATCCTTCAAGCCGATGAGCTCTTGCCCCATTTAATCTAAAAGTTCATGTACTAATGAAATCCTCTATACATGAAATGATTTCTGTTTGGTTTTCATTACTTTTCTTAAAGAAGTAAGCAATCATAATTTTTTCCCCTACTTCGGAACTTCTATGCGGCTTCTCACTCTGGTTTTTTCCAAAATTTCGGTTTGAACATCCAAGACAAGATTCGCGCTTGTTTGGCAAGAAAATTTATAATTCCATAACTATCTCAAATCTCAATTCAAATGGAAGAACATGAAATCAAGTTGGGAGTTGTTTGGCTATGCCGTTGTTTTACTTAAATTTTAAAGGTAAACTATGTAGTGAGCGCGGGAAACCAGCCACCCACAACTTAGCAAATCACACAAGATTAGAAAGCACATTCAAAATGAACAGAAACCGAAAGATAATAAAATAGAAGATAGCCCTTAATTATAAGTGATAGGTTATAAAGATTAAAACTAAATTTTAACATTAAAAAAAAAAAACTAAATTAGCTCTAACATGAAATTTTCAAAATGCCCTTCGGTAGAACAAAAGCATTATAACTATTTTGTGTCTTGCAGATCATTTGAAACTTCAAACTTGAAGTAATTATAGTGTGCCGTCCACAAGTTGTTCTGGAGTAGGTGTAACTCTTTGCTCTTGGGAGTTAGGACTATTCTGTTTCGAAAGTCAATTTATGTACAATTATGGTTGAGAATTGTTGGTGATATCTAGTTCTTGAATGATTTTTGTATGAGTTTGAAGGACAAGTGGATGATTGTAATTTGTTGTCATCCACACCCTCATCAGCCATTTCGGCCTTCAAAGCCCTGCTAGATCGAGAGACAAGAGTGCTCATAATATTCCAAATTCTGCCAGAAAAAAAAGGTTCCCATCCTTTTTGCTGCCTCCATATGTATCATGAATGACTATTAAATAGTCTTTCATAGGAACAGAGGCAGTACAATTACGGGTTGAAACTTGAAAGACACTCGCTACAAAGGATAAGTAAGAGCTTGGCGGCTTGGCCCTAGAAAAAGCCAAGTCAAAACCAAAGAACAATCCCATTTTAATAAAACAGTTAAACCAACTCTTCCCCATTTCTAATTCAACACTTTGGCAGTTACCTACTTCTCTGAAGGAACCATCTCAACCCCCCCTACAGGACTATACCCACTCCAACAACCACCGAGAGGAACCTCGCGTCTTATTTAATCCATATATGTATATTTAATGCCCTAAGACCAAGGATGTGCCATTGTCACGGTGAGAGGATATATTTTAAAATAAGCCCTCAAGCAAAACCTTCAAGAAGCTGACTGCAGCAAACAAGCAAATATAAAATGTTGAACAAGCTAGGCATGGCTTGTGGGTGTTCTTCAACAGCAATGGCAGAGAGGATATCTTGGTACTATACTGTGTTTGTGGCACTGATGCTGGTCTTGAGCTGTTGCGAGTCAAGCACAAGTGAGTTCACGGTTCAGATGCTGCAGAGGAATACCAACAAGGCGTGTGATGAGATATACGTGGTTCGTGAGGGAGAGACTCTGCAAACAATCAGTGAAAAATGTGGGGATCCATATATTGTTGAAGAGAATCCACATATCCAGGACCCGGACGACGTTTTCCCTGGCCTGGTTATCAAGATTAACCCTTTGACCAATAGATAGAAATCTCGAATTTTCTAGTCTGGTTGAAAAATATTACTAGAGGAAGAGGTTCTTTTATACAGAAAGAAAACCCCTCATATGTGTTCCATTTACAGTAAGAAATTCTATGAAAGTTTCTCATTTGTTAAAGACTGGAAACATAATACATCAAACTCGTTCTTTCTTAATTTAGCATTTGTAGGGAGGGACAGGTGATGATTTGCCTGCATATTTCTTTCTCAGTTTTGTTATTCCTACGCTCTAGATTCTACACTTTCCATACATACGTTAATTAAGGAGTGATAAGAACACATTTTTTATCATATTTTTTAATATATTATTTTTTATAGGATTATGTCACATAATAAAATATAAATTTAGACTTAATTATATATTAATTGAATTGATTATATATTAATTAAAATTAAATGTATACTTTAATATATAACGTAGTTTAATAAAAAAATATATACTAAAATGAGCGTGGTAACAAGTGTGTTTTTATATCTATAGTTCATATTGATTAACGTGTATCGATTGATTATTAAACTAGTAATATATTTCCAACTTATCACAATAATTTACTCAGTTAATAGATGTATAAAAAGTGTTACATCATTTTACTTCATGAGGACCCACAGTTTCAGTTCTTGTAACAAAATAAAAATAAAAATAGTATGTAAGTAATATTTATTTTTGTTTAATGTTGACTAATTGTAAGTGTAAAATATGAGTAATATTATATTTTTCTATCTAATCATTCTAATATTAAATAAAAAATATATTAAATAAAAAATAAATATATTTAATGTTTTAAGAATATAAAAAATATTTAATATTTTTTATTTAATAATTAAAAAAATTAATAAAAAAATTGAGTAAGAAAATAAATTATTTCTCGTAAAATATTTCATCTAATCATATGAGATGATTGAATGATAATAAAAATATATATACTTATTACAATAGAATAAAATTGACTCAACTTTTTTTTCATAGATTGTGAAATTCATTAATGAAAATGAAATCAAAAACAAGTTTCAATGGTACATCAATACGAGATAATACTCAAACCACTTCTAATAAGTTTAGAAGAATGGTTCAAATGTGACTTTGGTGCACCACAACATAAAAAAAATAATACTAAAAATCCCATAAAATCTTAACAATTAAAATTAAGGAGAAATAAAAGATATGAATAAATTAAGTTACATCATTTTTCTTCATCGAGGTCAAGATATCTTGATCTTATTTTAAATTTATCTTAAAAGTGATAGAAGATAGATAAAAAAAAACTCAAAGTCAACATCTTAAGTTTTTATCCAAAAATTGCATATATAAAAAATTTGTGATAAAATTACTATAAAAAATTGCAAAGTAAGAAAAAAAAAAAAGGTGTTGCACCGAATGATCCAAGTAGTAGTTCTATTAACAAAAAACTCAAAAGAGATATTAAAGCACTACAAATGATGAAAGAGCATCACAGAAAATGAGAAAATTCCACAAAAGGATGAGAGAGTATCATAATGGATGAAAGAACATTACAAAGAAAAAATTATTAAAATTAACACCATCTATTTATGCATAAAAAGGTTATATTTATATTGGGTATATGTAAGTAACTAACTATTGCACAGCTAACAAGCCGACATCTCTTATCCCCACTGACAGTGAAGGGACACGAGTTTAACTTTCCCAATTTCCCCTTCTAAAAAAAAGAAAAAAAAAAACTGCCCATCTTTTATTAATGGTTATCAGCAAGTTCCAGTAAATGTTTACTAAAATTGGGAACTGATCTTTCACTTGTATAACAAGACTTTTACCTTAATTTTTTATTAAAAAGAAAGTAACTGAATGTATTACTATTTATACAAAATGATGTAAGAAAGCCCCGAGACCGGCGTAGGATGGCCTCCAATCATTATATCCCATGCCCATCGGGTGAAACTCGATTTCACCGTTTAGTACTTTTTGTTGGGCCATGACAAATAATATATAATATCAATTTTCATTTGAAAATGGCTTGTTTTAAATATTTATGAATCACATCTCTTTGCACATCAATAGTAGAGATGAGAATTACATATTTTTCTTTGAAAAATGATTTATCATTTTATTTAATTTTTTACTAATTTTTTAATTATTAAATAAATTTTTTTATTTAATACTTTCTTTATTTAATATTAAAATAATTATTAAAATAATAAAATAGAAGAATATAACATTTTCATTTTCCTATTCAAATACACATGCCTAGGAATTCATTAGAAATAAAACTCAATTAATAACCATCAATTGGATCAATTAGTTTTCTTAATGAAGAAACGAGGACGAAGCCCAAAACGAACAGGGACCCATTATTATTCACGATCTCATTAGTAGAGTCATTTATAATTGCAAAATGTGATGTCATCATAAACACATTTCAGCACCTTGTCTATTCTGCGGGCATTGGCACTGGCGCACACGATAGTCCTATTTTGAATACTATGTAAATATAAGTATATCAAGTGAAAGAGTATATTATTATAAAAATGTGATAAGTAAATTTTAAGAAAAATAATTATTTTATATCTCTTTTAAGAGTATAAATACTATTTATACTATTTTTAATAGATATGATTAAGTGAGAAAAAGTGATAAAAAAAAATATGTATAATAAATAATATTAGATATATATGAAAAAAGTATATATCTTATTTGATGTAAGAATAAAGAATTGAAATTTTAACTATTGAATTATTTATATATAGTTAAGATTAAAAGATAAAGATATGTGAATTTTTTAAATGATTATGTAATTTTTAATTAATTTTTAATTTTGATAATTTATGTATAATTTAATAGTCAAAATTTATTTTTTCATTTCTCACAATAAGAGAGTATTTTGTTTTGTTTTGTTGTAAAAACTTAATTATTTCAATAATTGATTATTGTATAAACGTTTATTATTATAATCAATTATAATAAATTCAGTTTTATGTTTAGATATGTTAGATGAAAAATAATTTTAAACTAATCTATTTCATTTAGATAATATAAAAAAGAATCGTTTTTATGCATTAAATTATCAAAAAATATATAAAATGATTAAAAAAGTTATATAGTTGAGAACAAAATGATATTTACATTTCAAAGTAAATGAAATAATATATAATCTATAATCATAAACTTCAATTTTTAGCATTATAAAAAAATTATAATACATTAAATTTAAGTGTAAAAATTAAAGTTGATTTTGTCAAACATGTTATAATACTATTAAAACAATTTTTTTCATTGGGAATGAAAAAATTATTCTCAAACACACATTAAAACCACTCTTCTCACTAAATATGTCTTATACATGTAACTAATAAAAAAAAATATTTACAAAGTAGTCATATAAAGTGAAAAATGACTAAAAAGTAGTAATATATCAAATAAATAAGAAAATAGTTAATTTGATAAATTTCAAATTAATTTATACCAAACAGAATTTATCAAATAAAATGTTTTTATTATTATTTGGAATTCAAATTTATTAATGGAAAATAATCATTTTACACCTCTTTTAGGGGTGTAAGTGTTAGGAGAGAGAGAATAGGAATAGAGAGAATAAAAAGAAAACTGATTTTTATTCACTTATTCATACACTAACTGATTACACACACTTCTATTTATAACACAACTAACTAACTAACTCTAGGTGGTTAACAAACTAACTAACTCTAAATTATACATTCTCAACACACCCCCTTTAATTCAGAGTCACTTAAAGACACTACATCCAACATCCTTCTTAATTGACTAATTTTTTCAACCTTCAATGATTTTGTCAAAACATCAATAACCTGATCTTTAGATCTGCAAAATACCACTTCTAGCTTCCCTTTATTCACTTGATCACGAAAGAAGTGAAACCGAGTTTCAATATGTTTGCTCCTGTCGTGAGATACTGGATTCTTAGCCAAGTTAATGGTTGATTTGTTGTTTATCAGCAACTGCATAGGTCTTAGCACTTCAACTTGAATTTCCTTTAGCAGAGAATCAAGCCATAAGACTTGACAAGCAGCATAGGAAGCTGCTATATACTCAGCTTCACATGATGATAAAGCCACCACTGGTTGTTTCTTTGAGCACCCAGAGATTGGTGCATTTAGAAACTTAAACACATAGCCAGTAGTGCTTTTTCTTTCAACTTTGTCTCCACACTAATCCGAGTCTGAGTATCCAACTAATTCAGCACCCTTCTGATCTGCCTCATTTGGAAATAGCACACCATAATCAATTGTTCCCTTTAGATACCTTAGAATTCTCTTGGCAGCTACCATGTGTGACAACCTAGGATCATCCATAAATTTACTGATCAACCCAACTCCAAATGCAATATCTGGTCTGCTATTGCATAGGTATCTCAGTGAGCCTACAATCTGTTTAAACAGAGTCCCATCCACTGCAGTCTCATCACGATCCTTTTGCAACTTCACATTAGATTCTACTGGAGTGATTGTTGAGTTGCAATTGAACATATTAAACCTCTTCAACACATCTGCAGTATATTTCTTCTGATGTAGTATTATACCTTTCTTGGTAGCAGCAAATCCATGCCAAGAAAGTATGTTAACACACCTAAATCTGTCATTTCAAATTTAGTCTTCATTGTTGCCTTGAATTCATCAATTCCATTTAAGTCATCTCCAGTAATCAATAGATCATCAACATACAAGCAGATGAGTAGCACCTTAATGCTACTTTTCTTTCTCACATATACACCATGCTCACCTGCACATTTGGAGAAGCCTTGTGATCAATCAATTTTGAGGCATTCATTATTGCTTTATATTTGGCTTAATTAATGCTAATTGTATCCAATATTATGTTTGTGGGAGAGTTTTAGATGATTGGGCCTCATTGAGCTTAGTTATAAAAACTTCATCAATTTTTGGAATTTAGCTTATTTTGACCTTTCTGTCTTGTATAGGCCATATCTTAGGCTACAAATATCATATTTGGATGATCTTGGTGTCGTCTAGAAGCTGAGACGAAAATATACAATTTTGTGCTAATGCAATTTTTCTATTTCAGCTGGATTCAAGGTGAAATTGAGCCTCAAAGTTAGGATGTTGTTGTTGTCACAAAACTTGGACCTTCCCTCACTAATTTGGGCTTAACTCTCTCAATTTAAGCGCAAATAAGACAAACTATATGTCTATGAAAAGCTTATTCAGAGAGCTACAGTTTGGGCTAGGGGTAGATTAGGAATTACAAAAAAAATTTAGTTATAAATAGGTGAATGCAAAATACGAAAAATACTTTTTGAATTATTTTGTTTATTTTTTCAGATTGAAGGAAGAGTTCTTTTCTCTCTTTTTCGTTTTCTCTCTTCTCTCTCTAGCAAGGTTCTACATATTTTTTTCTTGAAGATTTCTTTTCTAATGGTGATGGCCATGAAAGGCTAAAGATCCAATCAATCCAAGGAATTCAATGATTGTGGTTTGAGTTTTGAGTTCTTTTGTTTAATTGTGATTTCGGTTTGTGTTCTAACCTCTTCTCCTTCTTCAATTGAGATATGTCTTTGCAACATGATTATGTTGATCTAGATCTAGATTTGAATGAATCTAGATTATGTTTTCGAAATTGAAGATAGAATTAGGATTGATTAATCTGAATCTAATGGAGAATAGATCATCGATTGGTAATCTATGTTAATTCGAAATTGTGCCTAAATTAGTTATAATCAAGAATTGCGATTGTGATTCTGTTTTAGTTAATCAAATTTTAGGTGATTATCTAGTTGATTCGAATTAACAAAGGTGCATGCAGATGGAATTCCATTCTCTTTGAACTATGATTGACTCTGCCACTTGAATTGAAAACCTTGGATTGGTGTTTTCATAATTGAATTTTCTTCTAATTACTATTGAATTTGTATTCTGATACTTGATGAACAAAACCCCCTACCTATTGATAACTTCTAATATACTTGAGAAATCCGAATTGATCCTTGGGAGATGACCTAGGTTATGCACTATGCTATGTTACATTTTAAATCCTAGTCTATTTTGAGGTGAGTATGACATCGCTCATCAAAATTTGGAGCCGTTGCCGAGGATCTATTTTCAGTTTCCTAGGCTTATTAGGAGTCCCTAATAGTTTGCTGATTTCTTTGTACTGAAGTTCTGCAAAATTATTGCTCTTTGTAGTTCGTGATTAACTTTGATGAAAGTACTAAATCTGTCATTGGAGTTGAGTTGCAACTGTGTGTCAATCAATTTTGTAATTTGATCATATTAAGTGCATTTTGTTGTTTTCTGCTACTAATTCTGCATTCTGCTGCACTGATTGTTGATACACTGTTAAATTGGATTACTGTTGCATTGGATTTTGTATGAATTCCTTTAATCCTTTTACTATGCATTGCATCACATAACACAATTGGTATTTCTACTGTACACGTAACACATTTGCATAATTTCCTGTTGTACTGCATTTTACTGATGCAGTTATTGTTCCATTGGTTTTACTGTATTGCATTCTGTTGCTGCATGTCATTTTGCTGCTATTGAGCATCCTTTTACAGTCTTTATTGATATTTGCAAGTTGTTCATCTTCACTTGATTTTCACCTTCACTTTCATTCTTCACTTTCACTTTGCTTCCATTTTCCTGTATCTCAAAAAGGCACTAGTAGAAATTATTTGATGTTGAAATGGAATTTTGAGCTGAAACTTGGTCTCCAAAGGTAAACTACCATTCTAAGCAAAGTAAACCCATAGGGATCTCCCCTCCAGAATTTGGTCAAATTCCATCATTTGGTAGGGTTTTTGAGCAAATTTAGGTGAGACTATAACATTTTTGTAATTTTTGAGTGGAAAAACATGCTTAGAATGAGCTAAAAATTGGTGGGTTGAAAGAAAATGGCCTTCTCCACAAGGCTCACAACTTTGCTATGAGCACCACCCTGGTTTCCTTAAAATCCTTCATTTAGACCACTTTTTCATTTTTTAAAATTTTTTTATTACATTTTTGAATTCCATTTTTGTGTAGTTTTTAGTGTGTGGTGGTCCCATAATTTTTAAAAATCATTTGATAGGTCAATTAGATTTATTTTGGTGCATTTTTAGTGTTGGATACTCAATTATGCTTGTTTTATGTTTTTGAGTTTCCTATGTTTCATGACAAGGTCCAACCCTGATTTATTGCATCATTTTGATCCTGAGATAGATAGGACTTTTTATTCCCTGCATAGGTTTAATAGGATTAATTCTACACTTGATGAGCATATAGGAAGTAGTGTACATCTTGCTGGTTCTAGTGATTCTCCATATAGTGATCATACTAGTGATTATGCATCTCAATTTTCTAATTCTGTGCATTCTGTCATTGATCAATCTTTTCATTCTGATTATACTGAGAACACTGATATTATGGCTAAAAGAACCTTGAAAGAGCTTGCTACCCCTGATGTTACATATCGGTCTTTATGTATTCAGTATCCTGATATTGATGTTCCTTTTGAACTTAAATCTGGATTAATTCATTTATTGCCTAAGTTCAGTGGTCATGCAGGCGAGGATCCTCATAAGCATCTTAAGGAGTTTCACATTGTGTGTTCTACCATGAAGCCTCAAGGCATTCCGGAAGATCACATCAAACTTAGAGCATTTCCTTTCCATTACATGATGCTGCTAAGGATTGGCTGTATTATTTGCATCCAAGATCTATCACCTGCTAGAATGATCTTAAGAGGCTGTTTTTGGAGAAATTCTCTCCTGCATCAAGAGCTGCATCAATCAGAAAAAAAATATATGGCATCAAACAATTTGACAAAGAGACACTATATGAATACTGGAAAAGGTTCAAAAAGATGTGTGCAAGTTGCCATCACCACCAGATCAGTGACCAGTTACTCATCCAGTATTTTTATGAAGGTCTGCTACCTATGGATAGGAGTATGGTTGATGCTTCCAGTGGAAGAACATTGGTGGACAAGACTCCTATAGCTGCAAGGGATCTGATTGAGAATATAGCCACTAATTCCTAACAGTTTGGCACTAGGAGTAACTCAGTGGTATTGACTAGAGGTGTCCACGAAATTGAGGCTGCATATGCTGCAAATCACAGGAAATTGAAAAACAAAATTGATGATCTTGCATCTTTGGTGAGGCAATTAGCTGTGAGTCAACAATAGCAGCCTGCTGCAGTAGTTCCTGCTAGAGTATGTGGTATATGCATTTTTGCTGATCATCCCACAGATGCATGTCCTACATTATAAGAGGGTGATACTGTTGGTATACCATAGGCCTATGCAACAAACATCTATAACAACAGGCCTCAGCAACAACAACAACAGCAACAACAGAGTTATGATTTGTCTTCCAACAGATATAACTCAAGCTGGAGGTATCATCCCAATCTAAGGTGGAGGAATAACTCTACACAACCTGCCCCTACTCAATTTAGGCAGCAACAATAAATACCCTTCCAGTCCACTTCAGGATCCAGTAGACCCTATCAGCCACCTTTCATGCAGCAGCAGAATATGCAGCAGTATAGTGCAACACTTCTTAAATCTGAGCCAACCTTAGAGGACTTGATGAAACAAATGGCAGTGAGCAGAGGACAGAAGTTACCATTCAGAATTTGGAGAACCAGATTGGACAACTTGCCAGTTCGATGAATCAATTACAGTCTCAAGATTTTGACAAGTTGCCTGCACAAACTGTGGTCAATCCAAGAAATGTAAATGCCATCACTCTAAGATCTGGTAGAACTATTGATGCACCAGATTATATGTTGCAACATGGTTTAGATAAAGAGATTAAGGAGCAGCAAGCCATACCAGAAAATTCATATAGCAGCAAAATTAAGAAAACAGATTCTGTCCCTATTCCTAATGTAGTTAATGATGAGCAGGAGCAGTCCATCCCACTACCATTCCCTCAGAGGGTTGTGTAGCTTAAGAAGACTTATAAGACTGATATAGATAGAGAGATCTTGGAGACATTTAGGAAGGTTGAGGTGAACATTCCTCTCATTGAAGCAATCAAGCAAATTCTAAGATATGTCAAGTTTCTTAAGGACTTGTGCACTCACAGAAGGAGACTAAAGGGAAATGAGAAGATCAGTATGGGGCGAAATGTGTCTGCACTTATACAGCCTACAATGCCCTAAAAATGCAAGGATCCAGGGATTTTTACTATCCCATGTACCATAGGCAATAGCAAATTCGAAAACGCTATGTTGGATTTAGGTGCTTCAATTAATGGTATGCCTATGTTTGTGTTCAACTCTCTTACCCTTGGACCCTTACAGAATACAGGAGTTATCATTCAGTTGGCAAACATGAGTTATGCATACCCTGTTGGACTCATTGAAGATGTCCTTGTTAGAGTTAATGATTTGATTTTTCCTGTAGACTTCTATATTTTGGATATGGATGGAGAATCTAAATCCAACAAGGCTCCCATTATTCTAGGTAGACCTTTCCTCAAAAATGCCAGAACCAAGATTGATGTCCATGTAGACACTCTTTCTATGGAGTTTGGAGATAGTGTGGTTAGATTTAACATCTTGGATGCCATGAAGCATCCCCTGGAAAAACATTCTATTTTCCATATAGATTTGCTGGCTGATATAGTTGATGATAACCTGTCTGAGCTCTTTGCTGCTAATTTTCCATTCTTTTCTGATTTTGTTGATACTTACACATGTGCTACTTGTACTAAGTTAGAAATGTGTAGTATTTGTACTGAGATTGCATCCTGTTTACATGGTGATTTTGATACAGATTGCATAGGTTTTGAACAGTTAAATGGTGGTGCAGTTACAAATTTAATGGAGTCAGAATGCAGTAGTTTGATTACAACAAGTACAAATGAATCTGATTTTATTGGGTTGCAGGTTGTAAACACAGTCCCTACCACCTTAATACTTTCATTTATAGTGCAGCCACCTACATTGGAGCTTAAGCTGCTTCCACAACACCTTAAGTATGCATACTTAAAGGATGATAAGAAGTTGCCAGTGATCATTTCTACTAACCTCCATGCTGAGCAGGAGGAGAGGTTGTTGCAAATACTGAGGAAGCATAAGAGAGTTATCGGCTGGACCTTAGCTGACATTCCTGACATTAGTCCTTCTATGTGCATGCACAGGATACTACTTGAGGATGGAGCTAAGCCAGTGAGACAATGACAGAGGCGACTCAACCCTTTGATCCTAGATGTGGTAAAGAAGGAGGTGACCAAGCTTCTACAAGCTGGAATCATCTATCCTATATCAGATAGTGCTTAGGTGAGTCCAGTTCAAGTGGTTCCAAAGAAATTAGGAATCACAGTAGTGAAAAATGATCGAGATAAGTTGATTTCTACTAGAGTGCAGAGTAGTTGAAAAGTTTGTATTGATTACAGGTGGCTCAACCAAGCGACCAAAAAGGATCATTTTCCTTTGCCCTTTATCGATCAGATGCTTGAGCGCTTGGCTGGAAAATCTTTTTACTGTTTTCTTGATGACTTTTCGGGTTATTTCCAGATCCATATAGCACCAGAGGACCAGGAAAAGACCACATTCACCTGTCCCTTTGGCACTTTTGCCTATAGGAGAATGCTTTCGGCCTATGCAATGCTCCTGGAACTTTCCAGCGATGCATGGTAAGTATCTTTACAGATTTTTTAGAGGATTACATTGAGGTGTTTATGGATGATTTTACTATTTATGGTTCCTCCTTTGATGCATACTTGGACAGTTTAGATAGAGTTTTGTATAGGTGCGTTGAGACTAACCTTGTTTTTAATTATGAAAAGTGTCATTTTATGGTAGAACAGGGCATAGTCTTAGGCCATATCATTTCTCAGAAGGGTATAAAAGTAGATCTTGCTAAAATTGATGTTATTTCCCAGTTACCTTACCCCTCTTGCGTGTGAGAGGTTCGTTCTTTTCTTGGCCATGCAAGTTTCTACAGTCAGTTCATGAAAGATTTCAGTAAAAAAGCCCTTGCACTGTCCAACTTGTTGCAGAAAGATGTTGTTTTTTATTTTGATGACAAGTGTAGAGAGGCTTATGATTGCCTCAAAAGAGCTTTGACCACCACTCCCATCATTCAGCCACCTGTGTGGACACTCCCTTTTGAACTCATGTGTGATGCATCTAACTATGCAGTGGGAGCTATCCTTGCACAGAGAGTTGACAGATCACCTCATGTCATTTCCTATGTTTCTCGGATTTTAGATGCTGCACAGGCTAACTATACTACCACTGAGAAAGAGTTGCTTGTCATTGTATTTGCACTTGATAAGTTTAGATCATATTTGCTTGGCTCTAGAGTGGTTATCTTTACTGATCATGTAACCTTAAAATTCCTGTTGAAGAAGGCAGAATCGAAGCCGAGGTTAATTAGATGGATGCTGCTTCTCCAGGAGTTCGATTTGGAGATTAGAAATAGGAGTGGTGCAGAGAATTTGGTGGCAGATCATTTGAGCAGGATCGAAAGAGCTGTTGATCCTTCGCTTATCAAAGATAACTTTCTAGATGAGCAGCTCATGCAGCTACATGATACCCCACTTTCCCCTTGGTTTGCTGATTTAGTTAATTATTTGGTTGCATCTATTTTTCGCCCTCATACATCTAGATCACAGAGGGCTAAGCTTAAGAGTGATGCTAAATACTATGTATGGGATGATCCATATTTGTGAAAATTTTGTAGTGACCAGGTGATTCGTAGATGCATACCTGACCATGAGATCCAGTCAGTTCTTCACTTCTGTCATACTTCTCCAGTCGGAGGACACTTTGGACCACAGCGGACAGCTACAAAGGTGCTGGATTCTGGATTCTACTGGCCTACCATTTTCAGAGATGCGTATCAGGTTTTCACTACTTGTGGGCAGTGCCAGAGAGCAGGAGTGGCCATCACCCGCAAGCAGGAGATGCCCCAACAACCTATTCTTTTCTGCGAGGTTTTTGATATTTGGGGTATTAATTTTATGGGCCCTTTCCCTGTTTCTTTTGGTTTTTCTTATATTGTGCTTGCGGTTGATTATGTCTCTAAATGGGTGGAAGTCAAGGCCACCAGGACTAATGATGCTCGAGTTGTTGTGGATTTTGTCAGGTCTAACATATTTTGCAGGTTTGGTGTGCCTCGAGCTATCATAAGTGACTAAGGGACTCATTTTTGTAACCAGACTATGTAGGCCTTGTTTCGGAAGTATGGAGTCGTACATAGAGTATCTACAGCATATCATCCCCAAGCTAACGGGCAGGCCGAGGTCTCTAACAGAGAGATCAAGCAGATTTTGGAGAAGATGGTGCAGCCGAATAGGAAGGATTGGAGCTGCTGGTTAGAAGATGCTCTTTGGGCTCATCGTACCACTTACAAGACACCTATAGGGATGTCTCCTTTCAGGGTTGTCTTTGGTAAAGCATGTCATCTTCCGGTGGAGGTAGAGCATCATACATACTGGGTAGTGAAGAGTTGTAACTTAGCTTTTGACCAAGCAAGTTCAGAGAGGAAGCTTCAATTGCAACAACTGGAGGAACTTTGCTTAGAGGCTTATGAGAATTCCAAGATCTATAAGGAAAAGACTAAGCATTCCCATGATAAGATAATTTCTAGAAAGGAGTTTTCCATTGGCCAAAAAGTTCTTTTGTTCAACTCTCGCCTTAAACTCATGCCCGGTAAGCTCTGCTCTAGGTGGGATGGTCCTTTTGTTGTCACTACCATATTTCCTTATGGTGCAGTGAAGATTACAAATAAAGCCACCAACAAGAGTTTCAAGGTTAATGGTCACTGTCTTAAGCCCTTTCTTGAGAGCCCTACAAGCCCTGCACCTGTAGAGGAGCTCTCCTTGGCAAAACCCATTTTTTCCCAAGTGCAAATCTTTCCACCTTGATGAGGGTGTTCTCCTCCCTTGCTCGTTTATTTCACATGCCTACTTGTCTTTTGCTTTGTGTTTCCATTGAGGACAATGTGTGATTTCAGTGTAGGGGAGGGAATGTTTTAGTGTTAGGATTTAATTTTGAAATTTTGTTATTTTCTAAATTTTCTATTTTTGTTTCTATTATTTCTGTTTTGATCAATTTTGCATGCTTTTCATTGAATTTCTTGGTTTGTACAGGTTGTGAGCAATTTCATCATTCTTAGTTAGAGGCTTCATGACATGATATAAATATTTTTCTTGCATTTTTAGTTTAGCAAGCTGGCATTGAGAATTAAAGTGTTGCATCAATTGTGATAGGTTTGTCCTTGGTGAGATTTTAGACCTTATACATGGATGAATTACATTATGCCATTCCCTTCTTTTCTTGTGTGATTTCACTCATGATTGTTGGTACTCTAGAATTTGACTTGATTCTTTTTTAAGCTCCTTGTTCACATGCATGTATTGAGATGATTGAGGCATTCTTTCTTGATTAGCTACTTTGGCCAAATAGCCAACCTTGCATCATTTCCCTTTGATTACTCCCTTGAGCTTATTTGTCTATTCTTTGTCTTAGCTCATTTTATGCCTTTGTGAAAAACCATGATTTTACCTTACCTTAGGGAATGGGAGAGCATTGGTTCATTTCTTTTGAGAAACTCTTTTGCTTGTGGGCAATTAATAGTTCAAGTGTGGGAGTTGTGCAAATTGATGTGTAATATGCATGCAAGGTGTTTGTTCAAAAAAAAAAATAGAAAATAAAAAAATGAAAAAAATATATAAAAAAATTGAAAAAAATTGAAATAAAAAATGAAGAGAAAAAGAATGAATTCAAGAAAGATTGTGAAAGCAAAAGGAAAGGAATTTGTAAGAGAATGTGCATTACTTATCATTTGAGTTCCTCCTCATTGCTCTTTTATTCTCTTGGGTGCTTAACTTGCTATATCCATATTGTTTCCTTCTCTTACCTTGGCCCCATTACAACATTGAATAAAGTCATTTTGATCTTTATTTGCATGTGTTTCAAGTGGTGAAAATTAGAGGCTTGTCAAGCTTAAAGTAGTACTTGCTTTCATGGGTGCTTTGAGTATAAATACAATCCTAAACACTTGAGAGTTAGAGTATGCCTAGTGAGGATCTTATCACTTTTGGTTCATCATTTGATTCGATTTGTCTTCTTGCTTGCTTGAGATGTTGAGAGATATATTCATGATTGTCTTGATTCCTTGATACTTTGGATGTTTGAATCTTAATCACCACCCTGTATTCTTGCAATTCATTGGAAAGTATGTTGATCTTGTGTTTTTGTATTGAAACCCCTTTTGGTTCAATTTTGTATTTTGCCTGGGAGTGCAAAAGTTCAAGTGTGGGAAAATTTGATCAATCAATTTTGAGGCATTCATTATTGCTTTATATTTGGTCTAATTGATGCTAATTGTATCCAATATTATGTTTGTGGGGGAGTTTTAGATGATTGGGTCTCATTGAGCTTAGTTGTAAAAACTTCATCAATTTTCAGAATTTAGCTCATTTTAACCTTTCTGTCTTGTACAGGCCATATCTTGGGCTACAACTATCACATTTGGATGATCTTGGTGTCCCCTAGAAGCTGAGATGAAGATATACAATTTTGCGTCTAATGTAATTTTTCTATTTCAGCTGGATTCAAGGCGAAATTGAGCCTAAAAATTAGGATGTTGTTGCTGTCACAAAGCTTGGACCTTCCCTCACTAATTTGGGCTTAACTCTCTCAATTTAAGCCCAAATAAGGCAAACTATATATTTATGAAAAGTTTATTTAGAGAGCTACAGTTTGGGCTAGGGGTAGATTAAGAAGTACAGAAGGATTTTCAGTTACAAATAAGTGAATACATAATACGAAAGACAATTTTTGAATTACTTTGTTTAGTTTTTCAGATTGAAGGAAGAGTTCTTTTCTCTCTTTTTCGTTTTCTCTCTTCTCTCTCTCATAAGGTTCTGCATTTTTTTTCTTGAAGATTTCTTTTCCAATGGTGATGGCCATGGAAGGCTAAAGATCCAATCAATCCAAGGAATTCAATAATTGTGGTTAGAGTTTTGAGTTCTTTTGTTTAATTGTGATTTCAGTTTGTGTTCTAACCTCTTCTCCTTCTTCAATTGAGATCTGTCTTTGCAACATGATTATGTTGATCTAGATCTAGATTTGAATGAATCTAGATTATGTTTTTGAAATTGAAGATAGAATTAGGATTGATTAATCTGAATCTAATGGAGAATAGATCATCGATTAGTAATCTATGTTAATTCGAAATTGTGCCTAAATCAATTTTAATCAAGAATTGCGATTATAATTCTGTTTTAGTTGATCAAATTCTAGGTGATTATCTAGTTGATTCGAATTAACAGAGGTGCATACAGATAAATCCATTCTCTTTGAACTATGATTGACTCTGCCACTTGAATTAAAGACTTTTGATTAGTGTTTCCATAATTGAATTTTCTTCTAATTACTGTTGAATTTGTATTCTGATACTTAATGAACAAAACCCCCTACCTATTGATAACTTCTAATATGCTTGAGAAATCCGAATTGATCTTTGGGAGATGACATAGGTTATGCACTATGCTATGTTCCATTTTAAATCCTAGTCTATTTTGAGGCGAGTACGACATCGCTCATCACCTTGCTGCAGTAAGAATGAATCTATCCTCTAATTCCAGGTCCGTGGTGCCTGTTTTAAACCATATAAAGCTTTCTTTAATCTATACACCATATCCTTACTTCCATCAATTTCAAATCCTGGTAGCTGTATAACATACATTTCCTCCTTTAATGGCCTATTTAGAAAAGTAGATTTGACATCAAGCTGAAACAATGGCCAACTCCTTCTACTTGCTAAGGCAATCACTAACCTGATTGTCTCAATTCTAGCCACTGGTGCAAATACTTCTGAATAGTCTAGACCAGCTCTTTGGAGAAAGCCTTTTGCCACCAATCTTGCCTTGTATTTGGCAATTGATCCATCTGGCTTTAACTTCATTTTGTAAACCTATTTTACAGCAATTGGATACTTGTTAGAGGGTAATTTAACAAGCTCCTAAGTGTGATTCTTCTCAATAGCTCTCAATTCTTCCCTCATGGCTTCTTTCCAAACTTCTTCTTTTATAGCATCTGCAAAATCAATTGGTTCTGCATCAGCCAATAGAGCAAAATGTATCGAGTTCTCCTCTGTTGCTACTGCATTATGAGAAAACAACTCAAAGTCAGCATATTTTGCTGGCATTTGTCTTGCTCTTTGGGGTCTCTGAGACTGAGTTTGTAACTCTCCAGCTAGTTCACTTTCCTTTTCACTAGTTTGTCCTTCCTCAAGCATTGTTGAAATTGTTGATCCAACCTTGTTGCACTTATTTCTCCAGTCCCAAACTCTTATCTGATCAACTATTACATCTCTGCTATATACAATTCTCTGAGTCAGTGGATTATACAACCTGTATGCTCCAGTAGGATGATATCCTACTAATATCACAGTCTCACTCTTATCTTGCAGCTTCTTCCTCTTCTCATCAGGAACATGTTTGAAGCACAATGACCCCAAAAATCTGAGATGTCTCACTGATGGCTTCTTGCTAGTCCAGAGTTCTTCAGGCACTTGTGACTTCAATTTCTTAGTTGGACACTTATTTAGTATATAGGTTGTAGTAGAGACAGCCTCACCCCACAATGAATGTGGCAGTCCTTTCTCTTTTAACATGCTCTTAGCCATGTTTAGCACTGTTCTATTTCTCTTCTCAGCTAAGCCATTGTGCTGAGGTGTGTAAGGTGCAGTAATTTCATGCTGAATTCCATGTTTAACACAAAGTGCCTTAAGATCATTAGATGTATATTCACCTCCCCCATCTATTCTAAGTATCTTGATAAATTTCTGACTTCGCTTCTCCGCCATTGCTTTAAATTTTTGAAGTACCTCAAACACTTCTCCCTTTTGTTTTAATGAGATATAGCCACATCATTCTACTGAATTCATCAATAAAGAAAATAAAGTATCTATTACCTCCAGCTGAAGATGTTTCAAAAGTACCACACACATCTGAATGCACTACACCAAGCAGATCAGTAGCTCTCATTGGCAATTGTGATTTGAATGAATTTCTAGGTTTTAATGAGATATAGCCATATCATTCTACTGAATTCATCAATAAAGGAAACAAAATATCTATTACCTCCAGCTGAAGATGTTTCAAAAGGACCACACATATTTGAATGCACCACACCAAGCAGATCAGTAGCTCTCATTAGCAATTGTGATTTGAATGAATTTCCAGGTTGCTTGCTGACAATGCACCTTTCATACACCTTTTCTGGTACATCAATCTTAGGGAGGCCTTCCACCATATGCTTGGCTGCAAGTTGCTTCAAATTTTGAAGTTGAGATGGCCAAACCTCGAGTGCCAAAGCCAGCTCTCATCATCAGTTTCTGTGGCAGCTAAACACTGGACTTTAGCAGTCCTAATGTTAGCCTTAAATGTTCGATTCTTGGAAATGGGAGCTCTCAAAATCTTTCTCTGTTTAGAATCAAACATCTCTAAGCAATCTTGATGCAAGATCACTGTGAAGCCCTTTTCTACTAATTGCCCAAGACTCAGCAGATTGCACTTCATTTCTGGCACATACAACATATTTTTAATCAGTGCTAATCTCCCATCAGTTCTTTTTATTGCCACATTCCCTACTCCTTTAGCCACCATTATCCTGTTGTCAGCAAACCTAATTGTGCTTCTTTTATTTCCATCAAATTCTGTCAACCATTCTCTATGACAAGTCATATGATTAGAACATCCTGTATCCAAATACCAGGACTCCAAATTAGTAGGGCCATTGTTGGTTGTTGCCATCAACAACACTGGATCTGAATCCAAATCATCTTGGGCCAAGTATGCTTCATCATCACTGCCTTTCTTCTGCACACTTCTTCCACTTCTGCACTCATTTGCAAAATGCCCCCACTTTTGACAATTGAAGCATTGAATCTTTCTCTTGTCAAATCTTTTCTTTCCTCCTTTATTTCTGGGATTTCTTATAGCACTGTTATTCAAGGACTCAGGATGATCATGATTAGACTAGAATTGTTCATGATTATTGGAAGATACCCGATTGTCACCACCTTTGTAGTACTTCACTTTTCCTTTTCCCTTCCATCCTTTTCTTTTATCACCACCCCTTTGCTTTGTCATTTGTGCTTGCAGTGCTTGATTTGCAGGTTTCTCAAGATTCCTTTCATTCAACCTTTGTTCATGTGCCTCCAACGAGCCTTAGAGTTCTTCAGTCCTCATAGTCTCCAAATTCTTTGATTCTTTAATAACCACCACAATATAGTCAAATCTTGGGGACAAGGTGCGCATCACCTTTTCAATGATCATCTATTCTGAGATCTTTTCCCCACACCCCTTCATCAAATTTGTTAGACTCAGCACCTTAGTAAAATAATCTGAAACTTTATCAAGATTCTTCATTTGCAACAATTCAAACTGCCTCCTTAATGTTTGAAGTCTCACCTTCTTGAGCTTGTCTCCTCCGGTATAGCTTTTCTCCAAGATCTCCCAAGCCTCCTTTGCTTTTTTAGCTGAAGCAATCTTCTCAAAGTGGGCCGCATCAAAATACTGATGGATCAAGAGCATAGCTTTGCAGTCTTTTTTCTTGGCCTCCTTGTATGCAGCTCTTTGGGCATATGTGGGGTTTTCACTCAACTCCTGATACCCAATCTTCACCACATCGAGCACATCTTGAAAGGCAAAGATCACCCTTATTTGCACACACCACTTATCCCAATTCATGCCATCAAGAATGGGTAAGTTTTCGAGAAAGTTGCCATTCGAACCAGCCATGGAGTTTCAACGACACAAACATCACTCAATACTCACCAAGATCGTTAAAGCTCTTGATACTAATCTGTTGGGAGAGAGAGAATAGGAATAGAGAGAATAGAAAGAAAACTGATTTTTATTCACTTATTCACACACTAACTGATTACACACACTTCTATTTGTAGCACAACTAACTAAATAACTCTAGGTGGTTAACCAACTAACTAACTTTGAATTATATATTCTCAACAGTAGGTACTATTTACACTATTTTTAATGGATGTGATTGAGTGAGAGAAAATGATAAAAAAAATATGTATAATGAATAATATTAGATAAGATGTAAAAAAAAGTGTATGCACTGTTTAATGTAAGAATATAAGAATTGTTTATTAACTCAAAGCATCAAGTCAAATGTTTGTATTAGTAAATGTACAAATGAAATAGGGAGCTGCTGTTATATGCTATCAATGCATTTACTTGAAATTTGTGAATTTTAAGGTTAACAAATAAAAAAAGGAAAATATTTTATGTACATCAAAATATACACATCATGTTTATACCGTATATTAATGTGAGATAGATGTCAAATTATATTATATGTTACTGTAGCATTTTTGTAATATACAGAATGATTTTGTGAGTGAGTTGGATAAAATTAAATGTATGTTGGTTGGATGAATAACGAGATTGAATAAAAAAGTCATACACAATAGAGTATATGAAATATAATATAATATATACTCAATTATATCTAAAAAATATTTAAAAATTATATCAATTATAAAAAGATCATATAAAAAATATTTCTGAAAAATAATATGGTCACTACATTCTATATATATATAGATCATATAAAAAATATTTCTGAAAAATAATACGGTCTCTACATTCTATATATATATATATATATATATATATATATATATATATATATATATATATATATATATATATATATGCTAAGCAGATGTCTTGTCATTTTAATTTGAAATAACTTACTAATTCTCATGACATTTTTTATTTTGTGGCAACTTGAGGTGAGCAAACCTCCGATTCTTTTATTTTTCCTGTTCTTTGGTCCGATCCTGCTATTTATTTGGAGTTCCCCACTTCTATAATATAGAAATATACTCATTTACATGAACAATATACATGGATACTATATAGGAAAGACGGGTCCTTATGTTTCAATATTCTTCCTCTGATGTGGCATTACTTGTTTCCCTATTATTTTTCTTTCACAATTTCACTTGTCGTGCCGTGTAATTTTTTTCGCGTTAAATAGCAATCCTCCTATGTAAAACACTCTTTAACTTGAGTATTTACATTAGCTAAATATCTTATGCTCCCATCCCACGTGCTTGTGAGAATTCTAATTCCTCCGATCACTTTGACACATTAGTTTTGTCATAAGTCTCTAAATTTATGTGAATTTTTTAATAAAACAATAAACACATAAAATTCACTAATGATAATTATTTAACATTATTATAACTCTTTATATTTATAAAACTTTCTAATGTTAAAGTTCTTGTGACTTTCCACACAATAACAAACAAACAAAATTCATTAGAGAAATGCTCATTCGCACAGACAAATTACACGAAAAATACATAGAATAACGTGTGCTTTTGTTTTACTATTCTTTGGCAAAAGTACTTCGATTGTACAACTTTTTTCTCTCATTTTACATTGCCAGGTGTATTTGTGGTCAAATTCGTGTGATTTATTGTGTGTTAAATAATATTGCTCAACTCATTAATATACTCAATTAAAGAAAGTGTTGAGAAAGTAATGAGTATAGTTATTTATATATTTTTCACAAAAGAAAAGATGCAAAAAATATAGTTGACTGAGTTGTTATATCTTGGAACCAAGAGTTCATTCAACATTCTATGAGTGGCATGAATTATCTTAAAAAAGCAAATTTCTCATGCTTCATTTTCGCCTCACGCAACAATAATTTTAACTCCATTTTATTTATTGTGTTTTTTTTAAGCAATTTTATCAGGTTAGGGATCAACACGACAACACCATTGTATTTGGCTACTAAAGGGACGAATCAACATTCCAAATGATTTTGGTTTAAACAGAGTTTAGCACGAAATCACAATGATTTAATATTTGGTCAAGTAATCACAATGAATAAGAAGTTGAAAATAGACCGGCCCACCGCGTTTTTACCACAAAGCCCAAAATCAAACCCTACATTCAATCGTTAGAATTGAAATTCGCCGAATGGAGGCCACTTCAGTCTCATCTCATCTCAATATAAAACGCATATACTTAAGTTCACTTCCCTTACAGCTCTAACTAGAAAGTTACTCCTTACGCAAGTAGCACCTCCCTCTTCTTATTTCCACCTCTTCTCTGCCCACCTCTTCCCTCAAAACTAGCTTTTTTATCTAATATTTCGCATTTCCTTTTAACTTCACTTGAAAACACTCCCACTAGCTCCAAAACTGTTGCTTATGGACTCACACAATCAACTCTTTCCTCTCCTCTCTCTTTTCCTAATTCTACATCTCTCAGGTATAAATATAAATATGCCCACTCTACCTCAAAAAAAAAAAAAACTCTATTTTTGGTCCTATTGATCTTACTTGACTGATTGATGAAAATCTCAAACTTTGATTTATGGTCTTATTATTCATTATTATTATAGGACAAAGGGTGGTGCAAGTTGAGGCTGGCCTCCAAGGTCACCAGCTTAATGATCGCCCAACAAAATTGTTCGTTTTTGGGGACTCATATGCTGACACAGGCAACATCAGGAAAGGACTATCTAACTCTTGGAAAGACCCTTATGGCATCACCTTTCCCGGCAAGCCCGCCGGTCGATTCTCCGACGGCAGAGTCCTCACCGACTACATCGGTATGTGCAACTTTAACACTTTCAAGTACTTGCTTTTTTGGTTGTTTATTATTTTTACTTTTTTTATCTTTAGCCTCTTTTTTTTTTTCTCAAAAAAAGTTTTGCTTATGGGCCTGCTTTGGTTCAGTTGATATAATATATAATATATTATTATGCTGCAATGCTAGTATACTACACTACACTAATATCGATTATAGAAGTTGGAACGGTGGGGTTCATTTCTATGCTGGCTTGCCACTTTTCCTTTTTTGTGCTAATTGTCTACTATTCTGACGTTGTGCGGTTCTCTCTTTTGCTAGTAAAATGCTGCATTATTGTGTTTGTGTCACCTTTTTTTTCTTTCTTTTTTACGCTGCTTTCTTTTACATATCAGTGTATCACGTTCTATCTGCATTTTATGTATCTTTTTCATCAATTAGAATTATTAGTAGCATGTTCTTTACTTTCTCGCGTGACACCAAGTTTTGGACACACATACTTTTGTCTTTATCATTTTTATTATTAATCATTGCTTTAACATTCAGCGCTTCTCTCTAGTCTGTGTTTTTCCAATAACCATTTTCCCTCTATGGCTCTATGTCTCTGCCCGTTCTTTCACCTATACTGCCATGGTTTTGAAACAAAGAAATTGCACTTTTCCGTAGGTTTTAATTGGACTAATTGTGCCAAAAGGGATGAATGTTTAGTTAATTGATTAATGCCATTCCATAAAAATTTCAATTAATTATCGTTTAGTTAATTAACTTGCATATTTCTACAATCAAATTATCAAAGCAACTTTGGCTTTGGGATATCCTTAATATTTTTCTTATCCCAAGAGGCAAGAACTTTTATCATCAGTGCTTCTGATCTAGACCTCTGCAGCTTTGTCAGTAAAAGTAAAAGCATTGTCGTCCTTTACCTGTTAATTACAACCTCAAATCTATAAAGCATTTATAAATTAGAGAAATTAACAATATTGATCTATTGATTTTCTTTCATTTGTTTAATTATATAAATCATAGCTATTTGGTTCACCCAATTAAGAAACAGATTATTAGTTGCCAATAACCCAGAATTTCATGTCAAATAAAGAGGTTACTTATTTCTTCATGTAATAACTAATTAATAAAGAATTTTGCTATATATTCTTAAAAAGTCATTTTAATAATTTTTTTGATATTAAATAAAAAAATAAATACATTTAATATGTTGAAAATATAAAAAATATTTAATAATTTTTTATTTAATAATTTAAAAAATTAGTAAAAAATTAGATCAGAGGATTTAAAATTATTTAATTAATAAAACTACATATACATGTGATGCAGCTATGTATTTGAGAGTGAAATCGCCAGTCCCCTACAGATTGAGGAAACTGATGCCGCAACATCTGAAATATGGGATGAACTTTGCCTTTGGTGGTACTGGTGTGTTTGACACCTCGACTCCAGGTCCAAACATGACAACCCAGATTGATTTGTTGCAGCAGGTCATCAAAGACAATGTGTACACCACCTCAGACCTCAACAACTCGGTGGCCTTTGTCTCTGTAGCTGGTAATGACTACAGTCATTACTTGGCCACAAATGCCTCTGCTCAGGTACATTCATTTGAATTTTCTTTTAAACTTTCTAGTTAAGGATTTCTTTCTTTAATTCGCTCTTCACTTAGAGGTTTTCGTTTCTCGTTTCTTGTTTTGGGAAAAGAATCTTAGCAATTTATTGGTTTAATTACTTAGAGTTAGACTTTATTTTATTTTATTTTTCAATTTTTAGTCAAATCTTTATTTATTATTTATGTTCAATGTAGTGTCTCATCTGCTTTTTCAAATTAGATTATAAGTACCCTTGTAGCTAATATTTGATTATGTGTTGGATTAACTAGATAAATAGAAATAAGCCTTGTTCATAAATATTAGTTTTAAATTGGATTAGTAAGTGCTTTACCCTTAACATCTTCTTACATGTTTTTCAGTTATAATAATTAACTACGAGTGAGACTTAAATTTGTTAAGTTAGACTTGACACATTATTTGATGCTAGTTTCGTAAGAACTTAACAGTTTGATTTAGATGAAAATTAATTTTTATTTAAATTATTTTATTTTTATTTTAAAACAATTTATAAAGAGTTTTTGGAAAATAAGCGATATTTTTTCTAAAATAAATTAAACCAAACATGCATTTTTATTTATAAGAATTATAAAGAACATAAATAATTGAAAAAAGATCTAAATAAAAAAATTATAAACTAAAATCTAAAATAAATACGTCCTAAAAGTATAAGATTAAAAACTTAGTTAAGCTTATATTATTACTATTCATTCACAAATAATGAGCAAAAATCATTGGAAAAAATTAAATTCAATATATTTTATATCGTAACAGAAGGCCCAATGTGCCTCAATTTTTCAATACTATTATCTTTTATAGGCTTAACTTTCGGCCCAGTATCAGTGGCAGGTTGGTTAGCTAGATACTTTGTCCACTATCTAGGAGGAAATGGACAAAGAAATGGATCAAATGATTGTGAAGTTGTTAACATTAGCCCAAAGGAATTAGCGAAAAAATATTAAATAAAGGCCATAATAATAATTTAATATGCACATTAGGCTCCTCTCAAGTGGTCTATATGGGATCATCATGGTCTGACCAAAAACAAAAAACCAACATATAAATAATTTAGCAATTTAACATATATATTTTTATCGCTTAGTAATCAGAATTGAATTAGATCTTTGATTTTGATTTATTTTATTTTATTTTATTTTTCATTGCATCACCGAATACTGAAGAATTTTGATGACTAAGACCTATAATGATGCTCGAATCTTGAAATCTTTCCTATATGTGACTAAAATGTATGTAGGGTTTACCATCTTTCGTGGCCTCGGTGGTTAATCAGACAACCACCGATCTGATTCGCATCAAAGGGTTGGGAGTGAAGAAAATTGTTGTGGGTGGTCTTCAACCCCTTGGATGCCTTCCTGAGATCACAGCCGCATCCTCATTCCAGTTTTGCAATACCACCTCTAACGACCTCGTACTTCTTCACAACAAACTCTTGAACCAAGCTGTTACCAGATTGAACCAACAAACCAAGGATCATTCGGCCTTCATAATTCTTAACCTTTACGACAGCTTCATGTCAGTGCTGAACCACTCTTCCACCCATAATATTCAAAACCAGTTGAAGCCATGCTGTGTTGGGGTAAGCAGTGAGTATTCTTGTGGGAGTGTAGATGAGAACAAGGTGAAGAAATATATGGTATGTGATGACCCGAAATCTGCTTTCTTTTGGGATCTGGTGCACCCCACGCAGGCAGGATGGCACGCCGTATATAATAAGTTGCGAACCATGAATGCTCTTTAACAAATTCATTACTAGCTCAGAGGAATATTAGAAAGTGCATGCTATTGTTAAGCTTGACCTGTTCGTTTTGTTTGTGTTTAGTAATACACGCCCTTTTTATTTGGTATTTGTTCCTCAAAATAGCGTTTTGTTTGTAATTATTCCAACTGCTTTTGGTAGTACGGGTGTAATGTGCAAATAGAATGTGCACTTTTTGTCAGGAAAATCTTAAGTTATTGAATCTGTGTTATTATTATTTAATGCTAAAACATATTTTTTGCACCAACAAATTGGTTGCTCGTATTACTTCTCTCCTATTCTATAGGTGCGGGTTCAAAATGATGATTTTTTGCACCAATGTATGTATATGCTGGGGACTTATCCGTTTGTCTAAAGGAGATGCGGAGCCAAGGTGTGGCTAGTGGTTCCATAGCCCAAGCCTTAAAAGTTTCCTTCGAATGTCTGTCCAAGAAATTTTTTAATTTGGCCTTTTCAAAACTGTTGCTACTTTTATAAATGTTCACTTATTTTTTATTTTATTTTTTGATTGATATAAGATTTGAAGATATACCAAATTATAAAATTATTAGAGACATATATTTACAAAATATGAAGATATAACTTACGATATTTATATCTCACAGGAGACTATGAATTACAACAATATCCCACAACATTGAATTATATCTCTTCTGTAATTATAACGCCATTTGAAAGGACCCTGATCTTTGTTTTTACTAATGGAAAAATTGGTTCTGAAGATATAAAACAAGTGAGTTCATTTAGTAATTTTTATTGCTGGATTTCTTGTTTATATATTTGTTAATAACATACGTAAGGTTACTATTTTAATTTCCATATGGTTAAATCGTGCAATTATTTGGTTTCTAATTACAAGAACCTGACAAAAAGTTACCAAAGTTACTAGATTATGTTTCATGTCTAACTCATTTAGTTGTTTGTGGAATTATTGGAGTAATATACTAACCACACCAATTATTGATATTATGATATTATTGTTCTTGTCAATTCATTATAGAACATGTATTTATTATCATGATGCTAATTCATTATATCTTTAATCTTTCTTGCATTCATGTTGCAATTAGAGGAGCGTAGGTTCGATCTTCATGTTTTGCAACTATATATCTCTAATAATTTTGTAATTTGGTATATCTTCAAATCTCACATCTACCAAAGACTAGAGTAAGAAAGTGATGAGTATCTATAAAATTAGAAGATGAGTATTAAGTTATAACAAAGACCTATTGGCCTTAAGTAAGTCGGTTGGCCTATTCCAATAATTTATATTATTATAATAATTATAATTATAATTATTAATTTATTATAATATATTAATATATATTTTAATTAAATTTTAATAAAAGTCAGTAATTAAAACTTAAGTTACTAAGTTAGAATAGAAATAACATATTTATTAATATATTTAATGTAATATATTTATTAGAATGAAAATAATAAATTAACACTTACCACCTACTTTTATATATGATCACTACTTTCTTGTTTTGGTCTTTGATTAATGTGGACTTGAAGATATACCAAATTATAAAATTATTAGAGCATATATTTACAAAATATGAAGATATAGCCTGCACTATTTATATCTCACAGGGGACCATGAATTGCAAAAATATCCTATAACATAGAATTATATCTCCTCTGTCACTGTAATGCCATTTGAAAGGATCTTGACCCCTATTTTACTAATGAAAAAGTTGATTATGGGGATATCAAACAAATGGGTTCGATAAACAATTTTTATTTATGAATTTTTTGTTTATATATTTGTTAATAACATACGTAAGGTTATTATTTTAATTTCCTTATTGTTAAATTGTGTAATTATTTTGTTTTTAGTTGCAGGAACCTGACGAAAGTTACCAAAGTTATTGGACTATGTTTCATGTCTAACTCATTTAGTTAGGGTAATATGCTAACCTCACTAATTATTGATATTATGATATTATCTTTCTTGTCAATTTATTATAGAACATGCATTTATTATTATGATGCTAATTCATTATACCTCTAGTTTTTCTTGCATTCATGTTGCAATTAGAGGAGCGTATGTTCGATTTTTATGTTTTATAACTATATGTCTATAATAATTTTGTAACTTGGTATATTTCTAAGTTCTGCATCAATCAAAGACTAGAGTAAGAAAGTGATGAACATCTACAAAATTAGAAATAGAAAATGAGTGTTAAGTTATAACAAAGGCCTATTGGCCTTAAGTAGGTTATTTGACCTATTTCAAAACTTAGGTCATAAACATATTTTTCTTGTAAATATATTTTGTATGTAAAAAAAATATAAATATGTTGGATTTGCCTACTTTTATATATCTATTTAAAAGTAAGTTTAGTGTGTGTTTGGATTGGAGTTTGCAAACTTAAGTTTGAGCCAACTTGAGTTTACAAACTTAAGTTTGGTTAAAAATGAGTTTACAATAACATGATTTATGTTTGGAAACTTTTGTTTCAAAAGTGAGTTTGACAAAACGAATATTGTTTGGATGAAAATAATTAAAATCACTTTTAAATGTATAATTACTAAAAAGGGTATGAGTTTATATTACAATATTAACATTACTTTTTATTTTATTTTATTTTATTATTTTTATTAGTTTGATAAAGAAGTTTACGGAGAGGAAAAAAAATTTGAGTAGAGGGGGAAGGTTGGTGGCGTTTGGTTAAAAATATCTCGTCGGTGGGTGGAGGCTCGGATTCGACGGAGGTCGGAGCTGGCTGTGCGGCGAAGCGTGGGGAGCGACGACGGTTTTGGCTGTGCGTGGCGGTACTGCGGCAGGTATGGAGCGGAGCATCCTGACGTCGGATCTTAGACAGAGCGAAAACAACGGGTTCAAGGCGGTGGTCGTGCGACTCGGTGCGGATCGACCTGTTTTTCTCGGATTTGGCCGGTGCTGGTCAGAGATGGCACGACAAGTGGCTTGGTTGATGGAAACGATGGAGGACAGCGAGGGGTTTGGCCGGTAGAAGAGGGAAGGACGGAAGGTTAAAAGAGTGAAAATATACTTGGAACCATTCAATTTTTCAGTTAATACTCTCAACGGACAAAAATTGAATGCAAAAGCAAGAAATTGTTGCTTCTGACTGAACGTAAGTTAGATGCTGAAATTCGGTTGAAGTAAACGTAACAAGAAAGAGCCAAACGAAATTTCAGCAGTTCGAGGAAGAGCCAAACGTCAGTTTACGGTGCTCAACTACAATCCAAACACGCACTTATTAGCTTAAGTAAATGCATATTGACCTATTTAAATATAGGTCTGTTAGCTTATTTAAAAGACTCATTACAAAGTAAGTTTTTAAATAGACTTTTAAATCAGACTAAACTTTTAAAAAGATCATGTTAGGCATTAAAAATTAGCCTATTACAGGCTCACAAACCAGACTCAGGTCATATAATTGAAATACAAATCAAACCTGTTTAAGACAAAATTTGACCTAACTTAACCTATTTCCATCTCTAAATACAAGCAACCATTTAGCGGTAGTCAAGTAATGGTAGTAAAATGTTTGGGAGATAACTGAAACTCTCCTTCAACATTAACCCGTTTCAGTTCAAGATAAATGTTTTAAAATTACATATATGAACACAAAACAGAAAAAAAATAATGCGACATTTTTGTAATTATTAATAAAAATATATCAAATAAAAGTGAAAAGAGAAAACAAATCAAACGTCCCTTAGTGTTGTTCTTTCTAAACTATGATTTAACCCCTTTAAAATTCTGATGCTACATCTCAACTCCTCTATGTTGGTTCCGGCCCTGCTGCTAAGCATGGTTTCGCAAAACAATTTTCTTTTTAACCATTAGAAGTGTCTATTAGTTCCTCAAAGAATGGATGGACTTACTGTAAATTAGCATCCCACGAGAGGCAATGAGTCATCTATCTTTCAATAAATGTTGTAATGGATTTTTTTTTTTGGTAAAAATAAATGCTGTAATGGATGACTAAGTCAATTAGACCAATTAAAGGCTTCCGTTGCCCACTTGAAAGTGGCATTAATAGTGATTGAAGCAGTGGAGGTCAGCGCAGTCATGATCGCAAAGTAGACGCTAATCATGAGTCAATGAAATGACTCCAGTTGTTATCGATCCAACTAGCACAAAATTCTTCTTATTCTCTCTCTTTTTTAGCTCTATGAACTAAAACCTTTTCTCCAACTGTTTCTAGCTAACTATTACTCGTCATGGTATCAAACAAGCACCTGTTTTCTCTCCTTTGTCTTTTTCTAACACTACTTCTCTCAGGTATTCACTCTTCATTGCTAAGCCTGAGATCAATTATTATTGTCCCCCGCCCCTTTATTTTATTGAAAAACTATTTGCATAAACTTGATATATTTAACTTAAATATATTAGATCAATTATATCATTAATTAATAAATAATTATTATAATTAATGATATAATTAACTTTATATATTCAACTAAAGTGTTTCTTACAATAATTTTTCATTTTGTTGATCAATTTTATACATGAAATTTTCTTTATTATGAATGACATAACTTTCACAGTAACTTATGAGTGTTATGTTAAATTATTAATCATTACTTATAGAACAAAGGTGTTAACTTGTATTTATTTCAGGCAGTTTAGTTAGTTAATTATGCCAGCTCAAGTTAGTTAGTTAGTTTCGTTTTCCTTCCTTAGCTATAAATACTTGTTGCTTTCATTCTTTTCTTCTCTCATGAATGAGAATTACTCATTTCAGATAAGTTGAGTTTTCTTCTCTCTTTTCATTCATCATTCTCTCATTTCTCTCTGTTTTGCTCTGGCTATGGCTCTTTGTGTGAAAGTTGACAAAAGGGGGCTGCAAGCTGAAGTTCGTGTGCAGCACGAGGAACATCAGCAGCTAAATAATTAATTTTCGTCCCACGAAACTGTTTGTTTTTGGGGACTCGTACACTGACACTGGAAATACAAGGAAAGGGCTATCTAGTGCTTGGAAAGACCCCTATGTAATGACCTTTCCTGGTAAACCTGATGGTCGAGCCTCCGATAGCCGATTACTCACAGACCATATTGGTATGTTAGTGTGTATGTCTGTGTGTGTGTATATATATATATGTACAGGCCTTTCACTTTCACTCTATTCCTGTGCATGATTTTTGAAAAAAATTGTTCCTTAACACAATTCTTTTATTTGCTACTACTATGCATAATTGTACGCACTAATCACTCCATCATAATTACTATATAGAACTGAAAAAGCGGTTTCATTTGATGGTGTTTGGTGCGTCTTGATTCCTAAAATAAAGTCATACACTAAAATGATTATGAAAGTCTCAAGGCCTTAATGAGCGTGATTCTATCGCTCAAACCACTACCGAAGTAATATGAACACTTTTGAGTCAAGTTATCGATCCCACGGGAATAAGTGATAATTACTAAAATTGTAAAATTAACATGTTATTTAGACAAAAATGAAAAGTGTTTGCAAGATTCAAATTAAAAATAGAAAACTAATGAAGAAAAATAAAGAACAATTAAATAAAGAAAAGATAAACAAGATAGAGAAGGCAAAACTTAGTAAACATAAGTAGCCATGGTTGCACTTCTGAGTTTAATTATTCAGATCTTCTTTTAATTATGATACTTAGTAATTCTTTTGCCAATATTATCTTATTTGCTATTGAATCCCAATGGTCATGGATGAAACAATATTCTATTCTTAATTTAATCCACCTATTTGGTCATTTAGTTGAATTAATCAAGAATGCGATTAAGTTCCAATTTCAAGATATGAACTAACAACCTGTCAATTCCATTGGTAGGAGAAATTGATGTTTGGTCATTCACCAATATAATCCTTTGAGGTTTACCATATAGATCCACTCATTGAGTGCGGATGGTCACCTAAGTCAAGAACTCATGTTCCATTTTGTTGCTTTGGTAGAAACAATGAATTAATAAATGCCACAAGCTGATCAAACCACTTGTTATGACAAGAATGCCAACAATATGATAAACCCACAAAGAAATTACCATAATCAATTTAGAAATCAGATCCAAATATTTAAGAACACAAGATCTCCCATAGCCCTAGCTATGAGTTTAGCCACTCATATTCAATACAAAAAAACTCATAATAAGATACTCTTTGATCCATGAAAGTTAAAATGTTTCCAAAGAAAAAAGGAGAAAAACTTGAGAGAAAGAGAGATCAAAACTCCTTTATAGAGATTAAAAACTTCAAACCTTCAAGAAATTCTTCATTACAAATCTTCTTAACTAAGAGAAACGGAGAGAAAATGGAATTGAGGAAAAGTTTCGGACGATGCACCCCTCTCCTTTCCCTTTCTCATCACCTGACTATGACCACCTATCATTTATAGACTTTTCGAGTGAACCATCCACACCAGAAGCTATCTACCCATCATGGAGTGTGTTGATTTGAATATGAGACCAAACCCGCCGTAAACTTCTTGTTAGTTGCAAATCATTGCTTACCGATGGTTCTATGGAAAGGCATAAAGCCCACCCGGTTGCTTTTACCCACCTTAACCATTAAGGAAAGGAGACACGGTTCATACATCGTTCTTGGATTAGGCGCACAGTGATCTACTTGAAGATGTGTATATGCAACTACTCATTAAAATAACGTGAAATTACGCAAATCTTTGTATGGCAAAACGCGTCGCGTGGAATGCCAAGCTCACCGAGACAAATCCTCTCTGTGAGTGAACACCAAAAAGACTCCACGGCATGACTTGTCCTAAATTAGATCTACATGCCAGTACTCAAAGCATCGCTTGTCTCCATCAAAAGTCATCCAAAAACGCTTAAAAACAGTAGATCCGTGAGTGAACAGTGCCCACACGGCCGTGCTTATTGTAGGCATGGCCGTGCTTATATTCCAGAAGCTTTCCCAAGGTTAGACACGGCCGTGTGAGGGTCCAGGAATGCGAAATTTCATTTTTAGGGGAGACACGGCCGTGCTTGTATTAGGCACGGCCGTGTCTCCAAATCAGAAGCTTTAGATCAGTTAGACATGGCCGTGTCTCATTGACAGAAGCTTTTCATGAGTTAGACACGGCCGTGTCTAACTCTTTAATAGCTCAAAACGTCATTTTTTGAATAAGTCATTGAGCCTGATATTGAAAAGTTGTAGATCTTTTCTCTTCCCATTGCAACTCGATCAAATTTTCCAGGGACACCTAATTCACTTCGTTTCGACCTCTGTAGCTTGTATTTATTTCAAGATATGCTCATTTTATTGCACAAAAGTTAATTTCTTTTTCCAAAACTCTAAAATCTTTCAATGAACAATAAATTGAGAAATTCTCTCATTTCTCTCATTTTGCTCGCTAGAAAGTTGACAAAGATCCATCCAAAAGTTCGTGTGCAGCACGAGGAACATCATGTCAAAACACTACTTTTGGACCTAAAAACATAGAGGAAGACCAATCATGAGATATCGAAGCCGATAAATAGATTAAATGTGATATAAATTATAACATGAAAAAAATCAATCAAATTCTTTTATTTGCTACTACTATGCATAATTTATCTAATTAGGGTTATAAAATATAGACTTATCAGTGTTCAAGGAAAAAACTTTTGTATACCAGCTGAAATAATTAAGGTCGAGGTAGACAGAATATACTGGTAAATGCCAACTTTGTGTTGATGGCATGATGTAACTCTTACAATGTGGTCCTATAAATCCGTATTTTACCTTCGTTTTCTGGCTGGGGGCTTAATTATTACCATTACATATATGATATATCTTTACTTTCTCAATTGACATGGTATTTGTGCACTTTGTCTTTAATCTTCAGAAATATTTATAGTTTGAAGAGCTTCTCTCTGTAGTTTTAATTACTGGCTAGCTCTTTAAATTATTGTTTTGTTGGATCAACTGCCAGTTACGATAATATTTGAGAGATTAGTCTCATAGCAATAACTGTAGAGATATTCTGATAAAAAAAATGATTGTTTATTTGGATACCAGTATACCACATTAAATCTGAACCTTCAAAAATAATTTTAGATGATCCGTTGTCTGCATGACCTTCTAAGTTTTTTTTTTTTTGGTGCAAATAGTTTTAGGGTGAGTTGCCCTTTAGTTTTACCCACTGGCCACTGCCATGATGTTTCAAAGACATTTCATTCTCTTGCATGTTTATGAATTCTGTTATGTTAAACCAAATAATTATGTATGGAACATGTCGCGGATTATGTAGCTGACTAGCTGTTAATAGTACAAAAGACAGAGTTATATTGTACACTGGCCCGTTGTGGACCTTTTGGTAGTAAAAAAAATGTATTATGCATTTCGGACTCTAATGTAAAAATTATGATTAATTAGTGGAATTTAAGACGTGCAGCAACTTATCTAGGGGACAAGTCACCGGTACCTTACGAACTGAGGAAACTGAATCCACAATATTTGAAATACGGGGTGAATTCTGCTTAGGGTGGTGCCCATTTTCAATACCTATGCTGCAACCCCAAACATGACCACCCAAATCCATTTTTTGGAGCAGCTCACCAAAGGTACTGTGTACTCAACCACAGACCTCAGGTACTCAATGGCCCTCGTCTCCGTCGCTGGAAATGATTACGGTGGTCACGCGCTCACAAATGGCTTCGTTGTCAGTAACTGGGTATGTCCATTATTCCATATAGATAAAAATTTCTCCATTTCAGGCGTACTTTGTCTGAAATCTAATCAAATCTTATTAATAATTGCTTGATGCTAGCTTGGATCCCAGTCTCACCTTTTTATAAAAGAAAAAATAATTTTTTATTTAAATTTGGATATATTATATTAATTAAATTTAATATTTTTATATATTTTTATAAAATTAATTATGTGATATAAAAATTACATAAAAATATTAAATTTTAATTAGTTAAGTACACTCAATTAAATATTCTAAATTTAAGTAAAAATTTTTAAAAAAATATATATATTGTCAGTCCACACATTTTTTGTTTTTTAAAGAAAATGTTAATTTTCTTATATATATATATATATATATATATATATATATATATATATATTTGATCAATAAAAATGAGAAAAAAACTATGTTTTTGTCAACCAAAAAAACTATTATTTAAATATACAGTCTTTATGTTATGATTACTCACATAACAAGCTAATCAAGGCCTTATGACTACTGGAACGTTTGTGTTGTTTTTATGGATTTTATTGTAAATAAATTAAACAAATGGAATAAAGTATAAACTCTTTAGGAATCACCGAAACAAAACTATTTGTGAGAAATGAATTATTTACTACAAAATTTTTAAAATTATAAAATCATTTTCATCATTACATTTAAATTTATAACAATTTATATTATTTCTTCGTATATAATATTTTTTTCGTGGAGATTTATGCTACTCTCACATGGTCATACTGTTGGATTTTAGTTCATGTATATTTTGATAAGATAATTACTAGTTTTATTTGTGTTTGTCCTTGGTAAGTATATTTTTGGATATTTAGAAAATCTAAATTAAGGATATGATATAACTTGATAAGATTTGAGAAACTTAGAAACTAAAGATTATTGGAGATCAAGAGGATTTGTTTGGAGACCAAAGCGGTTTGACCATAAATAGAAGCAATCATCTAAGCGTGTGGTGAGACAGAGAGAAAACAAGTGATTGAGGAATTATTAGGGGTTTTGAGAGAGGGTGTATAAGAGACTTCAAGTGAGTGCAGTATGAATTAAGTATTTAACTTCATGATTATTCTTGTATTGTGTTTTCCTCTCATAGTTAAGATGTTTTATCTCAAGGATAGACGTAGACATGTAACTTGTCAAACTACATTAAATTCTTGTGTTTCTTTATTCTTGTTGTCATCTTATTTATTTTTTACTCTCCCTAATGGCGTCCAACACATACCTTTATACAGGCAGCACTACAATTTGCTCTTTTTTTGTTAATATGAAACAATAAATAATATTAAAGAATGTTTGAATCTCTTTTTTTTATTTATCTTTAAATTTTAAAATAGGTAATGAGATGTATTTATAATCTTATTATTTTTATATTTATCTTTAAATCTTTAAATAAGTAATAAAATAAAATATATTTACATTTTTGTCTTTAAATTTTGTGTGCTTGTACAAGTTAGGATATTCCAATAGCCCTTTTTGCACAACACTTGCACGTTTATATAGATAAATTCACACTAGATTCTTATAAATTTCAATTTATTGTACAACTCAAATATTCTCCACACAACTGTTATGTGCTAAAATTATTTCTTAGGGTGTGGGTTAGCTAGATATATGGATTCCGTATGATAAACGTTTGTCCATTGTTTAACAATTTAATTAGTCCAAAAGAAAAGCACTAAAATTAGCTCAAGATTTGTACTTTGTAGCTCAAGGTTAATGTTGCTACAAACGAACATAATTATATCTTAACGCAAATTTATCTTTTTCATTAGGGTTTACCGTCCTATATTGCCTCGGTGGTTAATCAAATTACTGCCAATCTGATACGCATCCATGGGTTGGGAGTGAAAAATATCGTTGTGACTAGTCTAGGGCCCTTCGGCTGCATTCCCCTGACCACAGCTCCATCCTCATTGCAAGAGTGCAATGATACTTGAATACCTTCGTTACTCTCCATGACACCCTCTTATACCAAGCTGTCTCCAAATTGAACCTAGAAGCCAAGGACCATTCCACAATTGTTGTGCTTGACCTTTATGCCAGTTTCATGTCAATACTGAACCACCCCTCGGCCCATAATTTTATTCAGAACCCGTTGAAGCGATGTTGCCTTGGTGCAAGCAGTGAATATTTGTGTGGCGACGTAGACGCCAACAAGGTGAAGAAGTATCATGTTTATGTTGATCCCAAGTCAGCTTTCTTTTGGGATATCGCACACCCCACGCAGGCAGGATGGAATGCTGTGTACAAGAAGTTGCGAATCACAAATGCTCTTCAATATCTTCTATTCTAGCTAGCAATGTACGTATTCTCCGTAAATAGAATACATTGTCAATCTTTTTATTTAATAACATCCTTTCATTAATTTTTGTTTTGGCTGATCCAAGTCTTCAATTTTGTGTGATTGATACTTTAAACAGTCTCGTTTTAAGAAGTTCAATAGCAAACTCAAAAACATATATGAAATCCCAGAGTATAAGAGCAGCTGTTCGCCTAAAATTTTATTTACTATTCAGCATTTGTCACAAACTTACTGAATGAAAAGAATTATCTTCATTAACCTTGAATACGTGTACAATATATTTATAGCTACAGAGGAGACCAAAAAGAACTACTGCACAGGTAATTACACCAGATAAAATCCTATACTATACAGCTAATTAACTGCATAACTATTGTACAATTATCCAACTAATCAGATAAGTAACAGAATCAACTACTGTTGGGCTCATTGGATTGGGTAGCAATATTGGGCTCATCCTGTGTGGGATCTAATACCCCCCCGAAGTTGTAGGGTGGTAGATATCCACCATAGATAGCTTGGGAAGAAACGAAGTAAAAGACTAAAAAGAGACACCCTGGGTAAAAATATCAGCAAGTTGATCTTGAGAAGCAACAGGGAGAAGACACATCAAACTAGCTTGAGACTTTTCATGCAAGATGTGACAATCAATGTCTAAGTGTTTAGTCCATTCATGGAAAACAGAGTTAGCTGCAATATGGAGAGCACTTTGGTTATCACAATATAAGGCTGCAGGTCGTGTGCACTGGACTCAGAGATCACGAAGTAGATATATGAGCCACTGGACTTCACAAGGAACGAGAAATGGTTGGCTTCTTGGACTTCCAGGAAACAAGCGAATCACCCAAGAAGCAATACCCTGTGATGGAGCAACGAGTATCTACACATCCACCCCAATCAGCATCACTAAACCTAAGTAGCTGAAGAGAAGAAGTGGGAGGAAACAACAAACCACGACCAGGGGACCGTTTTAAGTATCGGAGAACTCGCATTGCAGCTAGGTAAGGGCCATAGTTAGCTAAGATAAAAATTGACTCAGTTGTTGGGTGGCCTAAACAGACTATGAACTAGTGCTTATGCATATTTTTACATTCTGACTTAATTAGTGAGAGAACAATTACAATAAGGTGATGAACCAAAGAGATAATCAAGAAAAGATGGGTGGCATACCTGAATAAGAAATAAGAATTTTGAAAGGTAAAATGATTTGGAATGGTGGAATGCGGTCGGATGAAATCCAAAGGAGTGCCACTTGATTGAACTGTTATGGGCATCATCTGGAGGGTTAATGATTATTGGTGGGATGAAACCTAAAGAGTTAGTGATTAATGGTGAGATGAAAGTGGTGGGATAAAGTTTGTA